>OW971890.1:6592857-7911428 GCA_943193645.1 Acentria ephemerella
CATATTCACCATTCATTCAATTATAAGATCGATCGTATATAGTATTAAAATAAAATACCAATAATTTCATACCTACGACCATTACGTACAGCGAAGTTTTACCCAATTAAAATTTATTTTTGTTAATCTTTCTATGATCTTGTCTGAACTCGTCATTATTCAAAACTTGCAAAAGTATAACTAAAACCCATGTAGCTATTTCATTTAATGTATTCCGAATTATAATTGAAAACATCTAATTTAAATTCCATTAAACCAAACTGACGAAACTTCTCGATTATCAAAGCGAGTTCTAGACAAATCAAATAATCTTATTGGCGTAGACAGTGCTATTAATCAAAAGCAGAATAAATCTTTCACTAAGTAAAATAGATGCTGTTACAATTACAATTCCAATGTGAAACTTAGACCAAGAATACGATTAAGCGAATAGTTCCCCACTGCTTAATATTGAAATGCAAGAGGTTCGAAGACTTGGAAGCCATTACTGTTTGTTATTCAGTGAAAAGTTTTAAATTGTAGGAAGCTAAAATTTCGATAAGAATTTGCTTCTAGACTAATAAAGCTTTATACAGATTTGACGATAATTATGAATTAATAACTATGGCTAAAAATATCGATAGAATTAGGAATTAATGAAATGATAGCTTGTAACTACAAACCGAATAGTCAATGTCTATCATTTCTTTTTTTCTCTTTGTTACAAAAGGCAGTTTTTAATGCTCATTGCCTTGGTAATATGCTGTCTATATAACTATGTTGTTAAAGTTTTAGTATTATTCCACTGATTAAATTTCCATATGATTTTCCGTCATTTTAAAATTATGAACTCAAAAAATGAGTTCAATAACGTGGTTGTGTTAATAAATAAAATTATCTAAAGGATAATTTACCAGAATCTCCTTTAAATATATGTAATGGGAATCGATTCCCCATTAGGATATTTGAAAAGTGAATGTTGGCAATTCCACGAAAAACCTTGTTATGTGAAAACGTTTTACGCGAAAATAATAATGAGACGCTTACCTAAGTGAGCGAGCAGACACAGGAGAGCAGGCACCAACATCCCGATGTCTTTTTCACATCATTATTTAGAAAGAGTTTTGATTTCCTGTTATACCTTTTTACACTTTTCAAGTCAATGTACTTGCATCATTTCTCTTGAGTCCGTCACTGTACTCACACCCAACGTCACTGCACTTAAACTGAAGTGTTCTTCTTTTGAAGTTCACTGTAAACAAGAAGAAAAATAACATTAAACAAATAAATTTTATTAATAAATTTACGGATAAACTTTAAGTGACTTTTAATAAAGTTACCAATGTTATACAAAAAAATAAATATGATTTTCGTGCGTCTGTTAAATAAACTATTTGTTGGCGTTTTTCAATCAAAATTGGAGACTACAGGCAACTAAGACTAGACGGTTTTAACGTCTATTCTTAGGCAGTGGAAATCTAAGAATAACAAAGATAGTAATCGACTTTCAGCCCTTTTATTCATTGTTAACGAGTTGAGCGACCTTTTTTCGAAATGGTAACACTTGAGTAGCGACAGCAATAATAAGTATAAATTAATATATATATATTGTATTTTATACAAGGGAAATCATATGATAAAATTATTAAGAATTTTATTTTTAAAATAGAATCCCTGTAGCCACAGATGTTCATACGATTATGTTTATATACGTATACTTGTTATGTGTATTACTTATTTATTAACTCAGCGTTACCTATGGGTGACAAAAGTTTAATTATTTTTGTTATAAATTTGAAACAAAAGAAAACTTTCAATTTTTTTTTTCAAAACACTGAGGATACTTACCCAGTAATAAATTTTAAAGGTGGCTTATCTGCATGGTAAAATATATAAAAAATTAAGTCATGTTTTTTACAACTTCTTCTTTTCATACAAAAAGATTGCGTAATTTCATTTTACTTAAATTTCTTTATTTTACTAAAACATGGATATATCAAAAATAAAACCTTTTCTTATTTCAACTGATTTTAATTATTCTGTTTCCTTAATTCCAACGTCTTCAAGCTATTATATTCTCAACACTTATAATTATTATAATTACTTACACGTGACTACAATACAGCCTTTACGATTAAATTTGCTTTACAAATAAATAATAATTGAGTATTTACAGCTAAATTTTAAGGCAATATTTCAGTTTTCAGTCAGCAACCAGCAACACGTGTAGTATAATCTGATATCCACTTTAAAATGTAGTTTAATAGTTCGTAGTCAAAGAATCTTCTTTTATCATTTAGACCAGATATGTTGAATGGACTTTCGTTAGTTTAAATTCACTTTAAAACTCTAACAAAGCCGAATCAACTGATCGCAATGTTGCTTTTAACTGACTTCAAAAAGACAGGAGGAAGTTCGCAATTAATTTCTATGTTTTTTTTAGAGAGATTTCTAAACTGTTTTCGGTATTTTAAAGGACATACTTCCAGTTTGGTCTAATTATTATCAAAGTCCATCATTGATGATGAGCATTATGAATCGAGGAAAATCCTCAAAGTTTAGAAGCATGCATATAGCGATGTTGGTATTTTTATAAACAAGAGAGAAAGAGAGAAAAAAAGTTTGTTCTTTATCACCAAGTCAGGATGTGTTGATGGGATCCCAGGGATATCGAGGGTAATTTTCAAATTTTATAGTCACGTATTACGTGTTTCTAAATCTATTCCAGTATTTATAACCATCATCAACAAACAACAAACAAACGGGCAACTGACGGTCACCTATGTAACATTGACCTCAGAAACTCACCACTCAATATTGTAAATAAACTTTTAAACAAACAAAAAACCTTCTTTAGAGTTGGTGCTAAGTAATAAAAGAAAGCGAAGCAATGACTCTGAAAAATAAATTTTATGTGGAAACTTCATAACTTTATTATTTTTTCTTTTTAGTTTTTGAAAACCGTTATCTATTTTTTTTTCAATTTCAATACCTTATGACATATATAGAATAACTATAATAACTAGATTTATTTTGACATTGTACCTCAAAATGTAAATAAAATAAAATAGTACCCGATATGCTTCCACTCAGCGTATTGTCGCGACAGGGACTGTCATGGCGAAGGTATTCTGATGATACCTTACACAAAAGTAATGCTCAATAATATTTTATAAATAAATACTGTAATATACATCCGAGCAAATAGTCAATATCAATCGGTTTTTTGATATTATTAATGACATTTTGTTGCTGACCCTACTTAACAAGTTCCGGTTTATAGTATGGGTCAGTAACATCTAAATCTCTATGATTACAAAGGGACTGGCTAAACTGCGATATCTTGTGTATGAGTGCTATTTAAGTTTATCTTACAAAGTTTGTGATTTTATGTCAGACACGCCAAAAGGAAATAAAAGAACATCACCTCAGCATCTAAACGCATCTACAGAATAAAGATATTTCAATTTCAATTCTCGGTCCTTGAAATGTCTTTGTATGTAGATATTAGGATAAGTCAATGGCAATTACTTTAATTTTAATAATATTCCCTTTTAATTTTAATACAATGACCCCAAACATGCTCGCTTTGAAAACTATTACAGTAAAATTCTCACTACAATTAATTACAAATATCAAAACATGTAAGCCTTTTATAAATTTAATTTTAAAACCACTGTGGCAAGTTTGTTAATTGAATACAATTGCCAAATATTGAGAATAAAATAGAAGCATATTTTTTTTTAATTATGCTTCTATTTTATTTTTAATTTTGAGGCCATATTTTATAAAGGTAGGTGTTTGCCTAAGGTAATGCTATGAAATAAAATATTTTTGATATTTTTTTCTGTCTGTCTGCACGATAAACTCCGAATTTTTTGAACGAATTTCATTGCGGGCAAAACTGCTTGATTGTTGCATCGAAATTGGATGTTAGGAAAACTTTATCGTCATTTTACACCTACGGCATGGATGCTGTAAGCAGAAAACACCTTTTTCAAGGTTCACGTTATGAAAAACCTTCTGCTAGTAAATATTGAGTAACGTATTTGACAAAAATAGTGGCATTGGCCCCAATTCCGTTGTGCACGAACTAAATTAAATTTAAGTTCAGTACAATATAACCAAAAAAGACATGAGCGGTGACGTCATTTGACGTTTCTAAAGTGGCCACCCATTGACAGATTTTAAATTCGCACGTGAATTTTTTTTGCTGGCCAGATGTATGTGATATGATCACATGTCAGTAATGCTATATTTTTAAAACTGATGAATAAGTTAGGCTGTATTCGGAAGAATTGTATGAGTCAGCTTTATTGAACAATTTTAAAATAGAATGTTATATATGTGTGAAAATTAAAAACTGAAAATCGACTCCAAAACACTATAATGGCCAAATAATTCAAATTAAGTTCTTAGGTATCTAATTTAAGCGTAATTCTGCTTCACTTATAATTGTATTTGGAAATAATTTAGCAATAACACCAAACTACTTTCCAATTAGGTACCTAAGTAATCAAATTGATTTGTTTGTTCAGTTCTTCTTAGATCCTGACTTTGGTAACAATTAAAGTAGCTCATGAGAATATTCTATGAAAAAACAAATTCAAAAATCGCCCCAACTGACGGAGAAATTTGAACGCAGAATCTTCTTCTTTTTAAGTAGGTTAAAAATAAGGTAGCAAAAATCACTCACTTATAATATGTAAACGAAAAGTTAAACATGAAACTAATAATATAATTTTAATAGAATCCGTAAATGTTTTTGAAATAAAGCAATGAAATAATGAATGTTATTTTTAGAAATGCTTCATAATTATAATAAGTGAAAGTTTTAACGTTAACACTCAAACACAAGTTTATTTTGTCCGTTTTGAAAAGTATTTTATTAATTTAATAAACATTGATGAAGGAAACGTCGCTTTAATATACTTACTTATGTGAACCTTTGTTAATCAGTGAACTCCGGAAAAGTAATCGATTACTATTATAGAATCTTTCTTTCATTTGAATCAAATTAAGGACAACATCAAAGTGGATCTGTTTGCTAATTCTTCGGCTCCTTCGCTTACTGTAAATTTGTTCATTGATTGTTGGTCAATTAAATTATTAACGAACGACATATAATAAAAGGCTAAGAAGTATAAACTCTTTTTAGGAAATAATAATGGGAAAATATTCCATTATCATTTTTTACTTATTCATTGTTTTCACGTTTACTTTACCCAAAAAGAGATTTCGTGAATTCCTGTCCAGCACTCGTACTACATGGGTTTCTTCAATAGAGGCTGGAAATGGTACTTTTTGGACCGGCACAGTTGATGCCAGTGTGTCGCATGCTACGCTAGCTATAGTTGCACATTGACTTCTCCTACCACTTACCAACAGGCGGAATCGAAATAGCAAAGTACATAGATCAATAGAGATCAAAACACACTGGCAAGTCTCCTCAGTAAGGATTTTCTCCATAGTAATATCATGCACAGGAATAGATATATTTTTAACTCCCTTTTACAGATTCAAGATACAATATTCCGTACTCCACTTAAACATGATGTTCGCGCAGAAATAAGTGACGTAAGTTATGTTTAATTTATAAAAAATGGACTTAAAATTCAGTTTAACCTTTTACTTATTAACTCACTTATCTTATAAAATTGTTTATGCAATTATCTAGAGATTTAAAGGAGAAATTCATAATTTTAAAACGCACCATTTTGAAAAAAAGAAAGTATCGTATATAGTGCAATATATTATGTTGAAAGAACTATATACTTTATTTTGACGAGTTCTAAACTAAGTCGTATTAAGAGAGATGCCTTTTAGGTCTATTTAATTAAATAGGACTCAATTATTGACAATGCTGTGTAACCTATAAATATGTACGTATCATGTGATATTTATTTAATTTCAAATGTGTCATTCGTCTATTGCTGGTGCCCATATATAGACGAAAAAATCTACTAGGTTATTAGTAGCGTTAGTTAGCAATTACGCTACGTTTTTTTATAGATACCTTATTCATACATACTTAATTCTAAAATTAAGGAAAAATTAAAAGGAGTCTAACATCATTTATTGATGATTTAAAGCGAACAAGGTCTAATCTGTACGACGTTTTCGTAAATAAAAAAACTTTACTCTTTTCTTTATAACAAGAAAGCGTGGACACTAAAGGTCGACTTACTTTCAATGTAAACAAGAAAGCCATTTATGAAAGCAAACTTTTCGGATGATGGCCAAATCACATACGATTTCAACCAAAGTTTCTTAGAAAGTTATTTGAGAAAAGCTGTCTTCTACTTAATTAGTGAGGGTTACTATTGAAACTTATTCAATTAGTGAACAGATCATATACGTAAAGACAATTAGGTAATGTAACTAATAACCCCTACTTGTCCAAGTTAAACAATAAAGTATAAAAATAATAATAAAGGCAATCGCCAAACGGCAATCATCTGTTTATACTAGCTGCTATGTTTTTTATAAGTATCTTTGAAAGATATTTCTAATAATAGCTGGACCGATGTTCAGTTTAAAAACAAAATTACATTAAATATATATTTTATTATTATTATTTATGTATTAATAATATGAAAATCATTTTAATATTCTAAGCTATATTGTCTCCCTCTCTTTTCCTACTCACGAGCACGCGTGCTTTATGGAATAGGCGTGGAACATGAATAGCATGTGAAAATTCATAAGATATTTTTATTCGTCACACCTGCTATTTCCGTTAACTTAGACTGCTATAATTCTCACTCCGTGAAATACAATATTTCATTGAATCGAAGATTGATCATTCGTATTTCATTGTTGAATGCGATATGCCGCCCGATACCAAATGGAATTCATTTGAAATGAAGTTTCATTTGTCCTGCAGTGATTGCTGTATATATTATTTATGATTGTGTAAGTAGTATTTGTAAATGAAATAAGTTTTGATATAGTTTAACTGAACCATTAATAAGTCTCACTCGATATAATTTATATTTCTTTACGAAATTAACGTTACAAGTGTGATATTAGGCCGCTAATTATAGCGGCCTAATATCACACGTAATACCCCTGGTGTCGCATGTGTCCATAGGCTACGGTAACCGTTAAACATTATGTGGGCCGTATGCTTGATTGCCACCTTAGTGGTATAATAATAAGAAATATATTTACTGTGCTTTTTAAGAAAAATAATACGGACGTGATAAATCGCAAAAAAAATTTTAAACGGTTGTTTGAATTGAATGCAGAGTGGTAAATCATATCATGTTGGGATTCGTTCATAAATAGTTAATATGACAGAATACAGAATGTCGGCTCCATACAACGATGAAACCGAGCGTACTCAGCTGTGTGTGCATGTATACACACAGTTGAGTTTGCTCGACGTTCCCAAGACAAGTCAAACGGATCATTGCATGTTTTTTTATATCATCACACATACGTGTTTAGTTATTTGTTATAATTCAACATAATAATATAGACCTGATCTGTCTATCTATGTTGTGCTCCGATGCTGTATTGATTTTGAGGGGGCTAAGGCATCGCAATTAATAACTACAGGGCTGGGATAAACTCCCCTTAACGCCTAGTCGAACGTGAAGCCAAAACCGATTCATTTCAGCGTACAGGTCGTGGTTTTACACGACATATCATGTGCACATGAATGAAATTAATATATTATTCGTATGAAGTTATGAAATAAAATTACCTGAGACGTATCACAGTAACATTTGTTGAGTGCTGGTAAAGGCTTCGAATTAAGAAGTAGAATCCAAAAGCCTCCTTATTTACCTATATATTAGGTTTGGGTACATTCTTTCAAGGCATTATTATTATATGGTTTTCATTTAGTTGCAGAAGAATCAAGTATTAGCAGGCTTAAATTGAACCATTTACTATATTTTCATTGCAAAATATATTTCAATATGAAATTTCGACGATTCAAAATTCTCGGAAAAATTGCGACAATATTATGCTTGTGTATGTTTATAAAACGCTAAATACTATGGCTCTTGACCATTAAGGTGTTCAAGTTACGTCGCGTTGACACGATGTCGAAGTTGCATACATTAAATCAATACACCGAAAAGTGATATGTCGATATTTAAAAAATAATGAGGTAAAATATTTTTCACTGTTGTATAAAATCTGTTTTATAAAATCTTCAACATTTAGGCTTTGTTAGTGGAAAATGAATTTAATATAGGTACATGTTGTTCTTAGCTTAGTAGATATTATTATCGAAATTTAATATTAATTAGTTTTGAACTTGCTTGGTATTATTTAAACTTGAAATATAAATAATAACTTAATTGTGTTCAGTACTCCTAATGGAAAATGGTGCTTATATTAACAATAAGAAATGAAACAACACCACAAAATATTTTAATTATTAAATCTAAAACACTTTATACTCATTGAACTCATAATCGTGTACTTTAATAAAATAAATCTATTACTGTTTCTTATATTTTGGTTACCTAAGCAGTGTTTAGTACAAATTCTACTGATATTTGAATTTAAAAACTCTTATTATTTGTGAACTTGTAGACATAATATGAACGATCCTAGATCTGGCGTGAGTGTAAGGTCATTCATTTCCAACAGCTTATATGCTATTACAGGGCGCAGACCTTTCTAATAATGATAAACATATGGGGAGTTAAGAAAGAAATTATTTCATGTTATTTTTAAAACAGTTCTTAAGTGGCTCAGTAATTAAACTCCTTGAAAGAAAATCAGTAGCTAAAGAACAAAAAATATCTCGTTAACTTGGACGTGAATTTTTTCCCAATCATGGCTTTTCGCTATTATCACGTCTCATTAAAACTCTTAATAATTTATAACGATGTTATGAGCCCTAAGAGGCGTCATTAAACGCACCAGTAAAACCACGCTATTAAGCCAAATATACATTATTAAAAATAAAGGTAATGTCGTGGTCCCCTTCTTCTTTCCTGTACCTTAAGTTATAATATAAGACTACGTATACGTATTCAAAACTAGACTTTTAGTCATGTTTTATAAAATAAGCATTTCTCATCAAATAAATCTCATATTTCTTTTTTACTTTCTTATAACTTCTTTGATTTTTTTTTTCTTATTTATTAAAAATAGTAATAAAGCAAACCAATTATTTGTGCGTAAGAAAACAGATTTAGTTTTCGATTACGGTTTTGCGTCAGTAATCAAACATCCAGCTGATAACAGTAAATTACCGGAACTTTTAGGGTTTGGCATTAAAAAAATGTACATTAATATAGAACTGTAGACTAAAAATGGTCTAAATGCTTTCGAAAATTTTGCAATCGCGTTTGTTATTTCGTTTGTTATTAAAATCAACCAATTGCGGTTGATGAATTACGGTTACGGCGTTGCGGTTATTGTGATTCACATATATTTGGTAGAAAGAAATAATCTAGCATGTTTGGTGAAGCAATAAATTTTTTTTTTTGTTGAGTAATAATTTTTTTTCCAAAAAGCTAAGCAAATGACTCGACACCACCTAATGATAAACAATACAGGAGTACATATGTGAAGATAGCTAGTGCAGCATACGACCTATTGCCCTAGCCACCCTCACCTTGCCGGTCTAAAAAGTGCTTTATCACGCCTCTTTTAAAGGAACCCATGTTGTATGAAGGAGGGAATACGTGTACCGGTAAGGAATTAAACGCTTTAGCTGTGCGACAGAGAAAGGACTCACGAAATCTCTTTGTACGCAAAATAGACGTGGCGACAGTAAAATAGTGACTCCGTGAACCAGCACGCGTAGTCCTGAGTAGGATTAATAATTTATATATGACGTGTTTAACCATAAACGAACTTTCATTGGTAGTATTTCCGCCAAAGATGAATGGGACCTATTAAGTGAGACAGGTGTAAAGACTGGTGTAATAAGAATGTTTAGAAACACCTACTCAGATAAATAAATTGGTTTACCAGCCTTCATTTGCAAATTTAATACAGACGGCTACATGGCAAGCGTAGAATAAGATTAGATTTACTTGTATTATAGATGTTAGAATTAATTGTAGGAAATAATTTATACGAAAATAATATAATTATATTAGCATGATCTGGACTTCTTTAATAATTACCATTTTTTAAAATATATTTTATATACCATTGTCTTGCTGACACTTTGAATGGGTCTCTTTGAATGGGGACATAAGACACCTACTTCAAAATATCCAAGTAAAATGTGAAAATACAAATCCTTTACCTCAAATTTATCAAGTTCATTCTGTGTTGCTTTAATAGATAAGAATTAATATTTAATTCGGGTCAAAAGAAGGTTAACCCTCGTTTTATACCACGTGGCTATTAATTTTACGGACAGTATTGCTCTTTTAGATAATTAAAATTTTGTAATCATATAAATTAAGGAAGGATTTACATGAAAAATCATTTTCATTTTAAATTACATACTTAATTTTTTTATAATTTATCGTTAATTTATTGAATTAAAAACACACGTATTATTAAATTTCATTAAAAATAAAAGTTTAAAATGTCTGTTATTACGAAATTGATGATAGAATATATCCACATGTACCTTTTATAGACCACCATCATATTACATAAGAATAAACCTGTTTTAAGTTGGTTTACCGTCACGACGTATCGGTGGCTTGGCGGGTAAGGTTCAAACCTCACTACGAACCAATTGGTTTTCAAATTTGAATTCATATTTACGTTTATTCGACGCTTTTACGTTGAAGGACAATTTAGCGAGGAAACCTGCATATACATGTAAAGAAATTCTTAAGTTGTATGTGATGTCGACCGAGCCAAACTTGGCCAGCATGGTTAACTAATTTCAAATCCCCCTAATTTAGGATAGGCCGAAGTCACTGGGTCAGGACGTATATGAACTGATCATGATAATAAAGCCGTTAACTTACTGATGCTTTGTGATACAAACCACAATACATCACTTCAGCACATCAGCTTATTCACGTACACTCCGCTCTGGTTGCCCGAGGTCGTGTATGCACGAATAGGCTGGCAATTTGCCATAGGAGATCTTCATAAAAATACGCCTAATTGCCCTAGTTTATGACAACCTATAGCTGATGTTTAAATCCGATCGTTTTAGGTAAGTACATCTAGAGCATTCAAAATCCTTCTTGTTTTAACCTGACTGGACCCATTTTATCGTATGTGGTTGTGTATCTTATCTATTGTGACCTACTATAGCCTAAACGGCTTGACCGAATTCGAGTCATATATTTAAATAAAGAATAAATACAAAGATGCTGAATTTAAATTTCTCACTATTTTTTTTAGCAATTAATTTGTATATAAACAATATTGTAACCCATGTTATACAACACCTTGTTATTATGATAATTTGTAACGCAAGATGATTATATTAGCACATATGATTGAAATATTATTACATGTGACTGCTAGGTATTCAAAACTAAATATACTAAGTATCCTTAATATTTATCCGGCAGAAAGCTATTTTGCTGAAGCTACATACGACATCACGCTTGAAAAGTTCAAAGATTCTGAGCCGTTCATCTGCCCTTTGGTGCCAGCCTAGACATATATTCGTTTGTGCAATCACAGCCACAGGATATCAATGTTTTGGCATTACAATCAAAAGGATGATATATCACATATTTTAGAATCATCTGAACTTTGAGTACTCTTAGAATTATTTCTAGAAGCTCGCCTTCGCCTCGAATGTTGAGTATTTCTTGTATTCCTACACTTAAGAAACATAATCTTGTTGGAAACACAGAATAAGCATTTACTTAATTGTACAATGTATACGCTTATTACAATCGATATTTGAGTTACCTTTTGTTATAATACTGGTTAAATAATCAGTTCTTCACTCTAGGAATATTACATATTTTTATGAAAATTACGTAAACCTGTACATAAATTATTAAAAGGAAGGATAATTTTACAGCCATTTATTTGATTTATTTTATTTGATACTGTGCCAAACCGCAGTAGATATAGTTATAGTGTGCTATTTCAATTTAAGACTAATAAAAGATTTATGTATTTGATAAAATATACAAATTTATGTGTAATAGTGACACTTGTAAATTTACTAAGATTTAGTGCAACATCTTCTATTCTACTAACTATGCATGTAAACGCATAAATTACAAAGATATCATTAATTTTGTGCACGCGCCCATACATATTCAGTAGCTACAAATTGCGAAAATGATGAAACTCTTCAAACAAATAGCTATATGTTAGAAACTATTGCTTGCATTAATATAAGAGTAGATTAAGTTGCACTTTAAATAACTAAATAATAGGCCAATATAATCAGTTCCTTAAGCATTTTCCTTTAAATATTTTAATGTTGTTCAAATCGTTCAATTGTTTTACAATATAGGCAATCGAATTTACCTTAAAGTATGATATCAGTTTGAATGCAACTTTAAATGCATTCGAAAATAATAATGGCATTATAGTATTTAAAAATGGAATCAATCTATGCATCTATACCTACAAATTTCGATTTTTTGTATGTAAGCCTACAAAAGCCATCAAGTTCTCCATGGCAACGCCATAATATAATTAATGTACCCCAGAGTATTATGCAAGAAGTTTCTCTCTTCATGATATGGAAAAATATTGCAAAAGTTCACCTTTGTATCGATGTTGCCAGTTACGTATTTAATACGTATGTAATTTTGATCGTTAGTATATATAGGTTATGAGCCGTATCTGTTGTTTTCTAAAACTTAACAGTGATTTAGCGATAACTCTTTAATATCTATATTATCAATAAAATTGGATAAGACAGTCAAATTTAGAACAATTACTTCGTTATCGTAGTTATAATATACGAGGGTAAGTTCTATATTATATTTACTGATACTGATACTTCATAAAAATATTTTTCAATCAAATTTTTTTAGGTAACACTATTCAAATACGTTATCGTTTCGAGGATTGATAAAAACGCTAAACTACTTCAAGGAAAATGGTAATCGTCACCTTTGAACATCACTGATACCAAGATAATCTTGATATTGCAATTGCGTTAAAATTTTATGAAACTTAAAAATTAATGTTTTCAATTCCCTTTTTTACACTGACTCCTTAGGAAAGCTTAATCCATATTTCTGACTTCATACTATTTTAAAACCAATTTTGCTCATTAATTTTTATTTGCGGTATCAGAAGTCAAAAACTCCGCTTTGGCTAATCAAATGCAACCAGTCTTTATCTAAATCAGAGGTACCTACATATTGAAGCTATTTCGACACCTCTGCAATTTAAAATTAATAGGAATTAAAGTCTGCTTATAAATTAAGAGGAGGGTTAGTCTTACTAAGGGAACACCGTCTTAAGCAATTGAGATAAAGATAATTACGTCTAACTTGGCCGTTAATTGAGTCCGTGGGATTAGCGAAAGTAATTGGTGACAATATTAACTAAAGGACACTGTTCACGGTTAACTTCATTCTATTAGTACCTTAATTAAATTAACTATATAGTACGGGATCCAACAAAAACGTTACTAAAATATCACGTAAAAAATTAGATCCAAGAAATTGTCAAATTGAAAAGGTAAGTAACAGAAGGAGAGAGGCCTACTCAAAATTTGAGTACATAAGTATCCACTGTAAAATATATCGCCACCTGAAATAATAACGCAGACATGTTTTGATTAGAATTTGTATTAATTTGATTTAAACATTTACCTATTTTATTCATTTGGCGCCTTAGTACAATACTGTAAGTTATGGAATTATTAAATTATTATTTTATTAAATTTTTTCTTTTATATTTTTAATGGATTTTTAATTCCATAAGAGTATGGAATTCACCTAAACCGAAAACATCAATTTTAATTTTGACTGGTATTATGTATGTATTCATCAAAGTGCCCCTTTGAGTATTCAAACCTGGAAGTCTGATTTAGAAAAGAGTACTGACCACTCAACCAGAAAGACGTTATTGTTACCATCATTTTCATTTTTTTAATATCGTAGCTCTTGGCTTACATCTTACCCGGTGATAAATGATGAAGGCTGAAAAAGGAAGTGAGCTAGACTCAGTGAACTTCAGCCTCAGAGACATGTCTCTCTATCCTCCAACTATCGAAACACAAAACTGTTAGCAGTTCTTGTGTTCAACTCAAGTCGACATGGGTTGTATTCTGGACCTCTAGATCAGAGGTCTCAAACACTAGACGACAAAGATGGTAAATCATTCAATTTAATCTTATCCCGTAGTGTACAGATGCTCCTAGCACTAAGTAGTTCGGAAGTTATGGTAGTGCTTAGGTTTTTTCATTGGTCGTAGATACTGAGCTATAGTATACTAGTATTAGTAGTATTCTAGTAGGGGCTACGATCTTTGAGTAAATACGCAAGGCGTAAATTCCTCACGTGTTTCTGTCGAAAAGCCTGTATAAAACAGTAGGACGTTTATAGTCTGTTGGTGATGATGATGAGGTGTATCTCGTCCGTAATCTTAATTTATTGGGTGTTTACACAAGACAGCGTGGCATGCTCTTATCAAGTGACTACAAGATAGTTTGTCAGCTTGGTGAATAAAAAATACATTAATGGAGTGCTATTTGCCCAGCAAAATTGATCTCGATAGAGTATTTTAGTTCAGTAAACTCAAACCTCCGTCTCTACATTACGTTGCGTCCATAAAACTTGAAACGGAGAAAACGCCGCGGAGTCAGCGGTATTTTTTTTTCAAATCGCTTTTCTCTGGTCTGAATGAAGCAGTAAAAATTTTACGCTTCGTGAAAAGCGTTTGTGCAATCAGACTGGATTGTACTCTGAACTTAAGTTAAGCTGGTGTTAAGCGTAGGCATACAAAAAATATTCCGTGGCTTTCGTATTTTTACGGTATTCAAAGACATCGTTTTGGCAAAATGATTTTTTTTGTCATTGTTAGTTGCAAGTCTTTATTGGTTATGTTAATAGTAAAAAAATACAATCCCCTTAAAAGAGATTCCATAAATATCATACGCAAAAAGTAAGGGGCGAAAGATTCGTCGGTGTAGAAGTGAGTTTAATGTTTATATGTTTGATTGAAATTTTAAATTTAAATAATTGTATTGATAAAGACATTTATAAATACAGAAAAGAAGTTAATTTAAGTTCATTGTATCTCTATTTTTTATAAGATTGTAAAAACTTACTATTATTGCTACAGCTGTAATTTCAGGTTCATTGTAGTTTTATTTTAAAATATGTCAAAGGTTTTAGAATCACAAATTTTACGAAATAATTATTTGACTTAGGTATTTACTTCAAAAATAAAATGAACCCGTATGAAGAACTATCCGTATGTCCGTCTATCCACACATTTTTTATCAAGAATGCATAGAGATGTCAAGAGAAAATTAAATCAAGTACTCAGGTTTTTCGGTCCTTGGAGCTTGAAAAAATGAAACTTCAACGAAATCGCAATCAAAAGGTTATTTTTACCTTAGTTTAGTTTACTCACAATACAAAATTAGTGTATTAAATTACTTCAGACATTTTTTGACAGTACACATATGAAATAATTCTTATTTAATGAACTTCGTGAAAAGTTGTTTAAAACGCCAACGTTCTCATTTTAAATTATACTTGTACCTCTGATTATATATATGTGTGTCATCGGAAAATTGTAAATACTGTCGATAAATTGTGAATCGTAACATACCGCTTACGTTTTCGCATTATTTTTCGGTATATCTAAGTGAAACTGTAAAATTGTGAAATGCCATGTGTCGGATCACAACTTGCGCGCTGATTGGTTGAACATCAAATGCCCCGCCCCGCCATATTTGTTTGTTAATTCCTTTATTGTACAAAAACAACTTTTTGATTATTTAAACTTGATTAGTTATATGAAAATTTTGTGGAATTAAAATGAATCTATGATCAATTAAGGAAGTTAGAATGGTAAATAAATTAGTTTTAGAACCGCACCGAACGTAGCCTAAGTTACATACATTTTCTGTATTTTTATGTTTTTTATGCATGTGAACCTATGTGATGTCATTGTATAATATTTACAGATTTACCCATAATCGATCTAGAGATAGAAAAATATCAATAAGATCCATATTCATATAGATATCAATTGTGTGTATGTACGTAAATTGTTAAATAAATAATAAAATGTTGAAACCGGGCGTAAGTCAACTCGATCAATGTTGTAGTTTGATTAATAATAAAACTAACAATCAGGATAAAGAATTACATAATGCACTTGTAAAATAAATTAAATTGAACTAGCGATGGCAGACTAGCGATGGAAAGTGTATTTGACAACAGCGTTTAGTAATTCATTTAAAACGGACGCAACATTCACTTCTGTATCATGCTTGTTGATGTAGGTCAGTGGCGTAATTTTTTTTTTTTGTATTCATAATTCAGAATCAATTCCCGCAGTCATACTTTTATGCTAATAATGTTATTAAATGTAATAGAAATATTTTGCAGTAATTCAATGTATAAGAAGACTCTTAAATAAGACACAAAATAGTTAAAACTAAATAATATTAAAGTAAATGTATAGTTGCATGCCAAACTATAACCCTCAAGCGCGCATCTCTAGAAAATAATATATATAATGTAATATCTTTTCATTCAAAATAACATACAATGGAAAATGCATAGGAATATAATTTCCGATACATAAGTACGAATATCACATGTATTTGCTCTACAAATTTCGTGGTCATTTGAAAAGCTTGCGGATGCTACGATTGAAGGTGTTTGAATTACACTAGCGGATTATGAGGTGTTATTACCGTATCTTTAATTTAAAGAATACTCTGTTTTTATATAGATATATTATAGGTAGGTATACCAACTGTATAAAGAGTATAGTCTATGGAAAATTGGTTCACAAATGAACGAGAGATCGATTAACAAACAAAAACAAAAAGAATATATACAGAGAAACATAAAAACTTAAATAAACCTTTTCTGAAGTGATTAAAAATCACTGGTTTTGATACTGCGGGTGCGCTCATATTCCAGAGACAATAAATATTAATGCTTCCCATGCCATGCTACCGCAAGTGAAAAAAACAAGTTTCCCTCAATACCAAAACACAGATAACCGATTCACAGCCAAAATAGGAATGGCGGTGAATCGAACCTACAACCGTGTCTACCATCAAGAATAGTTCAAATATTTTTTTAGGTTTTAATATAATATTGTATCTATATTTTTACGGTAGCATAAGTTCTTAGTAATGTTTGATTTGGTTCAGATAATAGTTGCGAGAGTAAAAATATTGTTAATACATTAGACTTGACGATAAGGACCGACATTTATCGTATTTTAACTAAATAAAGTAGTGTATAATCGTTGCTTATATTGTTATACCCTATTTAGTTTTGTTCTGTACAATTTGCTTAAGTATTTTGTATGTCCTTTATATTAAATATCTAAATTAAATGCAAAGCAAAATTACAAAATGTTTGTCACGATAAAACCGTGTTAGAGTCCAGCGATAATGATGTATTATTTAAACAAACTTTTTATTGCATATTCTCCTAAGTGATCAATTGTAAGACAAAATCAAGTAACTAAGAAACCTAAAAACTAGCCAGTCGACAGAAAAAATCTTATTAACAGTGTGTTAACTAACATCAGCACACAAAAACATCTTAGCACCATCTTCAAAATACAGGCTTGAATTGGATAACCTCTTAAATTGAATTGTTTTTGTCATTTTAGTGTTTTGAAGTCGGTTTATATTTTTGTTTAAAACGTTAACAATATTGTCGACATGCCAGCCTTTTTGTCGTTACTTATAAATACTCGAATAGCTTTAGAAAAAATTGTGGAATACGTAAAATTTGAAGGTTCCCTTCTATTTCCAGGAAAATTCTGCATCATCGGATCTTGACTTGATGACAATCGGACCAGCTTATGAGTATGCTCCGATGACCGAAAGCTACTTTATTTAATATATTGATTGTTAATCAATAAATAACTTTATTGTTAAATCTCGTAAAAGAAAGTAAAAAGTCTCGTAAAAGTGAGTGATCTCGTAATAGTTTCAACACTATATTTGAAACGTCTGGATAGAATTAAAAAGAAAATAATGATAATAGTAAAATTAAATTTAATGGGGTTGTCTAGAGGTCAAAGGTGCGTCAAAGAAGTTCACCATTTAAAGTAAAGCATTTATGTCTTGATATTTATAGAGTTACTTATGATCCAAAAAAAAGTGTGCGCTGGAGGTGATGGCCCCGATTTTGTTGTGCGCAGGCTATATCAAATTTGAATTATACAAAATTCTTTAATAATTATACAATCAACGCTCAGCTCTCCACCCAAAATGCCTGCCGATAATCGATATTGCTAAAAGTAATATTTATAGCATTACATTGCACTCGAGAAAGCTGACCGTGGAAAATATCAAATACCATAAATTTTCCGTTTAGTCATGGTGATAGCTACCGAGTCTAAACCAACTTCATGGCAGCGTCTGTTTTGTATTTCATTGTTACGTTCATTCACAATGTTTCTGATAGATATTTTCATGACAGGGGTGAGGGTGTCACACTCCAAAAAAGAGTCAATGGAATATTAATTCAAATATTAGGTGCTTTTGCTGTTATTAAAAAAGAATTGTAGTTGATTGTCATTTATCTATTAGTCTTTGATTATTTACGCCAAGTAGATGCCGGTTTTACCTGCCGACGAATAGTATACAAGACTAGATACAACTTTTATATGATTGTATATTAAATAACAACGGCCTGAACGAATAGTCTACTGACTACCAAGTCATATACTACTCATAGGGGAAAGTCTGTCTACTAAGTCAAAAGTCCTGGGTTCCCGGGAAACCCGTAAGAGGCAGAGTCACAGTTCTAATATTTGTCGTGTACAAATATTCGTACTCATAAAAATATCTAATAAATACTGTCATGAATTTTTGCATATTTCTGTAATTTATATATTCTTTATTATTTATATTTCTCCGTTATGTAGTATCCATAACACAAGCTCTTAATGATGCTTAATATTTGCTTGACAACAGGTGTGATTGTGAAAAAAACTTTTATTATTATTATTAAATCAAGTGTGTCAATCTAAATTATTGCAGCTTCACTAAAGCGACAGATATTGTTCCAATGTCTTATAACCCCTCTTGTAGAATTATCAATGCTCCTAGACTACAACGCGTCAAGTACCTAAAGGATGGCATTCCGATGATGACGAATCTTGTGCTTTGAAATTTTGAATCTTATCGTCTCTTTTTATTATTAAAAATAGGTGCTATACACATATTATAAAATTGATATAGAATTTCTCATTTTTATTATTTATTTTCCGCTGGCCAAATAACATACTTATAGGCCAGGCTTTAGTAGGATCTCTTAATACTATAAATCAGCATTCTACGCGGCGGCGGAAAGCTTAATGTTCATAACCATACAAATGATAACATTTTAAACAATGATTTATTATACCATTTTTTAGAATTATCTTTTATATCTTGTTTTCGTACGAGCGTTTAATCATTTTATTTTGCTATGACCTTTAACATGCCTAATATGGGTTATTTGTATAAAATATCTTTCAGTCTATTACGAGACCACACCATTGACAGAGTTCAAAGGTTTAAACCTTTCATAGCTCAGTGCGTTTATTTTTCAAACGTAATCGATCGACCGACGTTAAGTTGTTTTATGCTTAAAATATTTATTATTAAGCTTATTAATGAATTTCAATAAGTATTTAATACTTTACGTCAAAGTTATTAGACGTGCATATTTTTACTGTGCATTAATATCACTTTTGCCACAAGATAATCTTTCCTAGATTTCAACTTATTTTAATTTATAAGGAATTATTATAAATTAACATAATAATAATACAAGTATTGTAAAATGTACATAGACATAAAAAAGAAGCTAATAGCTAAATCGTTTATGTAATTACTTAAGTATTATTTGACACCTAAAAAAATTAAGTTTAGAATATTTATCAAAGCTGTAGAATTTTCTCAAAATAATAAATTGACTATAATTAACAATATACAGACGAAATAAATAATTAGAGAACGTTTAACTTAAGCAATATTAGTTTCCGAAATCAAAGTAATAATAAAATATATTTCATTGTCAGAACAATGAAGTTCAGTGGATCTAGATTTAAGTAATTTTCAATTTCTTACCTGTTGAACTTTTTAATCTATATCCAAAACAAAATCAAGGCCGTTGCACTACACTACCGAACGGAAAAACAACTTTAACGGTGTGATAAATCTTTACCGAAACCCAAATGTTAACGATTTGTAATCACGAACACAATTTGGACACGTGATTGAAGTTCTTTTTTTAATCAGCGTTTTGATATCTGACACAATTTAAAATGTTCGTTTTTCAAATTTAGTTCGAAACGTGTTCCGAGTTTCGAGGTTGGGGACGGCGCATGACGCAGGTTCGGGAGAAGCACGGGCGTCGGGCAGACTGGACCCCTCAGCTGGCGTTCCGTTACGCGCATGTGCACAAAACCTCTTATAATTTGATATCTCACCAACTGTGACATTTCGTGGTAAAATCTACCCGTAAATTATTCAATTTTATTTACTTTCCCCTACGCTTTCCTGTTATATTATGACATGGGTCAGTGATTCTTTATTAACATTCGATTTCAAAACGTGTACAGCATACTTCTACAAGTTCACGATGTTTCAACTCTTTTCCTTGTAGGAGTTTCTCGTACTCGGGAATTAGATTACGGGTTAGCTCGACGTGCTTAGAAATAGATGACTCTGCAAGGCCGTGATTTCTCACAGAGGAAAATTAAGCTAACGTGTTTTATCTTTATTATCTACTTAGTCAGCGTTGTTTGCCGGCTGTTATCAGTAGTATTTGTATTTTTTAATTTTATCTAACAAGATTATTCCAAAATACTATAAGTTAAAGTATTAAATAAAAAAGATTTGCAAATATCTAGTAATATTTTCATTCTTATCTCTTTTATGAGGAAAGGTAAATGAATAAAATTCATTTACATTTACGCTGTAATAGAGTGCTGGAAGATGCACAATTGTTTTTTTACGAAATCTTCTATTTCGTCACATTTACGTTAAGAATCTTAAAACGACTGATGAACTGTTTGTAAACTTATCAGAGTTCATATAAAATGTCAAGCTTATTTAAAACGTTTGTTAGATATTATGATATCTAACAAACGTTTTAAATAAGCTTCTTGCTCTTGGAATTCTTTCTGACTGAGCGTTCCAGATTCGTATCACTTATGTAGAACGAATTTTAAATGGAATGGAAGGAATCAAATTGGCTGACGAGCGAAATGGTTGGGACGTGGAACATAAATAGAATGTTTGCATCTTACATGAACAAAATATAACAATAGAAGAAGTATAACTGAGTTTAGCCAACGCCTCTTTTTATTATACACTGTTAAATCATTATAATGTTAATCAATAAAATGATTCAGAAAAAGAAAACTTGTCAAAGTGACTTGTAAGTTTTGTATTATATGTAAGTGATACTTTACGCACTAAGAGATTTTGTGACTCCTTTCTCTGTCGCACAGTATGGAATTCCTTACCAGCACGCTTATCCCTTCCTTCTTACAGCATGGGTTCCTTTAAAAGAGGCGTCAAAATGCACTTTTTGAGCCGGTAAGGTGAGGGTGGCTAGGGCAGTATTTCGTATGCTTCACTAGCTGTCTTCACATATGGACTCTTCTACTGCTTATCATCAGGTGGTGTCGAGTCATTTGCTCTGATTTATAATAAAAAAAAGTAAGAATATTTAAGAATTCTATATATCTGTTTTAACAAAGAGGTAATATTTTTTTTGTGGCCAATAAAATTTTCAAAAAGTACTATAAGCCGAATACAGAACACAAATGTGAAGTCAAACTTGGATTTAAAGTACGGACTTGTTCAATTCCCAGTAAACATTTTTTCGAATGTATTAGCGGGAATCGAAATTCAAGTAGCTCGGCAAAATATAATTAGATCAATGTGCGTCAATAAATAATATTTCACAATAAGCGGCTTTAATGTTATTTATGAAGCCAATTATTTAAGAAATTCTTGAATTATTTGTATAATTTTATTTGAATTACTTGAAATAGAAAAAATGTTACTAAGTTGTTAATATATACATTTAGTTATTATAATAATATATAATTATTCTATGTTCTAAAACTCAAGTTATATAGCTTATATACTATTTATTACAAGGATATTACAATCTATATTTTACAAGATCCAAGAATCCATATCTTTCACCAGTTGATACGCAATTTCGTTTTATGGGTATAAAATTACCTTATATACTTACATGCAAGCAAACAAATGTGGACGATTTTTGACACGTGACTTCGGTGGTCTAATGTAGACTGATGTGTAGCGTCACAATTAGTTTAAATGCTGATTATCGCAGCTTCGCCTTGCTACTACTCAATCGTAGAAAGCACTATTAGACCATGTGGTGCTCAGCACTTGAGCCAGTCACTCCTGCACGCTTTCGCAGTTCTAAATTTATACCTAGGGGTTTGGCAAGCATTGACACGTTTGTGGTGTCATATTGCAGCGATTTTTTCTTCAAAATCTTAAACCTGAAAACTGTGCACAAAATTAAGAATCCTCAGATTTTTATGTCAAAAGCATTTTATGGATTTACTTTTATTCTATTATACATTTTACTTTTATTCTATTCAGTTGACTTTTGCATAACCATTATTCTTGTTTATATTAATATATAAATACAATGTTATGAGTAATATTTAAATGTATGTAAGCTTATACATGCTTAATGCAAATAAATATCTTCTAAATTGTTTGTGCTGTATAACTATTCCCCATAAAAAATCTACGAACAAAAACTTTATTTATGCCTAATGAATTATGCCCAACGTTTACTTTGCCCCATCCTTTTTGTCTTCCTATTTCCCATTTTGGCATAGTAACGGAAAATACTTAAAGGTTCTCCTCTAGAGATTAAGTTATATTATATGATTTTATTCTATTTTTTCTTTCGCGAAACTGTAACGTGGTGGATTTTTTTGCGCATAAAATATGTGTCAAGAGGTCGTAGGTAGAACTTATGTTGGGTAACTGGTAAACGGTATATCCTCGTTTACAGGGACTACTAAAATTGCTAGGAGTAATTTACTAATAGTTTATATAATCTTATCCGATTATTACAGCTATATGTATGTAAAACTGAAGTTCAATGGTTGCTATTGTAAGAAAGCTCCTTTTATTATTATTTTATAATAATAACATTAGCAGCATTAATTACATTTATTACATATAATAACTACTAACAGCAAACTGGAAGTTTTATTAAAGAATACAATTCATCTGTTTGACAGTGAACATAAGATAGACAGCGTAAAAAAGTTTCCATTTTATTTAAAAACACATTCAATAACTTGACACCGCCTGATGGAAAACAATAGAAGTCCTATGGAAGTCCATACGCGAAGATACCTAGTACAGCACACACTGCCCGAACCACTTTCACCTTAGCCGCCCTAAAAGGGCCGTCGCATGCCTCTTTTGAAAGACCGCTTGTTATATGTGGGAATATGTGAGCCGCTAACTTTATGCCTTGCTTGTGCGACAAGTAAAGAGGTCGTTTAATCTCTTCGTGCGTAAAATGGAGGTAGGAACAGTGAAAAAGTGATTCCGTAGACTGGCACACGTGCTCTTCAGTAAGGAGAGGTAGAGATGTAAGGTAGTACTATTACATCCGGTGCTGATATCCCGGCTACCACTACGCATCAAACTGATAGTCTAAATGACCTACGTTCGCTAGCGTCTCGCCTCCGCCGCCCTGGCATGGTATGCGCTCCATTCCCCGACCAAACGTGATAGACTACAGATCCAGAGGAACACCTCCCACCGCGTGCTGACAGGCGCGGGCTGATACATCCAGAATGACGTCATTGTACGAGGTGTGAGGATACCGACGGTGGAGCAAAACATAGTGCCCAGCAGTTGGCGTTTCTCGGGAGATATGATAAAAAAGAATTGGATATTGCCTTTTTTATTCTTAAAGTCACTTTTGAAAATTACATATCATGTAAAATATAAAAGATTAAAATAGCTTTTGCAAAAGATGTTTTTCAACCTAAAGAAATGGTTATTTCTCTCTGAAACATTCTCGCTAATTGTTTTCTTACAGTTTTAAAAAAGTGAAAGCTAAAATTGTAATTTATTGAAGCCACTAACAATTAAGCATAAAATAAAGCAAAACCTAAGGCTTACTTCTGGCATCGTGCCCACACGATAGCTACTCCGATAATCTAGAGAATAATTTACTTTTATTTGTGGGATTACTTGCTAATTCTAATTAAAATAATGTAAAAGTTTTGTCCTATAAAAAATTGGAATGTTTACTTTTATATCACTATCAAAGATTTTGTAAAAATCAAAAACGAAATTCCAAGAGTATTCACACGACCTAGCAAGAAGAATGACTCAAGCTCCAGATTATTTTATTCAAGAGTCAGTACTAAAATTCAATATAACAGCTTAATGTAGGCACATCAGAATCAAAATTAGTTAGAGCAGTTTCCATTTTCAAAATTAATGTGCTATACTTTTTTATAACAACGTGGTTGGTAAATAATATACTACACAGATGGTAATTTTTTTTTATTAGCTGATAAATTATTTTTTATGGTATCACTGCTTACTACAACCTAGAATTAATTTCACTTTAATACACTGTAATTGTAATAAGATAGAATTAATTATCTGCTTTATATTGAATACTGATATCATCAATCTAATTTCCAAAATAGAATTAATACCTTCAGTAATTACGTATTTGGGTTGTTCTACAATCCCAAGGGAGCAACTCCACTTTGCAGACTTTGCGGTATGAAAGGCAACTGTCAAAACAATCCTATAATTGTCTATTTTCAATAGCTTTGATTTGCTCGTGGTTCTATTTACCCAGCATATATATGTTTATCACGTTATAATGTACCCTGCGGTAGGAATCTACGTGTAAGCATAATATTTTTTGCTGTGGTAAATTTATTTTCTATTTTTGGAAATAGTTGCAAAAGAAAAGAAACTTTTGGTAATAAGTCCTTGGTGCAACCCAGAGAGAGGGAAAGAGATATAAGTGAGGGAGTTGCATACAATTGCGTTTTATTTTAAACCTGTCGTTTATTTGCAACCCGTGTTGTGTTCTTGTGTGTTGCCCCTCGTAAAACGAATTGTGGGTATTTAATGATTTTTTTCAAATAAGACAAATAATATAATAAGACGACTAATAACATTTAATATTTCTTAATAGAGCGGAATAAAATTCCTATGGAAATCCTTTTGAATTTAGTTATTTCTTTTTATCGGGCAATTTTAAAATCTTCGTAGGACAAGGCGTAGACAAAAGAGATATCCTGGTTTATTGATGATTTTCTACAAGTACATTATAATCACACTGGCTTCATAATAATAGTTTTGAGAATGGCTCCAAACCTTTTTTTATAATTTCTACAAGATACATAATAGCTTCTTGATGTTGTTTCTACTTAAAGCCTAGAAGATGCATTCTTATTATATATTAGTGGAAAAATCGTTTAAATTTTTAAAAGAAATATAGTTTTGTAGATTTTACTTTTCTCTACTACGAGTTTCTTTTAACTGATGTCGTTAGCTGTAGTTTCTATGTGAAACAAAGTTCACCGGGTTAGATAGTTATGAATAAATAACAGATGTAAATGTTATATTCAGCACTTAAAATGTATCTTTGTAATTGCAAGTTTACCCCAATCTTAAACTTCTTAAAACAGCGTGGAAACCTTGTGGCGAGTCCTGGCATCATGCCCGTTACCTAGTTATACGATTCATCCCCCGAGACCTCAATCTGAGTTTTACTTTTAGCTTGGAGCTGACTAATGTATTCCCAAGAATACCAATGTTGTACAATTTGACAATGGTCTGTGTTTTGATGCTTATTAAAATACTTGTTACGTAGCTGATTTAATGCAAACATTTATTTAAACAGTATGCTTATCTATTTGGATTTAATAAAAAAGAATGGCGTCGAATTTGACTTCTTGGAAGTTTTTTTATTCAAGTTGTTTACATAATCTTGATTGTTATTAGTTTAAAATACAATTGAGAGGCATCCTCCGTAACGTGCTGTTGTTATATTGTTATGTTACAGTACTCTTTTACTGTTTCAATATTACGGGCAATATTTAAAAGAAAATCAAACTTTCGACCTTTCATGGAAACGATTGTGCATATTATTAGTGTCCCGACGCTATTGTACTTCGCTGATTTAATTTTTCAGTTGTTCTTGTTGCTCATTTAAACCAGAAAGATCCAACTAGATTTAAGAAATAGCTTAAAATTAGTTGACGAAGGCATTTAATTGTCAGAACCTACAAGCTTTATTACATTTAGTTTTCTGCGTTCAGTTTTATATTATGTTATGTTACAGTGGGCCTTAACTTATTCTTGTTAAAAATATATAATTATACAATTTGGTGCCTTATTCCCTCCATTCCCCAACTATACGTTCACCCCTATTATATAGATGTATAACCTGAACCTATCTTATCATAGGTAATCCAGACACAGTTAAATTTTAATGAGTATATCGCGTTCATCAAAATAACAAGGCAGTTAACTATCTGCCTTGTTATGTGGTTTGGTGAGGCCCGCGTTCAATTGCACTATGATGGACTTATACAACTGTTACCAATATTTATGCATTAATATCAAAGCTATCAGTAATATCAAAGTATGCATTGGCATACTCCCGATAGCTTTGAAACAAATAAATAAAATAAAATAAAATTGATATCTTACAGAGAGCTGAAATATCACTGTATGGGTTCTTATCAGAAAATAAACATTATTTTTATTTCAATGTAAGATAAAAATCACCAAATATGCGTTCCAGTGGTGCTATTCATTGGAACGTGATTGTGTAACTCATATAACGAAATACATTTAAAAGCAAAAGCAAATAAAAGCTATAAACATTTAAGACTTCTTCCATATCATTTTACTGTAGTCAGGGTCATTTTGCGATGGCGTGTTTAGATTCAATGGCATCACTCTCATAAGCCAGTCGTAAAGAACGTTCTCGGTATCCGTTTTGGCAAACTGCCCGTCCTCTTATTCTATTTGGCCCCAAAGGACCACATGAGCCCAAAGGTTTCTCTTTGTTTCAAGAGAACATTTTATTTCAAAGGTCGTAGTTATTACAACACGAATTTGGGTTAGTGATTTTGATTAAACAATGTTGAACATTGTATTGAAAAGTAAAATATAACAAACTTTGTTAACTTGAACACGAGACAAAATGAGTAAATTGTTATACAAGGAGAATTATAAATAGGATATTAGAATCCCCAATCACAAGAATATTTATTTTTATTATAACTAATTATATAATGTCTATTCTTTCTTTTACAATTACCGCCCCTGTGGTTTAGTGAGTACAAGCCGCAATTTGGTATTCAATTCCCTGTGAGGGCAGCAAAGTTTGCTCGGCTCGGTTGGTGAAAGATCATTTCGTACAAGCTGAAGACAATAAATTCGTGTCTGTGTGCTTTGGGTCCCCTATTGGAGGAAAATTTAAAAATAAAGGCCAAAGAAAGAAAAAAATTATTGGTAGGCAAAAAGATCGCAAAGTAAAATGTAACGTATGACATGGCCTCTATTACAAACGGTTAACAATTGCTAAATTCAAGTGGACTGTTTGTTTCCATGATAACCTTTGCTCCGCTATAAATAAAGTCCATTTGAGAACTCTTGTGTTCTTGCCAAAACAAAACAATCAAAACTCTATGCTCAAGCTCTTCTGTGTTGCCTAAGGGAGGTTTAGACGTCATTCTCGATTGTAACTACAAATACTTGCACCAACCCACCTGTTGTGGGCCAGAGCCTTGAAGTTCCATTTCTTACAACTCAGCCAAGTATTTTTGTCACCTATAACTATTTTATTTTAGGTTTTAACAGAGAAACTATCTCGAAAACAATTTTAGAATTCCCCAAGTTTACGACACAATTCCTTTTTATCGTTTGTCTTGATAAAATTTTAACAAAATATCTAAGAACTGGAATGTTGTGGATATAATGTACAGCTAAATACCAAACGAAAACGCAAGTCGAGGTCTCGCAAGATAAAATAGAATAACTTGGCCATGAGCATACCGGCAGAATTGATCGCAAATGGGCCTTTAAGAGATTGCTTAAGTTCTTTAAGTAATAGAGAATCTTTCATGATGGTATAATTTTTGATGTTCTAGCTACATTTCATTTTTTTGTATAATCAAATGAACATGATTGATCAATCAGACTAAATTTTTTACTGTAATACTTCTTTCTGATTTGATTAATTCACATTACCTACATAGCGTTGAAATATTTAAAAAAAAATCATTTGTGACTTTTAAAGAACCTTTAAGAGATTTTATAAACAGCAACTACACAATAACTAGCATTTGGCTACAATCTTTTTATTAGGAGGGTGCTTCGTAGATAAGCACTCTCCTAACGCATGTACAACAGTAGAGCAATTGATTGGGATTTTAGAGTACAAATACGTAACATCTTATCTTGCCCTATACCCTAACTTATATTTTTATTGTCCTGTCTTAATTGATCGATGAGATCCGCAATTTAAATATAAAAATAATTATCGTGGTGATAGCTTCTCGTGGTCTTCAGTGGTTTTGGTACAAACTTAGTTAGATTATTGATTGATTGTTCTAAATTATTGATTCAGACGTTCTCCACAAAACGAGCTTTGTTTGCGTTTGAACAAATTTACCAAAATAAATATAACAAAGATTGCTTTTTAATATTACAATAATTTTAGCAGTGCTTAATCGAACATATAAAGCGTGCGATAGTAAAACGCAAGTGTTCAATAATATAACAAGCGCCTATAAGTCCACGGGTCGACAATAAAGACAACACACCACACGATCATTTCTGGCATTGTGCCCGCAGTGATTCTATTTAGCCCCGTGGGGGCAGCATTCGATCGGGGTGATATCGCTTTGTTTGATTCAGGACCTTTATTTCCAAGTAGCTTTATGTTACATTTTGACAATGTTTATTAAACTTTATATGATTAGATTGTCTTAATATAAGTTATCTATTGTTTTTAAAAATGTGTGGCATACATTTATAAATATTTAATACTAGATCTTTTATTGAGTTATTAAGGAAATGAGTCTTTCAGCGTAGATGAGTGATAAAGATGTGAGACCACACACACCCCCCACCATGGTGATTGGATCCGTAAGCGGATTCCTCTTCGCAAAATTATATTTTTCTTTGAGAATTGTTACCATAATTCCAATTAACGGCGCGCGGCTTAATACAGTTTGAATATTAAATTTCAAAATGACACAAGTTATTGCTAATTTTATCAACTTTCTTTGAAGTTATTGATTATTAAATATTAATTTGTAACTTATTGGCGAAAAAACTAATCAAAATTTGTACTTGAAAAAATTCAAAAGGAAAAAAGAATTTCTAAGTTTATTTTTACTTAAGTTGTAATGAAATACACTTTTAAAGAATTATGAGTAAATTTCATTTTATTTCTAAACTTATTTCAATAGTGTGATAGAAATTACAATTTTACAAGTATAAAATTGTAAGTAAGTACTCTGTTGTGCATGGACTAAAATTAAATTTAGGCTTAGTACATCTCTTTCATCATAATCAGGCGAGAAAGAGACAAAAGACCGATGACATTATTTGATGTTTCTGAAATAAGGATTGCAACGCAATTTACACTTATTTTTACCTTACGTGTAAAAAAGTCCGACTAAATTAGTGACATGTAAATGTATGTATTAAGCTTATATTTAAATGAAATCATCAGAAATTAAAATCAAATATCAAAATTGAATAGTGATTTGAAGTTAATAAAGTATAATTATGAAATTACAATCTAATTTAAAGGGACACATTTATTCATGTTTTAATCTTGGTGATTGCTACAATTTGTCTGGATTGCGACTAATTGTGTCCGTATTGGAGCGATTAACTTTCAATTATCAACTGAGAAATGTTACAATTTTATTATTATGTACCTTATGTTAGCAACACGCCAAGGTTTTCTTCCCCTAAAATTTTATGTATGACAATAAATTAGATTTAATATGTTATTCTTAGTTTACATTAATATATTCAACGTGAAAATAAATCTATATTTAGGTCGAATAAGACAACGTTACCTAAAATTCAAGTATTGTTTACATTTTAAACTGTTCAAGCGTGTAAATGAAGTTATTTATAGGGACTGTTAGCGACTGGCTGGCATCCATAAACCTTTTTATATAGTTTGTATTTTTATTATGTTTTTTGACGTTGTCTTAAATTAGACGTAAAATTGATAGTGTCAAGTGTGTTGATCTGTTTATTTATTCTGTTTTAATATTAATTATACTTTGTTTTACCGTTTGCCTCGTGTTTCCTTACTCACATTATACAGTCCACAAAAGGGACCTACGCTCAAATTGTACCACGACTGTATTTCTACAAATTATTACTATTATTTTACTCTGAATACACAAAAACAAGTAACCGCAGCTTCAATGCCATTTTGACATTTTGTATCGACGTTAATAAGTGATAAGATGAAAACTGTGATAGATATATCAGAGTCGAAAAATACCCAAAAAAACCATTAATCATATATCTATGATAAACAGTTTTTTGGGTATATTATAGGAGGTATGAATCGTAATGCATCTACCAGTATAGTGATCGCAAAGTTCACCGGGATTGCCAATATCAAAGATGGAAATATAAACAAACAAAAATACAAACAATTGAAAAATATAATATGTCTTTTCACTACATTCATTGAGACATTAACACTTAATTTCTCTAATTCAAGATAATTAATGAAATCGCTGTATTCTTTAACATCAAACAGTGTAGCTATAGTTTCTTCACAATGAAGACAGCTCTGGATGTTGATATTTATAGGCATATATCCTTACATATCGCCACTTTTAAAATATTCCATGTGTGGTTTTTTATTTCTCACCCAAAAACGTCGTACAAATTTTGGTTAACCGCAGTGTCTCAAGCCTTCATTGCTTTTTTGGTTTTCTTCATAGCTCCAGTAACACAGGTCGTTTATTTTGTGAGAATGATAGCATCGGGGCTTTATGACATTCAAGATATTGCCAGCGCGTATGTATGACTTTAGATTTTTAAAATAATTAAGATTTAAACATTATCTCAATGTTTCCTATAGCTACCAGTGGCGGAGTAGAATTTAGGTTATGCATATTTTATTTTGAAAAAAAAAACATATTTGGTCTAATCTAAAGTAATAAAATCATTAGTTGGTCTAAAACCAATCCATTTCTTTATGTAAGACTCCTCGAAAGCCGCATCATAAGCATTTTAAAATAGTAGATTAGCTAGGTAGCTAAATATTTAAACAGAAATTTTAACATATCATAGATACTATTGGTAGATTTTTATATAATATGTGATGCTTTCCGCTTACCAAGTATATTTAATAAATATTTATATATTATATAAAAATCTACCAATAGTATATATGATATGTTAAAATTTTTGTTTAAATATTTAGAAACGCAAACGTAAACTCAAATCAGGCATATGAGGTCACTTTTTTCTACAATTAATTAGTATCAACAAATGATACTGCAAGAACAAAAGTTTCCTCGGAAAGTAAAGAAATATTACAAATATGTTTTATTTTATGAGATTCCTTTTCTTTTGACGTGAAACAATTGCTTTTTTCAGTTCAAATTTAAATCTGAAAATCCGAACTGAAAAAAAGCAATTGTTCTTACCTCTCTCTCAGTTACCCTTAAGTATATCTATAATTTAAAAAGTTGTTATAATTTATTTACGATTTTACTGTTTATGTAGACGGAATAGTGTAGCTGTTATATTTTTACAAGAACTAATCATTTTGTCATAAAATAAAAGAGAAAATGAAACAAATAACGAGATCCATTTCTAAGCGAGTGAAAAATATTCATGAACTTAATTTGCATAATTATTAACTGAGCAACAAGCTATCGATAACAAGTTGACACTTTCAATTATCATCACTTGTTTAAATTATTTTTTGTCGAAAGATCCGTATTGATCTTTTTTTTTAATTTTACTAATGATACCAGTTTCAATTGAACTAATGAACTCTCACGATCCCTGTTTCTGCTTAGAAAGTTATTTTATTTTTTATATTGGTTACATTTTTTTTAGTTTAATTATAATATTACTTTAATAATTGTTGTGTGCACATAAATCTATCAGTAACTATAATTAAATTTCACTTTTAATTAGTGTTTGCGGGATTGAGTACACTTCTTTAAAACCAAGTGATATTTAGTGAGTCGCTCCTAAGGCATCATTGTGATATCAACCTTGTTACCCAGCAATAGGTAGCCATGGTTAGTTTAGTTTTATAAGGCAGTTCGTGCCAGTGTGGTTGTATTACGGCTGAAATTCCTCATTTATTCCTTGTTAGGCTGTTTAATATTTTTGTTTTATCGTTTAGAGCGAACCTAATGCTATCTGAAGTACAGTGTTCAATGAAGCTTCTCGATATCCGACTGCGACGTGAATCATTTAAAGATATGATGGATCAGTTGCAGAAGTTTCCCGTATGTTACCAAGAAAAACATAAAAAAATTATAGAGAAGAGTATCAAGCTTTCAAGACTTCTTTTCACTGTACTGATGGTTGTGGCATTTTTCGATGTTTTTGGTAAATATCTTACTATCTGTTTATTTCTTCAGCACCAAAATTGTTTGTGAATGTTAAGATATTGAACTTCATTATTAACATGGACTGCTCAACCTTACAATAAAATTGCGCAATAATTGAATCTATTTAAAAACTGATTGATTAAAATAACTTAAATAGATTACATTATTGACAAAATCAACAAAAATATATTAATAGATGTATAATAAAAGTTAATTATCTGTAAGTCTATCTATCAATAATATAATGTCTTTTGAGTTTGTGTACGATATAACCAAGACCTAGTCAACTTTTCCTCTACGAAAAATATTATCAGCGACATAATTGTAGAGTTTTGGTAGAAAATCAGTAGACCATTTCAGTTCAGTAGTGGACTAAACCTCAGCAAAATTAATTAAAGATAAGGTCTAAAGCCTAGAGAAAAAATTAAAATCATATTATGCTGTTCGTGTCTTAGAGGATATTTTATGTTCTTGACGAGTAACAAGTCGTAGAATGTCATACAAGTACAAAATCTCACTCATGGTAGGGAGTAACCATAGCAAGATACCAATATCAAGAAAATGTGTCTTACACTCCAATGCCCTGGAATTATATTTGCTGCCTATTCTATTTTCGTTTTTTAAAACAGGGGCTCCAGTAGTTGAAGGAAATAATGATTTTTAATTTAATTGGATTGTATTACTGCTTTGAGTAAATTTTAAAAAATTATTTCATTTGCTTGACTATGAAGACAACAATATCTTAGGTGAATTAGTAATATGAGCTATATGATGATTTCCAGTTGTAGAGTTTTAAAATAACGGATGAAATGAAATTTATTTCAGTTCAGTAAAAGTATTACATATTTAGTATAGTCATACTATGTATGGTACTACTATGTATAGTCATACACTATGGTTTGCAGATCGAACAGTATTACTGGACTTCACACTAGTCCCTGTGTCATGAAGACCAGAATAAAACTGATGTTAATTTTGACCCAATAAATTTTATTAGAATCTATCTAAGAATGATACTTTTAAAAATAAAGCTTCTTTATTTTAACCATGTAAGTTACATGGCTATAAATGATATAATATGCTTGATAAATTATTATTATTCACGTTAATAAATTTAATTTAATTAAATAATAAATTGACAAATACATTAATAGTTAAAAAATGCATTCTAATAAAATGTGTGAAACGTGATATTACTTCCTGTGCCAAACTTGATTACAATAAAGATTTTGATTTGGTTTTATGACAAGCGTTATACATTATTCAATTTCTAGTTCATGTCGTCGTTAAGTCAGCTTTAAAAAGTTTTAAAGCATTACCCATGAATATGGACTTCATTTTCTTCAATGCGGAAGATCCAGCTTACTTCAACTACGTATTGGCATACCAAGTAAGTGTTACGCAGTATTAATTATATAAAATTCTTTGGATTTCCTTAAATTATGCGCAGATTGTTTCCAAAATTAAATATCTAAATTTTTGAACTTACCGCGAGAAAACAACTATAAATCAGTTTTATTTGGCTACGAGCTTCTGTAAAGTGAACGTAGGTACTTTACTCGCAGTCCAAGAGTAAAATAGATCTTCATCAAGGAGAAAATAAACAAGAAAAAAGGCCATCTATCTGAACTTTAACTTGCCAGTTTTCATTATTACTGGTATGTTAGAGTTATATTTTTGTTTGGTTAAGAAATATTTTTGTTACGTCACTAAAACATTGACGAACCAAGTTTGCTTTAAATGATCGAAAAGTGGAACGGCATGGTGGTATAATACCACTTTTATAGACCTGTCAAGAATCGGATCTTATAAACGTTAACAGCTAATTCACAATTTTGTTTATTTATGTAACTTAGTTAAATAAATACTCAGGATTAAGATCACTAAACAGGTCGGATGGATGGATTTTTTATTTAACATTGACAGACACCATTGGTAGTATAGCAGTACATAATTTAATAATAATCGTGAATTAATAAAGAATGACAATTCAACAATTTATAAACTGCAATACAATACTTTTTTTAAAGTATTATTAAAAAAAAGTATTTTCTTCTTCTTATGCAAAAGAAATTACTATTATACATTATTAATGCTTTGAAGGTTGAGTAACCTTTAAAAAACAAATTATCATTATAAACATGCCAAACAAAAACAATACGAATACTTCAATAAAAAACTGGGGAGTTTCTTTGTAAATCTTTCAGGTGCTTTTTGATTGACAATTTTATAAAGTGGGGTACACATATGTTCATAGCCTACGAATAAGCTACTTAACAATATCATAACATCATGTCATGAAAACTGGCAACATTCCGTTTTAAAACTACAAAGATATTGTTTTTCTTGTGCTATCAATTAATTATAATTTTCACGTTTCAGTTTCTGTACAAGCCTACAATGATTGCAACTTATGTAACGATTTTGACACTAGGCTGGGCATGTATATCTTGCGCGAGTAAGTTCTTTTACTATAAAACATACTCAACTAATTTGTTAATTTGGCTTCTTCCAAAAACTGTGGCTACCATATTACCAAGTCTTTAATCACAGCATCAAATAATAAATCACAATTTTATCATAATTTAATCAATATTGATTTTTCTCTCATTTCATTCAATTTATTTAAGGAGAAATTAATATTTTACATTTTTGTCTATCGTAATCAATAGTTTGTTATAATAAATTCAGAAAGACAATTGAGAAACCTTAAAATATTAACTTTAAACATTGTTCTTTCACATTGACCATTTTATTTAAACTTTAACAAAAAAATTTAATCAATACGTGACCATTGTGATCGATATTCAAAAGCCGTCTAATTTAAAGGTTCAGATATTTGAAGTAGGTATTGGCAAATGTCAAATTTACTTTTAAAAATTATAGCACAGTTATTATTAAAAATATAAGAAGTGTGAGTTATGCCTTATAGCTCACAAAAATAATCTTCAACAGTTTTGAGACAATATTTGTACGATCTTTAATTTACTATGCTAAAGCAATGTTATATACGTCAGTTATTAACTTTGTCGCTTAGTTTGTGACTTATGGCATGTCACACGTCCTTACACCGCATTCGGTATTGGAAGTTAGTGAATCACTAATAAAAGCCTTATGTTGTGAATGTTAATGTTCAGAGATAACTGGCATGCTTGCTGACAATATTTAAAAATGTAAATTGAACTATCAAATATACCATTAAGAGGAAGATCTTTTATTATTATGTTTAATTGTTGAAATATTTACAATAATAACTTGTTTAAATGTATAAGTATAAATTAATAAAATTAATGACCCAACCTTTTCTGTCTGGTTGATTTATTTACCTTCCAGCTAGCCAATTGGACGTTTTAATTAACAAATTAGAAAATATGAAAGAGCTCGTTAAAATCACCATGGCGGAAAATGGATGCGAAGAAAATGAAGCTTTTGAAATGATCCTTCGGGAGGTTATACTACATCATGCGGCTATAAAAAGGTTAGGGAAATGTTTAACAAATTAAAGTCTACTCAAAGTCATTCTCAATTATAAAATATAAATGGGAAGTTTCAATTCAATCCACCACAATTAAAAGGTTATAAAAGTTAAACCATTTAAGGTCTCCTAAGACCTAAATTAATAAAATAATTTTACTTTAACTCTGACATTTAAGAGAAATAAGCATATATTTTCATGATTTACTTTCCTTTTTTATTTTGGAAGCATTTATCACGCCGCATCCACGAGAAAATCAATTCTATAGCGACACCATAAATTTGATTAAAATGCTCCTGGTATGAATCAGACATTATTCTTTCAATTCGACGATTGTTATAAAATTTCCTATTTCCTCGAAAACGATTACGCGCCAATTTGCACATCGTCAAACGGCTTTAGGTAAAATCAAAAACTTTAAGCCAGTTAGTTCTTTTTGGATTTAATTAATAATCAAAGTTACGAGACTTAAATATTTTTTGGTAATTGCTGTTCAAAAGTAATAATGATTTTTTTCTCCATTTTATTACGTTGAAAAGTAAGCAACGTTTTTGAAATTTTAATATCCCGAGTTTGTCCTTTAGGTCAATTGCATCTATAAAAAAATAAAAGTTGTTCGAAAATCTGTTTGTAATTAATGTATTTCATTTTAAAGTACACTGCACTTGGGTTGTGGGTCAAGATAAATAATTTCATATTTGCTATACCCAAAATACTTCCTAAATCCAATGTAATATAACATAATATAAGTGCCTAATTCAATGATTACGTTTTTCTAGATTCGCCAAGACGCTGCAGGCACTACTTAGTGGTCAACTCGCGATGACACTGTTTACAAGCGCGTCTATACTTGGAACTACACTAATGCAGATTTTAACAGTAAATATTTATATTTTTTTCTCATATTTTTTCATATTTTTTTTGATGCTGTCTTCAGAATTAATATTATTCTGTCGTCAATTAATTACCAGACCGCCAGTGTCCACAAATATTAGATAGTCTATTCCATCTGACATGTGATTACTTCACAGATAGCGACAGTAGAGTCCACGTGAGAAGAAAACATTGCACAAAGTTTGGTGTATTTCGAAATTGTATATTAAATTTATTCATATAAATTTAATTCCTATAGTTAGAGCTAAGGTCAACAATTAAATTATTATTTTGTGAGCCGTATTTTACTCTTATAACCTTTAGACCTCCAGACAATAAAAAATCAATTGTGTCTGGAATGTTACTGTACGGCTTGTCAAATGGAGATTATTGGTTAATTAACTAGTTGTTATTTAATTTGTTAAATTAATATATAATATACAACAGCGCCTAATTAGTTTTTTATGTCTAGTCACCCTAGTTTCACAAATAATAGTCGAAATCTATTCCTCGAAACCTCGCAATAGTAGCGGAGTGTAAGAGAAAAAAGGTGAGTAAAAGCCTGAAATGGAATATCTCTCCACGCGGGTACTGGCGTAACAAAAACTATTTAGTTTTGACTGTTTTTTGCAGCTAGTAAAGTTTAGCTATACATAAAATAAAAATAAGAAACAAACTTAGAAATTGGCATATAAGTGCAGTTAAGTAAGTCACGTTTGTATTGGTATACAAACGTGACTGTTGGTGGTAACTAAAACAGTTGGATAGGTACGTAATGAAAAGTTCTTTTGACAGGAAAGATCCCAAAATTGTTAACATAAGGCGCAGCGTGTGATGATACTAAAATACCCATGAATTTATCTGATATTTTTGACATCATTAAATATTCCAAACTAACACTTAGTTGATCAAAATTTTCCATTTAGATCCTAAAATAAATAATATAGAAGGAATTGACAATTTCATCATTTTCTTGATATAATTTATAAAGTATCAAATTAGAAATGTTTCAACAGTTGATATTATCTATTTATTCTTCACAAATAATAAAATTTCCAGCTTTAAATTTGTCAACTGAGATAATTTATTAGTTTCAATATTCAGAATATTATAAACGAGCACCTAATTCATGTTTAAAAAATTGTGTACGTAATGTTAATTTTCAACCGGAAGTTTTTTGTCTAATATCAAAATGTATCCGAATATATAAAGCCAACAAAAAGCAGCGGTACTGGGGCGCAGATGCTGTAGTGTTAAAATAGGATTAAATCCTACATATTGTATACTATTTGGATAATTGCTCTTTAATAATAAACTAAAAGTGTTTCATTACCTTATTTGATCCTAGATCAATGGTATTAATTAGGACATGCAGTGTATTGTTACAGGGTATACAGTACACAGGGTAATTAAATAAATACGAATATGTTTCAAATAACAAATTAATATAATACTAATATAGCTATAAAGCTGTCCTGGTAAATTTTGTATTGCCCTAAATTCATCGATATAAAAGAGTATATAAGCAGTACATTTGTCTTCTACAAATACTATATTCTTTATACAATGGTTTTCACTGCAACTTAAAGAAGAACTGTCTAAATTGAGATTTGAAGCTAATTCCTCGCGCAGAATAATAAGTGTTTTAAATTTAAAATATGGGCGATCTTGTTAAATAAAAATACCAAAATTACAAGTACCCAAAAAGAGATTTATCAAACAAATTTGAAATTGCGTTTTCGAAAAATTTTCCCATTTGAACATCAATCTCCTGTAAAAATATGATGATATCCTAAATCCCAGTCTGAAATAAGGTTTTCCCACTTAATGTCCTTTTGATTACAGATCGAGTCGCCCAAAGAGAATATAGCCGATTGGACTTGGGTTCTGGCTTACCTTTGTATTAATATGGGTTCTCTTTTCTGTGACTGCCATTTTGGCGATGCTTTAACTGAAAAAGTAAGTTGTTTATAATTTATTTATTAAGATGTTTGTTAATTTTGTGTACTGGAGGTTCAAGCAGCGAAGAAAATGATTCAAAAATTTCTTTACTTCTTAATTTCAGATGTTTTAACTTCTTTTGAATAGAAAAATATGATAAAAAATGCCTAGTTAAATCTTGCTTTGAAGTAACTTAAGGTAAAAGCGGTGTTTTGATAGAAAGTTAATTAGTTTAATCGGGGTTTGTATTAGTTTAATCAAAATAAACTTGCAAAAACTTAAGACTTAACTAATAATGTAGAGTACGGAAAATGGATAGAACAATATAAACATATGGACGTTCCATATTAAAATGGACGTTGAAGTACCACAAATCGTTAGAATAATTATACCAAAGTTCAAAGTTCTATGCAGCAGTTTTTTATTATATCGGGCTGATAATATTTGATGATAATTTTTTAACTTTTGTTTTTTTTTTTACCTATTTCATAAAGATAATTAAGTATAATATATAGTAGTAGGTATTGCATGACGAAGCGATATGCTTAGTGAAAATACTAGTTATATAAAGCACGTAAGGGTAACATCCTGCTGTAGGTATGTTCGTTGAACTAACTTAATGCACTAGGTGGGATAAACTAATGAAATTCTGGTTACTCGCCGAAATATTGACAAACTGTAATGCCCAGTTTGTAGAAAAGGCTTATAATGTAGGGTTGAAATAAGTGCATATGGTGCTATGGTGTCTAAATAATGAATTCAAATCACATTAAAACTTATAAAACACAACCTCCTTAACAATCATTTAACTTTAAGCTGATAAAGTATTTTTTGGCTGACCGTACAGGAAAAACGTTAGGAAAGTTCGGAAATTCTCAAGTTAAACGGTCACAGTGCTAAGTAAAGGATTTTCTGGGTGAAGAGAACGGAACTCCGGATATCAAATTGTACTGGCACAAATTGATATACCTACATAGTTCTGCGAACAGGAGAACTTGTAATTAAATTCGTGTACATCTATCTACTGTTACGGCATTGTATGAAATATATTCACTAGATTTATAAGGCGTAAGCATAGTGTATTAGGTGATATTGGTTCGGATTACGAAAACAAAGTCACTTTTATCATGATTGTTTCTCCAACAGGTCAATAAAAATATAGAAGCAAACTGCATTCACTCACCAATTTAGAAATTTAATATATGGTCTACAAAGAATTTTAATATATTATTTTTCGAAAATGTGGTTCTTGTAAATGCCTCCGATTCCAATTCAGATAACGGAGTGGAGTGGCACAATAGTGCTACGTAATGTTACTATAGTTTCTATAGAAGCGATGACGTAAAATACAATAATTCTATTAACACCCCTGTCAACAAGCCCTAGTTTCTTTGTGCCCATAGTGGCAACATTTGGATGCAGATTTTAATCATGAGACTAGTCACAAACTTTAAAACAAACTTCGTTCAAATGAGTACACTCTAATAATAATCATAACAAAAGAAGTAAAGTAAGTTTTATATTATTAATATAAATTTGGCTATTTATATTTTAACTATGCCCACAATTTTGTTAGCATGTTGTTTTCATAAATTCAGAATTAATATTTAAGTTCGTTAAAAAACTCGACCAAGAAATCTTATCTATTTTACGTAAGACGAGTAAAGATCACCTCATTAAACCTTATTAGAGAAATTTGATCGTTTATTGATAATTAGCCATTATTTGTCTTTTTTTTTAACAATTATATTGATATACGCTGCAAACAGTAGAATATCAAACTATTTTTGAAGTATCTGACTAAAATGTTTTCTGTGTGATAGAAACTTATAAAGAAATCAGATTTATTTGATTAGCTATATTTCCTAAATCTTAAAATTATAGGATCTTCGCTACGTATTTTTATTAATTCATAATTTTGTTCGAATCCGAAGTTTTGTATTAGTATTTTCATAGCTGACATTTTCGGTTTTCATTTTCAGTCCACTCTCAAATAATAGCGATAACTTCGTGCACCACTATAAAAATTATAGAATTTATAGTGTTGAAATAAAAAAACCTATCTTTCGTTAATTTAGACAAATAAGTAATATTACGCTAAATTTTTATCCGAGACTCTGGAATACATTTAAAAGTACACTTGATGTTTATGACATCGGTAATAATGGATGACAAATTAATAAATATCATCATAATCATTCTAAATTTACTACTACAGTTTAGTTACTATATATACGTTATACTATATATACGTTATGTTATTATATACGTTATATTAAGGCTTAACCAACTTTTTTCTTTTTAGAGCCTGAAATTAGCAACAGCGGCATTTGGTTGCCCTTGGGTCTATATGCCAACGAAACTGAAACGGAACGTTATCATATTTATGGCGAACACTCAACAGCCTTTGGAACTGATCATGGTTAAACTTATACCTGTCTCGATACAAATGTTTACAAAGGTAAAAAATATAAGTCTATTTTTTATGTCATGTAACTTTCACTTCAGACATAATTACCTCATTTACAGTTTGAAGAGAACATTAATAAGTAATACCTTTGGACAATTTCTCTCTCATGTTTGTCTACAATTTCATTGTTCTGATAAATAAATAAAATACAGAATACTACAAATACATATTTTCAAATGATAACCGATTACTGCACAAAGCACGGGTTGCGGATGTAAAATCACGCACTAGTAATAATATTGGTACAAATTCTAAATCCAATAGAAAATTTCATCATTCAATGTATTATTTCATATTCAATTACTTCTAGACTTCAAATAGGTTAGACCTAATCATAAAAATCTGAAATAAAATATTATAAAAATAATTGACTCCACAATTATAGTTCCGAAGTTTTTGGGAAGCCTGTACTCAGAAGAAGCAGCAAGAAAATCAAAAAGCTGTCATATTAAGCTCTATCTTTTTTATATACAAAATAATACTAATTACATTGATGTGACACAAAAATTTAATTTAATTTAACAATAGTTTCAATGAAATACTAAAAACAGCGATCACGAAGCTGCAATATAGCCACAAGCCTCAAAATAAACTTTTGAGTAAAGAATGATAAAGCATTGAACTTGAGAATAATGGGCCATTTTGGTTGGTTGAGCTAACATTTTTAAAGTTTAAATACTAATTTAAATAATTATTTTATGTGGCTCGGAGTATCGCTCAATAAATATATCGGTCGATAATAATTCGACAGCGTAAATAATGTTTTGCGGGTTAGTCTCGGAACATCATTAGCTACGTTCATTTGCTCAAAGTCGATGGTTTCGACATCATTCATCATTTCCTTGTCCCCAATTATGAAAATGGTATATCTTCTAAGAAACTAGGTAGAGCATGTTTCTAAGATAAACTGGAAAATGCAAGATACATTTTTAATTTACTATTTTTAATCCGTAAATCAATTTGGAATTTCTCATTCTTATTTTGAAAAGTGATACTTTTTCCAAATAACCACAAATAATCAAAATTTTTAATTGTTAGTAATAATTATTTACCAATAAGTATTTGTGAAGGCAACAAAAATTACTCAATTCATGTCACCGGGCATCGCGTGACATAGCTGAACGACGCATTAACACACCGACACGGAATGTGGACTTTGTTCTACACATTTTATTTTTAGATTATGTCGCGTCACTAGAAGGGGTAGTTTTGTCTTGTTTACAGGACTATAAATAACATCATATGGAAAAACTAAGTGGTTGTTCATGAAAATATACACGTAACCCAGTTAAAATAGTTAATTTAAATTTTGTAATCCATATATTGTACGATATAACAATAATTTTTGGCACGAAATCTTACAAAAAAATTATACAGTATCCAACCATTACACGCCAAAAAGTCGACCACATAATAGCACAATAGAAAATAAGAGAAGTAGATTTTTAGAAAAAAAAAACAACTGACAATAAAAACTCTAACTGAATCATTAAAAACACATATCTCCCTAATATTTTAAGTAGTAGCAGTGGAAGCAGTTGGTCAACAGAATTGCCATATTGCATTTAAACTTAGTATTATGTGTAGGTCAAACTTTAAGCTAGTTACATCTTAATATTTACTAGTCAAGTTTATATCTGTATAGGTTTTTATATTATGTACTTGATATAAGTAATGGAAAAATACGATTTTAAAAAACCTTTACTCTCGATTCCTGAGAGCCTGTTCGAATGAATCCGCTTCCACGTTAACTGACATGATCGGCTGTTCAATGAATTGAATATTATTGGTCACCGAATCACAGCTGATCTACAATATGTGACCAATGTTGGGTTTATAGAAATCCTGATATTGTAATATAAAATCACCAATGGATTAAAAATATTTTTTATATTCAGTAGTTGTTATGTCATTGTTACGAATTATTTTCTACATTAGCCGTTGATATCTAAAACTTTGTGTTTAAGTCTGATCGAGATGTCAGTATTCTACTGGTCTGGAATCGAAGTTCCGGATCGAACTCTGGCTGGGGAACATTATTATTATATTAATTAAGAAAATTGGTTTTTGAGTTATTGCAGTTTCCAACTTGTACCTTCATTGATTCAAGTGTATTCAAAGTATTAAATGTAAGAATTGATTTTTTTTATTATATAGAAAGTTCAGCAAATGACTCAACACCACCTGATAATAAGCAGTAAACGAGTCTATATGTTAAAATTATTTCTCATTTGTCTTTTATCCATAGCGAAAATTCCTAATGATGCTTATTTAAAAATAGTCATTTTCTCAGGGTAAGGCGACCCAGTAAATTTACAAACCGATGCTTTACTGTGACTATATTTTAAGTATTATATATATTTCCTTTCACAATTTTGGTATACATTAAAAATTTCCAGAATACTGAAGCTTAATATTGTTGTGGGTCCTCATTATTTTTACAATGAAAATTATACTTTCAGTTAGTAAATTTTTTTTTGTATTTAATACCAAATTATTAGATACCAGGGTAAACAACAGATTAAAAGCCTTATATTAACTCAGTTTTTTTTTTCATATATTTTACTTTTCCACGAAGTAATATAAGTGAGATATTAAATAACCATTTGTTTGTACAAGCGACCCTCCAACGGTAATGTTTGCCTCGGAACTTGTTTTAAACTTTTCATTTTTGCAGTTCTTTACTTCGACATGGTTTACAGAAGCGTCGTAAAAGAGCTGTTTGCATAAACATCTCGGATGTCAACAAAATAAAATAAATTACAAACAAAAGACATCTTTACATACATGGTGCTGATATACGCGTATAAATAATCTCAATCAATCTCGAAATTCACAGAATATTTATTTTTAGGTATGATAAAATTATGATATATGATAAATAAATATCAAGAGAGTCTTTTTTATTCCAATTTATCAACAATCAGTACTACAACTACGCAACCAATTAGTATAGTTGGATTTAATACTTGAGAAAAAGCTTCGTAATGCGCCATCCATCCTCTATGCCAAAATAGCTATAATTGGCAATATCGATTGGTTATTATTTAGAATTAAAAACATCCAGTATGTACAGTTTATTCCATCCAGTCATTTACAAAAACTTGGCTGGAATGAAAGTAATATGAAATACTTTTAGGTATTTTAGGATTCTATAACCTATATGATTCATAAAGTTACGTCATTTCTGTTGTATTTATGTTTGTAAAAATTAAATAATTAGAGACCGTGAACTTTTGAACGATATATTTTATATGTAAGACATTTTTGACAATCTGTCAGGAACATAATTAAAATTATTTTTTAATTCTCTGCCAGTATTACATCACATGGTATGATCTACAGATGAGAATTACAACAATTTCTATCCGTTTGTCTGACATATTTAAGGATTGGTTGCTTCCCTAGTCCTCAAGAGAACGAGTATTGAAAGATATGAAACCATTTTTATAAATTCAAGACATATTTAAATTTAGAATCATGAATGCTTAAGGGCTCATTCTCAATTTTAGAAATAGTAATTAATGAATTAATTTTAAAATCAAATTCCTAATGAACCCTTCGTTTATGTACAACACTCTCTTGGTTGATTTTTCGTTCTTCCCATTGTCCCTTCTTGTCTCTCTCTTCTTAATGTCACCATTAATCATGTTGGGAGTGGTTTGTTAATTATGCTCCAGAATTTAGGAATCTGTTTTAATTTTCTTCCGAGTCTCTTTTCATCTGCCTGCAAGTTTATAAATCCCCAGCTACGAATTGTAATATTAAAGATATTAATAATGAATCTCGTAGGCCCATAACTTTGTTTCTGTCAACGCGTGGAAAATTTGCTAAATCCTTTTAGGGGAGCCACAAAGGAACGTCTAATTTCATGTTTTCAGATTCCGTTTTTGAGACAAAGTTTATTAAAACAATACAAGATATACAAATATGATTTAACATTGTCATTTCTACATTTTGCGTATAATTTTACAATTTAATGAAACAGATACACGGTAAAACTCTTTGCACTGTCAGTCGTAATGTTCATAGTAACAAATGGTTGAAAAACTGGATGAATCTTAGATAACGCGTTAGATAAATTATGTAATCTCAGATATAAAAAAAGCGTATTGCCACTTTTAGCGTAAATAGCAGAAAAAATGTTTTACTTTGAAATAAATTTGAGTATAAAATTCGAATAAAAAACTCAAATTTATCAAACACTGATTCACTAAAGAAGTTACAAATCATATATTTATTAATATTTTTTTTTATTTCCAGGTAATGAATTGGACCTACAAAGGATTTGCAGTAATGAATCAAATGAAAAAATAATTACGCATTTAAACTATTTAGGTCAAACTATACTTGCAAGAACTTTTCATTCATTATGTTATAGATAATAAATTATTTATTTCATATTTTTACAATACAAATAAGCAAACGATAATGAATCCGACAAAACCCCAGCTAATCTAGCTTTTTTATAGTGATAAATTAAAAACCGCTTAACCGCTTTTTTGTAATTTGGAGTTTTAATATCTCTAAAGTAATCTTAGTTCCCTAAAATCTTGTGGTTGTCCTAAAAAGCTACTACCTGGCATGATGACAAATTTTTAGAATTTTTCTGGCTACAATCGCGCTGTAATGTTAGGTTATAAATCTAACATTATTGACATTGAAAATTTGAGTTAAAGGGTTAAACCAGAAAGCTTTATTTAAAGAGAGTCTCATGGCACGGAAAATCTAAGCCATTAATGCCGCCAAAAATGCCTTAATACATCATTGTAAAGCAAACTTCGGAAACATGTTTACCCACATCACATTTTTATTCTGCTGACCGTACTTAACAAAATTTCACACAGCTCTTTGTTCAACACGTTGAAAGCCACACGAAAATAAAAATTGAGATACTGTCACGCCTCTTGTGTCCGTAAAGAAACTCTCGGTTCTTTACACTGACGCAATTATATTCATATAATGAAATGAATAAATAAAATATAAATATAAATAGTCTGTTTTATACATATTGGTAGCCATAACTGCCATGTGACATTACTAGTTAATTAGTTAGTAGTTACATGGTTCAAAAGGTCACCATTTTACATCGTGACCTTTCAAACGTATTGCTATTAGGAAACCATTACTTTTGCAATATATGTTTATCATAATCAAACAAGCTATTTAGAAAAAAAATCTTATATCCAACTGCCACATCTCTTTACTTTCAATTGATGACGTTTGCATTAGACCACGTTTGGTGAAGAGAGTTTTATGAAGAGTTATTATAATAGCAGACTTGTGTTGGTACGAAGTTCACTGGCTAATCAATTAAAATTAAAGTTATCAGTGGTTGGTTTCTTTTATACAATCTAATATCGTCTATTCCGAAAACCTCTACAAAAAACTTCAAAGTCTTTTCTATAGATGTTGTTTATCCCCAGAATATAGTCTGTACCTTAATAAGCTTCGATCGCAAAGACTTCTATTAATTCTATTCTGCTAGGGCTACGACGTTGATCATACTATGCATATAGACTAGGAAAAACGATACTTAAGATTAAAACCTGTACAACATTTGTATATACAATAGGTGAAATGAACGTTTCAAGTTAGGGAAAGTTTCAAGACATCATATCTAGTAATTTCTACTTTACAAGGTTACTAATAGATAGTAAGTTAATAGTAGTGTCCCTAAAAATTTATGAAAACGTCTGTCCTTTCAAAAACAGTGGCCTAAGAATGGAATGTGTGTCACGATATGACGTATTTTTGATGATCTTAAATTTAGAGAGAATCTTTTATAATGATTAAAATCGCTTGGTTCTATGTACACCGTGAACTTTATCTGGATTTCGTTGAATGCCGAGAAGAATCGAGGGGCTTACGTCAGTAGGGCGGGCTAACATTATGAAGCTAGCTCGACTTTGGTAGATGTATCGGACTTTTTAAATAGTGGATTGGTACTTAAGTTATCTTAAGCACAAACCCACTAATTACAAAATGTTAAAATTTGTTTTTAATTTGTTTGCTACTTTCAAAATATGTCTATTCATCGCAGGTTTGTAGGATTTGTTTCTATTTTAAGAGGCGTGTGAGATACACGAAGAAACTAGCACATAAATATGTTTTCTTTATATATATATCGCAGTTTTATATAAAATACTATACTTATGGTTCAGGTTCCGAGTTGCCGTAATAGAGGCAATCATTCGTGGTAATTTTCAAATTAATCAGGCAAACTTTGTGATTATATTTAATGATGTTTAAAATATACGAAACTTATTGTCTTCGCGTTTAATATCATGTGCATTCCGTGGCTCAGCTAAATATTATGTTTTATATTGAAATAAGGTTTTATATTATCTATTAGAGCCAGCGATTCATAAATGGATCCTGAGATTTAAATTGCTTGCCCCGAGCGTTATTAAACACACCTATATCAATCAAACAAATAATATATCAAAATAACTGGATTGTATTTTGTTTCAAGAATATAGTCCAAAAACGAAGCGGTCTTATTTTTGTTCAAACCACCATAATTTATCATTTACACTAAATCTAATAAGATTTACAGTTGCCCCTGCGTATAATACTATCAAATTTATACAGTGTTGATAGAGAGAAATGGGTATCCATTAGAACGTAAAGGAGAATCTCCTTCCCGTCTTAATACCATTTCTAATCGAGATCGACAACCGTCCCATTACTATGAGAGATATGACGTGAGAATAGCCACCCTGTCGAATAAAACAATGCCTTACGTAACGTCTACATTAGGAGTCCTATTACTAATTCGTGTATCAGATGTTGATACATTATTATTTCTTACAAAATATGTTGTGTGTTTCAAAGGGTACTAGAAAATTATGTTCTATTTAGTTAAACCTAATACAAAAAGGTTGATTCAGAAATCCAGATTAAAAAAAAATAGTACGTGGTACACATTGATCTATAGACTAGCTATAACTATAACTTGTTATACAAATGACGGTTCCCTAAATACAAATCAGGTAAGTACCTTAAATACTGAGAAAGCACTATCTTACAACTTTCAGGTTCTTTTAAGCAAGTTACGCCATAAAGAATATGGCGTACCTTGCTTCAACACAATATAGCACTGAAGCAAATGACGAATAAAACTAATTATATTTATGTATAGTATAAAAAAAATTAAATATTAAAAAACTAATTAATTATCATTTAAATCGATTAAAATTATTTTTATTCATATAGCTCAATAAATTAAGAAGAAATACGTAATAAACTTATAAAATGGGCCATTATGAAAAAAAAAGTTTTCTTGCATAATCTAATAATGTTTTTTAAGACAGGTTTTAGTTAAATGTACAAAGAACAGTTTACAATTTCACTTATAATAAAGTTTGAGGCATTAAAAGAAATGTTTTTCTTAAACCAAATCGTATTTAAGCAACTGCTTCTTAAGAAATCACTCGATATAGCTGATGAGTTTTGATTTTGTAAACAATGATATCATCATCTAACGTGACACTTATCGTCTATTATTTTTCATACAATGTTCAATACCATCCAATCCATCTCAACTTAAACAAATTTACTGAGCACAAATATAAATAGTAATAATATTTCTTTTACCAGTTCGACTGCAAATTGTTAATATAATAATAGTTTCATGTTTAACGTAATGCTTTATTAACACTGACCGAGAAGTATTTATCGAAGACAAAGTATTCAAATTTTCTGCATTATACAAGGACAAACGAGAAATGTGCTTGTGATTTATTTTATCATGTATACCCTCCAAATACAAAATGGACACCTTGAAAGAAGCCCGTCGTTTGTACTAGGTACTCTATTTTGTCATACCCTCTGCATAAATTATACGTCTTACAAATTGTCATGATAGATAAATATTATAATAATATTTTCTCACGTTCACACTAGATCAAATTAAGCATCATTATGAGCTTGTGTAATGGACACTAAATAACGCAGAAATATAAATTCGTAATATGTATGTAATATTAGAAATATACTAAATAAAGATACAAACTTCCATACTGGTGAACAAATATTCGAACTCATCATATAAATATCTGCCCCTACCGGGATTCAAACCCGGGACCACTGGTAAAGTATACTTAATCACACAGTTATCATAACCTAATTACTTTCGCGAGATTCTCAACAACAGTAAATTTTTTACAACTTTTTACCAGGGCTGATAGAATATAATATGCTCTTAATTAGTCAACTTAAAATCATACAGTTATAAATACCATTAGGGATTTCAAGCATACATCGATTATTGCTATCTCACTTTTTTCTATGCGAACTGTGGCCTGACCTTTCTTTCTAATATTACTGTTCAGACTTAGATTCAGCAAGAAAGGGTAACCGATATTTGGGTGAAAAATATTTATCTGGAATTATGATCCATAAGCGACCAACTAGTTCTATTTATAAGTAGTGGACAAGTCGTTGTAGCAAATGTAATGAAATGAACAATGAGTTACCCAGAACCTAATGATAATCGATTAGTATGTCAGAATAAGGGGAATAACCGATTCATCCATTAGTGACAAATGTTTGCTGCAATCAAACGCGCGTTGCGGACGGACGGACGCAATTAATCAATGTATATCTAGATGTAGTAACAAAGTAAACGAGCGAGCTTGTACCACAAACAATGCTATCTCCGTACACATATTGGGAAGTAGATATAACGTCATTTGAGATACAGCATCGTCATCAATTATTCAGTATGTATAGTGTTAAACACGTAATTTATGTATATATTTGGCGAGTATGTATATTTTAATTTATTACACTTAACACAGTGTACAAACACTGTGATAAGTATACAACGGTAGTGATACAAAACTACATAGGCAATGGATGTGTGTTGTAGAAATGTATTCATATGTATACAAATGTATTCAAAATATTCATTAAATTTATAAACAAATATTACTTACACTGTGCTTTCTGCCTTACGCAAATTTTAATGTGTATTATTTAGTTAGTAAAAAAAATCAAAAACGATTTATTATTAATCAAGAAAGAAAGTTAACAGAAAATTAAAAACTTAATAGAAGTTATCACAGATCAGGTTTAAATTACTAGTTTTTAAGCTTCTTTTGTTATTTGAACTTCCATAAGCCGTAGCTTTAAGCACTTGTTCACAATGCCAATAATTTTAATAATAATAAATATTTGAATCATAACTTTTCAAAAATATTTCACGTACTACAGTAAAAACTTTCTTTGTCTAAAAGTTCCAGCACAACATCGCACTCAAACATGATAGAAACAAGTTACTAAACGTGTTTCTATGTCATACGTCTAAGACTTAGAGTTCCTCAAAGAGTGATATAAAAAGTGCTATATAGACCAGCAGAGAGGTGGCTAGAGTAACGTATTCAAATTGGCAATGACCTGACATTATTACCATTTTTTATCTGGTCGTCATCAGACATGCTTCAGTATAAAGTTGCTAGGTGGAGTCTAATCCCGAAAAAAAAACAAATTTGCAAAATTTTAAACAAAACTTAACTTAAATTATATTTTTGCTTAGTAACTTAGTTAGTAACTTTCAATTCTTAAAAAAACATAAAACCGCATCAAAACGCTAAAGAGGAAATATTAATTCAATATATATATATAAGAAGTTATGTGTGTTATGTGTTATGTTGTGTGTATTATTTCTGAAAACAACTTCCACCAACCCTGAAAAACTATTCGATAACTTTTGTTTGTTTTTAGTTTTGTTTAAAGTGTTTTTACAATTTTGAGTGTTAATTTTTTAAAGTTGTCCCTTAGTTATCGTTTTCCCTGGGATTACATCTTCAGATCCTGATTTGGTAACAGGGAGACCACTTCAGAACTATAGTCTATTAAATCAGTTTACAATTGGCAGAGCTTAATTACGATTACGTAAGATACATACAAAAAAAACTATATATTCTAATTGAGTGCCTTCTCCTTTTTAAGTCGGTTAAAAGTAACAGGCAGCAAGTTATCCACAGATCATGAAATTAAATGAAAGTCTTATTGACAATAAAGTATTTTTAAGTTCGTTTTTTTGTCTTGTTTTGATTTATTTTGATTTATTGATCTGCTCATTCCAACAATAAATGAATTAACAAATTATTATATTACTACTACTGCATTAAATGGAGATATACCCCAATAAAGTATTAATTGAGCCAACCTTAAATTGAGAGCCTTTTCCTTTACCTAAGTAGGTTAATACCTATTCTTCAGATCCTCCTACATGGCACAAGACTATTGAAACAACCCATGAAATTCTTTAAGTACGATGTTGTTTCAAAATTTCTTATATAAATATAGTAGCAAAGATCAAATTTCTCCGAACACTGTTAACAGAACAACGAAATTAGATCGCAATCAACTAAGATGCGGTGTATTCTCATTAATCATAATATTGTCAAAAATATCTCTGTTAATATTAATAATTTCCTGCTTCGTAGTATAAGTTACTACCAACCGTGTCGTAATAATTAGAGTTTCCGCCTGGTATGTCCGGAAGATATTTCCTCATGAAATTCGGTAGTACATAGAATTATAAGCAACTTATACTCAAATAAGTATTCTCATATTCTTCAATTTATAATAAATAATTATAATAAATTAATGTTGGTATAAAAATTTATTAATATTCTTATTTCTTATAAGGGTATTTTTATTAAATGAAAAATAGCTGTGCGTGCCATACAGGAGATTCATTTAAAGTATCAAATTAAATTTGATTACTTTATTCATAAAATAACTATTTTAACATATTTATTTTATGAATAAATGTATTTTAACTATTTGAATGTTCATAAATATTTGCGCTCTTTTTCAAAGCGAAGTGATTCTCAAAGCTTTCACACTCGGTATAAAAATTAACTGTTTCAAACTTTACACATCACATGACAGGACACTCTTTAGTAATTTCTAGTTTGTTTAGAATTAATGTGAAATAATTAATAAAGTATTTTTAAAACCAAAGAAAATATTTCGAAAGCTAAATAAAATAAATTTAAATGCCAATTGATGAATTTATAATTACAATGTGGGATTTGAAGGTAATAAAAAGATTTTTTAAGATTATAACAAACATAATTTTCACATTTTTCCGCTAGTTAAAGCGAAATACTCTGACTTTCCCCCAGCGAAATAGTGTGGTACATTCAAGTTAAAATTTTAATATGGCAGCAGTCCGATGCCAAAGCCAAGTATTTGTACCACAGCGATTTAAAACAATCAACCCTCAGCGTTGAATATTGAAAATCACATAAATCTAATCTACAATAGTATCTAATAGCATTTAATAGCGCAGAATAGAAATTACAGTTGACCTGAAATAATCCATATACCATAATACTTCACAGCTTTTTTCTCATTGAGTGGTACTAGTCTTTTTTATACACTTCTTACATTTATTTTATAAAAGCTCAGCAAATCACTCGACACCACCTGATGATAAGCAGTACAGGAGTACATATGTGAATATAGCTAGTAGTGCAGCATGCGACATACTGCCCTAGCCACCCTCACCTCGTCAGTCCAAAAACTGCTTAGTCACCACTCTTTTAAAGAAACCCATGTTGTATGAAGGAGGGAATACGTGTGCCGGTAAGGAATTCCACGCTTTAGCTGTGCGACATAGAAAGGAATCACGAAATTTCTTCATTTATGAGGAAATGTTTAAAAAAAAATCTGTGAAGAAGTATTTAGAATAGAATAGAATGAAACTTTATTTGATACTAATGGAAGGGGCTAAGATAGTAGATCGTCATCATCAACTTCAACAGATCATATACATCCCCACTGAAGAGCTCGAGCCTACCCCAAATTAGAGTGATTAGGTCTTAGTCTAACATGCTGGATAAGAGCGGATTGGTTGACTTGACACAAAACCTATGAATTTCTTCACAGGTGTATGCCGGTTTCCTCGCGATGTTTTCTTCACCGTAAAAGCATTGAATAAACGTACATATAAATTCAAAGTTTTACACCAACTTCGTATGTTGCGAGGTTTGAGTCGCTGCCAATGGAAGACCTTAATTAACACCCGACACTTTGATGCATTTGTTTAAAAGAAATTAAATTAAAAAATAAATTTAACCATAAAAAACATATTAAAAAGGTCTCTGCTCAGTTTAAGCCATGGAAGAGTGTGCCACGACACTCGTTTTCTGCGGATACACTTTCGCGACAAACCCACGCCAACTGGTAAACATATTTAGTGCCTATTTTACCATTTTATAAAATATTTGAGGTGACAACTAAAGTTACAAATCACTTGATATAAGCTGTACAAAAAATAAGTAACTTTTCTAACCAAAACTGGAAGAAAGAGTAATTAACGTACGGACAGCTATATTTTCTTCCTGTTTCAGTACCCTAGAAGACTTGTGAGAGCGATGTTATTACTTGCGCATTGACGATCCTGTAATAGTTTATTCAGGTCATTTTTGTAAGAATAATTTGTTTTCTTGAACAAGTATTTTTATGACAATCTTCAAACGGAGATCATTCTACAATCTTAGTGTATTATGAATTATATTCGGAATACTTATTATATTATTTAATTGTGTTTATTTTTAGTCCCAACATCAGCACTGTTGTTACATGCGAATTTCAGAATAATTCTTAGATTTTAACCATAAATTTTAAAATTCTTAGATCAGATATAGAATAGATATCACAGCCTACTGTATATTTGCTACTCTACGTCACGTTACAAATTAGAGAGAAATGAAAAGCGGTGGTCGCTGTCGAAAGCACGCAGAATGGACACATGGCAGCCTCACTTCGCGCGCCGACAATTCAATTTGCGGCGTTACACCCATCACAAATACGCATTCACATTCCACAACTTGCTTGTTGGAATTTCAAATGCTCATTATGCATCTATCTATAAACGTTGTACAGAGTTCCAATTTACTTGTACTTCGATTTTGAATGAATACTGGCTTTTTTACTTAGTTATCATACCATGGACTTTTTTCAATTAGTTTTTTGTTCCTTAAGAGTAAAATCAACCTTCTGATTAATTCTCTTCTATCAGCTTTCTTAGCCTTTGACCTCAATACCACTAACCGTTATTTCGAGAATACTTTACCGTTACACGTATTTCCTCTTTAACAATATATAGGTTCCTTCAAGAGTCGTGAAATAGCACATTTCTACTGCCCAACTAAAAAATCTCAGTGATATGAAAAATGAAATTATTTCACAAGAAGTTCGGCGTACATTGGTTAAGTTTGCCTAGTTTGACAAAAAAATGTATCAAAGTCGGATTCCCAACAACTCTTGATAATACATGAAATATTAAAGGTATTCGTGAAGATGTCAAAAGTGATACTTTTAATTTCATAAAAAATTGATTCAAATAAACGTAAGTAAAAATACAGATTCTGAAGAATTATAAATTACTTATCGTTATCACAAAACCAAACGACTCATAAAACAATATTAATAATAAACAAATAATATACTCAACATTTGTATATTACTTGATTTTTTAACTTAAATAGAAAGAGGTATTTTTGGTTTTCTTAATTTAAATTTTATTTTATATAGCATTATCTGCAACGGCAACACATTATGGGATTAAACCTTTATCTGCAGAAAGAGTAAATACAGCGTCATGAGAAGCAGCAAATTTTAAGTCCGGCGCTCGTTCCGCAAAATTAGTCTAGATTCACTTGAATGTTTGTAACACTTTCGAATAAAAGAATCACTTTAAGCACTCTATACCACCTGAATTTGAAAGATTTTGCTTTTTTCTTTGTTTAAGAAGATATTTTCTTTATTTAAGATGACTTAATTATTTTAAAAGAAGAAAACGCATTTGAAACTTATTTTTCTATTTTAATTACAGAAAAGATATTCTAATTTATAATGGCTATTTGTCAATAAACTATCATATCTTCAATTTACATCACAACAACAAACATTTACCATCGCATCCTATAATTCAACTTTCATACTAGTCGACGGCAATAAGGAATCAATAAATAAGTAACGATATAATCTTTCGAACCTCATCGCATATAGGATGTTTATGATGATGATGACGATGATACTCTTCAGAGTAATTACAGCTGCAACAAATTACTTACATTTTCAATCCATTCAATTAAATTAAGCAAAATGAACTCAAAAGGCTTGAAGCCATTAAACAGCATAATTGAGAAGCAGAGATACAGCCTTATGCAAAAAACCCTACTGCAGAAAATGAAAATAGTCCAAAAAAGAAGATTCGTGGATGAAAATTAGACAGGCTGATTGATGTAAAGTTCTTAGAGTGGAGTTGTAAGAGTACGTACAGAGTGAAGTTCATGAAAGTGAAAGACTTTTACTGCAATACCAGAGAATCACAATTATTTTCTTTTTTCATATAGGTTGAAATTCTATCAACTCTCCTATCGAAATTCTAAGGGGTATATAACGGAGGGTTACTGATTAGTTGAGTTACTAAATGGCCTCTGTTTTATTTGGTAACTCAATAAAAACTTTGAAAAGGCTTCTTTGCTTTAGTCAGTATCTTTAGTAAGTTAGGATCCATTATTAACTGTAAAAACCCGCATCATAACTAAATCTCACAGTTGTTTAGTTGTCATTTACGAATTTAAAATAATTTCAGGAATAAAAAGATCCATTTTAAAACCAAATAATTTCTGTTTTATATTGAAAGCATTGTAACTACCTATTTTGTCAACGTTGAATTTACAGCTACTAAATAAAACAGCGACAAATTGTTGGTAATATTTCTTTTCAATGGACACTCGGCGCCACAGCATTATTTACAATCAGATAGTACGGCACTTATTTGTCGTTGACATACCACAAGGTCACTAGGTGCGTTAACACGCGATTTGTCAATTTTCCAGGACATAAATAACGTGTGAAAATTTAACAAACGAAAACTCGAGCTTAATGCATAAATATGGTAATAATTTATGGGTTACCAGATTAGCGCCATTGAAAAATGATGTTTGTTTGAATACTTTATGCTTTCAAATAACTTTTTGATATATGAAGATTACTTTATATTTTTCACAAACGTAGGTTTGAAAACTACTTAATTAATGATATTTTTTATTTTCGTCAGTATATTTAGGAATAAATTGAAATATTATACTATGGTAATATTCCACCACTAACTCCAATATATCACTTTTAATATTTTGAGCTAATAGCGTTTATTTATCATAAATAAAAAAACGCCAATTTTAAGTTGAAATCTTATTTTTGTCCTATAAAAATCTACCGGAACCTATGGCTGATAAAGTGTATAATAAAAACCCCTATATTGTAGGTTCAATTTAAGTTACTGCTATGCTGCTCGAATATTTTACCGTGGTTATGCCCGACTTTGAATTGCTGGTTAAGTGGCTTACTTACGCTATACTTGTATGAAATAAGATTTTTGTTGAAATAGGAATTTGTAGCTAAAATTCTCCTTATTGCACTTGAAATACATTTTTATATTGCAACTTATTGTAAAAAGCTAGCTACGGTAAAATTGTAAGTAAGTGTAATGCCTTTAAAACTAATGTCATGTTTCAAACACTTGTGTATAAAGTAAGGAACTAAGCAGGTGAGTGTTATCCATTAATGTTATACAAAAAATTTTCAGATGACCTACTTATTTTAATCAATTAGTTTCAAGCACCGTCACTATACACTAAAATACACATACTTTTGAATATATGTAGGATTGAAGGTGATAGGAAAAACTCGGAAATTACTTAATTTTTTTTTAAATTAATCCTAATCCTTACACGTTTACGTCTTAACCCAGTAGCCGTCATTGTCCCCTCTCTCTCACGCCCCCTCCGTCTCGCTCCCGCTTGAGACCGGTGTTGTCAGCCTACACTTATATCAAAGTATAATATAAATTAGATAAGAGAAAAGTTTGTGATGATGATAGAAGTAGTAAAGAAGGAAATCTCACTTTAATTTCGAAAGATGGAATAATCATAACTTAACACAACTATCAAGCTGAGTTTATTTCTGAATAAAAAAATTATTATAATGTAACTAATAGTTTCAAAACTAAGTTTCAATAAAGAAAAATGCTTTATCAGATGCTCTTACACATCTTTATACTATAGAAAATATTTTAAAACTAGTTTTCCGCCCGCTGCTTAACCCGCATAGAACTCATAATTACATTTAATGTTACTCAGGGGAAAAAAACGATAGCGCGTTTTAAAACCCAGAAACTCCGTCTGTTTACACGAATCGGAAGTGATTCATAATTTTTGTTGTTTACAACAAATTATTATTTCGCGATTTAATTAAACTTTAAGGCACTTTTCAGCAGTGGGTTGATAGATCAGTCAGTCAACTTTGTGGTTTATATGTTTAGAAGAGAAATAAATAAATTAACCTGGACGTTATTGAATAAACCTACAAGTTTAATTTTTATACACAGATCATTATGGTGTTAGTGTCTTTCTCTACTACCTGTACCTGTAAAAAGATATTTGAAAAATATTAGCTTATAATTTTTTCCTTTAATTATCTCAGATAGCTAGTTATTATTTGTACTATCATTTCTAGTTTTGTTAAAGTTTACATAATGTTCAGGATTTCAGTCTAGCTTAAGCAAAAGTTGATGTAATAAATCATCTAATCGGGGGACGGATGATACCCATTGAACCTAAAAAAATATATTTTATATAGTCACATTAAAATTGCTGAATCTAACATTTTACGTATCCTCCTTAAAAGTCCCAAATATTTAAAACAGCTTTTGAAAGTCAAAGCTCTTAGAACGATGAATTTTTCTCTGTGCGTTTACAAAACGTTGAATTACGGTTCATAATTTTATTACTAATTATTTTTCTTGTTATTTACGGCTTTAATGTTGCCGTGTTACACGCTATGATGTATTTGCAACCTTTTTTATTATATTGAAAATTCCTTAATGAAATAGTATTTACATACTTGACCCAACGAAAAACCTTTTGAAAAAGTCATTGTTTACTATCTTTATTATCTACTGGCGCTCGTACAGATAAAGTAATCTATTGTATCTAATATGTGGATAAATCTATTTAAAAAAAGTGTAAGAATTAGGTTTATTTTTTTAATGGCGGCTATATTTCAGTCGAAAATACAAACAAATAAATACACAGACACACACAGTGAGATAGCTTTAGAATTTTTATTGAGTTTGACTTTTATATATAAAAATTCTTCCTCTCCTAACAAGTTTTCTATATATTACTAGAAAGCTCGCAAATAACGTTAAAATAACACTCACTATTATAATTAATAATAATAAAAGTATTATATCTCATAAAGCTCCATGATTTCTGTACTGCTTTAAAAAAAATCTTCTATTACCAACAATAATCAGTAACCAGACTCCTTGTAATTAATGACAGCAGGTACAGATAGCAAGAAAAGTCGATTAACATATCAAAATGCTAATATGAATATCACAGATCTTATAATAAAATAATAGGTTTGTGAAAGTTTCTTCGCATTTTATTTGAAAATTCAAGATATTTTTTTAAGGTTAATTTACATTTAATTACATTAATTATGTGACATTTTATTTGTAAACTTTCTGCCATGCCAAGTTTGGGAATACTAATAAAAAAACACAAGAAGTAGTTTTGGCAGTTTTCGATATTAACCTGACATTGCACAATGAAACTCTTTTAAAAATGGTTCGGTTTCATTAAGTCTCAATATAGAATCGCAAATGAGTACACAGTTCAATAGTTTTCTTTCAGTGAGCTCGTGTGACACCCAAATATCAAGCTTTTTTGTGAACCCAGCTTTTTTCAAATGGGTCAAAACTATTTTGAGGCCAACTCCCATTTCTTCAGCTATGTTGTAACTGCTGATATGACGTTCTTGCTCCAATTTTTCAAAAATTGCGTCCATTTTATCCGCGACTGGTACAGGATGAGCAGATCGAGGTGCATCTTTGACATCAAAATTCCTGGATTGAAAACGCGTTTTAGCGTTTTGAATCCAGGTCCAACTTTGTGCTACTCTTACTGACATTGCATTAAGTCCATAAACGTATCAATTTTTTTTCGAGCGTTGCAGTTATTCCTTTTTGTAAAAATGTATCTGATTTCTTCGTTCGATTCGCTCACCTTGACAGAAAGAAAATCAAATGAAAAATATTGTCAAACAAAATTTTCTTAATTTGATTCTTTTTTTGAAATGTCACCTTTTTAATGTCATAAAAACACGAATACAAATAATACAGCCAAAGATATTTTATTACAAGTTTATACATACTAAATGAGAAAAGGCTTTTCCCCCGATCAAATATTTTATTTTATTAACAACTGTAGTAAAAAATGGATCAATTAAATCAATCCCACTCTGTAAGGTGTTATACAACTCTCTTTTCTGACTGTACAGACATCAATAAAAGTCCCATGTAGTTAAATGCTTTAATGTGATGAAAGTAATTACCTCGATATACTCTTAGAACTTTCAGAACGAGGAAATAATACGCACTTGGTCGGTTTTATAGTACCAACGTTTATATGACACAAGTAATAACTTTGAATTTCAACGTGGTATACCGCCGTTTGTCGCATTTATGCTTCCAACGTGCAAATGCATCCAATTTGCAGTAAAGTTAAAACAAAGCTTCCGTTATGTTACGACTCCTGATTATGTCCGTATTATCTTATAAGGGGACCGATCAATGTTAGTCCTTGTGTTAATAGCACTGTTCAATCGCTTTGATCCACTTTCAAAGTAGAGACTCAGAACTCATTGTAGAACATTGGACATTACTATTCACAGTCAGTGGTTTGCTAGTTATTACTTTAAGAGCGGATTAAATATATTCACAGAGCTTTAACTTTACATGTATAATAAACAAAATTACCTTTTAATAACGAAAAACAATAAAACTTTATTTAAGAATAAGGTATTTATATTGGCTTATGTGTTTTGGTGTGTCCCATCCCAGTAACAAACAACAAGTTTAGAAAAAGTAAATACAATAAAGAATAAAGTATGATAATATATCATTATGGCTATTCAGAGTTACCACGAGTAATGTATAAAGATTAAATCGTTCAATATTTCTAATTCAATTACATGTATTAAAACCTAAAAACTTCCAACAATAAAATTTACCAATTTTTATACGGTTTCTGTAACTACTCTAGTATAGTTTCACACAATTGCAAGCCTGCTATGTAATTGCTCGGCAATTTCGCCTGGTATGCAGTTATTACGTTGAAATTCTTCAGTGTTAGCAACTTAATTATGACCCATTAAAACTCGAATGTCCCTAACTGTGAATTGTTTCCCTCAAAGGTCATGAAACTTTCTAATTTTTTTATTATTAATATAGTAACGAAAATCAAAGTTTCATATTTAAGAAATACTACGTAATTATTGATTTTAGTTTGAGCAGTTTAGTTTTAATATCAGATTATTCTTTCTGTAAAAAATTTAATTTTTACAGAAAGAATAATCTGATAATTTGACAATTGAATAGATAATGTTTGTAATATACATTTATTATGTTACTGAAGGATGTTGATAGTGAAAGTTGCGTGTAAAATACAAATAAAATACAATTAAATTTTTTTTATCTATTAAAAGACTTAGTTGCAATCTACTATTAAGTTAAAGGGCAATAATTAAAAAGTTCCCTCGACCCAAGTTATTTAAAACTGGAAATCTAGGGTATCGAGTTATCAGGTCTCGCTAGTGCTAAGGCTGGCACGTGTTTAAAATTGATAAATTATAATGTTAAATTTTTGGAATAATTCATGTTTCTCTTTAATGTAGCTCGGGAGTTCAAGAGTTCAAAGAAAATTTTGCCATAAATAATTCGGGTGTTAAATTGGATTTACAATTATAACAATTTGAAGCAAGGTTTTTTATTCGATGGTAAGCATTTCAGCTCTGATTTGACTACAAAAATCTTTATTTAATTTTTATCGAATACCGACAAATAATTTAATATTGAATTTTATATATATATATATATTTATTGTATTGTTTTTTCATCTCTAATTTTTTGCTTCAATTAACTTTCAATCCTTTCAGAAACCTATACCTCTTCTGCTGTCTTCTTCAGGTTATCTGGGTGAGACACATTTTTTTGCATTGTATTCGTTTATATAAGTACAAGTATGTTGAAGATGCTCTATCCATAAATATCGCCACTCAAAATGAATTTTTTTATTACGGATAACGATCCACTGCAAAGTTTAACATTGATTTAGATTCGGACTAACATGTTAACTCGTGCCAAAGGTCAAAGTTAATGGGAAACTCTTCATTTTCACTAACCTCATAGTAAATTCCTTACGTGACAACCCTGCGGTGAGATTGGGGTTCCTCCAGATACGTCAGTATAATGGAAGTTTTCACAAAAGGGCTGGAATGCCTGCAGATTTTTCTTTAATCTAGAAAAGAACTAAAATTCCTTGTGTAAATTCCAACAAAGACCTTACAATATTTTTCATATTCTTTAACAAAAGTTCTAAAAATGTCTTACATTAGGTACTCTATTTCTAGTAGAGATTTCTCGCACCACTAAAAAGTGGATATAAAACTATTTTTTTGATGTTTATTTATATTATTTTACTATTGTCTTAATATTATATATTACACTTTTGCACTGTCACACTGTTGGCTGAACATCGAGCATATCTTCTTCTTAAAACTAGTTTGAACATGAAACAAATGCATTCCGATTGGATTTTGACCGAGTCTGCCAGCCGCATCTAGGACCTACTTAGCTAAACTCGAAACAGAGTATTATACTTCATTCAATATTCGTAGCTTTGGTCAAACTGATGGAGCACTCTTTCTGGAAAAGGCCCACAAATCGACCTTTGACTATAAAATAATTTGTTATATTTTAAAGACATTAACTGCTCTCGCTCTCAAATTATTCGGCTCCCTATAAGTAAAAAATCAAAAGTCAAAACTCTCTCCCAATGTTTCAATCCAATCCAAAGTAAACTCGTTTTGTTTCCGAGCCTATGTTTATTTTTTTCGTTTGTTATGATAATAAATCGAATATAGAATTATTTTTAGCTAAAAGTTCATTCAATAGGTCTACTGACGCACATCATCCTGACCGTATCTAGTTGTGAAATGTTTATTGTGATACGGTGAACGATCGGAATCACAACCTAGAAAGTCCCAGTGTAGATTTAGAAATGATTATTATCTTTCCTGTGCTATCAATATCTTTTTTTTTACGAGGAGGAATCCATTTACGGACTTACCCGCCACTGGCTAAGCGACGGGCGTGTGTGGGGCTCACTCAGTACCTCAATAGAGCGGCACTGAGAATACCCACTAAAACTTCCCGGTAACTCCATTGACCTTCACGGGGGTAACCTGGGTTCTGCACGAGCAATTCACCAGTTCAATGCTATCAATATCTAAGACTTAGATGACTTCCTATGTTCTTTATGGAATGTGTATTAATACAAGGTTTTCTAACAACAAAGCTTTCTGTACCATGAAAAATATTAAAGTACGCTCTGTATGTAATATGGAATAATTCTTTTATCTTAAATTTTCTAATATATATTATACGAGTGAAATGTATTACTTATGATTGTAATATTTATATACTTCCCTCAAGTACTTTATTTTTAATCCTGTCCATCCTAAGGTTACCTAGAAGAGATAGCTTTAAGGTAGTTTAGCTATAAGGTCGCCCTTTTTACATAATTGGTACAAAAAATATATTAACTATCATATTATATCATGACGTTTAAAATAACGTTTACCCGGCTATAGAAATTAATCTTATTTTCCCTAATACATCCAAAAGATAAATTTATACAATAATAAGACATAAGCTTATGTATTTATAGACGTCAACTACTTGTTCCGTTGCAAGTACTTCAAAGTTACAATTTATTGACATTGTTTGGCTATCGTTTCATCATATTGGCACTCTGAGCTGGAACGGGGATTGAATATAATAAATAATTTTTATAGTCACAAATTGAAGTGATTCTGTGCTATTTTTAAACGAAGCTGCTTGAAAAGTGGGTCATATAAAATAGGTATGAAAAAGGCTTAAGCTCTTATAGCGCCTACTATAGGAACTATGACGTTTTTGTGTAAGAGTGTAAGTATTATTATAATTATTATTACACAGATCTCCTTAGTACGACTATAAACATTGTACGCAGAAAATTGGTACTTCTTTTGTTATTTTTTTGGTGATTAATTATTGTGATCCTACTTCACAGTACGTGTCCCGGTTGTAACGGCAAAAGCTTTCACCCACTAACCCGCATTGGGCCGAGGTGATAGTGTTTTGGCCAAAATGTATCCCCAACGGAAGAATACATGGACGGATATAGACTATTCATGATGATTATGAGTAGTAAAATGTGCACTGGCTGTCTTTGAATAACCAGTTATAGTTCTTAGAACATTATTATTTTTTGAACTAAAGCCCATACAGTCATGTATAATGTGATTATTTTTTTATTTCTGGCTTCGGGATACTGGTGTAATGTATCCCTGGTGGGGGGCCTACCATTAGACGCCACAAACACCTTGGAGTAAAGAAAAACCAATGAAGAAATTTTTAATAAAAAAATATAGTTTTGAAATAAAATAATATGAGTTGGAACGATTGCATTAACATTTATACAGATGGGGTCAAAGCGATGACGGGTAATACAGCAAGAGTAGTGCCTCAAATTTAAAAGTAATGCACCTAATTTTAGTTCTGCTATTTTATTCTGCATAGACAAACATGAATCTGCTGCATCTGAAGCTGCCAAATCTAAAATTAGTTAAGTACCTAGTTAAGTAGCTATATGTTTACTAAAATGCTTCCCGAGAAAATGAGAAATCCAAATATAGGCTCGTGTCCAAAAATGATCATCTTGCCAGTGTGGTCAAATTCGGTACGCGTTGAAGTAAATCGTTCACTAATTAAACGTGATTTGCATTAAGACAAACAAAGACACAATATTTTAAAACTTAGTTGTTTTTTAATATAGTATATTATTAATAAAATTATAATAATATTTCCCGCGCTCGCAACCTGTTATCTAGTCCAAATTAAGCATCATATAGAGCCTTTACTATGGATACATGATATGAAGAATTATGGATAGCAACATGTGATGTTTGGATTATTTGCGTTAGAAAGATAGAAATAGAAAGCTTTACTTCACTCAGTGAGTTTGTAAGCGATAACGACTCAGAAATGTTTCAAGATGATGCATTTCAAGAATTGTAAATATCTCACTTCGATGCACGCAACATTTGAGAAGTATTTTCCCGAAGAACAGAAATACAAAAATGAAACTGAATTCATTGATTTATAATTCTTTTTTACTCTTTATCTTACTCCGATATGAATTTCATTTAGAAATATTATCAGACACAAGTATGGAGTTTAATTACGCGTCTCAACGATTTTTGGTGCAGAATCCGTGGTGAATATCCAATGCTTACCAAATTGGCTCTGAATATTCTTCTCCCGTTCCCAACAACAAATTTGTGCGTAACAGGATTCTTAAACTACGTATTCACGAAAAAAAATAGTGTAATAGATTGAACGCCTAAAACCTGATATGAGACTTCTGTCCTGTCCTCTATCAAATATGATATCAACCAATTGATGAAAAATAAAAAACGGTATCATACCTCCCATTAGTTAGTTTTTTATTATTTTTTTATATATTCTATTTTTATACTTGTTATGTCAATATGTAATAAGTAACTATTTAATGGTACTTATATTATGCTTTTTAATAAAAAGTACACTTTAAAAACTGTTGTTTTATTGTAGGGTTCGGTCAAGTATTCCGCTTTCCAAAAGGGGTTCCGTGACCAAAAAAGATTGAGAAACGCTATATAACAAACAAAATATACAATACTAAACCGACCCCGCTAACACGCCTTAAAACTCAGAATATTATGATATCATTCTGGTGTTGTCAGTTAAGTGTTATTTTTGAAGTGAAACATTTATTACATTTTCATCAGAAATTGAAAATTGTATGCTTGTTATTGGCTCTCTGATATATGGTAAATAATTTATCTCTCCAAATAAGGTGCAAGCGGATGTTGATAGGCGTGAAAATTGAGTAAAATGTTACCCGTCAAAAGTACATTGTCAGTTAAATAACCTCGCAGAAGTGACTTTTCCGAATCAATCACTGGACGGGAAACATAGTTTACATTTTGTTGAGTTTTCAGTCGCTTCTTGCTGGTATCGGTCGTCGAAATCTTACTTCGTTTTCGTTACATATCGAAAATTGCATTTGAGGAGATGACAAGAAATTGTTGTGAATGAGATCAAGACTAGTGTATTTTTCATGGTTACAAAGTGAAATTTATGGGTATTATGTTTCACTGTCAGCGTTAATCCTTATCAGTTTTATAAATGTATTAAAATAAATTATTTTTTCATACACAGAATTGATATAAGAAAAAACATTTCTTATTTGCTTAAGCGTGTCTCGCAAAATAAAAACAAATGTAAACTGGTATACTTTATGATATTTAAAAAGGTATGTTAAATTACGGACCTTATTAAAAGATAGAAAGAACCTCTCAACACAACTTATAAAATTGCCAATTAATATTTCATAATTTCATTATTAGATTATACTTTTTTATAATTACTAACACGAATGAAGAAATATGGATAGATATGTATGTATTATTAATGTCAAAGTTAAAAATATTTAATTTGACAAAGATATATATACCTACACTTATTGCACTGACGTACAACTCAATGAACTACGTTCGTAAATCTACCTGATTAATGGGATCTTAAACAAAGTTTAACGAGCGAAAAACTGAGCAAGGTTAGCCTTCGTTTCCCCGTAAAATACCGTCCTAGATATATTATTGAAACCACAAACTGTGTATTACCATCACAATTTATAATAAAACTTATCCTAAAACCATCCAATGATGATCATCAAAGATGTTCCAAAATAAAATCGTCCATCTGTAAGTTTATGGAGTGTAAACTTTGTATCTATATGCACTAATTTACAAAAATAAACTTTTAAATGATCATAATATGAACCTAGACATCATGCGAATTTGTTTCTGTGTATCGACGGATCACCTAATGCTGGGCGAATCCTTGATGCCATTGTGTATCGTGTTTCTGCTGTTTTACACAAGTATCTCTGTTGGAAGCGATTTCTTATAGAAAGAAGTAGTACCTTTGTACAATTCATTGTTATTCTGTTGTGTCATTTTAATTGTGTTTGAGTATACATAAATGGTTAAATAAATAATCTATCTAATTGTGTTCTTCAAGCATGAGTGAGATAAGACAGTTAAAAAGACGTTGTATTTAAACAGTAATAAGTGTCAAGCGAGTAATGTCCCTGATGGACTACGAAAACCACTTTACATTATCATGCAAATAGACGCTTGTTTGGTAACCATTATGTACAGTTAGTCACATATAAAATATATCAATTCACTTCAAAAAGGTATCGTGATCGCGAGAACCTATTTGATAGCTTATGGGCTGATATTTTCGGGGTGCTGATCTTAATTTTTCTTTTGATATGATACAGGCATTATTTTTCCTGGTTTAATACTGGCAAAACACATTACCACGCTCAGGTTGGACCAATGTAGGAGTCACGAGTCTTTTTTTTCATTTATCATTTATTACGTCAGCAAACAGTCATTTACATGAAAAGGGCTATAAGTTACAATTTTAAATATTTAACAGACCTTTTTTCGAGGAGCAATCCGTTTATGGACCTACCCGCCACAGGTCAAGCGGCGGGCGTATGTGAGACTCACCCAGTTTCACATCAAAATTGAACTGGGAATACCTACTAAAACTGCCCGGTAACTCTATTGCCTTTCACGTGGGTGACTAGGGTTTTGACGAAGCAATTCACCTAGTCGCCCCCCGGCAGCACAGCCTTACTGCCGGTCCGGGGAAATATTTAACAGACCTAATTGTGCCAAATAACTTGTATAAGAAAATGGTACTGTTGAGTTACAATGATAAGACTGACTGACTTAAAACGGCATGGAATACCGCTGACACAACATTATAATAAATGTAGTACTGTTGTGGGGTTATCTTCTCCAATATCAATAAGATGATGAGAAATGGCCTTTTCAATATACCTCTTTAATAATATTATAATTTTTTTCTGTACGGAACAGCCTATAAGACAGCGACCCAATACCATCGGATTGCAGGTATGCAGTTTACTTATATAAAAATGAACACAATACTTGTGCATATCGTGTTGAATTTCAAATATTTAGACTTGAAAAATGACGAGTTAAATTTTTTATGTGGTTCACCTTACCAGTGAAAACGCAGTTCGATAGAAAAAAGTTGCATATTAAAAAAGTTTCCAGTTTAAAATAAAATACGCTGAAAATATTATTCCAATGTCGCTCAAAGCGGAAGCACTCTATACGATGACTGAATTTTTTATATTTAGATTGGAACTTTTGTTAAACTCGCAAATAAAAATCAACATAGGGGATTGAGGAAATTACAATTTGTAATAACCAATAAACGGACTGATCTTAGTTACAAAAATAATATTCCATTAAAAAAAATATTTTTTTAAACAAATGAGTCATAGAAACACGGGACCAACATCAAACCAGTGCTAGGAGCTTTTAAATTTTAAAGCTCTTTTAAGTTTAATGCTTTTTTATTGCGTAGGAGCTTGAAACTGGATTTCAAAAGGTAATTCAAAAGGCCGTTCTGCAGAAATATGAATATGTCGCAAGCTATATGATTTGCAGTTGCTACGGATTAATTTATTTACACATAATTCATTGCGATTAAAACTAATTCAGAATTATTACTACTGCTCTTTATAGGATATTAGATGTTTAAGCCAATGTTTAAAATTAATCTCCAAGTATTTCTCTATTAAGAACATAAAATATAAGGATGTAACTAAGAAGTTCTACACATTACAACATCTTAACAAATTATTAAAATTTTGCACTCTTTTGTATCAATGTATTTTATATCTAAAGAACTTTGTCCGACGGATTGAACTGATTTTTGTTTCATTAATCACATGAAGCAAGAAAATACTTTGACATTATTCTTAATATTACATTTTGATTTTTTATTAATGGTCATTGAACAGTTCACTCCCACACTTTAGAATCATTTAGATAAAACTAAATTTTATAGGATGTTTTCTTACACTTTCCTTTTTTAGCTTATTTTCTTGAAGTTTCGCTTTTATTGTAGGTTGTAATTTTTATAGGTAATTTTTGAATATCGAATGGAAGTTCTTGTAAAAGCGTATACATCGCCCCATAAAAGAATTGTTTACTATGTGGAGACGAGTAGTAGTATAAGTATCATCTTAAAGTTACATAATTACTAATTAAGAGGCATATAAAATAATCATTCTACGGCGTTCTTTTTAGTGTGCGTACTTGTGTTGCTTAAAGTGAAAAGTGGTTTCGTAGTGTTTTTATGTGAATGCGTGTGTATTGTATCTGAGTGAGGTTTTTGTTTTATCATGTATGTATGAGCGCGAAGATCTTAATTCAATTCAATTGAATGGTTTAAGATATGTCATTTCAGTACTACGAACACCTAAAATTATATAACACATAATTTTAACTAGGTGGTTGCTGTGATTGTACGATGCTTACTACTCGATTTAATCATGGTGTAAATTATAAAATCTATCCATCCATATACAAAACTCTCTTGGCATGTGGTATTTTCGTTTTTGTGGAGCTCGTTGGCGTAGTAGTTCAAACGCTTTAGCTTCGATAACGAAAACAAAGCAACATTCGCCACGGTTGTTCCCTGGATGGGTCAATCAAATTTGTCATTTAGCGTTTATCTGTGCTTCGGAAGGCACAGTAAGCCGTTGTTCCTGGATGTTACAGCAACCGCTTCCACCTGCTAAGCCGCATTGGTCCAGCATGGTGATACTATAGCCCAAACTCCTTATGTATTTCTCCCATGTGCTAAGGCCTGTGGGCAGTAGCAGCTTTGCTACGAATATGTTACGGTATATTTTCACTAATTTAAAAAACAAATTATCGTTCGAAAGACTTAACATTAAGAAAAGCGATAGCCTGAAGTATTTGCAAATCTACCACCTCTTTATTATAACGTCGCGTAATATCTTGCCTTGATACACGTCATTCTATAGATTAATGAAGTGGTTATCATTGCATATAGACAGCCACAGAATGCTTTTGTCGATGTTGTTCGTGACAATACAAACCATTGGCAAAATGCCTGAAAAGGGTAGAAAAAATTCAAAAAAGTTTTACGTTATATTTAACTTTCCAAGTCCGTGATTACTAGATCATTAACATAATATAGATCTTGCTAAAGAGTCAAATGTTCACTACATTGGCAAACAATTCAAGTGGTCCATAACAGCCGCAATTTGTCACGTGCTAGACGAACTTGTGTTTTTAATATAAATATTTTTTGTGCGCTGCGAGTTCTCTTTTTGCATTTACCGCAGTGTCCTTGCCATGTTTGCGGTTAACTGACAAAATGTACTAATTGTAATAGAGCGTATCTACATTAATTCGTGAAATTCGCTGGGTTTAAGCTTTTGGTGCATTTGACAAACAGTATATTTGCCTGAATTTCCTCAAATTTGGAGGAAATACAACCAGTATTTCCTTCAAATTTGCCAACAAAGAAAACTGACGGAATATCTAGTCAAGCCAAAATTGACCCCTCGGCTATCGTTTTAGAATTCAATATAGCGCAGCTTTACTTTTGGCAGCTGACACAGTTTCAGCTCGCTTCACTTTGTCACCTGTAGTCCAAAGAATATCTTAATATAAAGATACGAAATCACATATTCATTTGACGATTTAAACTCAGTTTCTTCATACTTGCTATAGAGGGAAATTGGGTTTTCTTGTTTTTATCACATTATCAGCCATTATTTTATTTAATAAAATGAATGAAAACTTCTAAAATTGGTGAAGATGAAGATAATATACATGATTATTGATTATTACGTCAATGTGCAAAAGAATCCTTATTTATATTTTTTACAATTAAATACCATTCAAATTAAACAACGTAAAAGAAACATCTTTAACAGATAGCTATTAAATGTCTTCTAATTCTAACATTAGATTTATGTCATAAAAGTATGTATGCACTACTATTTTACATTTTATATTAAATTTTCTTTAAATTCTAAATACTTTATTAATTTTTAAGCATTACAATTTTACTTACCAACTAAAACAGGAGCCATTTTTACGACAATCTTATCCGAACTCACATAATACCTTGTAATTATCAAGATTTAAAAAAATATGTCTAAATATGCCTTTCTCCCAACACGAAGTTTCCTCAAAATCTATGACGATCTATGACCTAACTCTTGGCAGAAACACAACACTATAAACCTGCATAATTAGCCTTTTGTAAACTGTAACATAATTAATCAACCTGTATGAATTAGCATTGTGTCCTGCCAGTATGAAATATCACTAAACTCTCCCTATATGAAATATTACTATGCCCTACCTGTAATGAAGTATCATTGTACTCTTCTTGTAAGGAATATCACTGGACCTTACTTGTTTGTAATTTTGCTGTGTTATACGCAATGACAAAAGCACATTGATCAAACTACTTATATCCCCAACATTTTCATTTTGTATAGATAGTTAAAAGTTATAAGGTTCAGAGAAGATATTGGCAGGTAGTGGAATCCATTCCATATCATGTTTGCTTTATTAAAAGACAATTTTTGCGCTGAACTCGTTCAGTGAACAAACCTCTGTATGAATTTTCTAATTGTTAAGTATGATAAAATCTATGAAGAAATTTTCCTTAAAAATTGTAGGTCTTTTCTTCTTCTCTGAATTGAGTAGTTAAATATTTATATCACCCACTCACTCTCATAAGAAGAAAAGTAACTAGAATTCTTTGGGTGTAAAATTGTATTTTTTGGGCCGGCAGGGTGGAGGCGATGAGGGCAATGTATGCAAGCTGAACTAGTATCAACCTTAATTTTTTAAGATATCATCCTTAGGACCTTTTATGCGTATGAGAATTATAATTGATCAATGTTATAAGAACCATATTTATATGCGTAACTCAATATAACTCGATTAAAGACTAAAAAACTAAAAATCCCTTAAACTTGTGGTGTCCTATTAGTTTTTTCTTGATTTTAGCTTTGCATGATAATTTTAATAAAATTCCACGGGCAGTTTGGCAATTAATTAATAAGATTCAATCAGTGGCATGGTAATGAAGTACTAACATCAACTAAATCCCTGGGAGCTGCTTCATTGAATTGGTTGGCTCGTGTATTTTACATGGAAACAACGCTTTTGCTGTTTAAACACGAATTGAACTCCGAAATGATTTCACGGTCCTATACAAACACGTTGCTAAACTGAGACTTGTATTTACTATTTCAGTTGTTATTTTAATAATGTTGTTGCTTTTAGTGCTATTGTTATTTATATAGCTTAGCAATGTTTGTCATAAAGTTTTAAGATAAAATGGCCGCCTGAAAGCAATTTAGAGACCGCTCTGAATTTATTATGGATATTTATTATTTTAACAATCTTCGTAATAAAAATTGAATGTGTGGAACTCATAGCTGAAACTAGTTTAAGCTTTTAAGCCGCACAATCCACACGCAATCAAATCAAAATTGTCTCCAGATTCCCGGGAGTATAACAGGCTTAATAAATTTAAGAAGAGTTTCTAAACAGGTTGGAGACTGCAAAAATATACCACAGTATCCTCATCATCATCAACAGCCCACTGCTGGGGTCAGCTCATCCTACATGGAAGAAACACAAGAGATGTTTAGTCCATAACATCACCACGGTAGCCCGATGTGGGTTGGTGGGTGAAAGTGGTTTTTGAAAATTGTTCCATCCAGACACAAACCATGGCGAAGGTAGCTTTACGTTCATTATCGAAAACAGCGCGCTGGAGTCACTTGAATACGCCAACGAGTTCCTTGTACTACAATATACATATAACAATAGTAATGTCATAATTATGCTCCAATTTAATATTATTACGCTACTGGAAATCATAAATTATACTAAAGTAATGTTAAATAAAATATTTGATAGAAAACAAAATCATCAAACATATTAAATTGAAACTACTTCAAAATATGAACCAAATGGTAAAAATTCGGTAAGTTTAATCTTTTTGTGCTGCTTCCTCTAATAAATTATATATAATACCCACATAAAATAATACCATTTAAAAATCAATTAAACTTAAATCATTTTTACTTCTTGCAAAAATAAATATTATATAACCAAGTCGAAATAAAATATTAGCATCAAATAAAGAAAATAAACGCTTCTCGAGACGTAGCGAAGTTTTCCCAAATCTAGAACATTTCCATTACACACTCTATGGAGATTGCGTGTAACGTAAACGTAAAGGAATGGGTCTCATGCTCCCATTAGGGGGTCACTGAATCTTTGCGTAAGTACACACAATCTTAGTATTACTCATAAACGGTAGCCATCGGTCTTAGACAAAGTAGTTTCGTAAGTTCTTTTGTATCACATTTCCTTTTACTTACCAGAGCAAGTCAAAAGGAACTGAATAATAATACTAAAGCTGCGCTTATGGATTTAAAGCCATGTTTAGTAATAACAAATATAACTATTAATCATTGAATTAAATCACTTATGTACATTCTTTTCACATGGTTATATAATTTTACCTATTAATATTAGATTTCTTATATATTATATTATAAAACTGATGAGTTTGTCTGTTTGGTTGAACGCGCTAATCTCATTAACTACTGATTCAAATTGAAAAATTATTCTTGTGTTAGATAATCCATTTATCTAGGTAGGCTTTAGGCTATAGAACATCACGCTACGGCCAATAGTACCTAAGCTAGTTTCACGTTTCAAATTTTTCACATTTTGTCATTAATGCTTAGATTTCATGTTGAAGTTACGCAAAAATCATGTATTTTTTTATTCTATAAAGCACAGCAAATGACTCGACACCACTTGATGATAAGCAGTAGAGGAGTCCATATGAGAAGATAGCTAGTGAAGCATGCGACATACTGCACTAGCCAACCTCACCTTGCCGGCCCAAAAAGTGCTTCTTCACGCCTCTTTTAAAGGAACCCATCTTATAAACCATGTTTTTTGAGATAGTTCTCTTGCTATAAGCAAATGTGTATCCTTGAGGTTTGACTCACTATACGATTGTAAGTATATGATTGTAACAAATTTGATTAACACCTTTTTGTTAATCAAATTTGTTACAATCATGATTTTAATCCATAACAAAATAAATACTCGAGTAAAATAATCTGCATATGACATGTTGTTATTTTCCGACATCCACGCGAAATAATTTTACAAAAGGTGTCCTTGTATTTTTCGCACTAATTCACTATTGTTTAATATAATCAACTCCCTGCCTTATGATTGCCGTTAAAAATGACTCCTAGTGACAAGACCGCCTTTTTCTCATATTGTGTTGTTTTAATATCTGCATTGCTTATGTTTATCTGCAAAATAAACACTTATAAAAAGAAAACAATAAACATGAGCTAATTTTAGAAACGCGAAAAAGCCCTGAGGTTCACTAATTAAAATATAGGTTTTATTACACCACCTTATGCTTTTATATTATCTATACATCTCCATACATACAGTTTAAACTTTTCTATTCACATAAAACTGACTAAATTTAAGTTATTCGACAGTTCTATATTTTTCTATCCTTTTCCTATGCTCAATGAAAGAATGGGACATACTAAGCGTTAATATACACTTAAAGTGTACCTTCAGGATGTGGCTTAATATCTAATTCGACTACTATGGGTTTTATGAATTAAATAATTACAAGTACGCTGTTATTACACCTTCACCTTACCTATATTAACTCTCGTCTATCATTTTATAGTCCTTCAAATGTTTCCTAAAATTCAATGAGGGTAGTTTGTTGTTTTATAACGATAGTTGTTAAAATTTGTACCCACCCAACAGTTTCATAAACAAGTTGTTTATGGCACGGTGTATATACTCCATCGGGATGCCAATTTAGTTTTGTAACTAATGGAAATTAGGGTCAACTTTAATACTGTTATGATAACGATTAAACCAATATCAAGCCTTTTATAACAATAAAGTAAAAGACTTTTAATTGAGTATAGAAAATTCATTTTTACTTTAACCTGCTAAGCTTTTCTGTTATCAATTGTAACGATACGTTATTAATTATACATTTTTATTCATCTACAGCGAGATGGTATTAGACGCAAAGGATGTTTATTAATTGTTATATTTGATATCACGAGTTCTTAACTATTATCAGTAACAAACCAAAAAAAACTTCTCTGTAAATAGATTTTAAATCAAAATAGTCCTTGTACACTAGATCGGCCTAGTTCAAGTAAGAAAGAAAAAATATTCGGTTATCGCATATTTATTACAGCAAATCGTAGCTTTATCTGAGCCAATTTAAAAGGGGTGTGATGGAATATAGATACTATTTCAGTATCAAATTAAATTCAATAAATGAATTTAACGTCTGAATTTAGTTTATTCATATTAAACATATCAACAAAATAATTATTTAACAAAAATAATAAGAATTAATTATTAATAGACAATTGACAAACTTTGACCTTTCACTATTCAGATTTCCCATACACCTAATATTAATAAAATCTGTAGTTAAAAACCAGTCATCAAAACTGCTAAGAATGTGAACTGCGTTTGCTTTGCGTTAGTCGTTACTTACAAGAAGCATAAAACTTTTACTGCCTTAAAATTAGTTTTGTTTTTTGTTTGGGTCAGTAATAAGAATAACCAGTTAGAAAATGAAATAAACTATAAAAATTACTTAAAGGAAAAAATGAGTGTACTTCAAGCAAACGTTTTATTTCAAGTCAGTTTTGACATTTATTTAAATAATAAAATTAATAGACAAATATAAAATTCTATCTTAAATAAAAAGCAGTCCCGAACATTTTTCTCTCCAAAAAAGAGATTTCTACCTAATATTATTTACCAAGTGATTTTAACCAAGACTGTTCGTTTACAAATAGACTGTTATCTCTTTCAAATTAAAATAATTTTTAAATATCGTTTAAGCGATTGTAACCTGTGTTTAAGCTGCTCGCTTCTTTGATCAGGTCGTTATATTAAATTAAACTATAACATACCTACTTAGTGAAGGTACATTAGTACCTTCACTAAATAGTGTAGATTAAGTTAGTTTCCAATATTATATTATATTATTACGCCATATATTAATATTAATCAGAATGGCGACGGAAAAAATGATAAATAGCACGTAAGTCATAAATTTTTCCAACTAACAATTTTCAATCTATTCAATTACCTATTCTTAAAAATTTTCTTAAATACTTTTGTTAACCACTCCTGAATGAGATTGGATAAACATAAAGGGAATTACCCAAATCAGTGGAATGTTTTTGAATTTTAGACAAACGAAACAGGAATTTATGATTCTACTATGTTTTAAAACAGTTAAGTGCCCAAAAAGAATTCGTGATATAGCGGAGCTGAAGACACAGTTTTGTTTGAAAATAATTCGTACACATTCCACCGAAGTTATAGAGATTTATAATTCAACAATACAACCACGTATGTGTGTTTATTTTGTCAGCACTGTCGCATCCGCTGCGTCGTCGTGCCAAACCACGACAAACAGTTAAACGGAGTAAGTTCACAAACTAAAAATGCAGGCAGTTATATAAAACTTATTCAAGTATTGCTTAGCTGGATGCGAAATCTTTTTAAAGTACATAGAAAATTTTCGTTATATAGCACAAATATTCCAATTTCATTTCTAGTACAATAGTGTGCAATCTGATAACTTTATTAACAATCTATTAAATGTTGGCTAGTGTTGACATTTTTTCGAATCCCAACATAATGCTTTAATATGCTTAATTAGTGCTTTTAGCACTAATATATAAGGAATAAAAGTGAATGATTAAAATGAATCTCGTTTCGAGAATTTCGTAAGTAGATTTCGTTTTTGGTAAACTTATAAGGAATTTTTCGTACAATATCCAACTTCAAATTTATCAAGACACGACAAGTTTTGAAATCTAATAATACTACAAAATAATGTTACAAATAGCGATTTCCTTTAATTTTCTTGTAAATATTTCCTCGTTATTGCAACTAATTTGTCAGATTATATTGTTTGCATAACTAAGTCTCTCGTGGTTAATCTCGTCCTATTTAGACTTGTCACGGCATGCCGCAGGCATCTGTGTGCTCAAAGATTAAATTTCACAAAAAGCTTTACAACAAGTTTATTGTAAACTTACAAGTGCAGATATGTATTTTTCGTACTTTGCTTGAAAGAAACAGGTCTCCGGAAAAGTACTTCCAACAAAAACCGCTAATAACTGAGACCGAAGTATGATTAATTTGACTTTGAATCATAATGAAGTAACCTAAAGTCTCTGATTGGATCGTAGCCCGATTGAAGACCACGATTGATTTGTCTGAGATGTAAATAAAAGATATTTTAAGAAAACGTTTTTATTTTATTTTTTACAGGTTGTTTCTTTGTCGTTTAATAGACTCTTTTGTTAACCAATTGATGATTTCTTTTTATTCATATTTGATCGGAATTGTGAAACTTCTGAATAAGTAATTTACATTTGACTTGATTCCCGAATGTCGCGAATGTTTATTCCTTTTTTTGTCTTAATCCAATTAAATGAAATATCTGTAATGTCCTATATTAATGGCATTCTTTTTCCATGGATAGAATGAATGCCATAGTATTCTTTAACATGATCGTACTTACTACCGTAAGTTAGTTAGAAGATAACATTGTTCAATTCTGTTTCAATATTATTATGCTGGTAAATAAACTTTAATCTGAACAATACAAATTTTATTGTTAAGGCGACTGGCTTTACATTATAACAAGAGCTACAATAAAAACACTTCTTTTAAAATTTTAGTTTAAACGGGTATGTATTTATATAATGGTAAATAATTCCAAAATAGTATAAAATTGGAGTATTTGAAATTATACAAAGTATAAACTGTATATATTATTGTACGCGTTTGTTAAAATTTATATCCAACAACACGTTCCGCATGGTCTATTTATAGTTGCCAGAATCGCGCATCCGTGTTGTGTCCTTGCCAAACCAAACCATTGAACTGATTCATTGAACAACCGCTTAAAATATACACTGTCATTTACCAAGAGAAAATAACTTTGTATCATAATCTTTGACGAAATTATCAGCTCAAGTTCCAATCCCTACATATTATATAAATAGTTAGAGTATTCTTAATTGAACACCAGTTAATAGAAAAATAGGAAAGAAAGAGTAACAAAGTCATGTACAATGGGTGGACTTATCGTAATTATTTTTTTATATATTTACGCAACGTGGTTAACCGAACCTATTTTTAAATAGGTATTTTAAAAATTACAGCAAATAACTCAACACCACCTGACGGCGAGAAAGAGGAACAGTCGATACGCGAATAAAGCTAGTGCAGGCGACACAGGTAGAAGCCAGCTTACTGTCCAAGTCATCTTCACCTGCTGAACTAAAAGTTGATATTAACGCCTCTTGTAAAGGAGATCAGGTTAGATACATGAGAAAGGAATACGTGTGCCTCTAAGGAATTCCACTCTGATTATGTGAAAACTAAAAAAACTCTTTGTATGCTTTTCTCCTATACAGGAGTGTTGGTTCGTTTAATAGTCTGTTCTAATATACAGGGTAGATGTACTCGTATTGTAAATATTGTATTCCTTGTGTGTAAAACCACTTCTCTCATTTCAGTTCTGCTATCTATTGTAAGTGGTTTGAAAAATTTTGAATAATATAATTTTTTAGCTGGCTTCGAAATGATGGCTGCCCTTTCTCCTCATGTGATTTTTCCATGTAGAAAAGTCTGTGCCCAGCAGTGGTACGTATTAAGGCTGTTGATGATGATAACATGCTTTTGGAAGCACAAATTAGCTCAGGATAACAATTTTTGTTCATCCTATAATGAGCCATCCATGTTCACTACGTTGCTTTTTTCCTAATTGAAACCAGTCAACTTTAACCTCTACGCAAGCAAACTCCCTATTTATTTAACATCTTCTTTTTATTATATGTGAATTGTAAAAGCAATATATTATAGTACGAATTACTAATTACCGCGTTTATGGGTCAGTTAAGTCATCCATGTAGAAATGGCAAAGTTAGCTTCTTAAATGTTAGAATTGACAAGCGCTTAGCTCGCACAGCAGCGAATTTTTGTAAGTAAGCAAGCTTATCCTGACTTTCTTACGAGATAGACATTTTTGATTGATACTGCATTTTATTATAAAAATTTTAGTATATAAAATACCTCCATATTCAAAAAAGTTTCGCTAACAGTGTTTGATAAGTACTATTTCACCTATAATTTTGTTTTTATTGAAAGTAAGCACAGGAGAATCCAAAGATTTCAGTGAGATGTGTTGTAATCAAAGCTCTGGCATGTTTTCTCCATAAAAAAATAATATAAAATTAATAGAATGTTACTTTTAATTAATTTATATATTGCATGTAGAAAAAGTTCAACTTACAATGATCTTAAAAGCCTAATAAAACTGAATCACTGCACTGTACTGATTTCTCTTAATTTAATCTAAAACCTGGCATTTATGGTATATTTTATATGTAAAATAGATTTCTCTGAATACAAATCTGAGCATTTTACCGGATTCACAAACTATTTTACACCCCATTTTCACATACTCGCTTGAGCTACATAAATATTGATATTTACCAAGAGGTAGATTCTATTGGCGTCAAAATATTTGCGTTAAAGGTAGCAGGCAATAAATATTGATTTGGATGAAAGTTTAAAAAAATATTATTATTATTACTGTGCAAATCAAATAATATAAATCTGAAAATTTTATAAAACAAAGTCGTTTTCCATTAGTATATACTAACCGCTAAGTAGACTCGCTGCGTCAGTTCAAAGCTTTAAGTCTTTGAAACTACGCGAGGAATCTTAATGTGGATAATTGGCCACAGCTACAGGAGACGTTTGAGTAATAATCTTAAATATTTATTTTGGAATCATGGTTCATATTAATTAGTTTGTTTATTTATTTATGATTTTATATGCAATATTATAATTCCGTTATATTAGATCGTGGAAAGTCTTTTCACATATACTATATATAAACTTGTAAAAACAATACTTTTAGCTGTTTACTATTTGTATCTGACTAGTTTCATGACATTAAAAAGGTGACATTATGAAACCAATTTGATAAACCAATGGAAATTAGTTTCCCACTATTTTCCATTGGTTTTCCAAATGAAGATTTTAGATACAATTTAAAATTTTATTACATTCAAACAAGAAAACAATGCAATCTTTGACCTGTCGATTTGGATCTCTACTGCCAATAACTGATAAGATTAAAGCAAGAAGTTGAGAGAAAGCAGCAGGAATTAATTAATAGAAAAGGTGATAGATATATATAAATCTTTCGCCATTCAAAAATTAAAATAGTTTGGCTGGAAGGTGTTAATTCATTCGCCATTTAGCCCTGAACTTGCACCATCAGATTTCTACCTGTTTCGATCTCTACAGAATTATTTAGGCAGTGTCAGGATAACATCAAGAGAGGACTGCCAAAACTACTTTTGCTTTTCTTGAGCAGATGTTCCAAAATTTCTACAGCAACGTGATCATGTCTCTACCTATATGGAAGAAAGTCTACAAACAAACTGGCACATATATACTGTAATTAAATATAAATTAATTTTGAAAAAAGTCTTGATTTTTCATATAAAACGTGAAGAAACTTTTCCCCCGACCTATTATAATACCAATTCATAATGATGTTTACTTTGGGCTATTATTAAATTTATTTTAATTTAAAATTATCAACAACCTTAAATATGATGATAATTATATCTACGTTGCACTTTGTACAGCCGGAGTGTGTCGCTTGTCGTTAAAAGATCAAAGCATAAGGTCAGTGATACTTTTAAATATTAATAAATGAAATACTTAAAAAGAATTCAATATAGAACTTATTAGATTTTATCAAATACTTAAGTTCATTTAAATTACAAAGGTAAATTAAAAAGTTAATATATTATATTCAGTTAGACATACATCGTTTTGTTGATATGTCAATAAGCTGATATGTCAATGTTTCTGAAATTATATTTCCACAAAATAATTAAAAATATGCTTATGTGTTTGACGTACAAATTCTTCAATGCTATCAGCATATTAATTGATTTTATTCCACTCACATCGGGTTTTCGCTTTTCATTATGAATCCAGTAAATCTGTTTCTAAAATATGAAACCGCGTAGCTGTCATTCGCACAATACTTAAATAAGTATTGAAATGTTATCTCTATTAGGGTATATCAAATTAATACTAACGCGGTTTTTATACGACATCTGCAAGTAGAATTTTAATATAATCATTGGTATACATGTGGAATTTTGAAGTGCTGATTTTGACTATTCCATTTAAACTTCATCAACAGCCACATACCGTGTTGGACCTATGCAGGTCGGTAAAAGTGTTTGTCGTAGAAGCCGATGGGTTTAACTTTCCATCTAAAACAAGAAAAAGCTCTACATTGAGGAATTAACTATGGCGAAAGTTGTTGTATTTTCGTAATTCCAGTGCGCTCGAATCAAAAAGTCAACTTACTAGTAAATAAGCGACTTGCTTGCAAAAGCAGCTCATAAGATTTTTCTAGTAAGAATAATTAATTACGTAATCATTTGCTCACCTTTTGGTAAGCAGTAACCAGACCAGAGATGCTTATAAGAGCGAGTACCTAGCAAAAGATATCAATGTTAACAGCTAAATGGATATGTCCCCCACTCCCAATACAACGCATCCTTCATTAGCCTCATTGACTCATCACAGGATGACAACACTAGCTTATCTTTCGTAGCGTGAAAGACCTACCCCAGTCAATGTTCCAATATTCGAGTTTAAATAATCTGTTTAAATAAAACACAGTTAGGTTAGTTAACTATTTTTATCTAAAATAAGGTTAGATCGATTTTACTCCGCAAAACTAAACATTAAAAATTTTATTTATTATATTTGGTTTTATAATACCATCTCTCGAAATTTCAGCTAACGGAATGCGCACTTCTGAGTAATGCGATGGACGCGAGGTACGCGTGCGTGCGTGCGTGCATCGAACTCGTGTCAGTTAAAGGCAGATCATTGATAAAAGGATTATTGTACTATTGCTATGTTTCTGTCTTGTAAAATTTACTTAATTGATTAATTCACGATCCTTAATAAAGGTAAAAATTGCGAGCTTATATCGTCTCTAACTCAGACCTCTACCAACAATGGCTCCGTATGGGAACATCTTAACCACCAAGTGATTTATCGTTACCATAAACCAGAGTTCAACTATTGGGAAAGTAGGGTAAGCTGTACACCACTAATGTAAAGGGCGTGTCAACCGCCGGATGCGGCCGAAACGCAACACTTACCAAACAGGATAAACACCCCTACTAAAAGCCTCTTAGAAAATAAAGCGAAATCTTCGCTAAAAATTCCCGCCGTGTTTTCACCAATAGAAGTAAAAAATGTAAAAATAACGGATTTACTTAATCGTTTCCACGCAAGAACAGGTGTCTTTTTACTTTCATTCAAGGAACACTGCGCAAAAGGATTATATAAAATAACAAAATACATCAAGCAAAAACCGCTCCATTTATTTGTACCTCAACATTTAAATAAATTGTTACCAGCGAAGTACCGTAAGACCAATTCTATGTATATATAAAGACTTAGTATATTATATATGGCGGGCGTCATGCGAGCAACACAGCTACGCTTCAAGCGTGTTATATTCATGAAATATAAACCTTAAAAGTTTTTAATGGTTTCGGTCATAATCCGCTAATCCAATCTCCATTCTCATGCAGATCGCACTATCAGAGCATGGCTTCGAAGTTAACCTCTTAAAATATATAAAGGAAAACTTCACAAAACTACTGCAGACAGCGATAGAGAAATCCCAGAACGGGATATAAAAATTAGCCTGGTTACATTTTTATAGGTTGTCAAACTTTTACCTTCAATTTACTCTCTTGGAAGATAAAGTTTTATCAGGAAACCAGGACTCGCTTTGACTGAGATTCATTCCCTTCATTAAGGGAGACCCGTAACATGAAAAAAACATTACGGCTACATAAGTAGGATTCTTAATTAAAGCGATGTTAAAGAAATGGCTGTCTGTAGTGATATTTTATTACCCTCTAGCATTCTCCATTTGACTTTACTACGACAATGTAACTATTTACCTACTACTAAGTAAATATTTATATAGGAGACCTAGGCCCATGATGAGATAATGATATTAATTATTAAAAAGCATAGTTACTATGTTTCGCTATCAATAAATGCTTGATATAATCTTCAACTTTATGAAGAAAAGCAAAAATAGCTATGTAATAAAATGTATTCTTATTCAAGTAAAGCGATCAAAGAATCCCGTATAAAATATTTGTTTATTTTGCTTTCAAAAATTTCTTCTTCCATAATTAATAAAATTATGTATTACTTCTCCTCTAAAAATGTCAAAAGTGGAAATATTTCTCTCGTACAAGTGACGCCGTGCTAAGAAAGTGGATAAGTAGTCCCCGTACAAAGTCAATAAGCGAGAAAATCATTTTGCCCACGTCCCGTGCTAGGCCTACTAGTTGTTAGTCATCTTGGTCATTTTTCTTCGTTTTCTCCGATTAAAAGTCTACCGAAACCTTTGCTTATTGCAACCAAGCCATAGAGATTTAAAGAGTCAAGCGATCCCAGTCAACAAATGAGATGGTAATGACTACAGTATTCCGCTCAGAGAAGGAATACTCGATATTCTAATGCCGGGTAATAAAAGTCTCGTATTAGCATTGGAAACGCTCGGCCAGGGACTGAGTCAGGCTACAAGAAAGTAGGCACTTTTGTAGTGATGTTACCTCTAACAAATACGGTCACAAAATATCCGTCTACAATACATTTCAGTTGAAAATTTCATGAAAGTTTAGAGCTATTTTCGCAATAAGAATAGTTATACCCTATAAATCATTAATACGGATCTCCTTTATAAAAAAACTTTTACTTTATAACACGTTCCAAAATACTAATAAAACCAATTAACAACGACTGCTTTAAAGTAATTATATATCGATTAATTGAACCTACAGAATTAGTACCGGAGATACGAATAAAAAAAATAATTTAGAATAATCAAACAGACAAACAATTATCTAAAATTTAAAGATTAATACAATCATTTTTGAGTCAGTGCTTCATAATTGATTTTCGAAATAACTAAGTACCAACTTCTAAAAAAAATTGTTCAAACCAGGTGCAAATTGAAGTGAATACAATATAATTTTTCTCGCGCTCGCTAAGTCAAGTTGTTGTAATTGGGATACTTCCAGAACTATAAAGAGTACTCTCATTGGAAAGCTCAATAACAGCAAGTTGGCAAGGCATTTTTTCTTTTCATTAACTATTGTATTAGTTTTTTATCCACACGTTTTATGTGCCCCATTCTACAAGCTCGAACCAAGATAAATGCTCCGAAATGTGTTGATGTGAAATTTTTATTATAACATGTCATCTTGATATATTCATATTAATATACAATTTTAGTGAATTCTGCCATATAATAGAATATATCGGTATATAAAATTTTTATCATTCTTGTGGCTTTCAATTTCAAGTGGTCATAAAAGGTAAGTCCCAGAATTAAACCCAAAGGGTTTAAGTACACTATGACATGGTCATGGTCCGCTCATAAAACATATTTTTATGACAACTCGGTTATAAAAACCTAAAACTCTGTTGTACACTAATGGGGGCGATAAAATCCAAGGAGTATAACGAGTGTTCTTTTTTTAAATACTTTAAGGACTTCTAAATTAAGGTATAGTAGATCCATCATTACCCAAATAATGATTACGACAATAATTAATCAACATGAAAGAAAAGTACAAATTTAGACAAATGTAAAAACACCCATTTGAATTGGTAATCGCATTATACTTCTCGAAACGTCTTTTTATGTTAAATGAATTGAGGACGTGTAATGTGACGTAATGGTACATGTTAGACCATTTTTGTCTTACAAGGGACTTTTAATTGCTTGCAAGTCCGGTACTTGTGAATATTTTTGAAAAATTATTAAATGATTAAATTTACCTAAAACAACAAACAATAAATAGGTTATTTAGGTATGTTCTTTTAATGTAAACGTACTCACAACACCACTCTAGTCATATTAATAAGAAGTGAGTCATACTTTTTGTTTCCTTTTTAATGTTAAATCAAATTGAATTATGAATGTTAGTCAACTTTTCATTCAGCTTACTTACTTCGAGGAAAAACAAAGAAATCGAATTGTGGAAGTCCGTAAAAGGACAAACCCATTAGAAAGCCCTAATAAAAGGATTCAACTGTAAGCTGTCTAGAGTCACGGCAACTCAAAAGACACAAAACCTGCGCGGTAACAAGAATCCTTACCGGAAACTGCAAATTAAAAAAACGCTTGATTTAAATGGATATGAAGCAAAACGTAGTATGTAGGTTCTGTCAAGAGTCAGACGAAAACGCAATGCACGGTCTCTGCTCCTGCGGTCCTTTAATGCATAAACGAAGATTTACCAAGCGAAGCACACTGTGCACCCAGAGGAAGTGCGACATATCACTGCCAAAAGAATTTGTAAATTTCTGGAATCAACAGGAAAAGCCAGTGAACTCTAAAGGGCTGTCAAAAGATCAATACTGATCGAAGTGGCCTATGGGGCCAAAGGTAACTGAAATAATAATACTTACTTCGATACGAATTTCCAATTAAATGTTTGAGTTTAACCGCAATGTATATAGAGTGGTTACAATTCTGCTTTACGAATTTTAATAAGATTAATCATGCATTTTTTTTAATTATACACCTGGCGGAGATTTATGTTAATTCCACTAATAGTAATACCTACCATACAAAACAATGTTTTGGTTTCTACTTAAATGAATATTTGCAATATTGGACTAAATAACCTAAAAATACTAGAAGATAAAAATAGTTACTATGTATGTTGATACACTACATAATTAATATTAAAATTATGTTAATGTTGTAACAACATGAGATTGCTTGATTGAGCCTCAGATACGTAAAGTGTTTCCTCTACCTTTGTTCATGTGTTAATTTATATATATCCTCTAAAGATTTTTATAACTTATACTATAAAATGATTCGTGGGCTCAAATTGATATAGGAGCTCATATTGAGTAACTTTGAAAGAGGTTAGCAAGTTTCAAAAATAAGTTCTAGAAATAATATCATCAAATGTTAGAGTCGTAATTATTGTGATTTCAATATTTATCGAGATTTATTTACTATAAATATTTTCTTAAAATAAATAAATAGACAACGTAAAACGTAAATCATTCATAAGAAATCAAAGGCACTAGGAGAGCGAGTCAACTCAGATATGTCAGAGTAAATATACCGTTCAATTTCATAATTGCAATGAAGTTGTCGTTTATGTAGACTTTTTTTCAGTAAAGGTTGAAAATGTATCTCACGCAATAAAGAATAAACCTTGTATTCGCGCATAATAACTAATTACTTTTTACATCAATATTTGCCGTAGTTTTCTTATAGATAAAGTGTGTATATCTGGCAAGAAAATTATAATGATGGAAAATTTAATTTATTTTATCGCAGATCGTTGGAGTTGCTGAATCTGAGATACTCCAGAAAATTTGGTAAGTCCTTGTAAAGTTACTCTAGCTCTAGTATTCTTTTAGTAAGATCATAAATGTATAGAAGCGAATAACTGTACTTACCAAGAGCACGTTGCCAATATTTCTAGTTACTTTTCACAATAATTTGTTATCTTAGCTCAATACTAGTTGCAAAGAAATATCACGTGCCACTATTGTCTGTGACGTGCCGGAGCGCTTGGGGACGCGCGATGTGGTAATGATCCTCCGTCACGTTTGTTGGCTCCCTAAGGTCCGTGCTATATAGAGGGCAGCAGCGATTTATTTGATGAAACTATATAATTATGTGGTTTACTGAGTAACTTGGGTGTGAGATTTATTTTAAAATAATTATACTACATGGATTACTTGTTTAATATTAATAGAGTGAATAAAATGTTTTTATAGAAACAAAATATACTCATTGTACACAGAACCGTATGTTTTGGTTTTGAGTTACACACAGCATACATTCATAAGTATTTATCAATGTCTGCCTGTGTCTGTAGATACCACTCGTTATATAGAGCTAGGTTTCAACATACTAATATCGTGTAGGATCAGTAATGAAAAAATTAGTTAGCGCCAGTTAAATGTTTATACAATTCAGTATTCCACCTCAATTTAACGCTTTGGAGGGCAATTTGTAAATCTTGCGATTTATCTCTGTTTCGATATAATTTTGAGAGATACTAACTAACAATGTCAAATGTCAGCAGATTGGACTTTCTCTTGATTTAACATTTATAAGAGTCTTAAAATACTGTTATACTTATGTCGCATGTCTGAATTACATACGACATAAGTCGACATAATCAGCTACACTGGAGAAAACTATATCCACAATGTCAAAATATTATCTCGTCTCCTCAGTAATATGGTATTAAATAATATTTAGTCTAAGTTGGTAGATAGAACCCAACAATTTTACCTATGACTTAGTTTTGTAACTACAATCAATATATGAAGTGTTATGCAATCCTTAAAACGGTATGATAACCGGGTAACTTGTCAAATTTTTTATTAACCCATTAAGGGCAGATTGTCTCAGGCTGGTGAGTATTTTCTACGTTTCGTTATGCTCCCCCAAAACAATTCACTATAGGAGCATATATATTAAAGGAGGTACTCAGAGAAGGTCGCATAGGAGCACAAACACAGAGATGAAATTATCTTTAATAGAGAGGGTTATGTGTTGATAAATGTCATCTAAATGATGGGACATTGGTGACAAAATACATTAGACAAAGCTTGTAGTATGTACATTACTTACCTAAACACATCGATTTGTAAAAATGATGTTTGTATTGTTAAGTAAATTAAACAACAATTATAATAATAAGTATGAAGCATCCGTTACATTTTTTTAAGGAAAAAATATCCAATATTTCTAGCTGAATTAAACCAAATAATATGAAACGGAAAAGCATCCCCGTTTCCTTTTAACAAAAAATAAACTTCAAATTGGGAAAAAAATATTTTGAAATCAAGGTTGTTTTTAAGAATATTATGTATTTTGAGTAAATATATACGATGTGTATTAACAATCTGGAAAATAAAAACATTAAAAATCTATTCATTATATTATACGATGAATATAAGTTCACCATAATTAATAATAATAAGGTGTACTATAATTTTCTTCGCAACCTTTATGTTACAGGCAAACACAAACCGTTAATAGTCCCAAAATGAACTTGGTTGAAGCTCAGCTCAGAACGCCATGCGCAGTCACGTTTTAAGAACAGTGCGATTTCATTTCAAATACTTCGCGTGTAGAATAAACTTCACTCCCTAGAACAACCAGCTTAGAAAGTAAAATTTGCTATATTGCGCTGAAGTACTACGAAACTTCGTTAGATCTGAAATCTCTCTTCACCTTGACTCCTGAGAAAAATATCATAAAAATTGCACTGAGCTTACATGAAATTCCAGCCAACAAATTTTAAGACGTTTTTATTTGAGCTCTTTTATCTTTGTGTATTTTTCGATTATCTAACTAATAGATATAATAAGACGGATCTTTATTCCTATAAAACACAATTAATTGTAATATTTTTTGGGTTATATTTTTATTCAAGTATTCTTAAATATTACTTTCAAAATATATTAGAAAAGAAGTAATAACTTTCATTATTGCATTAAATTGCATTCATTTTAAAATAAATTGTTAAATACATAAACATAATATGATAAGTATCAATGGTTTTAATATTCAGTTCACATTGACTTGATAGGTCAAAGCCTTGGACCAACGAGGGCAAATGAGGATACTCGAAAAATAATATAAATCAGCTTGATTTAAAAAGAAACATTTTAGCGATATAACCATAGAAACCTCTGTGCTTGGATACTTAATTAATAACTTATCGTAGTTATCATATTCGATCCTACTTTGTATATTATCTTTGTGATTATTTCACCAATTGATGTCTCAATACAACAATAAAATAAATGTGTTAATGAATAAAGACTTAAAGTATACCTGAGTAAGTTATAATTTGTAAGAAAAATAATATTGTTCTGAATTATAGTACTCCTGAGCGAGGAGACTCGTTCCCAGGCACGTTTAGATGGGTCTGCACTTTTATTCGTATTCAGTAAGTGACTCTTGTAATTATTACTCCAGGCTTTATATTCAGTCAATTAGAAAAATCATGTTGATTAATGGAAAATATAGCATTGGCCTCGATTCCAGGATGCACTTCATAAATAAAACTGAGAACATTGCCTCTTTTACACTTAAAATTAGTATTACTTATTATTAGTAAAATTAAAATCTAATAAATTTATCTTGATCCATTATTGTTAAAGTAAATCGATGAATCAGAAAATGGAATGCTTTCGAATAGAATATATCTTTAACATCAGTACATCAGTCAATTAAAAAAAGAAGAAATACATATTGAAGATTTAATTAATTTAAAAAAAATAAGTAAGCAATAACGATAATAAATTCAAAAAATAAACTCCTTTTACATAAATCAAGCAAGCAAAATACAAAATTTGGACAAATAATAATGTTAAGAACCTCTCACACTCCCTGATGTTTACGTAGGTGTGGTTATTGTACCTCTGACTTTCAGAGTGAAGTAGAACGGATTTTATTACACAATGTTTTTTCGTACTATATTTTATACAGACAAAAACACTATTGTATGATCAAAACCTTGATAATATCCAAGCCAACAACTCCAATGGCTTAATCCATATCCAACCTTCTACGTGCAGGTACCGATAGTATTAACAAATTGAATACTATCTTCGACACGACGTATCGCAAATTTGTCATAATGTTTCCCAATAAACCGTGATTTTCCGCGGTCGCAACTATGCGTTGTTATTAACACGGTCAAAGAAGAACAGTCAGATTTCTAATTAATTTTAGTAGCTGCGTATACTACTGGTACTACGTAAAATGTTAAATAACAATATTAGTATTAATATTCCTATACTAAATTGTAGTTATGATGATTACATCATTAGGGCCTTGTGTACAAGTAGATATGTTAAATACAATAGGTAACAGTGAAATCGTAACAAACAAACATACATTCGGATTAATTATATTACTAAGGTCATCGAAACTGGCACGATATCAATTCAGTATAAGAATTAATTATTTCTTAGAACAAGATGATATCGTCATATTTGCTAAAACAAACTGTTAGAGAAATAGTTATTACAATTAGTAAGATTTTTTTGTATTTTAATTTTTCCGTTATACTCGATCTATAGGTGGTAAGTCAATTTCTACCTACAGAACTGTCTTAATATATACATAATTTTGCTCAAAGGTATTTGCTTTTACTGCTCTGAATAATTGTTCATCCAAGTTCAAGAACATAGTCCCCGGTAACATCTTAAGAACGTTGCAATTTCATTTTAAATGTTGCTCTTACTCTGGGGCTTCCCCGACGCCACGCCAGTCCGAGGCATTTAGCAAAGGGGGTTTTATTGCACTCTTAGTTATTTCCTCTAGATGCTGTATTTTGTACTTTTAATATTTATGATACCCTGCTCCAGGCTCACGTTGTACTATTTTGCAGATTTCGCCATTTAAAAATTTAAATATTGCATGCGAAGAATTTTCAGTCATATAAAATATTATTATTGCTGCTTTACTTCTCAATTTAAGTTATGACAATGTTTTCAAATTATACCTTTATATAATATATAAAAAACGCATGACACAGCGTTAGATATGGAACTTCTTCGAAACGGATTGTTCTATTTTTATGAAAGTATTTGTGTAAATTTTGTATGTCAAAGAATAGGTCGTAGGTTTATTTTTTGAGATAATGTATATGATTAAGCAACGTTTGTTAAGTCATATAAATATATAGATATGACTAGCTGACAGGCAAACGTTACTTTGTCATTACAATTATTTTTAAAAATCTGAATAAAAGTATTTTTTGTAATATCTAGAGACAAACAAAGAGACTGATAAAAACTTAATAACCTTCTAAGAAAACAAGAGTGGCAAAGTAACTTTAATTAAAAATAAGATACATGACGCGTTGTAAAGTGGTATTTAAAATTAAGTACTATTTTAAAGTATTCAGCTGAAAATATAATGGCATTAATGACACGAGCTTCCTAGTCCAGGTGCGAATTTGATCTAGCATAAAAAGGGCATTAAGAGGCAGTAAGTTTTACTTAATTAGCCTTTTACATAACAATAAAGTAAATATCGGAATATCAATAAACTGTCAGATGATATATTTAATCTTTTATCAATTAAAAAACAAAGCAGCAGCTAAACGTGAACAAAATAAATATATTTCACATTGAATAATTGAACAGATATAATGTAAATTTACATTAAAACTAAATTGAACTGATATTTTCGAGCAAATAACATCAGAAACCATTGATAAAATATTACACTTGTTACTCTATAATGGAGTATTATTTTGAGTTGTTTGCAATATATAATCCCTACGGGACTCATAAAATCAGACGAGATGTTAACATGTCCACCTTAAAAATATTTTTCGGTTGAGCAAACGTGAAAATTAAACTATAAATTTTTTAATTTCAATGGAGAACACCTGGAACCATTTAGCAATGACGTGGATGAATTGCACAAATATCGCTGTTCTTTTTCTTCCCTTTGCTTACATTTGTCAGCCAAAACTCAAATAAGGTTGTATTCAGCCTGAAAAAGTAGTACGTAGTAGTAAGTAGTAGTAGTAGTAGTAGTAGTAGTAGTAGTAAGAGTGTACTGTAAAAGTTGTAGGCTTTTAAGCTATTGCTATTGCTTAAAAGCCTACATTTTTTGTGTAGTCCAAAATCGCACCTTAGTTTGCCACCATACCAATATAATGTATCCTTCGCTTCCGGCGGTTTAAGGTAAGATAGCAATTTCCTCAGTGGATGAAGAATTCGGGTGTAGCGCGCTTGCTCTTTGACCTTAGCATCATTTACCATTGGGTATACGATATGAATCTTTTAGTGGAAGCCCATTTCCTTTGTCTGAATTTTGTTTTAGTAAAGACAAAAAAAACATTAGGAGTCCGTTCTGAAAACTGTCTGAAACGGTTCTAAAATCACTCGTTTTGTAGCATATTTTAACCTAAACAGTCAACCATAAAACCATTTCCATCATTCGAAAAAAAAAGAATTAAAAATATCAGAACAATCTGCATCAAAATATGAATTCAGCAAATTCAGTCAACTTTGAATTTTAGTCGTACTTTTAATCCGTTCTGAATATTCATAATATAATTACGCTGTTTTCCCTTTCACAAAGCATATTACTTCATTAAACTAATAGTTTCTATTTACCATTGTGCTTATGAACAAACAATAGTCTACTTAAATCTATAGCTAGATAATTTGAAGTCTTTTTACACTAGATTTCAGCATTAGTTTATGTCGTAATACACATACAGGGACAGCAAAAATGCAAAAGCAACCTTTTGATTTTTAAACGATTTGATAATTACGAGAATTAATATACCTAAATACACTCTCAGTGTACTTATCACACAGTTAATATATTAGATCCTTACATATGAAATTGGTTTTTTGTCATACTGGCGACGTTGATCCGAAATATCTCCTCTTTGGTTTAAAATTCCAAATTCAAATTTATAATTCCAGCTGTTATATTTGAGTTTCGAAAACAGTAATTCTGTCGTTTTTTTTACTGATTAGTTTTTTCTTTGGCGTCGTTCATATCTCACAATGGTTCTCGTAAATATAGCGTTACGAGTACGAGTACGTGACACTAGCACTGCAGGAACAGCTCCAAGATTAACGTGTGTGTTGCAAAACAAAGTTGTTCTGAAATTTGACCAAAGTGGATAAAGAAGAATTCAAAGCTATTGTCGAAGCAGATCCATCACAATTCAGAATTAGCTGCAGACTTTGGTGTGATTGATAAAACTGTTTTAATCCACTTGAAGCAAACCAGGAAAGTAAAAATCTTTGAAAGGTGGGTACCTCAAGAATTTAGTAAATCAATCCAGTTAACACGAGTCCAGTCCGTTACATTGCTCAATCGACACAATAAAGAAGGAATTTTAAATCGGATCATTACCTGTAATAAAAAGTGTGTTGTGCAGGTAAATAACTTATTATTAAATTTTCTTATAAGGCCCTTTACACCTCGGATCTTGAAATCGAGGGTTTTCAAGGCGTGATTATGTTAATTATTATTAGTGGTTTATTCAAAAATCCCGTTTCAATAAATGACTAATATCAGTGCCGCTTTAACAGGTACTGGGCGAGTCCCACACATGTCCGTCGCTTAGGTCGGGTACCCACTCGACGTCCATAACAGATTCCTAGTCGATAAAAAGGTCACTGCTACTTCAGAACAAAGCTGGTCACGTATTGATCAGCTGGATACTGCACAATAGATGCCCGCTAAAGAGACATTCCAATTGCAGCTCCTTGCAATTGGAATGTCTGGGACATCCACCATAATCCCCGGATTTTGCTCCAACAGATTACCATTTTATCCATAAAATGGATAACTTCTTACAAAGGAAAAATTCAACTCCGATATGGCAGTGCAAGCCGCCTTCAGAGAGTTTATAGATTCTAGCCCTCATGTTTTTTTAGTAATTGCCTATGTGATGGCAACAGTGCATATATAATAATTGCACATACTTTGATTAATTAAATATGTTTTACAAAAAAAATCGACATTTATATTCCTTCTATACAAAACACCAATTTTAAATGTAAACCTAATATTATATATTTATTTATTTAAAGTTTATATTATTTATGTAAAATCTTTTTAAAACTACTCAACGTAGAATTTGTATGGCATGCAATATACGATTTTTCGAAGGTATTATTACAGTGACATGTATTCTTTCTTAGAAGTACAAAGCATATTACTAGTAACTATTGGCTACTGATTCCTAGGAAAATTTTCAAGGGAATATAATAATAACTTCTAAAATGTTTACATTACAAATTCCATGTTAAGTATTATGAAAATATTTTAAATAAATATAAAATCTTCAATTACATTTATAGTGACGCTAATTTTAGTGGGGTAACTATTTTGAACAGCCGAAATTAGGCACGAGATTATGTTCCATGGTTTTTTGTTCAACAAGTAATAGTTCTTAAATATCTAGCTTTGAGTTTAACTTTTCTATGACATGTAATAATAATACAACTAATCCATAAAATCTAAATTAACATGAAATTATTTGTACTATAATTCCCGTTGGAATATTACATTTTGTCTAACATTAACGATGATATGTATATAATTTTTGTTATTCAAAAGTGTCAAGATATTCAATAATAATAGTGGAACCATATCGAAGCTTGCGTTAAATTTCAGAGTTTAAGATTATTCTCAAGTTAATTATTACCTAAACCACAAAGTTTAATTTAAAACCAACGAAGAATTTTCTGCCAGAGCTCTTAATTGAGTTAGTAAAACAAACTAATTTATTGTGCAGTCACCCTGTAAGTTATTATTTAAATTCTATCTTTAAAGACTCTCTTTGAGTCCATTTCTATCTGCATGTCAGGGTAGCTTTAGTACATCTCTTAGTAAGCCTTTTTCATTAGTATCACACACTCCTATTAATTGAATGAGTCTTTGTTTTCCAAAATCTAATTGAATTAAAAATGGCTGACAACTCTTTTTCAAGTGGCACAACGATAAAATATAATCTGCGCGAGAAAAATACAGGAAGCCTGAGCTAAGAGATAACTTCAAAACTATTTGTTATTTTCCTTCAATCCAGCTTTTCTTGGTAAGCATTTTGCGTTCATAGCAAACAACTTTTCACTGTTCTTATCTAGATGATTCTGTTTCATCGAACTTTAAGGATATTTTACTCAAAGACCGGTAAAGTATGAGTTCATCGGGTATCGGAATATTTTTGCAAAGCAAATATCCAACTCATAAGGTTGAGTAAGATAAATAATAGCTATTTCATTTCAACTCTCACGGTTATTAATTCTCCTTGACTTTTCCTTTGCGTCATAACTGTAATGAGCAATTACTAGTGGAGCGTTTTTCTAACTGAAGAGGGTATGTCTTTTATCTCTGCGGATTTCACCGATATTTGCCTGTAATATATTCGCAATATATAAATATTTCTGGAAAAGTTGGTATTTTTATGTTACTGAGTAAGACCTTATTATATAAAACCTTTAATGTGTGAAATTGCGGTTTAAGTTTTAATAATCTAATCTTGAAAACGTTACTTATGTAGAAACATTTCATAATTCCACATCCAGACTCCAAAGTCTTAATTATAATACACTGTTTTAAAATATTTGTCGAAGCAATTTTTTTAGCTTGAACGCTATTTTTTTTATATAAATCTCAGCAAATGACTCTACACTGACTGATGATAAGCAGTAGAGGAGTCCATATGTGAAGATAGCTAGTGAACCATGCGTCACACTGCCCTAGCCGCCCTCACCTTGCCGGTCCAAAAAGTGCTTTTTCACGCCTCTTTTAAAGGAACCCATGTTGTAAAAATACGTGTGCTAAGGAATGAAATTGTAATTGAAAAATTTTCAGTCCTTGCTTTTGAATTGCATTGTTAGTGTCGGAAGTAAACAAAGAAGCAGACATGAATACCACCTATTGATAAGAAATTACGTTCAGATGAAAATGCCCGCTATAAAAACCTCTTTGGAATTATATCAGTTTGAGCATTGGTTTTAATCTTTATTTGTCTGTTGATATTCATTTCTTTATTCTTTATTAATATTTAAAATTATTTACTTATATTCATTTTTATCTTCGTCAAGATGTTAGAATTATTATTCAACAATACCCCTGCATAGTCCATTATTAGTTCAATATGAGCGAGTGGAACTGTCCTATTCGAGTGTGAGGTACAATGAAATCGCAAGCTGGCACAGGTAATTTTTTGAGTCATGGAGTTGAGAGATTCTTTTTCTAAGTTATTTCATTTACAGAATATCACAAATTAATATATACACGTTCATAGATAAAAAGTGATAAAGCTTAATACTAGAACATTAATAAAGAGTGATAATATATTTAGGTATTCCGTTGCTGAACCCAAAGTACCGGTTAGTTACATTTGATACACCAGAAATGAATAATTACTTATATGTTTAATTTCGCTATAACGTACTGAATATATGTATAAAATTTATCATATACAAACAATTACAATTACAATTTCTCACATACAATTTTATTATCAGAAAATAGTTGATTATTTATAAATCAAAACATAAAATTTAAGTTCAAACGTCAATATAAATCATAATAGAATATTGCACGTCTTTTGATTTTAGTAAACAAAGGCCTTTTTTCTAAATAATATTTATTATAAATAATTTATTTGAATTTTGTGACTCTTCTAGAATCAAAAAGATACTCTACAATAGGACTAATATATAGTAAGCTATTTGAGGGTATTTCTAAAGCACTAATAAATGAAAAAAATCAACAGAGCCTTTTTCTGGCGCAATATACAAGATTTCGTGGAGCTCACGCGAGCACTTTCAAAGTACGCCAGCGTTTGACTCAATTCTCCCGTTTTGTGAGCTGCTTGGTATAAACCCCCTTTCTGGCAAATACACCTCGATTACCAAACACTTCCGGCTATTGCGCTGCCTTTTCCAATTTTGTAAAACGAGGAATAGAAAATCCTATTTACTGAGCGCTGGGTTGCGTAAGTACCTATTTTAATTAAAGTTAAGGAAGTTTAATTAAAATAAGTATCTACGCAATTCACTTTTTCAATGCTACACGATTAGACTTCTATCCGGAAATGGTTTAGGATATTCAACAGACGGCCTTGATAGAATAGATTAATGGAACATAGGTAATGTATGATACAATTCTAATAATATTAAAATAAACTCCCCGTTGTATATACAGCTTAAACTAATTTGTCAACTTTGATGTCCAATTCGAATAGTTTTTGTAAAGGTTTATTAAGACGAGGCGAATGATTGCTGAATTCAATCATTCTTAACTTGAGTGTTCTGGAGTCGTTATCTGAACTAATAACGTTGGTACTTCATTTGGTGTACGGAGACAATTAACTTAATCGGAATTATTTGTTTGTTCAATATACACTCACCTTCACCAATATCTCTAAATCTCATCTTTGTATTCCTGTACAATTGTATTCCATTCTCAGGTTTCGTCATTATTTTGTTTACGTTTAACTCCCAAAGTTTCGGTTGTCCTGTTGTCGTAGTATGTAAACTTGCAGTGAAAGTTAGTTGGACCGTTTCAACTGACTAGAACAATACTAACTTAGGAGAATTATGTAAAATTTAGTTTGTCTAATGGTTAGCATATGTGATGTTCTAAGCCAATGACCAGATATAATTACACGCGTAGCCATCAAAGGCAGGACGAATGCTGTAATAGGTTGTATTTGTATATACATTTTTTTCAAGTTTGACCGATAAATAATTTGAAGAGAGATGTATATATTGTATTTATGTCAATTTCTTTTGATAATTGTTAAGCCAGTTTTAAGTTTTAGCCTTTGAAAAACATTGTATTTCATATCTTCGTCTTGATGAATGTTATTGATGATTATTGCGGTATTTGTAATCGTCCAAAAGTAAATTACAAGTACTGCACATTCATAAAATACATTTTCATTACAACGTTTTCCACTAAGATATTGACATGATATAAAAGAAACCCCACCACGGGCAAACTTTAATTCACGCGGTACACAGAGAATCGTGACAATTTTAATCAATTAAGATCATAATAATTCGAACTAATGACATTGTTTATTGACATACTTAGAGAGAATTTTAAATAGTATATTTACTATATTATAAAAAATATATTAGTATATATTTTAATATTACATTACTTTCAATTATTAAATTTTTGTTTGCAAGTTTTCTTTTACTAATTTGCTAATGACACCCAACCTTCTCGGTCAACCCATTTCTTGGTCATTTGTTGAAAAGAATACATTATTGTTACATAATTGGAACAAGCGAAAAGGTTCATATAAATAATCGTAGTCTGCTCATATTTTGTATGATACTTAATTATAAGAGTGCGTTCTTGAGCACTCTTGGCAACTATAATTATTAGTTTCACTTCCATCCGAAATAAGTAGGAAAAATGTTTCGTTCGTAAGCTGTGACGTGACTCACTCAACTTACTGGGCTTTTTCCGAGGGCCATTATTGTAGCTATGTTCGCATTCTATGGAAGGAAACTTATTAGGGTCGTCACTTCTTACACAATACACCTCGTCGTCACATCGATCATAAAACACAATTTTCGTTTCTTCTGCTCGTCTTATTAAGAATAGAAAAACTAGCCACTCGTTGAGTCAATAGGTTAGGAGATTTTTATTTATTAAATAGATGGTAAATGTTAATAAAAGTATATGTAAAGTACTTATCTCTCCCTTTCTCTTTGGCCTGTCTCAAACCTTTGACGTAGGCCTCTTAAGCGTACGTTATTAAACGTATGCTTCTCGTCGCGTTCTTGTGCAACTCGGTGCTGCTTTTTTACAAACGTCCGTTTATGTGTACATTACACTCTGACTACAACAGGACAAATCACCGACGTCTTTCGACGTGATTTAAATAGGGAATTTAAACTACATTTAGCTTAATCTGTGGTGCATCTAAAAACATTCCGCTTATAATAAACCTCAAGTATATATATCGTTAAGCATCAACTAACTAGTCGGATTAAAAGTTATTTTCATTTATTTAACAATGAAAATACACATTATAAGTTTCATACTATCATTTTCTTAGAGAGACTTGATTTTAGTGTTTGCGTATGCCTACTGAATCGATATCGTTCTTTTCAATAGGTATCTATAACATTGGGCCGTACCGTAATTGATCAATATGATATTAGGTATAATTCCCACGTTATTCAAATACAGACAGCTCCTAATGAAAGCTTCTCAGAACAGTAATAATACGACTGTAGATTTACCAAATATTAACAAAAAGGACTCTCGACCAAACAAACAGAAAAATTTGTTACATTCTTTCCAGAACATTTGCAGTTGTCGTAATGTACCTATCAAGGTTTGAAAAATGAAACCATTTTCACAGAAGTGGCGCATCGTTATTCCCGTCTTTTCTTGCTAATTTACTTGACTATTCATCATACTTCGCAGGTCCTGCTGTCATCGTAAATTGTACTAACGAAATGTATTTATATTAAATTTATCACAACTAATTACTACAGGAATATAATTATAATATTTTCACACCTATTATCTAGCCAAAATTAAGCATCAGCGGAGAAATAAAAATAGTTATATTTATATAAATATCAAAAAAATTCTATATAAACATACCAATATACATGACTCGTGAGAAAATATACGTACCATCATATCTACCTATTGGGAATCAAACCTGGGACTTCTGGCTAAGTAGATAGAGCTTCTGATTACTCAGTAAAACGGCGGTCAACTATATTAAGTATATATTTAACATTGTGTAAAAAAGATCGTTTACGCGAAGGTGTAGGGCGTCAATTGTAATTGAGGTCTTATTACTTTATTATGGGGAAGCTTAAAGCTACACGCATTCTTCCTACGCGTAAGACGATAAGACACGTGCAAACAACGGCGAACGATCCCCAGCTTATAAATGAACTACCAACTGAATTAAGAATAAGTATATAAAACTAATAATATTAAATTAAAAATTAATAACTATTTTCTGAATAATGTAATCGTAGAAGAAACAAGGGAATATAAATAATATTCGCAGGCAAAATATTTAGAGTTGGAGTTGCTATAAATTATTGATTATGGAAACAAAATAGCACCAAAAGTAATTAATTCAGTAAAAAACGATACATATTTTATCATTATTGATAGCTACAGTTTTGTAGACTGTAATGTGTGAGTAAGGAAACATGAGGCAAACGGTAAAACCAAGTATATTTAAATTAAAACAGAATAGATAAAACAGATCAACACACTTTTGACACCATTAATTTACGTCTATTAAGACAAAGTCAAAACATTAATAATAAAAACACAAATTTATATAAAAAAAGTTTATGGATGCCAGCCAGTCGCTAACAATTATCCTAATTAAGTTTTATTCACCAACCTAAATTGTGCCAGTGCAGTGGTATGGCTCCAAGTCCTCATGTGTTTCTACTATATAGGACGGCCTGAACCCAGGAGTAGGGATCTCTATAGGTTGTTGATGGTGAGTCTATAAAATTTGCTCTGTAAGACGTGTATTCTTAGATCATACTTATCGGGTAAATGTAGGTGTCATTTATCTCTAAAGTGTAATATTCATTTCAGCTTGAGATATTAATACCGGAGAAAAATCACCCGATATTTAACGCTAAAAGATATTAATAGTCTACATTTTCCATTATCGTCTTAGTTTTCAGTTATTCGAAAACTCTGTTTTTACTAGATGATGTAAATTGAGTTGGATAACAACGTAAAATTTATGGCTGAATCGGGTTTATATCTGTCGATATAGATTGTAAAAGAAATTCGTTGAAATACTTATTAGTACAATCGCGTTAAAATTATTTTTTATTACTCTATAAATATAAGGCTCATTACAATATTGCTGAATACGTTTGCAATACTTTTAATTATTATTTAGAAATCAAAATTAAGTATGTACAGCCGACTATCATCTTAATTTGAAAGGGGCATTATTAAATTTACAACTATTATATACGATGCAAAGAGTTGCTACGTAAATAACAATAGCTTTAAGTATAAATATAATTTGCATATAGTTGCGGTACCTTTTATATTAGGAATAAAAACTGTTTACATTAAACTATAAAGTCATGCATATTTAGTTTTCAAAAAAGACTATTTTTGAAGTTCCAAAACAATTTGAATATTTTCCAAGTAATTTTATATGTCTGTCTGTCTTTCCATTTACAATTTTCCCTACCTTACCGTAGGTTACATTTTTGCAACAGAAAAGAAGAATTTCTGAGACAATAACCCGACCCCACTTCAACGCCTCGCCTCCCAAATGTTGTCGATTTGTTGACTTTAATTGAATTTCGCCTCAAAAGTCATTTAGTGTGAGTATCGGAAATTCTTCGAATACTATGTCCGTTCTTTGGCTGAAATAAATACAAATGGATTATTGGTTTTGTCCGTGGCGAACGTTACATTGGCTGTGATACGAACATACTATTTCAGAGGGTTTCTCGTAGTAGTAAATGGAATCTAAACATAGCACACCATTAAATTACTTATATCACTTTATACTGTTACACTTCCAACGCTTAAAATCGTTTTTATCTTATTGTTAACATATTTTTCTTTTTAAGCCAAATAAAATAGCATATTGAAAGTTATCTCTTTTTTATCTTTATCTTTATTATAAATGTCTATTGTTAATAATCTCGGCGATAACATTAATAGAAAAGTATTGTTATGACACATTTCCATTAGCTTTCCATATAATCTAACAATAACTGACCAATTCTACTGACTTAATTTGATACCATAGATTTTTATTGTCCCGGCGGTATAGTAAATGGTAATAGAAACAAAACTATTTAAAACTGTCGGCACAATTTCCTCTAACGCGTAACTGGGGTGACTACGGCGTAGTTATTACTACGCTAACCGTGCAGTAGCGTCACTACGCTATTATAAGTCTAAAGTTGTACCGAACCGTAACTGTACCTATTCTGCTACTTTATTACAATAGTATAAGTTCCACTTTATGCAGTGGCAGTGACGTTTGACGTATGAACAAAATGCTATCCGCTAAAATAAATAATTTTGATGTGCCCTGCAAACTGTAATAGAGTCTATTGTATATAAATTTTAAAATGGTAATTACGTAAAAAGGTTAAAGAAAAAACAAACAAAATATATTGAGAACATAAAAATTTCACTAAGTTGTCACGTTTACAGAATTTAGAAAACAAATGAGGGTCACGTGATATCTTTTGTTATGCTTCAGGCACACGATACATTATGTATGCAGAATCAAAAGCCGTGCTATCTATACCTTTATAATATAAACGTAAATCATAAATAATGCAACAAAAATGTTTGATATTTATCGATATTAGAAACTATAAAATTAAATAACTATAAATTAAACTATAAAACTATAAATAATCTATTTTGATTTATCAAAACTTATCAGATATTAAAAGCTAATAAAACATAATATATATTTCTTTTCCTTAATAATATTGGGAAATATTTTTGTTGTCTAAAAATTGCTAAAAAAAACAATTTCCTCCAGGCAACATAAGGTGAAATAATAATTAAACAAAGAAAGAAAACAATGAATCGGTGCAAGATTGTAAAGGCAATTTTAACATTTGAATGTTTATTGATTTGATTGCATCTTCTTTACCTAAAGATAAAGATTTGCTTTCTACTATCTATCTACGAAGTAAGAATGTAAATCTTTAAACTGCCTGTCTAGGGCATTTTTTGTTACCTTGATAATCAGATAGTCATCAAGATTCCTACCAAGTTTTCATTTGGGTAACTTTTACGTAGCAACTAAAGTGAGTTGTCATTTTAGTTTCAGTATTGTTGGTGCCGCCGTATGTTAATTAAAGCAAATATAAAATTCATTTTTGCAAACAACAAAATTTACAACAAATTGTCACGTAATTCTTGCTTAATTTCCCCTCAATTTACGAAGATAGACGAAATCTGGTAAAATAATCATTAACTGCGATTAACAGCCGCCCGTTTTAAACAAGGACTGGCATGAAACATCCATAATTGATATAAATGGTTTAATTTATTCTCTATTCACTAAGACGAAATGTCTTCGGACAATTCCTCACAATTAATATTCATGACAAAAGCTCCTTGAAACTATCGCTACGGTATAGCCAAGTACCGAAACGTCTTACGAAATTAATTAGAAATCATGACCCGAACGGTGATGATATATACTAAAGAATTTTGAACTTTTTTACGTACAAAATAAGGTTGATTAAGATGTTTACCTTCCTGCTGATGTTAAGAGATTACTTATACATATGCCATGTCATTGCGCTACTCTGTTTCCAATCTTATTTAAGATGTCAGCGCAACATACATAACTTAATCTATTCTAACCTGTAAGATGCTTCTAACTGCAAAATTACCACCTCGTTGTCAAATATTAAAGATTTCATGGCGTTTTAATGATCTGGGTACCACCAGTTGACATCTCGCTTTACCTTGTCGATACCAGCAGTTTTACGATATGAAGAGAACGGAAAAACGTATGAAAGACCGTAACTCTGCTGTTAGTGTTGTTTTAGTAGCGAATACTGTAACCCTAATAAGCTAACTGTAGAGAGCTTATACTGTTAACGTGCTAGTTACGTTTGTTTACAGTAGAACTCACATCAGCAGCCCAGGAGTGTATTATTAACATTTTTCCAGTCTTAATCAAATTTGATATAAAATAAACTCAACTAGTAAAGCCATAGAGTTGTCAAGATCAAGATGTAGCAAAAAATAACCAGTCATTAATACTGAAAGGAACTAAGATCCATCGTATAGCCCCTTTTACCTACGTCACAGCCCAGACTCTATTTAGGAGCGGAATCAATATAAAAAAAACTATAAATATCTGAAATCATTTCAATTTCTCTTGGTGACGTAAGGTGAAATAACTATTCCAGGAAATAAAAATGAATGTAAAAAATCTTTGATTCAATTCCTTTTAAGGAAAAATACACAAAATTTCTGTATTTTTCCTCAAAGCTACATGCTTAATTTTATCAGATATCCTTTTCAAGGACTTAACTGAAATGAATATTATTTTCAGTATAAATATTTATAAGAGTACTGAATATACTTAATTTTGCGTACCCCTAAAATTGCACTTATTAGAAGTAATTAAGATCGATCCAAAGTTAAAAGTGCTAAGTTGACCTTGTTGTTGACTATACACAAACGATACGCAATTGTCTTTCAAAGTGCCTAAGCCCCTTGAATTAAGAATATGAGAAACAATGAAGACAAGTCCCAAAAGACTTCCAGCACATTGGAATGTTGCCACTCTAATGCGTAATATCATCCTTATGGAAATCAGTCTTCAAGGGAAGTGAGCGTTTCCCATTTCTATGGCTATTGTTATATCCGTATGAAGTCTGTTCATTGTGTTTGTGGAGTGAGATATAAACAACGACATCCCATTCCCATTTTTTACATTTACATTCATATTGCACATTCCATATAGATACGAGCAATCATGTTAATTAAATAAGACACGTACTTACGTATATAACGTACAAAGCAACCAAAACACAGTTTTCACTATTAGTATTTTTCATTTGTTTAAGATGCAATGAGCAATCCAAATACCTCCTAATACATGAAATAATAACATAAAATTAAAAAACAAAGTATTGAATTTTAACAATCCTCCACGATTAAAATCCAACTGTCCTTTTAAGTCCTGTGAAATTTCATATAACTCGAGGTGATTTAACTTACCAAGAAAGAACTACCAAGAAAAACCATACGTGTATATTTAAATATAAAAATATGAGTTTTATTTTGTTGCCCAATATGCGTTGTAATCACAAGTAAACTTAAAAAAACCTACACAAGCCCAAATATAAAGAAACGTTAATTGTAACTGACCTTTAAAGGCCTTCAAATTTAGCGGCCGGCGGCACTTCTGAGTGGATATGTCACACTAAGACAATTCCGACAATTTATGTTAAGCATTTGAAAGTCCGATCCATTGAATAACTATTTCAAAGATATTTCGAGCCTGCGCGTATACAAGAATAAACAGATTTACAAGTAACTATAAAGCTATTTATTTCAAATATAATATATCAAAAGTAAATTATTATGCTGTATTATGAGTAAATTAAAATGGTTTCGAGTACTTAATTGCAGTCGCGTGTATTGATTTCACATCAACCAAGATGCGGTGATGCTATAAAAAATAAAGTAATAGTTTTACATCAAGTCCAAATTAAGCATTTTGAAGAGCTCGTTTTTTGGATGTAATTAAAGGAGAAATATGGATACCAATATTAAGCATATAAATTGGATCAAATAATACTTATTAGCAGCTGTCAAAAGAGAAATCATTCAGAAAGTTAATATGATTGAGTAAACATGGTTGAAATCATGAGTTTATAACGTTTTTTACATACCTACGTAATTAGTTTGATTCTATTGATATTTTATAAGATTGTACAGATGTTTTTATACACACGATCTCTGGGTCTGCTTATTTGTCTAGGCTAGGTATTGTAGGAATAAAGTTAAAGTATTTTCGTATTAGTTTTCATACAATATCAATTTTAATATTACGAATAAAATTGTAAGCCTATTCAACGAAACGGTGTAGATATTAATTCACTCTTGCATACAGCTGGGATTATTTCAAGGAAATGACGATACGATCACGTATGTGTTCGACAGTTGAATTCGATTATAAACGTAGGAGCGCCAGTCAATCAGACAGCTCTGAGGCTAGTCCAATCAAGTCTGCAATCTAGATTCTCACACATTATATTTCTCTTTGATGTTCTCTATATTCGGACTTTGCTCATACAGTTTCATAAATATTTCATTAAAAATATTTCTCACTTATTATTGTAAGAAATAAATAATTTGAACCTTGTCTGGCTTCAGTTATTGCTTCACACCTTTAAAACTAGATTCAAAGCAATGAGAAGTTACATCTCTAAAATCGCAACAAAACAATATTTTCTACAAAGTTATGGTAATTTCTTGTGAATTTCCATAATGTAAAAGGTTTTACTTAGTCGGAGGCGCTAAATTTGAGTCAAGAATATCACTATTTCCTATCCTTCTTAAAAAAATACTCTTATAAAAATACTGCTCAACACAATACAATGAAACGTTGTCAGTTTGTGAGAGATATTAAAATCTCTTGACCACATAACTGATACCAAATATAATAAAATGGTCGATAAAAGCCATGAGAAGGTTTTCCCAAATAATATTACATACACACTGTTCCTTTAAAACTGTTTAAGTTTAAGCTGAGTGATACAAATAGACAGGAATATTATGTTACATGTTTCTCTTATTTTTTAATTTATATAACTCCACCCCTTGTTAACGGTGATTCTGTCAACGTCATAATACGTACATGTCTTTATCAATTTGAAGTTTCTGTTAAACAGATGACGTAATACAGAGATGATCAATGACGAGGATAACTTCTCCACGGAAAGTAAAGTACAATACGTAAATTGAAAGCCCCAGTATTTTTGCGGATTTATCATAAGATTCTGAATCCAAGCATTAGCCTCTAATCTTCCTCAATGGAAATTTATGTTAAAGTCTAACAAATCCAGATAAGACGTACAAAATCACTCTTGCTTAAGGCGGTATAAAGCCCTTAATTTCTAGGAAACCTTTGTCAGCAGCTTTTCTATAATTCTGTGAGCAAAATCAACTTTTTCTTATTCAGCATAAATTAAAATTATCGGGAAATATCCATGTATTATTTTACAAAATCACAAGAGAAAATCACTGGTAATGTTCAATAGATTAAGTAAGAGAGATAATTGGATTCGGTTTCAAACGTGCCAAAGAAATCTGATACAGTGTTTAGAGATACAACATGTCGCACTGATCACTGAATTATGTGATAGGAAAATCTAAAAAACTTTACTATAAATTTAAAATTTCAAACTCGAAATTAAAGGATCCATTATTTAGATAATTCTATATGAATTAAAATAATTTTTAAGATTTATAAAGTAAGAAATATATAGCGGTTAACTTTTCGGTTGAACCGCTACATATTACTGGAAGCCTCGTGAATATTAAATATTTATATGCTATCATTAAACATTAAATTTGTTGGCAAACCACATTGAAAAAAGAAGTACTGCTTCTATTCCACTACAAATACTTCTACTATTATTCAATGCAAAACGCTTAGTCAAACTATTAATCTATTAGACTGCATGTATCACGGGTTCTTTTCATGACTTGAGCTAAAATTTTCCAGTAGATACTTAGATAAACCTTTAAAACAGAAGTTGTCAATCTGACATATACGACGATGGAACCTCGAAAACAAAAACAAAAATTATCACTCTCACAGACATTAACTTATTGGGTCACAGACGACGAATTAGATGGCTTTCAACCGTTTCAGCAAAAAGAATTTACGTTGAGGTTAATTTTTCCTTAATCTAATAATAAATGAGGTTCTATTTACCGATTTCAATGACAAAGGAAAGCAATTTCAAAGGAACCAAACAGTTTGAATCACATTTTATCCACAACGTCACCAGACTAATGATCACGAAATACTCAATCAACATCAATAACCTACGAAAGAAGGCGAGTAAGTTTTCCAGGCAAAAACAAACTTTATTAATCTATAATTTAAACGACAAGGTTATTTAATTATTCATACGTTGAATGGGGAGGAATTTTATATAATAGAGGCAGCACATATTTTATATTTCAAGGTTTATCTGCAAAGATGCTACGGGGCTGATGCTAAGTGGTTTCCTTGGACTACTCACGTATTAGATTCCATACAGGGTCAAATATCAATCACAAATTGACATATATAAGTATATATGTACAAATTAGAATTGTGAAATGCTTCGCCGACGAGTTTTTGGGCAATGAATGTTCCGTCGACAACTCTATTCTACAAATATTAGACAAAAATCTGGACTACGCTTGGTTATAAAAAAAAACCGTCAAGCTATTACCATAAGTACTACAATGCATTATTAGTGGTATTCGAAAATTGACTTCTAAATTGTTAGCGAGCGATACACACCGACATTTTAATGTTGCTAAACTGTGTTGGAAAACAACACAATACTTGAATCTTTTTATTTGCGTAAAATAAACGTTAATCTACATAATTTGACAGCGACGTTTATATACCATAGCAGGGTATAAAATGAGGGAAGTCTGTTAGTACCCGTAGGTAATAAAGATTATGTTCTTAAAGCAGTGTGTGTAGCTCGCTTGCCAGGTGAGAGTTAAGAGGCTATGGCGTCCGGAGCTCTAATATTACATCCCATAAATTAGGAGATGCGCAGTAACATTCCCTCAGTCTCGTTTTCTTCAGATGGCAATTGTCCCAATATTACATGGTTATAAATTGTCGCTGTATGCTCTCGCATCTTAAGTATGCTAATAAGTACTATATACGAGGAACAATTTTATATTATTATTGCCGAAACCGTATTTACGACTCTCTTACAGGAGTCAGTAATTTAAATTTAGATATGTTTTATAATTTATCTTTTGCTATTTTATTTTGGTATAAGTATTTAATATACTTACAAAGAATATTTAATTAATCAAAATATGTTTATTGTTAGATGTTTCTTCATTGATCCAGTCTATATTTACCATCGTATTATAAGGAAAAGGCGGGTATAATAAACAGTACAAGCACATAAAATCATACAAATTTATTTAAAATTCGAAGTAATATACTCAAATGAGGTATAAACCGAATGGTATTCTTAAATTCTTCTCAAGTACCCTCAATAAGTATACTCAACACCCCTTTTGTGAACTTTGTCTTCATATACATATCTACCTACATATTGTCATATTGACCTTACTTCATAAGAACTTTATAGAGGTCCCTAACGAAAGGCTCAAAGGTACGCTTTCCTTTTTATTACTCAACTATTCTGATCTAGTAGTCTGTATTGAAGGGGAAGCTTTGGAACTTTCTCTAAGTTATACAATACCCAAGGCAATGGCAATCTCGTTTAGTACTTTGGAAGTCATAATAATTGGAAGAGATTGGAATCGTTACAGTAGTTAACACATATTGGGTATGATCTAATGCATAGAACAAATATTCTATTTAAGTTTATACGAATATGCGAAAGCGACATTTCTTTGTATTTCCATTGAAACAACCTTAAGACCTGCAGGAATTCGGTTTTGAAAATAAAATAAAAGTTTAACAATGACTCAAAACCAGAATAGTGGAAAACATATATAAGTAAAAAATCGTGAGGAAACCTGCAAACACCTGTGAAGTAATTCTTAGTTTGTGTGGTAAGTCGACCAACCCGCACTTGGCCAGCGTTCCCTAAGGCCTGAACCCTGGTCATCCCTTATTTAGGGCAGGCGCGAGCCGTTCGGTGGGCACATATATGACCTGTTAATGATTTCAATTTTAATTATTCTTTTAACAAAGGTTTTCTTTCAAGTACTAATGTAAACTTACTATAACCTAACTACCTAACTAACCTACCATTAATATTTTTGTTTAAGTAATATATCTATTACTTAGATACGAGTCTCATGTTCTTTATTTTCATATTAAGAATGCAATAAAGGATAAGTACTGAGGGTATTATACGTTTGGAATACCTATTATGAGAATTGTGAACTGCTGTGTGAGTGGTTCATATCCAAATTAAAAGTGCTTTCAGTATGAATTTATATCAAATATAACAAAGTTCACATTTCAAAACCAAAAGCACAGCTAGCGTTGATTAGCTTAAGGACGGTAACATGTTAATAGGATTCCAAAATAATATATAATTAACACTTGGAGTTAGGGCTCCAAGTGTTAATTATATATGAGCAAATAAAATATAACAAAATTCGCAATTCCAACAAAAAAAAATAACAAAACGAACAAAATAAAAAAGTAAACTTCGTACGTAATACGTAACAAAGGAGAATCACGCAATATAAAATCAAATGTGACTTAAATTGTAGCAACATCGACGTTATATTTGTAGGAATTTCTCCTTTTGCGTAGGCAAAATGAAATAAGCATTCCAATTGAGAGGATGTGTACGATAATATTATTATTTCCGTGTGAATTACATAATTCTGTAATGAAATTGAACAGTACCTGAATATGTAATGGTTAAAGTAAAAAGGATTAATTATGGTTTTTAAGGCATAGCAAATGACTTGATACAATAAATATAGTGTACATTTGTTAACAAAGATGTATCGTAGTCCTGAGTGACCACCTCCAGGACGCGCCTTTTTCCTAAAGTGTGTAAAAATACTATTATATTACACTATTTTATAAACTTAAATGTGTGTACGTGCGAGTGTATTTGCCGGAGTGCGTGCGAGTTTAATTCAATATGAACTTTCTAAGTTGTAGTTTTACTAATTTCAAATAAACTGTCCTGTTTTGTAGTTGGTTACGAATACTTTCTCTTCTTCATTTCTTCGTCACAAGTCTTCTTTTATTCATAAAAATACAAAATCGCATGTATGTCTATAAACTTTGAGCAGTTTGCTCGATACCTTATGCTTCCCATTATCAGAAAGGGACTTTAATAATAATGTAATGGTTACACCAAGGTAACACGTTTTGCCCATTCGAAGAAGCGTGATTTTGATAGGAAACAAGTACGCAGGGTGTGTATTATGAATATTCAATATAGCCTTAAATTTAAGGCTATAGATGACATGATGCAAAAAATATCCTTTAATTAAACCACAGTAAAAGTAACGAGGGGGAGACTGGGGCTTGTTTATTTTGTGCTAATCACTATAATTCGAAATTATTATAGAATTATACGCGGTAGTAATCTGGTTTGTTGCTTACGCATCGCGCGACACCAATCTGCCAAACTAGTCAGTGTCTTTGGTCTGGGCTACCCCACTCCTGGATACAATAGCCTACTGATTCCAAACGTGCTCAGCAAGTTCATGCTGGAAGTATTAAATGACATTAGGTTAATCCAGGATGAACTTCAACAACTCTTCCAAGTCGAGCTCTCCAAGTTGAACATTAAACTTCTGGGAATATTACGCGGCTCCATAGATATCGCCCTTATTAAAAAAAATCTATTATCAAACCCAATCTACGGTAACACTAACTAATTATATACATCAATTCTTTGAAATTAACATACAATCCATATAGTAATGTCTTATAGTTACTATGAAATAGCAATTATAGATACGTCAAGTGAAGTCAACGGTATTATTCCCTTTTCTGGTCGGATTGTAATGAAGGACAAGCAAGAATCTTAAATCATGAATTTAGTTGAAATATATATATAAAAAAACTATCCATATTTTCGTATGATCATAAAACAAACAATTCTGTTAAATTGGGTCCTCGTCTTTCTTCTTAGTCAATCTTGCCACACTTTCAAACACCTCTTATAGTCAGTTCATCACAATATTGAAGTACTAAATATGTTTTGCAAGCCTTAATTACTTTCTAATCAACAATAATTTTATCTTCATCAGCTGTTGTTGTAAAATGGATCACTTAAAATATTATTACATCATGATAATAACAAACTTTGTTGTTTATTGCTTTAATACCAAACTAAAGTACTTACACGAAAACAAACTGAAATTACTTATTAATTATATAATAGTTTAATAAAACTTTTAGTAGTTGTAGCTATGTTATTGGAGGCTAAGATTGTATCTGCTCCATTAAATATTTGATTTAAAATACTTTCATCATTAATATTTATAGTTCTGAACAGTGTTTGGCCATCAGCAGCTTAGAGCCAACTACATAGGAATTGGAATTTTGTGGAATACCATACTGCGTTGTTTGAAGCCTTTCCAATAATAATATATATCTACGATTCCAAGGAATCAAAGATATAACAAGATAAAGATTACTTCAAGGAACAGCTCTGACAATCTTATTCACTACTTAAAGTTGATGATTTCTAATGGATGCTGGAAATACTATTATGTCAACTATCTATCGTGTTACACGTATAATATCTTCATTCCTTTCAGATTTTAAATAAATAATATTGAAAGCATAACATAAATAGACTAAAAGAATGACAAATTTAAAATCGCACATTAAACTAAATTGATAAAAGAAAAATGTATTATATAATTTTAAAAATTTGACATTATACTTTTATTGTCAATTTATTTTAATTTTTTATAAAGATAAAACGTAGCTGCGCCTATTTAAAAAAGTAAAACTTTTGTATATTGAATATACATTTTTAATTTAATTGAAAAATTCTGTTATGTAAGAATATTAATATGACTTAAAAATCATCTAATAATTACCAACATGTTGATAGACACTGAAATATTAAGTATCGCAATATATCAAAACCCAACAGCTCGTAATTTAGGATTAAGCTGCCAAATCTGATTCAAAATCGAATGTGAAAACAGTATTAAATGTTTGTCAGTTAAAATGGATTCACAAAAGTTGTAACGCTCACAAAACGTTAAAGGCCGTCATAAATCCAAGAGTAATTAACTCCAATTTGTTTTACGCATATTTTTTTTATTTCCCATTCGATTCGCTCTCATAAAAGAGTAAACAGGTGGCTCCAAAGGCATTTTCACGATCATTCATTTCAATGGAATGAGGTCCAAATGCCGCTTTGATAAGGTAAGCTAGATCACTATAAAAGTGGTTCGCCTCTGATATTGCAAAACGCTTCTTTTTACGATTCCGCCTTAGTCAATAAAAGCTAGAATTCAACCCTTCCTCTATAATGTATGTATGTATATAATCTTGTTATTTTATTTCAGTGACGTGATCGTAAAATGGGGTAGGATTTTATTGTACTGAATACAATAATATAGTATCGGCAAGCGGTATGTAAATATTTATATAAGTAGGACACAAAATGTATAGTCACTTATTATATATGAGTACGCTTTTCACTGAGGAAGCATTGAGATGAGAGTATTAGGGAAGATATTTCTTACGTAGTAATGGCATATCTCGTTGAAAGTCTTTAGGCGGTTACTGTAACCTATACCGGTAGCCGTCTAGTGATAAGCAGTCGCTTACTAAGGCAACCGATTGCTCTTGTAATATAGAAAAATTCTTAGAATCCTTATTTTCTTTTGAAAGTTTTCTATATCTAGGTGTTAAATGAAATTCAACATTCTTTTGTTTTACAGTATGAATCAAAAAACGGCTGCGTTAGTCGCATCACAAAAGAGAAATGGTCAAGCGAAATTCTTAAAAGTATCACAAGAGTTTTTGATATACAGTCAGATATTACTATAACGTTGGCCCATGAGAAGCATTCCTACTGCATTTTGTAACAATACAACCTTTTTTTTATATCACATAAAACTTGCTATTTTGGCACTCACTGCTGGCATGGGCGATATTTTATTTTGCAATATTTTCCGCAGACGACTCGTCTTAAACAGATACGTGTACTTAAAAGCCTTTATCCTGTAAGAGAGAAATGTCAGAAGCATAAGAGGGATATAGAAAGAAAACACGATTGTTTTGTAGAAATAAAAGATATCTCGACACAATTAGGTTGAGGTAATCAATTAGTCTATTGTAAACATCTAATGGAAGACATAATAGGAAATGGGTCAACAAACTATCACGTTCGCTTCAAACAAATTAATGGGGTTTCCCTACATGTGTTTACCAATTGTTTACTGCTATAACAATGGCATGCAATAACCTTCCTTAAGATTTTCGAACTCCTTAAGATATTGAAAAAAAGTTAATGCCTCATGAGATTCAAACTTGACTTCTTAAAGTACACTTCGCTATTCGACTATCAAAATATTGTTATTATTTTTAAGGTCTCACAACAGTAATAGCAATACACTCAACCTTCATTATAACACTCATAACTCCTTTAATCCTAAGCAAAATTATACAGTTGAGATGTCGAGAATGAAGCTACCATGCTGGGTAAAAACAGTAAGTAATTTAGCTACCAAACTACCATATATAGCTTTTTGAAAACAAAGAGGTGAAGACAAAATTAAGTTTAAGTCGGGTGCTGGTAACTGAATTTATCCAAAAATCTATAAATGTAGTTCTAAATAACAAAGACCACGCTGCTTTATAAACACTGTCCCATTTTGAACGAAGAAGATACTTACATCAATTTTGACAACATAATACTGCATATCTTGCATGCACTGTCATTGTTTTTTGAAGGATTTAAATCGATTGTGTGTGTAGACTTATAAAAGTCTTCATTGTTCACGGCAGTGTAAAGCCTAAGCAACTAAAATCAAAATCCAATCTCCATTGAATTACAAATTGGCAGTATTTACGTAGCATAGTTTACAGAATACGTTCTAGTAATCAGGTGTATTGGGAATCAAGCGGACACCAAACGGGTGGACTTGATTTACATTCCAATTTAGTTTTACATCGTCCAGTTTTTTCGGCTTCACATCCCTCTTCCAACTTTTTTAGTTTGTCTGCGCTTCCGAAGCTTTCGTAAATAAGCTTCGGCCGATAAATTTGGATGGGTCTGGAATGGGGACAGTACGCACGACCGAGAACTTATTCTGATTGAAACGGGTAGAATTGGAATACAGCAAATTTCAATTATAATTATTTATTCTCTTGGAAGTAATTAATTACCTGCTATTTATTATACAAGACACTTTAAGTTAAAGATTCCCTATAAGACACTGATAGAATAATAATGATAGAATTAGAGTTTGGATTCGCACATTCCTGCTGCAAATCACTTGCATATAACTAAATAAGAGTTATTTATATACTGAGTGATACACATGGTTTACTCATCAATTCAATAAGAATCATTACTAAAATTATACATAGAATAGAAGGAGTTTTTATTGTACATCAGCGAATTCAAAAAGAGAAATACATAAGGAACATTTACCTAATTTTGCACAAAGAGAGACCTTATCGCTAAAAGCGATACAAGATAATACTATTCATACATTTCGTGATTTTCGCTCCAAAGTGAACTACATACAAACTCTAATGATTGGCTTCCTAACGTAAATTAGTCATAGTCAACACTAGGGAGTTGTCTAGATAATTATTTTAATGACCCAGACAGATCTTCCATTATAATACTCAAGACAGCCTCAAGAGGCTCTAATTTCTTGGCATTAACTCGAAGCGGCTCGTTTATTACTTAATACCGTACTTATATTGTTATAGGATACTTTATAACTGGTAATGTTCTTTGAAACTGCACTAATATCGCTCTAAAACTATCGATGTTCCAAACTTTAAGATATGGTATCATCACAGAAGCAAATAATAACCTCTTTATGAAGAAGTACCTACTTAAATTAATCGTATTAAATTGCTTCAATGTTATTATATGCTTGATTTTTCTAAGAATCAGTTTATCAAACATATCGCAAACGTTCTTAAATATGTCGATTGTATAAAAATATGAGAATCAATGCTGCAAATGTTTGAAATTCGAAGCTTTATATAAACATGAACTGTTTCTTCAAACCTCCCCAGGGTTGTTACTGTTATACGATTACTGATATCATATTCTTCTTTGTCTCCTTTAGAGAGACAATAATCCAAGGCGTGTCAAACTAGTGTTGACGAAAACAATTATTATGTTACTTATTTTGGAAAAAATAGTAATATCTATAAATATAACAAAATATTGATGTCAATGATAGAAGTCTATTAAAACAATATAACTTTTATTTTATATATATATTAAAAAATTGAGCCGATTTTAACACAAAAAAAATTATAAGGAATATAATGAACGTGTTCATTGAGAATATAAATAGATTTTTCATCCATGTAATAAGCACAAACATCATTAAATGGTTAATATTTCTTTATGGTATTATGTTCAGTGGGAAATGTTTACGGCGGCGTAGATTTACATTAGTAATGTTTTGAAGTGGTATCAATCGAGTTTTGAGAAATGAGTAATTGAAAGAAAATGGTTAGATATAAAATTTGAGTACCCAATGTGCTACTAGGGTACGGTAAATACTTATTCAGCTAGCTTTTGCCACGATTGTCGCACAAGAAAACAGTCATTATACATTATCTTTAATTAAGGACTTTTGGCTAACAATCCTGAGATCGTACTGATGGACCGAGTAGAATCCTTTGTGTTCTTAGTGGATTCGTGAGGTTTTCATCGAACGAATTGGTTATCGTTCTTTGAAAACCTCGAATCCAGCTTCCAGCCAGAAAAGAAAAAGCCGAGTTATATAAAAAGATCAAGTATCTGCACATGGCACACAAGGTAACTGATGTAGTGATTTTGATGTGTAGGCGGTTATCCACTGAGATCACACCAGTCGTAGTCTCAACCAATTGCTTCGTCCAAACTTTACTCCACGACCATCTGAAGAGGAACTGGGTGATGGACCAATGATTGATGACGCTACAGCGGGCGATCTTGCTCGATGACGCAAGAATTGTCCGCCGATTCATCTCTCTGTCGTCCTGCTAACTGGCCTCCACTACCGAGGGGTAGCATCCCGTCCCTAGACTTGTGGAGGGACTGGGAAGGGTTGTAGATTGGTTTTTACAGATTATTTCTCACACCCAAACCTACTTTCTAGATCAAAGTAAGCACCTTTAAGAGTTAATGTTATGGCTACTAGATAACGGAGAAATAGCTATAGTAATATGTTTATACATATCAAAAAAATAATAAATAAACATACCATGACTCTCGAACAAATATTCAAATATTGCTCATTATACAAATTTGCGCCTGGCAGGATTCGAACCTGTGGCCATTGGCTAAGTAGACAGGGGTAACCACTAGACAGACGGCCGTAAAAAAACTTCTGAAGTACTTTTCCTGTTCAATCGTTTCTTGGTTACTCGATACATATTTGTCTATATACGCTTTAGCGTAGTAGTGTTTGCGAAGGCCTTTATTGGGTGATTGGCTTAAAATTCACACATACTCAGGTAACGGGGCTATGTATCGAACTACACTACAAACATGGAATGCCGCCTCCATGATAATACAAGTCGAGATACAAGTAATTAACGCGCTCGAGATTGTTCTTTGGCTACAAGTCGATATTACGACTGCTTGCTTATTGAAACACTTCTCATTGCAAGCTTTTATATTATTTGCCTTATTAATATAATGGAATTAAAGTAATAAAATGAGATACACTGCTAGTGGTCGAGGTTATACCGATCTCAGGTGCATGGTTATTACAATATGTGGTTACGAATATGTAAGATGGTGAATTGTATTTATTGTGGGTGGTAAAACACTTGTAATCAGCAATAGCGTATAGCCTTTTATTATATTACTATTCTGTAGAATAACGTTGGCTGCTTCAGTTTTTCGAATTTATTTAAAATTAATTCGAATATCAAATCACTTTTAATTTAAGAACACCAGTTTAATTGGTCGTTGAACGCATTAAATGACTCCAGGTGGATGCTACAATTAGTATTTTTGCTCTAAGGGAAAAACTTTTCAGACCTTCTCCCCATTGGCACAGGCTACTTTGCATCGCATACAGACTGAGGGTTTTTCGTATGTTCTGATTGTATTATTCTGTAAATTGCACGTTTGTAATTATGGTTAGATTAAAACCAATTTATATACTGACTCTGTGTTAAAATATAAGAAATAGTTTGAAATTAACTATAGCTTCCGTGTTTGCTTCGAATGACGAAGTTTCGTGTTGGGCTTACACTCCTATGATTTTAATTTCGATAAAATATTAGTTTCGGTTAAGCAAAACAAAAGCGTATTAGAATATGATATCTAAAACAAAAATCAGCATATATTCGTAATAATAGACTTTTACCTTACACAAACTAATATGTAATTTAATAAGATACGATACGTGATGTGCTTACTCATCATACCATGTCCGTCAAATTTAGGGATAATGAAACCAAATGCCTTAGGGTCTTTGTATTCATAAGATTTGGCTATAACCTTGCCTAGGGGGAACCTTCTATCTATACAAGATGTAAGCATTTGATCTCATGTGTCCAACTATTGGTAATTACTTAGACCCTTATAACGTAATTTCAACAAAGTTAAGACTTTAGTACAACTAAAGCGACTGGCCTTGAAATGGAGGAATAGTTCATCATCTAACTTGGCTTAGTATAGAAGTTACTAGTTCCCTACTAAACGAAATAACCGAGTTTAATGAGTTATTGATTGCACTTAGATTTAATAAAAGTATAAATTATAACAGAGGCAGGATACAAAACTAACTGTATTTTAATTTGAAAAGAGAATTTAGACGCTCCTTGGCGTAGTGGTTCAAAGTCAATGATTTCAACTATGATCTTGAGCACCTCCGCCTTTCGAGAGGCGAGCTAAGCAATTAGCCTCTGATTAAACACTAATAACACCGAGTGATGTTGTAATAGTCCAATCTCTCATGCAATTTTCCCATCTTTGGCCAAGAGTTCGCACCCTACGGGTAGCCGTAGCTACTGGCGTCTATCCAAAGCCAGTCCAACTTCTGCCAACCACGCTGCCCCCTATTGCCCGGATGGTAAACTGAATCATAAGCCGCAAGAGAAAGCCGATCTCTTGGTGAAACCTTTTGCGGCTGACTTCCGAATCGACTAATGTAATGGCACAACCACCAACGCTAAAAAACTGTGACCATACAATCAAAGACTTTACTTAATTTCTTTTAAATCGTCTTAACAGGGAATAACTATGAGAAATATAATTAATGGTATAGCACCAGTAATAATGATAATTTAAGTGGGATTTGACCCCGTTTTAAAATTTTAAAATAATTAAGCATTAAATCAATTGTTTTAAAATTAAAACTGACATTAATATACATATTCCCGCTACTACAGCTACTACTGCTTTGACGAACTAGTTTCTGCAGAGAAGAAGGGGCGCAAGAAACTTTTAGCCGTTAATTTTTGTAAATAATTACAAATTACTTATGTTATTGTATATTCGTAATTCCTGATATTCATCGTAGGTCTTAAATAACCAATTAATCCGATACTTGGAAGATCACTCCTTAATAAATGATCGAAAGTACTGTTTTCAACCGAAGCGGTCAATGGGTGATCTTCTAGTACTTGACGCATATCTAAAGTGAAGCTATTGACAGGCACGGTGAGTCTTTGGCTATTAGCCTCGACATCGCCAAAGCCTAGGATCAGGGCTAGCACTAGCCTCAACCTACCTAGCTTTGTGCCTGGGTCACAGGCTTCCTGCTTGAACGGAGACGGTCCTTTCATATAAATGCGCTTGGCGGTACATGTCTGTTCATTCATGTACTTCACGCCTGACCAGTAATGCCTGATGTACAAAACTCAGGACCGGTCTTACGTGGAGTATTGTACCTTTGGGATGGTTCCGTTCAGAACGTCCCCACTGCTCTGGACAAATTACAGTATCGCGCTAAGCATATTATTGGCGCCACAGAGATTATGAACACCCGAAAGCCTCAGCTATTGCATAGCGTCGCTTAGTGTCCGTTATCGTTTGTACCATGGAGAGTGCTCCGAAGAGCTCCTTGACCATATCCCTGCTTTCCTACTCAAGAGCACGCATGTTGGTCTACAGAGTCACTCTTTCACTGTCGTCACGTCTACTTTACGCTCAAAGAGATTTCATTACTCCTTTCGCTGTCGCACAGCTAGAGCGTGGAATTTCTTACCGGCACACGTATTCCTTCCTTCATACAACATAAATTCCTTCAAAAGAAAGTGAAAAGCATTTTTGATCCAGCAAGATAGAGGTGGCTAAGGCAGTATGTCGCATGCTGCACTAGTCATCTTCACATATGGGCTCCTCTACTGCTTATCACCAGATGGTGTCGAGTCATTTGCTGAGCTTTTTATTGAAATAAATCTTGCAAGGCCTGTACCTAGTAGTGTGACATATATTATAGGCTGTTAAATAATATAAACAAAATTAACTCCCAGTTCAATTACGTTCTAAAATTCATTTACAATAACAATATCAGGGTACCAAAACATAAACTTTGTCCCAAAGTAACGTCACAAGCTCGTAATTTATTTAAAAGTTGTATTTGACTTAGCAGAATATATTTTCCATTTATTTAACTAACCTTATCTCAAAGTTTAGAAGGTAAATTGAAAATTTCAAGTTTGACTACGCTTCTCTGTTGTTTTGGGACTGAGAAAGAAATTCCTTTCATCTGCTCGAAAGATAAATAATACATTTTTGATATTATAAGACAAAATTCTTCATTATTTTGGCAGTTTTATTTTCTGACAACTTCAAGTAACGTTGTAATTTAAACAGTACAGGAAAAAAAGCAACAGCAACTACGGAATGATGTTAAATTCTTATTCGAAAAATACACATTTTAATCCTCAAGTATTAAGCTTAAATTCGCTGTGCTTGAACGGCGAAAACAATGCTGTAAATAATTAAATTAATTCACATTACTTTTATTCAAGATACCAACAGTACATAATCTTACGATTACAATTTCTTCAATTAATGTATTTATAGCAATTTACACACACACACAATACATATATTGTATATATTTATTGTTGTATATCAATAAAATATTATACATGCACTTAATTACTTAGTAATTTGTTAATGTCTGATAGTTTCTTGCGCTACTTCTTCACTGCAGTAACTAATTCGACGAGCGGTAGGGTCAATTGGGAATATGCATATTAGTGCTAGGTTTCATTTTAAAATAATTCATTTAATACACAATTAATAATGGACTCCTCTACTGCTTATAATCAGGTGTCGAGTCATTTGCTGTGCTTTATATAAAAAATATAAAAAAAATAAAGATATATTGACTTTGACTTCCAAAAGTTCTAAAAATTAGTATTTCTTAACATTTCCATTATCAAAATGCAAAACTATCTACTTTATGTTTTCAAATTTTTCGATGTTTTAGTATATATATGCTACTAAACGTTAGTAATAAAGTAGTGCGTTTTATTTTTTATTTCATACAGGACAAAAAACAACTACACAAAATTACAATATACGCATTTTAATATTTACAACAATTTATTTTTTCATTGTGTAACGAGCGCTCGGTCAATAACAGAGCTAACAAAGAAAGTATTACACACTCACAATTGTTTTACATCACACACGCACACTTTAACAGATTCATAGGTTTTCTAAAATTTCTCTTTTATTTACTATCCACTTTCCATTTGAAATCCACTTTCCACTTAAGGCAGATAACATGTTGCAAATCACAACGGAGTGATTTTACTAATTGTGACTGAGAATGTTGCTCAGTCACAATTAGTAAAATCACTCCGTTGTGATTTGCAACATGTTATCTGCCTTAAGTGGAAAGTGGATTTCAAATGCAAAGGCAGCTAATGCAGCGTGAATTCCAAACCAAGCCGTCGCCACCCTGCAGGCCCGAAAGATGTCTCTTCACGCCTCGTTTAATGGAACCAATATCATAGCGAAAGAGTAAAACCGGTGCTGGCAGAGAATTCCTTACTTTAAAAATGCAACAATGAACCAGGAAACACTTTAACAAGATTGTTACACTATACGTGAGTTAGTTATGAAGTGATATGAAACTGAAACACGGTGTCTTGAGTATTTTTCTACGCCACAAAGCTATTATCGAAAAGTTAATAAATCTGGTTATAGTATAGTATAAAGTCTACTCAAGTATTTATAAAACTATAAATTTTAATTAAGTTACGTGCAAATAACTATATAGAAAAAGGATTTATTGCATGTAGTTAACTACATGCAATAATATGGTGAAGAATTTTAAAGAAATGTAAAAGTTAATAAAAATTTACGCCACTTCCAAGTTAGCAAAGTTAGTTCATAAACCAGACATGTTCCATTCATAAATTTCAAATTTCGAACTTTTATTCATTGAAATGGTAGATAATTAATGTTTAAACTCTTCATTAAAGAATATCATTTTTTTGGCAAAAACAGTTAAAAATTCAAACATAATTATTCTTAGATATCGAGGTCTTTGATAAAGACTGATAATCAACGTTCTTTTTATTTCCTTGACACAAAGACAGGAACGATAGACGTAATTCTTTTGAAGAATAAAAAGCGTAATTTGGCGCTATTTAGAAATGAATATCTCAACTTCGGCAATATTGAGGGAATAAATCTGGTATTATATGTCGGTACGTAAATTGAAGGTCTTGGCATAAAGACACGCCTTTGTGAAAATCCCGGAAAATTAAAGAAATTTGAGATACACTGACGTCATAGTTAACGTATAGATTATGTATATGTAAATAACAAAGCCGTACTGAGCTTTCTTTAACTCGGTGTAGCCTCGTGGAAGATATTTATGAATAACAATCTATCTACTTGTTGTGTTAATATATTCACTATACAGACAATTTAAGAATAGGACCTCACAAATGACGAACTTCACTTCGCAAATGACGTCTATAGAAATTCTTTTAATACTTACTATATTTGTAATATGAATAATAAATCAATTATATATGAAAATTCAAGACTTTTTTTTGCTTTTAATTACATTATATATCTGCCATCTTGTAGGTACAGACATGATCCCGTTGCTGTAGAAATTTTGAGACTTCTGATCAAAAAACGCAACAAGTAGTTTAGGCACTTCTCTCTTGATGTTGATTCTTTATTGAGAAGTAATCGTCTCAATAAAGAATCGCAAATGAGTAAACAGTTCATTAAGTTTCTTTCAATGAGCTTGTGTGGCACTAATATATCGAGCTTTTTTGAGTACCCAGCTACAAAGCACTTGAATGGGGCACAATTGGACTGACAAGTCTATAAACAATGTTAACCACATTGTCAGATTAAATTTCGTGATTTGGTGAGATGTATGTTAATTTGACATCTTTTTATTATTACAAAAACTTACTGCTTCTCCCTACACTGTGACAACGTCCGCGAATTTATAGAAGTAATACCCACTTGCTTTTCGTGCTTGTGGTTTTATTTCTATTAGCTTTCGCCTCTCTTTCTTTCAATCTTTTTTCTTTGTCTGCTTATCGCAATTAAGATATATTAAACGCTGCAAAACCATTTCCCAAGACTGTTAGTTTTTATATTTTATTTTTCTGCGTTGATTAAATGAGATTTTGTGTTTATGAGATACGTAGTTTGAAGTATGCTTGATATTTCGCTTATTTATTTCTAAAGTTGCAAAGATTTTATTTTTCTCAAAACAATACAATATTGTTATAACAGAAGTTAATTTTTCCTTTTGTATACCTTTAAATTTGAAGTTGATTTTTATATGACATTATAAATTGATCCTTATGTCTCTCTCGCCAATATAAAACCTTTTTAGATTAACGTTCTAGCGAGTCAATGATATCACTATTCTGGCAAAGACCGAACTCTCTTTAAACTTCGATAAATCCTATTAAGCCCATGTGAATGGCAGACCGTTGGTAATTGGATTGAGTTTGCTTCACATATTATTTTGTAAGGGTAAAGTGGGCATGATATCGATTGGAAATACTTGTCTAGTTTAATAGAAAATAATTAAGCAACCCTAATATTATATACAATGGGATTAAATATCAAGGGCATGTACTGGGTCTAAAATAACTGAACAATTATTTTGACTATTCTGTTATCTATAACTTTTAACAAAAAAGTGCGTTTTTTTACAAGTGAAAACAAAATTATTGCTAGCATTAAAGTTTGCGTTTTGTATAGATTTCATTTATAATTTCATTTTGTTGTATTCGGGGCATTTTATCCATAAAAAATGTTATAATAACTTAACTAATGTATGGCTTCTTCAAAATACAGCAGCAAAAATACAGCTTTATAATTATTCCCAAACAAATTTTAATATTTTTTCAATCAATAAAAAAACCAAAAATGAATGAGATATATGTGTGCATAACTAATGTTTATGAGTGATGTGTGTGTATGTATGAGTGATGTGTAAATGTGTTTTATGCGCGTGCGATATGCGTTATGTGTATGTTCGCGCACTTACATGGCTTACTCTGACTTAAGCTTGAAAAATATATCAAAAGAAAACCCAAGTATGAAGATTTATAAATGGCCTACAGAAAACTATGCAAAAGCATGCGTTATTTTCCTAAGGTTATTCCTTTAATTATTATTGGAACTATTAATTCTTATCCAACTAGAGTACCAATTTTCGGGAGAATAAAAAACATGAAGTCTTGAATCCAATTTTATGAATTTACTGACTTGGATACCGTTATTAAACGTAATAAGACAATTTACAAAAAGGACGGTTGCTCAGATATCCTGTGGTGAATAAGTACTTTAAGTCAGTAATACGTCATTTGGGTCTCTCTTAAGTCTTGTCATGCTTGTTTTAAGAATATTTATGGGTTCAGGTACCCGTAAACCACTTTATGGTCGGGATCAACCCGTAGGGACTTACAAAAGTCACGTTTATTTTACATTTTCCTTCCGAAACAGACTTCCGAAAAATTTTGCCCATTATTCTCGATGTTTCTCGAAATACGGCTAACTATTATCCCTTATTACGTTCGCTTACAAAATTTAATGATTTCTTCGCATAGAATTCCAAGAAAAATTGGAATTTACGTTCTATTATTCGATAATGTTGGCTTATAAATGTCACCTTTTTATTTCCATAATTAAAAGCAGCTATAAGAAATACATTTAGTATTATTTTGTGAGAGTTTGTGTAAATCAACTTAAAGGTATGTTTCCTACTTCAAAAAATGTTATATTAAACACAAAATTGAAATTCTAAGTAACACGATGAGTTGCTTGCTTTGATGCTTTATAATCGTAATTCCCAACACTGTTTATGCAATTTTCTAGCTAACACTAGTTCCATCATTTTATAATTATCAAATTGCAAAAGTTATGGTCTTACACGAGAAATAATATAAGTTACGCGTATCAACGTTCTGTATATTATACACAAATTAGTCTTAGTTAAAATGTTTATCTCACAAAACTTTGTTTAGAAAACTTTTGCTTTAATTCAGACTACAGGATCATCTAACTCAATTCACAAATACCTTCTTGATGGACAGTGCAAGAAATTGAATTCGATGAGCTGAAGAAATTGAATTCGATTTTCGAACGAAGTAAAAAAAGTAAATAATATTCATTATATTTCGTCTTGCTGCCAACTATTTCTAGATAAAATATTGGTTAGCAGTGCCCTTTACGAAATTACGGATCAATTTCGATATATCCTTCATTAAATCAAGCCGATATTCGGAATGAATTAATGATGAGATAGCTTTTACGGGAGATGTGTCATGGAGGGAGATCCCAGGAAAAAGGTCACCTAATCGAGTAAAAGTGTGAAATAACAACATTTTCTCCGACATGAGAAAATTTTATTTTGTGATTCTTGTGATATTGGATAAGAATATCTTCTCAAGAGTACTTTCAATCATTTTGGATCAGATTAAGTCTCGTCTGTAATTTATTATTATAATAAAGATGAACGATTAAAACTATTAAGTTTATAGCATTTAAATATCAATTATTACTATTTAAAAAATGAAAATGACCGTAGCGCATCGGGACACTGGTTTCCAAGTTAGATATAAAGCGATACTTACGGTTGTACGTTCCTATGCAAGAAACACAAACAGTATTCAATAAAGTTTTACAAGCCAACAATTACCATAAAATTATATTATTGTAACCTTCGACAGAAGGATTTCATCGACTGTTTTTCATTTAATGTAAGATGTCTGGCAAATGATGTTACGATGTTACACGCACCTGAAAATCTAATATTTTTATTCTATTTTATTCAGTCATAAGAGTGTTTTTGCAATGCTATTCCGAAATTATTAAATTTCGGAATACAGGCTAAACCGAAAACTTATCGTACATTTTCATCGCAGATTTTTGCGAGCGATATCAACAGACACCTGAAGTCAACAATTTTGTACAGAATAACAGATTTATTCTCTTTGCTAAACTTACCTCTAAAAAATTAGTTATTTATTACCAAAGGGAGTCTTTGTTTCAGTTTATCCGCAAACTAATTTAAAGTGAGAGAGTACGCCATTTGTTTCTTCCAGAAGCAATTATCATTAGGTTGTATTATTTGTTACTATATTTTCAGTCCATAATGAACATTTTCATTTTTATATTTTTCATTTTACCATAGATCAACATCTCGGTTTATTAACATCCAAAATGGTAAGTAATCCTTTTTTAGAATATTGAAAACTAACCAAAAATGGAACCTGTGAATGTCGTGATTGCAACTCACACTTTATTATTTGCACTCGGGATTTGCTTAAAACTGTGATGATTAAAGCTAATCACCATATCACTTAATTTAGTAACATCATGACTAAAAAAAATCACATTTAATTTGATCAACATTGTGGAAAATTGATTGAGAATGATTTTTTTATTTGTTACTGTCTATTGTAATGAAATAATTATCAAGATGGATCTATTCTTAAAAGTAGCCATCATTTGGGTAAACAGCTTCTCTTAAAAGATTTATTTATGCCAGAATAATCAGTCTATAGATCCGTATCCGTGATATAGGCACTGTATAAAATATGTACCGCCATTATTAAAAAACTTAGTCAACTTCACCGCACTTCCTTACATCGCTCTTATAGAATTATTCGTGCCCTCATTCAGAAAGAACCGATTTTATTACAAATATCTTTATTTTATCTTAAAAAACCAAATCGAAACTTTCTATTAATATGGTATTTCCAGGTAACATTTCAACAATTTTATAATAATTTCAACTCACGCAAAACTACTTGCTATTATAATTAAATTGCAACTATAATTACGAAACCTAAATTGATAAAGTTTAGGAGATTTCACAGCTTGACATAAGGATAGAATATAAATGGGTTTAATAAAGGCTCCAATGACAAATATCTTGGCAATGCCTACACATTTCAGGGTCTAGAATGGGTAGCAATCTATCTAATAGTTGAAAAGCGATAACTCAGTGGCGAAAAATAGAACGCGAGTATGAGTGTTAACTTTATAGCAGTCAAGAGTTTGATTACATATTAGATATTTCATTTAGCTAATTTAATTTAAAAGCGATTTTGATTGAGTTCAACCATTTAACGATGGTTACAACCTAATAATAATGCTCATATAGGCTAGAAAATTGTTAAAATATGATTATTGTTATAATTATAGTAAAGAAGTGAATTTGATGCATAACAATGTTTCTCTAAAAATAAATCCAATTTTTTCTTATCACTCAATGTGCCAGATAGGTGGACTTAACGGACAATAACAAATAAAAGAAGTTTTTTGTTCGGTGAGGAACCGTACAAATAAGATAACGTCACACAGCGGAGAAGAAACTTTGGGGACATGTCGTTATTGACATCTTTCGCCCAACTTTTATAAAATTCACCAAAGATTTTTTCTAACTTCTCCGTCTCCTAAGTGACAGTTAAAAGTATGTTATTATTAAACAATAAGGTTACGACTAAGCGGTTATTTCAAATAATTTTATGTTGGGCAATCGACTGGCCATGGTATTCGGGGAACTGATGACCGCTGGAGTTAGCGAATACTTGAATGAAGATCGTGGCTCGGCAAACGTAGTGTAGAGCGTCCTCAGGCTCGGTGGAGTGACTAACAGGGACTGGATTGGGTTAACTAGGGATAGACCCATGTAGGGTGCTACTGGAGAAGTCTTTGTCCAGCTATGGACTGTTTTGGGCTGATGATTATGAATACTCATTTATTTATTGGTCTACGAACAATTTTTCAACATTATGGTTTAACAATATTAGAGTCGTGTTGCATGTTATATTTCACAATTATCTAGCCACCAATAACTATGACACATAAATATAATAAATTCTTTTTTTACAATTTTTTCTACCTAGACCAAGAATCTGAGATTTGCTGCTTAAGAAACCAGCGAATAATACTAAATTGGAGAGAACTAGGAATAACGGAGTACTAGCCTGAAAGTGGTGATAGCGAGTTGAGTGTGAGAATTTAACATTTCATATTTGTTATATAAGATTATATTTATGTCACATCTATTTTAAACGCTCTTATTTACTTCAAAAACACGAAAGAAGACCGTTTTAGGATAAGACCACCTTATTATCATAATTATATTTATTTATTCACTGTGTTACTTGCATAGTTATGTTATAAATTCTCTCTACCTAACTATCTACCTATATCGTTTATCAAATTTTTCTCCACCTTAACTTTTTTTAATTATTTGAAATAAGTGTTGTGGGCTTTAACAAGCGTACAAAGGCAATTTATCTTTTTTTACGCATGATATTATGGAAGTTTAATTAATATGATATGGAGAAATGAAAAGAGCACTCGCAGTGAATTGCAACGTATTGTATCTACTCATCCTTAACCGGTGCAATATTTTTTAACGAGTTCATTTTGTTTCTGTCATAAAATTAATCGATTACTTGAAGATATATTGACGAATCGACACGTTCCACGTCAGTTCACAGTTATTTCAAGCTTTAAAGAAGAAAGATTTATTTTTTAAAATTATAACTATGTAATTGACCTTAATGTCATAAAATGCCCCTTTATATTTTTTTTATTTATTAATACAATATATAATAACAAGCCATATGAATCATACTGACTTAAAACCAGAAAATTTAATCTCGATTTAACAACTACATGCAATATATTTAATTTGTCTACAATTGTGTCGCTTTTAAAAATACAAATACTTAAATAATACAATTATTAAGTTGGTATTAATCAAATTCAGAGTCTAATATACATAAGTACTTAAATAAACTTTAGGTTGACCGTAGGTCTTCGCTATTGTAAAAACAGCTCCGTCCGTAGCCTTAATATTTATACATTATTTATCAAATAAATATTTTTGTGCACAAAAACCAATAAACGGACAGTGGGTCGCCCGTAATATTTTTCACGCGCTGACAAAAGCGTAGACCGGATTTTATATGCTTTGGCTTACAATCGGACCGAATTCCCAAACTATAACGGTCCGGTTCGTATTAGAATAACAGATGTACCATTTTTTTCTCTCAACTTTTATGACAAATGAGTGGTAGGTTGCTCGGACACCTTCTGCGGTCATTCGTTTCAGCATAGAGCAATTTCGACAATCAGTTATGCGTTGGGAAACTCACACTTGGGGATAAAAAAGACGAAAAACGTTTTTCCGTCCTTTGTCTGGGCGTTCGAGATTTCACACGTAGTTATATTGAAGCCACTATAAAAATACGATAGCCCGTCTCGAGAGGGCACCGGGATTGTTTCGCCCGTGTAACGGCGACCTCCCCGATGAAAAGTTATTTTCTATTCCCTAGAAAAACCTTTCTTGTTACGAACAGGGTACCAATAAACGGTACAAATTTATATCTACGTTAGGCAACATTTCAAAGATTTTATACTATAATACAGATTGTTATTTCTAATTAAGTACAGAAGCAAGTCTATTTAATGTTTTTAAGAATGTAGATAATATTCCTCTGTTTATAACTAACGTAATAAAATTAAATAATATGACGTCATATACATACATTATGATACATAGATATAGATACATACCCTCATATAGATCACAATTATGTAACTAACTAGGATAATAATTAAGTTAGGTTTTCTATTTATAATTCATATATTTCCCTATTTTTTTATGTCTTGGTGCAGTGTTCTCTCCTTGTCTGTTGGTTGATGCTACTAGCTGTAACATGGTTTCAAAAATTATTGCAGTTGTTATCGTTTCTATTGTTTCTTAGTTCCAATAAATATGTTTTCTTTCTTTTGATTGTTACAATCGAATTCTAATTAAATCTATTAAAGTTTAAAGCATCTTCTTCACAAATATACATTTGTGAAGGACAGATGTTACAGTACAAGGTTGCGATACGTTTGTAATTTAGTTGGATGCTGTGTATAATAAAACCGTAAAACTAATATTTTTATGATAATTATTCTGCCAGGCCCAAGTTTTCACTAAGCAAGTATGTTTTGGGTTTTTGACGATTAACTTTTAATCCCATAATTTACGTGTTGATGAATTTAGACCTAAGGCTGGTATTCACCAACAATACCTAAGTAAATGATTATTACTTGCTTGTACAGAAGAAATGTAAATATAGACTTTTAACTTTCAATCGCTCGTTTTGCGTGTTGTTAACTGGAGTCTATGTACGTTTTAAAGAATAAATGTAATTATTTAATACACCTAAATTGAAACTGTCAGACATATAAATAAATTTGCAAATGCATATAATAATATTGTTTATAGGGTCATCTAAAAACGCTTAGTCCAGCATAATTAAATAATATTAAAAAACGAAAGAAACTCTATACATTTGCCCGTCTGTTACTGAATAATCAAATTTGGAAATTCTTGTTCATTAAACCGAAATAATCTAAAAATGCTAGTAACATATAAAAAGTATTATTGAATCTTTATTAAAAGACCTTATCGCTATTGTAATAGAAGCTTTTTTCAATGTAATCAAGTAACTAACCAAGTATAATTATGTGGTAACAAAGACGATTAATGGCTTACCTTACAAAGCACTAGATCTAGAATATAGATAATTCTTTCTTCAGTTCCGCGTTCTGACAGAGGATTTATTATGTTCAGTTTGGAAATTAGATTTCCACTACCACGGAGCTGTTTAAAGAATGTTAGTGTACTTCGCTGTCGTGGATGTTGTAGTCTCATATATGACTCATAAATATACCCCACTTATTTTTTACTTGTAAGGAATCCACTTTAACATTCATTTTAAACTTATTATGGTAGGCAAGGCTCTTCTCTCTGTGTACTAGTACTCTTCGGCCAAGATAGTTTTACATAATAACATCGTTGCTTCTTGTTTCAACACAGATAAATAACTTTTTTATTTTAACATACTCATGGGACTTGAAGGTATATAACATTCAGTACTGAGACGAAAAAAATATTAAAACCCTTGTCATATAGACGCTGTATAAATATAACGCCTAGAGTATCTTATAGAAAACCAAAATAAATACGAGTTTTCAAGGTGGTCAAGGAAAACTGTTAGCACCCAAAAAACTATAACTAGGTAGCTACTGTCAGTTGTTATTCACCGAGCTTTTTTATTATTTATTTAACACTGCTTATCGGTGTTAAGCATTAAATTGTTTAATTAAATAAAATATTAAATAGTTTATTCAATGTTAATAATATGATTAATAAATATATGTGTATGAGAATACTATTGAAAAGAAACAATTTTTGCAAATAAATCAGCCAAACCAATGTAACAAAAACAACTTTAAAAAAACACATCAAAAAGCAAAGACAAAAATTAAAAACACCAATTTATAAACACCGTTTCAAAGATTATTACAATATCTTTATATTAAGTATATTTCTTAATTTTCCTTAATTATTTCAGCACTACATTTTAATTTTTCTGGACTCAACTCTCTGGTTGACTTGTTGAATGTGTAATGAAATTAAGTCCGCCGGTTGTACCTTTATACCTGGAATAAAGTTTAAATAAATAAACACTCACCGAAAAATATATATATTTTCTTTCCCGTTATCAGTACAGTACTTGGTACCTACAGGTGTTTTTCTTTGATCTTTAAGCTTGTTGTACTAGTCGAAGTTTGTTATGCATGACAAAAATGTCATAGTTTACTTAAAATAAACTTAAAAGATAATGTATTTTTCACAAAACCTTTCATGACAAAATAAAAGGTTTTTAAATGCATTATCTGACTGGGTTTTAAATCTTTTTAATTGTTATTCCACACGTGCTCCATAAATTTTTGAGGCAATAAAAGGCACATATATGTATAATTACTCGTGAGATAACAAATGAATTTGAACTGTAAATTGTATTTTAACTGCAACCCATCATGAAGAGTTTTGATGAAACCATTTCAATGGAAGCGATTAGCTATTACAATCTTGATTAACTTTCAATAATAGAGAGTCTCAAGTTAAACGAATTCTACTGTCTGTCAATTAATCTGCCATAAGTTTTCCTGTACACCTTTTTAATGTCATTTTAAAACTCTATTATTTACAGTATGTTACATATAACCAAATATCTAGCAAACTTTATTATTTGGTACTGGTCATCGTTATTACTTCTAGACTATGACGTTTATAAAAACTTTCAAATTTTTAAATTATATTAATTTACTTTTCACGCAATAATACAGGTACCAAACTTTACTTAAGCAGACATACCAATAACAAGACAACAGTTATTACTAAGTAAACACTATTTCCATTAATATGTTTAATTTCTAGAATTAATTAACTTTATTAAGTCTACAAGATTTATAAGTTATTTGTAGTAAACATTGATTGAGTTACGCGAATAGCTAGCACGATTGAGACCAACCTGTTACAGATTAATTAAAAATCGATTCTTGAATTTTTAACACCCACACAAAGACAATCAAAACGCTTCTCCGATCAGCGCCGCCATCAAACCGACTCTCAATTTGAGATAAATTGCTTGATCAGGAATTCGATTTGATTATAATCGCCCTTTTTAAGAGTCGGCGGAGTTAAATTTAAAGTGCTGCTCGAGATTTCTCTGCCGCCATCGATTTTCCGAGAAAAAAAAACGAGTCGATTATCCCTCACTGTCCTGCCGAATGGGTATTCGGACCGGATCGTGGTCTTTTATTATCCAGTGCGAATAGCCTCTTAAGGAAACACACTCGGACGGAAATTGAGTGAAGGGAAGAGTAAATCAGCTTATTCGTTTATATCCATCCGCTTTAATGCAGTCGTTGTAGTAGTTTGGAATGCGATTCAATCCAATTTCTTTTTTTTTCAACCTAGATTTATACCAGTACTTGAAGCCATTAAATATTCTAACTAACTAAGGATTCTAACTAATAATGGCTGTTATTTACGACAATTGTGATATTATTGACGACAATTATGATAATGAGCCTTTAATAAGGTGTGTTCGGGTAACTTCAGCTGGAAAAAATTATTACACAATAGTTTTCATATTAATAACTATATGTTGACGTAGAAAAATGAGCAACTCTCAGAGACGCCGTAAGTATAAAAGTCATTCTAACGATAAGAGCGAAGCGTTCGAATTAATGATTATAATTATTATACGTCCGTCCGAAATATTAATCTTCACTTGGTCTTTTATATTAAATACTTCAAGTAGCTAGAAATATAAGTACTTGCTCTCAATTATCAATATAGTGGAATATTTTGTAAAATTGAAAATATTATATCAGGGCATTAGGAAGCCCTGATATAATATTTTAATTATATTTTTTTTTATTTTTATATATATTTTTTTTTTTATAATTGAAAGCAAGTGTCGACATAAATCAGGTTTATACGTCTACCTGATGTAGTTATGTTTACACTAAGATTTTCGTCTTTTAGTGTCAATATGCCACAACAAATTATTTTTATATTTCTAAGCTTAGTAATCCAGTGTGGATTACTAAGTTTAGAAATATAAAAATAATTTTCATCTTATTGAAAACAATTAATACAAAAAAGCATGCAAAATAAAAATACAAACTACAATACAAGTACAAATACATGTCGATAACTCTTAACTAAAGTAATAGCAGCTGACTCGACAAACGTTGTTTTCCATAAAAAGTATTAGAGGGCCGCCCTTAATACATAAAGATATATAACATAGCCTACATCCTAATACCATCAAATAAACACAAAAAAAATCATAACACTCGATCAAATCGTTTCAATCGAGTTAGATAATTAACTCTAATAAACACTGACACGAGATTTTATTTATTTGATTAATTAATTTATCATAGAAGACGTCGATTTGTCAATAAGTAAGCAATATAAGAGTCACAATCCAGTTTCGATTCGGTCAACTTACTATTTCGTGATGGGTATTTACGGGAATTGGGCGACATATATTCTTCATTTCAGAATAAGTTCTATTGTAAAATTAGTTAAACAAAATATTTAAATATAATATTTTATAAAATGAGTACACAGTGACAGGATTGATTAACGAATATATTTGAATAATGCTATTGTCTACTACATCAGTCTATAAAGGTCAGTGTTAGTTTACATACAGTAAAACCTTATTATAACAAGTTCAGTAAAAAAGTACAATTAAATGAGTGAGGAACGTGCTAACATATTTAAGCTAATAAAATGTTACTAGTGAAATGGGTGTGAGAGCTTATTTGATTTTAATTCGATATCACCAAAATAAACTAACACAATGAAAAAATAAACGTCTAAATTCGAGGAACGATTTAAATCCTTCGTTCCATTTGTAAAACAAAAGCCCGTAAGTGGCCGGCTTGCAGTCGACATGAATAAATGCACAATTCGCGTTTCGCGTTCGCTACACTGAGCTCTTGAGTAAACATCTACGGTTATGAAACGGCGCGTAATGCGAACAACAAAATGACTGGAGTGTGACGACCTGGATATTATCGTGGCAGCTGTTTCAGCGGACTGATGGAAGTCATTTGCTTCATTTCAAACGGGTGGAAATCTTTTTGCCCTTGTATATTATCGTTTCTGACCCCGCGAACTTAGTAACGCCAATCATATTATCAGAAAAAAATATTAACATCGCTATTAGTATGTGCTATACATAATACAAATATGTTATGAAGATAATAGCACTTCCTACATGCGAAAAATGCGATCACCCAAAATATTCATCACTTGATTATATTTGTTTTACTAAATATATTACATACTTACAACAAAAATATTAAATATTTATTACTTTAAGTGGATTTTGCGTCAGGATAAGACCAGTAATCAAAAGTTTGAGTAATCAAAGCATACTCGTATAACGAATTTCAAACTGCGCACTCACAGCAATTTCCAATTATAAGGAAGGAACGATTCGTTTCGCTTGATTTAGATCGCCGCGCGTCTGTTTTTGACTGTTTTGTTAACTTGAGTCTTTTAAAAAGGATTGATTCCACCACAGAATGTAGACTTTGTTTGATTATTTAAGAGGTAGCGCTTTAAATACAAGCCGATTAAAAATATACGTACTCTAACCCACATATCCTCTAAACAGGTGAAATTTAAGTATATAAATTATATTTGACTAAAATTTGTTGTAGACAGAAACATAAATGGATATTATTCGATATTTTTATTAAAAATGTAAATTTGTGGGAAGGTCACGTATTTCTGTTTACTTAATTCAGCTTTATGTATAATGATAATGAGTTATTGAAAAAAATTATTAAAATTTGTTGTAGAACGGGAAAATGTACTCAAATTCAGAGCTTTTATTGCATGCACTGCGTGAACGGTTGAAGTTACGTTAAAACATATATGCCGGAATTGTTCACATTTAAGAAGAATTTTAAAAATTCGCGGGATCATGTGTCTCTTTTTTAAAGTTGACACACTATGACGATTTTTCGGTAATGGAAAATTTGTTATTAACAAGATTTAAATACTTGACCAAATTTCAATTACCTACGCACATGTTGTTTTCATATGACGAAATAAATCGCGGGCACAGCTAGTAGTTTAAATAGTGATTTCCATTAGAAGTTACCTATACCACCACATGATGTCGTAGCTTATGATAGTAGCAGCATCTTCTTTCGTGGGAGGATGTTGAAAGAGATTATATAGAATGTCTATTGTGCGTAGAGGAAAATTATTGTGACAGTAGAATGAAGGAAGTTTTTTGTTTTATGTAAATAATATGTAAATAATAAAACTGTATTTTTACCAAAATACAGTTTTATTATTTTAAAGTGTATAGCGTTTGATTATTTCTCCCACGAGAGCACACTGTGCTTCATTTTAATAACTAAATTAATTAATAATTAAATTAAAAAACTAATATCATGGGATAACGCACACAATTTCTTTAGACTTTTACTATGAAACCATTTACATTAGCATAAAATTCAATGTATCTGGTGATCAGAGTAGCTCCGCGATGCATTTGAAATTCCATACCGTAATATCATACTACATTACCCATTTCTTAAAAACGTTGTTTGGGTGATTAAGAAAATGCGCTATTCAAATTGTAATATTTATGTGAGTTCCCATGTTTTATAAACAAGTATTTGACATCATGCTGTCTTTTAATAACACACCGAACTATCGACATCAAAAATATTTTATGACTGATGTCTTTTACTTCTGTACTATATTGTATTGAAGCTTGGTATTAATGTACAAACAATTAATTTTGTTATTATATAACTTGCTATATAACAACATTTCTATCACCACCGCATTCCCGCTTTTCCCATCTCATACTCTATAACGATCTATTCCCAAGGAAGGTTCTATCAAATAAAATCCCTTTAAGAATAGCAGAGAGTACGTAAGTAAACCCTTGTCTGTGATTCTTAAAGAAGTTATCAATCGTATTCCTCTAAATACAGTGTTTTAGGTCATATTATATCTGAGGTTTTTGCAAATATAATTATTGCAAAAATTCTTTCTTATTTATTTATACCATTTTCTGTATCTTTTGTGCAAATCTTAAACGTTATTTGATGGAACATGATAAAGCACTATAAGTAAAGAAAGGTTACACAATATTGTAGTTACTAATAAAACCGCAACCCTCGAATAAAAATGGCTAAAATGCATCAAAGAAAATAGATATTCCTTTTAAATCAATTTTGCCTTTAAAATACAAAAGAACTGAAATAAAATGAAATAAAAACACTTGTGTAGCGCGCGGTTATTCTGGTGATAAAAAAAATATGTACAACCATTGACAAAGTTATTTCTGATGTTTCAAATTCACCTCTCAAAAATAGGATGATCCCTCAAGAAATCTTTAATTGAACTGAGCATGTGTTGTTCTTAGGAAAAATTTAATTATTCCTCACTCCTGATTAAACCAGACTTCAACTTTATGAAGGATTAAATGAGAAATTAAATTTTTGTCCCAGATATTAAATTGATATTTAGTTTACAAGCAAAAATTGAGTTATTGTCTTCACTGCATAAAGCTTTGTGTGAATTTTTATTATTCAAAAATAAATTTAATGTTATAAATTGAAAGGTATTCGAAAAGGTAATTCGTTAAGAAAATGAAAATTACTTTCATTTCCTGGGGAAATGAAGTAACAGTGTCAATTTCGATATTTTAAGATTTGAACCGTCATCCCTTGATTTACGGAAACATTTTAATAAATCGTTTGAAATGAACAGACTTTTTATAAGAAGAAGAAAGTTTTTATTTTTATTCATTTAAATTGTAATTTGCACCTGATTTGGAACATAATGACCTCCCATTAAGTAAACTTCTTATTAAAAAAATTATAAATGTGCATCAATAATAATAACAGATATAATAATAAAAAAATATTTAGTTTATGGAAATATCAAAGTGAAGAGTATCTCAACCGTTTATTCTGAAAATAATTCAAATGTGAAATTTACTTGGCAATTTTATATGCACAGATGTGATATTCAAGGAATTGAATCCTTCCAGATGTTTTATATATCACAGAATGTTGTGATAAATCGTGTGAAACTTGGGCAAAAATAATGGCTGGCACGGATCAAACTGCCCTTCAGCGAAAGGTCTCAGATTACTCCCCGAGGAACCCTCGTAATTTCGAAATGGAGAATAGAATGAGCTTGGAAGCATTTGTCTATGTTATAAGGCTTAATAGAGTAAATAGTTCTAATATCAAAGTTTCTCTGAGTGTATTGTACTTTATTTATGATGATTGACGGAGATATAATACAAGTGTGTAAAAGCGAACTTGTTTTTATTGTTTCAATAACTTTGAACAATAAATAAAACAAATAAAAATCAGAATGTATTGCAAGGCATTATTCATAAACTAAGATTATGTTATGGTGTGTGGTGTTTCGTGTACCCGTCTGAAAGTAACCATAGCAAAGAGTGATTTGATTTTGAAAACTACTAACTTACATAATAGACGGTCTTACTTATAAACGCTTTTATTCTTTTTTCGTAACTCACCAGCCCACCGGCAGCCATACACAACAGAGAATCTATTCTAGTCTAATATGTAGATAATTGTTCATGTAGACAATTTCAGCTGAAACGCTGTAAACCATGATTTATTTTTGACTTTTAAATACTAGTATAAGTGTCGTATACTAAAAAATTTCTTCGCAGTGTTTTACTAGTTAGTACACGTGCTTCTCGCCCATCCCCTACACTAGCAGGTTTGTATAACAGAATAACTATATATTTTATTCTGTTCAATAGAAATAATGTTTATTTACTTGACACCCTGTGTACCAAATTCATTCTTAATACGTTTGGATAGAGATACAAATTCTATAGCTATTACTTAATACTCAAATGTTTTATTAACGAAGTGTAATAAATCATTAATTAACTTCTAGTTAACGTGCCAATAGTGAAAAGGATGAGGTAAATCTATGGGGTATTTCAGGTAAATACCCCATAGATTTTCCTCGTGGATGAGAAAAGAAAATAAAATATTCATGTTTTAGGATAAGAGCTGAATAGCTACCTAGAGCATGTTCATAACTACCTACTTATATATGTTGGTACATACAAGAACTAACAAACAAAGAAACTTAAATTTTACTAATATGAGTATAGTTTGTATTTCTTTTGTTTTATTTACTGAGTAAACTCAATTTTATTTGTTAATAGGAACACAGTTTTGAAGTAGATTTGTAGATATTTACAATAAAATTACATTAAAAAATAATTATCAAATAAAAACTTAATATGAAGAATGACAAAACGAATTGTTTTCTTTCTTTTTCATCGAGTGTTCTTTTTTTATACAGCGATCAAGCAAATAACTCTATTCCACCTGATGGTAAGCAGAAGAGGAATCCAAATAAAAAGCTGCCCCTTTTGAAGGACGGGACGAGAAAACGTGTGCTAGCAAAGAATTCCATTTCTTGATTGTGCGACAAAGAAATGTGTTACCAAATTTCTTTAAAATTTAAACGCTTGCTTTGTATAGCTTTAAAACTGTTCTTACTTACCCGTTTTTCAGCTATGTATCTACTGCGATGGTGTACTCATATATGCATAAGTAATTTTATTACGAATTTGCCTGTCAAAAAAATACAGATATGATTTCGTTTTATTTTTAACCTTGCAATCTCCAAATGAACATTTAGTTCAATCAGGCCGCTAAAAATGGCTGCATAAAAGTCGCGTTGTGCTTTATAATTAATCCATTTCGGTTGGACGCCATAATCTCTAACAGAATGTGAAGTGAAAACATGAATGGAAAAGTTGCCATTCCAACCAAATATATTGCCTTGGTTGCTGGTACAACAGTTATATTGTTAGCAATTTTAATGAAGCAACCTTTTTTTTTTAATTTATACCACAAACGTGTCAGGTATTTACATAATTATGAGACGTAATATTAAGTATTTCTTATACGCTCACAGCAATGATCTAACCCAATTTAAGCGTCTTCAAAAGGTTCTGTTATAGATACTAAATCAAGGAAATCATCGTTAAAAACTTATATTCGTACCAACAAAAAATTCTGCTTGGCCAGTTACTAATTTATTATCTTAATGATTACAAAGTAGTATTTATTATATATTACAAAGTAATATTTTATTTATATACAATAAGGAGAAATACGTAACATTCCTATAAAAAGCATCATTTTGAAAAAAATACCAATTCAATGAATAACGATTTTGTTTTAGACGAATTTTAATACAATATACAAAGAACAGCATACTTAATTTGACTTGAATAGAGCGTGTACGAGATTGAAAAAACTTTTTTAAGCCACCTCATATTTAGGGAGCCGACTCTTAACTATACTGAGCCCTCAAAAAAACATAATGTGAATATATTTTCTATTTTATGTTAGCACCAGGAGGGCTGGTAATGACGCAAAGAGTTTTTCTTATTTGCATATTATTCTAAGGGCCGAAAGTTTAGAATTCTGTTGTGTTAAACTGTGTGTAATGCCGCTCGTTTAGGTTTTTACGGTAAGTATATTAATAAAAACAAGATTGTGATCATATTATGCATCACCCAGGTAAAATTTCCTTTATTTCTAAAAAGTTGAGAGATATGGGGCTGATATTTTAATTTATTATATATAAGGTTCAAAAATTTCTACGCCGTCTTTCGATCGTTCCGATATTACCTTAATGGATGTTATGATTAGTGGTGAACCTTATATGATTTAAAAAGATTCTTATCCAAATTGATAAGGTTTAATTTGAACTGTGATAGACAAAATGTTGTGAGTTTCACATATGGCCCAGTTTACCAGTCCTGGATTAGTTGTTACCGACATTAGTGCGATTACCAACAAAAATATATATTACTCTGTTACAACACGGACCAAAATGTGACATATCACTTTGTTTCTATTGCTCGCCACTACATTATATTTTTAGCATCGTTATTTCAGTTAAACGTTATTTTGAATTCAAAATAAGAGCCCAGCAGTCGTTAAACGTTGCGACGTGGTCTTAGAGTGAGTGAGGGGCTGTAAACTTCACCCCTTCGTTATATTTGGGCAGGTATTTTGCAGTTTATCTTTGTAATGGTCCAACGCTAAAATATACGTGGAAAGTAACTGCGCGTATTTTTTCTTTCGTACAAAAGAATTATCCCAACCACATAAATTGTATTTTTAAGCATTGTAATTTAACATTTTGAGATCTTAAAAGTAATAATGCATGATTTCTTTATCCGACTGGCGCCACTTTTTCTTCTATACATGTATATGTCACTGTATTGCGTTAGTTTAAAACTTAATTGCGAAATAATAAGCTGTCAAAATATAATGTAAAAACGAACCATTTAAAACTTCACGCGTTATTTTCTGATGCTAGTTTAATATTTTTAAACTAGCATCAGAAAATAGCTTTCATACACACAAATTAGGTATAAATTAACCATAATTATACAAGAATTTTATTTAAATAAAATAAGAACCTACCTACAGACTTTAGTGTTTGAAGTATCTTGCATTATTCAGTGTTTGACATGATTTCGTGTAGCGAAAATGCGAATGTGAGCGTAATGCGTAATTACCTAAGAACGCGTTAGAACAGCACGTGACCCGATTTATTAACAGCTATATTCAATTTCTTACTCTACGCCGTCTTTCGATCGTTCCGATATTACCTTAATGGATGTTATGATTAGTGGTGAACCTTATATGATTTAAAAAGATTCTTATCCAAATTGATAAGGTTTAATTTGAACTGTGATAGACAAAATGTTGTGAGTTTCACATATGGCCCAGTTTACCAGTCCTGGATTAGTTGTTACCGACATTAGTGCGATTACCAACAAAAATATATATTACTCTGTTACAACACGGACCAAAATGTGACATATCACTTTGTTTCTATTGCTCGCCACTACATTATATTTTTAGCATCGTTATTTCAGTTAAACGTTATTTTGAATTCAAAATAAGAGCCCAGCAGTCGTTAAACGTTGCGACGTGGTCTTAGAGTGAGTGAGGGGCTGTAAACTTCACCCCTTCGTTATATTTGGGCAGGTATTTTGCAGTTTATCTTTGTAATGGTCCAACGCTAAAATATACGTGGAAAGTAACTGCGCGTATTTTTTCTTTCGTACAAAAGAATTATCCCAACCACATAAATTGTATTTTTAAGCATTGTAATTTAACATTTTGAGATCTTAAAAGTAATAATGCATGATTTCTTTATCCGACTGGCGCCACTTTTTCTTCTATACATGTATATGTCACTGTATTGCGTTAGTTTAAAACTTAATTGCGAAATAATAAGCTGTCAAAATATAATGTAAAAACGAACCATTTAAAACTTCACGCGTTATTTTCTGATGCTAGTTTAATATTTTTAAACTAGCATCAGAAAATAGCTTTCATACACACAAATTAGGTATAAATTAACCATAATTATACAAGAATTTTATTTAAATAAAATAAGAACCTACCTACAGACTTTAGTGTTTGAAGTATCTTGCATTATTCAGTGTTTGACATGATTTCGTGTAGCGAAAATGCGAATGTGAGCGTAATGCGTAATTACCTAAGAACGCGTTAGAACAGCACGTGACCCGATTTATTAACAGCTATATTCAATTTCTTACCTTACAGAGCAACCTAAATTATTACTTACACTGACAGTCTAAGAAATAATAAACATCCAATTGTGGATTAACGTTAAATAAAAAAAATCTATAATTGGAACTTATTTTAATCTTACGAAAATAAATATTATTTCTCAAAAAAGTATATCAAAGGTTAACGTTACGAGACGAAACCTCACAAGAATGAGACGATATGTCCAATTTGTCAAAGACACAAATTTCAAAAAATTGCCGGAAAAGTTAACATGCAATATTCCTTTTTAAAAATTATAATATATAAAAATTTGCGAAGCTTGAATTCGTGAATATATGATGAATAGTTTAATACTGATCCAAAATTAACTATATTTCATTTATTAAAAAATAATATAGTATTAAGTCATAGCATATGTTTGTTACAATTCCGAATAGGTATATGCTTAGAATATAATAGCGGTATTTAGTATTTATATATATTTTCTATTTATAGTATTATATAAAATAAAATAAAAAAATCTAATTTACTAATTTAAATCCAACGCCTATCTAATGGTGTTGAGATCAAAAAATACTATTTATGGACAGAGATAAGTCAGAAGATTTATGGAAAAGTGCTAAAAAGTGTTTCTAGAGAAGAAAACATAAGAACTACTTATCTTATGTGGTGGAAATCTTTTAGTTTAGTTGTACAGAACATTACATAACGTTCTTTGGGCATTCCACATAACCATGCATTACCTCACCTCTTTTGTACATAACTACTGGTAATTCAAACATAACACTGTGAGCTGAATGAAAAATAATTGCAAGTGTAAAAATTTATTGCAAACTCCTTAACATTTTTAATAAAATTCTTACACTAGTACAAACCTTTTTAATTTAATACAACAACAAGTTAACTATTTTTAAGACATATTTCATTTTCAAATAAAACAAAAATGTAAAAATAATTGAGAACTTTCAAATATTTGTTACAAGCGCATATTAATCAGCATCATTACAGATGATTTTATAACATTTTTGTTCCATAGGATTATTATTATTTAGTTTAATTTACCAGCATCAAAGATTTAAAATCTTCATCATCATCGAATATAGATAATTCGTACCAGCACATAAGCTGTGGAGGACCTAATATTTCTATAGAGAAGCAATACAGTTAATTTTCACCATCTTCATTATTTTACTGAGAAAAATATTTTCTCTTCCCACCAGGATTTTTCCTGTATATCCTACATTGCAAACAAACCACGTAGGTAAAACGCGAGCAAAAAACGCTGACATTAAAGGTAGGTATGACTCCATTTATCACGGCCTATATTCACGAATATGATATTTTATATTCTGATTGTGTCCGAGACGTGGTATGGGGGAATGCTACAATAAACTCTTGAACGGAAATTAAACCCCGCAGTCGGCAAGACCTTATGATACACTTTTATTGCAGGGATTCTTTAGAATTCTGTTGTGATATTTCCTCACGTAAGTCGCAATGGATTTTCTTTGATACTTTTTTAACATTATAAGTATTTTACTTTTTTAGAAGCGACTTTTTACTAAGTCCGTTTTCATTTGAAACTTTCAAAAAATATATCAATTATGTACTCTAACCTTTTATAGATATTCCACAAAAGAAACGAATCCACGTATCCATCCAAAACTAATTCAGATAATTATTATTGCTTTGTTGCACAGAAGAGCGTTATAATCTTAAATACGTATTTCATATTTTTTACAGTTTCGTCACTTTTCATAATATTTATGAAGTAATGAAAGAATGTGTTCCTTTATAATGTAAGCGGCTAAAAATTCCATTATGGACGATGTAAGAATAACACTTGCTGCCTCATGCTGGTAGGTGTGTCAGAGTTCATGTACAATATAATACTGTTTAAAACTATTCCGTACTTTTCAACCTATGTTATATTGACTCTTATGATTCGCATTTTGTGTGGTTTTTGGATAATTCATTATTCTCATTAAAACTCATTTAAATTCACATATTATTGAGATTAATATATTTTTTATTATTCTCACCACAGTACACAATTTAAATAATAATTGTAAAGTCAGACGAATCACAACTTGTTTTAGCCAAATGATTAAGGAATAACATTGACTTGCTTCTATTTCCGGTAAATTCTATAATATAAGGTACAGCCCATTAGAAAGAGGTATTAACACAACACATGATGACAATGGACAGGCATTCGTCATTCAGTGGTCATTTTAAAAGGCTTCTTATGAAATCGGTGCTGAACGGTCAAGTTTTGTACCAATATTACAGTTTTAAAATACAGATATAAAGTGATTTGGAAGAGTGTCTATTTTGATTTGCTGAACTTTTTGAAAACATCAAAAGTGGTTCTATAACATTACTTTCATATAACAAAGTATAATATTCTTATACACCAGTGGTAGTAAACCCTATGATGACGTAAATAAAATATGATATAAATTATGTGTTTATTCAATTATATATAAGCTTAAGCTTTAAGACATTTTCATTGGATTAGTCCATCACAATTTTGGAGAATCTCAAAAACTCCCTCTCTCTCAAAAAAAAGAATCTCGAAAATGTGGAATTCAAATAACAATGATGTTTGAAAAACAAATTAACAGAGATTTCAAATATTACGCTGACAAATAACAATCTGTGGAGCAACCTCGAATACTAAAAATTTTTGTTAAGTGATAGAAAGTTACAAGAAAAGACATTAAGTTACGAAATTGAGAAGAAACTCGTTAGTATTTCTTAGCCATTTCTCATATTCTTGGCTACATTCTACATTACTCGATTTAATACTCGTTTATTCTAGAAAGTGTTTCATAAGTCTTTTACGAACGATATGACAGCTACAATCTATCCTTCCGCACCGTTGCCCCCTCTATAATGTATAGTATAACGTGTGTATACCTATGTGACAGTTTTTACCCCTACGTCATAACATGATAATACATGTCCTTTGTTGACCCCAACCGTCGGGATTATGGTTATAAGTTTATGTTTGGCCTGCAGATTATACGAAGGGTGTTCGAGACGAAAACTTTTAAGTCGCTTTTCGGTGTGTTTTTATCTTAATTAGACCGTTATTTTTATCGTGGTGACCTAATTCTCATTGTATTTGGGCTTGTTTGGATTTGTTACGTTGATAACGAAAACGAAATAGAATGTTTATTTAAAAGCAACTTTTTAAATGATGATATTGATTCCACCAACATTTCCTACAATCTTAACTGCTTTCATTTTAATTCATCATCTGTGATTTTTTTCCAATTGCTTATCAGTCACGTACGCCAATTACTAGTATAAGTAATCATTACAAATTATACAATTTAAAGTCAGTGTCCCCATAATCAAGTGACAAACTATGTCACTTGATTACTACTTGTCACTAACACATTTTGAGCAATTCAATCGGTTACAATGTTTTTTTCTCACGCGTTTTGTGTTATAGTGTTATTTTGTTGAGCAAATAATTAAATAAATAATCTGTTCTTTTCTGCTTTTGTTGTAATAAAACAGATTAATATCATTGATATATTGACTAAGCTTAATAAATAAACAATTAGGAAGATTATTTTTCTAAAACAAAATAAGAATGATGTGTTTTCCTATGACTATAGTATGTACATTAATTTTTAAATATTCAATAAATAAGACAAGTAACAATTTACGTAAAGCAACAAAATTTATCAGTAATAAAATTAATGGTTTCAACTTGTATTTTTTTTGAGACTTCAATTTTATAACAATTAAACCATGTCAACTCAGAATAAGCATTTTACTAAATACTTTTAAAATGTTGCACCTGTTACGAATTGTTATTTACCGCCAAATTTTTGATAGCGGTTTGTTATATTCATGACATTATATCAATCACAAAATAATAAAAATTTAAACCAGCAATATTTCACCCGAAATTCAATATCTCGTTGCAAAATACACTAATGAAATACCTTTGCAAGTTTTATTAACGTTATTCGGTACGAGATTGTACGGGTGTTTTTAAATGACGTTCACGTAACGGACGAGGGTGGAATGCTTGTATTTTTAAAGTATTTCCATGCCAACTGTCCGTTCCAAACTCATAAATCTCTATGTAAGTACAGTGGGGTTCAACTGTTCCCTGTAAATGGTTTTTGTTGGTTTGTGTAGTTCAAATATCAAGTCATGTTTAGAAGTGGGCTTTACAAATTTATGTCATCACAGACAAGTTTTCAAGGGTTTAGTACAACTCTGTCACTATCCTCTCTTAACTGCAATAAATCATTGAAAAATAAACTTTAGCATTGAGCATTAAAAAATTGAATCGTGTGAATGGCTGACGATGCTGTTTTTTAAACCAATAAAAATTCGACTACAAGCTACATAGTGTAATACTGTGAATATATTGACTTTGTCACATTGTAATGCCTCTTAAAGAATATGAAGGAATACCAGTGCTGTTGAGGAATTCCACATTCTAACTTTGCGACAAAGAAACTAGTCACTAAATCTATTTATGCGTAATTTTGAGATAGAAGCGGTGAATTGATAACTGCGTAGACCGACATGCCTGTTTCTTAGCAAACGGGATGCGTAATAATCTTGCAAAAGAAAATTTCAATCGTTCGACATTTTTTAAACAGCCGATAATTTCTAAGGTGTCTGATACATATGCTTATGTTATACAAATAAATAATATGTAAACATTGATAAATCAGGCCTAAACCAATGAACTTCTTCCGTCGTACTTTCAACGCTATGTTATATGGCTTTATTTGCTCGTCTGTCGCATTGGCATTTGATAAACAATGACCTTTATACTTTACCTGGAATTCTAAGACTTGCTTTAAACATCGCCTTTCTAAAGTTAGTTAGTCCCTGATTGTCTACGAAATTTAGACCTAAGGAAACCATCTCTGAATAAGACAAGACTGTAGCTAGTAATAGTTACTGGCTTGCCCTGAAGCAAGCTAAAAGTTTGTTCCAGATGATGAACTAAGTTTATCTGTCCCGATATGCTTTTGCTTATTCGTCATATTTTGATAATATTCATAATATTGTACGATAATTTTTTGTCCTATGTAACATTCAATTTTAAACCTACTATAGTTTCAATTTATAACTATTAATATTTTCCCAGTGCTTTAAAAGGTACCCAGAATATTAGTGATAGTATCCAGTATTGAAACTGACATCTCTCTTTAAACCCAAGATTAAAATTGAATGCTGGCAACAGAAATTCAATATGTATTTAGCAAATAAATTATATACGTGCTACTTTTTTCACCTGATGTAAACGAAAACATTTTACAGGATTGAACCAGTAAGTTTGTTGGTCACTGCAACTGTGTTCTCAAATATTTAGTCAGTTGTGTTCGAAGTTACTTGCACAACGTTCTGCGAAGGACTAGCCCTACTGGTAAGTAGTCACTATGGCTTATAGTATCGACCAAGGAAGATAACTCAACTTTTTCTTGTTCTTTTTTACTTGCCTTTTTCCCAACTCAAATCTGTCTTATTTAATATATGTAATTAACTGAAAATGAGATAATAGTTTAATTTTTTATCGAACATCGTTTCGTTTTTCTCATCTCATACTATTATTAGATGCTACAGTTTTTACGCCTCAAGATATTCTAAAATAATATAACATATATTGAAACACTTACGTTTTAAAAACCATTTCTCACTTAGATATTTTTCGTTTCGTCAAATTGAAAAGCACAGTATATGGACTACGTAAGTATTTACAAAATCTTAGAATGTTTTCAAAATAAATTACAAGCTTTATATTTGTATTAACAATTGTAATTTCTACCAAATAATAGTATACTTTTACTCTCATAGCTACTATAGTCCAAATAAGTTGTTAATCAATAGGTTGTTTTACATAAGCATACCAGGTAGATAATGTAGATCACACAAACACTTAGCCTTACCGGGAATCGGACGTGGGTTCTCTAATTTATGTTGCGGGGTCTATTGCGAGGGTTCAATTAAATATTAAAAGAAACAAATATATCATCTAGAATATAGAATTCCTATAAAGAAAAGATTTTTTTTGTACACGAATGATTAGTAAGTCGATAATCCAGCTCATGTAATGATAAACGATCACTTATCGCATTTTAATATTGAATTTAACTGCTTGTTTAACGTCAGTTTATTTAGGACTTATTTTTAGGACTTTCATTTTGAGGCCCAATAGTTTATTACTACTTTTATAAAGTGTAATAAATAACAATATTTCTCTCACTCACACCTATTATCTATACCATACTAAGCATCTTGAAGAGCTTATGTTGTGGATACTAGATAATAAATAAATTTAGATAGCAATATATATTTAATATCATAAATATAGTAAAAAAACATACAAATATCCATTACTAGTGGCCAAATATTTGTACTCAACGTGAACGAACGTACGAAAATTATGAATATTTGTTACGAAAAAAGAATATTTATTATTATAATCATTTAAGTATTCTTTACAACGTCTCCTTTCTTACTTAAGTACAGGTGTCAAATCAAATTATTGATTTGGCATTCGTACTTGACAATTGAAAGTAATAAATATCTTGAAATGATAGATAGATTTCTGGTTTGTATCAAAATATTAACTTAAGTATCTTTAAGCATTAAGGCTCATTACATTGACCTCTCGCAAGATATAGTTATCTTAAGCATATTTTCAGTTCAGCACCTGTTAGGGATAATATCTTATATACATGAGACCTCTGTACGAAATTTATCTGATCTAAGCAAATAAAGTCGTGAGCCCAATGGTTGTTGGCATAATAGATGGGTAAGCCGCTTTAGAATGAGAGAGCATACAGGCTAACTAAACTGCTGAATTGAAAGCCAGCAGCATTCGGCAGTCGGCTTTGATCAATATTTCACAGAAAGCTGTCCTCCGCTTGGCCAGTAAACAATTAATCTATCAGTTTAACAGAACGGAGAGTGCTTCGCAACTCGCTAATGTCTTATAGTTAGAAAACAGGAGGCTGATGCTCAGTTTCCAACTTAAGTACGTGACGTATCGAAAATGCATCGGATCGTAAGAAGGCTTATATGTGCTGACTTTAAAACAGTCTCAAACGCTAAGCGCGAATCGCATTTGCTCCCGCCCACTACATTATTCAGGGGTGATCTCCCTTGGAAGCATGTAAACTTTCAACTAAGTTAACGTAAAAATTTCCTTAAAAAGCTACTGTGTTGCTCGAGAGCTACTCAAGATGTATGTTACGTCTACGTTTAATGTTAGTACAGGTTTAAGATAAAGGTCCGTGTGCCTACTTTTATTATAGTAGTGAGTATAGGGTAAGCCGGCCCCTATCGCCTTGTCTGTTACGGTGTGGATGAGGTTGAGATGAAGATATTACCTAATGACCCGTTTCTGCATTATGAATCCAATCAAAACCTTTATTTTATTCTTTAATCTTACCTTTCACGAGAGTCTGTACCTAGTCTGAATAAATATTATTTAACTTTGACTTTGGCTTTGCCTGCTGCCGTGTTGTTATAGAAGATCGCTGTAGACACTGCTGTCAATTGTTTGATAATATCTCTGTATTTATAATTATGAGACTCTTTAACAAATTTTATAAATAAAATTTTAATTTACGTAGCTTACAAATTACTATCTCGTTAATGATAATATGTAGGTATACTATACCTACATATTATCATTAACAATTCTACGGGCCAGTTCTGTATGATTATAACCGACATATAACTTTGACAGATAATAAATTAGTTTACAACAACCAGAACAAACTCAACGATTTGACATGGAATAGTGACTAAAAATAAGACCTGTTTTATACGTAATTGAGGATGTCACGTTATTGTTATTGTTAATAATACAAGCACTTATTTTGCACTGATTTTCTTATTTTATTATTTTTCTATTTACAATCGTAGTATAACTAAACTTAAATAACAACATGTTATAAAATGTGGTATAAAAGTAGTCGGTCGTTAACAGTTTTTAAAAACAGAAAGAGATGGCAGGATGGAGACAGTTAAACTTTACACCACGTATTGCATTAAGGCATATTTTTATATTCAATGTCAGTGACCTTGTTTATCACTGAAGTAATAATGGTTTTCAAAATAATAAAACTTTTGTAATAAAAACATGACAACTTATGCGAGCATACGTAAACAAAAAGTTATTTTATTGCCATTTGTATCATATTACAAAGCAGATCAAAGAATCACTAAGAATCTCTAACAAGTCGTTTATAAACTCCATTCTTTTTATGGGATTTATGAAGTTACCGAACAATCTTTTTATTTACGGTCGGCTTCTGTGTTCCAAAATATAGCATGTCTTAAAGAAATTTGACTTAGGAAATAATGCGTTTTTTTCAACTTTGGAAAGCGCAAATGATCTCATTGATGATAAGCAGTTACGGTAGCTAATAATCCTTAATAATTCTAATACAGCTTATAAAATAAATTATGTGGTGTGATATGAAGGGAACTTACAGACTAAGGAACAAGCTTATTTGGTTTCAACATTAATAACTTAAGATACAACACAATCAAACTCTGTAAAATGGAGGACCATAAACCATCAAATGTCAATGTCAATGTCAATATCAATGTCAATGTCATGACAATGTCAAAATGTCGATGTTAAATGGACCCCCTTTTATATATATTGACCCATATTATATATATTGAACGTTATTAATTTATTAATACTATTGCAAACATATCAAAACTTATATGTTTCTTGCGCCTGTTTCTTTCCACAGGTAAACTATTCATCTAACGGGTGAATTCAACTCCTAAAAGATAATAGAAATTGAGTTAAGTTCAATAAAGAGCTTTTTGGTTTAAGATTTTGAATATCATAAATTTTTAACTATTATTTTTACCTACTTTTTATGGCCACAACGTCCCAGCGTGAAAGTATCCAAAAATATTATTTCTTATTAAATACATTAATATTCATAACTAAGCTAATTATTCGAGAATCTGAAATTAATAAGCTCGTTTCTAATACATTTTCCTCCCTACGTCTTTGGAATATTCTTTACGGATAAAGCATTCTTTTTTTATTGAAATGAGTAAGTAATTATGTTTTCATTATTTTATCTGATGGAAAATAAAGAATTTGTATAATAGAGAAGACATGTATATTTTACTTATTTTACAGTATTATTTATCTACTTATTATACAAGCGATTTTAATCAAACATGTTATTGATGTAAAATGTATATTGTCTGGTGTGAATACAGACACGATTCATTTCAAGTCTTTAATATGACAAATCACGTCTTCTGTTCGTGTATATAAAAATTGGGGTTCCATGACTCGAAAACAACGTTCTTAAAACCAATTAATGCAGTTCAATTTGTTTATCCACCGGCCTTTATGAATGACTTTGATCTAATAAAGTGACGTTAATCTTAAATTTAGTTATTTTATATTACTCGAATAAGTATCTTATTAATAATTACTTAAGTAAGTAGATAAAATGTTTAATTTTTTTTTATTTTTGGTAATAACATTTTAATATCACAGACTGTATCTAAAAAACCCATTTAATTAAATCTTCAAAGATAAGTTCCTTAGTTCCTTTGATATCATATTTAGTTTCTAAAATCAGTTTTACCTAACCCTCTTGATATGACCTTAATATTACAACAAAATACGAATCTATATAAATAGGATTCATTAAAAAGTTTGCTATTTTCTTTACTATTTCAAAGTATTCCGTCTCTTTTAGCTCTACAAACAAGTTCATTCGGGAGCTATTAAATTGGTGTCAAGAGGGAACTGAGTAAACTCTGTCGTACGTGACCGTTCTGAACGAGAAGGTCGGAGGAGCAATCACACATGTAAGTCAAGGGATTAAGCTGTCCTGACAAGTGCGACCTCAGTGTCCCAACGGTTATAAACTCTCAATTCTCTAGAAATTAAGCACATGCCATATTTAACTGAAACTCATTTCGAACTTTAGTTCGATTCGATGTGAATTTCATCTAAAAAATCTCATTACAACAGTATAAACAATAGTTTTATCTTATGAGATTGAAGGATAAATTTAATCACAGTGCTTGAAAGGTATTGTAAATTATCTTAACTTTGATATGAGAAATAAAAGCGAGAGATCAATTTTTTAGACTTAATATTTACGATATTGAAAAGGAATATTTAAAGTACTATACCTTCGATCTTCATTTGTATAATAGCGATGTTTACACAATGCACTGCGAAAATGATGTTTAATACAAGGTAGTAAAGAAGGTGCAAAGTTGAAAGAAGAAGCACTTGATGATCCCTAAAGTGAGGGCCTTAAAACTCTGGAATGAGTTTTGGACACGAATAATAAAAATAAATTACTAAGGTTTAACCGAAGCTAAATTGAATCGTAAAAACAAACAATATACGTAATTGAGTGCTGTGAAGTTTGTAAGTAAATAAAAATAAGAAATTTTTTAAATACGTTTAAGAAGATTCTTCAAAAAAAAAATTACTTAGACCTGTATGAATGAATGGTATAATATAGCTATTAAAAGATATACAGATAATATATACAGATATAAAAACACCAGAATTTTCAGACTTAACAAATTACAAGATCTAGTCCAAAAAAAAACAAAAATGAATCTTATTTAATTAGATGCGTTAAATTCAGTATTCACGAAATGAAAACTAACATATTAATAACTTTCAGTACTACATAGATGATAAAATTACGAATACGATTTTTTACGTATTTTACGTTTTATATGACAGTTTTTTGAGTGTTTCACAAAAAAACCAAATAAATTATAACTACATATATTCGCACTACATATTTTAAACAAAACAATAAGATTTAACTTGTGTTTAATTATAACTAATCGCTAGTAAACTCCGCTATAACTCAATCACACTCAATAAAAATAAAAATAAATAAAAATATAGTAGATTTTCTATTTACCATTTTAAGTTCTTTTTCAATGTCATGTTACGTTATCATTTCACTATTGATATACTTGTATTGGTGGTTGAATAGTAGATGCCCTCTCACTTGAGGCACCTCCGGAAGACCACTTTGACATCTTGACACATGTTGATTATGGGCCTCTTCAGTGTATCGTTTTTAATTTTGTTATTCATTTTAAAATTGTATGTGTTCTCTGAATAATTTCTTTTTCTTTTTCTTTCAACAAAACAATGTACGTGTACATTTAAAATTTAAAAACCAAAAAAGCAACCGTTAAGCTAGGGAAGTTTGTTAGTCTTCACATGTGGACTCCTCTACTGCTCATCATCAGGTGGTGTCGAGTCATTTGCTGAACATTTTATTTAAAAAAAACACTGAAATAAAGGTTCAATTTAGATATAGTTAATAACTCCGTTATACTTTCTCTATGTTCACAACTTTCTGAGCTACTCTCTGTTAACAGATAATACAGTTTCCGAACATTGTAACAGCACAAAATTCAAGTAGAGCCCAACACATCTCTAACAAGGTTGAACATAAAGTTTTCCTTTGCTCAACTATCGTTAAAACAGCGTAGCCTTAAGATTTACTGTATTAATTTAGCAATCAAATCTTGAAAGTTCTAAAAAATAACTGAACAGTTAATCTGAATTAAAAAATATACATAACTATGGATTTAGGTTTTCTCGTAACATAGTTAATAAGTTTGGGATAACACAGATCAAGAATATAAATCTCGGCATTTTGAGGATTTTCTTCTTGTCTAGATTGTTTTTAAAAGTCTTCTTTGGTAAGAAGAGTCCAAATGAATACTTACAGGTACGTTTACCAGTAACTTAATATCCTCAACAATTTTCACTTATCAATGAAGCTAATGTATATCATAATCGGTACACAGAATTACTTAAAGCAACAATATGTTCGAAGCTACAATAATATTAGGTTTGATCGTGGCCCCATGTTACACGCCGGATTCCGTCGCCAGACTAATATTATACATATTGCATTATTTTTATAATAACAGGATTTAATGTATTCGTTTAATGAGATACCCGTCACCGTCAATAGAATTTAAATTGTCACTTGTCACCACGAATGGGCTTTCTTCACACGTAAAATTATTTATTGTATTTTTACCGGTAAAATTTTGCCAGAGAAATTGCAACTGACCTCAACATACCTTTTCCGAACGTCTAGAAAAAGTTATTAATAGATGAAATATCTCCTTATGTGTTAGTCTAGTTAGAGCCAGAATAAGACATCTGGGAGTGGCATAATCAAAGCCAAAAGACTACAGACTCTTCTTGGTCAGAAGCATAGTCAAACTTTATTTTACACACGAAGAATAAAATCGGGAGGGACTAAAAAGCCTAAAGGGTTTAATCTGAGAAAAAAGCACCAGAGAAAATGAAGTAAGATAAATGAGATGAGATGAGACTAGACAAGGTTTTATAAATAATAATTCTTACAGTAGCAGAACAGTTTAAAGTTTAAATCTGTAATAAAGTCGCATTATCCCTTTGCGTTTCAAAAATCTAATGTTTAACAAAGTAACAAGACCTTCAATATATAGCATTTCTATAAATAAATATATTAAAGTCAAAATTATCACTTTTCTACTGTCCCCGGATGTCTTTTTCATTAATTACTCTACTACAAAAGGAAATTTGGGATGTCAGTGAAATCAAATTTCCTGGTAAACTGAAAATGACATTCAACTATAATTAATTGTGCCAGAAGGTAGGACAATGAAATAAAGTAAAAAGCATTTTCCTGAAAGGGCAGTTGTCATTAAGCCAGCTGTTTCATAGAATACAAACATATGGTTTCTGTCCTCTGGGTGTAAACATATTACTGTGAACATTATCCAGTAAGTCCCAATGCGGCTTATTTAAGTAAAGTCCTAAATTCATCTTTGTAATAAAAAGGTTGGAATTGCGTTTTAGTTTCATCACCGATCTATACTGGCAATTGAATCAAGAAAATAAATTTGTGTCAAAAAGCGATGTTCTTTTTTCAAAATCAAAATACGGCGAATAAATTTTTAAAGAGACTAACGTTATCAGAATGGCGTGTAACTAATGACAGATATTTTTATTTTAGAAATGCATCGTAGTAATCATTTTAAAGTTAAATTAATTATGATTTTCATAATATATATAGCAGGTACGGTATCCCTTGTATTATGAGTGGGTTTTTCAGTATATAATAAGACTTTGTCGTAATGACATACTAATTAAAATTATTGATGTTATTTCTCTTCATAAATTAGGTATATTGTTCAAGGAATAAGCCAACGTGACGGGAATGATTATGATATTAATTTAAAGATGTTTGTTTGTATTGCTTTAATTAATTACATATATAATTAGCGGTATAACCTGTTACAAAATGCGAATCTGAAATAAAATAAGTTAAAATTTATATAAGGTTACTATCACCGATTTGTGCTCATTACTATATAGCAATAGGAGTCTGAAATTTTTAACCTCTCTTTAATTGGGCTTGGCGAATAGGGTCTATATATAGTACTGTTGGAATATGGCTCAATTTGCCACAATCAGGGAATAACAAAGAAATTCCGCTGATCTGAGTGTTTACTCGGGGACCGCGACCCTTCTGTATCATGTCGGACCTTGTATACTGATGTGACATGCACACTTTATAAGCGTGATACAGGCTTCGCATTACATATTATAACGTGTCGTGTCTCAGCTCAATAATTACGTTGTGTTACTTTTCGCTAATCAATCATTCATCGATTACTTTATACCAATTTATTTATGTAGTGGTATTACATCGACTCTAGTGTCCACCTATCCGGACATGTGATCCGATGTCTTCGGTGGTCCGACCGGACCCACCAAATAAAAGACCCGATTTTCTAACACTTGCATACGTTTAATTGTGTTTATTAATTAATTATTCGTACTTAATTGTGGCTATGTGTATGTTTGAGTGTTTTAAGGGTGTACTATATATAGTTTTGCACAGATAGTAAGTTATTTAATTTATATAAAGGGTCGGTTTATAATCAACGTTTTCAAACCACATAAATTTTAATAAAGATCTTTGTGCAGGAGGGCCACAAGGGGATCAGTAAGTTATAACAGATTGTACTAATGCAATATTTACATTATTTAAAATAGTTTTAGCTCTGTGTGTTCGTTTACTCAGCCTTTAACATGACAGAAACGGTAAAATAGCTAACTATAATAGTTAGGATTTCTTTCAGAAGCACATTATGGTTGGAGAAATAAAATAAATGAAGTCCTGAAATATTTCATATTAAATTTTATCAAATTCTTAATATGTGTTACTTTTGAAATTAAAACGAAATCTAACTCCTATGCACTAAGGTATATATAAACTCCAGCGCCATCTAATCCCTAATTATTGGCATGTCTGCCTTTTTCTGTATTCCAGGATTAATTTGAGACGCCATTAACATTGACCCTCATCAAAAGTTTCTTTGATGTAGCCCCTTGTTTCACTACATGGGGATTAATTTTCTGCTTTTCCTCAAATGTAAATTACATATACTCCGCCCTGTTCAACCAACAGATTTATCCACGTAACACGTTTAAGAGCACCTGTGTTTTATACGTATTTTCTACTTGATTAAACTCATTTGCCTCAAAATTGTTTTCGTGATTTATTGTGAATGTGAAAGCTGTCTTTTAAGCGTTTTGGTTAACATTAATTATGCTAAACATTTGTTTTATATTGGTTTTATAAAATTTATTATCATCATTTACAGTTTATATGCGTCCCACTGTTGAGGACACGTATTCCTACATGGGAGAAACATGTGGAGAGATTGGGACATAACACTACTACCCTGTCCCAATTCCGGCTGTAGACCAACGGCCTTACTAAGCACGGAGGAGAACGAGATAACATATTTTCTAACCCCGGGACTAACCATGGTGGAATTTGCAACTTGAGAGATTGTACCATTTCGCCATCGAGCTCTTCAATTAAATTTAACTGTTATTAAAATAGCTTTTAAAATACATTACTACAGTGTCACAAACTTGAACTGTAATGTACACTCATATCAGACAAATGATTTTCTATTGTAAGTGACCTACCGCCGCCGGCGGGAATCCAAAATTTGATATGTCTTATTTAATTTTATCTGAAGTCAACCCTGGGGCTGATATATGTAATTTTAAGTTAAGTTTTGTTTTTTTAAATAGAATTAGTTAGATTAGATAAGTTTAATATAATGCATTTCAAATTCATGTAAATAGTTTCATAATTAAATTGTATAGAATATTATCATGAATTAAATCTTACTGCCTTAAAAGAGAATAATAAATTGAAAATATCTAATTTTTATTATTATAATTTTATCTGTTTTTAATTTTATATTCTTTTAAAGCAATCAACTTAATTAGCTTCATCACTAAATCATTTTATTGTATTAAAAGTTCTAAATATTTAATATTGAGAACTTTATAGTGACACTTATTTATCTTTATTGCATACTACTAATAAGCATTTAGGGTCAACGAACAAGGGATTAAATAATATTGGGCTTATAATCGGGTGACAATATCAACGTCGATCTAGCGAAACCATCGGTAGAATACTAGCATTAGATGCTTTAAAATACGATTACCCACGTTTAATTCAATATTTGTTCATTTCAAGAACGGACAAAACTTAGAGTTGGTAAATTTAATTATAAAATATAAGAGTCTACCTTATATTTTAGTCATCATCAAGAAATTACTTTAAAAAATTTATTTTTTTGTTTATTGATAACTACACTTGATGTAGTATATAAAATATAAATTAGTTATTTTAAAAGGAAAGCAACTAAGGTCGAAAATAAGTAATGTTCACTGGAGACCTTAAGTATGTAAGTACCCTACAATCTAAATTTCAAGAATGCCAATAATTTCATTACTATCAGAATTCGAAGGAACGCGGGTCGTACAATAGCATTCCGTCTGCGATCCCTCGCGAATTTCATATTAGTTGGTATAGCGTCTATATATTATCATCTGATATTAATGATTGATAGTAATGAATATATAATGATGAAGTATTTTACTTCACAAGATTTTTAACAATACTAGCAAACAACAAGCATTTTTGTTTTGGTATAAGTTAAGCGAGTCCATATTTGCTACACCGTGCTACGCATTTCGTAACACTTGGTTTGTAACAAGTAATTCGTAGCACACAGTTCGTAGCACTTACAACAAGAAGTCGTAGCACAAACAATAATTTTTAGAATTCAAAACCATTGATGAGGAATCTTGGCCTATATTCTTTACACGTATTAGTTTGATTAGTTAAGTTGATCTGAAAAATTAAGACCATAATTTATTTTTAAATCATTAAGTGTTATCAACAAAAAGGAACAATTTTTATTTAATGTGCAGAATGGTAGTATGTTCCTTGGTCTACCTTTCCATTGCGAAAGTTATTAGACCATTGAATCTTCTATGTATCCTATATTGTATTATATCTACTTGGCATTCTATAAAGAGAGAACCGTTTATTTTTAAACTGAAACAACTTTGCTACCATTAAAATGTCAGCTAATTCTTAATTTCTTTCCAAAGAATATTTTGTATTTATGCTAACCATATGCGACAATAATAATCCCAATCGGTAGTACCTTAGATAAAACCTTATCCAAAAAATTGGGTATGCTGAATAAACAGATTGAGTCCAAATTAAACTGCAGATTTCACGTGCCAAACAATTTCTATTCCCTAAAGGGATAAGAATACAAGTCATAGTTAAATATATGACATTCATACATTAATAATATTAGGTTCTATATTAATAAATTGGGTTCTAATTTCTACTGGCATGAATTTTATCTTAAGTTTAAACTAAATTCAAAATATTCTTTCTAATAATCGATAGACTCGACTTATTTCATTTGATTCAACAATAATCCAATGTGATTGGTCGAAAAATCTCCCGCGCAAATCAAGATTTTACAATTCCAAGGGTATCTAAAAATGGTGTTATCCAGGGTTATCGACGAAGAGGACGCATAAGAATGAGGAGCCATTATACTACTAAGTCTAATATTGAAGGCTGACTGGTGAGGAACCCATGCCTCCCAGTATATCATCTGATATATATCTTTGATTGTGGAATTAACAAAACCAGTAAAATAAATATTATATTCACTTTCATATAAATTTATTGAATCAAAAAAAAGAAGCAGCATTTCCACAAAATCAATGTTTAATACTACACAGTATTACATTAAACTCAACTTTTATATCATTATATTTGATATCACCAAGGTTCTGCTATGGCAACTACGTATCGAAAAGCGCAAAGTAATCAAAGCTCACAAGGTGGAAAGACATCTCGATCAGGGTCGCAGGGAACTGATTAACGCAGTCTTCGCAGAACCGTTCTGCTTAGAGGTCAATAGGAGAAGGCTATATAAGACTCTAAGGACAACCCTATAGAGACTTATATTGACTAGTGTATGTCATTGTATCAAACCGAATGAATTAAATAAATTGACTGCGAAATTGAGCCTTTTATTATCATAATCCTAAATGGGTGCGCCCCGCTGGGCACAGGATCTACGCGGGAGAAACGTATGAGGAGTTTGGACTTGATGGGTCAAAGCGACTGCCGTAAACAAGGACTGACGATTCAAAATACCTTTCCAGATACAGAGGACCTCGAGATAACTAATTTTGATTGGCCCATGCAAGGGTCAACCATTGCGAAAGTTCTTTTGTTGTTATAATCTTAATCATAATCTTTCAAAACTTATAGCTGTAAGGAAAAAATAAAATAAATATAATCGTAACATTATTTATAATAATTTATTAACATATTTTTTTTAGAATCCATCCACTGGTCCCGTAAAATAAAGTAACTTTTAAACAATTAATCCTACAAAATATATAAAAAGTAATCTTTAAAACTGAGAATTTATAATATATATTTCGTAATTCGCGTTGTTCAAATCATATAACCATTAATCAAATGACAATTTCCATGACACGATACGACATGTAACATTCATCACAGTGTGTCGTAAATCAATCACTAAACATCTTTCAGAATTTATGACGGAATCTTTCTTAATATTTATTGTACGGCTTATATAAATAATTATTGTTTTTAAATAGCATTTTGAGTATATTTTCTTGTCAACATCATAACTTACATACGTCCCACTGCTAGCACAGGTTGTCCTGTATGTGGTTTATGGCGCAAACTTCTCATATGTTTCTCTATGAGAAGTTTGCGCCATAAACCACCACTCTACCATTGTGCCATCGTGCGGGTTGGTGAGTAAAAGTGGTTGCCGTAACAACCCGGACCAACAGATTAACGTGTCTTCCGAAGCACGAAGAACGATATTTACCTTGTTTACCTACAATATAATATAATCACATCAAATTAAATAAAATGCGAATGATCTCCGATTTCACAAATTTGTTTGCGTGACCTATGAAAATAATTTCATAAGATTCTTCAAAAGCTTCATAAAAATTCCAGTTCTAGTACGTCCATATCGTACATAAATAAAGACATAGAATAATTGGTCTCCAATAATGAGCGGCATTACAGATACGGTGAAGACGGGGCCAGCTAGAGCAATGGCCAACATTTGACATGTCGCTGGGCAAGATAATTGGATTCATTGCCGCCTCCGAGAAATATGGGATCCATTTATAGCTGCCGTATTGGCGACGAAATAATTCTGCTACTTTTATAGATAATAACGTTGTGTAAGACAAAGCTTTTTAAATGTTTTTTTAGGAAACTTTTAATTGAGATTCTCGCATAAAGTGAAAGTTGAAATTGTATAACAATTATTGTAGGATATCCTGTCTTAAGTATATTATGTGACTTAACCTTAAACCTTTAAGAAAAGTTTTCAATACGTACCGGAAACGCAATTCAGGGTTTTGAAATCATTTCTGATAACTAAATACATCTTCTGTGTCGACTAATGAACAAAAAAAACTTTGAAAGGTTTGAAATTGAAGACCTATGGCTAGATAAAAATCCGTATGAGCAAATGATCGCTATTGAATTTTTTTTCAGAGAGCATAATTATAGATATAATTTTTTAACATATTGAAAATTATTTTGAAAATTTTATTGAAAATTTAAATTGAATATTTTCGCATTAGTATTGCATAGCATATCTTAGTAAGTTGCAACTTAAAGTTATTCCCAATCTTAAAGATTACAATAACAATATAAAAACACAAACCAAAAATAAAAATTATTCGAATTCAAAAACACGTTTCGACACATATTTAAATATTCTTTTAATTAACAACCTCGATCTAGAAGTAAGGTAAAATATCGAATATAAAGCATAACCTCAAGCAACATCTAGGCTGTTACAATTTCATTAGAAGTTCCAATTGCAAGTAGACGAAACTATTACTATCTTATTAAAAACATATGTTAAATTTAGTTCATGTATAAAACTATTTTAAAATCAACTCTTTTAATTATAAATGCAACAATAGTTGAACATTCGTGCATAGATATTGGTAATTATTAACTGTTTCTGTGCATCGCTGTTAAAGAACCTACTTTAAATAATTAATGAATATGTTAAACTGAATTAATAGAAATTGTAAAATTGTGTCAGTAAATTGGATGAAGACGGTTTATGTACCAATACTGGCTTTAGCCCAAATTTTGTAATCTGTAGGATGAGATAAATTTGTAATTCAGCGTGAGTTTTATTTTGTTATGACCCTGAATTATATCTCAGTAGCTTCTTTGTGTTATTGTTGGGTGTCAAGTAAATCAATTTCCTGTTTAGCACCAAACGAAATTCGTGACCTACATTGTTTTTTTTACGGTTAAAACCATTCTCAAATAATTTATTTGTAACTTAGACGGGAAAGTTGTAAATAGACTTTTTTTTCAATTTATTATCTCATCGAAAAAAGAACAATTACTTCAAATTTTTATATAAGAAAATTTTTATGTGAAGTTTAATTGAACTTTTTCTTTGAAACAAATTGGCTAATGAAATTAATGAATACTAATGGTTGCTCCGAAGTTGCTAAAGACAGGAGTCTTGTTTGGTAAGTTTTTAAGTCAGGAATGGATTCAAAAATGCTCGAGGTAAAAGAAGAGGGTCTTGTTTGATAATAGATAATTAAAAAGAGTTCAGGGGAAATTTTGCGCTTCGAAAACCGGTAACAAGCATTCAATTCACTGAATTTTAAGGGCCTTACTAAAAATCATTGTATAAGCCTTGTGTAGTTACACAATTTTTAAAATCTTTTGTTCGAATTCTAAGTGTAATTAAAAAGAACGTGACAAAAAAGTTTTCTCGATTGTTATTAGAAAAGTTTGAAAGGAAAAAAAAATCTGAATATGGATAAATATTAATCTTTACATATAATGGTTTTCAGAATGAAAATGTTTATCAAATCAAAGTGAAATAAAACAAGAGAAATTGCATGTTTTGTTTCAGAATATCAACGTAGTCTTGGTTTCTATAGAGTTTAGACAATTACGATAGATGTTACTTACCACAGACTTTCACATGGGAAATTGGTTTGCTTAACTCCTATAAAAAGCTGAAAATCAATAGTGTCAACGTTTGTAATTTAGTATACAAAACTGACGTTTCTTCCATCGCTACTTCGGATTTAGTTCCATCCATTCCATCGCTATTTCGGATGGCGGTCTAGTGTTTATAGGTAATATAAAATTCAGCAGATCAACTAGTCCAAAATAAATTTAAAGCTAATTTAATGTAACAAATAAAGGTGTATGCTACCAATACGACATCAAAATGAAGACAATTATTCATTTAATCCATTTTGTCTGTATAGTAAGAGTTCCAAATGCGTATTTATTAAAGATTCATAATAAAATAGCTAAACACACATTAAGTAATATAATCAAATCTTTTGTAAAGTAAAGTCGAGAATCGCTGCCATCAAAGACAACCTTTGTTTGCCGTTGTAACAGAGCCTTACATTACAGCCGGAAAATAAATGAAAAAGAAACATTTCTCCAAGCCGATGCGAAAATATTCTCAGAATCTTAATTTAGCAAAGCGAAGCATTTACTAAATAAAGCGTACATGATAAGGCACATTTTACGTAAATGAATTTTTCCATGTACGCAAATGTCTGTCATAACTTCAACGTTGTAACCACTATAAAGTTGAAGATATGAATGAGGCTTGATGGAACACTCGAAGTAAAGTTAACTGACAATAATTCTGCGGGCCAAACAAGAAATAAAGTTTTGAAAAGTGTTTACATTATGACTGTTATTTCGGTGAGTTAAGACACCATTTATCGGCTTTATGACGCGCAATGTTGTACATGTTCGCTAAACTTTTCCACTTATATCTTCCAGTTTCATTTACAAAATAAACAAGACTGAAGAATTAATGTGCTGACTTATTGAAGTTTGAAGTAAATCATTGCATCTGTGCGTTTACAAATAATATTGAAGCAAATTCCCTTCTTTTATTGAAATAGGAATATGTTTTTTTGTTTACCAGAATATAACACTAATTTTATTATAATAATAAAAATACTTATTTTATCAAATAAGTTGTGTGGTTAGTTCTGTTATATGTTAAGCATCAAGATGATTTTAACTGAAAAGGAAGCTGTGAATTTACATAACTTTGCTTTAAAGACTTTATAAGTATAAAAATTAAAAATTATGTGGACTTTCTATTATGAAATACGTCTTTACAGTATGGCGACCAATATTAACATAGTAAGGTTTTGTAGATATACTATGTTTTTAACCAAATATCACACTTATGTTAACACTCGTTCGACATCTGGTGAATTGCTATAAAATATGATTAATTATTCGGTCCCTCTTCAATTCAATAAGAAAGGTATTTAATAAATTAAAAGTTCATATGACGAGCTTACTATTGTAACGTTTCGAACGCTCTGGTATCGATTACGAAAAAAGAAACTATCTCCATGGTTGACCTCTGGATCTATTCATTCAAATTTGTTATGACAAGCTCCCCTTCCGAATCACGGAAGGTACGACCCTATGGTCCTCTTTTTACGACAACCGCTTTCACGTTCAAGATTGCACTGGGATGCAACAAAGTTCTCATGTTTTTCCATCTAAGCAGCCACAAGACAGACTTCAAATGATGATGATGATTGAAGTACTCTATACCTCTTTGTCTAATTGTAGTTGGCATTTTTTTAAATGAGCAGTGGTAAATGCTTTAAAACTACCATTTCAGATAATTCAAACTATGTCACAGACAGTACTATCCTTTTTTAATCGGATTGTAATGAAAGAGAAAAACTGGAGAACGTTTTTCTCGTACCTCAATTATCTCGCAAACCTTTCTTGGTACACAAACTGGATGGAAATAAATACGTAGTGCAGAATGATGTAGACAATTTACAATATCATCCCACGTTAAACATTTGATTTCATTCTAAGTAATTTTCTCGCTTGTTTCACAATGTTTGACAATCATATAAGTTTTGTTTACACAGTCACTAAATCAATTCAATACACCGCTTCACACCTTATAACAAGCAAGGGATTAAGAAATCATCAAATACTTATTCTAAAATTATTAAAGAGTGAAGTGAGTTTTAAGAAAAGACAAATAGGCAGGCAAGTCGGTAATCCAATATAATTTTTTTTGGAGTCTGAGCTAATTTTTTTTGGTTAAGTTTCCATTTTCAAAAATAAAATGCTATGTTTTTTTTATAAAACAGTAATAAGGTTTTACTTTCGTTTTTTTTTATTTATAAAGACTGTTTCATTTGTACAGTTGTTCGTAATAGAAAAAACAATACTCGTATATGTAGAGCGAAACATTCTTAAATCATAACTGAGGTATACTTTGACTTATACTATGATAAACGGACTTATATTACTTAAAAGATTACAATAATCATTTAGTTTTGAATAGAACTATCTCTGATATAACTTTTTGGAACTAGATATCCGTAGCTTCTATTAGAAATGTAAGCTCAAGTAAAATAATTATTTTTATATTTTTGCTAAAGTTTTTAAGAAAACTACTTACTTGTTTCGTTTATGTCTACTTAACTTACGAAGCATACATTGCACACACGACCATACATTAAATGTTCCACATCACGCGTCAGCTAAAACTACTCTTATTACGAAGGATTAAGGTGTCCACAAGTGTTTGACTTGATCTACGAGCATGTACTTACAGATTTTAATACTATTAGTTACCTAGTAAAACAATCCCGGCTATCGTTTTCACGGTAGTTGGTGATGCAACTTAAGCTCACTACTTCCTCACACTAACTACTTACTCAACTTAAACTCACATCTATGCCAAAGTTCAAATACTGTTAAAATGCCTTTGATACCCTGTTCAACATCTTAAAAAAATGCACCTTAAAAATGCAAAATCAACATTATTTCCATTACGATAAGCATTATTAGTTCTGTCACATAAAGCATACAGTTAGTTTTCACCACTGTAACAATTTTCTTTGTTTCTTTAGTGATTCGATAAATAAACAAATTTGCAAGAGGTTTGACGGCCAACTTGTCCTAAATATAACGGAAAATAATTTAAAGTTACAAAAACACTTCAAAAGATCTTCAAGTACCAAATTCGTTATTCATTTCATTCGTTTCGTTCGCTATTTGTTGTTTGATCATGTTTCATCCATAAGGATGAAGAAAACTTCGGAAATTACTGTTTTAATTCAGCTGAAATAATAGGTTTACCTTTTACCGCGAATCCTGAATATAATCGAATTCTAACCTGTTTTCAAGAATAAGTGACAAACTTGTTACAAAGTTCTTCCAGATGCTCAAGCCTGGGAGCGATTTAACAAAGTAATCGGGAAAATCTATCCATAACCTTTAATCTACTTTGTTTGAGTTGAAATTCTAAATGTTTCTCCTGAAAAGAACAAATTGTAATTCTTATACTTTCTATGCTTCCATACATACTTCCATACTTATCAAACTAAATTATAAATGGCGCCCAATTAATGAACTTAGTTATATATATTATCACTACATAAATTTATAGTTTTAATATCCAGTACGGAGTAAAGTTTAAACATTGCTAATCGTACTTGTTTTTATTGTATTTTAGCAAAATATAATTGGGTGAAAAAACATGCCTTGTCCAGTCCATTATAATCGTCCGATTGATGCAATTACCGCCGCATATTATCAACCGCATGATCAGCGATATATCAATAAGAATGAACCACAAAACAAGGTATAGTCATACCGTAGTGTCTTAACTTCATTAATGTATTTGCTTATAACTTTTAACCACTTTAAATCACTTTATGCCGTAAATACTTACTTAGTAGTCACATAATAGTATCTGGTCACAATTTTACAAAAGAATAAAACCGAATTCATCTATGTTCATTAAACACAATATCATTAAAATTTTCTTAATACTATAATTACATTAAATGCTCAAAGCTTGTATCCATGACCCAGATGTATTTCATAAAAGGAATCCATATTTTATATTCCATCTCTTTGTTGTCTGAGATGAAAATACAGAAAAGCAACCACAGTACGTAGTTAATTATATCAAAATCAACAAGACAACAAGATTTACTTTGTATCAAGAACATCGCCTTGAAAAGCGTTTACAAAAGCGAGGTTATATTGTCAAAACCATATTTCACCGGGCGTTGTAAAGCAAACTGAATAAAAAAGTAGAAGTCATGTCTTAATCTCAGCGTGACCCAAGCCTTGTGCGTAATCTTGTTTATTTTAACCAGTTTAATAAGATTGAGCAAGGGACGAAATGTCTACGACTATAGGTCACTGAAACTCAAGGATGTTATTTTGGTGAGCCCTTGTAAGCTAAAGAAATTTCAGCTTAGCCTAAGCCTTCAAAGATAGTACTACTTCCATTTTTTGCGTTTATATATGGAAATTTATGTGATCAGTCATTTTTTAGAACAATGTACGTATACAATTCTGTAAAGTCAGCAAGCAATGTGTAAAATAGATTTTTATAAGAATGACTGCATGAAAACATTATGGTTGAACACTCGAGAAGTTTAGGATCCAAACATCGTATATTTTCGTAACCTTTTGGCGATACTTTATAGATATAAAAAAAGATCAGTGTTGTTGTATCAAAAGTTGTATCAGTGGCAAAGCTGTGTTAATTCCAGTTGAGAAATCAAGATACACTTCTCAACTGAGCAAAGCGAGATGAAATGACACAATTACTTTTATCAGTTTGCTTTATGTTTGTCAATGATATGATGAGTAATGCTTTCAGAACAACTTTAATTAATGTTCTATAGTATCTCTGGTGGTAATGCTATATTTTACTAGATTGACATTAGAGGCACTATATTTTATCAAAGGTAGAGGTTTAAAATCCTTAACAGGAGGTTTCGGTACCCATTCACTCCATCTACCCAAGTTCGGATATTATTAGTTAATAACGAACCCCATCGATATATTTATAGTCATTTCTAATAAAACCCCAAAGCTGATAATCGTGGTGATGATGATAACGATGGTCAATCGTACGTATCCTAATCCGCATTTAGGAACACGCCTATATTAGTAAGACGAAATATGTTGTGTGTATTTTGGTAAGTTTTCTTTACCGATATTTTTTATTCTAAAGTTACTAAAGTAATTAATATACTAATTTAATTCAGTAATTATTTATACTTTTGCTTATATTTAACCATTAAGACTAATTTTACACGTATGTTCGTTTGTATATTTTATAACTACACCTTATAATTCCAATCAGACTAATTACTGATATTATCACAATGTCATTTATATTAAAAATCTCTAATAATATTATAATAAAAAGTGAGACTGGATTACAGCAGTTACTCCGTATAAAAACCGTTCTAGAAGGTCAACGAATGATAACAAGAGCTCAATATTATAGTTTTCTAAAAATAAAGCCTGTGATCGAAATTATTAAAACATTATTATTTTGTAGTATAACAAACTGATCTTACTTAATAGAGGTCTCTGACCGTAATCATTTGATAATTCGTAAAGATTTTAAAATATAAAAAATAATTGCAAGCAATCTACCGTTGACATGTTGGTCACATACCTTTCTCGTTGGTCTCTAATACTGAACTATCACGAAGTATCTAATATTGATTATTTTTTAAACTTCTACATAATCCACATCACGTCCCATGAGTTTTGGAATCCAAGATAGAAAAGAATATTATTTTATGTAACTGCGACTATCGATATGAATATGCTTAGAGCATATAAATCAAAATTACATGATATAAAGAATAAGTGCTTATTCGGGTCAATATAAATGTGCTCCTATTAAACTTTATTCAAATGAAACTTATTAGGTAAGTTTTATTAGTTTCGGTAGATACTAATTGTTTTAATTTCCGCGTGCCAAATAGCACTAATGAAATTTAATAATTAAATCAATTTTATTACTTTTTATAAAATAAATAATGGTTCAGTGTATGAGCAGCAACAAAATTATTATGAACAAAATTTGAACGCACCATCCGAAGAGGAGGAAAAGCCCATTTCAATAAATAGGTACTTAAAATTTATTGTCTCATTTCTGGGTGATATAAATCGCAGTCCGTTCACAAAAAAGCGTTAGGGTTCGACATCATGTCAATATTGTCACTAAAATATTTCATTTCGTTTGTACACGAGTTGCCCGAGTACGCTGTTTTTTCTTTGATACGAAAATAGCAATACGGAATACAATAATGCTCTATTGGATCGGATTCTTAAGGAACTTGATCGTCGGTTTACAAAATACTTACTTATTACGCGTTTAACACTACCCGCGTGTCCACTTTATTTAAATAGTAGCTAATACTAAACGAATAAATAAACTAAAATATATATACTACACACGCAATTTTAAAGTTATGCTTCGTTTTTACTCACATCAGTCAGTATCATCAAAATATATCTAATGAACATGCTGCAGATTTCTTCGAGACATTATTAAGGCCTGGTATAATTTAAGAATAAAAAAATATATATAAGCAAATTCAAATAAGGTTCAACACACGCCCGTCGCTTAGCCAGTGGCGGGTAGGTCCGTAAATAAATGGGGTACTGGGTCAGAGTGCCTCCTCGCGTGCTGGATGCATTGGGGGATCGCCCGTCGCGTTCGATGCTATTGCATCTGGCACGAACGGTGGATTTCACAATATGTACGGCCGGTGTACCCTGGGCACTTATTATTCATGTCCTTTTCAGGACAGGGATACCTATTTGGCCAATACTCTGACACCGTATGGCCACCGTGGGGCATTGCACGGCCACACAATCCCGTAGTCCTCACGTTTTTGTGGGGGTCGGGGGCTCGGTGCATTGCACTTACCGATAGGTCCCGAGGAAGAAAACCTCTCTAAAAATTACCCTAGTGGAGCCCCCTCGGGGGGCACATGGAGCTTCGGCTCGTTGAATGGCGGGCCTTCAAGGCCCGCGAACCGCCTTCTGTGGCGGTGAGTGGGGAGCGGTTGTTCGCTTTGTCGCCTTTTGTCGGAAAGGCTTTTTTAGGGCCAACGGATCATTTGATCGTGAGTTTGGTTGCCTTTAAGGTAGCGAGCCGTTCAGCGGCCAGTGTTGGGCGGAATTGGCCTAAGTTGTTTGGTGGGTACCGTGGTTATGGGTCAAGTGTTTCGTTGGGCTTGGCTCATGCACGGTACACATTAGGCAGGGCGGAGGAATTGCGGCTATGCGTGGGGTATGTTGTCGATAAAAAAAAGGTCCGTAAATGGATTCCTCCTCGTAAAAAAAAGGGTAATACCTATAAGTAATAATTAACTCTAATACTTCCAATCGGTCATAGGTCACACCTGTAATATCAAATAATAATAATAATATCAATAATATCAAAATTAAAAAATTTAATACATATTCAAAACAACAACGTGTTTGATACATACATGCTAACATAGACACATAAATACTAAGGTTAACGCCTTAGTATCAACAATTTTAATTTATAAAAAAAAAAATACCAATAAATATCCAAGTGCACAGACAATCGGAGCCACTTCGTTTTATACTATGTATGTTGTCCACACAAATTGTATATTGACCACCTACTTCAATCCCAATTTGATTGACGAATCCTTGTTTAACCAAGCTGTAAACAAATTAATTGTTCTCGTAAATGATACTCACTGCACATCATTTGTTGGGTACGAAAAAATAAATATTTATTTTTCCAAAAATTGTTCATACAAATGGTACAAGATTTGGGTGTATTTGAATATTTAAAACTTATCTAATATTTTTAAACTATTATAACATTTTAATTTTTAATCAGTAAACTGTTTAATCAATAATACATCTAAAAATTAATCCAAATAAAGAATTGCATCGAATGCCCACTTCGTGACGGATCCTAGTGTGAGTTTCAATCTTATTATGAGGTTTGCCATCATAGCTGATAATCGCATTCATAAAAAATCGATTCCAATACTTCACAACAGAGGCGCAGCTGTCATAATTGTTTCAATAGTTTCATGAAAAAAAAGATCGCTACATAGTGCAATATATGAAATATATCATTCAACTTTGATTAGTAAATTACGTGAGAATTTTCTGTATTACATTTCCATTCATTCTTTGGTGGGAAAAGTTCATTTATCATTAACATCATCATATCATAACATTTTCATTTCATCCTATTCATTGATATAATTTTATTTTATTTTCTTACATCTTACCATTATCGCATTCCATTTTCAAAATTTTTCTTGCAAGCCATTAAAACAACGGGTAGGCCTACCATTAATCACTACAAATTGCAAGGGATACGCTACATGGATATCCCGGGGTCATTTATAAAAAAAACCTAAACCTAAGTAAGATATGGCTCTATGAGCTTAGGCTCTTTTGCCGTCCCTTTAGTAGTGGGAGATTCAACAAAAAAAATAACTAAAAAGGAAAATGTCAGTCGTAATGTCAATGTCAAAAAGGCCAGTTTTAGGATTTTAAGCGACATCTTCCTGTGACATCTTCTTTCTAATCTGTGTTTAAAAAATGCTTGAGCTTTTTATGATATATATCAGGCCCAACTGATTTTTTTAATGAAATATACACACTTTACAAAATATAGTGTAAATGTGTAACAATTTGAAATTTACTATTTTATACAGAAGACCCAAACAACATGGAAGCGAAAAAAATTTCATTTGGTTTTATGAAGACAAAAAAAGTACAGAAACCCATAGTAGAAGAGAGAAAAGAATATGTAGAATGTATGGAAGAAAAATCAATAAAAGTCATAGGGTAAGATCAACTCAGTAGAAATACTGCACTTCAGTTCAAACTTATTTATAGTCCTCTTAGATTATAAGTCCCAATGGTCTCATGGATGACAATTTGCAGAAAGTGTGCTTTTCTTGTATTCTTGTAACATATTTATTTATTTAATTTTGCAATATCATGTGACATTAATAAAGGTGTCTTCAATTTTCATACTTATAAAACATCCTAAAAGGCAGCTTTAAGTAAGCACTGCCCTACATATCCAAAATTAGCTATAGCTCCATAAAATCAACTCCTTAAATTCTTGCCAAATTTTTTCCTATAACATATGTCAGATTCAGGCCCAATGACTTAATATTTAAAGTAAATTTTACAGTGGAGAGCAAGTCAAAGAAGCAACACCACTTGTGATACCAATGAAGCCAAATACCTTAGTCACAGCTGAAAGGCTAAAGCAGATTGCTGAAGAGGTGGAAAGTGTTTTAAATGAACCGGAAGCTGGAGAAAAGCATATAAGCTTGGAGCCAAAGATAATTTCAGAAAATGAAACTTTGGATCAAATGGCTGTTAGAGAACTTTTACACGATACAAAGAAACAAGCTATTACAGAATCTGTAGAATTAACAGTGCCTGTACCATCTAAACCAGTAATTGAGGGTCAAAAAGAGGTATTGTAAATAATATAACTATAATTAATAAATATAATGATATTTCTTATCAAGCCCAGAGTGCCCAGTTCCAGCAAAGTGTGTACATCAGCACACTAGTGTCTCATAATCATTAGTTATATACATAAAGATGTAAAAAAAAAAATACAAACATTTTTGGCTATGCATGAATATAAACATATAACATGTTTCTTCATATCAGAGGAAACTAAATAGTTATTGGTATAGTAAGAATAAATATTAGGTTGGGTAAAAAGTCTTTTTTGCATATAATATGTATAAACTTGATCTTTGCAAATGGTAAAAATCAAGACATTCCAAAGAAAATTTTAATAAATAAATAAAAATCTCACTTTACTGTTGATTAATATTTGAGAAATTCAGTGCATTCTTATTGTTTAATTCCAATTTTGATATATTATTGTATTATTTTGACATAACAATTTCATCATCATTGTCATGTATAGCCTATATACTTCACTACGTAGACCATGCAGGCCCTATGCGGCTTGGTGAGTGAAAGCAGATGCCACAATAACCGGTATTAAGGACTTAAAGTATATCACTATTTATATTTAGATTATAAGTAATTGACATGTTTTGTATCATAATTATTAAATTTCAACACAATAAGTAGCTACTAAACAACTTGATTTTCAATGTGGCATGTCAGAAAGACATCTGTAGCAGTAATTCTACCTATATTCGCAATAAAAATTATATAAATTTAATTTTTTTCAGTCTACTCTTGATGACTATGAAGATGTTCCTATACAAGAATTTGGTATGGCAATGCTCCGAGGTATGGGTTGGACTCCCAATAAGGAAGGGTAAGAAAATAGCCTATTTTGTTCTTCTTGCATAGTTTACACAATGTTTTGCTCTAAGTCTTTAATTGAACATAATTTTACTCTATATTCTTTTTAAGTTTTAGAGCATATAGTGAAATACCATGAGCGCTCAATCAGATGTTTACAAATATAAATTATTTTAAATGGCAATGAATTTCCTAAAATCTTTAGTATAATGTATAATAACACTTTGTTATTTTACTATAATATCATTAGTAATATAGTTATTTTTATATAAGTTTTTTTTGTGTTGTTTATTTTTTTCTATTAAATTAATATTCTTATTAACTTATAAGGTAATAGTAGAATGTTATTAATATCAAAGCAATACCTTTCAGATCAAAATATCAGCAACCACAACTTCGCCCAAAAGGTCTGGGCTTGGGAGCTGACAAAGTCATCTCAGAAAACCAAAAGAAAAAGTCTGCAATAAATGATAAGGGGGAAGAATTGTCTATTGTAAAAAACTCTTTTGTAAAGATTACAATTGGAAAATACAGTGGATATTATGCTAAAGTAAGTACAATCAACAACAGTATGAAAGAGATAGCTATATATTTTAAAATTAGAATTGTTTCATATTTAAAACTACAAAGCTAACTCATGTGGTCCTCAAATATATTTGTCATGCATGTTTTCATATAATATTAAAAATGTTATGGACACTAATTAGCTAAGCTTCCTCAAAAGTCATGTTTATTTAAAAAATATGAAATATTCTAAATGTGATAAGCTTCATCAAGTATATTTTTTCGTATATAAAATAAAATAAAAATTGTATTATTAGTTTACTCAAATTAAACATAACAAATTTTTATTGTAACATCTATGCATGAAAACAATTTAATTATTAATATAACATATGTGCCTCTTAAACATTTACTTTATTATTCACTTTCTATTTATTTATATAAAACAGGATTGTTAAGCACCCTATTGTGATGAAAAACTGTATTACTATGAATTTGATCGACTCTTCTGAACTCATAAAACCAATGCTTAGAGGTTTATTTGTGTTCCAATTATTGTCTTTTAAAAGGAACTGCCTTCGTACTTATCTTTTTACAAATCAAATATTTGCAGGTACATATTTATAGTAATTACATTAAGTGCAGATGTTCATGTCATGTTCATTTTACTGATAAAAGTTTACAAAAATAAATTTTTAAATATCATACAGCTAAATATCATACATGCCCTAAACTGACATGTTTTGTGGTATAAGGCTGTGAAGAACATTTTAATAGCCAAGATATGATCGGCTAGGGCAGAGTAGGTCATTCGAAATTTGAGCATTTGACCAACCTCTAGGTAGCTTATAGGAAAGTCAGAAGTCTTCCTGCCCTGTGAAATAGTGCCTATGTTCTTCCTTCCTTCCTAACGCCATGACAAATATCATCCAAATAAATGTAGGCAGACACACAATTAAGTTAGCTAAATGAACAACATTAATAATTTCTGGTAGGTAAATACATACATAGTTCTGTCATTCTCATAAATACTACCTTATACCTATTTCAGGTACTAAGCTTAGATGAAGATAATGGTCGTGTTATGGTTGACATATCGGTGAAGAAAGAGACGGTCAGCCTCAGCGAGTTTATGATGCTCCCTGTCACTAAAGCGGAGTTTGACAAGGAATCCAAAGTTATAAGTATGAGTTCATTTAAGTAATATTAAATAGATCGTATTTACATTATTTTCAATCTCATATCAATAATTTGTCCCCTATGTCAGGTTGAGTTGAATGTGGTCATCTGCCAACATATTTAATGAAAGGTTACTTGGTACCTCGGTCTAAAGAACTAAAATACACCAGCATCTTTATCAGATAATTCTTCGACATCAGCTTCCTCAATTGACCATCATCGCATTCTAGCCAGGACATTAGCGTGAATAATATATATAAATAAATATTGCTTAACTACTTACGATTATATTCATAACAAAAAATCCAAAAATTTTAAAAGGAGTAGTTATATTTTGTTCACGATTCATACTCATTACAAGTACTTGTGTTAAACATTGAACAAATGTTTGGCCTGAGCGTTTTTGGACCCAACGCAGCTTCCAAATGGTATGAATAGTTTTTTTAAAAATCAACATAATCCATTAATTTTCCGTTTATATTATGTGTATTATCCACACGATAAACGACACTTTCACATGGTGCAAATAATAATACGTACTTGCTTTTTACCCGTGTAGGCTAGGACCTATTCCGTATCTACAAAATCTGTCCTGTTTATAGTTCAGTTACAGAGGGCCTTGACAATATGCCTTTAGAAGATCGTAACGGAATCGCTTTGTGAAAAATGTATGGGTTTTGACAATTAGATTCGATACCTAAGCGAGAGCCTACGTCAAATCCCATACATTTTTACATTTAGCGATTCTATTGCGATTATCGAAATGCATCATTTTAGGCTCTCAGTTTAGATAACTTTAAGAACCATAAATTCTCCTTGCACGGTAATTTGACGCATTATGCTTACTCGAAAATATCGTAAAAAATGCACTGATCATCTTCAGTTTTTACTGTATTGGAAGATCATCTATCCATTTCATAATAGGCCTAACTTGTAATTAATTATTTCTTTAATTTACTTAATTAAGCACATTGTAGGTATATTTATTTATTTTACAAAATCGTAATCACAGTAACATTATAGTCGACAGTCCTAATCTCTGTATTCGGTTTCGTAATTTTATTGACACTATTTTATCAGTATCACTATTGTACCAGAAGTTATCATAACTTTAATAATTCTAAATATTACTATTGTATATGAAAATAATACAAGAATTATGCCCAAGTATTGTTGCTTTTATAAGATCTTAAATATATATTTTTATTATTATTTCTCTTCACAGATGCCATTGAAGATTTGTCTAATGACATCCAGTCCTATTTTTATGTTGGAAACTCATTCAGGATTCCATAGTACAAGGTACAATACTTGGACATGTATTCTGATATTTCAAATTTAGTTTACATAAATACTTCTTTATCTTTCTAGATGCAGGCTTTTATGACGAATATAAAAAAAATGAAAAGATATCGCAAAAAGTATCAAAGCATGATTTCCCGAAACAAGATAAAGAAGCTTCGTCGAGTACTAAAGATACTAACTATAGTAATCAGAGAGATAGCAGGAGTATTAAAAAGAATAACAATCCTACTGAAGGCAAAAGTAGAGACAAACACAGAAGAGATTCTTCTAGCAGTGAAGACAGGTCAAGCCGGAGGCATAAAGTAAAAAAGAAAAAGAAAAGATATAGCAGTACTGACTCATTAGATTCTCTTTCTGATTCAGATAAGAAACGTAAAAATAAATCAAATAAAGTATATCACAGTACTAGTGGTGATTCAGACTCGGATTCTCCAAGAAGAGAAAAACGGAAAAGTACACCTGGAAGAGAGAAGAGAGATATCGATAAAAAAAGAAAAGGCAAGAAAAAGAAGCGGGACAGAGATCGCTCGCCGAATTATAAAAAGTATAGGAAGTAAGTGGAATAATCATTAAAACGATTTTATCTGGCAATTTGTTGTTTAAATAAGATATGCTATAAATAGTACATTTTCCTATATGTTATATTTATTATTGTATACAGCGCCATCTAGGAAGGCGATATGAAAACAAAACCTTCAGTTTTGGTCCACTTCAAGCGTTAGTTTGATCTTTAAAGCATTCAAGCAATATAGCCACACCGACACAATCCTAGGAGATTGGAAGTAGGTTTTAATATGAATTTTAGCTCGATAAAAGTATTATTAGATATTAATTATGTAACATCTAGTATAATTGACTAATAATTACCGATAAGTGTCCTAATAGATTAAGTATGGGGCTTATTGCTTTTTGTAACGAGTCTTAGTTGTTTCGTTTACAAATCATTTTTTGTTTATTTGCTAATGTAAAGCAAGTGGTCCGCTGCAATCGCGCGCGTAGCGAACAGCAGAACGGTATGTGAAGGCACGCCATTGGCCTGAGCTCACTGTGATTTTCTAGAGAGCTTGTGTTATAGATCTAGTATTTATAACGCAAGCTCTAAATAATAACAATATAAATATTTAATATCATATAAATATATACTGATATTAGTTAAGAATATTAGAAATATACATACAGCTATCACCCGAGAACAATTATATCACACAAATATCTGTCGTACCGGTTGGGACTCGAAACTGGGATCCCTGGCCAAGAGTCCCAGTCCCACTTTGAACAAGCATTTGTCAGCCCCACACGCCCGCCACATAGCCAGTAGTGAATGGGCCTGCTTGTATAAAAAGGGAAACTGGTTACTGGGTCAGAGTAGCATTAAAATATTATTGCCATACCACAATATCTATATTATAGTTTATAATTTTTCAACTTTATAATATTTGTTTATATGCTTATTTCTCATCTCAATTATTTTTAGTAAGAGATATCAGTAGACTTCTTACACAATTAAAACTATAAATAAGTCAATACAATTAAAGATTGTAGAAACATCATAATCAAAGGTATGTACGGATTAAGTTTTAATATGGAAACGTCAGATGCATAATATAAACCTATTACGAACCGACATGACTGCATATGACGGGGCAGTCAACGGATCACCGCGCAATTTACCCCACCACCAAGTCGCGTTCGATAATATGCACCCTACGGGTCGAGTGAAACACTGACATTTGCGGTTATAATAATCCGTTGTAATAAGTACAATCTTCTATACCTTAGCTATGTGTCGTAACCGTAAGCCATAAGCATGGAAATGTGAAAAGTTAAACCTTTACTGTAATTAATGCTGTGGCGTTTTGGAGGTAAAATTAATAGTTATAGGTTTGTGGATCGGATAGTGGACATTTAATTCTAAAGTCTATTGAAAAAATTTTCTACCTATTAATATATAGCCTAAACTTTTTATGTTTCTCCTAGGGAAAAGAGCCCCATGACTCACTTTTAGGTGCACTTTTTCTGCGTTGAATCATTCTTTCCTTACGGTATGCTAACGATCAGGGTACTCGAGACGTGAGCAACCCTGAACAAATGAAGCAACTCAAGCTAATTTCTTGACTATCCTTTTTAGACACATTAATCTGCCAGACTTATTAGCATTTAACTCTTTACGAAAGCATACTTGTTTCAGAAGTATGCTTTCGTAAAGAGTTAAATTTGTAAGAGCTGACACCACGACATTACGTATTGAAGATTTCTAACTAATCTAACCTTTTTTTAGCGAACAAATAGCTCACGATGGAAAGTTTAAATCTCGAATATTTTTGGACTACTTACGTGAAGTCATATAATATAACCGCTATTTTATTCCGTTACGTACGTGAAACTTTCATATCACTGCTAGATTTTATGTATCCTTGATAATTTATATCATAAAAGCAGCTAGACGTTAAAATCAATGCTTAACAACCAAACGTAAAAACAGTTCGGGAATTTTTTAATATTTTATTTGTTAAATTCATACCTTATTCATTGGTGGATCCAGTTATAGTTCACCTTATTGACTTACAAAGATTATTCTGAATACATACAAAGCACTTGGGATAAAGAATATTAATAAAATCCTTAAATAGTTCACTTTAAGTGCAACTTTTAGTTTGTAAATAAAATATACCTATTTTCTTGTAAGAGTTGAAAGGTCTGAGGTCATTAAAGTATCTAAAAATTCTAATATAATTAAATATTGAATCTTCCAAAATTCTGACAGACTTACTTTTAGTAAAACTATTTTAGTAAACCTTAATTTATTTTACAGGGCACAGAGTAAAAAATATTAAAACAACAGAACTGATTATAAAACCACTTTATTCCCAAGAAAAGACGTAGAACCACACCGGAAGTAAAGGTTATAGGCAGGTTATCACATTGAACATTTATTAAACCATTTCCAACATAGATTTCACATCAATATATCCTAAAATTTTGACACTGAAAAATATATTCTTTTTTAAAGTTATAGTTATATCCATCTATTATTACCCGGGTCCAAGCTCAATTTTTTTAATGTTACCAAGTATTTTTTCTCTCATCATGCATATTATTGAGCCTCTCTTAGTTACATTCTCTGAAACAATAATTATTTTAGTGCTTCTCTTTCATTGTGCATATTTATTGAATTTGAAGATAAAGATATGCAATTTTATTACAGGTAGAAAATGAATTCATCTATGCTCTCAATTTTATTTTATATGAAGGAGCAGCACTAATATACATTTTATTTCCTGAGTTGCAACAACCTAGGGCCAATATTCAATATTTAAAACTAATAATTAGGTTACTCTACAATATATAGAAAATACTACGCTACTATGACTAATTTAATAATGGATAATATACAGGTATACAAGTGAAAAATTTATGTAAAAATTAATATTCGCTTAGAAATAAATCATTAAAAAATTATTACAGAATTTGAGCGTGTTTTTGTGAAAGCTTACTTCAAAATAAACTTTAGAATATGCACACTATTTCTTATTTATAAATGTATTGTAGATATTTTAAATGCCTCAAAAAGTGAAGGGGGCGTATAAAAATCTAATATATATTTTATTATAAAACAAAAGTTATAAGCTAAATATTGTAGACATACAATCGGAAAGATATAGTTAGGAAGTAGATTTAGTAGTTTGTCTCGATATAATATCAGTATCATATGATTTGTTGCTTTTTCAATAAAAATGACTAAATTAATACGGTAGGTACCTACTTTTTAATGTATTTACTTATGTTTGAAGCAGGTATTGACTTTCCTTGGGTCGTTTTCTTTCAAGCTCGTACCTGGAGGTTAACAATGTTTAAGTGTCCCAAAAACTGCTGTCAATCAAAAAACCATCGCGATTTCTATTTCACAGAGACAGAAGAGTCGTGTTAAAATCAAATTTCTACAAGATGCACTTAATTTCACTAAAGTATTTTAAGTTTTACGTAATATGATATTTAAACACATTAGATGATTTACGAGGAAGGCATAAGTATTGGACAGTCGCACATGGTGTACATACAGGAGAACTACTAAGTATTGCTAAATATATCTTATGCTATAAGCGTCGTCACACCGATCACAATACACCATGTCACATTATTTTAGGAGACTTATAATAAGTATAGATAAGGAAGACAATAATGCTGCGAATATATAATTAAGCCGGGGGCTTTGTGGAATAAAACAGGAATTAAATTATAGGAAGACAATTAAGTGCCCAGTGAGGTAGGTAAAAGTTAAGAAAGCTAGATAAACTTGTCGTTGGTTGAGGTTTAATTTCCTTGGCCTAGTCTTATTTTTTCAATAGCTAATAGTCATAGATTTTACAAAGAATAAACGAAATACCGAATTAAATTAATCATTTTTGTTGGTTAGGCAGAAGAAGTTATTAAATAAAAGTAAGTCAATGCTTAATACTAAAGATAGATAAATCATTTTGTGACGTTTCGTTTAACTTTATTACTACTTACATCAATGATTAATTATTACATTCAACAAACGAGTAACAGGTCTTTGGTTTTAAAACCACACAATGTCCCACTTCAATACTTTATATTCATCCCTGCATTACGTTCTCGCATCGCGATATGTAAAAATATGCATTAATTACACTCATTACATAAATATTTATATCAGTAAACCTTGCTCAACATTGCACTTTTGTCTGCGCCATTTTATTCATTACAGTACAAAGTCTTTTTTTTAAATTTACACATGACTGCTGGGTGCTGCCAATAAACGTTTAATTTTTTAACGTAATATATGTTAACACAATTTTTTACTCAAATCCTCAATAATTATTTTACAAATCAGCTATTTAATTATTTGGCCATTGTCAAATATATTTTCATTGTTACTTAATTTTGTAACCATACAAATATTGTATTTTAATAGTTCTATAACTTTGAACAGATCTTCAGTTATTGAACTTTTATATTATATTAATTTAAGTAAGTTACTGTTGTCTTCTTCGTGAGATTAAGATTCTTATTTTGAAATGTACGTTTTTGACCATCGTTTTATTTTTGACCTAAGGTTTACATGACCCTTAGCCATTAGGCTTATAATAGCCTTCACCAAAAATTGGGGCCAAGTTGACATATCCAGTTGACACCAGCAGTCCTAACTTTTCCGGGCATAGGTAAATGCAACCATGTTAGCGTTTAGTGAAAGGATTGTTGCGTGCAGTGGTGCGGGCGGCGGCCGCTGCAGTCTGCGTGCAGTTGCAGAGTGCGTCAAACATGCGGAGCACGAAGCCGCGCGCACGGCCCAGCCGTCTCTTCAGATTACCTGTAACAAATGGTAAAGGACGCGTTAGTTAAGTTCGCTCACGTAGCCGTCCAAAGTACAAATGCATATGGATCAAGTGAAACAACTCGTGTTTTGTGGTCACAAACATATTCTAACTAACGTATCTTATTTGATGTGCAGCTATCTGTACATAACTTAAGTAAAACGGCAAATTTTGAAATACTAAATATTTATAAATTTTTATTACTCTTCCTTCATTGGAAAGTATCGATTTTCAAAAATTCACGAAAGCAATATGATATAATATTATTAACATTAGATGAAGACAACTAATGTTAGTTATGCCTTAAGACGCAATAATTTACCTTGTGATATAAAATTTAGAAATGCAGAGTTGTTTGTCTTAACATTTTAAATAAAACGAATTACCTATTTATTAAAATTAATAATGTGAAATGTGATGTAATTATAAAGTGAATGAATTCCAAGATCTACTTCAAACATGGTTGCTAACGTAATTCCATGTTGTGTTAATGTTCCTGAAATGGTTAAGTACGAAAGAAACAACCTACACTTAAATGGATAGGATACACCGGCAGTATAAAGATAGAAAATTAAAGAAAAACAATTTTAGCAGTACAAAAATGATAAGGCGAAATTTTATACTGCGTTTTCGCTTTGAGCAAAATTTAAAAATTATAAATATTAAGTATTATAAAGAAGCACCTCGTTGATGGAATAGCTCGAGCGCTGTTGTTTCATTAAGAAAACAAATTTCGGCATGATTGGTCCCTGGATGGATATAAATTAAAAATATATATAAGTGGTAAAATGGCAATGAAAATAGGACAATTTCCTTGAGCATAATTATAAGGCTTTAATTTTACACAGACTAAATAACAGTAAGAGAAGTGAACAGCTCTTTTTCAACACAAAAACATGCCGAGTTTGTTAAAGCGAAAGTATCCAGTTTTTCGTCTAAATGTGAACTAACTTTACGTTCATAAAAGTCAATCTATCTCTTGCATTTTGTATAGAAAGGAAAAAGATGCAAGCAACTTAATTTTTTTTTTTCGAGCACAACGAAATCAGGGCCATTGTTAAATAAGGTTTCAAAAAATAGGCGGCGCCATCAAGACCAGCAGCAAAATTGTGACCCGATTTATCATAACTCATCTAACTTTTACCCAGAGAATAGCTTTGACAATATGACAGTAATCTAGATCTCTAAAACTACCTCGGTTTAATTAGTTGGGTATATTAGTTTAGGTATATGTACATAATTGTTATGTGTACCTTATCTGCAATCAATAACACCCCTCTTTCTGACTCGGGGGTTAAAAAAGGGTAAATATGTAAAGTACCTACGCCGCTACGCTTTGATTTGATTTATTTCCTTTTTATCTTGACAACAACTCTTCGTGTTTGCTGCTAATTAGTCTGCCTGGTGCATAGCGAGCGACTCAACGAGGACTTATATCTAACCTCTACCCGTCTCTCTCATACAAAGTAATAAACTTGTTCGTAATTTTCCGTACTTGGATTTGGTATATTTGTAAAACTGAGACGAACGTTAGGTACTATGTGTTTGTATAACTTTCTCCAGTAACAACCAGGATTGTTACAAATAAATCTATTCACGGAAAATACATTCGGTATAATTCACAAATATTTAGTGAACTGAAAATTCACATGATTTGCAATACTGAAAAAGGCTTTCCCACAAAGATCGTTCAATGCAACAATTGATGAGGCAATTAACAACGATTTGCTTTGAGCTAATTTCTTTTTTGTGGAATTAAAAAGCCTTCGATTGATCTAATGACCTGTGTCCAACTTTCGCACGTTCATTTTACCTTGCGAAGCAATTCCAATCATTGATGCCACTTATTAAGTATTTACCTACAACAGAATTAAATAGTTAATTTAAAAAAAATACCGTAAATGTACGAGCAGTCTTCCGATCACTTTTTAAATGTTTTTTTTTTGTTTTTATCCGCATATTACTTGCATTGACGCTTAGAAATGGTTCACCTAATTTTATTAGGTATATGAAATAAAAAAAAAATACTTTCCAATATCCATTGCACATTGAAGTCAGTAACTTCGTAAACTCGAAGACCAGAAGTTCAATTGAATGGCAATTAAATATTTGCTATTCAATACAAACTTTTTTTTGAGTTTGTTTTCAATAATTTAACATTTATCGAAGGAATCTAGTATTCCAAATAGCGTGTTAAATATATTTAAAATATCCATATATCATATTTTCATGGAGAATTCTATAATTAAGAAGGCGACAAAGAAAAGACAATAAGATCTGGTGTAATGATTAATATTATCTTATATAAACTTTTTTGTTCTTAACTTTTTATTCGTATATTATATATTTAATTATAAATAGTTAAGATTATATTGACGCTAGGAACTAATGTTCCTTAATAATGGATTCTGTCATAAAATAGGGAATGCAATGCTTTTTAATCAAAGAAATAGACACAGCCTACAAGTACCCCAGTATTGTGAGTCTCAATCGAATTAAAAAACCTCGATCGTATGAAGCATTTGAAACTACTTTTACCGGCTGAACGCAACTATTAAGGTAGTAAGGAGTCGACCAACACTACCCTTTACGTGCCATTGAAGAAAAAGTTACTTACTTTTTCAATCAAGTAAGATGGTGATGCAAGCAAACGTATTATATTATCTACTTACAATAGGTAACCCTTGTGCATTTTAATATTAATGTTAGTAATGTGTTCTTATATAACTGTGTTGATGTTCAATATAGTATAAATCTATTCGATTCTATTCTATTCTTATTTCATACAAAAGTTCTGTCTCTTAAAAACTAACATTTTTGCGTTTTGTGACGAAGTGTCACCGTAAGCGAAAAAGTATCTACTGAAGAAAGGAAAAGTCTAAGGAAAGGTCCTTAGGCATAAATGGATACTTTTATCCTCAAACACCAAGACTCTGAACTTGTATCGTCAATCACCGTAAAATTTTTGATTATTTTATAACCTCAGATTGGTGATTTTATTGTGAAAGTTGATATTGTATTACACGGTTGATAAAGTTGATTTCACGTTATTCGTGCGATCCGAGTGCGTGTGAAATATGAATACAGGAAAGAACACGAGTGGTTTCAGACCTTATTTGTGTTATAATAAAATTATTTGTTGCTCAGCTTTGGAAATATTAATTTTTCAATATCCTTAAAGTCGTAAAATATTACACTGAAGTACCTATAAAGAAAACTTTACGAGCATTACCACTTAGATCGCAGATATACCACCTGTCCATAAAATTTGACGGCCTTATGAGTGGTTCTTTCTACTAAAAAGCTAGGTTCCAATCCATGCAGGAGTAGATGTTTTTACGATGAACATTTTTTTAATAAAATGGTCAAGCAAATGACTCCATTCCATCTGATGGTAAACAGAAGTGGATTCCCAATAAATACGAGAGAAACTATGCACTAGCCATCTTGATCTTGCCGACCTGCAAGATACTTCTTCACGTGTGCTGGCAACGAAATACATTTCTTGATGGTGCGACAAAGAAATGAGTTACCAAATTTCTTTATGCACGTAGGAATGGTTAACACAGTTTGTCTGTAATACCACAGGCCAGCACGTGTAGCTGTTTTAATAATTTAATTTAATTTACATGTTATTACATATATGTACGTATATTTAGTGTATTTCAAACGTTTATTAAAACTAAAATCTGACCAAGACTATACTAACATTTATGGACGAGCTCTTAATTATTTCATATAGGTACCTAATGCTAAAATTTCTCATATCATATTGATAACGTGTATGTTACTTATATATTATTTTATTAGTTAATTACACTAAAGTTCCTTTACTCCATTACTACTTTTTATTAACGAAATCTCTTATAACTCTAATGTGAAAGGCGTGATAGCGATAATAATAATTTTTATAGACCTACATCCTATAAAAACGACTTCACTCTAGTCTCCGTAATTTAAATGGTGAATGAAGCATATAAGTCACGGTTCTCTATTCAAAGCTCCAGCTTACGAATAAGGGGTGACTTTATTGATTTTCGGCAATGAAGCGGAGAGAGGACTTTCAACCCTTATACTGTCTACTTTCTTATTTTTATCCTTGTTTTCATTAAATATTTTATAGTTATTACAAATTAACTTAATTGTGGCGTAAGTCCTTTCATAGTAATTAGTTGTTTGGTCATCTACGCATTTTAGAACATTCTTCCTTCAGTAGTGAAAAGTATATAGCAAGAGTATTTTTTTATTAAGTTGGAATCCTAGGGTACGGAGGGGCTAAACAACGATTAAGGATTTTTTAGCTGATTGAATTTGTGCAACAAATTGCATACTGTCCAACGTACAATCAGCTTTGCCAGCACACGACATACAGCTTTAGTGTATACCTATGTAGAACCGCATTGATTTTGTTACAGACTCTTAAAACAACAACGTGTGTGGTGCGCCCTAACAGGTTATAATACTAACTAAAACGGTTGTGGAATAATTTTCCTGCGGAGGTTTTCTTAATAGAGTATAACGTGGGGTTCTTCGAAAAGGGTGTGAAAACTTTTTACAGAGTCAGTAAAGTGCGAACCCCTTTTGATGTAGGCGTCTACAAGCTACCATATCCTTGGTATAAAAAATTGTTCTTAAAACTACAGATGACTACAGATGAGAAAGGCCTAAAGAATGAATTGACAATTCGATTTATTGCCATTCTTCATAAAAATATGAACTAAAAATCATAACATAACTTACATTATTCTTTACGATCTGGGACGAAAATTAAAATTTTGCCCTATAAATTTGTATTGTAAGGAAATAATTCGCCAATGATTCATATGATATTCAACCAAACGGTTAACCAATTTCGCGGCGTTAATTTCTTATTTATTAAAATTATTACAAGTATATGAATAGCTACATTGGGGAACTGAATATAGTCAAAGATTGAATAAGATTGAAAAAAAACTAATGGAAATGAGTACTGTAAGTTTCATTCGAATTGAAACATCTCTTCAGCTGAAGTCGTATCAAAATGAAATCAACGCCTATGTTGTGAAGTAATGGAGATCTCCTTTTTTATACCTATGTGCATTTGTGAGCTGTGGGTCTAGCACGAATAATTTGCGAAAAAGTATTCGTATCGTCACCGTAAACAATTTGTATGAGAATCGAGCAGCGTCTCTACCGTACGTAAAAGGAACTAAATTTGGAAGCACGAATTACTTTCGTATCGTTATAGTATAGTAACGTAAAAGTAACTTAAGATGTTTACATTAACATAGCGCATATTAGCGAGCACGAATAGTTTTTTGACGTACGGTATCGTGAAAGACGTTAGCTGGCTATCGAGAACACACGAATATTTATTCACGGAGAATTTGTTGGTGAGAAAACTTGCGTCGTGGAATTAAAATAGGTTTTAACAAGAATTTGAAGTGTTAGAGGTGTTGGTTAGGTGAATATTTAAGTATATTATATCATAAAAATGCAAAGGCCACGGAGATTTGAACGTAGTGCATTATATTATTATCTGGCAATGAGATTAATTGAGAGCGCGGATTGATTGATTGAGCAAAGAGAAACTAGGTAAGTATATATTTATTATAACTTTATTTATAATGATTACCCTATTCAATTTTACTATTTCTTTTTGCTGGAAATATCTTATTTAAATATCTTTTTACAGAGATATCGGGCCAATCAGAGAAAAACATTGAATTTATTAGATATCAGTGACACGGAGTTCAAAAATAGATTTCGCCTTAATAAAGAAGCATTTCGGTTTTTATGTGCAAAACTTCATCAACATTCAGCGTTAAAATCAACGAAAAGAATAAGTTTAGAACTAAAGGTAAGATAACCCAACATGAAAGGGAATAATTATTAATTAAAGCAAAGATAAAATTAATGTAATAATCCATTATTTTAGGTTCTTTATGCGTTATCTTTTTATGCCACTGGCTCCTACCTCCTACCTACCAAAGGCAAGGAAGGCAAGGAAACATTTGGGCCAAACAACAGTCAGCAAATACGTAAGAGAAGTGAATAATGCACTCATTGGTCGTCAAATAATGAATTGGTTCATAAAATTCCCCGAAACTAGAGCTCATAGAGACGCAATAAAAATCAGTAAGTGTTTTGCTTTCATTAATTGAAATAGTTACGTATTGATTTAATATAATACTATTATAATTTAGGCAGTATCTAGTACTAGTGCGTGTGTGCGTAGAGTTGTTGTTGTTTGCCATAATTTAATTAAATATTTACTACTTTTCAATTTATAATTATTAATAATAAATATAGTATATTATTACGAATTTCTAAATTACAGATTCTACTCCAAGTTCGGCATTCCTGGGGTCATTGGATGTATTGATTGGTGTCATTTTCATATTTTTACGCCGAAAAAAGAAATGGAGCATTTATTTTATTGTAGAAAACACATCTATTCATTAAATGTCCAAATGGTCTGTAATGTTTAAAATGACAATTGGAAAATAATTACAATTTTCTCTATTGAAAATATTGGTAGGCACAAACCTGATCACGCCTGTTTTTTCAATTTCTCTAGCTGGTATGTACGCTTTAAAAAAGTATTTATTCAAAAATGTATCATTACTAATAAAATTATTTGCTGTGATTGCTTGTTTAAATATGACTGCAAGTTTTTTCGCATTAAAAAATAAGTCCTCACCCACATTTTTGTCCCTTCCCTGTCCCTCTAAGTTGTAAGACCTTTTCCGAGGAGGTTCTCCCAAAGAATCCCCGCCCATTTTGTTAATTTATACACTATTTAATGTATCGACAAGTTAAAACAAACAATTTATAAATTAGAAACAAAAAACTTTTCAGAGAAAATTTTAAATCGACGGCTTCATTCAATGTTCCCGCCAAAAGGCCGAATATAATCACTGGTGCGCGAAAGTCCAGTAGGCCGTTCGGAAATCAAAAGACCCACCAAATGTTTCTTTTGAATAATTCAATAATTACTTGACAATTTAGTGTTACTATAGAGAGTTACGGCCAATTAATTTTATATATTTCGTACTCTTATTTTTAATGCATATACATGTCCATTACGAAATATATTTTCTTAGTTTTAATTAACAATACTACATCATCTCATTTCAGAACGCATCATTTGTTCTTTAACTATTTTGCCGGTCCTAACATTGTTTACTTTAGCATGACGTCACCTGCGTGATACTATCGAGTTCACGTTACGATGGCGAAGGTACTTCGTGCTAAGGCCTAGCGTTGTTCTGCGTAAACCTCTCGTATCCACGAGACGTTTACGTTACGATTTCACTTCAAATTCGTGCTAGCGCTACTGAACGCAACTACGATCAAAATGTCTCGATACTATTTTAACTAACACTAGTGGTATAGATGAATTGTTTGCTTATTTGATATTCGTCAACATAAAATATACGATGAGAATCTGTAAGTATAGTACATTACACAAAATAGATAGTGTATCAATAAACAAACACCCGTCAAACGATTTCTTTCCAGAACAATGAACTAAAAAAGTAGTTTATCTCAGTCGGTAGCAAGGTCAAAGTCAGAGCAGTTCGCACTGCGTCGCCTCGCCTCATATCTGCAGTAAACAAAGATCTTTATCAAGAATATGCAAATGGAGACGTGATAAAAATGAACGGCGACAGCAGACAGAACTTACAGAATGTAGAGTCGGCATGTAAGACAAAAAAAAAGTATTTTATATGTTTTACCTATTACTTAACCGCTTACCGTTTTGTAGCTAGTATTTACTTACTCACATTTTCGCATTTAGTTCCTAAAAGTATATTTATACAAAAAATTTATGACTGAATTGCCTACATTGCTGTGTGATTTTATAAAACATTATATATCTTTTGCAGTTTTAGGGTAGAAAATAAACTATAGTTAAATGTTCCTAACTTCAAGAGTTTTCTCTATTAATCCAACATTACAAACTTCATGGTAATTTCGTGTTTCCTTCGTCATGATTCAGTTGCGTGATCTCAACTCTGTTTTGACAATCTGTGATACCTATCACAAATAGTAAATCCAAAGCTTCGAAATGGTTCTACAATTTGTAAATGTTAATACAATTGTAACTTGAACAAAGTATTTTGCACTCCAAATATGTAAGTTATGAAGCAAAAACTAGATATTTTATTTTATATTCATTATTTTATTAGATCTACGACCAGTTGTTTATAATATTATTTACAATAGGCTTATATTTAATTACTTCTCTGACTAAATGTAACAACTACTTATAGGTAAGCACTACATGCTTAACTAAAGACACAATCTTATAAGTTTAAATTTATTAAATTGAGCCTTGTACGTACCGACCTACTTTTAGATAACAACTTCTTTTAAATCATATAATATCGACATGGGAAAATTCATAAAGGAAATTTTGTCAAAAATTAGTTTTATCTATATTTGGAATCAGCGTAACGAGCTCTAGCGATTGTTATATTTAACATAAATAATCTTTAAAAAAAGTCCATTACAACCAGGATTTTAAACAGATCTAGCAGATTTTTTACGACTTGGGATGTATGTCTAAAATAATTTTAAATTGTGAGCGTAAGTCTGGTTTTTATTATTTATGATATGCAAGTAAGGTAGCACAGTTTAGATGCAAAGTAACTACTAAACGGGATCTTTACTCGAATATTAATGGTTTATTTAATCTTCATTGTACAAAGTCATGTATGAGGATTAAAAGTTAAATATTTACCTTTTATATATTAATATACATATTTATTTACTACACAATGAATGTAAAATTATGACTTGTAATTACGTCATGCGTCATAAATACACATTATAAATATACAAAAATAATAGACAATTTAATAGGTAGGATTATAAGATATACAATCTCCCTTTTTTATAGGAGTTTTTAACTGATCTCCGAATATGAGAAGGTTATATGTTCTATATGTGTTATATTGACAAATGAACAGTTAATTAATTATGGCAGTTTATAAATAACAAGACCATTTTCATCATAAGTAGAAATAGATACACACAACGTCCGTCCTCATAGTACTTGTTGATTATGAACAGAACAATGAATGATATTAATTTGCAGAAGACATACTGTCTCAATCGTTTGAATGAGCGAAAATAAAACTTGGAATATTTTGAAATATTTACATCAAGCTATTTAGTTTGAGTAACAGTGTCCTTATGTAAATAAGCTAAAATATGATCCATTTGTGTTTAATATTTCATTAGGGTAATGGTGTCATTTACAAATTATCGTCTGGTGATTAACACACTCAAAAGCCTTGGATAAGTCACGGTCCTACTCCATGAATAAACATATATAGATAGCATGACGTGTCGAAATACGCGATATCCCTTCATAAAAAATTTATAAAAAGAATATAATTTCAAAAATAACGTCGAATCGTAAATTGTACTCTTTGTAAAAAAATAAAGAAACTGAAATAAATCTTTATATAAATATTATAATTATCTAATTAAGAAGGAATTTAGCTCGTGTCTAATCTACAAGTAGTTTTGAAGAGTTCATAATCTTCTTCTCTTTATATATAAAAATACATTGATGTTCACTACTCTCGCTATAGCTCAAAAACGGTTTGAATAATTGAAATAATTTATATTGGGTTTTGTTCGGTTTAATTGAGGGATAGTTTAAAAATTAAAATAGCTTGGAAAATTCTAAAGAAAAGCTCAAAAATAAACCACTGGAAATTGGTTATTTCACTTGTAAAAACGTCTAACTAACATGTTAAAAATTTAAACTATCATTTCTTCTATCGATACATCGGGTTTCTTTTGTTAGATGGTGCAAGTGGTAATTTTTCGGTGAAAGAAAGTTCACCAACTTGTATTCTATATAAATATTGAAAAGCCTTTGAACGGTTAATAATAACTTACCTACCAATTGAAATGTCACTTTAGTAGATATCATGTAAATAGTAGATTTATCAACAAATTTCACGATGCAACAACGAAAGTTTTTGCATAACAATATCCGTGGCACATACGTATATACTTATTCTTTACAATTGAGCAGATAACACAATATCTCCATTGTTAAATGCATCTTTTTCTAGCCTCTTCGCTATTATCAATTGTTAATTCCACATTTACGACTCTAAAATTCATTTGAGTCAAGCATATAGTAAATGTCGATCACAGTTTTTTCTTGTCTGATCATAATTTTGTTTAAAGTTTTTTTTATTATCATTATTCGAAGAGTGTCTAGTCTTAAGATCTACATATTATGTAACTATGGAACGCAAAATAAAGATTGTTTTGAATTGAATTGTCTAACAAAAGGTAAGTGTAAAATAGTATTGCAAATTAAGTAATATTACTTTTTATATAAAAAGGTATAATAGTAAAAAGAGGTAGAAAAGACTATTCATTTATAACCTTCCCTATTCCTCCTTATAGGACTATAAGGAATATGACTTAATTTTTTGAGCCACGATATACTCCTGGGAACCTAGACACATTTAAATTTTAATTGTATCTGGACACACATTGTTTTGTACGCCTATACAGGTCAATTGTAACAGTACCTATTATTAAATAATAGCTAGCATAGATACACAACGTACATAGGAAATAATTATTAAGGAGATGACACATTTCCGTTGCGATGAAGTCAATGTACAGTAGAATCGAATAGGATCAAGATAAAATAGTAACTATCATGAATAAAAGAGTTCCATTCAAACCTGAAATAATTTTGATTGAATTTTATGATATTTATACAGAATGTTTCTTTTTAATTTCTTGGAAAAGGCAACACCAATTTTGTTTAAATAAATCGGTTATGTTTATCCATTCCACATAGAAATCTTCGATTGAATGTGAAATCAGAGAATGATAATATCCCTTGTGCAACCTCAATTCCACATCAGCTACAAGATAGGATATTTACTAAAAAAAATTACACAGCTATTAATTTAACACATATTTACCTAGCACCAATTCCAAAAGACCGAGACGCTTCGATTAACACCAGAAACAAGCAATAATAAGGCTTTTTCGCACACTTCAGACTAATGTCTCGGGCGTCGTGGCGTAACTCAGCTCTCAGACAACAAAGAAAGCGAAAGGGTACAGATTTACCTCCCTGTCTGCGTCAGAACGTAGTGTTCTAGGGGTCTGTACTCAAATAAACTTTCTGTCAGATGAAATTCGTTTATGCTGCGCATAATTTACGATATAATTGTTATATTTAGATCAAACAAGCACTGTTTTCACTGAGTCACTTGATTTATACTTTAGATTTTTGATTTCAAACATTTACACAGAATATAAAAAATGTAAATTAGGTGACCAATGTTAGCGTAAATCTCTTTTATAAATAACTTGCGCCTCTAGTGTCAAAATTAAGCTTGTTAGGTTTGCCGACATAGCGATGAAAAGTCTTCGGGTGTCATCCCGCGCGTCAGTTGAAAGCGGTCAGTGCATCGCTGTGGATTAGAGTGGGTGAGGGCCCCACACATCCCCTGTTACCTTCCCCGGGTAAAAGGGAGCAAAGAGATTTCCCACAGCGATTAAAAACAGGATTTGTGCTTTGTTGCTACAGCAGTATTTGCACATTTTCGGGCTTATAATGTTACCTAAAATATTTCAAAACAAAAACTGCTTTGCCTAAGATTTTTTTAATAGTTTTATCATAGTGAAGGCTGGTTTTCAGTCTGGTTGCCAGTGTCGTCCATGGAGTCTTTAATATAATTTAACGCATTGTTAATCCTTATGCGCTATATCTGCACGCAAATGTTCTGCACCTTGATTTGGTTTGATCAAGAAGGTAGATCTAACTATCTAGGATCATCGAATTCACTAGGTGCTATGCTTGCCAATCGCGTCAATGATCTCAAGTCAATTGTTTTCTTGCGATTTTAATAGTTTGAGCTAAATATTTTTCAGGCTTCTTTGTTCTGTGATTTTTTTGTAGCTTTACAGTCATGTGAGATAGTTTAAAATTATGAAAGCCTTGATTTGGGCACTTAGGATAAAGTCTTCCCAACGTCTAGGGTCCTAATTTTATTGGATCGATTATATATCTAACTCTTATATGGACGCTTCGCTTATAGAAGAGAGGTAGGTTCTAAGACCTAGTAGGACGGTACCTATCTATAAGTGACAGTGATACATGGTTGTGTAATATTGAAGTGTCTGTTCATTTTGCAATATCCTACAGTCGCATCATTGCACTTATGTTACTGCGAGCTCTTAAGATTATTCATAGTAGCCCTTTATTAGAACACTGAGTGTATCACACCAGACGTTAACCATTGTTCAGCACTCCTGCATGTTTTTGCTTTTGAGAAATTTAAGGGCCTATATTTTGGGATCTCCCGAAGAATCATTCGGGTTCATCCAATCTGTTGTCCTTGAGCTACAGTTCTAGTTTCTTCGTATTCTGTTGTTTACAGAACCCTTCAAATGCGCTGCAGACACATATTGCGCGATTGTTTGTTGGTTTTGTAATTACACGTGTCCGCTCTGCGCTCTTTAGTATTCTAATGTAACAAATGATTTATTAGCTACTAAATTAAATGATTCCGTAAAAGTTTTACGTGTTCTAACTTTAAAAATTATATATATTTTATGTGTTTTGCATAATATTTTCAGTGCTAATCTTGTACTCGGCACCGCAAGTTCTGCTTTCCAAGATCTGGTCTTGGAAGAGTGTATGGATTTTTTGAAATTTTATTGTTTTTTTTATATAAAAAGGTCATTTTCGTAAGGTCGTTTCATAAAAAAGTCGGACAATGACTCGATACCACCTGATGATAAGCAGTAGAGCAGTCCATGTGTGAAGATAGCTAGAGCAGCATGCGTCATACTGCCCTAGCCACCTTCACCTCACCGGCCCAAAAAGTATTTTTTCACGCCATTCTTTAATGACTCATGAACCCATGTTATATGAAGGATAATATGTACAAAATAATAAATAAAGAAAAATAAAAGAATAAACAAGGGAATAGGTACATGACAGTATCCATATTTCTTCGATAAATAAATAATTTGGTTTATTAACTTTGGCTACATAATACATGTGACTGTGAGAATTAAAAATGAAATAACTTACTTTGAAACTTTTCATATTTACTTAGGTTAAAGTGAGACTTGTAAAAGAATAGGTAGGAATTTATAAATTCAATTTCAATAATAACAATAGCTCTCACTAAAATAGTTTAGTTTGTAGGGCTTGAATTTGAATTAGGAACATATGAAATTAACTAAAAATAAATGAAGGTTTACTCACCAGCAGCAGGATCAGGTGATTCCTGAAAAGATAGAAAAACATTGATATAATTATTTTTCTGAAATTCATCCTAAAAATTTATTATATTTGCAAAAGCTAGCAATTAATAGAAAATTAGATAAACTTATAAATTCGTTCTATATTAAAACCAAACTTAAAATAATCCTATTCGTTGAACTAGTAATGGCCTTTATCTAAAACTGTAGTTAATGTGGATATAAATTAATTGCCAGAAGTTGCAATAATGGCCTGTAATAGCGCTTTACGTCAGTATAACAGTACAAAAGAACTTGTAACAAAGTAGGTATTATTATATACCTAAGTATGAAGGCTAAATGAATGAACATAATGTTTTACTCTTTGTTCCTTACCAGTCCGTCAGCATCCCTCTACAATAGAATCTCTATGGTGTCTCCTTAACAAGATGGCTTACAATAAAAATAACTATCGTGAAAGATAACGCATGGGAATCGACTTTTTCGGAGGTTGAGCGAGGGTCAATGTCAAATCCCAGCAACCAGACATCTTATTTAGGATAGGTCAAAGACGCCTTATACAATTAATTATAAATTCTTATATATGTATATCATAAGTATTTTTGCAAGATCACGGTAATTTATTGTTTTCCTCAGTTTTTTGAGTGTGACAAATATCTGAATAGAAACTTTTATAAAACCACATATTTTAGGTTATTTTAGAATCGATTAGTGCAGAAACTTTCTAGCTACTTTACCTCCTAGGTACAAGCAAATCAATACAATTTCTCCGAACTATAACCGTTATAATCTCGCGTGCGTGCCTGACACTGTGATGTGCCAAAACAATGCACCATCAATCGGAATATTGACCCAAGTGACAATATCAAGTCACTATATGCCCTTATCAGATAAATATGCCCGTAAATAATCTCTTGAACATCAATACAGTTTTACCAATACATTATCGCCTTAACAAGTCAAACAGATAAATACCAAGAGATTAAAGATCCCAAATACCATAAGGGCATAATGAAAGTGTGTTCATGAGATGATTATATATTTTATTTATTTATTTATATCTACATATATAAATAAATAATGAATAAATTATTTAATAGATTAGAAATTACTTTTGAATTTAAAGTGTTTGTTTATTGCAGACATTTATGCATACACTGAGTTTAGATACACCCATGTCAGTTCCGACCAATATGTTCGTATTGATTAACACAGGTTAAGGAATATGTATGAATAAAAATAACTATTTTTCACATTCAAGATGGCATGCATGCAAATAGGCGAGGTTCGAGGATAACTGATGCACTCATAGATAAATTTGAGATGAATTTTTAGTATTTGCTATTTCAAAAAAGCCGAGATTCGCAATGTATAGCAGCACTACTCCTTATAACACTTACCGCCCTATCAATTCCTCTTTTCCTTACGCTGTTAAATATACATTGATACTTACGAATTTACTTCTGTCTTTCTCTTTTTGTTTAAGCTCTGCCTCTTTCTTAGCTTGCTGTATAAGTTGGTCTACAAATTCAGTAGCTTGCCGTAGTTTCTCTGGGTCGCTTTTGAAGGAGGCGACCCTTTCAGCAAGCACTGAAGTATCACTGTCTTGTATCATTTTGAATAATCACTAGTCACTCAAGACTCTAATGCACGTCCTTTCATAGCTTAGGGGTTCGGACCCTAGTTTAGTTCAGTTGATTGGCGCGGGGGGGTGTTGTCAGTCATTGTATGAATACGCGACGCGCGGCACGAACTACGTCTACCGAAGCACTGGCGAGCGAGCGTCCGGGTCCGCATGCTCTGATCATGCGCCGAACAGTGGGCAAATTTCCACAGCTTAACATCTTGTTTGACGGACTGTTAACAAATACATTATCGGGTTTTACAGTGACTTTAGCTATATATTACAAAAAAAATGTACAAGATTAGAATAAACAAGGTAATTCTGTCAAGACAGCATTTACATAAACCTGTTTCAAGGTATTTTATTGTATGTACTTTAAATATTAAATAAATAAATAACATACCAAATAAAAATTTCTTACAAATATTTATTACATCTATACTATTATAAATATGAAAGATTTGTATGTATATAATGAATAAACTCTAAACCTACTAGACTGATTTCAAAAATTATTTCACCATTAAAATGCTACATTAATTTTGATTAATATAGGCTATTTCTTACTAAAATTAATAGGGATCCCTACAGAAATTTCAGTAATGTAACGCAAGCTGCAAAAAATCACCGAAAACTTTTTCTGGTATAACAAAAAATGTTCTACAATATTAAAAAATCCGCGGTACAATGTCTAACTATTGTAATTACGTCACTATAACTTCTTTAGATTAGAACATGTATCCATTACTTGGTATTGATCCATATGCAAATAAATCATTTCTTATTTAAGACTCTTTCAATACATGTAGATTACTCTTTGAATTACTGAAATCGGACATTCTATTCAAAGATATTACGGATTTGGTTCTGCGTTCCAATCCCTTGCTTGCGACACCGGCGGCCAAGGCACGAGGCGGCCCTCGTACTGTGCACCACGGCGGCGACCGACGAGGAGAGGTTCGTGCACATATGATATGAGAATCTGTTCGAGGGCGATCGTCTCACCGAGAAACAACTCAATAAATGAGAAGATCATGGAAAAATTACCAGGTAATTTTAAATAATATAAATCTATTGTAACGTGTGGAACATCTGAGATACAGTGCACTGCCCACAAGAATATTTAAATTATCTGCGTCCTCTCGGTTTACCACCATACGAACTGAAATAAATATAGGTACTTGCATTCCACTATTAAGAAATTTCAGCTCACCCATTATGTGTAATAGTAGAAGGCTTTTGATTTAGGAATTACGATACAATCCAGCCGGTTAGGTCGCTCTCATTCCTCAGATCACGATGATACCGTGATGACCGATACAGATTTGCCTATATCTTTTAAAAGGTTACAGTTTCCTGTAAAGGTATCGTTTGCTCTTTCAATATATAAATCCCAGGGACAAACTTTCTCGATGATTGCCATCGACCTCGGAGAAGAATGCTTGTCTCGTGACCAATTATATGTTGTACTCTCTCGAGTAGGGTCTTCTGAATATCAATGTTTTGTTGCCATCTACGAACACCACAACCAAATTATTCAGTAAACATTATGGAAACTGAGTAAAACCTATAAAATTAAACAGTCTTGAATATTTATTAAAATACATGTATAAATATAAAAAATAAAATTTGAATAAAATAAATAATAAATAAACTTTCCGATTGATTGTATCTTAAGATACATTCACTCTACGTTTATCCCAAAATATTTAAAACGGGTATATGTTTTAAATATTTAAAACACATACCCGTGCGAATCCGGGGCAGGCAAACTAGTAAGTTTATAAATATTTTGATGACTTCCACCATTACAAACAAGGTTCCTCCTATGTCTAGATTGGCTCTAATAACGGCCGAGGAACGATCTTAAAGTGGTCTCGTACAGAGTTGCAGCTATGGGATTAGTCCCCATGAGACCATTTTTAGGGCCTATAAGTGAAGTTCTTATTGGTCCTTCGTTTCTCATGCGATGCGACTAAAACAGTGTCTACTACGTTAGTAAGTAATTAAAGCGTTTGTAGCCAACTGTCAAATTATATGGAAGCCACAGCAGCGCCTCTATTGTAAAGAATAAAAAATTCCACAGGTAAAACCTCCAGGCTCCTCCGTTGTGTCGCTTAGAGTCTCAGATACTAAATTCCATAATTCTAAGCATTGAGAAGCAAACGCAGATTATGTATGCATCGACATCTGCGACATCGTCACTGCTACTATCAATGAAGTATTCAATCATCTCGGGAAATTCAAACAACGTTGCAGCTTCTGAATATTTTACGACAAAAGACCCTTTTATTCATGAGCGTAAAAACTGACATAAACATTTGACTTTCTTGAATATTTTACCCCGGAACCTTTCAGTTTATTTGTGGCTTTGATTTAGGGAAAACACATATCGAGTGTGAGTTACAATTGAATTAAACCGTCTCGATCGTCTTTGTCAGCTATCGAAACTCGACGTAAGGAACGAGCACCACGTATGTTGTGAAGTACACCTATCCCCCGATTTACACGATAGATACGTTCCTAAGAAAACCGTGTAAATCGAAAAGCTTGCAGAAAATGCATAGTTATGCTATTTAACAGTTGTGATTTTTTCAATATTTTTAGGTGTACACAGAAATAAAAATAAAATGCATTGACAGGTTAAAATATGTAATAGATTACGGAAACGCTATTTTTTTATTTAATTACAATACATAAAACAGAAGAACAAAAAATAAAACCAAGGGTTTTTATTTTGCACTCACTTGTAATTTATGAATATGGAAAATTAAATCTTTTTGAAACTGTGAAACTTACACTCAAATACAATTTTCCGTAGATAAAACTTTAAGATTAAATTTTATGCGAAGAAATACAGACACAGTGTGCGTGTGCAGCAAGTCAGCACATAAGCTCGAGATTCCCCGTGAGATGTGTACACAGCGCACGTGTTCTATCACAGTAGCATTTAATAGACTGCGATAAAAACAAAAAAAAACTTATTTGGAAAACCGTGTAAAAGTGAAAACGTGTATAACAAATACCGTGTAAATCGGGGGATAGGTGTATTGAAAAACGATTTGCTAGCCCTAATGTGAGTTTCAATCGAATTGAAACGTCTAGATCGTGTTTGTTGTCAGCTATCAAATTGTATGGAAGCGAAAGAAGCGCCACCGTTGTGAAGTATTGGAAACGACAGCGCACACCTCCCCCGGAGGTGATGCCTGTCGATTAGAACTCCTCCAGAGGCGAATCGCTCCTTAAGGCTTGAGGACTCTCCAAGGTTCTCGCCTCCTTAAAACCCCGGTAACGCTGTAAAGGCCATCTGCGGCCAACAGTATTAGTCAGTCCAAAAAAAAAATTGGAAACGATTTTTTTATATGCAATTATCAGCTGAACGCAACTACGATCGAAACGTTTCGATTCGATTGAAACTTATATTAGGGATCCAGTTCTGTGTGCCAGTTTGTATCTAATGGTTTCCTCCGACTTTAACCTGGTCATCCGTCTATCGGATCACCAATGATATTAAAATTGTTGGTGGGCTCTGCGCACTACACTTGTTACTGCAAAACTTACATAACGACATACGGACTGATTACTGACCACTGATGATCCACTTTAATCATTATTACCGACAGTAAACAATGACAAGGTCGTGTACTTGTCGAGTTAATGGATAATTTCTTAAAGAATCTCTTTATAGACGTTTAATACTCGTCTTTCATACTACAATAATGGCTATTTAATTGAGAACGAACTGATAGTGTACTGATAGTGTTGCTATAGTAAATTAATATAAGATAAATTCAATGCCTTTCAACATATAAAATAAAATCTATTTTAAACTTTGATTTTGTTTACTGAAAACTTAAATGAAGAGAAAAGAATTAGATAAATACAGAAATAGCTATTCTTTTAGAACATAAAAGGACTATCCAACAACGATAAATCCACAAAATACGAAAGACGTTACTATAAATCCGCACGATAGAAATTGTGGACAAGCTTTTGCTTTCACTTAAAGGAAAAGGGATAAGAAACTCATTACTATAAGTGGTGGCAAAACTTACGAAGACTCTTAACCATGGTACTCTGAACAATTCAATTTTGTTACATTGTTATTCCATGGCATTAGATACTACGAAGAAAACATAATATTGATATATAGATGAATTTCAGTTGTCGTATCAATAAAACATTTTATTGATACGACAACTGAAATTCATCTAAAATAAATTACAGGTACATGTAATTACAGGTACAGGTACATATTGATAAATACACACACAATTATAGTTTATTTAACTGTCATACGCACCTATAAGATAGAGGATTCGATGTACGAGACAGTATCTTTGAGATTCAGGGAATAACAAATAAGTATGTAAATTTGTTCGTTAATAAGGAATTAACTAAAGTTATGATCATTAATCACAGAATTTGAAATACACTGCTGGTTTACCATCACGTAATTTAATATCTTTCAACGTACCAAGACCAGTGCACCTTATTGAGTGTCGTGTAAAACCGAGAGATAATTTTGTCGATACGCTGGTGACAGATAGTAGTCACCGCAAATTCATCCGAATGCAGTGAAACCTATATTGGGCCATCACGAATAAGTCTCTGGTCTCTCTCGTTCTACGTTTCACGTTTGATATGTAAATGTTTGGTATTTTATTAGTAAATAGCAAAAATCTTTAAAACGTGCCGCCGTACAGGATTTTATTCAGACAAGAAAAATTCAAAAATTACACAAAGAGATTTGATTAGATCCATCAGGTATGTCTAGTTTATTTGTGTACAGTTTATATATATAGTTTATTCACGAATATCAATTAAAGTTACTCTCTATTTAATACATTCTGGTCATCAAAGTAAATACGGAGATTCGACAACATAAACTGTGTCATAACTCATAACGAAGGAGCTTGAAAGATGATTTTTAGACCAAGGAGTACTTTATATGATCCAAAAGGAATAGCAAATTTAAAAATAATCTAATGCTGTTAACAGAGCTGCTATATGGTAATTCAAAAGAACTAATGGATCATGAAAACGTATAGTTTGTCAATAGTATAACTCCAAGGTCAAACATTGTGGTTTCAATTGGAAAAAATGCTAAAAGGTAATTAAAGTTTACGTCAAAAACTCAAGGAAGGTGACTTCCTTTGACTGTGAGTTTGAAGTTAAATTCCCAATTAAGAGCGCCTTTTGTTTTCATTGATGCGTTACGAGTTTCGGCAGTCGCGTTATATAAATGTTAAATAAGTTACATTGGAAAACGTGAATTTGATTTTCTTAGTTTTCCATAGCGTCTAATCTCACGTTACGCGCCATGTTCCTAATTATCTAGGTAAACGCGACATTGCATATTTACACAAGCAAATTAAGGAATTTTATGTTACAAAATCATGGCTTGCTTTCGTTGTATTGAATTTTTGAACAGATTTTGATTTATTTTTTAATTACCTACCTGTTTATCTTATAATATTATAAAAAATATTATATTTGAATATTCTATGCTCATATTATAAAGAGGTTAGGCTTGTGAGGTTGAAGGGGGTAATCTCTAGTACGACTGGTGGGAATTTAAAAATTCTTTGGTTTGTGGCCCATAGCTATACACTATAATAATATACTGAGAGGATTAAAAATGTTACTCTTAGTTCGCTGTCGATAATAAGTAGTAGGTATATAGATCCAACGTATGTTTTAATTACTGCTAATACATCTGTGCGAAATAAGGAAAAAGGTAAATGTAGGAGATTAATTTACTTCTTTCTTTTCTTCCTTAACTTGTAGTCTGCGCTCAACAGTTGACTTAGAAATGCGTCTGTGGCAAGCCTTTAATTAGATACCTAATTAGTTATAGAAACCTTCGGCCTAATAATAATATTCAAGGCCCCATAGGCAAAACGCTCCATAGAAAGATTAAGGAAACGGACCATTATTTAGTACTTAATTTTAACCTACTAATAATACCTTACCTAATGCCTTGTATTTGACCTGGTAAAATGCTCCGCAGAACCCAGGTTACCCCCGTGAAGGGCAATGGACTTACCGGGGAGCTTTAGTGGGTATTCTCAGTGCCGCTCTATTGAGGTACTGAGTGAGCCCCACACACGCCCGTCGCTTAGCCAGTGGCGGGTAGGTCCGTAAATGGATTCCTCCTCGTAAAAAAAAATCCTTGTATTTGCGAGTTTAATTTTTACTTACCTACCTAATAACCTAGCCTAACTGTCTAGCTTATTTAAACTGGCCCTGTCTAAATAAATAAATAAAAAATACTTTGGAATACTATTGTGTAATTTTGGAAAAAATATCTAGTGTTATTTAGATCCATATATGTATAATATATTAATAATTTTAAGTTATCAATTTAATTATAAATTCTATCAAACATCACTTATCCGATGCAAGAGGGCATGATTGCACCGGCTTTTGTTTAGAAGGTGAGGTTTCAAATCACGGTGCTGATGGCGGCGAAGACCGCCTGTCTGGTTCAGGGACACACTCAAAATAATTGTGCCCATCCCAAGACCACGGGGTGCCGGGTGTCGGTAGGCCTTGGAAGCAAATCTAGAACACAAGAATACGGAACAAGTTCTTTAGTAATTCTGTTTCGATTGTTATTCTAATATGTGCCCTGTCCACTGCCACTTAACAAGCTACGATTGTGACGTTAATTTTTCTTAATACCTCGATAATTTCTGAATACCCTGTATCTCGTAGGAATAATTTTACATACCTCTTCATTAAATGTTTGTTTATATGGCCCTCTATGTATGTATACTTTGTAAGACCATACGCGCTTAATATGAAGATTTTCTATTCTAGCAAGTTAACTGGTAGTATGTAACTAAACAAAAAGCATGTAGTAGATAGTTATAAAATAAAGAGGAGTCAGCGCCTTACCAAATAGATGCAGTAATATTTTTAACATCTTCTATATATATTTAACTATTTAGAAATAAATATTTAAATAACATAACCAACATTATCAGGTCTTAAACCACCAGGTGCAGCTGTATTGTTAGGATCGGCTGATCCTTCGGCAATCGGTGCAATTACAGGCGGCTTAACTGAATCAAAGGCGTTCCTGTCATAATAATACTGATTCGAAAATTTGTATTCAGGCCCTCGAGGTATATCAGGAGGAGGAATACTACGTGGTGCCATTTTTAATGGGAAACGACCGTGGAGGTTATGTTTTCTACCCAATAAAAAGTCACGAAAACTTTGAAGAAGCACAGAGATGTCGCGGTATTTCCACTTTTTAGACATTTAAAATTCTATTTCTTAGTTACAAACTTTACAGAATTAAAATTCCTTTTATTTTCGCAAAAATTTAAATCGTTATCGTTGACTTTCTATAATTATTCAATCCACTCATTTAGAATCTTTGAAATAAATGTCAAAAATATATGACCTCTTCATTCCCACGATTTTTTTAAAAACGTCGAACTGGCTTATGCAAATTATAATAATAAAATATAATGTCCTACACTCAGTTCAATTTCACCATTATCTCAACAACGTAATGATCATATTTATCTTAAAAATGCTCATACCGACATGCTAAAGACATATGAGCATTACTTTGTTTAGTTAAGAGTGAAAAGAATGATTTCTTTCTCATTTACGTAGCATTTCATCGTTATTAATAACAATACATTTCATATTCATAATATTTTATCATAATCGCTCATTGCATTCGACTTTCAAAATTTTTTCTCACAAATCATTAACAAAATGGCAGAGTCTATCACTAGTCACCAATAAACCGTGGGGAAAAGTTACACCAGTATGATATAAATAAAGAAATAACTATTAGAGATGTGGCTGTCTGGGCTTCAGTTCCTTTTGTCTTCTCTGTAATAGGGAGAAATGAACCGAAAAAAAGAAAAAAGGTCATTGTCAGTCGTGAAGGCAAAATCAAAAAATGGCAGGTCAGGTTTAGGCTTTACGAGCATAATATATTGCATTGCTCAAGCATGTTTTAAATACCAGGCCCTGAACTTGTTTCTTTATTTAATATACACAATTTACAAAATATAGTGATTTTATTTCTGAATAACCACATAAGATATGTATGTATGCCTTTGCTTTCTCTACATTAGGAAAAATTAAACAACCACAAAAAAAACAACATTTCGCGCCGTTTCGTAGAACTGTCAAAAGTTCATCGTGATTCGTTTTTTGTTTAGTTGTGTTATATTTATATAGAATTTATTTAATAATTAATTCTTTTTTTGATGCAATAAGGTGATTCTTCAAAAAAAAGCACTACTTGTGATTTCCCTTATTGTGATTATTTAAATATGAAAACAAGCGAGTCTCCCGAGAACACCGAGGTTACACCTTCGAAAAAAAAGCTGAAGCAGGCGCGTTTACCGTTTAAACTTATTAGTGATATATCAACCTCGCCAGCAATACCACAAGTACGAAAAAGAAAGCTTTCAGTTACGGAAGAAGAATCTGTCACGAAAGGTGATAAAGTTTGCAAAGATAAAAATAATAGTGAAATTACAACCTCGCCAGCAACACCACAACCGCGAAAAAGAAAGCTTTCAGCTACGGAAGACAAATCTGCTACGAAGGGTGATACAGTCTGCAAAGATAAACAAAATATTGAAATAATTACCTCGCCAGTGACACCACAAGCACAAAAGAGAAAACTTTCAGCTACGGAAGAAGAATCAGTTACAAAGGTTGGTAAAGTCAGCAAAAAAATATTGCAACCAAAATCCCATATGTATAGTGTTGATAACGATCTCCTGGTTCATGGTTGGTTGCGAAACTTTATATTACACAGCCAAGGATAATAAATAATAAGGCCCATAGTTATTGTTACACCATGAATTAAAGTACCTCATGCAGTCTATCTATTTATAAGAACAATTCACCCTTCTATTTGCATTGGGGAGTAAAAATGAGTTAATTTTTGTCTCTGTCCATATAATAGTGGTAAGGATAAAGTCTTCTCAATAGTGGTAAGGAATGAAAGATAAATTTTACAATATACTGCTATTCAATCAGTAGAAATAATAAATAAAGGTCTACTATAGTACTACTTTTATGATCTGTTTTGCATAAGTACAAAAATAAAAGATTCAATAATTAAAATTAATTTAATAGAACTTAGGGTTTTACTGTAAACATTAGTAATGAATAACATAATTACAAGATTAAAAGACTTCAATGTTGATTGTATGTTGAAAATAATTTTATACCCATAATATAAAATAATAATTATACTTAGTTTTGTTTTATTATTGTAAAGTAAGGACAATTTGTAGATTATAACCTACAGACAGTATGTGTATATTAATAAGAATATATTTTATTCACAAAAAAATGTGTCTACATTTTTGCAACTTTTGTTTTTTTTTTATAACACTATTTACAGAAAAAGTTAGAAGCATTAAAGAAAAAAGAGGAAAGAGAGAAAGAAAAACTAGATAGAGAGAAAAAAAAACAACAGGAAAAAGATGAGAAAGCTAAGCAAAGACAGGAGAAAGAAAATCAAAAGCAAAGGGAAAGAGAGGAGAAAGAAGCAAAGCGTAAGGAAAAGGAAGAGAAAGAAGAACTGAAGAGGAAAGAAAAAGAGGAGAAAGAAAAACAGAAAGAGTTAGAAAGAAGTAAGTTTTGTTATTATACTGACCTGAAAAATTAGTACCACACGTTACAATTTCTCCTAAATATCAGAAATTAGGGTTTTCAAATCAGTATGTTTTATACATAAAAATGTTGGATTCTGTCCCAAGGCCATTGTGCAAGGACTAAATTTAAATTAAGTTAAGCATATCTTTTTCATTCCAATTCAATAAGAAGGGATTGAATGATGTTTAGCAACGTGTAAAACACTATATATCCTCACATTGTGTTATTTGTTTATATAACCTTATATATATTTAAATAGTATATAAATTACCACTTACATCTATTTAATGTGCTTTATCCCCAAGTAGCCTAACTGGTAACCCATCTACCATATACTGCCAAATGTGTTTTTTTCAATGTCAATATTAACAGAATTGTTAATAAGACAGCCCCTGTCGGCAACAACAAAAATAGAATAGAATAGAACTTAAAGTTTTATTTTGTTTTATAGGGTAGTAACATTTTTGTGGCAATCCTGAGGCCTGAAACAAACACAAATTTTTTGTTTGATTATTAGTAAAAAAATAAATATATACATTATACTAAGACTTAAAGGAATTGGAATGAAAATGGAAATTCATTTAATAAGCTCAGATAATTTGGGAGTAAGGGAAAAATGAGAGCAGGTAATGGGCAGTAACAGTATTTTTTATTTTGCAATAACTTGATCAAAAGAGAAAGCATTATATAAGCAGCAAGGTAGGAAGAATGCTTAAACATCAAAAGTAAATTATTATGACTTGTGTAATACCTTCTCTAATATTTGTCCATACAATTGACGTCATTTCAAAGTTTGTAATTTATATGAAACATATGTTTTACAAAAAAAAATACCATAGTATAATAGGTTAAAATATATTGCTTATTAATGATTTAAAAAAATGATTGAATAGTTTTAAATATACAAACCCAATAAAGAAATACTGCTTTATCCCCATACAAGTACAATAACGTCACTATGAGTTTGTGTAATGGATTCTTGATAACAGAAAATGTAGATAGTAATATGTATGTAAATATCATAAATATACTGAATCAACCTAAATAACTTATGTCTTGTATTATTACAGAGCTAAAAGAAGAAAAAGAAGAACAAAAAAGGAAAGAAAGAGAAGAGAAAGAGGAACAGAAAAGGAAAGAGAGAGAGGCAAAAGAGGAAGAAAAACGAAAAAAGCAAGAGGCTTTAGAATTAGAGAAACAAGAACAGGAATTGAAGAAAAAAAAAGCAGCTGAGGCATTCGTTAATTTCTTTGTACCAAAACAGAAATCTGATAAAGATCAGCCAATGACAGGACCTATTAGTAAAACCAGTGTTTTATCCAGTTTCGCAATAAAAAATGATATGAGGTTGGCACCTACAGTTCGGGTTGACCTATCTGATGATAAGAAACAGAAGCTTGATGATTTATTGGATGAACAGAGGGCCAAAGTAAATGGCCTTTATTTGAAAGGTTTGCAAAAAGGCACTAATAAACCTCTGTCAAGTGGAAAGACATGGCCATTATCTGATAAGAATGAAGATGATGATGATGTAATGATAATTGGTATGTTTTATTCATTTTACCTACGATAAAGGCCAGAATTGTTGATTTTATACCATAAAAGTGTTCGCTATGTGAGAAGATTCTATTATACCTAATATACAAATTACTTAATTATAACTACATGTTGTTAGTATGACTTTGAACCTTATAACTTCTTCCCAAATTAATAATCTAAATTAGTCCTAAGTACATATTTCCATCTGACTTTTCTTTACAGAAGACGAGTTGCCGCCGATAGAAGGTGCTGAAGGAATATTAACCTGTGATCCAGCTATACGTGAAAATCTGAGACCAAAATTTCTGTGCTTCCATGACAATAGGCGTCCACCATATTGGGGCACGTGGCGAAAGAAAAGTACCGCTATAAAACCAAGGAGACCATTTGGTCAGGATGAGGTATTTTAATTCATTATATCTTAGTATTCATTTATGTTCCGGAGGCATCTTCATTGGATATGTGGGAGGAATGGTGGTACTAACCTACATTAGGTCACCATGGTGGTGCTATAGCAAAGTACTCATGTATTTCACCCATGCACAAGGCCTGTGCTCAGCAGTGGGACAATATAGACCTATAAGTGCCTTCATGGCTAAGTAGTTTCACCAAATACAACCTGACTAGTGTGGAAGGAATCTCATAGATTCAGGCTGCATTGAATGGTTCATCAATTTTTCAGGCCCTTGTGTTTCTTTTCTTATCTAAGGATTCACTCATGGAGTACTTAGACACAATAGGATCTTTTGTGCTTCACTTATCATAGTGTCTGCTGTCCTGAAATACTTGACCAATATTTTCCTAGCAAGAGCATCACAGTTACACAGGATGTGTTCCATGTGTTTAGTGTGTTCCATTCCATATTCTCTATACAGTGTGGATTCAACTAAATTCATTTTAAATAGCATACTATTTATGCTATAGTGGCCATTAGTCTACTACTAGTCTGCTTCTAATTTATAAGTTAGAAATCGCCTTCTTAGGGCCTCCAAATGGATACATGAATCTTTTTGATGTGTGTGAGAGAAGCAATCTCATCCCATTCTTCTGATTGCTTCTTCTATGCATATTTGAATACCATTCACATCATGAATGAGACCCTAACATAGGGTTCAGGCCCAATAATATTTTCTCCAGGCCCATATTTGCAAGCTCGTCTGCACTTTTGTTACCAGGGATACCTGTAAGGATGAGCCTCAAATCGACTCTATGCGAACCTTCTGCGGCTTCAATAAAGCTTGGTCTTAAGTGTCATTTATTAGTAGGCTAATAGAGTAGTGTTATAGTATTCAGCAATAAGGCAATGTAAAATCATCTTTACCTTCTTAATTTTAAGAAATATTTGTAAATATTTTCAGAAACAACTAGATTATGAAGTAGACAGTGATGAGGAATGGGAAGAGGAACAAGAAGGGGAGAGTATTGACGGCAGTGCAGCAGGCAGCGACGATGAGCAAGACGCTGACGAGTATGAGGTTGACAATGAAGTGTTTGTGCCACATGGATATCTCAGTGATGAGGTAGGGAAAACTACCAACGATAACCTTATCTGTGCTCATACCTCATATCTCTTATTGGGATGTACAAAATTTTGTATGTTGTGATTTAAAACAAATGCATCTTTTTGTAAGCTAATAACAATAATGTAAATGCCTCCATTATTGTTATTAGCTTACAAAAACTACCACTATGCAGTGGTTTAAGCTCTCTAGTTTTGATTGCTGCATTTATTTATAGACTCTTAAAGTTTTGGATTCATATTACTATTATTTTTAATTTTCGGTGTGTTCTCATCCAGGCATTTTACATTCTAATCTTTGCCAAGCTAACCAATAGAGGTCTTGGTATTACTGTTTTTAATGACCCCTCCTATGAATTTTTGCATCCATTTGTCCATTCAATGATATGTCCTGGCCAAGGTATATGTGGGTGCTTACTTATTCTAGGTCTTCATTTTAAATTGTTATTTAAATTTAGATGCGTCTTTCTAGTTTCTTTTTAGTTTGTTTTTGATTTGTTCATAATAAAACCTACTTTTCTACTGTCTTCAGATAGGGGCGATAGACAAATTTATATTTATATCCAGCTTTTGCATGCTTCGGAAGTCATGTTACATCATTGTTCCCGATAACGATCTGGAACTTCGTCTCAATGGTGCCTTCCGGGAACAAGGTTGCAGTAACAACTATAATCTTGTTCACCCAGCAACCTGTATTGGACCAACTTTGTAGATTTTTGACCATAACTTCTCATGTTTCTCCTATGTAGCCCTTTTTTATACATGTCCTGCAGGGCAAACTGCAGGACATGTATAAAAAATAAAATGTACATTCTCTGTGAACAAACACTTTTTGAGACACAAACACAGTTTAGCAATTTGCTTGTTTTTCTAATATTAGAATATACCATGTCTATGACATTCATCATTGAGTTTATATATGAACCAGGATTATGTTAATATTCATGATGCAAGCTTTTGGCCCTACCAAGGCTAAAACCCAAAACCGTTGGTTAAGACAGCCATTAAAATTATTAATACTAAACCGTTTGTTTTTCAGGAAGCAACAATGGATGATGATGATGTACTATCAATGTCCCCTGAAACACAAAAAGCCAGACTGAAAAACTTAGAAGATGAATTCGAATCTGAAATGAAAAAACCGACAGAGAAATTAAAACCAAGGTTGTTTGGTATTCTCTGGGAAACAAATGAAAGTGGTAAACCAGATAACTGTGTGGATGCTCTCTGGAATTACTTTGAAAAATGGTCTATGATTATGAGTGATCCATCACCATTCCTACAACCTTCTAGTGAGCCTGAAGAAACAGAGAATAAAAAGACTAAAAAAAAGAAAATTGTAAATGAGTCTGATAAACAAAGCCCTAAGAGTGATAAAAAGAAAAAACCGAAATCTGAAAGTAAAGATATAAAACCCAAAAATGATATTAAAAAAACCCCAGAAATAAACAAAAAACAACCCGGTATTAATTCATTTTTAAAAAAAATTAAGTCAACTTGATTGTATTCTATTTCTGAATGTTTAAATGTATATTTAGAATGTTTTCTATTGCAGATAGGTAGGTGGGATTGCAATTGAATGCATGATATTTTTTACAATGATATTCCTCTCCTTCTTGTCGACAGTCTGTTCATAATTATATGATGGGCCTCATTCTGAAGCAATCTGTAATCTAAATTTTAGTAGATTATATATATCTCGTTCTATCAATATGAATGTAAGAAGGACAGCTGAAAATTATATGATATTAAATTATATTTAGGGATGAAAGTTTAAAAAACTATCCTACGCGATTCTACACTGTCTGTGCTTCACTTTTATACTATATTTAAAGAAAACCATTGATTTAATTTTAAATAAAAATTACGTTATGTAATGTTTACTTGTTGTAGATAAGAAGCTAATACTTGCATGGTCCTTAATCAATTATAAAAGTAATATACAGGTTTACTGTCAAAAGTGTTGCCAAATTATAAAAATATTATGAATTAGAATGAGGTGTTAAATTTACAAACTTTAAAACGAATGTTACCTCTCTATTAAAATCGTCTATGATTCATAAAATCCCGTATAAAGAGTAATTTGTTAATTCTAATGTGCACTTCCTTTTTCTTATATATTGATAGACAGAGATGCATTTCCCTATTAATTTAATGTGTGTATTCAGAATAGAGCCTATGGTTTTAAACTCAAATTTACATAGTATTTTAATATGCATAAATATTGTACTGACCTGACTTATAGAATGTGTCTGGTGCACACTAAAACAATTTTACTTGAATATTTTATTATGGTGGATAACATTTCATTGTCCATTCTATCATAGTACATGCACAATACAAGCATTCGGTGCTTGTATTGTGCATTCTAATAAAAAGTGTATAACTGTTATATCTTTTCCCTTATTCACAATATTCATAAATAGTTTCGAATTTATAACTGTACCTTAAATATTTGTATGGTTAGCTCCTTACTATATTTTAATAAATATTTGATTTATTTGAAAGTAGATATAAATAAGGTGAATGAGGAAAAAATATGCACTATTTTATATGAAAATGATGTTACTTGTAAATATGTCGTTAGTGTTCTAAGGTCTTATTATTGTAGTATTATGAATCAATAAATAACTATAATTTTAAAACCTTTTCTACTTGAATACCTAAAATGTGGTAACTTTATTGATATAAAACCCGTTTCGGAGCAGTGCATAGAACCAAGGCATGTCTCAAGTGTATCGATTCCGCTAGCATTCTCTAAATCAAAAATTGTCTACCCCTTTTTCATTCCAATTCAATATTATGAAGATAAAACCTTACTTCTTCTACATCAATATCATGGCGTCTAGTCTTATCCAATTCTACCAATGTCAAGTCAGTCGTGGAGTGAAGCAGTTTAATAGTACTCTATGGAGTAAAGTTATGCTGTAGGCTATTTGTGATATTTAAATGACGTGACCGAAGAAGAGTACGACAAAATAGGGCTAATGTACAAACATTTTGAATGGCCCATAGCCATGATAGGTTAAACGCAAAGGGAGGAAGTATTCGCCTAAATGTATTTGAAGTATACATCATGTGTTATTTGAGTACTCGATATACTCAGATCACAGAGTCAAGTAAAGTGGTCTAATCTCTTTATAATACTGATGCTAGAACGTTAAGTGAATCCCAATCTTTATGGATAGTCCTTAGTGGAGATCAACTTATATCGTTGGGAACCACCCACTCCTCATATTCGCTCTGCATTGATAATAATTTTCTAAGGTCCTAGTACTTGTTCCAGATAAGAGAATTTAAATTAATAACGCTCAATCAGCGTGAGCCGACGACGAAAATTATCATTTTCTAGCTGCTTTTATAAGGTAAGGCTGCTTTTTATACATAAATAGATAAAAAGTATAAAATATTTTTGAAATTTATGAATATGGAATAACGGCCATAGTCATTAAATGAATGTTTTTGTAGGTATTTATGGGCCTCTTTTGGATGCCGTATATTTATTATAGTATAGTTCGTCGAAGCGTAATTTTTTACTTAAACATAGTACAGCGTAGAGGAGTATTATATTCTTTGATAGTATATAGCAATACTTCATGTTGAAAAGTATTGCTATATCTTGCAATATACAGAATCAGTTTAATAACTTGCAGTGAGATTTATCAGTGTTCTATTTCCGTGTAATATTTAGTAAGATATTTTTTATCATTAAGGCAACATTTCGTTTTCATTTCTGAAAAATTTATGGTCATAAGTATCATAACATAATAAAAATAATATTTATCATACTCATACTCACACCTATACCTATTATCTAGCCTATATTAAGCATTTTTAAGAGCTTGTCTTATGGGTACTAAATAACGGAATAATATAGATAGTAAAATGTATGTAAATGTCATAAATACGTAAACATCCGTGAATCCTGGAAAAATATTCGTACTCATCATATAAATATCTGCCCCTACAGGGATTCGAATCGGCCACCTCAAGCTAAGTAGACTAGGGTACTCACCACTCGACCTGACGGCCGTTATATTATATGACGTTAAAACTAATAAAAAAATAAGTCATGCACAAAATCATGGCGTATACCATTTGTCATCAAAAATTCCACGACTACAAACAATATGTTTGTATGCTGAGTGCCTAGATGAAAAGCATTTCAACAATAGACATCAAATTGTTTATTGAAAAATGTATGAGAGTTTACTATTACTCTTGAGTACTTAATGAGGGTCTATGTCAAATACTATACATTTTTACATTTGGCGATTCTATTATTAAATTTAGGTCGAATAAATTAGAGTGTGATCTGACATCCTGAAACCATAATGGTCTATCTAAGATGGGGCTATATGGACTTTGCATTCATTTGCCTTCCCAACTCAATAGGGCGAGCCTTAAATTATGACATCAGAGGCAGAATCTGTCTTCCTGTCTGTGAGCCAGCCTAAAAGACATACTCTTTCTAATCTGTGCCTAAAAGCAAAAAATCAAAAAGTAGTTTTGAGTTTCTATGCTTACGATAATAAATTTTGTACTACGAACAATTCCAAAACATTAGGTATTTACTTACGAAATAGTGTTTAATAATATTTAACGTATGTAGCAGTGAAAGTTCGGCTTTTATTTATTAAATGCCGCTAAAGAAGTGATGCGAAGATGAGTAAAATGTCGAAAAATAAATTGAACCTCACCCTACCACCAGGGTCAATAGATACTGCCCCGGTTATTACACCATCTAATATGACACCCCAGCTGAAGTCTGCAACCGCTTCTGAGTGAGTTCAAACTTACTTCTATTTTCAAAAATAGTATTATACCTGAATATTGTCCATAGGAAGTCTTTAATATCATAGTGTGAATCATCCATAATATATATTATTTTGTCAATATGTAGCTTGTTTGTTTTGATATTCCTAAACAGTAATGTAAACTTAACATTTTAAAAATATAATGCATTATATAAAATTAATGCCATACTGAATTGCTGTTGTGAAACAGCAATTCAGTATGCAGCACAAATCATATGTAATACACAAATATGATATATTAATTTGTAGATTTTTTTATAAAGCCAGTGTTGATTATGTGGATTATTATGTGAAGTAGGTACTTAAATTGTTAAGTAAAAAATATATATTAATTCCAAATGGCATCCATTAGGGTGTAGCCAGATTTTGAGTATTTTTATACAAGAATATAAATGTATTGTTATATATGTAAGCAAATCTACACAGTACTGTCGTTTTGTACTTTCCTAGCATGGGTGGCTAAAGGTCAAAAACATTGTTTTCATTCACTGTTGGTCTAAGAGAAGGATGTTTTCTGATGAATGGATGTTTTCTACCTTCTAGTAGAAAACATCCATTCATGTTTGAATTTTCATACTTATATATTTAGAGTATTAACATTGTGAATCCTGAATGAATTGGAATTATACAACTAATTGGCTAATAATAAACATAAGTAACCTTATGTTTATTATAACATTTGACAGTATAGATACTCAGTTACTGGCATAGGCAAGTAACTGAGTGATACTGTCAAATGTGTTATCAAGTATGTCTATAGGAAGTCCATTTCCTTTTCAAATAATTATTATTGAGGTGTCATAGGAATGACAACTTGTGTTTCTTGCACTTTCTTCTCAGGTCAAGACCTTGGGTACATTTCTAAACAGATGGCTTAAAATTGATGTTCAAGAAATGTACATAATTTTTAAGACATAAACTTGTCTAACATAAGATGATATTATTAAGTATAAAAATAGTAAGCTGCCCTTATATGAGTAGTTATGATCTCACAATAATCATATTTGCAAAATAAGATTAAAGTGTTTTATTCAATTTTTTTTATCTCCTATATGATTCTCTTCTGATTAAGGCATCCAGCATCCATTCCATCTTAAATTCTGTTGGCTTATGTTTATTTTGTGTTTTTTTGTCTCTCTAATAATAATCAAAAGTGGCGTTAAAATAAAATAATATTTACCAACATGACATTTATGTTTAAATTAGGCGACAGGGCTTGGCTGGTAAGTCGAAGACTAGTATTGAAGCCTTAACCGAAAGATTGGAGCAGATTGAAATGGATGATACCCAGCGGCGCAGGATTGAAGTATTTTTGTGCCAGAAAGAGAAGATTGGAGAACTTAGTGATGATGACTTTGAGAAACTGGGAGAATTAGGTAACCTTAATAACCTTATTGGATAATATTCTTAATTAAGTTGGCTTATATTTTCCTACAATTGATAACAATCCTAAAACGAATTGAAATGATAATTATCTCTATTTTTAAAGTAATGTAACAATGCCCAAATTGATATTTTTTGACCATTCTAATATTGTTACTTAAGTACCTTAAAAAGATTTTTACACTACAACAAAGAAAGAATGATGTGTTTAAATTTATTTATTTAGTTATTCTGGAAGGCAATAATTAATTTCTTATAAACTAATGGTATGTATATATATCTAATTAATCCTTCCTCATTAATCACTCTATCTATTGGTAAAAACTGCATGAAAATCCGTTTTGTAGTAGACAAACAGACAGTTGCGGCAGGGAATTTTTTTATTTTTGATATGTAGTGATAAATAGTCAAGAAAATCTAAAAACTGAGTTTGGTAAACAAGTCTTTATTTTAATTTACCTCAACACCTCTTCCTACAAGCAAAAGAAAAAAATCTGTGTTCATTTACACCCATAATTAGAATTCGCTTGTTTGCCATCCTTACTACATAAAAATCAAGATGTTATGAAAATTAATTTAAATTAAAATCCATGTAGAAAATTTTTAAACTAATAAAATTTGACTTCTATATCTATATTCAACTTTCAGGGCAAGGCAATGGTGGTGTGGTTATGAAAGTACGACACAAGTCGACCGGCCTCATCATGGCTCGGAAACTGATCCATCTGGAAGTGAAGCCAGCTATAAAGAAACAGATTATCAGAGAGCTGAAGGTCCTCCATGAATGCAACTTTGCTCACATTGTCGGCTTTTATGGAGCCTTCTACAGTGATGGAGAAATATCAATCTGTATGGAGTATATGGATGGAGGGTCGCTTGACCTTATTTTAAAGAAAGCTGGCAGGATTCCTGAGTCTATTCTAGGTGTGTTACATAAGGGCGAAAATTCTTTATTTCATTCAGAATATTTAGTTCAGTATTAGAGTGGCAAATGTACCATAAATAACATAATAATAAGATTAATTTGTATTCTTGTCTATTGACTTAGACTCCTTCCTTTCTTTCTTTTTTTTCTTCATCGTCGCCAGTTGACACAGTTGGAAAGTGAATGACAGGTGGACCTAATTAATATTGTTTGCTTAACCAGCGTAAAAACTATTTTGCTAAGTATAAACTTAAGCTAAGTTTATGTCCGGGCTCTTTTTAATCTTTTAGTTGGGAGCTGCCTTTATGTAGAAGTCATAAGTCCTATCATTTTCATTACAGGAACAATAACATCAGCAGTTCTAAAAGGATTAAGCTACCTCCGGGACAAGCACGCGATCATGCACCGCGATGTAAAGCCTTCGAACATCCTCGTCAACAGCAATGGCGAGATCAAGATCTGTGATTTCGGTGTCTCTGGCCAACTGATCGATTCAATGGCTAATTCTTTTGTTGGTACAAGGAGTTATATGTCTGTGAGTATGCATTAAGTTCTAAATTAAAAACAAAAAAATTTAGATTCACATTATACATTATCATTTCGAACACAGAATTACCTACCTCTGCTAATACAAAGAAAACACAATGGTATTATTACGGAGGTTTAAGATAATTAACGACTTTAGAGACGAAAGTGGTTTGCGAGTATAGCGTATACAGATTAAAATAATATTTTGATGTAAGCTTTTATTTTGATCTCTATTCTGTTTTGGGTCTTTATTTCTGTCTAAATTGATGTTAAGTCATTATTTCATTTTAATAATGATTTACAATACATAAAAGAAAATAACAGATGCAGGTGATGACAATAGGAGTTCCTAAAATGGAAATTTTAAAATATTAGTCTTGTTTTTATACTCATCTTAAAACAGACTTTAGTAAAAAGTCATATAGATTAATCAAATGCCATAAAACACGTTTCTAAAAGTAAACTATTCCTCTCTTGTATATAGTTTCACAGTAATATTTAACAAATTGAACATCTTCCCAGCCGGAACGACTTCAAGGCACGCATTACTCAGTGCAGTCAGATATCTGGTCTCTTGGACTATCGCTGGTGGAGATGGCTATCGGCATGTACCCCATTCCACCTCCAGATGCGAAGACATTGGCTTCTATCTTTGGAGGACAAAATGAAGATCATTCGCCTGGTCAAGTAAGTTTAATTCGAAAAACCTTAGAAGTTATTTATGATACTTGACCGCACAACTTATCTTAAATTGTAAGGCATTTTCTTTCGTTGTTTATTATAAATCCCATCTATATTAATAAGGTTTTAAGTAATTTGCGCCGGATGTTACTAGTTAGGCCAATGAGGACTATATTATAAGTTGCCCTGTAGAAGGTACATAATATTTAATTTCATTTACAAGACAGTTTTTTGATGATCATAATATTAATAAGTAAAAAAGTCGAATACTAATGAATATACGTTAGTCCTTTTTTGAATAGCTGATTAAAAATCAGCACTGTTTGAGCAAAAGCTATAAAAGACTTTGATTTTTCTTACTAATTTTTAAGACCAACTTAAAAAAGTGACAAGTTCTCCAACATAATAGATATAATCTTCAAATTGTCCATATTTCCAACACTGGTAACCTAAAAATAAAAAGCTAGCATAACTAGCTTAGAATATGTATTTATTAGTAGACATTGGCGATAGCATAAATTACTTCACAATTGATAATAATAATAGTGCAGTTCCTGTAATGGGGTGAAATAAATGAGTGAATTCTGACTAAAGTATATAATATTAAATAAAAGGAAAACATACCAATATAAAATATAGCATAATATGGTACCCACTGAAACAAAAACCATATAAAACCTCAATGCCAGGATACCTGTCAGATGGCCAGTTTGTAACAGCTCTTTTTATTAATTATCTTTGAAATGTTTTTATTACAGGCTCCAAATTCCCCTCGGCCAATGGCTATTTTCGAGCTTCTCGACTACATTGTAAATGAACCTCCACCCAAATTACCTTCCGGAATCTTCTCTGACGAGTTCAAGGACTTTGTGGACCGCTGCCTCAAGAAAAATCCTGAAGAGAGAGCGGACTTAAAGACCTTGATGGTGAGTTCTGACAAAATAGATGACATATTTAAAATCAGATAAAAATAGCCAATTTATAATTATTACCTGAGCCACCACCAAACAAATGATTAATAACTATTGATACAATATCGTTAAATACGTTGCATAGTTCCATAGATCTACACATACAGACACTGAGCTATTTTGCTAGAAACAATTATTTAATTTAAATTTGGTACTTTTAAAATAAATATGAACACTTATTGATTAATAAATATATTTATAGAATATAATATTCATGTTTTGATTTAGAAGAGACTGCTTCAGTTTTACACTAGGATCTTTGTTACTTATTGTAATAAGCCAGTGCGTTTACAGAACCATGAGTGGATCCGCAAGGCCGAAGCGGAGAAAGTGGATATAGCGGGTTGGGTATGCAAGACCATGGACCTCCTGCCCTCCACGCCTAATTCTAACGTGTCTCCTTTTTCTTCATAAGCTGCAAGAAGTGCATACTTTCATCAGCGAAAAAGGGTAAGTGACATGACAGTTGAATATTGTAGAGTTCTGCCCTGTTTAAGTTCTGTATATGAGAGCACAAGAAGCTATGCCCAAAGAATTTTAAATTTTCTGTAGTTTATTGCACAAATAAATGCTGATACCTTACTTATTTTGGAAACATTTGGTAAGTATGTGATAAAAGCCTCGATATGGGAAGTTACGATAAAAATTTCAAGGTCTTTTTTACACCCCGTAAACGTTTATTGCATTATAGAGATCACCAATGTTAGGTATAACACAATCTTAAATAAAATAATTTACAATAGTAAAAATACTGACCTTCGCCTTGACGACGATATCCGAATGCGGTATAAAACCTTGAATTCTGCATATGTAAGGTAAGGCAAAGGAATCCGGCCCACACAGCAGAGTAATTCATCATCAGCAAACCGTTCATATGTATAATTTTTTTCTGGGCCTCGTCTTGGACGGAAGAAATAAGTGGAAGTAAAGTAGAATCACTATTATTGCCTTAAAAATTAACTGGAAATTAAATCGACAGGTCAAAACATTTCCCAAGAAAGAGCGGGTGAAACAATCAGCGAGGACGCTGGCGCAGAGGAGTAGTGCTCTGAGACCACGCGATGACAGTTCACAGTATGTCAACTCTAGATACCATTATCCAACAGGCGGACAACGAATCGTGACATCTCATTGAACAGTTGAATATGGGACGTGATAGTAATACCGCATTCAATATTACAATTCAAAGTTAGCATTCTCGACATTTTAGATATCTGCTTCTCTTTCATTATATTTTAATAAATAAGGGATAGAATGTTGATCCATACACTTTTGACTTATTTTAATCGGCATGTTTTTAAATATGTGTTAAAATAAGCGGTAAATGTGTGTTTAAAATGTTATTTTTCAAGGGCCAATAGACCGGGCACCTATCCTTTTATAGTTGTAATGAAAGAGTAGCACCTACTCAATTAGATTTATATTTAAGTCCACAACAAAATCGGGAGAAATTGTATCGCATAAATATTTTTTACAATTATTAACGGAACAGATCTTGTTTGATAAGAAATTATTTTGCCATTTGTATACATTCTTATGTCTGTAGCCATCGTAGAAAAATATATTCAGTTTAAACTTACATAACTTTATCGATATATAAGCAACAAATGATTAGTTTGAATTATACAGTTAAAAATACAAAAATTGGTGAAGAATGGATATTTAAATCACGGCCCATAATCGATCGACACATTACATCGCAAACAATTAGTACTCGTCGGGAGATACCTGTCATCGAATAATGAATCAAAATTGAAAATTTTAATTTATAAAATTGGCTAAAATTAAGGTAAATTTTGTAGGGTTTATTGGAAACAATGTGTTACGTAAACACTTTGGCATCGATATTTGGTACGGTTGCCATTTTGTATATATTATCTGTAGTTATATGATACTGTAACGTACATAGGATTTGATGGTAATTGTTATTATTACATATCTTTGATGATATCTTTTATTTAAAAAAATATTATTATATTTTTATTTTTATTTGAAAAAATAATATTTTTAAAAGTATATTGACGATGTAATGACGCAAGATATTTATAATATTTGGCAATCGTACTCAAAAGGCATTCGAAACTTTCCTTTTCATATACAGGTTATATGATTAAGCGAATGTAAAAAATTGGTGTGTAACCGATAACAATGTGTCTGATGATAGATAGGGATATAATACTAAAACATAGTGCATTCGTGGAAGAACTAATCGAAAATTTTATAACGAATAAAAAACAACTAATCGATAAATGGTCAAGTAGAGTTGATTTCACTAGTCGCAAGTCGAAAAAATGTTAGTAGTGTTTTGACATATTTTTCTTTGCTGAAAGTGCGTAATTCATGTCAGCTGGTACTTGTTATTTGAATGATTGAAAAAACGCCTCGCACTAGCGAACGCGTTGAGAGTTGGAATACTCAAACGGCTGTGTGCACACCGGCCGTGGGAGCGTTCCAAAACTCCTTATTAATCTTTATAATCTGTAAAATAGATTGAATTTTTAGACACGAAAAAAATAAAAAATAAATAAAAAAGCGTAGGTACCCTATATTGACGTGATGCACTTTATCCGTTTGATTTGTTCTTTTTATAACGCTTTGTTTTAGTGATTCCCGCGTTTCGTTCACCCTGAGCACCTAGAATAGTGTACTACCACGTATTTGAGTGAATGTGAGCTTGCGAGTTCGTGTTCTTATTTGATTGAACCTTGCCCTCACTGCTTCCATACATGATGTTCAATAACCCGTCATATTTATTTTGATACAAGCAAACTTGTCGTATTTGTATGCTTAATGCTTCGTGGTCCGTATTTTTTGCCTGGTCTTTCTATTTAGAATATTTTTTAATTATATTCGACATAATTTATCGTGAGTTTTTGTGAAATGTTTTGCCTTTTATTTTATGCGGCATTTATTAATTTTATGTTAAAATTAGATTAGGTTGAGTTGGTATATGAAAGGTGCTTTTTACGTTACTGCTGACGTATGTGATTTTTTTGAGATGCATAATTTAATATTAACTATAACTAAATGAACAATACTATGTTTAATATTGGTCTACGTTAAGATAGATTGTTCATTTATAATTATGAATATGAATATTTTACTATGTATTTAATCAATTATTGTGCTAGGATTAAGTTTTAAGTAATTTATTGATAAAAATATTTATATTCCATAAATAATTTGAAATGTAATTTAACCCTCTGACAAGTAAAATCATAGCATGTTTGTTGTCTCTTAAATAATATTTCTGATAATTCTCTGTTTAGCCACTACTGCACATTCGTAAATATAAACGTTAAAGTGTTGCTTGATTGATAAAATTCAGTAACTTTATTAACACTTACTTAAAGCGAGCCTAAAATGTATAATTATAAAAATAGATTAGAAAGACCTTTTTATTGCTGGTTTTATTTATTAGGCAGTGTATTTTAACTATTTAAAATTTATAATAAACTCAGTGTACGTCAGTCAACACGTACTTTCTGTTTGTAGAAAAATTGAGAAAAATTCTGGTGTTGATGTGCTAGTAAAATATGTGATTTGTTCGTGTTATCTAGATACTATGTGATCAAAATAAGAATTTTATTGAGTTGTCAGTAATTTGTGATGTCATAGACTTTAGAAACTGAATATGGCTTGCCAAGAACTATATTCAGTGACTAAACTGAAGTTGAATGAATAATAAAATTGATAATTTTGAAAATGTTTAATTATTCAATCCAAATACGGTTAGCGATAATTGAACATTTCTTTTTTTTTGTGGAGCGAAGTTAGTCATTGGTGCAGTCCTTTCTTATTGTGAACGCATAGTACATACATTAATTTCCTGAAGAAAAAACGTGTTCTTTTAAAATAAGTTTCTTCTGTTATTGGCAGGGACTGGAATATATTTAAAAAAGTGGAAACGTTATTGGTTTAAATCGTGATATCGAAATTTTCAGGTGGATTAATGATTTAAATAATTAGTATTATCGGCGATATACCACGTTATCATGTTAAATGTATCTAATAAATAACGTTATTATTAATGATAGTAGTTACTTGACTTTTTTTGATTTCTTTTAGCTTAAAATCAATCAACGCCAAGTACGACGCAAAGAAGTTAAGGCTAATAAAGTAAATTATGGAATTAAGAATTACCTTCAAAGGTTTACCACAGTCGGAGCTAGAAAATAATTGCCCCACACAGAAAAACCATTCTAGTTGGCAATGTCGCATGCTTATTGTTATAATAACGTTATTTTGGCGATCGAAATTATATATGTTACTCGAATATCGTTACATGAAGAGAATAAAAAATAATGTTATCATAATAAATTTTGTCATTTGATAATGTTTCCAGTCTCTGGTTACTGGGCTCGATTCTTCCGTAAACTTAATCTAAAATACATTTCATCTCGTTTCTTCAATATGATCGCAAAAAGGATATCTTACGTATCACGTGGAAGGATAATTTCGTCGTGGATGCCACTAAATTGTCTATAGTTTCTTTAAAAGCCTGTCTTCAGTATTAGGCCTAATTTTGTAATCTCATATAATTTGACAGATAGTTAATAATTAAAGAGCGAAGGCCTTTTCTTGTATCGAGATTGGACTCACTTTTTATTGTTTAGTATTGTTTTGTCATTAAAACTCTCATATCATACTTTAAAATAATGTGAAAAATATTCAAATATTTTGTTGAGCTTTTTGTAATAAAAATTAAAAGTAATAATTTTTTGGTTAGAAAAGTGCACCCATAAACGTTACGCACTTGCTTATTCGAAATTATTCTTCGTTATTTTTCAATTTGTTGATTGAGTAGAGGGTGGAATAATGAAAAAAGAACAATTAGCAAAGTTGTGGACTGAACACTGAATCCAAATACTCGAGTCGGACTGTTGTAAAGAATTCGCAGCCGACCATACTCATTTTGTATAAATAGTATACCGGACTGAAAGCTACCAGCAAATTCACAAGACGCAAAACAAAAATGTCAACACAACGATTGACAGCTACTACAGATACAATCTTAATAAAAAAACTACAACAAGCTGTAATGGATTTTTCTTTAATTTGCGTTTATTGGGAAAGCAAGGGATTCTAGTCCTTACAGCCATCGTCGTAACTGTCATATCTTTTACCTTAAGGACGAAGTGACAGTGCGTGGTGCCAAGTTTTCGTAAAAAACCAAAAGAAATCTTAAACTGTGACGCTAAGCCCGTACTATAACTATCTCTTCATAATGCTTGAACATTTCCATATTCATTTTCAGGCATTTTTATAAAGTATGTTAGGTTAGCCTACCCTAAACTAGGGTGAATTAGGCTTTAGTCATCAACGCTGGCCAAGTGCGCGTTAGTCGACTTCACATACAACCTAAGAATTCCTTCATACATGTGTGTAGGTTTCCTCACGACATTTTCCTTCACCGCAAAAGCGTCGAATAAATATGCATATGAGTTAAAAATTTGAAAACAAATTCGTACGTGGCGTGAGTTTGAACCGCTGCCTCTCGCATTGAAAACGATGACACTACGCAATGTTTTTAAAGCGTCAGTGGCTTAGACGCTTTAAAAACATATTAAAAATGAACAAACTTTCACGTTAAACACTTGATAAACTATTAAAATTAAACATCCACATACGATTTAGAATTTAATTAGCGCAAATCGCATTAAAATGGCATGAATAAGCAGTATTTTTAGAAGTCCATATTACATCGTTTTAAGTGATACGAGATTGGGTAATCTCCTTAGTTGCTGTTAAAATTAATAACTTTTCGAGAATGTATTAAAGATTACTGAATCGTTGTTACAAGAAACACCGCAAACCGCAAGCTTTCTGAAACTTGCGGTAAGTTGGTTTTGAATTAAGGCTTAGGTAATGAAAATAACACAACCATATTATTGTGTTCTTTTGTTATCTAATAGTGAGCTAAATATAAGTACAAACGATGAGTTTACTTTTCAAAGGGATGATTGTTTAATTAACTTTCCATTGATAAATTTGACTGTTTTTGATTCCTATGAAAGGAACATATTAGAAATTCAAAGACTTATAGTTTAATTTAACTTCAAAGCATTTTAAAATAAATCATGTAAAGTTATCATATATGAAAGCATCTAGATGTTGTGTATATATTTAAAGTGTGTTATAATTATAATGATGATGAGGTCAGTTAAAAAATAAATACTAGTTTCTTTTGCATTTGACTGACTTCAATCTCAAATTTGTGTATTATATATTTGACAGAACAAGAAAATAATTTTTACATTCATAGGTTTTACAGAATTGCGATAGCAATTTTATTCCTTCTCAGCAAGATTTCATTTTCATATTTTAAAACGTCGTTAGCACATCAAGTGTATGCTTTGGACTTTAATTGAATCATTTAAAGGTCGATTTTAAAGTGCATTTGCTACAAGTGATATGTTGACTACGATTCTCTTAACATATAACCGTCAATTGAATTAAGATTTATATGATTAAAATAACTTATGATAAAGATACCGTCGAACATTTTAAATTTTTTATATCTGTACAAGTTTTTATATAACAAAGTTAAGAATTGAAATTTCAGTGCAATTAATATAACAATTTATTAGTTACTTTTTTTACTAGCAGATAATTTTCAGATCGCGAATTATTATTTTGATAGATTTGAATTTTATTTATTGATGTTTTTTACAGATACCAAATATAGATATATTATACAAGTTGATCTTTTTGAATGCCCATATCTGTAAAGGTTTATTTACACCGATTAAGGTAAGGTATGCCATATCTTTAATTTATTGGAACAGTTATTTTCCTTATTTTTCATGTCAGATTTGTCACAAATTATCTCCTCTTGTTTTAAAACATCGTAAGGGATAACATTTTTTGGCCAAAAGTTATCTTTCAGTTAGAAGAAGAATGCAACCCCGATGTTATGAGAATTCGAAAACAATACGTTGTATAATTTTAGATGGTTTTAGTTATTATTATATTATTACACTCAGACAAATAATCTTTATAAATAAATCAAAATAATCATTAAATAACAGCTTGCGTTATGGATACTTGATAAATAATGTCCACTTTATAACATAATGTATAATAAATTATAAATTGTTCTTAAATATATAATAAAGTAAACCATAAGTTGTTTTCATTACATAAAAATAATTTTAACACTCATGAGACTAACTTGGGACCTCTGGTGCAGACATTTGCTCTGAGTACTTCTTCTTGTACCAGAGACAACAAAATGCATTATCTATATTGTAATAGAAATCTGTTTGAAAATTGTAATCTAACCATCGCGACTGATGTTTTAAGCCAGGTGTACATTAGATTTTAATATATTTATTATTTGTTTAAATTTTCAACTTATATCTTAATATTGTAATATGAAATCCAATGTGTGCCAGACTTAATCTTTACGAACTTCATTCAAAATTGTAACACAATACGGTTAAAAATTATCAGGTATTTTATTGTATAGCTTCTTTGTAGGTAGATACTATACAAATAAATGTTAAGTAAAACTAAATTGGGTTATTATTTGAGTATATATTTCTTAAGAATATCAAAAGCAATCCTTTAAAAAATTTAAAAAACTTTGCAAAATAACGGAACGCAATTACATTTTAAGACGTCATTCATATTTCTCTATTGCCTACCTATAAGATATACATAATTATATAATAGAAGGCAATTATAAATGAAACAGTACAATGAAAGGTTCCGTAATTATACTCAAACTTATTTAGAAACAAACAGTGTAACTTGAATCCCAAAACTTCATAATTATATTAGTTTCAAAGTATTGGCTTTGCCTAAAGTTAACAAGATAAGTTTTGAATGAAATATTAAAATCGATTTTTATTTGTCCGACCTTTGTTTAGTGGCGCGGTTGTATTTTCATTTTTTTTAATCAATCAACGAATCAAAATCGAATCGTATTGCAATCTAAGTGGATGTGAATCAAGGACTTTGGTTAAAGCCAAAACATATTTGGTCAATTTGTTATTGCATTTTTAATTTAACCACTACCTTTCACAAAAAGGCAATTAGGCTACATGGCAAAAGGTCCTTGTCAATACGAAGTAAAGGTACGAAGAATCTAAGAATGAGCTACCTTGGGCTTCCTGGGGTAGCCGTACAGGAGCATACAGGTGACGCTCATCTAACAAATAATGACGACGGGGACTACAAGGTAAAGTGTTTTAAAATATCTATAGTGGAGTTGTTTCACAGTACCTATTGGCAAGGGAAACCCACAACATAACTTGTTAAGTTATACAAATTGAAGTTGAGCTAAGTATTCCGGATGTTCCCTTCGGACGGACATTAAAATGAAATATGCGAAGCAGACTTCGTCCTCATTATAAATGTGCGTAAATATTATTTCTGCGAGCCTTTGTCGGGGATCATTAAGATGCCATTTACAGATGGAGTTTAATTCTCCGCGACTTTTCTCGTTCAAGAACACCTATTGAGAAATCATCTTTTTGTGTTAGTGGTAGAGCTTATTCTGCTAACTGCAGATTTGCATCTCATTGCCGACAACGTCTACACTGGCCGCATTGGTGACAGTTATGTTAGCAATTGCCAAAGAGATTAAAAACTTTTGCTCCGCAACCAGTTGCTAAAGACAATTTCTATTCTATTCTTGTTCCACAAGTCACCAAGTAGTGTCGAAAAGAACAAGATTTGAAAAAGAGTTTGTAAGAGTAGCATCTTTCTTGAGTAAGCCAGCTCAATGTCCCTTTCTAATGAGGCGAGACGTACTTACTGTGGTTCGGTAATACATTCTAGTTTGTACTAGAACGTAAATAATGTACGTTATATTTGTGTATAATATTTAATGAGACGAATAATGCGACTAAATGAAGTCTAGTGCCTCGCTCGATCCGATTCTCTCTCTCAAATTACTCATTAATTACTCAGAAGAGTGGGTTACGATATCGTGACATGAAATGTGAAGACATTTTATAATTTTGGAAAGCTCGTATCGGCAAACTAGGGAAAATTCCGTCATCTACATAAAATTTGTCCCTGAAAATTTAATGTCTCTTGTATTCCTACTCAATGATACAAAATAGAGTAAGAGGTATCGTAGTTAATAGGAATATCTTGAAATATCAAAGGCGATATGTAATTTTGATAATCTTATGAATCTAAATCATGCTTTTAATAAAAATGCATAAAAACTGCTTAAAATATAAACGATAACTCATTTATTCCAAGTGCCACACTATACTTTACACGCTTAAGGAACCACACGTATATGTGAGTTGCTCTATCGTTGACTGAAAAATTGATCCAAGTTCTAATTTATAGCTAAATATTTATAACCAAAGTCTAAAAATTGTAAATTCATACGTCAAAATTATCACAACTAGGCCATGAGTAAAATTAATTATGTACAACAACCGGCCACAATTCATATTTTATTATATGGATTGAATATTCATTCAAGTATAAGGATTTAGTCATAAAATAAAGCACATAGTTCACCTTCAAATTGATAAAATAGCAGGAACCTGCTAAAAATATGAAAATTGCTCCGGCACTACTGGTGCTTTAAGCCTTTGATAGGCTACCGTTAAACGATTGTTTGTCATCCTTTTTAAAATTTAATACGAAATATCAATCAAATCAAGCAGGAGCTTGAAATATCTTTACCAAAAGGGGCTTTTACTGATACAGAGCCCGTCTGAGGAAATACCTACCATGAAACTTTGCCCGTAACTTTTAGTTCATTAGCCATTATACTTAGAAACTTTTCTGCTTTATTGTCTAATTTTGTGGTACACTTTAACAAAGTTTATAGGAAGACCGCTCAACATAATTAATTAATCGCAAATTATGTACTTTGATTTTATTTTGGACTGTTGATAAATTCATAAAATAGATGATTTAGGGATTATTTGTTCTTTTCTAAAGGATTTTGATATATATATATATATATATCAAAATCCTACTTTAGTTTAGGCCCTTTTTGGTAAAACAAATGAAAGCCTCCGCAATGGTAAGTAGGTATTAGTCCGAATGACTGACTTTTACTGCGAATGTTGACCTTTATTGCGAATAAGTAACGAATTAATCACCACTGATTAATGGATGAGTGTTTGTGGGGCTTACCCAGTGCGTGGTAGCTGTAGTAGCAGTACACTTGGCATACCCATTAAAATTCCCCGTTGACTGCCCGTCGCGGGAGTGACGTGAATTTTGCCTAAAAATTTTAATAATACCACACCTTTAGTTACTATAGAGCAGACATGATAACTGTGCAATTGGCATCATATTACCTAAAATTTAAGCTATTTATACAATGCCAAAAACATGCACAATTGCTGATCTCAGACCACATTTTACAGACAAGTTGGTATGTATCTAGTGCGTGTACAAAAATATAAAAACGAAATAGAAATCTATGAGTTTCCGGACTAAATCACTGTCAATATTAAGATGAGATGTCAGTAAGTATAAAACGAGTCAGTTGTATAACTAGGTCAATCGATACGCTGTGCTCAGAGACGGTGATTATAATAACAATATAGACGAAATCATAACTTTTCCAATTTCTTTGCACGGTAAAAATGTTTGGTTTGTGCAGTTATGTGTAGTTACTCAAAGTTATTGTGAAAATTAAATTCTGTAGGGGAATTATCATACTGAGGAGCTACCGAGTTAGGGTAACTAAGAAAGTGGTATTACACACCCTACAGTTGAAGCGAAACACTTTGAAATTTGTAATAACCTTAATCCGTTGTAAATAGAGCTATTTTCAGCTGGCTGACTCTTGTCATGCGGCTGTCTATACATATCAATTTTAATACTAAGTTCTGTTTCCTACGTCATGGTAATACCAAAGGCAAGTTTAGTTAATACTTTAGTGCTCTAATCTAGTAAAATTTTACAGTGCATCATAAATAGAGACCTAATTTGGCGGGTTTTATAGGTACAGTGTCCTTGCTAATAATAACTTCAAAATTAGTACTAACCTTCATTGTCTTAAAAGTATAATGTAGATTGGTACAGTTACCTCAAGATACGCCGACTTTATGAACCTAATTTAAGTTTATACTGTATGCTGGTCGCAAATTCAATGCTTCTCCAATGGACTCTTACAATCTTACTAATTTCAGACATAGAATATTAAAATATTAGGCTACCTCTTGTCAACTCAAAGATTAATTTAGATGGCAGGTACATATCATCAAGGTATTACCGGGCTTAACATCTGTTAGTAGCTAATCCCAACAACTCATCGCCTAATCTGTTCTGTTGTACTGCGAGTATGTGCGGTGGTAAAATTTCGTTTGATATTTTTTGCTATGATCAGCTGGAAAAAATGCCTATTATATTTAATCTTAATCTCCTCGCTGCAACATCTGAAGTGGAGTACCACTTCAGATGTTGAACAATAAAAGTAGCTTAAATAGCTTACTTTTATTCGTAGTGAAATCCTTATGGACTTATTCACCGTTGGCTAAGCGATGGGCATATGTGCAGCTCGCCCAGCGTCCGGTCATAACGGTTCTGTGAATATTCACTAAACTCAAAGGTATCTCCGCTGCACTTGCATTGCATTTACAAAGGCTCACAAATTAGATAAGTAACTTCCTAATGACTGGAATTAACCTTTCATATGACAAGTATTCCCGCTACAATACCAAGTAGGTCATGAAATTCATAATTAAAAAAAAATGATTTTGAAACTTTTAGAACAGATTTTCCTTAACACGTTTTTGGGACTCGCGAAGAGTTACATCCGGTAACTTAATTTATATTGTAGTATCAAAAGATAAGTACGTATAATTTCATTTTCATATTCTGAGCCATTAGGTAAGATCATTTGACGTATCATAAAATTTGCCGATTAAAGTAAGTCAAAAGTGTATGGATCGTCTAAATCTGAACGAACTTGACGATCCTAAAAATCATTCTATCCCTTTTATATTGAAAATGAAACGCCACCAATGTAAGAAATTTGTAATTTTCTTTCCTACATTTCAAGTATGCGAATAATTAAGAAGGCACTCTACCGAAGAGCGCCTTTAAACCGAATTGGGCTGGATTAGTGAGTAAATTTAAATAGACAAGGTAAGTAACAACACCAGCTTAATTATCATCATACCTTGCTGTTAGAGACTACCTAGTAACATTCTTCAAAGAAGCATTAGCACTATTTAAAACTGCTTTCTTCAGACCTTTGTTCCTAACATTTAAAGGTAATGGTGCGAATAAAAACGGCATAAAAAGCACAAGTTTGGAAGTCTATAGCGAGACAAAATATCTTTCTTATTTATACGCAAGTTTCTTGGAAGTCGAAGTTTTGGCAGAACAGTTAAGAATTATCATGTGTAGGCATCTTTTGGAGCTTGCTAAGATTTAGGATACGTATGATTTATTTCTGGGAAGTTCGTCTTATGATATAATTACGAAAGTGCCGGGAGGTGAATACTATGGGCTACTCTGTAGTATTTGTCAACGTTTAACTGACACATGAACGTCAAGTTAATAGATGATTGTATCTGTTTATGTGTCAGTTGAGCGTTGCAACATCGGAGTTATGGCAATTGCATAGCTTTGTTTATTGTGATACATAAAACTTTGAGATAAGTGGGTATGTCCATAATTTATTCAACACTATTTGGAGTTTCTCGGTATTATCACGTCGCTTGTTGTTTACTAAGTTATTATTCCTGTGCCTAAGTGCTAAAGCACCTAGAAAACGAAAAAAGGTTGGAAGACCCTTTCTGAACAGACGGGAATTTACTTTTAGAAGCTTTATTCGTACAAAGTTAGTAAAAGTTCGTACTTACATAGAATATGCTCGTAAAATGAAAATAAAAAGGACCGTCTCTGTACCAATGTCATATACTGAAAAGGTTCTTTAATTTGATTTTGTTAGTACTAATTTATTACGCTGAACGTTACACGAGCAAGACGGACATTTTACATTTATTTTACTGAAATGAAACGAGAAAAAGTGTCGCCTTTACCCAAGAGTGGTTGTAAAAATGCGATCGAATCATTCACACTGTCAGTCCTCGTGTAACGGGGTTCTCACTTTATTGTTATGCCCAAGGAGGTCGATATAACCCTACAGTATAGTTACATAAAATTTTGAATATCTAAATAAGTATTGCGGGCCTAGAAAAAAATGTATTTCCATAATCGCAATCGAATCGCCAGATGAAAAATATATAGGATTTGATAATTACGCTCGATAGCTAAGCGAGGTCTTATGTCAAATCATTTTTACATTTACCGATTCCATTGAGGTAATAGAAATGCATCTTTTGAGGGTCTCTGGTGTCCACTTTGAGGTATGTTATCCAATTTAGAACCTTATATTTCTATGAATCGAAAGTTATATATACATTATTCCACTCGAGGTATTTGCATATCGAAGTTTGACTGTGGGCTCATGAAAGTTTCAGCATGTGTAGGTATGTCGAAGTTCTCGACATCTGCAAATTCTCATTTTCATTTAATAGCCGTGTCTCAAGAGTCATTTGTGGACGTATGTAGATTTAGTTATGTAAATTACTTTTCTTGCTGAAAATTAAATTTAACAAACTGGATCTGTCATGGAAATGTGTAGTATGTTCGTCAAACTCCAGCCTGTCTGCCTCAAGGTTGCACTCAAATTTGTGGTAATAAACATGGATTATTTATTTTAGATTTGTGTATTAATATGCTGCTAAGCATTTATTTTAGAGCTGGTTTCTTTGGTAAGTTATGACAACTAGTCATTTCTTTTCCACAATGGTATATTCTGAATAGTAAATTGACAAAATATTTATAAGCTATGTTCCAAGCAAGGCAACGATGTCTTTGAAATCACGAAAAGGAAATTAGCTGTTCCATCCAAATACCTTCATAGTCTAGGTAATAAAGTTTGTTCTTTATAGTAGCTGAATGAATTAAAACAAAAAAAGTTGATCTAATAATCAATATCGTTAAAATTCTGAGAATCCAATGGATTCCGTAAAGTCCATAAAGGGGACAGTAAAAAATTAAGAGTCAGATTTAGAGCGCCAAAAGTATTCTGAATATTTAACATTCATTGTAATGAAATATTGTGGGTGCCATTTTTAATTTGGCGAGGCGATTTGTTCATTACAGAGGAAGGCAACCTTTTCTTATTTGAGTTTTCACTTGACCTTTTTAGGGACCATTTAAAAGCGTCTGTAAAGGTGTACATAAGTTCTTCATTTTATAATACAGTTTTCTTTCAACAATTTAAGCATCTTGAAGCCATATCAGAAAGTACTTTGTATTTTTGCTTAAGTTAAATAAACCAACTTCTAGGTTATGGGTGATTTTATAAGTATATAACTAATCAAATATTCAGAGATTCCTTTTGTAATTTAAGAGAGTATGGTAACAAGGGATAAATAATGCCAGAAAAACGTTACCTCTCATTGAATTTGGCATGTTCCTTCAAAAACTTTTATTCCCATTGGTACCTGAATAATCAAGGTCTAGTTAGTATTTATTTAGCAAAATATTTATGTACATTTCTGTTCTTTCAAAAGTTATTCCTCGGTTAAAGCTTAGCTTATTAGGTATTGAAAAATCAAACCTAAATTGTAATAGTATTTATGAAATAATATGTTTATAATCAATTTGTACTGATAACAGAAGGGTTTGATTTTATCAAAAAGCAACAAAATATTGTTTCGCATCCCTGAAATTCAATGTTTTGTGGTTAAAAGCTCTCACCCCAATGCGAAACCGGAATGAAAATGTAATTTGGTTAAAAAAACTGTCACACTGGAATTATTAAGTTACCGAGATTGGTGTGAAAAAGTCGACGTTTACACAATTTGGGCAAATTTTGGCCAAATCACGGAGTAATTTTATTATTTTGTTACGGATCCACGAGAAAATCTCAATTTATTTTATATTAGTAAGAAATTTGTTTGAATATTTTAGATATAATTCATAGGCGTGATACTAAATAGCCTGATGACATTAAGTTTCCTGAATTTCGATTTAATACTTGTATCTCTTCTGAATGTGGATAGAAAAAGTTCTAAAAATCAGGTAGTGAAGTGCTTTTTTTCTTCTATTATAGAATAAAGTTTGATGACTTCATCTGAAAAAACAAACATTGCAAAGTAAATAAAAGCTTGTTAAATAGGGTCGTAGGTGAATACTACTTCGATTTTAGAAAAAAAAAACTCTTTCAATGCTTCTTTTATACAGAAGTCATAATACCGAAAACCTATTTTAAATTGAACAACACGTCCTCACAGGACTTTGAAAAATACTTCTTGACATTTCCAACTTTACCGCGAACGCAATTAAGTTAATAACGCCTCAAAATTGTGTATACGATTCTGAGTCTTCTATTATACCTTGTTTGGCGTCGCGGTGAATGGAAAAAATTCAAGTATTTTTGTACAAAATCCTAAAATTATTGCACTGATTCTCTTTATCTATTTAAATATATATCTTTGAAATTTCCCCGCTTAAATTCTCCTCAACATAGGCTATTTAGTAAATCGTAGACTTCCACTAATTATGCCTGTAACACCCTTTTGCTGGGCTCATGTCACTATCATTGAACATTAATCTATGCTATCTGTTTGTAAATTTACCTGTTGTCCTGACAAGAACAGACAAGAAACTCAACAAGATTTTTTTCTCCATTTACATGTCATTGAGAATTTACTAATATTAAAAAACACATTTAACAAGAAAACTATGAATGAAAAATATATGGCAATGGTTTTAAACATTTGCAAACACATATTATGTAAAATAATACAATAATGTGATTATAACACATAATAAAAAATTATAAGTTTCATTCAAAAAATCATATAAATTTCTCAAAGCATTTATGTCATCTAAATCTTCCTGAATCTTGTAGTATCCCTTTTTCTTTTAATTTTGTTAAATATATACTGTAAAGTTGTGTAAAGGCAGTTCAGTACCCCTAGTGTGTTTCAATCGAACCGCCTCGATCATGTTTATTGTCAACTGTCAAATTGAATGGAAACGATACAACAGCGCCTCTGTTGTTTCGTTCTCTGTTTGAATCGATTTTTTATAAATGATTTATATGCGATATCAGCTCGCATTTACGATCGAAAAGTCTCGATACGATTGAAACTAACACTAAACACAGTAGGACTTAGTTATGTCGTAATTACAATATCAATTTCGATTATTAGACATTTTTAATTCTACCTTGAGTTCGTACAGAAGAGGTGTCAGGGATAACTTGTCACTTATCTGAACTTTTTTTTGGGCTTTTGAATATTTATCATTTTAAATAAATACTTTCTTTTTCTATTTAATTATAAAGCATGTTGCAGTTCATAAAAAATTGTTTAAAGGTTTTACAAATTGTATGTGTGTGTTAGTTATTTTCTTTTAAGCGCGGTTTATTTTTTTACAATAAATAGATAAAAAATTTATCATAAGCATATTTGTGGCTTATAAGCTACCATTTATATGGCGGTTGCCCTTCTTACATTAGCCCATACCAAGTATGAAAAAGTGAAATGAATAATTTTGCTTGTAGGAAAGTCGACCACCAGTTCGGTGGTCTAATGATACTATTTGGGTGACCTCCCTGGATGACGCTGGAAAGGAATCGTGAGGATTGGTACAGTAGAGAAGGTACATGTACCCAGCTATAGGAACTGAGAATGTTGATCACGTCTGCATAGTAAAATTACCCTGGGTAACTACGTAGTTAGTTTAATTGTAGTGTCTCTTCCTGGCCTGATTATTTTAAGTGTCAGTATCATAAATTATATAGATAGATGATCGTATATAGATTATCTATATCATTATTGAAGATTCGAGTTTCAGTTAAGGCACTTAATACAAATAATGGTAGAACACTAAAGAGCACCAATAAAATACATAATTTCGGAATGTTCCTTCGGTCGTTGTCGAAAGTTGCTTTCGTAATTATAACCATAGTAACTTTCTTGTTAATCCCAGATTAGACATTCAGTAATAAGTTATTGCTTATCAAGCGGTTAATAATAGCCAAATCGCTAAAATGTGTACGGTATCTGCAATTATATTCTTACTTCTACGTTTTGTTATTCTCAGTTATTGTACCTATATTTATTTTCTCTCTCTTCTTGGGCTGCGCCTTAATTGGGTTGAACAAAATTTGATATTTTAAGCTTTTCTGTATTGTTTAAGTTATGATGAGACTGATATATATAGCCAATTGAAAAAGTTCAAGAAAGATTAATTTAAAATAATCTCTTCTATGTTTATTGGAAGTTTTATGACCTTTTGGAATGTTATTATAAAGGGAGTTGAGAGGTGATAGTGGATTATAATTTTACGAAGAAAAGCTTTTCTTCGTAAACTTATATTCTAATATTAAGGAGGATTATAAAGATCTCAGTATAGCTCTATTTAATTACTATTTAATAATTATTTCTTATTAATTTAAAAAAAACTAAGAATATTCAATATGAATTAGGTACTTGCCTACTTTGCTTTATAGTTATTTTAAATTCATGCGATTACGTCTATTTTTATCTTATTTATAAAAAACCTCATAAAATTCGTAGAATTAGAACAAAAATATATTTCCATTTAGGTTTAGTGGTTCGTGAAGATATTTAGTAATAAACTTAAAAATATATTTTAATAAAAAATTAATTAGCCACTGGAATACTAAAACCTATTTTAACATCAGGTACCTACTTACATTTAAATCAATTTCTATTACCTTTCAGTGTAACTGAATAAAGGCTCTCTTGGTTCAAGGCCCAGGGCCTTTCATTAATTCCTTTTACGACGAAGGTAGCCCTGTAATATATGGTTTGGGGAAAGCTAAAGGTTTTATGAGAATTTGTAATATTGACTCCTTGACTAATGTCACTGAATAGTAAATCTATGGTCACTAAATATAGTATAGTACCTATATAATTTGGTGAATTTAATTGTGAGGTATCAATTATGTGATATAAACCATAAAGTTGTTATTACTTTTGGATTAAAATCAAATAATTGATACCGCTGAATTAAATTCACTTTAAATTAATGACATTCAATTAAATTATTAAATTAGTAAGTCATTTGAAAGCTGGCGTAACATTGGATCACTTTATTATATAAAAAATAAGAGATATTTAAAATAATGGGTTTTATATAATAATGTGATAATAGTCAGTTGTAACTTATTTAAAATTGCAACTTATTAATATAATTAAGCTATTATAAAAAAAATGAATGCAGGGCGACTACAACTGTATAGGTTTAATAACAATTTTGCATGTCGCTTTCAGGTGATAAATATGTGGATCAAATTTGTTATGTTATACCATCGAAATATCTGTAAGCGATTGCCCTCAGAAGTAAATTAACACTTTAGTGTCATGTTATGCTATTGAATTTATTAGTATAATTCAATGCTCAATTTTGTAAATGAAAAAACTCAAAATTTTAAAGACAAACAATTAGACAAAATTAACACTCACTGGTACTCTGGCACTTTTCACAATAGTTTATGTTATTCTTAGTTATTGTCTTTTTATCCTAAATTTTTATATATATATCGTTCAAATCAACTTTGGAAATTTCCTGATCCCCTTTCCGGAACTTAATTATAAAATGAAAGAAATTATTCCAACTGTTTTCAATTTACGTATTTAAGATCTATCTTGGTCTTAATCTTCATTACCAAGACGCGGTGGTTTAGAAAATTTCAAGTGTTGCTATGCTGGGTTTTTTTTATCGTCTATTAATAGTATAGTCTTTTTGTTTAGAAGTTTATCATTATTTGATTTATCAAACTTGGCCGATACACGGATAGTACGGTATACTCTTTAATTAAATTTAACTACCGTCGTCTGGTCGACTGGTCCGTACCCTTATCTACTTAGCCAGAGAGCCCGGGTTCGAATCTCGGTAGGGGCAGATATTTGTATGATAAGTACAAATATTTAATATATTTATTTTCATATTACTATCAATATTTTTCCTGTATGAAGTATTCATAAATCAAGTTCTTAATAATGATAGATAACGTGAAAAAAAGCAATTAACGAACAATTTATAATTGCTCTGACCGATTTCAATATTTATAAAATCTTCTTTTTAATAATTTAGCACAAAATATTTAAATACAGTTTCTCTGTTGTTACTATTAATAAATGGTTTTCCTAAAAACCTCATTTTGCAGCGTAAAGCGTTCTGGATCCCTGCTATCTCTAAATTATGCACTGACCTGTTCAGCCACTGCGAGAATAATAGCCAGATCTTGTCATGTGATTAGGAAATCTTTTGGCTTGTTTACTTGATCAGGGTTGTCGAAACTTGATACGATCCCGGGCTAATCCAAATAATTTAATAGACCGAAGAGCGGCACGAAAACATTTTAAACTTTTTAAAGAAAAATTAAAAAACAGAGACGTTATTATAAGTTAATATAATAACATTTTTAATTTATTTATCTTTTTTATTGTATAATTCCGTTAATATCAACATTAATATTAGTTATTGCTAGACGCAGTATGTTCGAGTGACTTATCTAATTTTCGTATTTCCACTAGATCAAAATACATTGGACAAATATAAGGCGCAGGCCGTGCTTTAGACAAAGCAGATCCAAAGACATAAATCTAAAATTATGTTTTAACGAATTAATCTTTAGAGTTTAATTTATGTACGATCAATCTTTAGAGAATTTTTATTTAAAGTAAAATAACAACTTAATGCTGTAACAAGTAAACTGTAAACAAGAAGTAAGCTAATAAACCCAGGTTAAGAGACGGCTCCCGAGTTGGTTTAAAAGAAGTTTTATCAGTATATAACCTTTACAGATAATATTGAAGTAAAAGCCTCATTATATACAATTTGTCTAAAACATAAACATAATTGAGTGGAATTTACGAAAAAATAATTTTACAAAATGGTGCATTTTTTTGTGAGAATATTAATATTTTTTTAGTCTTATGTATAAATATACTTCAAATAGATGATTAAGATACTTAATAATTGGCTAAACAGAATTTCAATACTATTTTTACTATAATTATAAACTAAGACAAAATATAAACTAAAATTAGTTTTGTGAATTAAGTTACAAAATTTCAGTGTTAATTTTTGTTGAAGAAGGGTACGCGGTATTGAACCTTGCAGCTGTACGATAGAGTTCTATTAATAGCAGGAGTTTTCATGGGGTGTAAGCACCGTTAGATAGCTGTATTGTATTAAGGGAGCCGCGTCTTTACTCGCTGTGCAAATTATAGGCCAGTTTAATTTTGATTTGAAAGCAGATTGAATTTTCTATCCTCAGATAGAAGTAAGCTTATTAAAGATTTGTTCCCAGCATTCCTTGTTAATTTACAAGAATTAACAGAGTTAAGTTTGTACTGTAGATATAATATTGCAATAAGCCGTTATAGAACACACAAGACAACTGATCTGCAATATTCGTAAAAAATCTGTGTGTTCCTGGACCCAATATCCCAATGTCTCAACCCTGCTCTTTCAAATACGTAGTCCCTAGAGATTAAGCTCAGCATATTTACGTCGTTTGAGTTATCCAGCAGAAGAGCAGCAGAGCCTGTAAAGAAATTAAATGTGATGTAAAAAACTATGAGGATAATTAAATTGTTTAACGAGGTAGCTCATGGCCTTTTTCTTACCTGACGGTAACTAAAAATAAGGCCGAATATGGAAGCGAGCTACATACGGCTTACAATAATATTAATAGCATAGTTGTGTTCCGGCTGTTGGAGCAAAGATATCCAGTTACTTAGCGATTGAAGCACCGAGTAACTGGATATCTTTGCTTCAACAGCCGGAACACAACAATACCATTAATTAATATGTTGTGGTGGCAGATTTAGGTAACATTGTAGCAGCTAGCCCAGCAAACTTAGACAAAGTCCCAGCCCGCTCTGGGAATTGAATCCCGGACCACCAGATGTGCTGTAGGTGTTCTCAGCCATAAGACCACAGAGGCGGTTAAATTATTAAAATTAAAATGTAATTATTATTTATTGACTAAATACATTGACTGGGCTGGGATCCATTATGTTCTAAATAATCACGTCGTATAATTATTATATTAACAAAAGTGAAAAATAGTATAATTACTATTTTTGTTTCAACGGAGAGAAGAATAAGACTTGTAATCTAATGAATACCTATAATTTTGTTTTTAAATATGTCTAAAATTCCTTACTGGAAGAAAGGTTTCGTTTTTCAAGGAAGCCAAAGGCCTTGATCTGTCTTTGTCAATTTTAATTAATTTTTCTTAAATTCTTTCTAAGGAACGCTAAGAAAGATTTCTTTGAAACATTAGTAAAGAATATTTTTGTGGAATTCTGAGAAATTCAACCTAGGACAAATTGAACTTCTACAAATTAATGAATTATGTAGGGGTGATGAATTTATCCATCCAGTATTTGAGTCCATTATTCAAAGAGACTTCTGTTATTACTACCTTGGGAAAAGTGTTCAATAATACTTATTATTTACGTAATTCTTATTTAAAAATAAGAATGAATTTTGAAATTAGATATTTATCTAATTTCAAAATTCATTCTTATTTTTCGTAAAAGGAACAACGAAAAAATTAAAGCAAGTGTACCTAATATTATGGATGGTTTTGCTACACGAGAGGAGAGCTCAAAGAAGGCTTAGTCAACTTATGATAAAAAAGGTATGTTGAGAGCAAAAATGATAGATTACTGCCCTACGTTACAATACTTTTTTGCAAATGTTTTGATACGCTTGGATTAATTGTTACGAAATAGTACATTAAGTACGTAGTCGCTTTGTAAAAAACTCAAAAAAGTTTTAACTATTCTCAATCTAGATTTAAAAGTTGCTGTAACTGGGTCTTGGTGGTAAAGATTATTGCAATCCAGAGTGGATACAATTAATAGGATTTTAAGTAGTGGGCTTATCTCAAGTTTAATTTTATTAAGTGCGCAACAGAAATAGGACCCTTGTCAAAAAGTGTAATTAGCGATTCCGAAAATCACTGATTCATGCAAGCAAAAATATAAGCCACGTCTTTGAGATTTGAGATAAATTATCCACAAAGGAACTTTACATTTAGAGATGTAGCAACATAATTAATCTAAGTGAAATCAAACCTTTGAAGTTAGACCATATTTTATTTAAAGAAAAAAAACCAAAATGTCTTTAAAAATTAATTCATAACAGTGTTCGATTGGATTAAATACTTCCTTTGTTCTGACAAAATCTTTCAAATATTATTTTTTATATTGTGGACGAATTTAGGCTTCATCATATAGGTACCGATACACCGGTAACAAAGTAGGTATTTTTTTAAGGCGAGTAAATTGGATGTCTTTAAATTAGACTGTAGGTATTGAAACTCGCCTCTATTAATTAAAACATCGTTTGATCTTGACTTTGAAACATTTATACGTTTTCAATGTGTTGTGTTTACAAATTATAGCTTATGTACGTTACACAACCGAACACACACCTTCATCTATAGAAGAAACACAAGAGTTGGCCAATAACACAAGGGTCAAGATGAAGTCATGCTCTACATAGGAATTAGCTCGTAACATAGGAATTAGGTAAACTCCTTCATTAATGTAAAGAGACTGAGCAGTTGTAATACGAAAAGGTGTACCTAACTTGAACCAAAAACTTATAATGAGACCATTTTCCAAGAATAGCTGGCTGTTTTCTCGGTAAAAACCGAGAAAAAATATTTAGCTAACTGAGAAAACTTCAAGATTCTCGAAGCAAATCGTATTGAGTTTTCTAAAAGTTTGTTAATACTGTGGTTCCGTCAGGTTACTAACAAACTTGTTTGCCGCCCGTTTGCCATTTCCAGAATAACGAATGTGTAGATGTACGTGCGAAACCATTTTTTGTCATCAAAAGGTTAACCTGTTTGATTTATAATTTACTAAGAACCTTGAACAAACATCTCAAGTTAAAGTGCCTCCGTGTCGAAGAATTACGATTTTCTCCAAACAAACGAACCACGAACTGAAATGAGATTCACGTGACAAAAATTTAGTAAGGTATATTACGTACATGTAGCAAGAAGACATATTTGTCACGGTTATTCTTATTTTTATTAGTAACGACCTAATTAAGTTACTTTATCAGAGTATTGTTTTACATATATGAAATAAAGAAGGCACAAAAGCTTAAAAATATATAATTTAAACGATTCTTAGCAAATGACGTCCATTCTTCAGGGGAGAATTCATATTAAAAGTTTTGTTTCTGAAGCTTCGAATAACATTGAGTAACCGCCAGGATAATAATTTGTGTGTCACAGAAACAGTCACAGACGATCTGTGACAGTCTCTTTGGAACTATAGTAGAATAAGTAGACAGGATAACTACTATAATTACAGCATTATAACACCATCTTTCCGTGTCTTTCGTGAAGTGTGCGTTTAAGTGGGAACCTTAAGAGGTTATTATCGATATTCAATCAAGCTATCTGACGATTCAACCTTAAAAAACGCTGGCTATCTATATCTTGCAGCTTCAGGGTTCAATACTGTCAAGATATAATGACGTAAGTCATAAACAAATTTTCGTTTATAATTTGGTTGATATTAAGTTATTTACGAAATATGAATAGTATTAAAGTTCTGCATAGCCAGTTACTAAATAATTATTTTATTATTCTCTTATAAGTAATTTGTGCATGTAGCTGGCTAACAAAAATGTGTGGAATTCTCACAAAAAGTTCTACATTTCGAAGAATAAAAGTATTGTTCTAAATTTTGTATAAAATATCTTCCTTTATATAAAAATGAATAGTTGTTCGATAGACTCGCTAAATCTCAAAAATGGACTGTGATTCATCACATATATTTTATTATTAACAGTAATAATACTAAAGAAAACCTTCAAGAAAATTCAACAACATGAATAAATTAAAGTAAGTATGGAAAATCGTCTTATTCCGGACCTCAAGATCTGAGGTAGGTGGTCTCAACCATATACGACAGAGGCGGTAAAGCTTATTTGACATTGACACAACAAAAGCATGAGCACAACTCAATCAATATATAGCAAAATATTGTGGACAAATGTATAAAAATATTACTTGCTTGGGGAAAAACCTACATATTCGTGTACATTTTGTCAATGAGTTTATTTTTAATTAACTTTTGGGTACAAGCTAAGCTTTCTAAAAAGGGAAGCTCACGAAATGTGTTAAAACACCCGCTCTTTCTATTTACCTCAACCGTCGTCGTCCATTTGTCATATATCTTTCAGTTTATTTCGTCGGGCGCACGATCACTGCCACACCGAACCTTTTTTATTTGTGTCCGGATAAATTAATGCTCATTTTACCAGTTTAATGTACACCTCATTTCTCAGAACACAACAGGCGTAATGAAATATAATAAATGTTATTAATTTTCGTCGCGAGTGTCTTTTGTCTGTAATTTTCTCGATAAATTTGGCTTCAACACCTAACTCGAAATCTGAATCACATTAAAATTTGGGCTTCATTTATTTCAATTCCTCTTTAAATATTTTTAAAATTTGTATTTTTACTTTAAACTAATTTCTTTATCCTCAGAATGGGCTCCTTGAGAGCAAGAACTAAAAGGCTCTCATGGACCCGCATTTGCATCTCCATTTGCTGTATTTGCATATGGACTTCAAAATCTATATCATCAAAATCAATTTAAATGAACTGAATTACGATATAAGTTCTTAAACTGTCATAGTTTACTTTGAAATCAAAACTATTTGAATAACAAAGAATCGCAAGAAGTGGATAATTTGACTAATGGTTTAGTGTGTATTGATAACATTATATAAAATTAATAATATAGTAGAAAACTTTTGATTATATATAATTATTCAGTTGTCTTCATAAGAATTTTGTGTATATAAATTTCTAAAAAGAATTCTAAAATCCAATTAGAATTGCGCACGAAGTAAAAGGTCGCTGCCTAGTGGAATGTGGGCTGAACAATACTAATGGAATTAATGGGACACTTTAGTTGTTTTATTTAGTAATACCAAACCTAATGATTTCAATATTGTTGACTGTTAGAAATCTACTGTAAAAGTTCAAAATATTTTGACTGGAATTAAAAAACAAGGTGATTACTAATACGAACTGGAACATTGCAACTGAATTTACTTATCATCTTCAAAAGAGCCGTGAAAAGCCTTTGGGCCGGCCAGGTGGAGGTGGCTAGGGCAGTATGTTGCATGCTGCACTAGGTTTCAACTTTTCTTTTTTTCTTTTTGCAACTTCTTCATATACAGACTTCTCTGCTGCTTACCATCAGGTGTTGATTTTTCAATAAAAATATAAATTCATAGAGATCACCATTTATGGTTGGCTGCAACTTTGAAATCGAAACCTAATCCTATTTACATTTCTTAGATGTTCGTAGTAAGGACACCTGTGTGTCATACAAGGTAGATTAACAGTGCAAGTATCTTAATAGTAGGTAAAAAGGACGATAATAGCAAAGCGAAATTAAATGCTTATATTTACTGTAAAAAACAATTGTATTATTATTCTTATTTTTTACTAGTTATTACCCGCGACATCGTCTTTGTAGTGTTATATTACCCATGTTTCGTTTTAAAATCATAAAATTAAAGTGAACCAAATAGCCTTTCTTTATCTGTGGCATATTTATCACTATTACGATGCAAATGGCTAATGAAATTTGCAAATGGCTAATGAATTTTGATAAAACATTTCTTCTTTTATGGATCTAATTTTATATAAATGTAAATTAATGGGTTTCAAATGTTTTTATCTACAAATAATTTTATATGGACATAAATATATGATTCTATAATTAAGTATTGTTATCATAATATGTATATTAGAGAATATAAATACACCAAAAATTATTATCAGTACCTAATTATATTGAATTGTTTGTATGAAAAACAGTTGTGTGTTTGTGATTGAATGTTATTAATGAAATTTGAAACATATTGAATCGAACTAATTGATAATCTATCACGTACCATTTTCCTGTATGATATATATACCAAATCCTGTTATATATACCAAATTTACAAAAGCTCTATTTCATTACCAGTTCTATCGGACGTCCAATTATTATATTGGCGCTTAGTATGAATACACGAATTTAAGCACAATGAAGATTTTTTGCAAAGAAATATGTTTATTTTTAATCTATTCACTTGGGTCAATAAATAGTTATACATATTACTAACTATTACTATCATGCAAATTATAACAATTTTGTAAATGTGCGACCAACACCATTTTCCACTAACTGCTTTATTTTACATTGATACCGCTGAATATGAACTAAAAATTGGTAATTGCTACACATTAATTCCTAATTCAGAATTGTAATTCGAACTGTGACCGAAAGGGCTTGAGTTCCAGTCACAGTCCCGGCTTTCTAAGTGAGAATAAATTGAAAGTTTCAGTATCACACGGGTCGGTCGGTTCTAAATAAATATGTTAATATCGAAATCCTTATAAATACGTACGTTGACGTGACAGAAAATTCTTAAGTAGCTTAAGTGGGAAAATTTGTATAATGTTTCGACTAGTAATAGGACGACCCGTTAAATGTGATATATTGTTTTCTTGACTTCCGTCCTCATGTCCGAAGTAAAGACATTTTTATTTTGATTTACGTCGCATTTTGTCTTTATAGCTCTTAGATGCGATTTTCAAATATTTTGTAAAATTAACATTGTGTTAAGTTATTTAAGCACCTTTCGTTCCACTTCAATTGTAAACGGCTACTTTTACCTATTTTAGATGGCACCCAATTGTATTAATTACCAATATAAAGAAACTTATCTCATTTGGATAGATTCGCCTTGCCTTTTATTTGGATAGAACTTTAATCGAAAAAAATGCAATATTAAAATATGGTGGGTAAGACTGAATCGAGATACGAAAATATTTAGAAATACGAAATTACGGACTTACGTGAGTAAGTCAGTCGTTATTCCCTTCAACTAAGCTATATTTTTCATAAACTCCAAGTTAACATTATTTACAAAATAATAAAAGGTAGGTAATAAAAAATGTACCAGTTAAACGAAGGATTAAATCGCTACACCCAGATAACGAATAAAAAATATCGCATAACTCATTTATAAAAAATGTGTTACATCCATTTCTGAATATCGCAAAACCGATACAATTTATGTTTTTTGAAAACCGGTAGGCTAGTACTATTTAGGAGTTTATATTATGTAGCTGTCATACATACTCTCTACAAGTGACAATAGATCTTTTAGGTCACAGTGACAGAGCTGTTCGAAAGGCCTAAATAGCTCTAAACCACATAAATCTCATTGTATTGAATTTATGACATTATACATGCATTTAATTATTAACTAGCAACCACTATTCAGGATACTAATTATTTTAAACTAACTTTACTATTCATTAATGAAAATTCGGTTTGTTTTCAACTATAACTGTACAGATGTAAAACAATAGAAAAAAGCAGTGGCATAACTTATTGCTTTCGTAATAAAAGCCATATTGCAAATGTAACAACTATTAGTACATCCTATTTATCAAAACGTGTTATTCGAAGCTCGTTGTGCAATTCAAACATGGATTATGCATACCAAGAAATGCTATATAAATCTCCACATACAGGAAAGAAGCAATATTAATATCTTTGTCTTTTCGTGGAACAGAATATGCATTTTAGGGAAAAATTGGATTTTTTTTAGTGTTGATCTTAGTAAGGAAAGCAGTATACACTATATCAAATGTAAAATCACATAAAAGTCAAAGTCCAAGTAAAAATATTTTTTTATAGTAATGTCAAGCAAATAATTCCATTCCATCTGATGGTAAGCAGAAGTCGAGTCCAAATAAAAGATGGCTAGTGCTAATGGTTAAGTTATACAAAAAATTTCTGGGCTCAGCCAAGAGTCATGTCAGGGTTTTTCTCAATGTGATAGCAAAAGCGACAGCTGTCATATAATGTGACATTTAAGTAAGTGTATTTAATTTAGAAATAATGTCATCTTTCTATTTGTTGTAAGCCGTCTCTAAAATTTGCTTTACTTTTCTTATACATGATGAGAGAGAATAGCAAAGAAAATAATTTATTCGGTACAAATAAAATAAATTAACACAAAAAACAAAAAATTATATTTAAAACTAAATAAATGCACCAAAAAGGCCTCTTCTCAGCATGATGTCTCGAAAGAGACTGCGACGCTTGTATGCTTGGGATGGCTCTGTGCAGACATTTTGAATTATATTAATATATAATTATGATTTGTACTATTTTATTTTGTAAATAAAATAAATGAAGTTACCCAAACATTATGTATATTAATTCATAACTACGCTGTTAAGTATTTTTATATATTTAAAAGATGCTTCCTGAGATGTAACCAAAAACTTCCAACATTTGTGGAGAGCGGTACATACTGATTAACTTAACTAGCTTATAACTTAAATTAACTTTAATTTATATTTCCATGTGTCCTGAGCGTGTTCTTTTCTACAACGTACACACATGCCTTTGAGAAAAATGGTTATTGGTGGATCGATTTGTGTAGGCCATATTCTAGGTGGATTAAATTCCTAATTAAACTCCGCACAAATATTCCTAATATTACAAATTTGTTAAGACAAGGATACTAGTAACACAGAATGAATATACTAAGTTAAATAACCCAGAAATCAATTCATGCTATTCATATTCCACGCAAAACATACACCATTCTATAGGCTTTCTATAGGTTAGATTTACTTAGGTAGGCTTTTAGGCAAAGCTCTAAACTCGCGAGCTTATTGAAATCGAAACGACAGCTTGCGTGCATTACTGAAATCGAAACGTGTCTATCGAGATGCAGGTAGTGAACAAAACAGCGCTTCCAGCATGAAATGTTTGCTCAACTTTGAATGGTAAGATCATGTGCCAGCTTATCTTCTCCTCAAACTTCAATGGTAATCGCATTATTGAGCAATCAATCACAACATTTTAAAAAACAAGTGTTTGAACACTACGAGTATTTGTCAGTTTGATACTTTAATTATTATGATACGTAGTATCTCCTAAGCAGTGATTGTATATATTTAAGTAGATATATGTTTATATAATTATGTATTATATAGTGTGTATATGTTCTCATTTAATAAGTACCTATGAATGTAAGTACCTATAATATAAGTACCATTTAATAAGTACCTATATATTTAGTATTTGTGTGTTATATTATTTGTCATACGTATACGTTTACGTAACGTATTATTCGTATTACGTTAGCATCTTGCCCTTTGTCAGCTCCGCCACCAATATTCTGCCCTTCCTGTTCCTGTTCCTATTCCTTGTGACTGTCTACTTAAAAGACTAGTTTTTTCGGAATAATTTAGTTTGTCAATCAAAAGTAATTCCAAAATAGATAGGAAATTAGAGTTCACAGTCCCAGTCCAACATTAGTTAAATCGTTTTGTATTTGAAAAACGATAATTTTAGAATGAGGCTGAACCGAAGAGGCAGCCAAAATGAATACCTCAGACAGTCTACTACTGTTAAAAATAACTAATAGAATAATGCTAAATTCACAGTAGAAAAACCGTATAGAAATAAATAATAATTTATTAATTTGCAAGAACAGAAAAAACAAAAGTTACAACAATCAACAGAAAAAGACGCGGAGATGACACATTATCTTTTCAGTGTATAAAAACTAAGGGGCCAATGTTAAAAAAGGTTGAATAATAAAAATTACATTAACGAGATGTTTCCGAGTTTTTTAAGGCGGAGTGTTACATATTATTGTATATTAGGTATATCGTGTCAAAAAGTATTTTTGGTGTGAAAATGGTTTAGTTTCATGGCGAATAAGATCCTTACATCGTGCAATATATGGAAGACAGATTGAACAGATAGATTGGTGGTATTACATTCCGTTTTAGTTTCATTTCATCGTCATCATTAACATTGCATTAGATTTTCTGAAAATTCGCCGAAAATTTAATTTTGGCGATAGTTTTGCCTATTATAGGTAAGGCAAGGGGAACTTTAGCCCATACACCCACTTCTAAAATACACCTAAGTCTGTTTTTACACGGTAGATTGGTTCCAGAAGAAGCCGTGTAAAAAAAGACATTGATCTTATACAAAAATGGGTGATTTGTTCCTACTCTCTAAAACCTATTAAAATTAGAGAAAAACAAGAATTTTTAAGAACAAGAATTCATGTTTATTGTATTAAATCAAATATATAATGCTTATTTTCACAAGCATAGTAATTAATGATAAAAAAGATATGCACTCTAATCTTAAAAGTAATATAAATTAAATGTATGGCAAGTTCAGGAACTAAAAAACTATGTTGTGAACGAAAAGAATAGGTTATTCAATTTTTAAGGTAAAAAATAAAATAAAATAGAATAAGTGATAATCATAAATACAACAACATAAATTTAATTGCTGTCGTCATCAGTTACATATTCAATTTTCAAACCGTGTTATATCAAAACCGTGTACAAAAAGACCGTGTAAAAACAGACTTAGGTGTAGTTGTGTTTTTGACACTCTTGCAGAATGAGCTAAGCATAACTTATAGGCTATATTTATTATAATAATAATAAGAGGCGTCAGCGGGGCTAGGACGTCACGTCCGGTGCTGGTGATGCTATTTCCCTATGTCAACTGCCGACGAAGACATTTCCGGCGAGGCCGCCAGCTTGTCACGCCTTGGGCGCTGGAGCATATGTTCGATTCTACTCCATTACTGTATTTGCTTTCAATAATATTTTATTATAAGATAATTATTAATGAAATTAAATCAGAAACATTCTATTAAATTACATTTACGAAATATATCCGTAGCGAGTTATTTCCAATCTTATAATTTGAAGATTGAAGATATTTTATTCAAAATCGGCACATGCATTTCTATTTGTAACTTAACGGGATTGTCTTGTCAAAAGAATTGGCAAGAAAATATATTTAAATAAAATAAATACTTTGTGATTCTCGAGCAATATGAAACTCTAGTTTCACATTAAAACCTCTAATGATAATATAGTCCACAAAATGGCGAAAACAAAAATAAAAAGATTTGCATATAGTATAGAATATAGAATTATTAAGTGAAGCGTGAAACAACTTTACCACAAATATTCTCGTCAAGATATATCCTTTTCAAACAAAATGGGGGGAAAAACGCGACGAAACGTACATTTCCATCGATGTGAAACATTTGCTTCGGTGAATGCTTACCGAAAGGTAAAAAGGATTTAAAATCCGATTTCCGAATTTTTCATGATAATTTTTATCAGCTGTCACTACATTCACAGAGCTTAATGCAACATTAGAGTAATTTTGCGATAAATCAAATTGCTAGCTTTGACTCAGTTAATTTGGTCCCATTAACATTTAATATCATTATCATTTGGTCCTATTCACATTTGATGTCATTCTTTTTTGATTTCATTATATTTCGTTTCACTTTAGGTACAATTCATCTATTATTATAGTCTCGCTGGCGTAGTGGCTCATATTCAAGGGCTTTGATTTTAATTACTTTCTTTTGATTGGACCTAGACAGGCAAATCAAAATATATTTCGACCTCCTCAGTGCTTAGGAAGTAACGGTAAGACGTCAGTCCTTTTTACAGAAACCTCTATTTTTTTGTTAAACAAACAGTATTCATAATATTTTACACTAAATAATATATGTATCACCCATTGATCTGCATTAGGCAGTTAATGATAATGATAACAAATAGTCTCATTTTTATATCGTTAATTCGCAGTTGGCCCTGTTCTCATATTAGTTCCAACATGGATTTGCAAATATACATATGCCTGTTCAGTGGAACAGGTGGTTACGCATGTTATAACAAAGATTACAAATTGGAAAACAAGCGATAGTGTTTCATTGACACTCCATCCATAAACTTCAGAAATATAGTGAACCATAGTAATTAAATATTACTGTTGCATTGTTATTTGACTGAGAATGATATCTCTCTTTTGAAATAAATTTATTTATTATATTTATTTATTCTTTGGGAAACACAATTATTATAATACTTTAAATTATAATATAAAATTGACACAGTAATCAGCAAAGTAACCACAATTATAAAATGTAAACATATCATATAAAAAAGACATTTTAAGTAATTCTAAGTAGAATTTATATAAAAACAATATTAAATTTAAATTTCTCTCTTTCGTTCGTCTTTTCAAATTCTTTCTCTAGGAATAGCGACTAAAGTCATGATAAACAGTAATTAATTATGTCAGAGAATAACCGTACAATCTTCAAAACGGGTAATCTGAGATTTTATGAGAAATTCTTCGTACAACTAGATTGGCTTAATTAATCTGCAAAGCCTGTGATGCAAACTGTCTGTTTCAAATCTGAAAAGAACTCAATTTTCTTTAATGTAATGTTGATTATCCATTAAAATTTAAAACAAGAAGAGAATCAATAAGAGTAATAAGAGTTATTTTCCAATGCAGGCTGCTTTCTATTGCCACCAGTATACGTATCAAGTTTTTATGAGTTTATACGTCTCGTTTCAGTTTTCGGTGTAGGCGTGATGATTCCAATTTCAATTCGCGTTTGATGTCTGTCAATAGGGTTACTAGATATATAAATTTGAACAAGACTTTCCCATTTCTCGAAATCGGCAATATTTATTCTCGTTAAGTTTGCAAGATCATTCAATGGTTTTGGTGAAATACAATTCTATAGTCACAATGAATGATCTTTGATCTTTTTTGCATTGGTCCAAACGTCGCTAAAAATCCATTTTATCAAGTGCTTATTAATATTCTGTTTTCTTTTGAGATTCAATGTTGGTATAGCACGTTCTTCGTTATTACAAGAATAGTAATAAAAGCTGTTTATTTTATAACACTTTTGTTATAAATAGAACAACGTAAAGACCTGTCCAACATATAACATCCCTGTTTTATAAACAAATGAAAATGAGCACAAACTCGGGCGCACTAAACACATTTTGTAATGATAGAATCTCACGAGCCTCACGCCTCGCTACCAGCTTTTTTGCGCTTTACAGAGCATATTCAAATGTTAATTCTGTACAGCGTTGGAAAGTGATGTGATATAAATAATTAATAAGCTTTCTTAAATACGCTTTACACAAAAGATCCCATTGGGTCGACGTTCTCCGGGAATAATCCTGGCCTTACATCAAGATAAATACGCTTTGCTTTTGTATTGAAATTCCATGCGATCTGAATCACAACGGGTCGTTAACGTTTTGATCATCTTGTCCAATCCATGATCTACTTACCTGGACAGCTAAATCGTGATGAAATATGTTATCTAATATTATTATGACGTAAAGTCCGTAATTTAGATAAATAATTATTGGGGATAACTGATTTGAACAAATACTTTTAATGTGACCTTTAGTTCAAATTTGAAATTATTGTAATAATTAGACACATTTTTGACCTTTGTAATAAAATAATTTTCTTTATGCCAATCTTATTACACGCAATATTACTCTAAAATTTTAAATGTCATTACAAATCAAAGACATCTTTGAAATTGTCATTATCTTTTCGGCTGTTTTGTTATAAATATTGTATTGGTATAATGTTTCTTTTCGTAAGCTCTTTGTCTCTAGTAAGTTGTAAGTAAAAGGTATAAAGCTGAGATTTTCCTTAGCTATATTGGATATAGCCATTACTTTTAGTTTAGGCGCGACACTACACTCGCATAATACTCTGTTGTAAGATCAGCAACGAAATCTTAATTTTTTAAAAAGTACCATTATTCAACCGAAAGTACGCGAAATACGTACATTTCGACTACTGCATATTAGTAAAGTAGTGGTAGTCGCATAGAACGCGTATTTCGCGTACATTCTTTTATTCGTATACTTAAATTACTTACACTTAAATTTTGTGATCTTATTTCGTGATCTTTCGTTTGTATTTTGTGATCTTTTTTTTATTTATTTTTTCTTTTATTTTCTTATTTTTGTTTTCTTATTTCGTATTTTATTACAATTATAAAACACGGTTATATTTTTTCTTGACCGAATCAAATCGTAATTTATTAAATAAACAATATCCAATATTACAAAATTTGCTTCTTAAATTTGATCTCTACCTATAAAATTTAGCTTTGCCAGATTCATACGTGCTTTGTACTGAAAAAGACACTCTTTTTAGAATATTTTCCCTTCGAGAATTATTGATAAGTGTATTTTTCAATTACCGAAATTGCTCTACGTATACAGTGTCTCCTTATGTGTGTATATTTTTGCTTGATGTTTTGTTTATGTATATTTCGATTAGTGTACGTATTCAATAATAATTAAATAGTTTTTGGGGCATTATTTCAGCTTTTATATTTGTTCTTTGGATAGTAAATAGAAAAAATAGCATGGTATGTCGCTAGTATTTGAATTGATAACGTTGAAGGCGCATTTTTATTGCTGCCTGTACACACAATACGTGTGCGTTCACAGAAATAGAACGCACGTGATATATTGCGATTGGAGTGCGCTATCGAGTGAAATTGAAAATATCGACCATATCAATTAATGAGAGCTACAGTTTCAACAAATTGGTTGATTATTTTTTATACCTATTCGAGTGGTGGTCTTTCGAGTCATTTGATACTAAAGGCACATAAAAGTAACACTAAATAATTTTGTAGTCCAAATTAAGAGTAATTTAGAGTGTGTTATAATAAGACGTCAAATAACCACGCATTGGTTGCTTCATATTTTATAAAAACTCAAGACATTTTTTTCAAAGTTTATTTACATTTAATTAGAATACATATTCGTTCATTTTCTTCGTAGACTTTCTGCCATCTTGTAGGTACGTGATCCCGACTACTGATAAAAAAAATGGAACAAGTAATTTTGGCAGTCCTCTGTTGATGTTAACCTGACACTGCCTAAAGTATTCTAAAGAGACTGAAACAGGTGAAAATCTGAAGGTGCAAGGCCATGGCTATATGGCGGATGCATTAACACCTCCCAGCGAAACTCTCTTAATTTTTTCTTAGTAGCTAATGTTATCGTGTTGTAGTCTAATGTTATCGTGATGAAAGACCACACCCATTCTATAAATCAATTCCGGCCGCATTCTCTCAACTTCTTGCTTTAATCTCATTAGTTGTTGGATTCAGATGGTTCTGCCCGGAGGTAAAAGTTCATAATGAACTTCCTTCTTGAATTGCCTTCCAATTCTACGATAGACTCACCTTACAGCATCACTTTATTGCGAGTTAACCCAGGTTTTGGCACAGTCTGTGAACTTACGCAATATTGGCACGTTCTTGTCATACGTGATCCACTTTTCATCACCAGTTATCAATCTCTTCAAAAACAGTTCGTTTTCATTACGTCTCAATAAAGAATCGTAAATGGTACATGGTTCGTTAAGTTTCTTTCAGCGAGCTCGTGTGGCACCCAAATATTGAGCTTTTTTGTGAACCCAGCTTTTTTTAAATGGGTCAAAACTGTTTTGTAGTCAATTCCTAGTCTTTTATCTACGTCGTTACTGCAGATATGACGGTCTTGCTCCACTTTTTCTAAAATAGCGACCATCTCCAGGGCGACCAGAGCGAGGTGCATCTTTGACATAAAAATTCCCGGATTGAAAACGCTTAAACCAACTTTGAGCTACTCTCACTGACTCTGCATTTTGTCCATAAATTCACAAATTGATTTCGCGGCTTGCGTCCCTTTTTGTAATACAATTTTAAAATATATCTAATTTCGTCATTCAATTCTTTCATTTTGACAGAAAGAAAAATTAATGAAATAAAATTTTTCTAAGTATGATTCTTTTTTTGAAATGTTACCTTTTTTCTGACATTAAACCGGCCAGATACAAATAGTAAAGTAAAAGATATTTTATTACAAGTTTATACATACTTTATGCGAAAAGACTTTTCCCCCGACCTAATACAAAAATATATACAGTGAAATATAGGGCCTCCTCCTTTTTTGAAGTTGGTTAAAGTGATTGCTTTGATGTTAAGTAATATTTTTATATGAACAACGGCACATACCGATGCGAACGAATGTCTATCGCCCGATATTGGAAATTCCACAGGAAATTATGAACGTACCATTCGCTGCGTCGTTTATATATATATTTTATCGATATCAAATGATACAAGACTAATGAAAAATTTTGAAGATCTAAGACAATACACCTTTATCCCCGTTTTATTTTAAGATAAGCTATTTCACTTTAGGAAAATAAAAAAGAAATTGCCTCGAGCGTGGAATTCTTCACTCATCATTGTGAGAAGATATTTTTATGAAAGCTAAAACGAGGGCTTCATTTTCTTTACGATAGAAAATTATTGTTTTCTGTCATAATGAAAATTATTGCCGAAAATACGTGTGACGTTAAAAAATATTGACTTCGTTATTAAGCAAAACAACACCTTCTTACTAAACGGTCTTTTGTGATTCTGATATTGAAAACCATCAAATTATTTTTTATTGAAAAGCCGAATTAATTGTTATTATTAAAAATATGGTTTTTCTAGGTTCAAAATTTTTAAGTAAAATTTTTACTAAAACTGGCTTAAGATTACGGAGAACTTTTACATGTAACAGAAACAACACCTAAAATCATCTATTGTTAATATTTCCAATAACTACGGCGTTCCACAAGGTAGTTTCCTCGGACCTACATTATTTTTGATTTGTATCAATGATTTAATTAATTTAAAATTTACAAAAGGATCTGTATTCTCGTATGTGAATGATACCGGTCCGCTATTTCATGGAGATAGTTGAACGGATGTTTTTGCTATGGCTAAGACTGGATTAGTTATGTTTATGTTTATGTACTGGTTAGACTTGAATTTGTTATTCCTAAATATGTTTAAAACAAATTATAATTTAATAAGTTTATAAAAGTTTTTACAAACTTATTAAATTATTTCGTGTCCGAAATTGTTATTTTTACTTTTTATGTCAAAGTGTACAAAAAAGCTACTCAAAAGGTTCACAAGATGATAAGTTGTTAACAATGCCTTTGCATATCAGCAATAACAATATTATTTCATGTGGTGCGTTGACATTCATGACTAACTTCATTCCTTTCACAAGAAAAAAAGAGTTAATCTTTTCATGACTGTAATATTAATTGTGGTCACCTATTCAAATGGCCTTACACTTCCGGGAGTTCCGGGAGTTCCGGGAGTTCCGAGATAAGATAGCCAGTTCCTCTGTGGTTGAGGTATCCGGGTGTAGTTTGCATCCATTGTACCATCAGGTGAGATTAAGACCAAAAACTACCCAGTTAAGAATATTAAAAAATCATTTTAGCATCACAACGAGTGTGAGCAATGTCTTATCATAAATTAACTATGCTGATAATAAGTTAAAGCGGGTATCAACAACAATAACAGACTACTCCGTATTATATCACGTTACTTCACAAATAGGGCGAGGGAACAGTACGTATCTCTGTAAACTAATCCTAGTTTAGTCTGCACACAAGTTATTATTCACTGTCACGACCGCTGCATGCAGTTTGCTTAAGCACAACTTATTCCAGAAGATACAGGGCATCTATAAAAGTGGGGGGAATACTGATAAATTGCAGGTTTAGTATTACCCGCAATAGATCTACTAGAAGGATAACAGACCTAAATATTAAGTGTGCAGAACACTGTGTTTTGTGTTATCTGATTAGACCATAAAAGCGACGCACACTGTACTTGGTAACCGAGCCCCTGTGTAGCGAGGGTATTACCCGCTTTCAGAGAAACGTAGATAATCAAAAAGTTATATAGGAAGACGGAACTTTATGAACGAGAAGTGTAAAAGACTTCGGGATTCCTTCAAAGAAGTAATAACTATTTGAAAGTGGTAATTCTATAATAATATTTAAGTTTCATTTTATTATTATATCCTTTATTGTTCACCTGTAAAATACAAAAATAAATTAATCATTTTATATAGCAAATATAGCAAGAGATATAATGCAAGCTTTATCCGTGAACATTAATTGTTTGTTTGAGATTTAAGTAAATAAATATTTTGTTGTTGTAAATATTGAAGCCTAATTTTGTAATACGATATCAACTGTAAATATACCAATCTAATTAAAGAACAATCAAATCTAATTAAATGTTATTAATATAATAATTATAGTCGAAATGAAACGAAGCCACCAAAGATTCCGCAACATTGTCCCAAACGTAATCAAAATTATATCACAGTAACAAGGGTTCGTTGATTAAATTTACAGCTCTTACAATGGATCAGAGTAACGCTAGCCCACTTAATAAAATTACCCTTCGCAGTATTGGCTCACAAAGATATGTAGCAGTGGCACTTTGCCATAACCTTTTCGATAAGCAATATTACTTGTAAACTTGAGTACGGCTGTATAACCTGGCATGTATATTAAAAGAGTAATACATTAAATTTTCTATAAAATAAAACAAAACTTATACGTTGTAACAAAAATACAATACTATTTTTTTAAAAAAAAACGTTGTTAGACAAATTATAACTTAATGTGTGAGATTCAAATTTTTGTTTTTTTTTTATATTTATAACAGAGGCAGAAGGGTATAAAGCAGTCAACTGTTGTCAAAATAAGAAAAGGACCACACCACTTAATAGCTTTATTCCATAAAGCCAAAATTCATTTAAAAATATTTTTTTAAAACTATATTGTATACTTAATGTCACTGAAGTTTCATGTCTATGACGTCACAGTTTGTTAACAACTGCATTTTTTTATTATTTTGACCGTACAGCACGTAGCCATAAAACATTGTTACATAATAAGAATATTTAACGACTAAATAGAGCTAAACTTGCATTTATGACTATTATATATAATATTTGATATTCACTTCTATGGTACATCTCTGTTATTCCTGTGGTAGGTCTGGTGAATTGCTCCGGTGTCCCTACAGAGGGCAGCGGAGTTACTTGGGAGTTTACTCCTACTCTTACGTTTACTTCGAAATACCCTCTATTTCCATTGTCGCTATGATGAGGCACTGGGTGAAGTCCTAGACACGCTGGCCACTTAACTAGTGGCGGGTGTCCATCATTAAAAACGGTTTCTAATCTAAAAGTAATACAAAAAGTAAAGTTCGCATAGTAAATATATTATATTATTTATTATTAAAGATGCAGAACAAAGTTGAACAAAAATAATATAAACAGAATTAAAAAAAATATATACATTTCAGTTAATTTCTGGCTGTCACAAATAAACAACACAGAAAAGGAACTTGATTATACGTTGAAATTAATTACCAGGCCTAAGAAAATTTCCGAATTAATAAAATCAAGAACAGCCCAAGGGAAAACGAGGTCCTGGCCCCGCAAGGAGTTAATACATAAAAGCGAAATAAATTAAACAGGAAATAAAACATCCAACTTCCCTTAGAATTACACGAGAGACGTCTCGAAGAAATGCTAAAAAGGCAGAACTGCCGGAAAATTAATGAAGTAAGGAACTAGATATAAAGGTACTACAAATTAAAAAGCCTTTATAAAGAATGTTACTGCTGTACGTACAATCAGACAACAATACTCTTCATCATGTTTTTTTCCTTCTGTCAAAAACAAGTGGCGCTATCTTTCGTGATTTGTTTTATTACATTACTATTCTCGCCCGTTTTTACGCTTTATATACACACGGTATATACCGAAGCCAGATAATTATTTTTTAATTGTGTAAGGATAATACGAATAGTTTATATGTGATCGTATATTTTTCTTTGATAATATATTTTTCACGTTAAGCACATTCATTCAGACACTAGAATAATAAAAATACTGCTTAATAGTCTGTCGTAACAATTTATTAGCTTATATTATATAAAAATGAATATTAAATCATTTCGAAATTCGAATTGTAAAAGTTTACGAATTTATATATCATGTATTATTTGCAAGTTCCTCTTTGGCGCGTCTTTGCCATTTCCGTTAGAGCACGACGAGCGCCAGACGCGATGAATTGAACAGTTGTTTGGCCGGCAAAGCAAAAACACGAATAGTTTTTTCTAAAAAGGTTGTCAGATATTGCGAAAAGTGAATAAATAAATTGGAGAATAACTGCTACTATTTAAATTAATACTAATTTTTACTGTCACCAATTATTATCTCTCTTTACCCGGGAAGAACAAAACAGCTCAACGGATTAAATTACAATGAATATAAAGATGTATTAATATTTATAGGATGACAAATGATTATTAAAGACTTTATTTAATTCTATATTCCATATTATAGTTCTAATTACTAAGTCTACTTAGTATACATTTATTTAGCTTTAATTAATTCGGATATCGATTCATATAACAAAATACACTGTCATTTTAATCTAGTTTTCAATTTAACATAGTTTATAACATGATTTATTTTAATTGTTTTATAACACTTATGTGAACAAATGTAGTCAAATTTAAATTTAATGTCGTATTGAGGTCATTACAAGAAATATTCGTAAGCAAAAGTATATCTGCGACCAATAGTTTCGTATGTAGACCAATAGTATGTGATATGTTTGAAGAGTGGTTACAAATGGTAGACAATATAAAATTATATGATCTAGTAGCTCTTTATAAATGATACAGAATAGTAAGCCACTATTTTGCAATTGCTAAATATTTATTAAATTTGAAATTAATGATATCTTTGTAATTTATGCGATTACACGCATAGTTTGAATAAAACGTTTTGTTACATTTAATATAAGTAAACTAATGTTAAAAATGTTTTTAATTGTTTGGTAAATTGGGAATAAACAATTTGTCACTTTTTGAAAATTCGTAAACCATACCATATTGGTGGTATGTAAAAAATAAACTTTGTATTTTTTTATTTATTTAAACCGAATATTGAATTGAGAATCAGTTGTATTGATACTGACTTGATATCAGGAAACCAAAATTTGCATTAATTTCTCACTTTTATATTCAGTTTAAAAGAGGATAATTTAATTGAATTTTAATGAATAATTTATAAAGTTTTACGCCTTCTGGAATTATTAGTCATAAAATATACGAGTAAAGTTATAATTATAATTAAATTTATTAAACTGTTTACGAAATCTAATAAAGATATCTTTAAGAGAAGCATCGTATTTTAACCAGAATTTGCGTAAATTGGTAACTTAACATCTTGACCATAGTTTCATGGTCAAAAAGATATATTTTTTTTATAATGAATTGTCTAATAACTGCAGCTTGTAGAGTATATTTTAAATATAACAACGCAGAGTTAATTGGTTGTATAGTACCATTACCTCGAGATCCTCACGAGAATCAATAAACTCCCAATTATACTCGTAGGCATATATGGAAGAGAGGGCAGGTGCTGGTTGCCCGTTCTCCTGCAGCTTAGACGCGCTTGCATGTGGGGCTCCCACACGCTCATTCCATTGACTGCACTGTCTAGGATTGGGGGTCATCTTCCGCAAAGGGCAGTGGAGCTACTGGGAAGTATTAGTGGAGTTCCTTTATTCCAAGTGCCACGATAATTACGTATTGGGGAAGCCCAAAATTTTCCATTCAAGACAAAATTTTCCCTTCACTTATAATATCAATCATATATGTATTGTCCTATAATATTAACTGTTAACTCTAACGAACACAATACAATATGTCTGCGGCTTAACAACTTATTTGGGTTTATCACCAAACTTTACTGCCTATAAAAGCAAGCCTCACTTCATGTTATCACAGTTTCTAATAAAACGTACAATAAAAGCCTTTCTGAAGACAAAGATGATATGGTAATCTTGAAAATTAGACAAAGAAAAGTTGAATTTAAAATTAAATATAAAAAATAATTTAAAAAAGTAGTTTAAATTTTTTTGTATCAAAAAGGGTCTAAGTAATCGAAAGTGATTTCGAAAATATGTGTCAATCATCATATTATTTACTATGAATAACGTTATGCGAAATGAATGGAGTATTTAATAAAAAGGTGAGCTGTTTGAGCGCGATTTCGAAAAAATTAAGGAATTCATCACTCTAATTACCAAGGGAAACATTATGCAAAATGAACGCATTTTGTAATATTAAGACTGTAACGAGAACCCTCGAAATGCGCGGGTTAAGTCTTGCCGCTTTTACTAATCTATGTAGATTAGATAAATTACACGCATTCATAATTTTCCTCGCAGTGTCATTCATTTCTACATTTACAATCTGCGCGCTTAGAAGCGTGTAAGTGTGTGTCCTACTTTGCATTTATATTTTATTTTACCATTTAACAAAATATACATATTTAAAGTCTTATTCTTAAACAATAATTATTCTGTGAAGATTCGACACGATATAATTTCTGTTGTTAATGAGCACCGCAGGTACAATTCAGAAAAAGGCAATTACATATGAGGTCGTATCAAGCTGATAAAGCAAAAATTATATATATATTTTTAATAATTTCAATTATTAATTTTTATTAAGTTCCTTATTTTTAATGATCTGTTTGAGATCTTGTCCCGAATGTCGTAGCTAGTAGCTACGTGAAGTCGTAGGCTACGGCGCTACGACTTATTAGCGAAATGTCGCCGTTGTAATAGTATTGCATTCATTGGTAGTAACTTTAGTTTTAGACCACTAATACTAATACACCACTTTGAAATCATTGCACATCAGGAAAACACAACAGAAAGACATAATCTTTTGACCTTTCTTACGCCACAAAATTCTTAGCACCTTAACTACTAGGGATTCTCTTGCATGATGATGGTAGATATTTAAAAATCGGACCAAACTCAGGATATTCTTTTTATATCGGGAATTGAACCAACTGCTTTTACCGCTGAGTTATCTAGATTTTGGTACCGTATCATATCCATTCGTTTTGAGAGATGGTTTCATTCTCGTTATAAACATTTTTGTAACTAAATGTCAAATATGTATTGGTCAAATATAATATCAATATAAATGAATAAAATTCAAAATAGGTCTTAACAAAATTTATTATAGACGTTGTTAAATATTGCATGTATGTATAAATTTAATAATCTAACGATGATAATTTTGATCATTTCAACAGCTATTTGTATACAAAATGTTATATTAGACGGTTGTAAACAGCACAGATTAAAAATTATTACAGATTTATATTTACTCTGCAAATACATTGACCATCAATACTCCATTACACTCATTATAATCATTGTTATCAAACAGTTATGGAAATCACGAGTTCGATGAAATTGTTAAAATATGTGTATGTATTTCATTTACATATTTTAATAATATAAAAATACGTAATAAAATCACACACACGTATGTAGCCTTATAAGATTTAGAATAGGCGATGTGTTGAATTTTGACATATGTCATGTTCATAATTTTTCAAAATTCACCCTCAAGTAAGCAAAATCATGTAGATATTAAAAACCGCAACTTTCTCGCATTAGTGGAGCTTACTTTACAAATTTTACTTGACTTAGTTAGTTTTGTTTTTAGAATCTTAATCACAATGAATCACTACACCAGTTGGATTTTCAAAATATACGCTTTAATAGATGAAGTTATAATAAGACTCATCACGTAAGCGATACGACTGACTTTGCCAAATATATTGATTACATTATAATTTGAGATAGTCTATTGATATGTTTAAGTAATAGCACAATATTAGATAATTATGATTTTACTAGAGTCAGATGTGGTATTATTTTCATTCATGAAATAGTATTTGTAAAACAACAAAATTTATCTATTCTTTCAAGATTTTTTTACGAAAATAATCTTTTAATTTCAAATTATTAGATTAAATGACTTGCAGAGATTCACTTTCAAGAAAAATATGGATATGCAATACCGTCGGTAATATTCTGTTGATAGAGTAATAAAATTTCAGAACAATCACTTACAGGCAGATCATGAATGGCGCTTTCATCAAAATGAAATTTAAGCACATAATGTGAAGCTTCTGAATATAGTCACAGTCAAAACGCAGTAGTACCAACAAAAAAAATACTTCTGCAAAAGAAATATCCAGTCATCGATATGGAGAAAGTTTTTTCATAAAAAAGGTCTAGCAGCGTCATTTTCAATGTTAGTAATAACTTTTGGGTTAACTACTAAAAGTGTAAAAGAAAAGTACTTTTTGCAAAAAATGAATTTCGTTGGAATACTTGTCCATGTATACATTTAGCTAGCCACTTCCTTGAGTGTGACGTCATATAACAGGAGCATATTCTTTAGAGCGTTTCGAGCGACTTGTAACATATTGATATATCTCAGAAAAATATTTGAGTTTTAAAAAAAATAATCTAGTCAAATACTCTATTAAGTAAAATATTAGATACAAATAAATTATAATTAATTTTTATATTTATTCGAAGTTTATCTCAAATTGAGATATCGATCGCAAGAACGAGTATTACCAGCACCGAGATAAAATGAAATCCACAGGAAAGCTTTTAATATACAATCTCTTCCGTTGCCAAAAGTTGCTTATTTATGAGACAATACAAAAATGGAAGGATTATTTTTCACATATATTTTATTATTACGACAGGAAAATCAACAGTTAGAAAGTTTGAAATTTGGTAAGTTAGTTCCTTGTTTATGTTTTACTTATTACTTCTAACGAAATAGGTATTTCGCTAATATAAAAAGCAAGAAACAACTGATGTTGGAAATTTAAATCAAGCATTCTGTGAAGCGCTGTTATAAATCAATAATTATATAAAACATTATTAATGAAGATCTCTACTTACACCACAAATTGATAGAAAAGACCATTATAAATGCCAAATTAATCTTGAATAATAAGTAAAAGATATAACAATATATTTGTAGCTCTTTGGTTTTCGGGTAATTTGATTGCTATTATATTTATACTGCTCAAGCTAATAATAGTCACTTTTATTAATACGATTTGTTCTACTTTCAAGGAAGGGAGATGTTATCGAACTCTGCCTTATCGTGAATTGAATCAGTTCACGAAGTCTTAAAAATAATGAAATTGCAACTTTATAAAATTTCGATGTTATTTGTTGTTCAGTAAACCAAACGTAGATTCTTATTGTTATACAGAGTGGACCCCTATAAACCCTAACTATTTGATAATTTTACAATATTTCTATGTTCCTATACTAGTTCAGCCGACATTTTATTACTTCTGCTTGCTCCTCTTCCACCACTTATGCTTGCCATTAGGTGGAATGGAGTCATTTACTTGACGTTTCTATAGTATATATATCTATCATAATGTATGAAAATATGGTTAAGCTAAAAAGCAACAAAAGGCTCAGAATGAAACAAAGTCACAACACAGGTCCGCGATGATATACCGACCACATTGCACACCGCTAGCGAACCATAACTACGTATGCAGACTTTTTGTACGCGAATCATATTTCACAAGCCACGCACTTTTTATCATATCGTTTTTTATGTTACCTATAAAATAAATTGCTAGCTTTCCAAGTGGCTAAAGGGCGTGGTACGTGCGTGCTACTGAATTGTATCTCAATATAATATTGAAACTTCTGTTGTAAATTACTTAGTACATATTATCATTATTAAGGGTTAATATCAGATAATTTTATACTTTCCCTGCTTGAATATAAAAAAGTGTGACTCTTCGACAATAGAAACAAAATTGAGACTAAACTTTTGGTTTATTTGAAAAGATACTTGCTGGTTGTAATTAAGAGTTTGCGGGAAAGTAATCTAATCTCAAATTCGCGGTACGCGGTTCCCAAGTCTAGCCAAATCATACAAACTTAACTGTGTGATATTATATGATTTCAAAAACTTATTAAAATAAGAAAATATGGCAAATTTATCACTGCCCAAATTTAAGACTTCTCTATTTTAAATATATCTAGCAAAACCAGTATCACCTACTTCTTATAGAACAAGGATTCTAAAACAACTATTCTGAACCTGCTGCTATGATCGCTTCTTTACTGGAGCAACTGTTTGATGCAAAAAATAACAGTTAAATTGTTTCCATAAATAAAAATAGTCAAACGTGTGTCAGATTTCGACAAAGTATAAATCGTTATGAGTTTTATGTCAGAACATCTCGTTTGCCGTTTTTAATTAAAAACGTTACAGTTCTGCGCGTGATACAAAAAACTAATAGCATATGTTAAATTGCAGTGGATTTGACTATTCTTAGCAAATCATAATTCACACACTTGTATTTTTTTGGTGTTAGTCAGTATTCTATCAGAGTTTGAAGGGACTTTTCTTAACAATATTTGAGGTGTCAGTCTTTCGGACGTTACTATAAGATTTCTATAAGAGCAGATTTAAAAAAAAATCTAAATGGATCGTAGAAATACACTCACGCACACAATGATGTTTTACAATTTTTCTTCATTTAACTTTTGAAAACGAAAGCATATTCAAAAGATTTAACTAAAAACAAGACTTTAATTTTTTATAACTATTTTGTAAACGCACTAACTGATATTTTATTCTTGAGAATACTTTCGTCCAATTAAGAATCTGTTCTCATAGAAATACAAAATACTGTAAAAAAAAATAGAAAATGATTTTACAAAATACTAACATTATAATTACAAAATAATCGTCACATGGAGTAAATTAAAATACTATTATAATTTATTTGTAAACATGCATGGTTAGCGTTTAAGTTTAATGTAGGTAAACGTATACATGCTTTTTAATTAAATTAAACAAATTGCTTAATATTAATTTGGCCATTTTTTGATGATATTTATTTAAAAACATAAATTTCGGATTCAAATGAAAGAAATATGGACATATACATAATTGAGAGGCATTTACATCTCATGTCTACATAATATTTCTAAGCACTATTAATATTGCATGTGACTATACTTATCATCAGGTGGGCCATCTGCTTGATTGACATTCTTTGACTGTCAATCTATATCTGTCTGCAACGGCGTAAGTATAATTTTTAGTGACCATATATTTTTAATGTTAATTTATGCGGTAATAATGGTTTGTACAATAAAACGTGTTCTATCTACCTATATATTATATTAATGTGTAAATTGGTTCATTATACTCATGAAAAATAATGATTAAACCAAAAACTAACTTATAAGTAAAAAATAACACCGTAATTTTGTAAGACAGAAAGTGTACCAATAAAGCAGGTTGCATTACTTGGCAGTATGGCGAGGCTTAAACTAAGTTTAAGTGTAGGTAATATATGTAAAGTAAAGTTAGGCGTACTTAAGAAGACTTACAAACGAGTTTTTAGTGCAAAGAGCTTTTTCCGAGCTCTTGTAAAAAGACACTTAGCATGACAAAACAACTACGTTGGCTTAAATATAATAATCATAACTAATATGTAGTAGACTTCCCACAAAGCCTCAACGAGCCCAGTTATAAAACACTGTGGCATTATTTGAGAAATACATTCTAGATGGGGTAGTTTTTATATTTGCAGAAACTGTAATCAAAAAGTTATGATACGCATGTCAATTTACAAATGTATAATATTTTTCTCAAAAAGATCCTTTAAAAATCGTACTACACATCAAAATCCTGGCCCAATGTTATGCGGTTTCTGTTACAACTGGTGCTATAATAAGACAACAAATTTTGATTGCTGCACTCAGGACTAACCATAGCGTTAGTTGCTTTGCACACAGCATGACTGACATTATTTGAACTAGGTATATATAGGATATCATTGATCCATGATGATGCATCAAGCTAGCCAAAGAATATATGATATTCTTTAAAAAGAACATGAAAAAAGAGTCTTTATATTTAAAAATAGTTTTAGTATTATACTACTAAAAATAAAAAAATACAATAGTACCTAGAATTGGATTGGAGTTCTCAAAATTTGCAACTACAAAATTAAGATGAATTGGACTGTAATTGTCTATAAATTCAATATTGATTTGATCTATTTACAGCGCTATTTTGTGGAACTAATAATTATTTGTCCGTTAAATTATAGTAAATCAATGTGGAATGATATGTTTCTGAAGGCACACTTAATAATCACAACAGGTGGGAAGTTGGAATATTTGTTCAGTGCACCATGAGTAGAAACATTTTCATATTTACAAAAGTCGCCCATCCAGAAATATTCTACCTCCTCGAGCTTATACAATTTGCTTCATCACTCGTAATAATGGTCCCGGACAGGCTTTCAGGCTTCAACCACATCGTGTGTGAATTGATCAAACTTGTTTCTCAGCCACAATTTTTTGTGCAAATACATACCCAAATTAGACAATTTTGCTGTTAAGTTATAAAAATACAGTATATGGATCGCCAAGTTTAGGGGCATAATGGGGAACCCCCACCCCAAGTGCGGACACTAATTAGTGTTTGAGAAGGATAATACTACAATATTGAGATTTTATTATTGTAGATTTCATTTCATTTTCAATAAAATATGGAAAGCAACTAGAAGCCTTACACATTAAACTGTAATTAAACAATAACTTGGAATAGACTGCAGTTAATATGACTTCTCTGGTGCTTGGGATGAAAAGCTTTTCACCTTTACGTATCAAACTGCGGGCATCATAGGAGCCAGAGACCAATAAGCCGAAACTCTCTCTACGCGCTTTCGGCTTTTTATATATTCTCTAGCGGTGTAACAGACTAGTAGTAAATAGTGGTCAGTTTCGGTTGGACTAAGTTAAAGTATTTACGCTATAGTGGTATACTTTTCTCCATTTTGAGAAATTTGGCATTAAAACTCCTTTCATTAAAATCTTTTTGTCTTCCCGTTGCTCAGTCTAATGGTCCACATACACTTTATTCGCATTTTCTTTATAAGAATCCCATCCATTTACTCAGCCAGTAAATGGATGGGATTTTGGTCAAGGATAGTCAAATTATCTCTAAATGTGGCCTCAGTCCCTATTGAGCGTGTAGGAACTTACAGGTTAAATAGCTGTCAATCACGTGTTCAATTAAACCTTTCACAAGCAGTTTTATTTAAGTTTTATTAAGTAACATTTATTAATGTTCATTATCTGTGAAAAAAAATACTTATTTCCTAATTAGTATGCTCTTTTGATTTGCTTCTTATGATGTGTTTTAATGTTTTGTTTTTCTTTGAGACCAAGTTGTGTATAGTTTTTTTAGTACACAATTTCAATAATTAAATATCAACTATTTTTAACTGAAGTAATCTGCATAATCGTTAAAACTCTTTGTATACGAACAAACATACTAAGTTACGCTGTCAATTCACATCTAACTGTTAGAAAATGATGTCTCGCTGTTGTCACCACGCATTAAATTGAAGTTGCCCAATATGCAATTACGGTCAACGGATCGTCACTGCCGTCAATCGTAAGCGTAGCTTTCGACCAATCGAAATGTAATACAAACAAAGTAAATGGTGCGCGGTTCGATTCAGTAATTTATTGCGGCGTGAATATATTTTTATGCCGTGTGCATTTAAATTTACGTTTAAAGGCACTTTGTTTCGCATTCCGATTTGGAAATGTTTGCTATGTAAATTTTATGTGTTACTTACATTATTAATACAGAAATAAATGGCATCAATGAAATCAGAGCTTATATAATGTATATCTTTGTTATATAACTAAGAAATGTAATGTCCTTAATTCATATAATTCGCAGTTATTTCGAAGCTAAAGATTTAAAATTGGAAGCTGCTGAAATTATATACACATTCATTATGTTTCTGTCTTATGAAAACTGATTTCAGAGATTTGACAACCTTTGGCATCAGTTTTTTAATGAAAAACCCCTCAGAAAATGTGATAAAAGACGTCAAGATAAGGCTAGTCATAATTTTTCTTAATGAACAAAATTATTAGAAAATGTTATTTGGAGAATAAATACTCAGAATATATTCTTCTTTAAGTAATTAATTCAGTTAGTAGTCTTTGAAACAAATTCTTCACTGTAAGTTCTGTATCTTAGATACTTAAACATTCTCAATTCTCTTTCGCATACCTTTTTTCCGGAAAATAAAAAAACAAAACCGAATAACATTGTTGATAGCGACCTTTTTGTCTCGTACATTGAAAAGACCCATTGACATAAATTTTAGCGATTTTAATAGATTTTAATATAAGCAGTGTTTTAATATCATTTGAAAATTTACTGTAAACGCGATGAAAGCCTTAAACAAGTATTTGGAGATTTTGAAAAGAGCGAAGGATTAACGCTTTTGTAACCATATGAAAGTAGTAGCTACATTTAGTGGCAAATGTATAGAAACGTTTTTAAATTTTAGAAACTGTCCTCTCTAAGAAAAGGAATACATTGCGACATTTCCACCCTGCTATCTAAAATACCAATGCAATAAAACATCTTGTTGAATGATGCTTCTGGAAAAAATGTGGGGCACTATACACAGAGGCGGCACTAGTTATTTCTCGCACGCGATTTTTTCTCATGTTCGTGATTCAAAGCTATTGGTCCGCTGACAGTGTTTGTTGGTGGTTTTGATGAATTGCAGTATTCTCAGTAATGTATGGCGGCATTTCTTCTTATAATCAAATTTTGGATTAAATTAGCCCGCGACAAAGCTACAATTTGATATTTTTACAGGCACTTACCATGACTTGTTTCGTGTATATTAAGTAAAATAAATAAATTAACAACATATATTATCATAGAGACAAAACGAGCATAAAAAGGGCCGAATAATATTTTTAAGTTTCAAGTTATTAACAAATAATATTTTATATGTTATGGAAGTGACGTTCGAAAAACTCCATTTAAGTAAAAAGAATGCATATTGTGAAATTGGAAAATATTCCACATTCATTTTCATTTCATCACCATATAAATTTGCATCAATTGTACAATCATTTGAGTAGTCTAACATTGTTACAAATTAAGCTTGTAAATGTATAGTGAATATACTAAATTAATTTGTATCAGTTGCGATCACATAAAACTGTAAGAATGATATTCTGCACTCAAGCGCCGTGTTTTATTACACTTTCTGCTATTATGAGCTTAAAACTACTGCAAGCAACGTGATGTATACGGTAGATGGCGTTGAGTGACAGCCGCCTCAGCAACACGCATATATAAACCAAAGTGACAGTAAAGCACTTACGATGATGAAGGGATTCTTGGCGATAACGTTGTCTGTTGTAGTAACATAGGATATTGTTCCATGCCTTACTAAGGTGACAAGCCATTAGAGAACACGATAAAAACCTTGTCAACCGTAAATTTTTACTTTTGGCTACGAAACCACCGCAATATTGATTACGATTCTTAGATGTTAAGGTAACCTAATTTCGCTACCTGGCAGAGTTATGTTTCTTTCGTGATTAAGGTCATCAGAGCTCATTAAGAAAGCACTACAAACGTGATTAGAAGAAGTCATTTTCCACTCACGCGCTATAAAATTCAAAAGAAAGCAAAATATACGCAGATAAGATACAACAAAAATGACAAAGAAAAGAGACTGTTGTGAGAAAGAAATCAAGCATGTACTTTTAATAACAACTGTCCATTTGTTTGAATATCGATATAACAGAACCCATACAAGACAGTTTAAAGACCTCTTCACAAAATTTAAATAGCTTAAAATATTAACGACGGAGTATTGGAAATAATAACGTCTACGACTTTAGAAATTCAGAAATGAAAAGAGTAATTTTGGAAGCGTAGATAAAATGTTACCTTAAAACTCTGTCATTCAATTGCCCTTTTTACTTCAGACTTGGAGCCGTAGGCAAAGTAATAATATTAACAGCGATGAAACATTTTATTTTAGATATAATTTTCATTGAACCTTTGAAGCTGATCTGTATTATCTACTTTGGAATGATTCCCTTTGAAAAAAAGGCAAAGGGATTAATCAAGATAAGTTTATAATTATTTTAAATAGATAAATATCGAAATATGGTATACTTGTCTATTTCAGAATGATATCGGAAATCGCTTCCGTTAAGGTGGGACTGATAAAATATGTAATATCGTTATAATTAGATTCTTACTTTATATTTAATTGTAAACACATAGATTAATTTGAAATTAGTTAAATTAATAATTATATACTAATATTTTAATATATCTCTCCCTGTTTTCGTTATGCTTCAGAACAAATACATTTTTTGAATACATTTCTTTTCGAAAAAATAAAATTTCATCGAAAATATCATTATTACAACATCTAAAAAATTTTAGCAGATACAAAGATTTGTCTTGATAATATTTTACCATAATATAAAAGAAAGCTAATATCACAAAAAAGTCTCCATTATAAATCTATTTCGTCCTCACGTTTGAACGCGGCTTAACGGAGTTCAATCGGCTTACCCTGTCTGTTTTACGTATTGAATTCGAAAACTTCTTGAATAAATGAACGCACCTGTTTCCCACTTTACTTGGTTTGTATATTTTCAAAAGCACACCGATTTTTTTTGCGAGCTAGCGATAAGTCCTTATTTTCTCCAAGAATTATGTTTGAGACAAATAAGATATTAACAAGAAAGACGTGGAGCAAAGAACAGTATATACAGGGACATAGGAAACGGTTACCATAAATATTTTGTATTCCAATGACAATCTGAAATACGTAATCGGAACGTAAATTTATGTCTTGTTCTCTCCATATGATTGCAAAAAGTCAAATCATGCGATATTAAGAGAAGTGTATTGAACACACACACATTTATAAATAATCGACAATTATGTCACGTGATATCTAGAGAGCTGTGTTCAGTTTTCAACATTATTTATAAAATAAGTGTGAGACACGACAACTTATAAATGTTACAGCTGTAAGCTGGAACTCCGCTAATATGTGCAAACAGAATGTTTAAGCAGTTAACATAATAGATGGATAACAAAGGACAGTCAGCAGAACTTTTAACTTCCTCGGCCACCGGGCTTGCTTGTAGGATAACGCATCCTTTTTGATTTAAGAGAAAGTAATATTTTACTATGCGATATTTACTTAATATTCATAGGTATTATGTAAATTTACAAAGTAATTTGTTATGTCATTTTTAAATCTCTTTCTATTCGTTGAATGCTGGGTCATAATAATTTGTATACTGATGGTTTGTGTGGTCTTAGTTTAGTTGATGGATTATTGAAATTCAGCATATGCAATCTAGACAAACCTGCCTAATTACAATATAATTAACAAATTTTTATTATACAATTTAGCCAAAAAATCCATATAGCGCGTCAGAATCCGCGAACAACAATGTAGGGGCCGCAATCTCAAAGGACTCGTGGATTCAGCAGATAATATATGTCGTAAACACACACCCTCAGACAGTACATCAAAAAGTTGCCTCGGGCTGGGACCCGGTTGTGAGGTAACATTGAATATTTTTGATACTGAATGTCACCTTACAATATTTGTTGTTTGTTTTGTTTTTTTTGTTGATATTATAAATATACTTCATTTTTAACACCGCAAGCTTTCAATTCGTTTTGTGGAATAAGAAGATCGCTTATCGTAAAGATGGCTTTATCTTTTTATTAGTAGTAAAAAAAGTTAGTGTCGAAAAATCGATGGTAAAACCTTAAACTCTGCTGTTCTGTGTTGTATGTTAAAGAATTGATAAAAAAAAAATTACATGATTGATTGAAATTATTGTATTCAAATGTGTTACATATTATCATATAGTAATATCAAAAGATGTCAAGTAAAACGTTGTTTATTAAAAAACAAAGATACTAAATGACAGTTGTTAATGAAACAGGTTCAGCGCTCTGACTGGTGTAAGATAACCTCAGAACGAATACTATGATGTTAAAACTATTTGTTACTGCGTTCGTTTTAAGTTGGTTTTTTCTATGGGCAAGCGTGATTTTCTTTGTAAGTGGTTTTGTTCATGTGTAATACTAGAAAATGTTAGACATCAACCTGTAGTCCAAGGAGAGGTTTTGCTATCTTTCGAGTAAAATCTCCTTTGCTATCATAAAGAGGAGTGTTTTGAAAAGTTGTTTGACAATACGCCCACTCTACCATCGCATCGTTCACCAATGGCATGGAGGTTCTTCCTCATAGGTTGGAATCAAAGTGGTCGTATACTGTATCTTTGTAGTTAACTTTCTCCCATGCATACACAGGTTGCGGATATTTCATAAGTACAGCAGTGACTTCTTTATTCCAACGCGTGGTAATTGCTATCCACCAGGTGTCTGTAAAAAGATAATTATACAAATACATTGTAGCTACGTTCCATTCTATAGTTACTTAGTTCATTTTATCCATCCCTAACATTATTGGAATATCATAATATCACGGAGAAAACTAGGCATATATTTTGATAAATTTATTTTTCTGGCACAGACTGACACAGATGGATCGGCGCGTGGAACTCATCCACTCGACCTATTTAGCGAACAGCTGCCGTGGTTTTTGCTTAATGCGATGCTCGGCTCCAAAATACGGTGATTTTTCAAAGCGCGTGACTTTTATTTGTCACTTAAGTTTTACCACTGCTTAGAGCTTGGAAGATAAAAAATTGTCTTTGTAAAGAAAAGGTGTTCAGTGGTACAGTGAAATAGCTTTACCACGTTGACGTTAATGCAATCGCATCAAAGCTCCAGCAGTGTTACCTACCTTGTAAAAATTAGGAAGAAGTGTTGTCCTCCTCGCTTTGAACTCGACGCTTTCTTAGTAAATTCTAGCCACTAGTTTACGCAGCAACACAGCACTACAAAGTAATTTTATTTGGCTGTAGGTTGGATGCGATTCTTCCGTTCGTTTTGAATTCGAGTGGAAAAATCTAATAAAGTATACAATTATACAGATCATCTTAAGAACTATAATTTCCCGTTAAAAAAAGTACAAAGACTCGATACCGCCTGATGGTCAGAATTAAGAGGAATTTATTTGCAAAGATCGCGAAGTGTAGTATGCGACACAGTACCCTACCCACCCCCACCTTGCCAGGACAAGAAGTAGGTACCTTTTCACTCATATTGTGTGTAGGCTGCCATTTGAGCTTCTAAAATAAGCCACTAAGAGAATGTACTTATTAAATTGTGTGTTATTGATATTGATATTCATACTTTATACTTTCCTCGGCTTTTACATGTTTTAAATTAAGCGTTCGACCTTGAATGATACCATACATATTATATTAAAATATATCTACTATTCTCGTTTAAATAAATAATGAGAATAAACCCATAAAAATGATATATAGTTTACATACTGCTCTGTGGGTGTTATTCACTTTGTTATCTTCTCGGAATTCGTAATAACTCTTTCTATCATACGAAGGAATATAATGTGTTATATAAGTACTCTGCACGAAGGACACTTCCAAGGTAGACGAGATCAGTCATAGAATTCTATGCGTTAAGGCTTATATCACTCATCTTTTCATAGAAATGTTTGACATGTTATTTAAATTTTACAAATATTGTGATTATTGTCAAAGTCATCCTCTCAAATTAAATAATAACTCGGCAAGTAGCACCGCGCCGCTTGAATACAGAAGTAAAAATCAATTATGTCTTATAAATTTGTATTGATTCAGTATTTACTATAATATATATATATATATATATATATATATATATATATATATAGATTAATGTCTGCTGAATGGCTTTGCATTGAATGCTCGTGAAATAATTATACCCTTTATTATTATATAAAACTCTAGCCAAAAAAAATCTTTGAATTTTTTTTATTCTTTATATTTTGTCATATTTTATGGTATATCTATTTTAATATCCAGCAAAATGGCGATCAATGATTTTGCTATCCGTTGATGTAGCAAATAGGCCAACGAGTGAATGGTATTGCTGGTTGTTTAAGACTAATGGCTAAAATAGATTGTTGATAAGGCACGATCGAACAGGCTTGCCATCACTATGGGTACATCCTACAGATATAATACCCTTTGTCTCGAATATCGAAGACATTTCTCTCGAATCATGATTATTCAGCAAGTTGACATAGTACAATAAAAACAACGTTCTGCCTTTACACATTTCGCGCCAAACCCAACTACAATAGTAACATTGTTGTGCGTTTAAATAAGTAATTAATATATACCTAGTATACATTTTTATTCAGTTGACAAGTTTGGAAATTGATTTATTATATAAGAAACATTAAATAATTTAGTAATAGTGTTCTGGCAGTCTGAGCAGTCTCCACCTGAGCAGAGCACCCAGATTTTGGAAAGTCACTAGTTCAAGTCCCGCCCTAAGTAAAATATTAATTTACAAGCTTGGATATTTTTTTTATCTATGTATAGCTGAGTAAAATTCTAAATATTTCCGTAGTAGTAAGGACAGAAAATAATGATGTCATTACTGAGACAACAGAATGGACAAAGGATATGAGCGAACAAAGGGAACTATGTCATCTTAGGTATATTGTACTTATATTATATTTCTTATATTGTTGAGTATTTATGACTAGGCGGTAACTACTCGAGTATAGCTTCTGATAAGAAATTATTAGACAGTAAGGGTACATTTAATTATTGGAACATAATTATAGATGATATACGGAGTATCATTTTATCTTGAGTACTTTGAACCGTTCGGGTAAAATTGGAAAATAGAAACCAATTAAAGTCTACTTAATTTGCCTTCAAGTCTGGTGTATGTACACTAGTGTAAGTACCTTCAGGCGAGTTTTATATAATAAATTATTATCTATACCGTAACCTAGTATCCATAACACAAATTTTCAGTGATGCCATATTTGTAATAGATAATTTTGTGGGCACAAGAATATTATATTAACACATTATTCATTACTAACGAACTCAGTAAATACTTAAGCCTAAGCTTTCTGAAATGAGCTCTAAGCTGAGCTGTGAGCTCTATTGTTTCTAGTTTAATATAAGTAATATTTCACAAATCCAATAGTTTGCATCATTCTTCTTTCTTAATGAGAGAAAGGGATGTAAAGTAAAATAACGATTAAATAAAATTTGATGAAAGCAATATTAGAAAAGTTAAATATAAAAACACTATTAGTTATCTATTCCAAGATCGCTTGCTTTTATTTAACAGACAAATTGTTCTTTTTCATGTATTTAATAAACTATTACCTGAATGAGATTTTTCGTAAATACACCGACAAAATCGCGTTTCTTGTAGATAGAATTATCTGTATTTGCAAGTTAAATTTGTTTTTGTTATAAAAATCCACTAGAGCAAATAGCTTTACTGTGCTGATAGCATTTTAAAAAGAGCAACCGCTGCCAAAAGTGGAAGCGAAGACAAGAGTTCGGATTATGAGAAAGATTTTAGCGCGATAAGGCACGAAAAATTGTGACACACATCTTGTTGGTAATGAAGTGTTGTTCTATTATGTTGTGAGTGACTCCGTGGAAAAATCGCTTTATAAGAAAAAAATATAAAGTATATTGATATAAAGTATTGTGGCTAAATCACAAATTAGCTTATTGCAAATTTGAAGCATTCATATTTTTCATAGTCTGCGCAGGATCTAATTTATAAAGACTTTTAATCTGAAAAAAAAAACTATCAGTTTTCTTTTAAAGTAGTGATCAAAAAGTGTTTCGGGTTGTGAGAGACCTGTTTAGGATGCGAAAACATTTTTAGTTTAAATGTAATTAAATTTTTGGTTTCGTATGTGTAAGCGATGATTACCGAATTAACTGGTTCCCAGTAACAAAATAATCTAGTACCATGAACTAATAGTTTGTTTGCACACTAGAACCAAGTTAGTTTTGTTTTAATATTAAACATTAGTTATCTGTTTTACAAAAGTGTTTCGAATACAAAAATTTATTGACTGTCTATAAATAAGCTTTACAGTGTTGTATTCCTTTAATGAGTGAAGTTTCCAGAGCTATCTCCTATGACCTCCCATAAAGAGTTCAAGGCACGGACAACAAGCGTCTATCACAGTAACTCCATACCGTCATGCGGACATATTTGCCCCACTTTGATTTTGCTAATGCAGCATGCTATATACTGTACTAACCACCTTGCTGACCAAAAAGGTACTTTTTTCACGCTTCTTTTGAAGGACTTTTCACCCCTATGCTGCATGAAGGCTGGAATACATGTCCCGGTACGTAATTTCACGTTTTGCTTGTGCGACATAGAAACGAGGCACGAAATTACTTTGTGTTTGATGATGGTGAATTGGTTACTTCGTAAACCAGCACCCCGCATAAGATCAAAAATTTCTTCATTATACTACTGATAGACGACACGAAGACGTGACCTATGCATCGTCAATCATACGCAAAGCACGACGCTGCAATATGCCCAGAGCATCGAGGAGATATTCAATGTAACCAAACCTAAAGTACAAGCAATTTTCCACGCAAAACCAGTATATATGCCGGTGTAAATAAAAGTTATAATTGACTAAGCATGAAAAACCTACGCACCTTGTACAGGAGAATCTCCGCAAGCGTGCCCTGATCATGGTTTTGATTTTGTTCCTGGAACTCATATCACAGCCTGGCCCTATGCTGAGAAAATTTAAGAAACATGTCACGTGATGATGTTTATATATAGCGTTATATTTATATATGGCCTGTGTATAAATGAATATATTTTCTCCTGCAGAGTATAATAGTCTTAACACATTAATTACTCGTATTCTTGTAAATTTCTTAGAATAATTAAAATACTTCAAGTGGGCAGAAGCTTATCAAGATCATGGAAGATTCAATTTCCTTACTTTATTATATACCAATAATAATATTTTTTATGAGTCAGCGGGCATTTAACAGTAATTGTGTCTGATAAGTAGATATTCCACGTAATCAAACGGTTATATTACTTTGGGAACTTCCTTGTCTAATGTTTATACATTAGACAAGGAAGTACATAAGTATATACATATACTTATGTATATGTATATTTATTTACATGAAATTAAATAAAGTAAAATATTATTACACTTATGTGTCAAGCGAGTTTTTTAAATTACTTCTTAAAACATTAAACAACATTCTACAGCCAAAGATATTTTATACATACATACTATACATACATACATACGTTTATACATACTATATGCGAAAAGACTTTTCCCCCAACCTAATATTTTAATAGAATGTGAAAATTCTGTTAGTTTTAAGCATTTCAAATAACTATACACATGCAGGTAGCTATTTTCCTAAGTTAAATTATTTTAATTAATCAAAAATTTTATATATTTCATGAAAATCAAATTGCTACGTGGTGCGCTACTGCTGATTAGTCGGTTACTTTTGTTATTCATTGGAACTTAAGTAATCTATGTTATTTATTGCCTTGGCACGTAGGTGGGTCCTATAAATATGGTTCTTACGCTGTTATTACCACAGATATAGCAGCAACATTTGCCGTCCACATGGTTTTGTTAACAGCTACGTATTTATCTCCCAAGCAGCTAGCACAATATATTGTTCTCAGTCCTAATGCATTAAGATTAGCACACTATACAGTGGACTAATGCGTTTTTGACACCGTGGCAGGCGCAAGCATCTTGTTAAAGATTCCAGTACTTTTAAATGCACTAACTAAATAAAAAATTTCTCAACTATTTAAATTTCAATTAAAAATATAATGTCTCGTACGATTATATATGTATAATTATAGAATTATAATATATATTTAATTTGTAGTGACTTGTTACAAACGACGAGGTGACGAGGCGTGTTTCGTCAAATGTACGATCTCTTAAACACTTGATATTTTACAATGAGGTCGTAAGAATAATTAAAAGAGATTAAAACTCAAATAATTCTCTGTAAGAGAAGGTTCTTCAAATATAATTATTGAAATAAAAAGAATATAGAGTATAAACGTACTGGAACACTATTTAGTATTCACTCTCGACATGATTCGTGATGAGCGAAATAGCATTGATAATCGACTACGCATCTATACTATCGGTTTATAATTTATATTGACTTTAACCAGTATTTGACTAAGTTCACGATGAATAAATGATTTCAAATTTGAATTAATTCGTTTTTTAACAGAATTATGGCTTCAAGGTTAAACCGTCATTCTTTTAATGCGCGGTCGACAGTATCAATATGAAATCACTCGTTTCGAATAACATCATGAGAAAACACCCTTAAGTACCATCAGGTGAACCGCAAGCTTGTTTGCCTCCGTTTGCTTGTCCTGTTTAATTATTATATTTTTAAAAAAATAGCATCGTTTTGGAAAGAAAGTGTTTCCTATTATCTTTGATATATATGTTTTTAATGAAAAATAATACTTAGGAATCTCTGCGCAAATTACTCTCAAAAATTATATGTAACCGATAAAAACAGTTAATTAATTAATTATAAATATAAAGTTCTTCATAATATTTTTGAAGTGTTGTATTTTTAATTTTTATTTATACTGCTCTAGATGTTAAAAATCCAAGTGTTACGATATTTTGTTTACGGAACTAGCTTGGTGGCCTTTGTCAAAACGCTGAACCAATCAATAAATTATATTCAGAGATTGGTCAAGTCTGTACCTTTGGTTTTGAACAACTCATTCAAATCTCTAACTATTCAAATTACGGGGTAACTATAACACCTTTAATCGATTCAATTCGGGGCTTGAATTGCAAGGTTTTATCAAACATTATTAAGTGTTCTAAATACGACTTGAATCTGAAGAGTATAGAGTTATTTTTTAACTGCCGAGATTAACACAACATTAACATCCATTGCATCTGAAATGTCTATTATCTGCCGTCTTAATATTCTGATATGTCTAGAGATTAAAGTTGACGATTAGTATTAGGCGGATTGTTTGTCATTCATTGACATAAAAAAACATCAATAATTATCTAAATGGAAGCACTGATGGTATCCTCCTGCATAACCCTCTGTAGCTAAATCTCTCTCAGCTGAATAAATTTCATATAACTTATATGCTGTTTATTCCTGTAGCGTCGTTTAACAAAATCTTTATCGTAGTTATTAACCATTTATTAAAGTCCGGAATGGTCCATGTAAATACAATCTGATCTATGTTGTGCTAAAGGTTGTGTTTTAACTTCGAATATATAGTCTTTACCACATGATATTGAGTGTAATATTGTAATATTTATTTAGACAAAAACTTAGTTTATGTAAGATTAAGGCTCGCTCTGGATAATTAAAGGCAGTTGCTGAAAAGGCTGATTAAACTAGGGAGATTGACTTCCATTGACAGCTGCTGTAAATGTAGGTAATATAGATTGCGAGCAGTCGTAAAACAGACGTGTCGCCTCATGACGTGTACCGATTGATCCACCGAGCAGATAGCTAGGAAATTACCAACTTACCCTTAATCTATATGTACTCCTACAAACGAGTTTAATTCTTACTTAAGCGTAAGTGGTTATTTTTGAAAAGATAATCCTAATATCCATTGTAATAAACATTTTGCATATATCTCGTAGCGTTGTGATCTTTAATAAAATTTAAATCAATTTTATATTGTTACTTTTCAAGGAACGTTTAATGCTGTTTAGTTAATTTCTATGTTGATAAATAATACCCAAATATATATTTAATAATTTTTTTCCGAATATATAATTTCAATTATAATTGACATTTTTAATGTAAATTGATATTGGCGAATATATATGTTTTCTTAATAAATAAACATAATTCCTTACCGGCATAAGTATTCTCTCACAAAAGGTGCGAAATCGCACTTTTTTGCCGGTAAGTGGAGGTATCTTCACGTAAGTACTCCTCTACTGCTTACCATTGGGTCGAGTTTTATGTTGAGTTTTATATAAAAATATATAAAAAAAAACATGGATATGTGATACTGTAGTAATCTGATCGATCCATTTATACAATAGCACTCTACTAAATAAACAAGGCAGTTACTTATTCTTATTAAAATTTTCCAAGCAATCTCAGACTCTTTTACAACAATGCAGGATTAAATTTGTGTTTCAACTGATTAATTATTGTTTGATTAATGGCTTACTGGCGAGAGCAATGGACAGTTATTTCAATTGATCTCCCGCAATAATGAAAAGGTGACATCGAGCCGCTGTACCATTAGTCTTTGTCATGTTTGATTTCATCTCTTCTTCTTGTAACTTTTTCAGGATAAATTGTTAAAAATTCTGGGGATATGACTGGGTCAAGGTAGTTTCCACAAAATTTTTGTTGACACTTTGAAATAAAAGGTGACAATGTATTAGTCAGATAGTTTAATTTTATTTCAGTCCAAAAAACGCATTTGTAAAATTACAAGTAAATTGTTTTATTGTATCGTAACCATCGACATTAAAGTTAAGGTAAAAACGAAGAAATACGAAACAAGAAATTCAAACTATTCAAGATAGAAATCAAATAACTCCAAATTAAATTATGTTGTTTCCTAAAGATTTCTAATTAACAGATAACAATCTTTTCAATATCATTTATAGAAGTTGGAAAGTGCAACGAAGTATGCTTTTTAAATTAATGAAGAGTGAGTTAAAAACATGTCTTAACATTTAATATCTTAATTTAATTACGTTTATTTTCGTTATTTATTCTGTTAACTAGATTACTGGATACTGGGTAGTCTACTGGTATCTTAAAACACCAGAATCCAACACCTCATCTTCGGTGTAATAAAATAATAACCGTTATTTCGTTTCTATCACTACGTTTTGTAATAGGCGATTGTAAACGCCTAATAAAGGGGCCTTTCAGACAAGCAGCATTCACCTTCCAAATGTTTCAAAAGCAGCATTCACTTTCTCAGTTTACAAGCCTGAGGAGTTTTGAAATAAATTTCGAATTTTGTATGACCATTTAATAACTTACTGGGCTATGTGTAACGTTACATTGATTGATATTTTCAAATTCAAACTGCCTTAAAATTGCTTCTCCCATTTATGAAGGTCTATTCCCAGCTGTGGGGCACATATAGGCTGCTGATAAGATAGATAAATAATATTTTTTTATATTTTAGCAAGAACTTTTAATTGTTGTTCGTAGACCTCAACGTCGTCGTCGTCTCGAACGTCGCTTTTCAGATTTTCATTTCCTGCCATCGTTTGAAGAACTTCACAAGTAACTAATAGAATTTCAACATTGCATTCAGAAAAGGAAATCTTTTTTTCAATCGAAAGTAATTCAGAAAGATCTGTATTTAACTGTATATTTATACGAGTTGCCAAACCTAGGAATTTATACTAATCTGTCTTGTTTTGTGCAAAGATAAATACTCAATGTTTTTTGCATAATTTTCTAGGTACGGTCGTTCAAGAAATTATACAAACCTTATGATTAAAGTCGTTTCCTCATCTTATTGTTATGAATTGTTTCGATTACCCTTAATCTTATTTAACTCTATTCAAAATATGGATAGATTTTCAAAAACGTAATGATATGAAGTTGTTGACATTTGGATTTAGGTATGGATAAAATTGTAATCATTATCTGAATATTAAATTTGCTCATTTCTTATTCGGAATGACTATAAAATAAAATAAAAAATCACTATAAAATAAATAATGAAAAACATAAAACAAGCTTTCGCTTTACAAAATTAAACTCAAAGGATAAAAGATCAGAAGATGCTCTGCAATCAACTAGGAGTTTTATAAATAATTTTTATTGAAATTTATTAATATTATTTAAAATATAAATAAATAATTTAATAATAATATTATTTTATTATTTATACTGAAGATCAATTCATGATTCAGTATTATTATGTGAATTCATTGAATTTCAAGTGTATGGGTGTTGTGAAATCACATCACACATCTCTGCAAAAAAATTATCAGTTTAAAATCATTAGTTTCATACTTAGGTCTTATAAATTCTCAGTCGTTATTTGAAACAAACAAACAAAATTACTTCCTCTCCTTCACGACGTATCCAAACATGGGCTTTATGTCTCTGAAAAAACAAATATAAATAACTTCAATAAATGAATATTATAAAAATAAAAATTACAGCTTGGATATAAATGCTGATAATAATAATATATTAGAATCAAAACACAGAAAATAAGAAAACAATGAAATAAAATAACTAAATAGAAGACAATAATAATGATAAACATGATAATTGAATGAATTGACTAAATGTCATATATCAACCAATATTAGATTGTCAGAAGGTAAAACAAAACTACGTACTTAAGCACATTTGGACAAAAGGCGACCTTATCGTTAGGAGAAATTTCTAAAACATAATGAAGTGAATAATTTTTTTTTAAATATCGGTTCACAATTAACCGAGAAATCGCCTAGCACATATTAAAAGTACAGTGAAACATCGATCTTCCTCGTTTTTTGAATTCGATTGACGATAGAGAATTTTTACCAGATACACGGAAATCGAAATAATTTCCTGTCGAAAACATCTACAAATTATTTTTCTCATTTAAGTTTTCACGGTGGACTGCATTACTATTTTTAACGTCTTCAGGTTTATGTTTGTTTGTAGATTTGAAAAGTAAAATCAATCTTCATGTTTCATTTATTGTTTTGTCACCATTTTGATTAGATTGATCGTTTATAGATTTTTAATTCATTTCTTACATTCCCTATTAAAAAAATTACAAAACGTGAGAACTTGGTACACGTGTACGTCATGGTCAATAGACGACGACAGCCGTATCTATGGTCGAGTGGTCAGTACCACCAGTCTTCTTAGCCAGAGGTCGAGTATAATATTTGCTCCCGATTCATGGATTTTTGTATATTTATCTAGTATATTTCTGATCTTTATTTATATATATACGTATACACATATCTTTATTTATATCTTTATTTGTCCGTTTTTAGTATATATAACATTAATGATGCTTAGTTTGGGCTACTAGATAAGTTGATTATTAGAAATATTATTTTGTTAAATGTAGGCTAAAAAACAGGGTTCACATGCAACACATCTTAAGGTTTTCACCATCGTCTATACCTATGAGTCTCATGAGACTGTCCCTTTTATATTTGTCTTATACCTTTCAAAGTTTCAATTTTTTTACAAAAAAATATTACTGTAATGCAAAAATATAAGCAGAGCGGCAAAGTGTCGAATTATAAGCTTATGTGGGAACGGAATGTTCGATAGAGGAAGAGCGAGAGCGTAAGGAATAAGCGGAAGTGATACTGGTTGACAGGAGAGAGGGGTGCGTGCAAAGCAGGATGGCGGATTTTTAACCGCTTTTGAACTGCGCGTGCATTAATTTTTTCTTTTAGAAAAAAACCAGTGATAATTAGAGTTTATTCTTTAATTTTCGCCATACGACCTTCCAAAATTACTTGTTTCCGACAGTAATATTTTATCAAGAAATGGGATTACTTTTCTTATATATTTCCATAGGCATTTAATTGGTTATGTTTTCAAAATCTGTAAATGCCGATAGCAATAACTCAATAAAAAATAATGATTTCCTAAGACCTTTTTAGAACTTTATAGGTTCAATAGCTAAGTCTATTGTCATTAAATTATCTACACATTAGTCACTAAACCACCTTAATCTTAGGGCTATGTTGATCCTTAAATCCCACATAGACCCCAATTAGAGTTACGGCTGCAGAAAGAGGTTAAACTGTTAATCGTCACGCGCGGGGCAAAGTGGCCTAACACAAACAAAAGGGATCAAACTGGGCAGCCTTTGTGCACAACTTCAACCAATTAGCATAAAGGCCGGACGTCACCCGACAAACATGCTAAGGCGAACCGCTCATGGTATGCGACTCAAACGAAAGATTGAACGTTGAATATTTATTTTCATACCAACAGCCCAGATCTTTTAACTTTTAATTTATCTGTTAACATAATCATTAAATACATGCTACCACAATTATTGAAAGTTTCAAAATCTATTTACATAATGGATTCTATCACATAAGCAATATAGTTGGATGAATATTTTTGACACCTATATACATAATGTTATTATTGAGTTAAAAAAGAAGTATAATTATTATTAATAGAGACTTTTAGAGATTAAATATCAGTTTTAAACCAGTACGATTCGATAACTGCAGGACTGATTACACCTCCCAATTGTGTCCAAAGAAAGTTTGTAAAGAAATTTGTAGTCTAAACATAAGTAGCTAAGCTTATATAATCCAATCTTTCTTCTTCATTGTTTAATACTGCAAAAAAAAACAGCATTATTGCACAACCCTGCACAGTAAACCTTACGTCATATATTACGAGATGTCACGAAACGAGTGGTTTTTAATTAGTAGAAATTGGTACTAACTACAACTAGCGATTTACATGAATAATTATTTAGTGGATCCAATAATATTACCAAAAGAATCGAATCCATTTAAGCACTAATTAAGTTATATATTTTCTTTATAACATCTGGATACAGTGTTTCAATACAATACCACTTAAAGTTATCACTATTACTAGTGCTTTAGTTTTATAACATATATTTATTTTTCTCATACATATCCCCTGTTTTGACGATTTTGAAGAACTTAGTAAATGAGTCTATTTAAATAAAGATATTTTGACTTTGAAAAGTAAGGGAATTTACTTCACATAAATAAGTATGTTATTAAAATTCGTTATTTTTTTGAAAAAAGCAAATTAATTTAATGAGATTTTTTTTAAATCACCAACAAAAGCCGAAGTCAAATATGCCGATTGTGAGTTTTACATCATTCATCAAGAAATGGATATATTAACGTCTCGGTCTCGTAATATAGGTAAGTATACTTATTTAAATAAAATAAAATGCTAAATAGAATTTAATAATAAAAAATTATTCCTAGCGTAAATGCTTCTACATGTCTTCACTTTAAATGTAAAATCAGGATTCATAGCCAAAGTTTAGAATAATCTACTAGAAAACGAGAAGTCCAAACGAAAGCAAATTAAATCCAAGCTAATTCAACATAGGCGTATTTGCCTCAGTAATAACAGAATTAAATTGTTAATATTTCATAGTTACTCTCGTTCTCAAGATGAAAGTGCTGCGATTTAGTCGGGTTCTAAAGCGTTTTTGCTCTCCGGACGAAAATATAAAATCACACTCTATAGTTGCATTTGCAAAGAAACTTTGTGAATGCAGTGTTTGCGAGTTCCTTTCAATGCTTTTTCTTCATATTAATAACGCTTAAGCAAGATTGCACAATATAAAATTTATTACAAAGTGTATTGGAATAATGCCCATAAGTGAAAATGAAGGTTTTTCATATATTATCTTTTTTTAAGAGGAGGAATCCGTTTACGTATATGCCCGCCACTGGCTAAGCGGCGGGAGCATGGAATGCCCACTAAAACTCCCTCCAGGTTGATGGGAACTCCATCAACCTGGGTTTTGCCCAGTAATTCACCAGGTCACCTCCGGCTTCTTGCTAATGGAGATTGCCCAGAGTTACTTGGGCAAGGAGGACCCTCTCTACTTGGACCTCAAGCCCCAGTGGGGTTCTGCATCTCGGGGTATGCGGGGCCATAGTTTTTGTTTTAGTTAGGGTCACCTCTAGTTTTAGCTAGGTGCAGAAGGCGGCGGAGCCGAATATACACGGATGTTCCGACTGACCCATGGTAGACAGTCTTTTCATTCAGGTGTCCTTTCCGCAACTAGCGTGCTATCAGCGAAGCAGATGACATCCACCAGGTTCCACAACAGAGTGCCAAGTACGGAAGTGTACTCCAGACACTTGCCGCCATCGTCCACGACTGAATGCAGGCATACAAAATTTGCTTTTTTAAAGCGAACACAAGAGGAGATCGTTGACGTATAGTTCAAGTGAGCGCTCGACCATACGTCAACGACCGCATGATTTTTTGCGAATCTCAACTGTTTCCTTCTTCTATTAGAATACATTTTTTATTGTATTTTTCAATCCTGTATAGCTATCCTATATATAGCATAATATAAATGTTATCAATTACATGAATATTATTTCTTTATAACTGTAAAACACCATTGCATTCTGTGTTTGGCTATGATAGGTTTTGCAATTAGTTTAAGCTAACAAGTGTTGGATTTATTGTCATATTTTATTGTAACAACTGTTGATAAAGTTAATCAATAAATAAAAAAAAACATCTTCTCCGAACATTTTTTGTTTTATAATCTGTTATAATATAGTCAGTGTTTTCATTACACGTTGCCAGTAGCGACTTTGTTCTCAACAATCAAACAAACTTTTTGTTATTTGCAAAACGAAACCATGCCATACCTATGTCAATTTATAATGAAATAATTGAAATTGAAATGTGTGAAAATATTGGATTTGGAATAACGTATTTTTGTGGTGACTACGAAGCCTAATTGTAGGTTTGAGCGTTAATATGCCCTGGTACTTGAATAAGTTAACTTTCAATGTTTTCGTTCTCTTCATTAGGCAACCTGACCACGTAGTGGATACCTCTGAGAATAATTCCACTTGACGTGTTGTCATCAGTGCCCAAGAAAAGTTTAGTTATGCGTTCCAAACCAATGATTATACGAAAAAACCTTGGTATTACTGTTCGCACAATGAACAAACTTCTCACATTCATTAGATTTGGCTAAAACTGCGATGGGAAGAATTAAATGTGTGGAGAGTCTTACACGTGTCGAGTTTTTCCTTGACTACTAAATGGTATCATTGTAGGTCCTGCAAAGACTGAAAATAAAATAAATTTGATCAGTTTTGTCACAATCTGTTGTTTAGTAGAATGTACAGATGGCCGATCATCATGCGTTACTTATATGTTAGAATTGTGGTCTTATTGTTGCATTAAAAAAGTTGTACTTCGTATTGCTACATGTACCATCTTGCCAGTCAAAGTAAGTCATCATTTATTCGTTCTCTAAACGTTTTCCGATTTGGTTTCCTTATCGAATTACTTTACAAAGGTTGATGCTAATTATTAATGAACATTTCTTGATTAATTAAATAGTACTCTAAAGGTCCTTGTAATTCAATTTCACAATAGAATCACTGTGGTAGGTGCTACAGTGATACTATTGTGAAATCGAATCAAATAGGTAATCGAAAAATATTTTTCGTATTCTTCTTGGGAATCGCTACTCTTTTATATTTATTAATATCAATGGTCGATGAATTTAACATAATTATCACTCTGTTTCTATTCGTTATTAAAATAAAGAATAATAGTTAAAACTAAATAAATAAATGACGTTAAGATGTTATAACCCAAGCAATTCTATTTTTTTGTGTAATATGTCATTGTAAGCTATAAAAAGGCAGCATTACGTACATTTCTTAGTAATTAACTTTAATTATTTTTTTAATTTAAATTTTAAACTTACGAGCTTAAAACAAGAAGTGTTTAATTAAAGTGCTTTAGTGCTGTGTTGAGGGATTGAAGTGGAAAGTATTAGGTCTGAGAGAAAGAGGTTAATAAGAGGAAATAAATAATAAATCTAATACAAGCTAAAAAACTTTTGCTGTGGGAACGCTGTGTTAAAGCTGTAGATATTAATATTAATTTAAATAGTATTGTTAAAAAAAAATAATGCTTTTCGGAATTTCAATTTGATATTAGTATTAATGAGATTCAATTCGGTACTATGAATTTTACATAACGGCGATTGAATTCCAGGATTAACAGTGTTGAACAGCGCTTTTCAGTCCGTTAATAGATAGTAAATATACTGTGAACAAAACGTCGAATTCATCAATGATGTCAATCGATTCATTTACATTTTAATTGCATACTATTAATTTAACATATGATAAAAATTAATTGCTATATCTATCAGATAAGTTATCGCCGTTGATAAGTTCAACGGCATGTCGCCTCGGGTCATGTCGGACCGTAATCGGGATTGCAATTTCAATCATTCGATACATTAGCTTTATTGGTGGTTGGAATGTTGACTTGGTGGAACGGGCACAAATGAGAAGTATTAGCCATTTTAAAATCAATAAATTTTAAAATCAAACTATATATAAATTGATTTTGTTGCGACGCAGTGGAAATTAAATCTTCCCGTATTTCATCAATAAGCGCAGAAAATTGACGAAAAATCCTAGACAAAATCAGAGTTTTGTGTTTTCATGAAAAATGGTAATGATGAATCGACTTCGTGAAAATTATATTTTTTACCTACTGACCAAAATGAGTAATTTAGTTACTGTCGTAGAATCATAATGGAAAATTTAGTTCTTAGAAAATAATAATAAATACCGGACTTAACTCACAGTAGGTTATTACATACCCTGTCGAAATGACAAGTAATTAAACGGTGTGTAATTTGTGCGAGTTCAGCGAGCAGATCTATAAGAGTTGTGCCCGAACTCGCTCGTAAGTGCGAAATATTAAAGTAGATTTTTAATAAATGTGTTAATAATAAATTTATCAGACTTTGATGTAATTAGGCATTACATTTTCTAACATTATCATAGAAGTAATAAAGTTTAAGTGACTAGATATAGAGTAAAAATACTCCGTACGATGCAGAAGTCGTTTAGTGTGTACCATTACGAAGTTGCAGAACAACTCAAACACGGAGTTTAGTTCAAGTATACACTCCCATATTGGAGAAGTTTCGTATTAATCGTCTGGATAGTTTTACACAAAGGATGACACGTAATTGAGTACGCTCTTTACTTTTCGTATATTACTTTTTTTATTAAACATGTTCGATTTTACAACTGCGTTTATTTGGTATTAACAATTTCATATACAATTATACTTTTATAATTTTACCTTGTACCTTAGTTAAAAATCTCCGAAACGCCTTAATCTCAAATCAGAAAACCATGAGTTTTATGTGTTCGTGTATAAAATATTCTTATTGTGCTTAAACATACTAAACTACTACCATCTAGGTAATTTACTATGAATTGTAACAGATAGCGCCGTTTATCCAAAAAATTATTGTGATTATTTGTTCACGTTACTTGATTAAAATATATAATTACTTAATATTTATTGGACATGAAACATTTAAAAAAGTACGGTAGTCATAATTGTTGCAATATATGTAAAAAATATAATAGAAAGTTATTATTAATTTTTATTAAAATATACTAATTATAATCCTGATAATTAGTAAATAAAAATACATATCAACATATATAAACCTCAGACTCGTTAGCAGATTTTAATCAAAAATTTAGTCATATATGTTAGAAGTAAACTGGAAGTAATCAATATTAAAATACGTCACCACAATAGCTCCAATGTTACTGACGGCCTCAAATACAAGCTAGCATAGTCCTAGATTGCATTATTCTATGAACATGTTCGAGGAAGATGAAATACAGGCGGAGTCAAAGTTTTGGCACTGTAGTTGTAAAATAACATTTGTTTCAAGGGCTTTAGGTATAATTTAAGGTTGTTCAGTTCTTGTTGTATGCGTAATCTACACACTACACGCCATATAATATACAAAGGTAGGTATAATTATTTTAACAGTTATGTAATCACTTTCACTTAGTGGCCTATTTCTCATAGATACAATTTGATAAGCTAATTTGTTAATACTGTATTTATCATCAAATACCTTCGGCTAGTACAGAATTATTACTATAGCTATTCCTTTTTTTAAGATGTTACTTAAAAGAAATTATTTTTTTATTCCATTCTTTCATTTGGCATTAAAAATGGATTCTTTTCATATTTAATTCAGTTTGATTCCCAGGCAAAGTAATAAATTTTTAGAAAATATATGCTTATTTATTTTCTCTTTTCCTTTTTTGAAAAGAAATACAATATAATACGCGAATAACTACTGCTATTGTGATTTTTGGTAAAGAAAATGATATTGATTAGCGTAGCGAATAATTCAAACGATTACTTTAACACACAGTTATATTCACAGTTGTATTTTATTTTAGTGAACACGATTAAAATATGCGCTGCAAATGCAGTCATTACGTTCCTTTTCATATAGACTTATTGTATCAAATCAGTGTCCGAAAGTCTTCGTATTAGCGTCACTCAAAGTAATTTGGCCATACCTTCCACGCCAGGCTTAGCGAATGCCCAAAACATATTGTCACAATTTATTGACGGATAATTTAAATTAGAAATATTATTTCTTTTAATTAAAAAAAAAATACATCTTATTAGGAGGAAAATGTATAAGAGTGAGCTCATTACAAAAGAGGTCTCTATAATATCTCTATCTCTCTCATATTTTTTTATTTATTAATGTACATTAACAGAATACAGTCATTTTACGTTTAAAATTAAATTTAGTAACTAGTTTAAACAAGACAGCAATCCTAAAAAAAATACATAAAGTAAACTACAATGCCATTATAACGCGCGCTTCTAAATAATAATCTAAACAAAAATAATAAACTAAATAATAATATTATAAAATACATTGTATATAATAATATACAATGTATTTTATATTAAGAAGTGAAGGTTTACCTCAGTCATTGTTCTGGGAATTGTAAATCGCTGCCTAAATTGTCTCAATATCGAGGCATCTTGCCTTGGTGGAGGTGGCTAGAACAGTAAGTCGCATGCTGCACTAGCTATCTTCACATATGGACTCCTTTACTGCTTGGTGCTTTCAAATGGTATCGAGTCATTTGTGGCTTTTTATTAAGAAAATCACCACCAGCAAACGCGATATGACATAAACTGACAGAATTACATTTCGCAGAAAAACTCTTTTGAGTTCATTTTCGTATAACATAGGTATATATAATGGACATAAAAATATTATATGGCAGAAGTTATATTTTTATCGTCTGACTTTCCCCATAGTTAACGATCTATTGCGCACCGATGAAGGTCCGTAGGAATTAACCTGCTCAAAGAAATTAATATCATTAGAAAACTATCCGTATTGGGTGAGGCTAGGCCAATACCACATAATTCAAAAGAACTATGCATACAACAAACTGTACACCCCGATTGATTATTCTATTAGGCTAATTGGCGAAAAGTACCAACAAACACATTAGTATCTGTGCCACCGGGCGGAGATGTCTGCAATCAATATACCTAATCAACAATCACTTAATGGATAATTGAAGCGGTGTGTAGTGCCATTTCCTGTTCCAATTCTGTTGCGATAAATTAAGAAGATATGTTAAAAAAAAGAGACAGAATGATTGGATAAGACATACAGATAAATATTCATTTGAATTACGTGATTAAATTTTGATAAATCAATAAAATACTATAAGAAAAACTGGGATCAGATTTTGTAATTTAAACTTTTAGTACATATTAACATTTTCCAAGATTAATGAGGTCAAGAAAGCAATAGGCTAAATTCTTAATGTTGTACAAAACTCAAATGTATACAACAAAGGCAACACATTTGGCACAATTGTATTTGAGTACCTTGAGTCGTCGAAGCCTATCACTCTAGCGATGAAGATGTCTATATTGTTAGGTTTGGAAAACATATTGACAGTTCATAGAAAAATATAATCAAGCCAGTTGAAACAATAATCATAATTTTTCGTATATTTTATCATTTATTAAGGTTGCAAAATGTTGCAAATGTTATAACATTTTGCAACCTTTTTTGATAAAAGATACTGTACTCATTTTATTTAAGTAATTAGATAATTTAATAAATAATATTATTATCGTGTTAATTTTCCATGTTATTGATTAAAGAGCCACCACTAATTTGAAATCGCCTTGTGGCCGTAGTTCCTACGCTCGTAGTTAATTTGCTACGACTGCGCTGGCTATTTTATGATGCGGTCGTAGCATCTACTGCTACTAATAGTTCTTTGAAATTTCGTAGCATTGTAATGAAGTAAAATAAAGATTTATAAATCTTTACATTTTGTAATAATAAAAAAGAGACCTTACGATTACCAATTAGACAAGTTTGAATCTAATTAAAATATAAACAAAAACAATATTTGTAAATTCATTAATAGAAAAAAGTAAATAAATTATTTCACGTCTGCAGTACGTAGAAAAACCTGTAATGGTTTTGACTATGCCCGTATCATGACATCACAATGAATAGGAAAATAATTACAGTTAATCAAATTAGATAATAGATATCTATCGCAATAAAATTAACAGCATAACGCTTTGATAAACTTAGATTGAGTAAGGGATATCGGGATGTTGGAAATAAACGGGAAATACGATATGGTAAATTTCCTGCCGGCGAGGAATAACTCGACTAAATTGAATGTGCATCGCAGCGCTAACAACGTTTTATTATGCTACCGTTCAATTTGTAGGATAATTTGATATCTCGATATTATTTTAGAATGAAGTTGACAAATAATATAAGATCGCCATTAAAAATGCACTTATTAATAATAATTGGATAAATTTTAAACAATATAATTTAAAATGATCACGGTATAATATTATGATAATTATAAATTTTATTGTTTTTTTTATTATAGCCTTTATTCAGATAACTTAAATCTACTACAATAAAAGTTAAACAAATCATAATGTTGTTACACTTTCGCATTTATTTATCTGTGTGCCTCTCGGCAAAGGCCTTCCCCAGTCTCATCCACTCTTCCCTATTACATGCTATTCTTGTCCAAGTCTTGCTCGCCACTTCTGTTATCTCGTCTTCCCAACGCCTGGATTGTCTTCCTCGGTTTCTCTTGCAACATCTTGGGTACCATGTTGTAATGGTCTTGCTCCATTTAAATGGTCCTCTCATTAAATGTCCTGCCCACTTCCATTTAAGCTGGTTCACATTATATCTAACGTCTGTTACTCCAGTTCTATCCCTTAGTTTCTTATTAGTTATTTTGTCACTTCTTTTCTTATTTATCATGCTTCTCTCCATGGCTCACTGAGTCACTTCCAGTCCGTTACTTTGTCTTTTGGTAAGTGCCCAAGTTTGGCAGCCATAAGTAAAAATTGGCAGGATACAGGTGTTGAACAGTTTCTTCTTTATACGGATAGATGTTTGGTTATTTTTCATAACTGCTTTTAAGGACCAATATCTTTTCCATGCATTTACTACTCTTCTATTGATTTCTTTGGCCATTGAGTCCTGTACAGATATTACTTGACCTAAGTATATATAAGTATATAATTAAATTTTAAAACGCATATATTTAAATTTTATTGTAAATAACATTAAATATTATTATTAAAATGGTTAACATAAGTAAAAATAAGGTATATATAGGTTATATTCAAAAATGTTTAGAAATAAATATTATTGATTCAATATTAAGAACAAAATTGATATGATATGTACCAAAAAACAATGGCTATAATAAATATTTCATAGGAATATTTTGTAACAATCAAATAAACCCAACTATCATATTTAATGTTTTCTCATTTTTATGAATGAATACTGCTTATTTTCTAATCTCATGTCGTATTGTAGTCTCCACACTGTACATGCTAGGAAATATGAAATATAGAAATACGTTGCATAAATTTAACATTGACAAGTTTGCAATAAATATAACAAAGAAGTTTATATACTATTGATACGTTTTTCTATTTTTCAAACTGGAAACCTAAAAGCCGTTATTATCTATATTAACGATTGTTATAATACATCCATCAATAAAATAGAGAAGCTGATAAACTACTCCACTATTCTATAGCTTCCATAATAATTTTTCACTGCGATAGTAAACGTTTCTGACATATTTTATGCCAGCTATGCCATCTCATTCATAAATCTGCTTATCGTATTAGTGAATTATACTTGAGTAATTTGCATAGAAATCAAATATGCATGCAAGAAGATATATCCATGGTAATAATGCTGAGAGGGGATAGTTAAGACTGTTTAAGTCATATGTTATACTGTATTTTTTTATATACCACGTGTGTCATCTTTGTTGTAAATAAGGTAAAATTAAATACCATTTTTTGTGTCTTAACCATCTTATCTTCTAAATATTTATAGGATATATATTTTTATATAATAAATAAATTAAATAGAATAGAACATATAAAATTTATATATCCAAACACAAACGACGCGCTTACACAAATCTTTAGAAAAGACAAATAATCGTAACAAAACTATATCTCTCCCTAATAAATTTATAATTATTTTTTATTTTATATTTTTTTAAATCTGAAAAGAGTCACCCTTATCACATAGGGGTATAGATATAGCCTACAACTTATTCTTAAATCTATCAAATATACACAAAAAATTTCATAAAGGTCAAGACGTTTCAGAGGAGTTCAATAACAAACATTATGACACGAGATTTTTATATATTAGATATTGTCCGTTCGTCTAATAAAGAGGACACTTTAAACAAGTATTCTCAATCCTTAAGAATATAACACTACTTAGAAAGAAAATTAGTTAACATGATTTAATTCGCGTTTAATTGGTTGTAAGGTACATTGTTATTTTTATACTCGGCGTTTCAACTAATTCATTGGTAACGAATAACCTAAGAATCTCAACGATTCATCCCTGAAAAGTTTAATGTTGATTATAATAACACACAAAATATAATAGAAAGCCACTTTTTGTGTTCATTTATTTAATGTATATAGCAGTTGAAATTCTCTTCTTCTCATTATTATATTGAAATAATAGGAGAATTTTCTTTTAATAGAGATTTGGCAAAAAATGATGTTCAAAAAAATATAAAAGTATAATTTTCTTTTAGCTTTACGAATGCAGTTTTTAAACTAAGATACTTAACGCCTTAGTAATAAGATTTATTATTCTACTGAACCCTACCTTAATTAAACTTGATTGACGATGGTTTTTCGTGTTTAATAAAACTTTCCTGTTCATTCGGTGGTCATTAGCTGATTAGAAATTCGAATAGAATATTAGAAGACGTAATAATTCTAGTAGTGTTTTGTGCTAGTAACACTTTTGTAGGTATAATCGGAAGTATATCAAAATTAAACGAATTTACTCGTGGATATTTATTTTACCTCTAAGTTTCGAATTACCTGAGATTATGTGTCCTATTTTCTTTAATACATTAATTGTGTTTGAGTATTTATTCTATCCTAATCATCATTTAAAAATTAAATGTTTTAATTATGCCACTGTGCCTTAGATACTCAATCCATGGTACAGGGGCATAATATAGATATTGGAATATCGAACTATTGAGATGTAATTACAAAATTCACGCATAATACAAGTGTGGCAAACACACAGTAATACAATCCATTTGACGATTCATGATCTCTAAAGACATGAAATCGATGATATAAGTGAAACATAATTTTCTTAAAAGGATTCCAGCTGTCAGAAGAGCAAAGTGCCAATATACAAAAACAAATCACAGCAGCTCATCAGACTCGTCTTGATTTAAAATATAAAATACCATGTCACCTTTCAGGTGTTATATTATAACTGATTGTTCCTCTTATCAATATCATAGAAAATATGTAGTATCACAGATAAACTCTCTTATCTATTATAATTATAAATGGCGGTGATCTCAAAATAGGTCAAACAGTTTTAAAGATTCGTTAAACTATATATTGAATGGAACTTCAGGGTGGATACGTATTATTACTACCTCAAATAGAAGTATAAGTTTCCTTTAAAATTAAGTTTTACTACCAAGTTTTCCATCGTGCCCTATTTGTCTTCGTAATTACTCCACTTTGCTTCCCCCAGCAGTTTTCTTGCTTCAAAGACCTCTATTTTATTCTGACCCAGTCCTATGCAGGGATGGTTATGCAAAAAATGTTTTATAAAAAATAGCTGCAATCTTTTACCAATTATAATACCAGAGAGACACGTTATAAGTCAAATAATATGTCTTTTAAATTTTAAAAACTGATCAACAGGGTTTTTCTCAAATTGGCTTTGACAATATTTACAGTATTGGTTATTTTTTATCTATTTCCTTCAAATTCAGTCTGGAAAAAAATTGAATTTCAGGAACAGATTTATTATTATTCTAAATTTACTGTAAGTAAATATTTCCAGTGCTAAGAACTATCCGAATTTCTGCCGTTATATAGTTTGAATGTGAATGTCAGTTTTGTAATCTCAGCGTTTAGTACTTACTTTCATAAAAAAACAGTTTTTGCAAAATCTGTATTTTGTCAATTATTTTTTGATCTAATTTTATAGTAATATTTGTAATGTGATTTTCTAGATATACGAACGATTTTCTATCATAAATTTTAATTTGTTATAATTTAATCTAATTCGTATTAACAATATGTTTTATAATTGTTTCAAAAAGTAAATAATTGTAGTTTGTATTTTTTGAAAGATTGATTGTTTGCTTTGATTATTATTGACTTTTAGATTTATTACTGAGTGTAAATTAAAGGGAGCTGGTAACAGGGAACACTTGTTTATTGATAAATATATGAATAACACGCAACTAGAAAAATATATACTATTTAATATCACAATGAAAGTGAACAACCGACTGTCTAGTCTAATCAAAATCCCTCGTATTACACATGTGATATTCGGTCAGGTTTCATTTTAAACCTTTGTGTTTATGTAAATTTTATATCTTGACAGGATTATATTTATTCAACTGGAAATTTAACAAATTAATTGAAATTAACGAGTTTAGTTTTTTCTCCTTGTGGTATTTTCTACCTGCAAGGATGGTCAGTGCTCCAGCAGTGGGAAGATTAATAAGCTAATGCCAACTGACGTTAAGGTATTATAAGATCAAGTTATCATAGTAGAAGTTAATACTTCTTATAGCTTGTAATTATTATCGCTTCTTTTGCCTTCACCCCGTATTCGGAATTATTAAAAGAAAACACCTTTTTCTGACTAACATTGACATGCAAGTGTCTTTTATTTTCTTTGTCATACATCAAATATATTTCAAATAAAAATAAAAAGATAAATTGTGCCGTGGTATAATACCGATGGTATACACTTTTGCACCATTTTCCAACACCCCGAAACAGCGAATCAAACACTTTATTATGATATCATACAAACTATCAAGCATCAATAATAGTCACTACCATACAATAAACAGAATCTTTGGTGGTACTAAAATGTTAAACTACTTCTGAGCTTGTACGAGGCTCTATCCCATAAATTCTCACTTATTTCTCCACAGTATATACTTTGGAGACTATATAATCGTATAGACTTATATAAGTCCTGCATTTAGCAGCGGGACGAATAATGGCGGAACGAGAATTATCTTCTCAATTTAATTTATTACTTTATCTTTATTTTCTTCGTTCACGCCCCATTCTTGAGTATTATTAAAATAACGAGATAATTTGGAGTAAGCTTACTAAAATATTGTTATGCAAAGCTCCTCCATGTGTCTACGTAGTACGTCAATTATAAATAGTCCTTTAGTGGATAAAAGTGACAATTCAATCAGTTAACATGTTCACTCAACTATCCGCACCAGGCGATATGGTGTCTAAATTAGCCGAAGTTCTCTACTTAGCTGGACTAACACTTTACACTTAGTTTAACTCTGCTGGACTTATTTGCAAATCTGTCTAGATTACTTAATTTCTTGGGCGGTTCGTTGTGTTCATTACTAAGTTTCACTGATTATTATTCAACATAATTAACTAAGTATACATTAAGTAAAGTTAAAGTATGCATTAATATATATTCATTCAAATACTCTATTTTGGACAAAAATCCACATTAAAGTTAAAGTAAACAAAAAAATAAAATGATATAAAAACATTCTTACAAAAGACGGGCTTATTACTGTACAACTATTACAGCTATCTCTTCCAGGCATCCTGGAGTAAAAAAAAATAGACGGTGAAGAATTTTTTTGCTTTATTTACTTATCTTAGTAGGTCTCCAAAGGAAATGTTAAATTCGTATCTAAATATATTATGGGTAAAGCAAAAAAAAACTAGAAAGAAGAGTCTAAGTCACTACTGAAATGATACACCAGGCTTTCCTATTATATTTCCTGAAATAATCATAAAAAATATAATAATTGTTAGAAATTATCCTATTGTAAACGTTGTTTGTATAAAACATGCCCTGAATGAGATTACTGCTATTTAATCATTGCAAATTAATTCAATTAAGGTGATTATTACCTATTGTGTAACTTAACTAATTATGAACTGATTCGATCATTATTAATTAGAATCAGATACCAGAACGTAATGCCATGTACTGTAATAATACTTACATATGTGTTTGCTATTAAATGAAAATTGTATAATATATGAATTGTTTGAACATTCATCAAGTGAAATTGGCAAATAGAATTACATTGAAAAGTAATATATATTCTGTGCCATAACATCTTCTAATCAACGAGTAGTGTCTGATTAAGTATTTTGGCTTCCTTAAACAAGGACATGTCCAGGCATTGAGATATTGCTACATGATTAGCACAACATTACACATTTTTTATATCTTATCAAATGATCCAGAATTAAGCAATAATAAATTACTGTATAACCATTTTAAAAATACTGGTGTTCTTTTAGTTAACTAAAACTAATTTTCATAAATAAATATTTATTCAAAACTAATTTTCAAAGAAATAAATATTTATTCATTTATGTTTTCCTAGTACACAATTTATTGATAAACAAACATTTACAATTTTTATTTTCTTTTATTTTTATAAGAAAATAAAAGTTGGTAAAATAATTTGAATGGCTTCAAAAACAGAAGTGAGTTGTGTCATGTAAACAAAACAAATGTAATTTTGAAAATAAACAAAATCCTTTTTAATCCTTTCAAACGACAATCTCAATGTTTACTGTAAAATATAATTATTTTAACTTCAAAAAGTTGTTGCTGAAAATATTTTGAGCCACCAAAAAGAAAAATAAAATGGCCATTACAAGTTTACTTCCATTCTTTGTTATAATGATGTTTCTTCAGAATTTACAAGTTACATCACTTTGTGTTAGAAGAGGGGAGACGTTGGTATTTAAAAGCGGATTATTGAACGTAGTAAAATAACTAAAAGATCCAGGGGGCTTGTTCTGAAGGTGGAAATTGTTCTAGCAAAAACGCTGAAACCGTAAACCCTACCGTATTTGTTTTAACTACACCAGCGCCATACACATCGTTAATCCTTCGAGCACTGGTGCTACGGTGGACTCGTACTCATAAATATAGTGATATGGAAGTGGAAAATATGATAATATTTTCCATTGTGCGATATGAACGACACCAAAGAAAAACTAATCAGAAAAACAAAAGAATTACTGTTTTCGAAACTCAAATGCACGAAATAGATTTATAAATTTGTATTTGGAATTCTTAACTAAAGAGGAATTATTTGATATCAAAGTGGCCAGAACGACAAAACGCCAATATCATATCTAAGGACCTAATATTAGTTTACAGGGCATCCTATAGCATAGCCATATGGAGCGAATGTATCTTGAATGTTGTAAAAATGTAGTTGAAGGAAAATTCATTTTGATTTCAAAAACAATTTTCAACTCTATATTGCCTGTATGAACCGGGAATTGAACCCACAAAATGGTAATAATAATATCCATCATTAGAAAATACTGATCAATTCCATGTTTCATGGAAAGAAAATCCTTTCTTTCCATGAAACATACATAGCCTTTTAAGAAAATGAAAACCGTATAATTTGACATTTATTTATAATAATTACGTTTTGCTTATTAATAATTAATTATCTACAATATTTAGGATATCTTCCCTTCATGTGGCATAGCCGTAAAATGTTGCTGTAAACCTGATTAATCATAAAGTCTGCCACTAATTCCGATGTTTCAAAATTCAATGAAACTGAGTTCAACTACCGTTCATAATACAAAAACATTGTTTTCATTCAATGTATATTCACTATCGAGTTGATTAAAATTTATAAAAGGATGTTAAAGTATTGGTGCATGTTCAGAACTCTTTCGAACACTGTGCGAACGTGGCTTAAAGCGTTTCGCTTTTGTTTTCCTGCTTTCTCTTCTACTCGAGTGTGTGACATTTTCAACATATATATTATATTTTTTTTAAATAAAATACCAGTGTTTTTCACAGTCTACTAATTAATATAAATTATTGAAAAGGCATTAAAAAAATGGTTATTCGAGCCGGATTTGCTTGGGAGAAGATAGGTCAGTCCTAAAATTTATAAAGTAGTACTTTCGACAACAAATTTAATGTAAAGATCTTATGTAACTATACAGGTTTATTGGTGTTATATTTTTGCTTTAGTTATATCGATTAGTAGTACGAGCAAAATTTGATTAAATTTGATTGATGATGGTTCTATAAATAGTTAAAACTGTTTTCTTTATGCTTAAGTTCTTAATAGAAATATTTAAATATAATATAATATTTAAACAGGGATAAAAACATTTCAATATTTAACATGACTTCTTTGTCCCTGTTAAACTAAATTTCCATTTTATTATTATTATTATTGTAACGCCACAAGGCCAAGCATATGGAAACCTAAAAAGCACATTCTGACAACTTTTGTTACACAACCCTTAATCACATAGTCTGGTACCTACTGCGGTCACTGTACGTTGATCGCTATGGAAATAATAAAACTAATTTAACCACTAGCCGCAGACCACGCCATATGTTGCACCGAATTATTCATATTAAGTAATAACAGTTCAATTTATAATATTTTCGGGAAAATATTAATTGTATTACAAGTTCGCCTAAACAACATTTTTATCAATTTTAAGCTAAGATTACCTTAAGTCCAAGTTTGGTATTAAGCCAGAATACGTAAATGTTAATCATAAATATGGTTGGTGCTTATTAAAATATATTGATAAAGAGGTAGTTAAGAGTAGTTTGGTTATAAAATTTATTATTTTATGTATTATTTTGTGTGTAAATAAAACTATGTATTAAGTTACCAGTTCCGTGAGATTAATTTACGCAAGTTTAAACAGAATGATTGAAATGTAGGAAGGTCTACCATGAATTGATATTTAAATATAAATTTGCTACTGAAATAAAAAATTAAAATCTACACTGGATAATTCCCCACCGCAATCATGACAAAGTTTAAATGGTAATTGAAAGCATAATGTACAGAATACGCCTGAAATTATTTAATTGTTATTTAACAAATGTTAATACGATAGTATAAAAAATATAAACTTCGAATGAATGAAAGGAATTTGACCAATTGTTAAAATAATTTTTAAACTAAATGGTCAAATTCAAATCGGTGTAATGTGGTAACTCAAAATTTGAATTGTCAAATTCAAATTTTGAGTTACCACATTATATTGCTAATTCATAGATTTATCTAAGCACATTGTAGGTTTATATAATCTATAATTTACGGATTTTTTTACTCACAAAACATGTAAGTTGGTTAGTCTTAATTTAATTATTGTTGAAATATTTAGTATGATATTAATTTCATCCAAAGATGAATAAAGTCAAAACGGTATCAGTATCAATAATCAAACAATAAAAATGGTCCCACTACCAATTGGTCCCACTCGTGCGACTATATACAGGCAGTTGAACGTAAATTAGGTAACGTTATTAGGCTGTCCTTAGTAGTCAGTCGCCTATAACTAACTCCACGAGTCCGTCTGCTCAACGATTCGATCTATAAATTTTAGAGGTTTTCGTAATAAATTAAGCTGGAAAGTGAGGCTGGACTGATTAAGCATTTTAGCTCGTAATTTTAGAGTTATCCAATTAGGAGTTTATTCCGGAATTTGGTCAATGTTGGGGGTGTTATATTTTTTATTTTTTTGTGTCCAAGTATATTTATGATGTGAGAGCAGTGTTAAGAGTTATTATGAGTCGAAAATGATTGTTACGTGATGATATATACATGTAATTCAAAACCAGTTTAGTCATTTTCGGTGTTCCGTTTTTATTTAATTATTTTATTTTCAAAATTAACTTCTCATTACATTTTCATATGATTTCTTCCGTAAGTTATGAACAAAATGGCCCCTACAGTTTATCGTTAGGAACTCCACGAGACAAGGGAATACAGTGGAAGGGTATCTCAGTGATATACTTTGGAAAACTACATTATGCATGGCTATATACCTTATAATATGCCATATGCCCTTATCTTATATATGCCCATTTGCCATCCCAGACAAATATATCTCTTTATCTGTCTTACCTACAAAAATATAAATGATAATTTTTTACTTTCTATTGGCAATATACTCAATTGTCTCTTAAATTAAGAGCTATTCACATTTCAAGGAATGCTCAGTTCGTCGTTTTATATACAATCTTTTGACTTAATAAGTTATTTGGACTATTTGAGACGGTTTAGAATAAAAGAAGCTCTGGAGTATTTGACCGTGAGATACAGACCCTCTGCACTGACATAAAACTTCTTAGATCCTTGCTCAGTGCAAGAACAAATCACTAAAAACATTGTAATTCTTCTTATTCTGATACTCTCAAGATCAAACGTACGGTACCTACCACATACGCCAGAACATTTCGTCGACTACAAGTAAATTACAACGCACTTCATAAATTAATTTAATTAAATTGTTCAACTACAAACATAATTTGGTTGAAAGTGCCTTCCTTAATCAGAGCACGAGTTCAAGTGAAATACACATTAAACCCTGAAGCGAAGTGAATAGTGATTAGTATATATAACGATGTATGGTACCTATTAAGTAGGTGAGGATATCATGAGCTTGAATAAAGCAGTTCTAACTAACATAGTACTGGGAACGTGTTTGAACTGCACAAGTAATTATTTACTTCTTCCGCAATAGTTCTTCCTAAAACAAATGTAATTTTTAGTTAAGGTAGAATCCCTGCAAAAAGAAATGATCTAAAAATACCATTCACTACGCTCTGGAAAAAAATAATGTTATTTTTTATAGTGTAATAGCATAGCTTTTTAACTGTCTGGTGATTAGTCTTGCCAAAGATTTCACAAGTTGGTTAAATATGAAAAATTTTACTTTACTTTACTTTCTTGAACCAACAAATTTTTCATTACAAACTAGTTAATTCACTACACTTTCATTTTCTCCCAGTTGAATACTAAAATGACATTATTGCAACAAAGTGAAACTGTGTAGAAGAAGAAGAAGTTACCATCCAAAAAGCATCGGAGCGTGACTTCACCGCGATGGCCATGCCATAAATTTAACAGCTCGCTTAAACTAGCAAATAGCCTAAAATCAAGTACCAGCTTACAAATCGGTAGGCATAGTTCAAAAGTTGTTACTGGAATTGTGAAACTGAAGACTTGTTTGATTTCGTAGTTTTAAATTAACGGACACTTAAATCCAAAAATATGGGACATGAATATAACTAAGTATATGTACAGATTGATAATTGTCGGTAACTTGACATAGGTGTTTCCAGCTGCAAACTACCAATTAAAATTATCAAATGAAATGCAGTTATAAACCAGCATAGGAGATCACTCTGTTTAAATATAGGTTACCTTTAAACGTATACACATACGCATTAATGAATCAAAACTAATATAATGTAATTGCAAACACGATGCAATGATGATTATATAAAAATATCACCGATATAATGCGTCGCTTCAACTATGCACGCACATTTACACTTTTTTCATATTAATGATTGCATTTCATGTCTTTTATCGCTCTATAAAATCAGAAAAAGTGTCATTAGTATAATATTATCCCTTTGGGGAACAATTCTAAAAATAGACGAAACAGCTGTCAGGTTAATTATTGAGTTGTCGAAGACGACAAAGTATTTTAATTCTAAATAAAGTTGAATAACCTGAGTCTAAGAAAACACATTAATTTATTGATGAGATTATGTTTTCAAAATACTTGTTTGATGTATTTTCTGTTGCAATCTATTTTCCCAAATACCATATAAATTGCACAGATAGTTCAGATGGGTTATTTAAAGTTAAGGTCAGGCGTAAAAACTTTTCAGCGTGTTTCCGTGAGGCTGCTTTGATCACGGATTTAGATCGTAGCGTAACTCGATGTAAACGCCCAAACAAATCTCATTTGTAAATTTTTCTTTTAATTTAATTTAAAGGTTGTAATTTGGGCTTGAAAATTTGACTATAATAAGACAATTTACAAACTAAATTTAAAAATATTATTAAATTTTCTTTGTTAATTTAAGCCTTATTATTATTTCGGTTATTGTAATATTATTTGTTTAGTGATGTTTGTTTTTAACAAAGGATAAATATACAAAAATAAAATAATAACTAATCATTTCAAAAGAATCCTCTAACGCTAACTAGTTCTCACTATAACGCTGATACATTCTTGTAATTTTAAACTCAATCGCTTGATACTGATTGTGAAACCAGACACTACCCAGACTAGACCAAATCGATTCGGTAACAGTCATTTTCACGAAGCGTACAGCTTAAAACATATCCTACATAACACAGTGAAATTTATTTTGATCTTATTCCCTGATAATAAGACTCATTTAAGCAGTGCAGCTGTAACTCTTGATTTGCTGTCAGCACTGAATTGACGGGCACGTTTAGTTAGAATTTACGTCAGACTCACAAATAAATTACATTGCCTGCGGGAAAATGCTATCCAAAATCATTACAACAACATCAGAAACTGTCGGTCAAATAAAGCGCTAATATTCCGAACTAAACACATTTTTATTTTTTCAATCAACCAAAGGTTTTCGGTTAGAATTTCTGTAGACGCGAACATTTGTTAAGAAATTGTGGATATAATTTTCAATATTTATATTCCTATCACTTTCTTAAATTTCTCAGTTCTATAATCCAAGCCCTTAATTAAAGATTAATTTAGGATAGATAAATAGAAGTAACCGAAGAATTGGAAAAAAGCCAGTGAGCCAGTAAGTAGATAAATATATATTTACAGTTTTGAATATAAGTTAATTTAAGAATTATAAGTACAAGACTTAAAGTTAGATCTTCTTACACGATCATCTAAGTACGTACTTACTGCTCTTATATCGTAAAGCAGTTTGATATGTTTTGGCATGGAAAGAACAGGGTAAATCTACCTGCAATATTTAATCAATCTCTTGATGTTGCTGGCGGTATTTTATATTTCCTGATATTTTTTATAGGCGAAGATAACCACTTACCATCACTTCACAAGCTTGTTTGCTATTATTTACTTAAAAAAATTTACAACATAATTTAACTTGCATTTCTGCTAACCTGCTATTTGCCTGTCACCCAGAGTACCCTTATAAACTCATTATCTTTGGACCCATGGTTGGCGTGTCGCTTTAATACAATTTATTATCTTAAACGGTGTATAAAACACATTTTAAAATTTTGTAGCAAGTTATATAAATATATAATTTTATTTTAGTTAAAAGAAAACGGCAAGGTCCGTTACTGTAACACATTGGAACTTTTGCTTGGATATTATTTATATACATAGCATTGTGATATCAAATCAACAGTTTTATAAATTCAATTACGGATTTGAAAAAGAAGTTAAGGAAAGAGAAGCACAAGAGTTTAAAAGAAGAGAGAATTACCTACCTTCACCATTTATTTGTGTATATTAAAAAAATAGAGATTTTAAACGATACATATGGAATTTAATTAATTTCCCCTTCACTGATTTTTGTACCCCTCTGTCTTCATCTAGTTTAAACCAGTTTTGTAATTAATTGAATTACTTCAAATACAATAGTTAAACAGACCACTTCTTGATTTATAGTCAATCTTAAATGGCTTCAATTGAATCTGTCCCAAACTAATTAAATCTTCAATTTATGAACATGGTTCAGAAACAGTTCTGAGACAACGAAGCGACAATCTAAAGATGTATAACGCTGTGACAATTAAGATTTTATTTAAAAAAAGAGAATGGATAATTTCATTAATTAATTTTAGAATTTACCTTTCACCTGGCGCTCACATGTACAGTATCTAACGTGTCAAGAAACTTCGTTTGGCAAAACACTGTTTGAATTGCAATACAATTTGGCTGCTGCGATAGAAAACTTCGAGAAACTTCTAACGAGTCTGTTTACCAAGAAGAAAGAAGCTCGGGTGCGCCACCATTACACTTACATTACGTCTTGTACGAGGTAAAAATTTCATCACTCTCGAAATTATTATTTTTTTAAAGTTTTGACAAGCACAGCGGTTTGGTAAGTATTAATATTTAAAGTCTGCGATCTTTATGTATGTACGCATTTAAGTAATTCGGAAATAAAAAGATTTGGCTTTATAAATTTTAAACTTATTGCTAAATGTTGGGTTTCTATAACCTACAGATACAGATGGTTTTTGACGATTGGAGACGTTGAATTTTGACATATTTAAATACAAATCTTCTTAAGCAAAACTGTAGCATAAGTCGGTAAAGTTATCTTCAAAAATCAAGAACTAAGTAAATTATTACAAGTTTCCTCATATAAATCGCAGTGAAACTAAGAACAATTGGCAACGGCTTGTGTTTGATTCAATTTGTTGATTCAAAACTCAAAAAACATATTTCCCGTTTGTTTATGATTAACACAATCGTTGCTGTAGAGTATTCTCATGAAAAGTTTTAAAGAAAATGGTGGCAATTCTACTAAAATTTTGTTGCCATGCCCTGCCTGACATTCAATTTAAATAAAATAGAATTACTCATAGAAATATCAACTTAGTTGACACTGAGACGATATGTATATACCTTTATATACCTTTGTCTTATTTCAAACGGTGTGTTTTTGGATACAACGCGCATATAAAGAAAAATTTTGTGCCTTTCTGGTCTGGGTAAGAGAGTAGTACGAACTAAAATTCAATTATAGTCCGTACACAACAGAATCAGTGCTAATATCTAGATTATTGTTAAAGGAACAGCTTTTTACGCTGTGTCTGAGATCGGCACATACAATGTCTTATCACTTTGGCAGTTATGACATAAGTGTCAAGATTTTTACGTGACTATGCCAGGACTTAATCCTGGCATAGCTATCTTAGCTATCTTATAACGTGATATTTTGAAATGTATGCGCAATTTCCAATCGTAGTTAATGACACAAAATGCAGGTATAAGAAAACATCTCGTCATATGACTACGTATTGTCTTTGTTTTCTTTTAAGTTGATTGAATTTAATTTATTTGATTGTTATAATTTCTGCTTTATTTTTCCTACGGCTTAAAGAGAATAAGTTATGAGAACTGAACTTGAATTTAGATATAAACTTAAGAATCTTTTGCTCGTGAAACACAAAGTTCAACAGAATAAAAGCAAAAAATCAGACATATTGAAAGGTTACAAATATTAACATATACTTATGTGAGCAGTGTAGTAACTTTTATTATAAATATGTAAATTTATGATATTATACTTAATCAATTGAATATCATCAGCATGTCATAAATTTTTAAATGAATATATAAATAATCGCTATCTATAACAATAATTAACTAATTTTATGAATAACAGATAAACGTTAAGCGACAATTGAAAAAAAATGGAAATGTTACTCCACAATTTTTTCACTGCCTTTATTTAGGAGAAATAACTATTACACAATCTAGACGATTGAAGCAATACTAGCGACATATCTACAAAAAGAATACAAACGATTCAAGACAGATGAAGATTTCTTATTCTTATATTTCTTTCTTAATAAGCAGTATCTTTGTACAATTTTCTGTTATTCTCTTGTGTCCATTTAATTATTTTTGTGTGAACATGAATTCTTAAATAAATAAATGATTATTTCTTATTGCTACGTAAGTTAACGTTCTGCAACTTACACAGAGACATAAAACCAACATTTGCAAGCGTTGCGCCATTACCTAAGTCATAAGTGCTTAATACGTGCATTGTCATCTTAGGAACCATACCTAAATTATATTTATTATTTTTGTGAATAAATTCTTAAAAGTATTTCACAGGCTGAATATCTACCATTTGATCGATCATTCTGTGTAAACAAAGGAACAAATTTCAGTGTCGTGACTGTAATACACATGCCTATTACTTATACAATCAATCTTTTACAAAGCCTTTTCTCAAACTCCCAATAATCCTTTGGTTATAAATTACTTCAGTGATAATTAAAGGCTTTGCATAATAAAGACGATGCCGTCTATAGCCTACTTCTGCTTAATTTAGCTTAATGATGATTGGAATTTTATGATGGGAAATGGTAATTGACATCCGTAAAGTTTCTAATTTCAGGGTCCCTTATAATCAATTATCAGTTAGTATTCAAACACTCGTCTTTATTTGTGGTTATAAAGAGTAGTTGCTTCTCCATTCGTATGCGATAGCAGTTAGATAGAGTTCATAAATAATATTTGCCTTTGTTAATGTTTATGTTATTTAAGTATGAGTCGGAGATATTTTATTCATTATAATAAGGCTCATTTTAGAAGTGACCTATTCTAAATTAAAACAATTGAATTAACTCCTGTTTATTCAGAGCGTTTAATAACGTTCAGGAAAACCTAAAGATAATTGTATTTTTTTATTACGTAAAATTTTTGTTAAAGTTTCCTTGATAAATATGAAAAAAGTCTGTAAGTAAAAATTTTATGCAGTCTAGACACATTACTAAACGCAAAGTCGATCTTAACATTTTAAGCTTTATAGCACGCGATGTACTTTGTTGTCAGATAAATATGACTTGAATATTTTATAAAATAATTTTATTTTTAAATACCATAAATCAATATGCTCACTGTATGAAAAGAAAAAACCATGACATTTTAAAATCAAATAAGATATTTTCTTGGTAAAAACTATTATTATTATTTTTTGTATTAGAAAAAGATAAACAACTCTTATTTTAATTGACTTTTCTGAAATGCTCCAAGCATTGATTGAATTTAAATTTGAGCTTTATTTTAACAACCTTCTTCGAGATAAATTGAAATTCTTGTATTAGCCGTCATTTTTAAGAGTATTAATGTTAATTGCATTATATATTATAAAAGTAATGACAAGACAAATATGCGATATATCACATATTCATGGGACCAACGGTTATCATCTTTATATTCTAAAATAACAGAAAGACTCGTATTCGGTGCTTTTTCTCAAACATTTATTCAAAGTCATATTAAAATATAAAAAGACTGCCAGTAAAACTAGGGACATTACGAATTATTTACTTATAATTCCATAATAAAGGTAATTGAAAAAATGGGGTTAAAAAATCAAATAAGATACTTTTTCCTATACTAATATGCTTGAACGGAAATGATTCTGACTCCGAAATAAAATTCTTTTTATACTGACGTAGACCTACCATATATCATCTTATAACGAAGTAAAACGGAAGGAATCCATGAAATACGGATAGTCCAGATAAAGTATCACATGTCGGCTGAAATATGACTCTTATGACTAGTAAATAGAGTACTCACAAATGCCAAAATGTTCAGCTTGACGTACAGGCTTTTGTACCAGCGAGTTCCGTCCAGGTTTTTATACGATTTTTAAAACTCAATATAACTGATTACGAAAGTTTCGAATTTTTATTTTAGTTCTATATGGGTGGGTATAAAAAACTTTTTGCAACTAGACTTGGAGTAAAAGAAGCTGTTGAGAAAGAAAGAAAAACGAAAGAATTTATATGAGAAAGTTTTTATGAAAACCTTACACAGATTCGTTTATATGTTATTTTACTAGAGTGGAAAACATCAATATGAATATAACCTTCTCTCTCTCATTAATTGATTGTACAACAATAAAATATATAATTTGTAGTAGGTACGTACCCATTATTTTGATGTTAATATACTAATTCAACCTTTTTTCTCTTGCTAAGCCTTGCTTTATGCATAGACAATGCACAAATATGCATATGCATACATACTCCAGAAACAGCTTTCCATTAGGCAAGCTACGCTTGTATTACAATCTTGTCGTATGACAAATTTTTAAGCTTTTGTATTTTGATAAAACAATGTTAGTAGAAGTTGTCTACTTCTACTAACATTGTTTTATCAAAATACAAAAGCTTAAAAATTTTCATTTAGAAAAAAAATAGGACCATTCGGTTATTCTAAGATAACGCTAGAAGCATAGCGAGTTTACTATATATAGTAAATAATAATAATATGTATGAAAATTTTGAGAAAATTGATAAAGTGTTATAATAATCCTCCAAAGATTTCAAATAAAAAATCATTTAATTAAACAGATAATATTTCTGAAATTTGTAGGAACTATATAGAGATTCCGTAAAATGCAATGAAATGAGCTGTTATTAAAGTTGTCATGGAAAATTTTATTAAAACTTTTTAACTAAATTTTAAGTTACCTCCTCTTCTTATGAAAAGTCCAGCACAGCATATTTGAATGTTTGAAAAGTTTTTTAATGCCAGAATTCGTAAATTACGAGAAACCACAAGATTATTTTTATTAGAAAAGTTTGAAGTACTTATGCCTTATTAAGTGTCAGCGAAATATCATTATTTCAAGTCCAGGTCACGACTTTTGTGATTGCTATGTTAAAAGAAAAGTACAAAGTTTAGTTGAAATTAATTCGATCGACTCTACTTAACCAAAGTGAGAGTATTTGGGCAATCCAGAAAATACTCTTATATTCCCAAATTATATTAACTCCGCGATGAACTGCATTTGGCACTTATTGCGTGTTCATTGCGGGCTAACAAATAGATGTTTTTAGGTTATATTCATGTGAAACTGTAAAGTATATACAAACAATGCATAATTAATTTATATGCACAGAAATGTCATTACAAGGTAAATGTTAAATAAATAAGTTTTATTTTACATTTTTTTAACATTTATGTTAATTTGATATTAGTCTGCATTAAGTTGGAATTTATTAGTATATCCCAAACGGAAATATGTGTTCGACAATAGTAATCTAAATAAAATTCTACATGTGTATATAAATATTTTTATTTCTTATGAAAGAATTATTATAGGAAGGGATTATAGCAAATTATTTTACTTAAAAATTATACTCAATAAAGAATACAGATGTTTAAAAAGGTTTAATGGTGCATAAGTACATATTTTTTTTTTAAACAAATTTTAATATGTACTTATGCACAGAACGCAGTTGGATATTTTATCTGGCTTTTAAAAGAGTCATGTCACGAAACTTGTTTAAGAAGTCTACGGTAAAACTTCAACCTGAACAAATTTTATGGGGTTGAAAATTTTATAATTTACTTTTAAAAACGTCCTTGATGCATTCGATGTTCAAAATTTAAAAGCACTAATGCGGAAAATTATAACTTTCCACACGCTAAACACACATGGAAAAGTTCGCTTTTTTGAGCAAATTCATTAAAATATATTTGATTTGTTATCAACTATCTTTTCCCGGTCAATGAACTTGTTTAAAACAAAGCACAGTAAACCAAGAGATAATAACAAACCGAATGCCTCAGGAACTCTTTACCCTCTGAACAACTTACCTCATAATTCCTGACACTTCACCACAATAGCAAAAAATAAGCTTCTTAATTAAATAACTCCCATAGCTACCGGCTATCCCGCCGGATAAACTATGGTTGTTTCTCGAGGGAATAAGTAACCACTAACTCAGTTTGCGAAAGCCCGTTGAACTGCCGGAGATATAGATAAACGAACAAAGTCTCAGTCTCCAAGGCGATAAAAACGATTTTTTACTTTGTTCCAGCTCCGAACTAAAAGGTCGCCCGAATGATAACAAGGACTGGATTTTATAATAGAAATCCTCACGAAGTATGAATGAAACGTTACATTAAAACGGCGAACGTATCGTTGTTAGTCAATATCTCTAAAAGCAGATCCAAAAGATTTTATATCCACCAATTACGACTTTTCTAATAGAATAAAATAATTTTATTTCAGACATCAAAATATTCAAATTAAAATTTATCTGGGATCAAAAAAAATTTGCATATTGTAGACGCTGTACAGACCATGCACAGTCATCAAAAGCTTTATAACTTTACACTTTTATGATCATTGTTGCCATCGTCATTAAGAATCAAATCAACGAGAAATATTACATTTTTTTTTATATTTCTTGGTTAGTCTAACTAATACTAAGGCGGGTAATCCATCAAACAGGAATCTCCACAAAGACAATTCTAATTTTGAGTGAAATATAAATTGAAAATATTTTTGATTCCCTCATAACGAGAACGAAACTAGTGACGTGAGTGCTACTCGTTTGAGCGTAATGAACTAATAAAGAGCGAGGCAAATAGGGTGATACGTTCCAATTTACGGCGGTAACGTACGTTCTGTTTCACGGTATCTTACCCTTCAACATGTTGCGAATATCTATGATAATATTCTGACGAATCCAAGTCAATGTCTTAGTTATATTCAATATGGTAAGTGTACCAGTAATTTATTGGCCGTTCGTGTAAAATTCAAATTAATCAGCAATTCCCCCATAATAACTATGAAGTTATTACATATATAGTGATAATACATGATATTCAAATTTGAAAATTATCTTGGAAACAAATACGGAAATTAAGTATTAAACATCATCAATTGTCCATATATGTCCCACTACCTTTCTAAATGGTTCATGTGTCATTGTTGAGGAGTTTTAAAGTTTCAGTTTCAAATAGTTACCTTCTGAAATACTGAAGAGCTCGAAGTTTCTTTGTTTTTGTAATTGAAAGCAGCGCGCTCGCGGCACTACCATAAAAAATCTTGTTTGTGTGCAAGCACTTACGCATTACGCATTTGCTTACGAATTTACGCATTATCAGTGATAAAAGTGCGCCAAGTTCTATTGCCGGTTAAGTTGAAGAATGATCTTTAGGTTTAAGCTTTTTGATTTCAGATTAATTATATAATAGCCTGAATGAACGAAAAGAATGTTTATATTTTTATATTATTAACTTAAAAAACACAAAAAGTATTTTGTTCTTAAGGTATTATAAGCGATGCGGAGGTAACGAATACCCTAGAGCCTCTGCTGGCAAGATAGCTTCTTTTAGTGCCTTTATACCATGGAGAATGCTCTGAAGAGCTCTTCGACCTTATACCTTCCTCTCCTTTCCTACTCAGGAGTACGCGTGGTGGTCTACGGAGTCACTCCTTCACTGTCGCCACGTCTATTTGCACAATAGATCCTCCTCTAGTGCTTATCATCAGGTGGTGTCGAGTCATTTGCTGAGCTTAAAAAAAAAAAGGTAATTTAATACGTCTAGTATTCCATAGATATTCTACTGAGTATTTAGTCAGTCAACTTCTATTAGATCGAGTAACGTGACCTGTCTAGAAAATTAATAAACTATTATTAATTAGGTTTCTTAAACCTATATATTTCATGCAATCAGTGTGACCTGCTTTCCAGTAGTTATGGCCGTCACATTTATGGTTTGGCTGATGAGATCTCTTATATATACAGAAATAATTCTCTCTCTTTCTTTTACTTATTTATATTGTAAATTTAAAGTACGATCATAAGTACATTATATAATATTTAAATGAAAAAACTATCTTGACCTATATACTTACTACATATATATACAACTAAAAATCTAAAAAAAGTGTATTTATAGACAAAATCACAGGGATATCAAAAATACACGCGTGTATGTTGACAGAACAAAGTATTATTATAAGAAATATTCCTTGGGATATTCAAGATAAGTTCTTTGGAAACATTGTATTGTTCGCTCATTCATTACATCTGGGACTAAATTAGTTTGCAACTATTATTGTCACAAAACGAGAAAGTTATGAGCACTTTTGAAACCGTTGGTTCATTACAAATGGATACTAACTTGTACAGTTGGCTATACTTCGCTATTTGTACCTTACCTGCTCGTAAGAAGAGTTAATTTTGAACAAACCAATAAAGCTGTCTTATACATTCCATTGATGCCTAAAGTTTCAAGATGAGGTAACTAGAACGGATGTAGTTGACAGCTACTTTGTAAAGATCTAATTTATAGATTATCAATAATATCGTGGAAGATTCAGTTTAAATTTTTTAATGTGATTTATTGTTTAATGAACTTATCAAAGAAAATCTGCTCGGGATCTAAGTAACCAATTTAAGTGCCAAAATAAACTTCTCTCATAAAGATTTACTCGACCGTGATTTGACTGACACTGTATTAACAATTGATTCAGAAATATAAATCTAAGCAATTGTATTGAGTTGAAAAAAGCTTCTAATACATGCCGAATATATATAGGTTTCATCGTATGTCAGTTACATCATACATATTTATTTTTAAAAGATGTTTAGTCATAAGTATTTTTTTTAAATAATTTTTAGTTGATCTATAATTCAAAATTGTATTTTTGAGATATAACGTACCTTATTAGATCAAACCGTTTAAATAAAATTACCAACTCACAAAGTATATTATATTACAAAGTTTGTTATATTTATTGCAAATTTTTAAATAAATTGTTTTAAATAAATTTACATATTTTTGCATTGCTCGTACAAAATCTAACCAAATTATACACCTTATTATTTTCAGAACGAATAATACTAACTATTCCATATATCGCATGGCAAACTTGAACCTTAATTGTTTAGAAATACAGCATACTTTACTAAACGAAGAGATTAGGTGACGTGGCATACGATTTTTTTCACTCTATTGGAAGTGAGTTTTATCTTGTTCGCAGTTGACTTCACAGAAAATCTGTTGCAAGCGACATTGGCCTACGGCGATGATGTAACAAATCGGCGTAATTATCGATAACTGCCCCGTTACGAACAGCCTTTCCAATTCTAATCTAAAGAAGAAAATAGGCTGTGTCATTTTGAAGCATTTGCAACAAATAGGCTCATTATGAATCGATATAAAAATACAAAGTAAAATAAATTGATAATTATGTACTATTTTGAGTAGTTTTTTAAACAAAGGTGACTTATCATGGGGATGATCATGTCACGGTATACTTCGACACACTGGGATCGGCACTAGGATCTTTTGTGTTTATCCAGTGTTTATTTTTACTATAATAGCAGCCATTAGCCTCACCATACCAACGCTTCACTTATTCACAAGAGGTGTGATGCTGACGTCTTTAGGGTTGGTTCTAGATAAATCATTAACAAGACGCGAATTAGTGAAGCGTTGGTTGATATAATAATTTGTGTCGAACACTCTATGTGTTGACGGCTATAATTATCAATACAGACTTAAATATATATATGAGAAAAACGTTTATGATAGTGTTCCTTGACGCGTAGCTTGAAAACAGAAATGGTATTTAAGTCATGTTATTAGATATCAGTATATTATAGTCATATTATATTAATTTTAGTCATATTATATTAATTTTAGTCATATTATATTAATTTTAGTCATATTAGTAGATATCAGTACTAACTAAATAATTAATAACATCAATATCGGATACATATACATACAGGATATCAGTTGGCATAATCTACTGGAAGAAATTTATTTAGAAATAAGCAGAAGAAAGAAGAAAGAAGAAAAATAAGTATATGACTTATTTTTCTGTATAAATTTACTTTATGTCGTACTTACACAAGTATGTACACAGAATTACAAATAAATAAATAATAATTTTGTGCAGGGAGAACCTTTATTCGTCCGACTTTGAATAAGCCCAGTATCTGATAAAAGCGGTTGAGATTACTTACTAAAATTCTTCGGTAACTTCATGAGACCTTTTCCAAGCATCAAGTGCATGTCTTTAGTAAAACGTCACATACAAGGCTATCTCCGTGATCTAACAATACAACATACTTTAGAATATGTTTATATACATACATTATTCCCTGGATTTGAAGGATTCATTCTTTTCTTTCTTCCAATATGTGACAACACTCTCGTTGTGTATTTTAACTGAAGGCAAAACATCGGCACCATTCTGTTTACAGAAGCGCGTCACAATGTTTAGAACACCTGACTCTAAGAAAATATTATATAATGGTAGTTCAGCGACGATAAATATTTGTCGAGTCTTAGTATTTTATCATCAAAACTAACAGTGGAAAAATAACCTTTATTCTTACGTTTAGGCTTCTTAGGCTTAGGCTTAGTTTGAAGTAGATAATATGTGAGAGTATGAGAATGATTCATATTATTCCTACTCCTACTACCAATTAACTCTTAAAGGAAAGGATCTAAGTTACTTGACTTCATGGCAGATCTCCTATTCGATGGACATTTAGTTTTTCAGATGCCCCGGAACTGGATGACATGGCCATACAAAGAGCGTTATCCTACAGAAACTTTATATTTTTCCGGGACAATTTATATATATGATATTGCTCCTGTAGTATTTTGGACCCCTCAATGAAAAATTTGTTGTTATGATAGTTTTAACAGACTCACAGACCAAACATCAATAATAATTAAATAATTAATTATTAGTTAATTATAGAATATACATATCACTATGCAATGATTTTTTAAAATGATTTATATACGCACATAGCGTAATCATGTAGTGAATAGCCAAATTTATCTATCTATATATCAATCTATCATTAATAGGCGGCAAGGGAGACATTATTAAAGCATAATCACACACCCTTAAGTGCCTACGCGAAATCTTACCAATTTCACGTAGGTACAATTATATCTCGAGAAGGTTCTTTTCAATCGAGAGATTAGTTTACGATATACCTAATATTTAAAGTACGGATATTTTAGCGATATCTCAAGTGGATTCGATGTAAATCCTCGCGAGAGTTTGTAACACATTGTATGGAGAGTATGTCATAAAGGTGACGTCACCTTAATACTTAAGTACTATTGCCAAAAGCTTTCTCTTCTCGTCCCTTATCAGCTCATACAAAATAGAAAATGTATTGTGTGTGATAAATTTGTATACTCAAGGATAAAAGTTTATTAATTTGCAACTCGAACTTACTAAGTAAAGTGGTCATAGTGCATTTAGGTTCATTTTCAATAAATTGGAACTCAGGAAATATTATTTCTGATTTTGATAATTGAGATATTGTGGTAAAGCGGTTTAAAAGAGTCCAGTATTGAACTCCCATGTAGCTATAAAATCTTATTTATGCACCTACATAATAATATTAAAAGATAATAATATCGTTATATACGTACAGTCACGCCTGAAAAGATGTACACACACAAATCTTCAAAATATGAAACTATGATTTCATTAATTAGCAGGTTTTGTATACATATTTTTGAAGCTCGATATCAAAGCAATAATCAAATTGCTAATTATTTAGTAAAAGCGTATTTAGACACGAAAATAATTTCATCTAATGTGTGGAAAAGCTTAATACATACTGGCGACCTAAATCTTTTTTCATGCGAATGAACCAAATAGTCGCAATCTCAGAAGCAGCAGGCGTGCCGTCTAAATATGCATAAAGCCTTATTTACTGACGCGCAAACATTATCAGAGCTCCGATTATTCTGTTACGCATTTGTTCTTAGGGCTGTAACAAGATTATGTAACACCATATTCACGATTTCACTGACAATTATTTAAACCTTTGTAGCAACTCGGCTCCTTATTATACCAACAATGTTATACAATTTTTATTGATTTACTTTTTACTTGAATATTTTATATATAATAATCAATATAGAATTTATAGATTATTGTTAGTATAGTTTCATCATTTACAATATTCACAACTCTTATATGAACATAAGTTCTCGTTTTTAAAGAAAAGTACCGTTTATAAAAATGTGTACAATATAATTTTGTAAGCATGTAATGCTATATAAAAATACCGAACCAATATAAGTTTTATTTTTAGCAAATTATTGCAACCAGTCGCCAAAAATATATATTTCTGTTGACCTGGTTAGTGCGCCACTCGGTTTAATATATGCCTTTTATTTTTAGCAGGAACTCCAAATGATCTAAAGTTTTAACATTTAAAATAGTGTAAATAAATTGAGAGAATATCATTTATTCAAAAGAACTTTACGGCATAGTGGTACCACAGTTTTGTGGTATAGGCACCACCAACTAGAATTATTAAGCACTTCAGGTTTATGTCAATTGACAGTTGGTTTTATAAAATGTTAAGATTAGATTCAGATCGATATCAAATATATATTTCCTTTGCCAGGTTGTTATTTTCAAAGTGAAAAGGCTACTTATTCTGCTTTTTAAATAAAGTTTAAGCTGACATCGATTTTTGTATATATATTTTTCTCTGTTAATAATGTAACCTGGCTTATTCATGAAAAAATCTCTCAGATTATTAGTACAACCACAACCTATGTCTTATGTTCCTGTAGATCCTATAATGTTAATGTTAATGTTCTTGTTATTGTGTTGATTTAGTACTCTAAATAAAGTAACAACCCTAGGATTACTGCAATGGCTGCCAATTTCATCGCTACGAGAATAAAAGTAGATAGGATATTATATCTGTACGTGACTCGATATAGAAACATTATAACGTAGCGTATAATAACAATGGCCGTATAATCAAATGGTATCACTTTTACCTTGTCAAGTACGGAGCGACGTAAAATGACTAAAATACTACGAAGAATGCAATTAACATATTAGTACTACAACAAAATGCACAGATTTCATAAAATCGCAGTTTGTAAAACGACCTTAGCTTAGATTATTACAAACAAAACATACACTTTGTAAACCTAATCAGTTAAAATAAGTTTTAAGTTTCTGTAATTTAAATTACTAACGATGCAGTAGACTGGCTCAATTAAATCATATCCAAGGAAACATCTGAATGTCATCTTTATTATGAGGAGATTATATACATTAACAACACAATAAAAAGAATGAATAATGAACCAAAACCTAATATTTCTTTCTTTCTTAGATTTTATTTAAAATTTAGTCCGTTTTGTAAGAGATACAAAAAATATTTTCCAATAATGCCATATTTATGTTACGAGAAAATATTTTCAAGCTAAAAGAAAATTGATTAATTTTTAGAGTTTAACATTAAAATTTTATAAGGCCTCAAGTAAAGCAATTAGTATTGAAATAAACACGACAAAAACGGCTTTTCTCATTTGGTTCCTGTCTAAAGATCCTATCTTCATTCTTACTTTGGCATTTTCAATTATCTTAGCGAAAAGGACATTACTAGCACCGGGCGAGAGCTTGATGTCCGTCAAATAACATCTTTGTACCGTGGGAGAATTGTATTGTTTGTTCATTTGGTCGCGGATGGCCGCTCCAATAAGTGTACATAATGACCCTTTAACCCAAGTAATTGAAAAATTAAAAGTAAAGCGAAGTTTAGAATGTTGCGGTAACAACTCATTATATAAACCGGATGGGAAAAATTTGGAAGAAAAATACTCTTAATATTGATGATGGCATATTTTACTGAAAGGGAACATTCCTATATTTTAAAAAATAATTAAAACTGTATTTTCTTTAATTACCTGCTTGTGAAGAAACCGAACTGGAGAAATGTAAAAAAAATCCTGTATTTTGTGATACAAACCGAAAGATTCATTGAAAATATCCATTTCTGTGAACAACATAGTATCTTAAATTAAAAAAAAAAGTATTTTTTTAGTTGTAAAGCACTATCTAGAGAAAATAGTTCATTGAACTTATGAAAATATAAATTAATTTATACAGTAAAGAACTGCGCAATATAATTTTGAATCAAAACGGTGCTCATAATAGTAAAGTTTCCGCTAACCAAGTTAATTTTTTTTTGATACTACACAACCCCGAACAATAAGGGTTTACTGGCCTAGAAGGCCCCACTAATAGCGGCCATAAAGCCTCGAACTATATACTACCAGTGAACTACACACAGACTGGAGAAGTGTCTGGACCCACCATATTAGCCGACAAAGAAACCACCTATTTTATTCCGGTAGTTGTTTCGGGCCCAGACGTCTGGATCTGTTGTTGAACAGCCCCTTATACTAAATGTGCAGGAAATATGAATTTTTATTATAAACAACATCTTTGCTTGCAAGCTGTACTCGATATGATGAGATTCGACGTACCAAGAACGAGACGTAGTGGGTCATAGACGATGTTCGCCATAGTTAACATTGACCCGAACCATCCAATTAAAAAACAAAAATGTGATTATATTTTTTTAATTTTCATATAAACTGTTTCAATCTTTTCTCAAGGCAACTTGTTCAGTGTTTATGTCACTTTTTGCAACATCAAAAAGTTGTCAGTCAACAGTATTTTCCTGTTTAGGCGAAAAAATAGTAAAAGTTAAGAGCAAATTTAGGCTTTCTCACGATATAGTGACTCCTTGATAAATGGACCGTCCGGACCGAGGCAGCGTATGACTGATGGCCAGTCCTTGCCCCCTGATTTTGGGAACTCTTTTTATACTATAATCCATTAAACGTCGCCACGTTTGGATACGTTTCGAATTAGGAAAAGTTGAGAACTCACGCTCGTAACATTTGTTAGTTGGACGCTTGTAGGGTGATTCGTGGATTTCTGAGTTTAATTAAACTTTAATTAATTTAATTTTAATGTTCCAAAAGCTGAAATGTTTTCGGTTTACCCTGTTTGTTTCCTATGCGTAATCTTTAAAATAAAATTTATTTGACATATGCGTTACATTTGCAACATTTTTTGTGATCTTTTACCTAGTTTTATATTACTTCACTTACTATATTGAGCCAGAACCATTCATTTAACTCGTAGAGTGGAACCATCTCGCCTGTCGGTGGGTTACGCACACTTAAAAACTAATATATAAAGAGCTTCAAAATTTAAATTAAATTAATAATAGAGCTTATAATGGGCTTCTACAAAAGCATTTCATTAATTAACAGTTTAAAGTCTGCATATTTCAATGTAAAAAACATTGCAATATGCAGACTTTGTTGGAATAATAAAATACAGTTATGACATTAAACATCAGAATAATTTTTAACATAGTTCGTATATTGAATACAGAATAGTAAATAAAGTAATATTTGTGAAACACTATCATGATCAAACCATAAAAGATATAAGTATTGTCATAACGTGTACAATGTCCGTCAGTGTGAACAAAAATTACTATTTAAATACCTCGACCATCGAAAATATATGAAAGAACATTATATTATTATTACCCCTTTGATCGTCGATTCAATCAAATTAAACGCATTTCACTTGAATACTGATATAATTTATGAGGAAATTTAGTATAGACCAATGAAAACACAATACCTAAATGTATCTATATATCCGTATTACGACAAAATATTTAGCAAAAATATGTAACAAATGAATGACAAAATATATGCAATAAAGGTTTCTGTCGCCAACTTGACAAAAGTATATAACCGACATAACACCAACCTAAGCCAGCATAGAAGACCTTTATTGACTTTCGCGATATACCCAACAAAGTACCTACGCAATTTGGACGGAAAGAACGCGTATGGAAAATATTTACACGAATGTAATACTTTTCTAAGGCCGGGATATTACGTTATGTCAATTTATGCTAATACAAACCCCTAAGAAAGATGTATTGTACGCACTTTATGAGTCTGAGAATTGGCTGCCGTTATTTTGTATGGTGGAAACCGGTTACACAAAAATATTAGTCGCCTTAACATATAGCCCAGAATATATTCATTCAATTCAAAATTCTTCTGGAGATTGGAAAAATTCTATACGGGGATTTTCTGGATACATATAATAAAATAGTTAATGGAGTTTGTATTAAGTAGAAGGGGCTGTGTGTGACTGAGAATTGGTATAATATAGGTTACCTATATTATTATTTAGAATGCGGTTACCAATATACATGCACATTGTATCTACAGGAATAACCAAATATTGTATGAGAAAATTGATAAAGTAGTATTTACCCATTATTACATATGATAGCATTAATCAATTATTATTTTTTATTTTATTAATAAGAAACCCTTTTCTGTGTTGGAGAAAACAACCATTCTAGTATAACTTGACAAATCTCAATCAATTTTCGAGATGCAAAGAATTAGTAAACAAACTACTTATTGTCAATTTGTATGTGTGGACATGGAGAATTACAATTAATAGATTGCATTTCATAAAAGTAATTCCTCACCAATGGCAGAAGCAAATGGATTTGCGACATACCACCACCACGTTGGCTCAATGCGGGTTATTGGGTGAAAATGGCAGCCGTAATAACCGGGACTAACATCATAGCGTACCTTGTGGAAATTATGTAAGGTAGTGGAGAATTATGTCCATATAAACATTTCCTTTTACCACCACAAGATGTGGGCCTTGCGGCGGCCAGAAAAGTTCCAAACATTCACAATTTGTTATTACATCGAACAAAATTATTATTTATATTCTAACAGTTCTCATTTGACAATAATGAGACATTTTTGCCACATTTTTCAAAAAGATTGATTATTTATTATTACTTATTTTAAAATATATATATATTTAAATATCCTTGTACCTTTTCTTATAATAGATTTTTGCTTGTTATATTATTATTATTTTTCCATTTTAATTTTAGTCCGAAAAAGGTTATAAATATGAAACCGAAAGGAAGGAATCTTGTAGGTCTCCTCTACCAACCTTTTTATTACTTTTTATTAGGGTCCGAAGATACACGCAGGAGGCTTATAAATAGTTACTTCGTGTTTGTTCATCGAGCTTCGCTTTACTGTATTTTATTTATGATAGCAAATGCCTTAGGGAACACCGGAGAAGATTTCTTGCAGTAAACCAAACATACGCTTTATGTAAAGAAAGATGTAGAATTGAAAAACAGACATATACAAACCACGTACTTTCATATCTTGTGTTTACCAATAAGGAATCATTCCCGTTTAGTTTTTGGGTTTACGTTTTGAAATAGCGACTACAATAAAAATATCAAAGTCATAACAATATCAAATATTAAAAAAACAAATTTTATAATGTGTATTTTTTGATCAAAAAGGATAATATTTATTTCATAGCCATTGTTAGATTATGTAAGGCTTCGTGCGCAAAGTCAGTTTGGAGAGGGGCAGCCGTGTTCCAATAAATGTATAGATTTATTTATATGGATCAGAGGGAACACTGCAGCCAACTGGTGCCGGAAATATTCGTGTGTCGCATTGACGTTGTGTAAAGTTTTAAGTTTTAATTTTCAACGTTGTTTCAAAATGCCTGCGGACGTGGTGAGAAACTAATTTCGGCAATTTTGATAGGCATTTTATTCACTTAAAGGCAAATTACACGACGCTGCCGCTCCGCTACCGCGTGCTATGTCCGCTGACTTTTAGATCCAGTTTACGTCACCGCTCAGAATGGCGCGCCCGTTTTGCTACAGACTTCGTGCACGTAAACCGCCACGGTTTTAAAAGGATGCAGGGCAAATAGAATATAGAATATTAAGAATATAATATATAGAAATAAAATACATCGAATAATCACAATAAACGGCCATCAAAATCTGAACATTGATAACCGTCATAAAAGTCTAATAAAATTAGCAGCGCAATACAGTATTGATATTAAAAACTGCATAGTTTGACTTTAGATTAGCTGTATGGATATTAAAATGTTTATATTAAAAAGATACCGACTTTCAATAAATTACACCATGTCTCAAGGTAACGCTATAAGGTACATACGTAGTTATTCACATATGAAATAACTTGTGACACGTTCTTATTAAAGGGCGTTAATTAATATCGAAGACTCGCACCTTGACGGAGCCTAAATTGGTACGTGTCTGAAGACGCTTGTTAGCAAGATCGATCTTTAGTTTGTTAGTGGTTTCCATGGTTAGGAAGCACGTATGAACAGGAACTGTCATCGTACCGTTAACCACTTATATTATCTGATTTTAATATTCACTTAATTGCTATATACCGCTGCTGATGCACTGTTGTTTATTGCATTGTTGTACCTGTTGAATTTACTGACATGAACTCATTTATCTGTTTTTAAATATAAAAATGATCTGAGAATTTTCAGATCAATGGTACCAACATTAACCAAGATATAACGAATAAGAAGAACGTATAGCGAAATTATTCGTTCATAAATTTCTTATATCAAAATATTAAGCTTTAATTTTTAGCTATAAGTTTATATTTAAGAAACTTTTATACATACTGTTCCGAATTATTAACTATTATTAACCAGATCAAGTTAAACACTGAATTGTGTATCTTAGTGCGCTGTATCAAGACATATTAAAGTTTTTAATATTGTATATTTGCTGTTAAAATTCTGGGCTTTGTAGTATCCGGGTTGTGTAGTATCAAAAAAAATTAACTTGGTTAGTGGGCGTGTTCTTGTTTATTGCGTCGTTTGGTTTTCTCAATGATTTAATATATCGTTACTTTTATAAAGTCTATCGAAACGAAATCGAAACATGGTAAATATGTTTTTTGACCGCACTTTTGTTAGATAATCAGAAAGAGCTTTTGAACCAGATAAAAATATTCATTATTTTAAAGGTTTTGCGAAGTATTTATTCGATAATGAAAAGGATCGCGGATGCAATCCCACCCACCACACACACCAATAGCAATGGTCGTTACGATGGTGTTGGCGGCAAAATGATTGTACGGGACGTTTGTATTTACGAGCGTTGCGGTGCCCGTGTCCTGAATTATTTCCATGAGGAGGTTATATTGCGATGGGATCCCTGGGTTGCGATCGAATGAGGTCACTCTGTTTCGATTTATGTTTACTTAAGTCTATAATTTAGTGATCTTGTTAACAATGTCAAAGTGAACTTTGTAAGAAACATATATCGTCTTTTTTGGAGCATTGGCCAGAGGTCCCAGGTTCGAAATCTGGTAGGGGCTGATATTTGTATGATGAGTTCGAATATTTTTTCGCGACTCATGATTTTTTGTATGTTCATTTATCATATTTCTGATATGATTAATGAACATACAAAAAATCATGAAACAATGAATCACCCAAAAAGAAATGACTGTTGAACGAATGAATGTTTTGTTTTAGCGAGACTAACGAACATTAAACTCATTTTTATATATAGGTATAAGATGTTATGTAGCATCTATATATAATACAAGCTCTTAACTATGGTTCCTTTGGGCTAAATAATACGTATGACTGTTAGAAATATTGTAATTATTATTATTGTTCCCTCAAGCCTCTAGTTGATAAGGAAAGACTAGCGAGCTAGCTTGCTAACGGCGGTGATTTTGTACCCTTCTCTAAATTTTAAAAATATTTGGTAAAGGTACATCACAGTGTCATATTCTTAATGCCTAAGAAATATGACACTACCAGCGTAAAATTTTAACTCTCTCTCTCAGATTGTTGTAAAGTCAATATCAGTATAAAATTAAATTTTACGCTACGAAGGCAGAATACACAGCATTGATAAAAAGAGCACCACTCCAGATTATTATTTAGGCACTGAGATGTAAGCAGGCTATTGTAACAACCATATTACTCAGCTGTGTGTACCCCAAGAGTATAAGGTTTTGACTGTTAGGTACTATAGCAGATTAACTAAGCAGTTTCCATAATCTGCCCAAATAATTGGATTAAGCTCGTGTAATCTTTTGTTTTCAGGTAATAATTATAATCTCGCTGAGGTTAGACTAACCATAACTCAATCAATAAAGTCGAAAACAAAACTTTTTACGGATATGGATGATATGAGATGGATATGTACAATAAGCTTTTAAGTTTGGTTTTAAAAATGATTGTATAAGTATATATATAGTATACAAGCAATCGTATTTCGACTGTAAAAGCAAAGCAACGTTAACAGTGGATGACATTCGAGCTTAAGCATCTTAAGCATCTGCTGATTTATCAAAACATTTATCATTTTATATTCTTCGGTTATCTTACGTATTCAGTAAACTAGCTTTGTGAATACCTATAAGAACCATTCCCCACATATTATTGGACTACACCACGAGCTAACACACATTACTGTTTTATTATAGTCGTTTAGAAAACTATTTCCAAGTTGTAACGAATACGCTGATTTTATTTCGCAATAGAAACCTTATTGGTCCAATAAACTACCATTTCATACACTCCTGCGTAGTAAACAGAAAATTTGTGTCAGTTGTGCCCTTTATAGATTTAGATTAATCTTTCGTCCCTTGCCAGAAAATCTGCTTCAATAGAAAAACGATTGTTTCATTTTTTGTGTTAAAATGATTCTGTTTTTGTTAAATTAAACGCGTCCATAGCTTATGTGCTGCCATGAATTCAGCCTTTTAGCCATTTGCGTGATTAAGTAACAAACATCCAATATTTCATATATACAGGTCACTTTGCAAGGATTATATTATCAAGCCCAATCTAAGCAAAATAAAGCGTTTGTGTTATGGATACTAGATAACGAAAATAAATAAATAGATGATATATGATGTGCACATCATATGATCTGATTATAGGCACTATAGTATACTATACTTAATGTAAAAATAACCATAAGCAGTTTGTGACTGTTTGTTGCCTTAAATAAATAAATTTAAAAGAAATAAACTCAAACATACAATCATCCTAGACTCGTGAAAATCTAGTTGTAAGGAAGCAAATAGTCAGAAAAATATAATCAGAAAAAATCACAAACACGCTACGAACGAGAGGATAAAATTCAAATTCAGTAACAGTTGTCAGTCACAGATTAGTACAAATATATGAATATTGTTGCCAACCATTAATTATTTAAAAAAAAAAATTAAAACAGAAGCAATAGAAAAAGGTTTTTGATATAATATACTTATATATAATAAAATATCTAAGATGTATCGCAATACAAATCACATCGTAATTAAAACTAATTGGTGCTAGATACGAAGATAAAAATTTTGTGCAGGTATATCAGTCTATGATCAGAAATTTAATAATATAATATTTTATTGATTGAACCCAAGACGCGCCTACCTACACATTTTCATGGCTAAGAAGTTAATTAACACTTTAGTACCATGTGTCGCTACTTATTACAAACACATTAACAGTTGCCACCTTACTTGAGAAACGCAATAGTTGATATGACATGGTACCAAAGCGTTAATCTATTTCTGAGACCGACTGAATATAATTGTTGTGTGATAATTTATTTGCGAATTTTTACACGTCCCTTACAAAATATTTTTTTCTATTTAAAAATGTAGGTGTCTTTTTATTGGAAAAATACAAAACGAATGTCGATTTCTTTCGCCCACGCTATTAACAAATTTTTAGTACATAAAGTAATTTGTATTGTTTGTTTTGTTCATATTATTTTTGTTTGTATAGTTTATTTTCAGTATTTTTTAAGGTTACTATAAAAAATTATATTGTTTCTTTACATAAATAAAATAATTGGGCTAAATTAATGGTCACTATAAAATGGAAATAAATATTAGTGGTTTATAAAAAAGGAAAAGTTAAAATATTTGCAATAGGTACCTCTTGTGGTATAGTTTTATTATAATTATAAACACTTGATTAATGAATATACACATATAAATAACCACAAACCCCATGTAACTAACCCGCAGATACACTCCGGCCCGCCAACAGCTCTCACCCAATTATTATATAGAGGCATCAGAAACAAATTACAAACGGCTATTACAATTAAAATCTTAACTTATTACGTAATTACGTCAACAAACGAAAACGAAATCCTACGGTAAAATCTACGACTGAGTAGTTAGACAATTTACATTGTTTAGCCATATTTTTGTTTGAACCAGTCGCAATACGGGAGAATTATGCAAATGTCCGCGTGACCCGATTCCTAACCGAGTCCTTGTAGGAAATAAACATAAAGCTGGTTGCACATTGGTCGTAGGTTTTGGCATGATATGGCTGTGTAACTTCAAGTTGATATTACGGCATCTTGTAAGAATTTGGTGACCATTTTTTACCGGGCCGTAAACATGTTACTTAAGATTATAATATTGATTACAATATCATAATCTTAAGTTACATGTTCACTACAATAAGCGGTCGCAACAACGATGGCCAAATTGGTGCAAAATCGGCGGCTCCCTTGGACAAGGGACTTCATTAAAGGGGAGTACGAACTGAATTTTGATACTTTATTAGCAAGGTTATAAAGGTTTTGTTGTATTAAAATAAAAATTATGGGAGAGAGGGTGTATTCCTAAAGGATTTGACATAAATTAAGTCAGTTATTATAAGACCAAACCTAAATTATCAATAGCCAATTTTATTAACAATGATGATTAGACATTGAATATTTTATACCTTTTTTAAAAACATTACGCTTCCAATAATAATGAAGAACTCCTATGCTCAATACTTTTGATATAATATAATTTTACTATTCCATTACCATTAAGTACCAGTAGTAAGGGTTAAGTTAATTACCAACACCCACCTGCTTATTTTACAAGTCCTCCATACAAAATACATTCATGAACACAAAGCTTTACACTAAGCTCACAGTAATGAGAAAAGAAGTTGCCGGGTAATTAAACCGATAATGAATCGGTGCCGACTCCAAGTTTCGTCCACTTATTTTAGAACCTGCAGTGGAATGATCCTGCCCAGCCCTAAGGGATCTGACATGCAATGTTTATAAATTAAGAACGGGAGACGTGCGCTTCATTTATAATAGCACAACTACCGTTTTCAAACCACTTTGAAGTAGTTTCAATCAAGGTGCATTTATACGTTTACTTTTACCCGTATCAGCAGGCTTGTTGTTGGTATTTCATTTATTTCAGAAGTTTCTTATTTTGTTAAAAAAGTTGGATTATTAGGTCTAATAGAACCTTTGAATAATCTTATGTAATTGTGTTACTATACTCATATATATATGTACTACAATGTTTTGGAGGTGGACGTTAACATATGGGACACCGTCAGTTTTTATCGTTTCACATTTAAGTAAATGTCCCTAAAACGGTTCCAAAGAAAGAATTTGAATCTGTCCTATCTAGAACCGCTAATATAACAATTCAATTGGTTCACGTGAAATTGCAAACAAGCCAAGCGTTGTACGGCTAATGCTAAGCAATTATTATTTTTATATTAAAAACCTTGTCATTTGAATCAATACTGCAATAGTTATATTCATAAATGGCTAGTGCAACGTAATAAAAACTTCCCTAAGCATTTTGCCAGGCCCAAAAGCTGCCAGGCCTTGCCAAGCATATTTAAAATATCACGTCAGGTATATGAAGGAATACGTGCCGGTAAAGTGTCACGAAATCACTTTATGTGTGAAGTTGAGATGGAGACATTGAATTGACGTGTTATATAAGAGTAAGAAGCTAACGCAGGTGATATAGTGAAAAAAGAAGATGCGTTATACCATTATCATATGAGAGAAGTCTTCGGAACTCAGAACTGTCATATACACTTCGATGACTTTGCTCAATACAGTTTATTTTTACTGGAGCTCCAGATTTCTTAAAAAGTAGAATTCGCAATCAAAGAAGTTATATTTCAATATAGATAAAGCCTTTGTAGATCTCCCGTTGCTAGTGAAACTGGAACACTGCAATATAAAGTAGTTAAGTTCCCTAAGGTAAAACAGATAATGAAATCAAACTTTCTAATATTGTGTTCTTTATACAACTGGAAACTACAGGCTCATAATATCTTAATATTGAAATCACGAACACTTCAAATTAAGTAGCTGTATTTCTGAGTCTATTTTAACACGAGGCTTCATTAATGACGTAGGTACGTATTATTTCACTTGTTCCCAGTGAATAGGATCGTTTCCATAGCAACATAGTATTATATTTATGAATAGGTACCACTACGTCACTCGGCATTATTTATAAAAAATATAATTTATGTATAACTACAAAACGTGTATTTTAAACTGTTTAGTAATAAAAACAAGCGAAAACGTATAATGGCTCAGGTATTAGGTATTTGTAGTTTATGCTGAGGGTAATGACAATAATGTTCTCGAGATTTTCGTACTACATGTGACAAACTCTTAAATCGCCCATCCGGGGTTAACCATGACACCGGGTGGTTTATTAACTTAACCTAAATAACACCAGCTAGCTATATTGATATAGATAAGCAGGAGCCAGGAAATTGAAGATTAGATAGCTATATTAGAGCTTAGCTTAGCTTTATTAGCTATTTATATATTATTAGATAGCTTATTTAATTCGTCTTACCACAATATATCCACTCCAATACAATGATAATTATTTAAGCTTTTCATTGTTGTGATTAAGTACGACATAAAGTAATGCCTATTTTGAAAAAAATGCCTAGTAAATGTCAATATAACCGAAGATGTGAGAACTACCACACTACTATAAATTATAAGGTAGAGCCCAGAGAGGGCGTGCAAAAACATAAATATAATGAGGGCCTTTCGTCCGCTGTCATCCCCACACTCACTATTAGTACCCCTCATCCTAATTTTGACCCACGCTTGGAAAATTTGACACGTATTTTGAGGATGCAGGATGAAGCGTAGTTTGTATGTACATATAAATCATTAGAAAAGCTAGGATAAAAATAAACAAATATTATTAAAAACATTTTTCTAATATTAATATAAATTATGATCTCAATTTTGTAATGCATAGCTTGAATGTGTCCATTTTTGTTAAAGTGGCTGTCTTCATGAATTCCTAGTTATTTTAAGCTTTACAGTGCGTAAATCTACGTAGATTATCTAACTTTAAAAGAACTAAATCGTGGTAGCACTGTAAACAAAATTTTTAATTATCATTGTGAGTTTTCTTATCTCTACAGAAATAAGTCTGTTCAATCAAGTAAATAGGATGTAACAATTTGTTACTACACAAAAATACTACAATTTTTATTCCGAACAAAGAATATTCTTTAAACGTGAGAAACGGCAAAAAACAACCTCTGCTTTAAAAATTTTGTTGGAAGATGAGTACATATATATAAATATGATTTGTTTTTCAGAGGATATATTTTAATTACATAGCTTCAGACTATAAATTGTTTGTGTATCAACCTCAACTTTACTAAATTTCTTAGTCTTATACAAACTTAAGAACAATAGGAATTCCTTGTCCGATAACAATATACGCTTGTCTAAAGGCATGTCTTATAACATCTCGTTCAAAATGACTTATATCCAGCAATAAAGACGGTGCTGACAATTTAGTCCTTTTATCACTAGCGGGACAGTTTACGAGCCTCTCAGAGAAAGATCGATACCCTTTAGCGTTCTGACATAGTTTTAAACATTGTGATTTCATCGTGGATCAAGAAAATATCTGGTTCTGTATCCTTTGTTCTTCTTGAAATTCATCGTAAAATCTTTGTTCTTGTTATTGTAATTGTATGTTCAACAGGGTCCAAAATTTTACTATACGTCTGTAATTTAAAAAACCATAAAATTAAGAATCTACATTTCATCAATCTGTTTATAAGCAAGATTATTTTGTCGCATCAGTCTTCCACTGGCTTCCAATATTCTATCTACAAATAGCGATAAGGAGTTCGTCGGCGTAATGGATCAAAAAAAAATTTTCTCGTGAGCTGCTTCGTGCTTCGGTTAAGCCGTTAGGCTCGGTTGTTAAAGCAACCGTTTCTCCCACCAATCCGCATTTGGCCATCGTTGTGCTGTTTTGGCCCAAACTCCTGAAGTATTTCTTCCATTTAGGAAGGCCTATACCTTACTGTAAGACGTATATGAATAGTATGTTTATTGAAACAGGAATAGGGCTAACACAGTTTAGTTACCAAGCAACCTCTGTAATTTTTAACAAATATTAATTTGTTAAAAATTAAACTTACTGATTTTTTTTTGACTATATTTATTAAAATATAGTCAAAAAAAAAATCAGTAAGCTTACTTTAATCTGTAGATATAATATTGGAACCTATATACCTACCTTGGATTGGAATAAAATATTGAGTGTTATTTATTCTTATTTCCATTCATCCAAGAGGTTAATTTTGATGTTTCTATACAATGAACTTTATTAACAAGGTTATAAAGTGCATGCTGCTGTATAAAATAAATAACAATATTACACAATACAATTAAAGACTTTTCTCAAATTAAAGAATGCCAACGAGAAGAAATCCAGATATCCGTTTTGTTTTGATAGTTTGTGAGGAAATTATGACATGACATGTTCTTCCGCTATTATTGGTCTTATTATAGATATAAGCCTCTCCTACTATTCTGTGTCTGATTATTGTACATCATGAAGGAATTGGTTCACAGATTACTATCGCTTCTAACCACGCCGTTGAATTACACGACTCATTCTTTTCTCTTACTCACAGAAAAAGCAATTAATAGTAGACAGTCTATATTTTGGAGTCATAATGGCAAAAAAACCACTTTGTTACTTATCTTTTTATGGATATAATATTTACTATCGCCTTGTTTCAATTTTATTAAATTTCCAAAAGAAGAAATTGGAAAACGACATTCACCACGCAACTTGAATATCAATATGGCCACATAACATGTCGCAGAACGCTGTTGAAATCAGTGTTTTTCGAAATTATGGTTGGTATTTAAATGTTGAATTGATATGTTATAAATTTACTTAACAACATTTATTATTTTTTTTACTAACATTTATTTGTAAAAAAAAGAAGACATAAAAAACCACAACACATATGATTGACCCCTTAAATATTACATAAATAAATGAATTATAATTAAAAAATATATATAAATAAATTAATGAAAAAATAGGGATTTTTTTTTGTAAAATACATCAATTACTCATTTTTTGGCTGATGTACAATAAAGATATATTCTATTCTATCAATTGACACTCATTATTAAAACGTGATAAACATACAAGCGTAAAACATAACCCTCTTTCTAGCACAGTCGAGTAAAATAATATAACTATATGCATTCATAAAACACAAGTTATTATTCAACATTTCACATATACCTGAAACTCAGAATTTCGTGTAAAATTCACATTTCTGATAACAAATAACACAAAACAACAAACGTAGCAAAATAAAACAGCAAACGTTTAGTAGTGGTTGGAAATTCTAAGTCATATATTCTAATCTCGTTCGCAGCACTTGTCTGTCATGCGCAAATAATATTTTGTCCCGAACGAGTTTTCCCGCGTAACACATTTCGTTCATAGGTGATTTTGGTGGCACTGCGTAATCCAGTACAAGCCACAAAACATATTTCATCTGGACTTAAAACGGGCTCGTGAGGTTTTAAGGATTGGTATATGATATATATGACATGATATGATACTGCAATAAGGTTATCATCTAAAGTTACCGCTGACTTTTCAGAAATGGCTGAACCATATAAGTCTAATACTAGTTGAATTTACATAGAATAGATATGGAACGGAAAACAATGAATGTATTTTTTCTCTGTCATAAGAAAAATATGGCTATTATCCAAGTTGATGCAATGCATGCCTGGTATTTAGATGTCAAAATTCATCATAATTTTGATTTAATCTAATCGATAAGGGTGCCTACGCCACATCATACAATTTTTTTGGTTCTCATTAATATGGCTATATTTATCTGAGTAAATCAGACACCGTAGGTATTAATGAAAGCCAGTTCTAAATTGTCTCAATGTTCACAGAATTGACGTATTGTACTTTTCTTTGAAATATCAAAATGATATAAATAGTAAAACGGATGCCATGCCAACACGACAGATTTATATAAGATATATAATTATTTCATTATGTAATTTTAAACTAAAATTATTTATTTTGTTTATAATATTTACACAATAGAAGAATTAATATGATTCATAAGTCTAAAATAAAAGATGATTTCTCCCGACACATATATAAAACAATATTTTCAATCTTGTTCTAAATTTGCTTATATAAAACAATTCACAGTTACAATTTGCAATACCCTATTAGTCAACGTAAAAATAAAACCTCAATTTTTTGGGCATGTTATTTGAAAAATAATGTGGTCTTAAAGTGCTCCACCAAATGTTATCTCGTCAGTGAAATAACGGCCCAGTTTAGAATACTCCCTATATATACCTTTTGTAAACTCACATCACGTTTAGAGTTCAGCGTTATCATGTGAGAATAATATTTACTCCCAAAAACTGGGCATAATGTTCCACAGCTGAAGCACATTCGCAACAATGCTGCTCGCTTTTCATTGATAATGGAAAAATTCAAAATTAATATTTGAATAAACAGCCCACCTAAAAACGCATATGAAGTGTTATTAAATTTAGTCAAACCACTCTTAAAATTCCCCTAACTCAAATATAACAAATACTAAATAGAAACCATCTTCAACAGTATTTCAATATAAATAAATATGTTTTATAAATGCTTAAACCTCCGTGAGAAAGTTACTTTTGTCCCTTTCATTTAAAGTCGCAGAATTATGTCAACGTAATCAATGGCGTAAATCAAGCGTTCTCTTTGGAGATAAATGGTTTCTATACTTCCATAGTAACAAAGACTCGATTTCAGTAATATTTTATTGTATTACCAAAGTGAAGTCTTAAGCCTTTGTTTTCCAAACGTCTAAAAGTATGGTAACTTATTACCAAGGAAATTGGTTTGTATTTCTTAAAATGTGACTATCGTTTCGCATTTTTATTCGAGAAAACATAAGAAGATATGGCGTCGAGATTAAATCGAGAAGACTCTTGTGGCCCTTACCGCGCACTGTTTAAAACTGGTTTGTTATCTGAATTGACAACGGACCGCCAGTCTTGGAGGATGGCCAACACCGAGAACAATGCTACGCTGAACGTTTAAAGAGCTATTTCTCACCAATTTCTGTGCAAGAGCAGTTTGCATGAAACTCTGTAAGCCTACTATGTAAGCCTACGAGCCTACGCTTTGCCCCCATTCCATGGCCAAAGCCGTCCGAACACGCCGCAAGCCGTGGGGACGTGGATGTTAGGGCAAACGGATCTGGTACCTTCACAACTGTGCTTCATTCCTTGACACACCAAATCCACTACTAGCACCACGACCGGTTGAGGACATAGGAGGCCCTGAATCCACGACCACAAAAGGGTCCACACACGTGAAGGCCCCAGACCTCGGCTATAAAGCCACTAACGGCATGCACCCAGCCAACTCCACAGACCAGAGAAGTGCCTGAAGACCCGCTAGTGGACCTCGCAAAGTGTCTTTATTCCGGAGATTAGCTGACTGTGCCTGTGCCCATTCAGGGTACACCGTCTTGATACATTAGTGAACCGGCCTTTACACCGGATGGGAGGTCATCAACTGCATTGAGCAATCCTCCAACAGTTTCAACACCTGAAACCAGCCTGAACTCCGACAATTCTAAACCTGATCGAAGTTAAGAATAAAATTGAAGGACATTTTAAATAGATTAAATATTCAAATAAAATATTATGTATTTCAAATTAATATTTTTTGGTTATTTGGTATTCATTGCTATGGAAAAAATATTCATGAATAACAGAGCTTAAAGGATTTCCGCCATTTTAAATACAAACCCAGATTTATATATCACTTGCAAATAAAATAGTACGCCGCGCCTCGCCGACACGAGTTGTGTGAACATACAAAGCGTGTTGCGTGTTTCAATGTTTACGAACCACTCGTTTAATATTTACTGGTAAGCTATGAATAGTCTAGTAAAGTCATCGTTATAGGAATGTACGAAAATACTTTAAGCGAATATATTACATTTTTAATCTATTGTATTTATCTGTTCGGTGTTAGTTTTTATATCATCAGTGCACGACGACTCCGAGAGAGATATTTTATATTTGCATCTTTTATCTCTTTTAAATCTTTGTGAATATTCTTCACATCTTTTCAAAAGAGAACCTTAGCACTACTGCACACGTCTATCAATCGCAATATTGTATCGAATAAATACTACATTACTCAGTCGGAGGAAAATCGGTAATGTAACACTTTTTATGAACCATCAGTTAAAACTTTGTTGATCTTTGTTTGCTTCTGCCATTTATAGGTATTGTATATTAGCTTTAACAAACCTATTAACATTAATATATAATAAAATTAATATTTTGGTTCAATAAATAAGAACTTGAAATGGTATGTAAAAAATCTTATTTCTTATGTTAGCTGTAGTAAAAAGAAAAAGTTTTGTAAGTCTTCATATGCATCTTACATAACTATAAGTGATAGTAAGACTAAGATAGAAGCAAGGTAAATCCAGATATCCAACCACAGAGAAACTGGCTACTTTATTTCCAACTGCCGGAACAAAATAATGCTATATTCTTTAAATATTAAGTCCATAGGCTATTAGCGCCCATGACGCCAACATTCGTTAGCGCTAACTCACAAAAGTTGATGGATAAATAACGAAAGCCCGTAAGTTGAGTAATTTTTCTACGTTCTCGACAATTCGCAAACGAGAAAATCATTCCGAAAAAATTACATACCGATGTCAACAAAACCTCTCGAGCTCCTCAAATCATGCTTCGCGAGCAGAAGTAGGCGTTCAAATATGTAAACAACTTGATCCTTCCTTCACAACTTATAAAATAATGACACATTTCTGTTAGACCTGATTTCTGTACTGGTATAAGTATGAAAAGTTTTGTTCTTAAGATATATTATTATCTTGTCTTGTGGGAATTAAGCAAACAAAGTTTCACGTGTTTTTGTTCCGTCTTAGAGTCTTATATTGATCTACTGTTTTTGTATTCGTTCCAGATCCTGCATTCCTAGCATTGGAATGCCCCGGATACAAAGGAGGTTTTTATGAATCCTTTGAAAACTATTCCGTTTCCAAATCTTTACTTATTTAGGGTAATGATAACATTTACGCTACTTCTAATGTTTTGTAGTAAAAATACCCAATATTAAAAATGTACTTGGTTTAACCTACGATTTAAGTTATCGGCTATATGTCTGCTTGTAAATTGGTCGGTTCATTCATTATGAGAAATTATTAAGTAATTATCACTTTATGTTATCATTGCATGAAGAATTTTACAAGTAATTAATTTTTTTACAAATCTTTTTTATTATAATGTGTGTGCAGAGTAGGTTAGAATTCTTATTTCTTATTTAAACTACAACTTTGACACCCTACAAAGGCAGAGTAATGTCAAAGTTGTATATAAGTAACAAACATTGTATATAACATGTAACAAAAGTGAACCTTCTTAATATATCATATAACTTTATATGTAATGTGAACTTGACATATAATCTTTAAATAGAAAAGCTTCCGCACACAAAAGCCTGTATTAATTAGGTGCTGAAATTACTTGAGACAAAATGTGAATTAAGTATTACACCTACTTACATTAGTAATTTTTAAATTTCCTAGTAATAAATTTTGTTTGATTTGTTATTTTGGGAAATGGAATTAAGTATTTTGAATCCAAAAGAAAAACGTATTTAAATTGAATAACGAACTTAACAGGAAGTAGACTTTTATATTTTTTATGTATTGTATAACTTTACAACTGAATTGTGGGAATTATATAGAATTTTTATTTAACCAAGCATAATTTCCAACATAGCGAGCGATTTCCAGCAAACGATAAGTTTTAAATATTATTAATATACAAATATTTAACATAATATACATTAAGAAATTGATATAAACACATAATAGGAATTTCTAAATAATGGTGTCGATTCCGTTCCTAATAAACTAAAATAAATCTATTTGCCTTTCTATCTTTCTACCTTCATAAGGAAAGACAATCGAGATCGAAGATCGACTAACTTAGTCGATCTTCGATCTCGTATCTCTTAGTCGATCCATAAATTTTGACTTTATTATGCGACATGATGTTAGTTGTGCATTAAATGAAGCTAGTAAGCTGACGAGTAGCCATTTAAGCTCAAAAAAGCGTCAAACAACGTCTAGTGACCTATCCTTTTATAGTTCTTGCACAACAGAATGGGGGTCAATAATTATCTGTTATTTCTATGAACGACTGTGCCATACTTTTCGTTTGTTTTTTTAAATCTTTTCATAGCTTGAAGTTTTGATATTAATATAGTTTAAAAAAAATTAAATGACTGATAATTTTTTGCCGTGTATGGCAGTTTATTTTATTTTGTAAGGTTATTATTTTCTTAATTATAATTTGTCAGGAAAAATTTCTTACAATATAAGTTTAACATTCATTTTTATTTACTTTTCATACTAATTTATTAGTAAGTTAAAGCTAAAGGGAGGCGCTAAACCTATAATTCCTCACAAAATTCCCCCACACCCAAAACCTACTTGGACGTAACCATCAAAATCCTTGTTTAATTGCGTGCCTACTCAATGACCGATTAATTACATTTACTGGTAAGTTTTCAGTCATGTACAAGTATTTCTGTAGCTCCAGCTGATCCTTATATATTCTATTAGAAGCTTGATATTGCCTTTCCTTATGCCGGGTTTTAATAATTGATCTACGGATGTTTCTTATTATGAAGCCTTGAATTTTAAACTATATATGTTTATCATTATTATATTCTCTTTATTTCCTTTATAAATAAATTTCGTTTTAGAAAAATCTTAATGATCTTTTTGTTAAACGAAATTTTATGATATTATATTTTATTTATTAAAATTTATATTTGTAAAAGATGGAGAAAGAAAAAAAATATTCTAGAAAAGATGGGTATATTAAATAAATAAGATGGCCGCTAATGTCTTTATTGAAAGATAAAAGATACACGAAAAAGATTGAAAGGCATTATTAAAGTTAGCAGTACAAATGTTGATGAGATTAAACTAATAGGTGGTGTAGGTTGATAGAATAGAATAGAATAGAATATATCTTTATATTCTATATATATTTATGATTATTATTATATATTTATCATCAGCCAATTCAAGAAGAGAAATGTAGGTGTTAAAATTATTTTTTTAAATAATATCGTCCTTTAGAAAATTCCAGAATTACAAAAAGATCACAAAGATTAATTTATTTACAATAACTAATATTTCAAATCATATGAAAAATCCCTTCACACCTTGCACTTGTAAGCCACATCTCTATTTCACTAAATAAAAAGAAACAAATAATAACCGAGAAAATGAATATTGTTTTATTGCTAAGTGGATACTAGAATCTCTTACAAAATAAGTATTTATTTACGTTTTTCTCGATTCCAGGTTTTAATTACATATGAAAGCTTAGAATCCAATAGAGAATGAGTAAATATTTATTTTTTCATATTATATATATACATATAGATTTTTAATTAGCATTACATCAGATACTCTCAAGCGGTTAATCACATCACGTAGTGCCTAACAAATTTGTCGTATAAACTTTTGCTCATCATACAATTACGGTTGGTGAAATTATTTTACTCGTTCAGAAGTTACTACGACACATGTCATGTTATATCTAATACAAACTTAAGTATGTTACGTGACCGATTGTTGAAAGTGTCGGCTTTCGCTATCAAATAACTATAAAGTTACAATTGGCTAAATTATTTATTCATTTATGTACACATAAATAGTTATACTGAAAATTACATAATAGTTATACTGAAAATAACATATAACAATTGAGTACTGCTTATTTATATCGAATTACGAGTCCACTTGCGATAGGAAAAAAAGTAAAGTAATTAAGTAGCAGACGTAGTGTGCATACAACTTAAATCAACATAGATATATGCTATACTTAAACAAAAATAAAAGAATTAATTAATTACTGTAAAACTAAATTAAATGTAAAGACATTATAAATACTTATACACAAATAAGACTATGGTTGTTTAATCAGGTTTCCATATTTAACACTGCTTTAACATACACAGAACAAAAACTGTTTTTGATCTAGAACGAGGTAGCTACTAGCCTTGACTCTCCTGATAGTGAAAGATGATAAGGCCCTAGATGGAAGCGAGCTACTCTAGATTCTTCAAATACAGAGTCCTGGTTATCGGACATTTTACTGCCGGAACCCAACAATATTATTAACACTATTGGTATGGTGGCAAACTCAGCTAATAGGGCGCTAGCTAGCCAAGCGTAATGAGGTTGGGATTTATTTAAGTCCGCAAATCAATGAAACTGAACGAAAAATTTCTGTTGCCCTTGGGAATTTAAATTAAAACCTCCTCTGATCTGAGTTATAGACCTAGACCACAGAAGCGGTTCAAACAACGCTTTTACCTTTGCCTTTTTTGCTTTTTTATACCGGTTGATTTTTATTTCTTACTTATTTGGCTTGCAAATTCATGTTTTTCAATTTCAATAAAATCAAAAGCATCCACAAAATTGCATCCGCATAAAATTAGCATGTCAAAGTATAGATATTTTCCAAAAATGCCAATTAATGACGTCACACTGCCTCTGCATGTTTTTATTAACTTTTTAATTGAGTTCTGGCTCGCAAATTGTGTAAAGCTTCGTGCCTACTTACAAGTGCTTCCATAATAGCGCGGGTGCCTTTTATTGGGCTTTGTCGTGAACTTTCGTGGCTTTTAAGGTTTGTTGTTCATCCTAAGTAATAGAGTTACGTACTTCAATAATAATATGCTAATTTGAATTTGTTTCTGTTCTGTGGATAAACTTAAAGTACTTTATTAAGTTACTGAATCCCTTCTGTTTTAATACTTCTGTTGCTAGAACAAATACAAACAAGCAATTTAAATGTTGATGAAATTTTCTAGTAATAATCACAACACAGCAAAGAAAATTAATAAAATATTATATAAAAGTATGATATTTACATAAACGAATTTTTACGTGTTAGACCATACAACTAAGAAAAAAAAAACAGTTGTGTTTTGCTAAAATTTCTCTAATAAGACTTAAAGTAGTTAAGGCTTTATTTTTCATCGGCCTAAAGAAATGAATTCTGCTCAGATTCTCAACAAAAAATTGCTTGTAAAAATTGGACACACTTGCAAATCGATAGGCGGCTAACAGAATAATTTATAATCTTGTGTATATTGTAAAAACTAGAAACGCTGATAAACAAAATATTCTTAGTTGGTGTCTAAGAAAATCAAATTTATAAACTGAATTATGTAACGAATTCTCTATTTTTTCAGAAAGTATCTAAAGTGGTCTTAAAATATTTAGTTTTATACTACTATTATTTCTAGTTATAGTCATTTTTTAAATTGTAACCACATAAATAATACCAAATATCTACGTGGGCATTGCATGTAAATTTATAGACGTTCTTTTTATATAATATATATGTAAATAACGTGTACGTGTATAGAAACAAGTACGGTGATATATGTATAAACAAACACAGCGTATCTGCTTTCGAGGTCCAGTTGTTTAGGGAACAAACAAGCCAGAGTTGATGATTCATAACAGAATCCGTTGATTGGGAAATGGAGTGTCAACGTAGCTAATACTGTAGATTATGATCTGAATTCTGAATCAATTTGATATAGCAAGACGAGTTATTTACTTAAGCTTATATACTTAGTTGTTTTTATGCACTGTTTCTACATTTCAGATCTCATCCAACATAGTCAAGTAAAGTATGTTAACTCTCACTTTAAGTCATTAAAAACATTGAAAATAGGTACAAATATAATACCATGTCAGGTGACCTAGACAATATATCTCTTAATACTACGTGCAGGTTCTATGCTATGGGTGCTTTTTATACATTGAACTGGTGGTGTTTTAAATGTCGTGAAAGATTGTACTTTTTTATTTTGAGTATGATGCAATTCTAACTAATACAAATTAAGTCTTGCTGCATCCTAATATTAAATGAGCGGTAACAGATAAAAAAAAATATCGTCCTTAAATAAAGTAAATGTAACGACAATTTATCTGACTTAATTTTTCTTTCATTCTACTTCATTCTACATTCATTCTACACATTAAGTCGCTGCGCAACAGAATTTAAGCTATTAACTAAGTGCATACATCACCCTTAGCTAGTTTACTTAGATGTGCAAAGTTTTAGTACTTTGGCCAGAAACACTTAAGAGAGATGTACGAGACAACCGACACTTAGAAGAAAAATAGCCAAACGCCCTAAAGTATTAAAACATTAAACGGGTGAAAACCCATCAATCTCAACTAAATTCCTCTTTAAAGCAAAAACACGATTTTTCATCAAGCAAAGAGAAGAATCATCGTGACTTAACCAATTGAAGTTTACGCCGCAAGTGCTTTTGAAAAGTGCTTCAATAAGCTCTCTGCCTTTTATGAATCTGTTACTCTATTCACAATAGAAAAATATTTAATATATAAATAATGTAAGGAGAAATATTTAAAAAAAACACTAATGTTGTTTTAATATTTCTTTATGATATGTGCGGAAATTTTAATCGTTAGATAATATTTAAGATATGTAATATATAAAATATAAAAGTTGTAAGAAGAGATATAACATAATCTCTTCATTTAAATTCTTCTTCTTCAAAGTAATGAACCAGTTTAGTATGTGGGTAAATTTTGTGCATGAAATTATAATTCTGACTTTGAGCAAAATGCGTTGGAAATTGATTTGAAAAAATTGAGAGAAATTAAATATTCTAGAAGAAAATAGAAATATATATATTTCAATTCAATTAGAAGTTCATATTTTTTTTGTTCAACAAACTAATATGGTGTATTTGACCTAATGTTAATAGTTTAACAATTATGACCAAATGTTCATGTGAAATGTTCCACTGCGCTTATTGATGCCAGGTTTTTGTGGTAGTTGATAAGTTCTGGTGGTTTAACTCAAGACAGTTTTATTTAGGTCCTATATGGCATTTATATTTTAACAAAAGTTTTACGAAATTTTCTATCTACGTGAACTGGACCCACAGCACCGATAACAAAATGGTGAGTTTTTATAGTACAATATATAAAATAAGCAAATAATTCACTGCAAAATGAAGAAAATCATACCATCACTGTGCTGTTAGGGAACTGTTTCACGATTGAAATAGTTCCTACCCCGAAAACCCCGCAAGCGGGAACTCGTAAAACAGACCCGGTGTGTACCAAAAGCACAAAAGATCCCATTGGATCGACGTGCTCCGGGAATAATCCTGGCCCTACATCAAGATAAGATGATTATTTTTTCTATGTCAGAAACACAGCCACACACACACACACACACAATATGAACACGTCAACGTATTGATCGTCTAACTTCGCGGGAGTGTCGTGCATTCAGCCGAAGAAACAATTCACCGGACAACCCCCAAAGGAGATGATGTATCTAGCCTACAAATGAAAATGTAGTATTGCTAGGCTACAAATTAAAAAAGCCTTTATTTTTTAAAAGTTATTTAATGATTATTTCGTTTATAACTGTATTGCATTAAAAATAATAGCTATAAGATTAATTACACTACTTTTCTTATCATGCTAACTATTCATGTAAGTGCATAAATTAAAAAGATATCATGTATATTGTGCATGCGCCTGTTCATATTGGTAACCGCTGCCGACTGTAGCGGTTTCTGTGTCAACTATTTGTAACTGTTCCTTAAACATTATAAACAAAATAACAGATATGCTATAGCTTCTGCTATATTTCTTAACTAATGTATATTTTCTTCTTTTCTAAATTTACTTCATCTTTCTTCTTCTTTTAATATAGGGGTGGTGTAAAAATCACCTAACAGACGTTAAAAGTTACTAAAAAGTTCCTCTACTAATAGTTCGGATAACTTTTTATAGATGGCGTCGTAGCAGGCCATGGTGATACAAACATCATCGGGTTAATTAGTATGAAATAAAAAGTCAACTAATCCATTGCGTTACATACCATTCGATGTGTCTCTGTATCGGTCAGGTAGCTCGGGCATTTGATATCGGAACGTGTATATTTTAATCAACGGCATTGCCTTTGTAATAAATAACTGGAGCGTCCCGTCCGAGTCAATTAGCCTACCTTAACGGAGAGTAGCCACAAAGTAAAACTGGCTGCGGCTTCTGCCTGAATTCTGAAAGGAACTTCGCGGTTACGTAACAAATATTTATTTTGTATTGACTCTGAATATTTTTTCTTTTCTAATTGATAAAGTGGTCTTAATTATTTTCACTTTGTTCAGTCACGTTGAGAACGATAAAAATTACCAGTAGGAAGTAAAATAAAACAAATTATCGGAGAAAATATACGTATTAGAAAAACCAGTTAGTATAATAAAATAAAATATTTATTGTTTCTAAAAATACAGAGATGTCGTTCGTGCGAACAATAATCCCAAGGAAAAATTTGTGTCATAATTAATAGTATGAAAATTATGAAATAAAAAACTGTAGAAGTAAAGAAAAAAACAAAAGGCGATCTCCATTCTAGGCTTTCTAAAAAGCACATGCCACTGTTCAATACTCCGCTACGAAGCCTCCTTCCAGGTTTGGCGCGTGAACTGGTGTTAGTATAATATACGGGACTTTGTTAAACGACCAGTAAATAAGATTTATACTGTCCACTTGTTATTATTTGCATATACCAACATACGAACAATATTGATGGATAGATGTATTCTTTAAAAGAACAAGTTAAGTTTTTTCTATTTTTCACAGCACACAGAAATTCACAAGTTTTTCGCGCAATATCGACAGTATCTTAAACGATATCTTGATTGAAAATTGACAACAATGTAATACAGACATTTTCCACAATAAAATTTACAATGAAAATAATTATCTACAACTTCGCAGTCGGCGGGCTTGCAAGAGGTAACTTTGTATGTCGGTAAATTAATTACTCAGCTAACTTTCGGATCAGCGGTTTAAGCCGTGCTGAATACGTGTATAGTTCAACCTGCGCTTTAAGAAACTTGTTTACTTAATTATTTTAATTTGTAGTATAATTCAACGCAGGTGTGTTCTAAATGAACTCTGAGGCGGCTCTGCTGATATTTTTTTTTTATTTTGGATGAAGATACATTTTAAATTTAATTAAAGTATTCGCTTATTTTTAGGTGTTCGTGACTACAACGAAATGTTTAAAAGCCGAATTAATACGAACGAGTATGATGTATAAAAAATATTACTTAATTTGTTTTTTATTTTTAGTTGAGATATATCATAAAAAATTATAAAAGTTATATATAAATATTATATCATAAAAACAAACTCATTTCTAATATTTTTATCTATCCACTACTTGACTAATCTGAAACCCTAACGTCCCTTTGGTACCAAATGCGTTGCGAGCGCTCAAGCATCATATAATATGACAATCAAGGCTACTCCCTTAGCAGCCGTCGTCGTTGCCGTAAAGACGCGTTACATAGGAACGTTGCCGGAGACGTTCCGGTTGCGTTTTTTGCAAGAGGACAAATCAAATAATAAGTTTTCTATATTGAATTGTAAAAGACTTAGCTTTACCCTTTTTCAGCAACCGGGTCTTAGCGTTGAGTTTTTAAAAAAGGTTAATCATCGATAAGCGTCATTGATAAATAGATTATAAAAAAATATACTTTAGAATATCAAAATTGAACAATTTTAGTATCTTTGAAAGCAAATATGTAATATCAAAAATAAACAACTAAAAAAATTATATATGATGATCAACCATTTTCAATCATGCAATAATGGCTGAACGAATTTGGATATTGAATACCTTTAGAAACCCTAGGTTTATATATTATATTCGTACATTACACACCTATTCTAGGGTTGATATCTAGCGCAAATTAAGCACCATTAAGAGCTTGTGCTATGGACATTACATAACAGTAAACATATTTACCATCATGCATATTGTTACATTAGTATATAAGCATATAACCATGGCCCGAGAGCAAATTTTTTGTATATCACACAAACAACTGCCCTAGGCGAGGCTCGAAACCGGAACCCCCCGCCCAAGTAGCGTGTATGGTACCTTCTAAGCACTGACTCTCGTCAAAAACTTAACAAAATAATAATTTCACCGAACTGAGAACTCATTACTACCAGCGTAATGTAAACCCACCTTCAAGGTTACAAAGTAATTTTTCGCGTAGGTCGTGACAACAGTATAATATTCCGAACACGCAGAATGAGATTTATGTTCCAAAATAGGTAGGTTGAGCCCATCACCACCAGGCCACCTCCTGTGTCTGGGCCTTGGTTTACACACACTTAGCAACAATTTTTCCATCTAAATATGTGTGAAATTCGATCTTTGTTAAACACAGTTTTATTAAGTGATCTAATGACTTTTGATTATTTTGATATGACTTATACAGACACAACACAAGACTATCCCACTTGTTAGGTTTTTTTAGAACTAGATAAATTAAAAACTGAAGACGTAGTGAGTTTAAACAACACTTAGATACCCATAATTTTCCTTTGATAACTGTTTTAATATATACTTTCAACGTTATCTATTTACTCCTTACAAAAACGTGTTACATGAGAGCTATACACAAAACAATCGCCTCTTCGAACATTTATTATAATGCATGACGTAACTATGGCTGAAATTGCCTGAAGAACGAATCAGACAAATTTGTTTTGGAGAAACACTGGCTTATTATCAAAGCAATCAAAGCTTATTTATCTGTTGTGGATAGCTAGATATAAGGTACATTATCCTTTACATATTCAACTGTTACGCGTTTCTTTAACGATTCTATCAAAATGGTTCTCACTGTCTGGACCTAAAACGCAGTTTTAATTTTAGGGCATTCATCCTAATCTGATGCTTTTCCAAGCTATTTTTCAAGGAAATTAATTTACCTAAACTGAACAGAACACTTGGTCAAGGCGCATTCTTACCTATACATAAATAATCAAAAGTAAACATTTTTATTAAAAACTATAAACTTGCATTACAATTATAACTACTATATAACAATAAAAGAAAGTAGTAGATATTTTTGTAAAAGACTATGAAATATCTTTTATTACAAAATATCAGTTTCAAATAAGTAAAGTATTGCATTTTTATTACTCACGATTTGTAAAATCTATTTCCCTTAACCGCTATAAGATGGGCTCTAGATAGTTTTATGAGTTACCGATAATCTTTCGTAGTCGTCGAAATGAAAATCGTAGTTGTTTTCACAAGCTCGTATACAAAGTTTGCTGTTATAGCACCGAAATATTGGGTAACGGTTTTATTCAAATAAAATGTTTTATTGTTTTTTTCAGAAGTCTATAATTACGTATTTCTGTAATAAAAAGAAATAGTATTTCTTCTTACTTCATTTTTTATGTGTTTGGAAAATGAATGAAATATTACTGTACGGCTACTCACGTCAATAAAGAAAAATGAATGAATAATGTCAAACATTTATATAAGTATCAATAAGTGACAAGTATGATCAAAATAAGTAGGAACCTAAACTCATTGCTGAAGGTATTATAATGTCATCATCATCAAAAGCCTACGCACGTCCTCATGGCTGGGCTCCTATATAGGAGAAACACTATAGAAGTGTGGTCCATAACACCGTTATGCTGGGCCAACGTGGCTTGGCTGGTTAGCTGTTACCTTAACAATAGTGATCAACAGCTGCTTTCCGAAGCTTGGTGGAGCTCGAAATAACTAATTATTATTACGCATCCTGGGACCAACCATGACGAAAGTTACTCTGTTTTCGTTATCCAAATTTTCGAAATTCGTGAGCCAAACGCTCTGGTTTGGATACGTACGCTAACGGACTCATTAATTATGTCAAATCAACTGAAAATTAATTGTCTTCGTTATGTCGGTCCTTGAATTGAAAGCCTGTCATTTTCATAAACTTTTCTGATAATCTGATATAATAATTATTTATAAAAATAAGTAATTACTTTGATATTTAATATTAAAATTATAGTACAAATCAGGAATCGTTAAAAACATCAACATCTTTTAAGTTATTATTAAGTAAATACTTAATATCCTGATGTTAATAAGTAAACTTCGCTTATAGACATCAAGAAATCAATTGCACCTACTGCTGGTGCCTCAGCATTCTAGAAAAAGAGATATTTAAGTCTCCCATACCTTGTGAACGATTCAAAAAATTATCCTCAAATCTTAGTTAACAAATTGATCATTGCAAACTTGTTACATAGTTTCTTTCCAATGCAGATTTTATCCCATAAATGTTCCCTTTTTTTCACGAAGATTTAGATTTTTCATTCATCTTACTAAAGAAGTCCATTTATTTCTCTATAAATCAATGCTTCTCTCTAACAAAAAAGTCCATCACATTCTGAATTTAAATATCAAACACTAAAATAATTATATCACAGATACCTAGTTGTGTATGAGAATTGTGACCAAAAGAGAAAGTCAGCAAATTGATCCTCGACAAGTTTAATAATCTTAGGGTTTTAGTGAAAATTCGTTATAGAATTATTTGTAATAAAACAGCGGTTTCTCTTCGCTTCTATTACGATAAGTATTTCAAAAAATATTACAAAGAAATATTTATGAATATTAAACAGTAAAGAGATAAAATTACTTTCCAGTTTAATATTCAAAGAAGATCTTTATTTTCAAAGAGATAAAGTGACTTTTGTATGAAATGTGGATAGTAATAACGTCGTTATACCAAGCAACTTATCCACAATACTACATTCGGGACACTCTTGAACCGCAATATTCCTTCAACTTAGTACACAAGTGGGAGAATATTCCTACGGGTATTTTTAAGTTTATAAATGTAACTCTATTGCGCTGCGGTTTATTGGACCATGTTTTGAGACTACGTTAAGAAAACTCTTGAGTTCCTTTCAACGTTTTGTTTTCGTTTTTATTAAATATTTATACTCGATGAACTTAGAAAAACCAATATTAAATAAATAAATTGTAATTTTTTTCATGGAGATTTGATGAATAAATCCTTGAAAATATTTAGAAAACATCCAAATTTGGGAAAATATCATGTCAAAAGGTATTGAACCCACGTCGCCTTACCGATTGACTGCCCTTACTGCTGAGCTTCCCATTTCCTGTGCAAACCTTTTGAATTACTTCAGATAGGTAAGTCTTATTATGGAAAATACAAATAATTCGAGGAACATCTTCTTCCTAGAATTACTTGAATTTTCAATAATAAGACTTACCTGTAATAGTCTTGATCTATAGAATATGTACATTTAATTTTTTTTTAAATATGTTAAAATGTCCGTTTGATGAATGAACATGATTTAATGTATAATGATTTGTCTCTCGTTCAATCACTTTGTACAATAGATGGTTTAATGACATTGATTTGTAGACATTGATATGAAGGAATAATGATATAAAAATTCGGGTTTATATCTGTATGTATGTATGTATATATATTCATGTCAGTATGTATATGTGCGTATATGTATGTTATATCGCATTGTAATATATATATAGTATGAATGATAAGACTATTATTTACTGTAAATAAGCATTAAATAATCTATCTTGTAAACCTGCATGTGGGCAAAAATCTGCTTTTAGCTAGTTCTTAAGGCTTATTGTAAACTAATTTTTTTAGGTACTCGTTGTCTATAGTTACATGTAAAATAAATAAATTACCTCATTAATGTAATGACTATATAGAGACCAAAATAAAGAGAAAAGAAATGTTTTTATTTCTCTAAGGAGGAGCTCGAGTTTTTAAAAAACGAACGAAAACAAGGTAACTTTTGCCATGTTTGGGCCCCAATATTTGATGCATCCAGCTCAGAAGACATGTATTTCTCCCGTGTAGGAAGGCGTGTGCCCTGAAAAGGAACGCGTAGAAACTATAGATGACGATTAAATGAATTATTAAGATTTAAAAAAATACCAAAAATATGCTTTGCACTCACTTTACCTTTCTGGGTTTGCTGGATATACTAAACTCTCAATAGATTTAACGGTCCTATCGTAAGGGCTTGACTAAATGAGCTAGTTATTAATGTAGTAATAGAAATATAAATATCACACTTCGTATGCATGACCATCAAACAAGCACACATGCACTGCTGTAGCGAAACATTTATTTGAATAACTGATTGAAATAATAATGTTAAGTATAAACTGTATTACTTTAAAAAAATAGAAATTTAAGATGTTGAGATATTGAAACAATATATGTCTTATACTGGGTTTCAATATTCTATCTACGGATAGTTTGGCTGGCTGATTGGTAAATTCTGACATATGTCACATATCAATGTACAACCCCTCGTAAGCAAAGCCAACCGTAGATAGATGACGATCCGTAGATTATATTAGTAACCATATACAACTTACACAACCGGATTGTTTATATAGTTACTGAACTAGAAGGCTGAACAGAAAGCCTCTCTATTTTTATGTTATTATATGTGTTTTGAGTCTATCCGTATATTAAGTGCTTACTGTGACGTGCATGGTCTATCGTGAGTCACCTGAAAAATTAGGTGTCTGTGTTCATCTCCAAATAAAAACTTGTCCCCACAACATACTTAAAGCGTCTGGTTAAAAATATCATCCAATCTTCAAACCAAGTATAAATAAATATATAAAAATAGTTTTTACATTCTTTTACTGATCCGATATTTCGTATCCTTGACGGATATCCCCATTTTCCAGTCACCGATCATAAATCACCACGCTTCACCGATAGGCCTTAACAGATCGTAAAAGATATCCATCTGAGGAAGAACGAGCCTTATATATAAAGTAACTGGTATAAGCCTATTTGAGTGCCTTTTTATAGTGTTTCAGCCTGTGGAAGGAAATGAGGTGATTAAGGCTATATCTTATCTCTGACTTTCTTTTCCTCGTGTCTTTGAGGCTGTATTTTATATATACGGTAAATCAAGTTATCCCAAAGTAAAGAATTATATTTCATCATTATTTTAAATATTGTACGAAGATGTATGCTCTTTATAAGAAATTCAAATCCCGAGAAAAAATATTTAAGTCTGTCTGGATTGTACAACTTGACAACATGTAAAGCTTAAGTGATGTGTATATGTGTGTTTATATCTTATTTGTTCACGTGACTAGGTACAGTTCAACTGCTCTCGAACGGCTCCTCCCTAGCTCGGCTTGCTTGTCGCACCGTCAGCTTTATCACAGGGTAATAAGGACGGACTAACCTTGTGTGGACTTAGTGCCTCTCCCCACACACAAAGGACCTCTTGCGGCTAGCCGTAGAGAGCCATCGCAACTCGGACAGTGCGGCATTACCGCACGTTCCTCAATCCACGTTCGATGGCATTGACGCCTTCATAGTAGATTGATGCCCTGGTTCAGGCATGGGTGCATCAACATCGGGTTGCGGCAAGGGCGCGGGGGGAATAAACTGTTCTCGAAGAAGTGAGGCGGGTCCGCCAACCCAACTGCCGGCAACGGGACGATCGAAGAAATCAATCCGGTATTGGAGGAGTGGATAAGGCACTTATTGTGTAGAGTTCAAAGTATAAAATAATCCTTACTTTCCGATTATTTTCTAAAATCGATAAGGACAGTATCATATGGTATTCCTACCTGACATGAATATATAAATATTATTGTAATATCATAATTCCGGTAAATCAGATAATGTAGAACGATTCTAAGAAAAACCTACGTACTTACAAATCTTATATACATATATTGGATTTCGTAGATATATTATTAAAAATTATGAATTCTATTGAATGAATTCTCTAACCTAACTAAATCAGTCCGACATTTACTCTTATACATATAATCAAATATTAATGCTAAAATGATATATAATTTACGTATCATATTATTGTTAATAGAAGCGTGATATAGTCCACCATGTTTACATTGGACCTATTCCATACACTTACGAATATTTCCATGGCTCACAAACAAAATAACAGGAAAGTGACGAATATTTTCCCCCACAAACGAAGTTATTGGTATTTTGAGAGAAATCTCCAGTTACAGAGGTGACAGACGGGGGGTGCGAAGTAGAATTTCAAACAAGATCTTATATTATCAGCACTAGAAGTGGCTGATAGTAATGGAAGACCAAGTTAAAAGAACTTAAACTCGTTATCATCAAAATTCCTGCATTACAGATTATTATTTTTGTTTATTTAAAGGTGATAAAGAGAGAGATAAAATATATTTGTTTTATTTGTTTTTTCTCTCCCCCTTTAGTTATTTTATAGTTAATTGTCATTTGTTTGAATGAGTCTTGATGTATTTTGGGCGGCTACCTTCTTGGCTTCCTGATGATTTTTTGAAAAAATAATGTGTTTCTTTAATTGGCTTGTGTCTCGGTTATTGCATTATATTCTGTGTGTGTAGAAAATTGCTGTTGAAACAGTGTTGAGATAAATAAATAAATAAAAACAGTCATCTAAGCCCGCAAAGGTTTGTCATCAAAACATGGCCATCAATCTTGATTTATTTTTAATTTATAAGACTATGACTTTAAAAGTATCTACTGGTAATTTGAACTCGAATTAAGATAAACATATAGTGATTATGATCTGCGTGATCTGAAGTCGCTAGGAAACATTGTAGAAGTTACACTTCAAGAAAAAAATAGAATTCGTGACTCGCATCTCAGTGGCACAGTTATATCGTGGGATTCTTGCAGGCATACATAATCATCTTATAAAATGAGTTATTTTAGAAGAGGCTTGAAAAAGCACCTGACAGGCCTTCAAATTGAAGGTGGCCAGGGGAGTAGCTATGTAGCACGCTACCCTAGCTAGCTATCTTCGCATATTAACTCCTACAGCACTTTATCAGGAGGTGTCATGTTATTTTCTATCCATTCTATGTTTATTCTGTACGAACTTAACATTTACTCTTAATATTAACACGGTACTCGGTGACTGTAATCTGTGAAGGATACAAAATTTATGTTATATTACGTTACGGCGCTGGCGGGCTGATAAGGTATGAAAACTTAACTAATCCCAAGGAGACGTGCAAATAAGGTTAAAAATAAGTCATATTGAACTAAGGTGTTATTAGGTATCTATACATTTAGATAAGTATATGTTTTAAGGCAATAAAGGAGGAGAATATAACAAAAGCTATTAAAATTACTGTGATAAATCATTAACTCATCAAGGTAATATTTTACATGACCGATGTCTTATAAAATATTATCTTAAACAGTCAATGATTTTTCATATCCTACCATGAATTGCCTAGACTTTATCTTTCGTCAACTAAAAATATTCTTCTGTCACTTCCAGAAATTAGCTATATCTATAACTATTTCTTCTATTATTCGATACATTAGCTTTATTGATCCTTTGAAGCGAACTAGCTTATTTTGAGATATTCCGCTTAATAATGAGTTTCTAGCCCCTCGTAAACGAAATGTTAGGTACCCCACTAGCTACCCCTGGCCTCTTATTATACGTGGCAACAGAAAAAAATACTGCAAATGTAGCGACATAAATTGTAATAAAAGCAAATTGGAATTTGTCACAATGTCGCCTTCACTAATATAAATTTGTGTCTGCAAGAGATTCAGGCATTTACCCTACTTCCTAGTTGCTTTTAAATGATATGTTATGTGCATATGGCTGCGAAGAAAACTCTTTCTTACATCTTTTTTATACGATAAGATAAAGATTTTATGTGAGCAGCAAGGGTGACAATAGGGTATTTGAGAACTTTTTTATTTCATTAATGCATAACGTTAATACAATAATTAAGAAATATTATCCAAGCAATAGAATCAATAGTTACTTAGTAATATCGAAATGTTTGAGGTGCTAAATCACTAAGAAATTTTAATCGCTCATTTATAAAACTAACAAAAATGTCTTCAAAATTTACCTTCTACTCTTCCATTTCTATGTTTTAAATATAGTATAAATGAAATATATAAACTAAAGTCGATAAGGATTGTATATGGCCCCTAATATGTATCCAAACATCCTTTGTGGCTTTAGTTTTGTCACTTTATCAGCACTAAAGATCTAATGCTCCTATGCCTAACTAGCTCCAATAATTTAAATTAAAAACGTCATTCAAATGAACAAAGTATTTGTATCCTTATATGCGTGATGAGCCGCTTAAAAAAGTTCTAAGCTTGCAGCAATTGGTTTTGGCTTTATGTTTTAAAGAAACTATGCTTCTAAGTGCTATTATTGCTTACTTGAGTAAATTTTATATAGCAAACGCGCCTTGCATGATCATTAAAACAGCATTGTCAGCGATTGCTAAATCAGTTAATTAAGCATTGTCTTTGGAATAAAACTTAACTTTGTTGCTGTTAACTATATGGTAGCTTTTGGTTTTTACGTGTAAGATTTTACATATACTTCTACCTTTTTACTTGTAAGGAACACCTAGATTATTTTCCTTGAGAGCCACTTACCATCAATCAAGTAGTCAGAAAATAAACATATTTTTAAACATATGTATGTTACTAAACATAGTGATAAACCATCCACAAAAATGTCTTGTTCTAAATTATTCCATGACCTTATATATCTTCTTACTTTCATAATATTTAGCTTTATTTGAGTTAGATACACTTTCTTAATCTGTTACATATGTAAATTCTTATATAGAAATAATATTTTAAAAGAACCACCTTAACATCATAGTTTTCTATTATTTATACTCAAAACATATATAACGCATTCAAGCGTAAAAAAGCAAACAGCAAAGGAATATTAACCAATAAAACGACTAATGGAAATAGGAACTCATTTATTTACATACAAAATATTTACACGACAAAAGAGGTCGAACTCTATCAATAATATTAAAAATAAATGAATGGCAACTTGAGCAAATTCACTTAAGTAATATTATGCTTTAAGGTTTATTATGTCAATTCCGCAATTCTTCTCAATAAACTAAATGTTTCATTAGAAAACAGAGTTCTTTTCAGACAGCTTAAACAAACGACGTACTGATCATGAGTGTGGACGAACACTCATGATCAGTTCGCTACGATGAATTTAGTTTATTCAGATAAAAGAATCGCCTTGCGCAAACTATCTCTAAAACTTATTATAAAAGAAATAAACGATATTAAAAAAATACGAAAAAGTTCTTAATATTGTCAAAAATAGCGGAATATTTCTAAAACGAGAGGAAAATTCTTTGGGTAAACGGATGCATTATTTCTTATAACTTGAAAATTTGTTATATATTTAGTTTTTCCAATCTTGTTAACTTAAGATTCGTTGATAAGGAACGAAGCTAATAAAGCTACAAAAGAAGAATGGGCAAAACATGATACTAAATAAATAACGACCACAAAAAAAATATTAATATATTGAATCTTGTCGTAAGTCAATAATAGATTTGTAGATCTAATTCATTTCATGTTCAAAAACTCATTTATCATTTGTTACTTAATCTTTTCCACTACTATATAAAATAAAAAATTAATAATAAGTTGACTTTGAAAGTAAATAATCACTCGTTGATTAGATATATGCATAATGGGGTAATGAATCTGTTATCTCATATTAATGTGAGATCTCGTTAATAATGACCATATAATGTGAATATAAAGTAGTTACTTTCAAATAATGAGTAAAAGTAACTCATAACGTGTGATCATGATTGATTTATAAATCATATTTCTTATATTTTTGCCGATTCTCCTTTAATAGAAATCCTAAAATACTTTTAAGGTCCCTAAACTACTTAGATAATATGGAATGTCATTAGCTTTTTAAAAGAAAAGTAAAAAAAATCACTTCGTGATATTTTATTTAGTGTTCTAATCATTCAAATTCTTCTTAAATGATTACAAAAGTAAAACTATTAGAGTAAAGAAGTAATTTCAAGATATCAGATTAGTTCTTTGGACTATCGAACAACTTATTAAAACCTAAACAAAAATCTAATATTTGATTTGTACAAGATTTTATCTGAACGATTTCTTCCTATTAATATCATATAAAATTAACATAATTCTAAAAATATCGAAAAATTGTGACAATCAAATTACAATATCACATTAAAAACCTTCGTATGGTTTAACTTAAAACTATTCACTTAAATTAAATTGATCGATTAGTTCATAGTATTCAGGATGGAAAGCAGCCAAATGCTATAAATTTAAATCATCCTCACTATCGCTATCACTCGTATCTAGAGCCTTCTTGATTTCATTTTCCACTTCCACAGCGTTTTGTTGTTTCTCATCAACAGCTAATTTATTGTATGCTATATTGATGTTAGAGTTATAATTACCTCCACAACATAAATTGGAATACCGTTTCAAAATACAAGCAAGCAAAAAGTATAGAGAAATAAAGGACACTATAAAAAGTACTACAGACAAAGCGACGTTTAGTCTGTAATGCCAATTAGCGTTCTCTAGTTGCGGTAATACTGATTTAGGATAACAGTAGAATTTCGGTTCTATATCAGTTAAGTTGGTGAGCCTCGCGTCATCTAGACAACTGGAACATTGGCTATGTAAGGGCCCTGAACAAGTAGCACACGTGTAATGACACTGAAGACACGTCAAAGGTCCTGATTCACCCTGAGGTTCCATGTCTAAAGCTTCGTTCACCGCTTGGGGTTTCACAGAGCTCTGTCTTTTCATAATAACTTTATTAACTTCACTAAGGCTAAGTTTTCTTGATATCCTTTCAAGGCCTTCACTGGGATACGTACCAGCCGGACAAAGCTCGTAGCATCGACCCTCGTACAAGTGCAAACCCTTGGAGCATTCTAGTGAAAGAAAGAACAAGAATATTTAAATTTCATATGTAAACTGTTAGATGGCCTGCCACCACCCTGCAGTATTTCAGCATCCATGCAGTTGCGTCTTTGCAGCACCAATGAGGCAGTTTCGTCGCACGAAGAGGCACCTTGTCAGTTTGTTCTTAACGAGTTAGAGGAAAATAATGAGGAAAGGAACAGGTATTAAGAATCTTGTCACTGATCTCAAATAATTTTGTTTTCCATAAAAAAATACAAGACTACGGGAAGTTTGGTCATGCACAAAGAACACCGTGCACAAAATTAAATGAAATCAGAGATTTAATAAATAATGAAACAAAAAACATGCTTTATAAATGAAATTATAAAAATGGTGCAGGTCATATAGAGTGATTAAGTATACAATTATACGGTTTAGTAAGCTTGAATGGCACGTTGAATTAACTATATGAAAGCACATAACAAGCTAAGCAGACATGCAACAAGACAACACAATGGCTGTAACTAAACAACAAAATTGAAAAAAAAAATTTAGTCAAAACGATGTGTGTAACTGCTTATAACATATTTGACATCAGAGACAAGACACACAATTTACAATTGTTAATAAAATAAAAAATCTGGACCCGTTTTGTAATAAAAGATTATTTTTATTATTCCCTTTCTTATTAGATTCAATATATACAAATTATGCATCAACATTTACAGTAATAAATACAATTCATTGGATCGCTACTTAATGACGATTGGTGATACATATTACATTACAACAAAATTGTTATAAAAATGAGCGCTTCGACGATCTTGTTTCAAAGTCGAGTATAACCGTTGTGTCTACATTGCAGTATTCTTGGAATTAACTTACAAATTCCAACCGAATTTTCATGTATGGAAGCTGTTATGTACACACAATAATAATAGACTGTAGGTACTATAATTAAAATACACATTTTTTACTCTAAACAGATCACACTGCCCTACGCAAATAGAATTCGAACACAAACGCATCCAGATGGAATATTGGGAAGTTTTTCATTAAATTTTAAAGCTATCGACGCATCATTTACGCCCAAATACGTTTTAACTACCAGTCGATAAGATATCGTGATCGTTCAGTCGTTTTCAATTTACAGTATCATGAGCAAATTTGTACAAGTCTCAAAATTTATTTATATCGATATCATAGCTATTTAGTATATACAATACCTATGTTTAACTTACTCTAGATGGATTGGCAATCTTTGCTATGATCACAACCACAATATGCATTTTTTATGACTACACTTCAAACACATGGAACTACTGTATGATTAGTGCGAATTAATGACGGAGTTTGTGAAATCACCTATTTAAATCATAATGGGTATACAAAACCTGATTTGTAAAGCTTACCTATATATAGTCTTATTTACAAAAAACCATTTTAACAAAGACAACTTGGAACACTAAATATTTTAAATAAAATAGATTAATAATAGTTTAATAAAATAACGACTAAGTTATCCTGATTTTATATGAGAATAGATTATGTTTAGTATTTTGAAAAAACAAATTCTATTCTTAATAATGTTTCATAAATAATTTCTTAACTGCCTGTTAGTAAATTTTGAAGCGCAATCTGACTCACAACAACACAGGTTATCGTACGTATTCGGTAAAAATTCAATTGTTTCTTCAATATATTGATTTACCATTCACAAAACACTCAATTGAGAGTTGGATGAGTTCAGTGTGGCAGTTAAACAGTTAAACAGCCCACCACAATTGAGTATGAGAGCGAAATGCAACCTCTGGGGAAATTAAAACTGTTTTGGTTCTAGCAATGAATTTAATCAGAAGCAAAATAAGAGGCGGCGGTGTATCTGTATTGATTTCATTTTATTAAATTAAATACTAGAAAAGTATTATTGGGAGCATTCAATAATAAAGCTTAAACAATATAATTAAAGCCTTACGTATCCCTACCATAGCTGTCTTATTAAAGTGAAGTAAGTAAGGAAATGAATACGTAAAATTTCTTTTAAAAACTGAATAAGGTAAAAACCCCGATGAAAACAGCCTATCCGAAACTTTGTAATGAAAGTCATCTAAATTTTGAATAATTAAACACAAAGCTACCATGAATTTGTATTCAGAGATCTCTATTTTAACTAAGACGGAATCTTCACATCCGTAATTTTATTCTAACATTTCACATTTTTTTTGTAGTACACTCGCAGCATATGTTTATTTAGCGCCTATAGTTTAGCATAATATCCTACTTACGTATATGTTTATAACAACGTAAAATAGCGAATAATTAACGTTATGTAACAATAACGTTAAGAAAAAAATATCCGTTATTTTTATTATCCTTAATTATATATGTTTTAAATGATCCTAGAACCTATATATGCATGTAAGTTCTAAGATAATTGAAACATTTCATATTCAAAACAAGTTTTTAAAGTATATTTTTGTTAGCAGCACTATCAAACTCGTTGGCTAGAGTTTTACTTTTCCAATAGATGCTAATTTAATTTAAAATTTAGGGTTATTCAATGTAACTAAACAGAAATGTCGTTGGGCTAGATCAATCGCATTCCTACTACATTCCCCGTTCTATGTGTTCAGTAAACTCTTTGATATAATATTACTACGAGCTCTGGCTTGCAACTTTGGCCGTGGTTAGTCTCTGGATGGGTGAATCAAATGTGTTATCTCAAGTTTCGTACTTCAGAAGGCGCGATAAGTTATTGGTGCCGGTTCTTACAGCGACTGCTTTGGACCAGCGTGATGGATTTATGGCCCAAGCTCCTAATATGTTTCACCCATGTATATAGGCTGTTGATGACGATAAAGCTCTATTATTCAATGCTGGATTATACAGTTTGGTCCAGCTTAATGAAAGTTATATTGGTCATATCACAAACACCGTATCTTCGCAACGAACAGATAATTGATTGGTAAATAATAATTTAATTTTGAAACTTATTGTAACAGATATGTATCTCCGTAAATATTTTTATATAACTTCAACGTGATGGCGAATTTTTCAAACAACTTTTCTTCCGCCATTATAACTTCTACAAATACCTATGAACACGTCAACTATGTGAAAAACTATCGCCAAGACGTTGCTAAACCAATTGATCTATCTAAAATGTATAATAACTTTAATAAATAATTGTCATTAACTTAAACGTTGAAACTTGTAATAAATGCGCTTAATTTGGTATATTTCATTACATAGGGGAAAATGAAGATTTTTGTGAAAATATTATGCAATAAAACAGTTTTCATATACAGTGTGGATTTTGATCGAATCCATTGAACTTTAAGGTACAAAATATAATTCACAGATTTAAATATTCAAAAAGACCTATCTTATATGTAAAAGTGTGTACATTTGAAATAAGTTGTGATTCTTTTAATACAATGAATAAGTTAAACTTATAAATATATTTTCCGCAGAAAGGTATTTCTATATTTTCTTGATTATACTCATATTTAATAATAGTTTAAAAATTAATAAAGGAACTTAATACAAGCTTAGTCCTTTTGATAAAAAATAAAATGTAAAGTAAAAAAAAGTAAGTACTAATTAATAGTTTAAAAGTGTTTCAATTAGAACTGCAAACAGACTAGTAATAAAACAACCTAAGAAAACTGTCCCCGCTGATTCTAACTAAGCTGCGGTCGTTCTCTGTTTGACGTTTATGTTATATTCATCGTTGCTTAAACAAATGATGCTATAGAAAATGGTTTAATATTAAAACAGTTGAAACGCGACAAATGTCAAACAAAGTTTTACGAATAAATAGCTATTTTGTAAAATATGATTGATGCTAGTTTTACTCATACAAATCACTAGATAGAGCCCTCATTCATCAATGTATATTATTTAAGATGCAATTACGATCAAAATGGACGTTATATTGACATCGTAAGTATATTATTATTTTATCTAATTGCACTTTTTTCACCTCAATAATTATGCCAATGATATTCCTTAAATTTGTCAATTGAACAAACATTTTTAAATTACAACTGTGTTTGTGTGATAGTACCACAATAAGCAACTAAATTAATATTTTCAATGATATAAAAAATATCTGCAATAAGGAAATTGTTAAACGCGTCAAATATCTATTGAAATTGTAAAGCTCCGAAATATAACAAAGAAAAGTACTTTGTGCTTTATTACAAAAAATGTTAGGGGGTCAAAATTAAGCTGAGTTAATACGAGCAAGGGAGAAGGTGCATCGAGGGAGAGCCCACCCCGGTCAAGTTTCTACAGTAAGTGCATTTTATTCCAACGTCGAATAAGAAGAACCCAAATAGTGTGGATCACCATATTATTTGGTTTCATTAGTATCGACACGCTATTTGATATCAACACCTTCAAACTCAATATAAATTCAGTACTCTCATTCCGACACTGTACCGTACTATAAAAATAAGAAGGAATAATTGTGAGGTTTATAAATGTTAAACCAATACAATAAAAATGTAAAACTTGGACAGTACCTTCGGAACGCACTAATTAAAACATATATGGGGAAGTTCCACCAAACGTTAGTTTCAAAGTTATGCTATGCCATACTTTATTATGCTAAGTTCAACTTATCGTTTTTTAATGATTTATCTCACACAAACACAGTCGATATATTGAACTAAGAGATCAATTTTTTAATATATTTTTCTTCATTGACTTCCGTACTGAAGTACAAAGAGCTAGGGTGAGACGCATTCAATATACACTCCTAACTAAAATTGTAATACAAATACTTTTGTGATAGGAAAGCTAAAGTAAACTTGATGTTAATAAAAATAAGATATAATTAATTGCTTGTACTTATTTATAACTTCGTAAATTTAAACTAAAATCACAGGCCGTATGACACGGCGACGAGTAAGCAGCACTATAACATGGTAAGAACATAAGATTGTAGGTAATTGACATTATTTAGGCATTATTTGAGATTTCCAGTCCATTACACTACATTGGTATAGGAATACACCACACTTTCTTCTTAAAAATATTGTAGTACATGAATAGGAATAAGAAAAAACGAAATGTCAATTATCTACACTCATGATTGGAACACTAATATAAGTAAACGTTACCATATGTAAAAATTGATGGCAGAATCAAAAAAGACAGAGGTACTTAAATAAATATTCATGTAGGTATATTTAATAGGAAGACTAAATATGACTTCGAAGTCTACTTAGGTAGGAGAAAATAATATAATAATAAATAATATAATTATATCCCAACCTAAGCCTGAATTGAAAATACTTAATTTTTACAAAATGGTAAAAAATAAAAAACTTGTATCGAAATAATTGCTTTCTCAAAAACTACTTATTTTGATTTTTTCTGAGAAAATAAAAACAAAGTAGGAATCTAAAATACGACCACTTATATAAATGATCGAATTTCTATGCAGTATTTATTGTTTATAAAAAAAATATGTCTCACAGACTTATTATTGTCGTGTAATTAGTAGTATTTATAATAACGCAAAAATATTTCCATCTTCATCACAATTATATTGGTTTGTGGGGCAGACATTTTAGATGTCTTAGTGTATAAGTTTATTTTGTTAAATTTTACTATGCTGTATTATATGTTCCTTAAGCCCTTTAACACGCCCAAGTTTTAATTTTTTTTATCTTTACAATTGAGTGACAAAAAACAGTATATCGATCTCAAATATCGGAAGGTAATAAACACAGGCATATTCTAAAAACTATATAATAGGCCTATGTTTTAATTAAGTCAGGATACCAAAATTGCATTATGAGTTTCAGTTTGTGAGTGTGCAATACCGATATTGGCAACACATGCGTTGTATTATTAGAAAATAGGGGCGTCGCTTTTGGGGTCGAAACTCATTATGAGGGCCTTGTCCTTAGTATCCGGAGTCCACGGTAATGTGATTATTATCAATTTCTCCTAAATCCAGACCAGTAAATAAACTTGCCACCATAGTTCTAGTTCATGGAATTTTCTGAACGTTGATTTCAATCACGTGTATTGTTACTTTGTATTTCATTTTAACTATTTCATTTATAAAATACTCCTAAAATATGTAGACAAAAACATTTAAACGTAAAAATTTTTTACCTCTAGATATTTTCTCTATAGAGAAATTGTGATCTGTGTTTGCCACAAACCCCGATCGGTAAAGGAGAGAAAACCTCGTTCAAGCTCTACTAACGAGGCTCGTTAAAGTTATGTGATCCCATTGAGCTGACTAATTGTGCTAACTCTTCGTGTACCTATGTAGAAAACCAACTTGCAAATCCTTTTATTTAGACGTTTTGTGCGAAAGGTCACATATTGGTCTATTTTTAAACTATGAAGCGTTGGTCTCTACATTTTGGTGGTCTCTACATCTAACATTTGTTTTAGTAACTCTGATAAGAATTACTATCGGATGTAAATTTTGTTGGATTCTTGTACGTTTTTTGTGCAATAGTTACCATTATGAAAAGATTAAAGTATTTCTTTGCTGCCATAAGAAACAATATGTAGTTATAATTATATAAATTAAATAAACCATTGATTTAAAAAAATATTAAAATTTTTAATAAGCTAAGACTGTCTTTTTTGACTCTGCATACATGAATGAAGTTTTTTGTATTTTCAAATATATTTAATGAACTTATTCCTATTAATTATGCTCATTTAATGGTACTAAGTTGAAAAAAGATAATTGAATAAATATATGTTACTCATAGATCAAATTGAATATACAGCAATTAAAACCAACGTTCAAAGAAGCACCATTTAACGAGTTTGTAACGTTTATCTATGAATCATGTGTTGCAATAACAACACTAGTGTGCCGATAAGCAAGGAGCCCTTGGTGGTCTCGAACTAACTAGCTGAGGTTTTAAATCTAAGCTTAGACTAGCAGTTAGCACACAGTCGCTTCTTAATCTAGCCTTGTGGCTTTTAGTTCTATTAGTAATATGAAATATATCGACTGTTGATAGGAGGAGTAGGAGTAAGAGACACAAACCTAGGCAGTGGTGGGGGGGCTTTTGCGCGTATGTTGCGCAGGCGCTGTTACCCGCGAAGTGTTGGCTTTCATCGCTGGGGTTACTCGCACCAGACGGGAAGCTCTCTTCGCGTATCTAGAGAAATAAACAGTGATTAAATTCATATCATCGTCACAACCTACTGCAGGATTCGATGCAATACACGATCTTCCATTTTCCGCATCCAGCCGCAACCTCTCACCTTCTGTAGGTCGTCCGATTAATATCAATACTTGAGTGGATTAAAGAGCAGTATATGAAATTAATCGTTAGGCAGCGTCAGTTTCCTGAAGCTAACTCAAAATGTTTGTAAAAAGAAAAAAAATGTGTTACTTTTAGTTCAAATTATGTGTAAGTACGTACGTTAAGTAATTGTTACAAAAAATATTTAACAAACATTTATAAGTATTATTTGAATTAGAAGACTTGTTACTACAGACTTTTAATTAACGAGATTATACTGTACTATTTTGGATACGTATAATAGAATATAGAAAACAGATATCTTATTACTGTTAAAATCAACTACAAGGAGATTAATCTACTAAATATATACATTTATTTTGATAGAGAAACTAATATTCGTACCAATAATTTCGACCCGTTCGGCTTTCAGCAGAATCGAAATATCTATATCAAATAACATTAAAATATTAGTAGCCAATTGTAGTTTTCTCGGTAAAGCAATATAAGATTACATTTAACACGATTATTTGTGAGCGCTGAATTACGTCGAAATAAGTTGCTTTATTCTTTGATTGATGACACGTAAAAGTGACAAGGGTCTCCAAACATGAAATAATTCGCGGACGATATGTTTTACGTCAAAGCAGGAGTTTCTCACAATACAGCAATGTCAGAACTAGTAATCTCTGGCATTATTCGTCTACGACCCAAAAAATACTACCAGCTGTATAATAATGATAAATTTTTATTACAATGAAATAATATAATTTAAAATTACAAATCATAAAATGGAAAAAGCTTTATAATGACAATTATAAAATATATGTTGGTCGATTCATTCAGTTTGCTAAAAATACTGGAAATCTTTGTTATACGTTTCCACAGATTCAAAATATGGGACTGGGATTCATTCTGAAATGTGTATTTCTGTAATGTGTGTAGCGTATCACTCTATCTCTCTCTCTGTGCATGTGTGTGTGAGAGAGAGAGAGAAAGAGAGAGAGAGAGATTTCGACAGATAATTTGTAAATTACTGCATACGTTCCAATGTATTGTTTGTTGCTGTGCATTTCAATTTCATCGTGTTTTAAATAACTTTAATAAATGAGTATGTATACTTTATACAAAGCTTTTCATTACAATTTAACAACGTAACAAATAAATAGTTTCATATGATTCAAAGAAGCTGTTGCCCAACTATTTTTTACTATCATTTATGACATGTCATTACGCATGTTATATTCGTTTCGATCTAACCTACCGGCCTGACCTTTTTATTGAGTATCAATGAACGCATTATCGTCATTAACCTCAAATAGTTGAAACAAGCGACAAGATTTCCTTTTTCTTCTTATCCTAGCAGTGCTAGTAGTTATAGTTATCATAGTAGGGGTACCTAATTCTCATACTTAGTTATATTTAGTATCTACCTAATATATGAGATAGCTTCAATAAATTTCAACTTACCGTGTGAGTATCATGCCACACTAAATTTTCATCGATGGCATTCTGTCTTACTTCTTCTATAGACTCTGGTTCCTCGGGAGGTTTCCATGAAGGCACAGCTATACCCGCTTTAGGGAGTAGTGCGTTGGTCTCAGGGGAAGCGTCGTACTCTTGAGGAGGAGTTTCAGAACCGTAAAATATTAACTCCCACTGAGACAAAGGTCCCGCTGTATAAGAAATAGGTTTATAAGAACTCAAAATATGATAATAAATAAATAAATGTAACTGAAAGGCATGAAGTTTAAATTACCAAGGAGGTGTAATAAGCCTACATGAAAATATATCTAAAACTATTCAAAATATTACGGCAAAAATAAATCAAGCTTTGAACACAAACTAAAGATAAAACTATAAATTACGATACTAGATTACACAATATTAATTCTAACGCACAATTAATTGCAACATAATATAAAGTTGTATAGAACATAACACTCTTATTAAATAAACTTTCACTCCAAAATAAATTTAAAAAAATGCAAACACGACATGCAAAGAGCGTACTCCAGAACAAAGGTAATTGACGTGCGGACAAACTAGGCTGCCAAATAAAACGAACGCCTACGAATACACAACTCATGCATTGCCAACCCGTACCGTTGGCTTGGAGCGGCGCTGGGTATATCCGTTGGATTTTCGGATATTGTTCGAAGAGGTTCGACATCTTACGACCCCTCGGATCCGCCAAGGGATCTGACATATCCCCCCTCAAATTTAAACTCAAATCTGGGGCTACTGTTGTCGTCTTTGTCGTGCTCTCTACAGGGGACCGCGTCGCCGGTCGACTCTGCTTTGACTTTTGAGAGTTCCGATTGGGGTTTTTGGAGTTTTTGTTCTTTTTCCTCTTGACTAAGCCGACTGTGTAGGTGGGAACAATAGAGACAGCCTTGCCCCTACTGTTTTTTCGTCCCGATTGAACTACGACGGGTCTCGTCGCGTTGCTTTTGTTTCGTACCGTAATCGGATTTCGGAACGGCACTGGATCGTTTTTAGCTGCCGGTGTATTAGTTCCGTATAACGTTATAGACCAGTCTTGTAAAGTTGCTCGACCTATGTATTGAAATATGATACTGATGATATATACAAAGACACAAGGATCTGGTTACAATACATATTACTTGGCATATACAACAACATACAATATACATGTACTTTCCCAAAAAACTGATATAATGGCAGTCCTATAAAATGTAATTCGCTTGAATGAAAATCAAGTACAACTATACGAATTTCTCTTAACAATTTACGCTTTAAATATAAACAGTTGTCAAACAAGATGTTAGCAAGAACACAATAAAATTTTGATGGCTGGTTTTACATACATTAATTAAAAAATAAATGCGATAACTTACCAGAATATCTCCCTTCATTAGACACCTCAAGCTGCCAAACGCCCAAAGGTGATTCCCCCCACATGTGCACGGACATGAAAGGCCAAGAGTTGAATCCGGCCCTGGATGAGTCGTGCGCTCTGAAAATTTACTATCTAATTACAAAGTTCTGTAGTTAGGGAAGCCGGCACTTTTGTCAGGAATAAAAGCTGTACGTAAATTAGGTTTTAAACGAATTAAAATTAAAGTCGGTCTGCACTGAGTATCCTGTAGTTTCTAGTTTCGGATGGATCATCCATCGAAATATACATGGTGTGTTTTTGGAAGCACAAATTTTTAGGCATTTTTGACACGAATAAAAGTAAAGAAAGGGGATAAGGGGTGTAAGTACCACATGCAATAACTATATGATCTGAAATAGAATGAATAATTTCAAGAGAATGAGTTAGCTGTAATTTAATCCATATAACTTTAATCCATATAACTAAATTTAATCCATATAAACTGAAGCATTTTAATAAGTTAAACCTATATAGGTTTACCAACTTATAAAAAAGCCTACAAATTGTTCATAATTAATCAGATATTTTACATTTTAATTTATCTTATCTATTTATAAGGTATAAATTAGGTATCTGATTTGTTTATCACATTCATATTTGCTTTCATAGAATAATAGTTGTTCATTTTGTTGATTTCGAATACCAGTAAAAGTTGCTTGAGTAGTAAAATGCTTCAGTTAATATTTTCGTCTGAAAACAAAGCACCAATTACCAACACTGAAAACGGATACCAAGACGAAAATGGATTGTTATACTTTTAATTTAATTACGATACTGCGAAACTCAAATAAATTAGTTAATTGTGAAGTAACCGCTCCCATAAGGCGCATCTGGTACCGTATCATTTGATATTGTTTAACAAGTGAATCCAGACTGTCTCGATAAACTTTTAGTAATTAATGCACTACGAAAGTTCCCGCCACACTCGTACATTGTTTCTACTGAAAAAGTTTTCTATTGTTAGCGCTGAATTATCCTCTGTTTTATTTTTTACATCGTGGTACAGGGATTCAGGTTTGTCATTAAATTCAGTGCTTTCAACTCCCATTTATGGGTTGAAACAATGCGACGGTCGCATTGTGGTTTTACGAAAATTTAATTTGAGACATAAAATTACATATCATCAAGTCAACTGACCCTTAAAAATAAAGAGTCAGCAAACAAAATTAAATTGTACTTACGCCAAAAATACTGTTCTGTTTTAAAATGATGATAAGATTATTATAGCTTAATAATATTAAAAACTTAATATTATTAAGCTATTTTAATGTTATCATCATTTATTATCAAGAAATATAATTAAAAGCAAAAGTACGTTCTCTTTGAGAGCCCATTACCCTTATTGCTTTCGTAATAATAGTGACGGAATATCAAAACTCACTTAACAAAGATTAAACGCAACTTAAATGTATAATAATATACTCCTAGTGGTATTTAGCTGGAATGAGTTCGTGACCTATATCATACATTATGTATGTTATTTGAAAAATGTTTAACGATGAAATTTTGGTTGGGGCGGGATTTATGCTGTTAAACCTTTGAGTAACAAAGGAAACATATTCCAATGGATATTGATAAATCTTTATGGAGGGATCAATAGATGTTATCAGTAGCGGTGGCGAATACAATCTCCACCAGTGTTGTGTAGTATTAAGAACGAAAAATTATTTATTCAGAAAAATAATTGTTATGAAATATTTTACATGATGAATTGATTCCATTCTAATACCTGTTTATTTTTTACTGCAGCAAGAAGTCTCTAGTTTTGATATTAGAGCTTATAATTCCAAGAAGATCCAAAACCTGATGTAGTATTATCTAGTTCTTATTACACTCACAGATTGTTAAGATGGTTTTATATCAAGTCTAACTTTAGACCGTATGTCTACCATAAAATAAAAAGTTTTATGATGATCACACTTGTTTATGATGTAACACTAAAATTTTGTTTACACCACGAATGCTTAGGCAGCCATTTTTACCGACCTAAAAATCGCTTCTTCATCTTCGTCTGCGCTAAGGCATGCAGTTCCTACGTCTCGCACTGGTTATTAACAGTTTCATTTTAGTGACAACTGTTTTAAAATAAGAATACAGCTGAAATGCAGTACGACTAGGCTAAGGCAGTCAGTATCTAATTACCTGGGGGCGAGCAGCGTGACTTTGGTGTTAGCAGGCGAAGTGAGCGTTATGCGAATGTCGCCGCGACGAGCCGCCGACAGCGAAACGCGCGCTTGCACGTGCTCTAAGTAGTTAACACCATGGCATGAACCTACGTCCAACTGTAGACAAAATATGAATTACTTACACAGGGCACTGGGCACTTTAATATTCCAACGTACCAAAGTTTAAAATGAAACTGCAGATGGAAAACCTTACCGATGTATTGTGAATCTTAGTAAATAATTTATTACCTTTTAGATAGATCTTACTCAGTCGTTATAGAAGAGAGTATAAACTAACTGTCTCTTGATCTGTTGTAACCCTTTTTACTAACAGTTCTCTTTGTATATTGTACCTCTATGATTTCCGAATATTGCGGTCAAATGACACAACCAAGGTCGGTTCATTGCGATGAAGTAGAAAATTCGGAGCACGATGAATTGGACAGCGAGGTAGCTGCGTCAAATTTGGCACATCATTACCACCTCAATGTCGGAAAAGCATAGAAAATATATAAAAAAAATCTTCCACATAGATACCTGGAGAAAGGCTGATACTTAACTTAAGTTGTCAACCCATTTTAGACCTTACTGAAGCACACCGAAAGTTAATACAAACCTGAACTGTGATGGAAGATCTAGGGGGTATGAGGCGCTGTGATCTGGGGGCTGCTAGCTCGCATCTCGTCTGTGGAGGTACTGTCTTCCAAGTCCTTGCAAGACGGACCATGCCAGTTGCGTCTAGAAGCCCATATCCAAACGAATGCGACACGTTTCGACCGACACCGTTTACTCGCCATTCGCCGCCAAGACTCAGTCGCTCAGGCTTCGCTGTGCGTACAACTATAAAGAAATATACTTTAATAAAAAAATCTAGTTTCAAATTGCAAAAGAAAATAATTCAGCGTTCAACATTGTAGAATCTTTCTTTTTTTTACACACTACCTGGAACGTTACGAATAAGAATAGGAAAACTAGCATACGGAACCAGGGTCAAGCGGTTAATGGCATTACCAAAGTATGTTCTCGTCTAAGTTACGTTCTCGAGTTAGATCATATATTATTGTTAAGAAGAGTAAGCTATGAGGATAAGGTGCAGATGAAGACATGTAGGTAAGGATGCTACGCGATCGTACCTTTAGAAGATACTGTCGGGAAGTTAGTACAAATAACTCTTCTTAAAAATAACGAAGGTGCCTTTAAATATATTAAACTAAATTAAAAAATCAGGGAAAATGTAAAGATTGCGAAATCAAAGGTATTATTTTCGTCAGGTATTCCAGAATCCTACTCTGTATAGAAACAACGCCTACAAAGCCTTCTCTGTATAGAGAGAGTACAGTTTTCTCTTTTCGAAACGCTATTCATATATAGTGTCTATCAACGTCAATCTGTTGAATTACATGAAAACCGAGCGACAACGACTTAATAAGGAATATTGGATCTCAATCCTTGTTCTTTGAAATATAGATCATTATACCTAATACTCAAATAACTATCCAAAGAACTTTGATTACTTAGACGACCAAAACCAGGAATAAATTAGTCGTTTTGATATATTTTCAGTAGATTGACTTGTCAACTTGTTGAAGTTATTCTTTTGTTAAAAATAATCTGAGTAGTGAAAAATTGGCCTAAATTTTATTAAGTCTATATGTAACGGAGTAAATAAAAGGGTGGACAGCGAAGAGTAATAATATATTCAAGTAAAAGAAAACCAATATAAAATATAGCGAAAAAAAGTTAACAAGAAGAAGAGAAACAGAACAACAATGACAACCTTCTGTCAAAATAAAGAAAAAGTAAAAAAATTAAAAACTATTTGTGAACCTGCCTGATGGCCAGTTCTTAACACTATATTTTCAGTATTACTTCAAACTAAAGCAAAAAATACCTATATTATTGAACTTCGATTAATTTATTTCCAACAGTTCAGCAAGTAAAAAGTCATATTAAAGGTGTTAGCGGAGTTGCTCTGATTTGAGAAACACTTCAACTTTACAGAAGTTTAGGTAATGACGTTTATACTAACGGCAACCAGTAAGTTGGATATTTGCTTGTTTGCGACCATTGACAAAAAGAGGGATAACGAGAAAACTTCTCCTAAGATATAGAATATGTTTTATTGTATGCTATAAATAAATATCAAAAAAATGGAATTTAACCTACGAATAAATTTCAACATACCAAATTACAATTTGAAACCCAAAAAAAATGATTTATTCTTCCTTCATTGCTGAGACATCTTGTACAGAAATCTTGTAATTTTTTTAAGTTCTTGGTACCTCAACCCAGGTATAGGAGCGCAGATGGTGAATAGTCATGGATTCGCACCTTGACGTTCGCATGGACAAGTATGTTTTACAAACTTAACTTTATTTGAAGCCCCGGCACACAAAAAATACATGTCTAATGTTTCAATAAGGTTCATTTTTAAACAAGTTAAGCTCTATTTTATCAATAAAAGGTGGTCTAGTAGCTGGTGGTAAAAACATTTGAACATTATACTTATGATGTATAACTGTTCGCAGAAACATAGATACGAGAGCCATCAAGACATAACTCACGCACGATATATACTAAAGTATATATTATAATGTATAACGAGCGAAGTAAAAAAGGCTTTCGCTGTCAAAAGGCTCACATATCCTATTTATCTGAAGGATATTCTCATGAGCGTTCAATTGCCTTATCTTTCGCCTCAGGCCTTTCATGAAATAGTATCACGTGACAAAAGTTCGATCAGGATCGATGATTCCTTTTGCGTAAGAACGTAAAAGGTTCAATGTGATTATGGTTTTAGTATACGTATTACGTTTTGTCATTTAAGCTTATAAGTACTGTCTACTACTGAATGAAGACTACCCCCATCCATTGCCAAACATAGATGACAGCAGGCGCAGTTTGTTTCCATCGGCTCCCTAAGAACTTGACCGGATATGGAAATGTGACAGCAAAATACCGATTTTCCAGGCTATTTTGTTACCGCCTGTTGTATTAGGTCTATAATTCAGTCACCGATATAATCCAATAGATAAGTGAGATCCTTTGTTTTATAAGAGTCAATAAAAGTGGGAAAGCTAGAGTTTATCGTTCTATAATTTAATATAATAATAAAATCTAATCACCATTATCTTAATGGTGATTAGTAAATATTCTTTATCCGTTACTTCATACTACCATTAAGTGGCAAGCGAAATACGTGTAGTACTTTTCCTAAATACCAATACACTCCCATTGTCACTTCAACTTTCTAATATTTAGCGCCTAATCAGTGTAATTAGTATATACAAGGTAAATAAAATATAGTTAACTCATTAGTATATATTACTTAGAGCTTAGTGAGCGAGGATTCTTTTATAGCCGCTAGTGATCACTGGCAATACACACTGATCAACGAATTTGGGCTTTAACTACTCGGGAATTTGGTTATTCATTTAAGTTCAATCATTCCTATTCTTGACTTAGATGAAATGAAATGATGAGCTAGTGACTTAGATGAAATGAAATGATGAGCTAGTGAATTTAATCAACAATTGATATCCATTTTATTTCAGTAGTACCTCTTCAAAAGTTATTATTTATGATGTCTTAAATTTAAATTCCAAATAGAATGAATTCTTTCAACTTAGTCATTATTGCTAGTTGTTTATAAAATATTCATTTTATGAGCATTATTGACTGCATTAGAACTTTTCTTTTAAAAATATAATCAGCTGACCAACTCGAAATGAGGTCATTCGAATTCAGTTAAAATATCCTGCAAATATAAGGCTTGTACCACAACATGCTTATCGGCCCTTTGGGAAAGGTAATCAATTGAGGTATTATTGTACATATCGGTATTTCTACATCTATGAGGATTTTTGTTTTCCAATTTTTTTGTTTACCCCTATTATAATAAGTTACGGAGCGCCTAGGAGAACCCTTTTTCCAGTTTTAATAACTTTTTAAATTACAACATTGTTAATCGCCTCTGTATTCTAGTGGCTGAGACAACCAGGTCTGGAGGCCCGGGGTTCGATTCTCAGTGGGACAGAAATTTTCTGCTCTGTTTAGTTGGAGTTAGGTCTTTTACTAAGTTCATCTAGCTTGCTGCCACCATCTTAGCTAAGTCTGCCATCAAAACAAAAATGTTACTATCTTTGTTGTGCTCCAGCAGTTGGATGTAAAATAACCAGCGCCTCTGTAGTTTAGGGATCCGGGTGTAGTTCGCTTCCATGTTCAGCCTTATCATCCCTTACCATCAGATGGACGAAGGTCATGAATAAAAAAAAAGTATTTTAAGCAGTTAGGTAAAAGGTCATACGTCATTCACATCGTCATTCCACACACTCTGCGACGTGTTTTACTTTTTTTATTTAGGATGTTTATCTTGTTTATTTTAACATAATTAGTCACTCTTTGAAAATATTTATTGTGTTTGATATGGAAATCGCAAATTCTTCAACATTTCGATATGTTGTCAATCGAATTACCATTGCAGTGAACGTGAATTTCAAATTATTTTTCATACTATCACACAATTATTACACCTCTTTCAAAAGAAATAATTTAAACATGGCGCAATAATATCCCATACCAATATGCTGCATGTCTCTCCACGTGAGATCCCTGTTCGCTTGTAGCGCGAGAGCACAGATGCCGGCAGCGAGCGGCGCAGACGCAGACGTCCCGGTGTGACCCGCCGTGCAATCGTGGTGCAGATCTGTTGTCACTACCTGCACAACAAAGTTAACTGATAAACAAGCCCTCTTTATAAACTTTACATAAATTATGAATATTTAAAAATACCTTCATCTCAAGAACTTTAGAAGATGGTTAAAAGACTTTTAGGTAAATATAATAATGATAACAAATACTATTAACACAATTTTTTTTATTGAAAAGATTTTATATTGAAAAGAATGAAAAAATTATATTATTAAAAATTATATTATTCGTTTCATATAATGAAAACAATGACTTTGTTGCCCCATTATATAGAGATAATTTAGTTGCATATTACAACAAGTTATCTTTCAACTAAATAAACAGTCCCAACAGACTGTTCTGTAATAAAAGCAGCAACAAAATAGGTACACACCCAGAAACTTTGGACAATACCTAAGGTAGAATAAGAATAAGCACAGCTTTATACAGAGTTCAGAAATAAGACAAATTTAATTTTCGAAGTTTATACTACAGGTCCTGATGAACAAAGTTATCAAATTAGTGAATAGATTTTATTGTCATTTTACAAATCAAGATTTTCGATTATGGAACCTAAACAATTTTTTTCATGAATAAAATACTATATTTATGTAAATAATCGCTGAGAATAGATTTTTTCCACATTTGAGTACTAGTTTACTTGTTTATATAACAAGTGACGTGGTTACCATAGTTTCATTAAACATTTAATGTTGATTAGTACACTATTTTAGGATATTATTATCAATGTTCATATTTAAATTTAATATCTACTATATTAAATGTTGTTCAAGGACCCACATATCAGACAAGGTCAATTTGTCACCGGTAATACCACTACATTGTATTAAAATATAGACTGCATTATTTATACATTATCATGACATTATCATTTCCTTAATGAGAAAATTAACCTGTTTCTCATTTAGAGCCCCGCTGCTGTATGTAGCTGCTAAGGTTGAGCTACACATTTCGGAGTACCACGGGACCTCCCCGCGTTCGGTCGCGGATGATATCGACAGCGTCCATATTGAGTTAGTGTAGCCATCACAGTTGCAGTTGTCATGCTCTCTGCCTCCATTGCCAGAAGCCCATACGAATATGGACCCCTTACCATTACGACCCTAGGAACAAATTTCATTGTTTTTAAATAAGAAATTTACAGCACTCCGATTTTCCCCTTGATATTTCAATAATCTCGCCTTTAATGCGCACTGAATTGGCAGTGTTGGAGTCTTATTTTGTGTCGTATAATATCTGAAACTATAGCCAATTGGGCAAGGTACTAAAATGTTAAATTAGTTCTGATCATACAGAAGTAACTATGCAATTAGTATCACCAATCAATAAGTATAGTGGTTAATTGAGAAATCTCATTTCCCTTTGCGTCAGCCGCAGCTTATCCAGTGCCTTTACTTTACCCGCTACCCTTATTCCATCACAGCGGTACATAAGCCATAACTGCGAAGAGAGGCTTCAGGGGATTATCAAAACAAGTTAGTTTCGAAGCCAACAAGTTTATGCAAATCTCTTCGCCGTCAGACACTTGACCACATAATGCGTGAAACAGAGAGAAAATAATTGCACCATTACACAATTTACGTGTCAATGACGACTCACTGCTCTTACACCCTTCACAAACTCAGTTATTAAATCGTCAAAAAAACTCTAGTTTTAAAATAAGCCTTATGGCACAGTATACAAGATTAAATATCCATTGTAAATATAACGGTGACAAAATGTAGGGAATTTCACAGTTACCTGTGGGACAGAAAGAAATTAATGAACGCACTTGTTTGATTACCCTAGTTTAGTGAAATATACAGCAGGATCCAGAAATAACAATACAACAGCTTTTAAAAGACCCTTGTGTTTCCACTTGCCATTTTAACGATATTGATTGCTAACGAACGTGAGAATTATTATGGAAAATCGAGTCTACAAAATCAATCCGCAAAGAACAATATTCCAATTATTATCACTTATTAATTAAGTAACTGGACCCTCATTCAAGAACATTTGACTGACTTGTAAATAATTAATAGAACTTTTACTTGATGTATAATTTTAGCATCAACAATACCTTCGTAACTCCTTCGATGAAAGCTCTAGTCGCCAGTTCGCCAGGTCCATCAACGGTCTTGCCATCGTCGTCTGGACCCCAAGATGCACTATATATATCTACATGTTGAGGATTTAGGCTAAGAGATCTCGCTTCTACAGCATCTGTGACATCACCGTCCAACATACGTACACCTGGGGGTAAATAATAAGTTACTAAAAAAACCAAAAATAAAATTTATTTACAAATCAGTAGATCATTCAGAATCATACAAATACGTTGCTGAAATTTAATTCAAGCGGATAAAAATATGCCAAGAACCTAAAGGTCCCACTGCCCGGCAAATGTTTACTTATTTGCTAGTAAATCAACCTCTGGCTATAAGTTTTGGGCCATACGCCAGATCAAGCTAGCCCAACGCAAGTTAGTGGATGAGAGTTACCCATCCAGAATCAACAATAATGATTAACTAAAGATATTTCGTTTTCGTAATTGAAACTAGAATATATTTCGCTATTGCGCTCCATATCCTCAAATAAAAATGAATATAAATCCTTTTAGAGAGATTACTTGGTGACAAGTTGAGGTTTGCGGCTATGTCAAAACCCAACAAACAGCCCTTTGTATAGGAAAATCACAATGTTAAAACTTTAGCTCGTAATAAAACTCACATAATTTTAAGGTCGGATGCCCTCCTAACCCCATAACAAATCTAACTAAAATAAACTTAGGCAAATGTAGAAATTAGTGTGCCATGTACTTTGTCTATCTGTTTTACGAGTCGGATCTGTGGTCGACTTATAACTGCGATGCTAATTTGTCTGTGACTCGACCTTACAGCGTCTTAAGTTTGTTTGCAACATTGCCTGTGTCTAGCGGGTTGTCAATTAGATGTTCGTTTACTTCAGTAAACATTCATTATAGTTGGACTTTGGTATTAACGTTTAAAATGAGTTGGTAAATTGTTTTGAGAACGAATAAAGTTAGTTTTATTAATTCACAATTACCTTGTGATATCTTGATGATTCGTTAAATCGTTATCATTAAATCATTATCATTTTTTAGGAGGATAATCTTACAGAAATTTAATTATGACTCTGATTACATTTCTACCAGAAAAAGAAAAACTGTTGACATCAATTGAATTTTCCAAAATGGTGATTATAATGAAATTAAGACGTATCTTGAAAATCATACGATTTAAGCCATTCAAAAGTGTATGGATCACAACATATCAAAGTCATACTATCCCTTTCTCATTGAAGTAGAAGAAAGATAATCAGATAGATTAAGTTTAGTATTAGAGTGTGGCAACATAATAATAGCAAGTAATCACTTAAGCGAATAAAATTTATTTATTCAATAAAATTTTAGAATTGTAATCTAAATACTGACGGAAAAAAATATATTTCAATCAAATGATTTTGAACCAAATATTTTTGAAGTTTCCTAATGGGTTTTTATTTCAATTTCTTTAGGTTTGTATACATTTACCAAATATTTTCATTAAATTTTAAAGATGATAATAATAAATTAACAGAGCAGATACGTTAACTTTGATTCACCGCTTACAGTACTTAAGATTCTTTGAACTTTGCGGCTTATTATTTCAACTTGTTTCTTCCATACAAAACATGCGCAGAGATCTCTCCTATTATAATACTTCATCAATCAAGCAAACTTCATGTTTTTTACTTATTTTTTTTTAAAGAAAACTAAAAATCGACTTCAAATATTAAAAAGGTATTATTAATATTATATAATTCAATGTAAGAAGTTACCCAATACAACATTATGTATTTGTAGACGGAGCTTCTTTAACTATTGTTTCAGTAAACTTACAAGTATCAACTCTAAAAAATAATTCATAGTTTTTACAACGAATTATATAAATATTTAATTTTTTTATTAAATATTTTACAAGAAATATTTTTGCCTTTGTGTTGTTTTTTTCAAGTCGTTTTTAAGTTTTTGTTTAATTATTTATTCAGAATTTTTAGTGTTAAGTATGGAAGGCCATAGAGGATGGGTGTCAGTCAGTTTGGTCGACGTGCCTGTCTATTTGTCGTTTGTTAAAAATAGTTTAAAAAAATGAAACAAGTGCCTATAAAATTTGAAGATTGCCCTCAATTTCCCTGGGACTAAAATTTAAACGTAATTACAACGTTGGCGTCATTTGAACGTAGTAGCTGTACTTAAAGATAATACAATCTTACAAAGGGAACATAAACATATAACGCTTGTGTACCACACGAACACTATTCGAGAAACAAATATGAAAAAATTTCGTGAAATAAAAACTTATGATGCGATATATGAAGCCCATTTTAGTTAACCTGAAACACTTTTATCCCTCCATTTCCTCCAGACGAGCCGACATTTTTCCTAGAGGAACATCTGCTTTACTTATCCAAGAATGTAGCAATATTTTCTACATTGCGTCTGTCTCAACTTATTGTCAAGATGTACGTTAGTAGGGTACAGAGAAATTATAAAATTATGCCGACCCCAAACCCTTCTATGAAATTATATGAAGGCAAAGAGATAATTAATGCAAAATCATGTCGTTAAAATACGGCTTAAACATGAGAGTATTCCAAACTTATTCTCATTATACAGTCAAGTGTAACCTATCAACACTCGTAATGCAGAGACTCATAGCAGAATTTTCCACATCGTATAGTAATGGTCGTAGAATATTTGTATGATCAAATATTTATACATTGTCAATATTAATGAATTCACAGTTATATGACTACATGTGAAGAAACTATTTTCTAAAATAGTTTTTTGAAGATTATTGAAATAATCTTTTTGTCTTAGTCATTTAATAAGGTTACTATTGAACAGGCCATGCTCAGAGTTTCATTTAGTGATTGAATCCGGAATGAGGAGGTCAAACAAAGACTTAAGGTCTTTGACATAGTCGACTGAATTTGTAAGCTTAAGTGGTAGTAGGCTGGCTGTGCTATCCACGTAACATATGACCCCTGGGGAAAGCAGGTACTTGAGTGGAGACCGCGGTACACTTGCGGCATCAATAGAGTGACAATTTTCACAGTGTGGCAGTATCTGGATGAAGCTAGCCAAGGGGCTAGTCAAATCGGGAGATATATTTAGCAATGGGCTGATGATGATGAAGATATTTTGTTGTACTAGCATTTCTCAAATTTTCATGTCAATGTGAAGTTTTATCTTATCCGGAACTTACCTCCAACTTTGGCACCGAACGCTACGCCGACAGCGCAAAACGAATTATTAGCAACGGCAGCGACTTCCCCGGCACACCTGGTGCCGTGTCTGTTGGAGTCAATCATATCATACCGGGGCTGAGGATCGGAGTCGTGCGAGTTCACATCATATGACGCCATTGGGTCCTAAAAACAATTAATGGTCAGTATGCAAAATATACTTGAAATAAACTTATAAAACATTATATATAAAACAATTAGTAAACTATCAAGAAGATTTCTAAGTACCTAATCAGCATTCTATGTCTAATAATGATTAGTTAGGTCAATCTCATTGAAAGAATTAATACGATATTCAAATACTTAAAATACGATATTCAAATACTTAAAAGAGTTCAAGTAATTCATATGTAAATTTATTGTTGAATCTTCAACTAAATTTTCCATGTTGCATTGCCAACTGCAGCATTAAGGCATCAACCGTAATCTCATTTATAGGCATTAAGAAACCTCCTACATTCTAACACTGCGGCACATAATCGCCTAGGCGCAACCGCGACCCAATTCCCTATTTTCCGAAAGGCAACAATGAAATTAAAGCTGGCGAGATGAATCGTGTAATTTGAAACTGCAGCTTTTGTTCGGGAAATATCACTCTGGACCTTTTACCTTAGAATCCCTTTGCAAATGGGGAAGCCCAATGCGTCATTCCTGAATAGGTACTTTCCAAGGACACGTGCATCTATGAGAATCTTTATGAACATTGAATTTAATATTTATAGAAATCTTAAAGAAACAAAATCATGCTTTGATTACATACTAGATTATAAATTTATACAGCTTCGTGATTCCAAATTTTGAAAAATATGAATCTGAATTTGGCAAACAATCTTAATCTAAAATCTGTTAAATAAACTGCTGCTAAAATTCCACCGCCCATTTTGGTATCTGAAATACATTTTACATTTCATTATAAATATGAGCTGCTACCGGGTGCTGTATTTACGTTGCCGTAAAATTAATAAGAATATTTTAAGCTCGATAATGGAATTATGAATATTTTTCACATACTTTTGCATAGATATTTTCATAATTTCAATAAAAATATTTGTCACGCTCACGCTTATTATCTAGCCCACGGTAACCATAATTTAAGAGCATGTTTTATTGAGTCACATATAAATCTCAGATATATTTTAAATAAACATTTAAACTTCCATAACTCGAGAACAGATATTCGTACTCATCATACAAATATCTGTCCTTATCGGGTTTCCAACCGTGGACCTTTGGCTAAGTAGACAGGGGCACTGACCACTGGACCAGATGGCTGCCATTTTTATTTTTAAAGCCTAAAATTCTACGTGATTTTATAATATTGTATTGAATTATAATATTTTTAAATATATTGTTATTAAAACAATTTCATTTAAAACAAAACAGAAAGATGCTTGATCAAATTAATAGATAAGAATGTTTCTTAAATTCTGAAGACGCGTTTTATTCTAGTGCTACATTACAAACTTCGTATCAATATAAATTTTTCACTAATTCTTCGAAGAATTTCGTTCACTAATTCTTCATGAGTTTACTAATCCTAGTTTACTGTTTAAAAGGCTCGCTCAATTTGAATCTATAAAAGATGGTTTACATTCCATTCTAGACTAAGAAATTTATTGAAATTTACTTTGGAATGTCTGACATTTTGAAAAAGTGTATCATAAATAATGCTTTCTGTTTTCAATGAAGATTTTAAAAAAAATATCTATATAATAATAATCATTCACCAAGGCTTAACTTTTGCTTAAACTATCACTCTTCACTGAAGGATTGCAAATAAAAAGGAAGGAAAGATTGAGTAATGAAATCCTATTAAGTTATTTAATTAAATTAAGAGTACTTAGATAATATGTCGATAGAAGATGTCGAACCTGAAAGTAGTCGTAAAATAGACACACTCTTCTTATAGTTAGCGTAGGCTTTTATTTCACTCATTTAGCGCCATGGTTTTATGTGAATAGTGAGGAGATAGTTGGCGTAGTGGTAAGTGTGCTCTGTTTTCTCTTATGAAAACTAAGCTACTTTCGCCATAGGTGGTGGTTCCTAGAGTAATTGATCTTAAGAAAATTACCTTTATCTACCAATCAAATAAACAACGTGCTTAGTTTAATCATCGGGTTTAGATGGCATCACCCTCGCAATGAAAACATCTATACAAAACATCTGAGACGAATTAAATTATTAAATACAAAGCTACCGTGAAGTTAGTTGTGTGTTAATTCGGAACCTTACATTTGAACAAATAGAGAGTTTTGTCTATTTATTTGTGTGAGTTAAAGGAAATAATTGGATTTTCTCTCCTGATTTTAGTCTGACACTAGAAAATATTTTGTGTTAGACTTGCAGTTGACTGTTTTGTATCTATAATATACCTATTGAAGGAATGCAAAGATACAGAAGGATCCATTGTTGGATCTGATAAATGAAATAATTTACTGAATTTAAAATAAAAAAATGCAAGTTCTTAACTATAGTTAAACCTGTTTGATTAGTTAATGTAGCTCCAAGGAATATTGAATTACCTCCTCTAGCTGTATTTGTTTGTAGCCCGGATATTGTGAGTTTGGCTACTGAGTTTCGTGTAAAGTTTCTTCCTACACTTTTCTTAATTGATGTTCCAACGAGAGAGATTAATAAATATAATTATTTAAAATATCGGATTAAGATATTTTGAGAAGATTTTTTGATTGATTGTTTCCCTACTACTATTATCATTAACTTTTTTAATAAAATCTATTTTTTAATAAGGCTGTTTTATGTTCGTTAGTCTCGCTAAAACTGAAATACCGCCTGCACGGTTCTAATTTTTGTTTTGTTCACTTTGATGGATAACAAATAAAAAGGAAATTCCTAGTCTACTATCGAGTTGTACAATCCAAAACACAAATTGTATTTAATTGTTTCAAGGTTCCCGAATGTATATCCCCGCCCAATAAACTATATAAAAAGTAATATATAGTTATAGGTAAGCTTACGTAATTAGCTGCTATATCGGGATGGTCTGTTTCCAGGCCGTCGTCCAGGATCGTAACGACAACGCCTCGGCCGGTGATGCCTTCCCGCCACGCTGGGATCACATTCATGTCTAAGCCACCACCACGATTCTAAAAAAAAAATTATAATTCCAAGCATAATCGTAAATATTATACGTTCAAAAAAGGCAAATTTTGAAAATATTCTTCCTATTCGTCGAAATTCGCGCCACCTTTAAAATATGAGCTTAAGAGTGGAAAGGGAATTAAAAATCATTAAAGATTAATGAGTCCCAACATTACCAATTAAACTGAAATTAGCTCGTAATCGTTTTGCAAAAAAAACACTTTAAAAAATTCTAACAGAACAAGGAGGACTCGATTTAAATCTACTTTGTGTTTCAGGAAAATCATGTAATTGGGACGCGCCTATGTTTGTCAAATCTCGTTTACAATGTTAACAAGGCTTAAGAGTGTCTAATCAGGGTATTCGCGATTCAGCGCATTAGGATTCTTTCAAGAGCAAGCATTGGTAATAGAATTTTAATTCTATTTACTTAGACTGAGAGCGTTCTCGTTAGTCTTAACCGAGAAATCTACTCAAAGTTACAAGACTTACTTATTTTAGCATTACACAGAAACACTTTTATATAGGTTATATATAAAGTACCCATATATCAGATACATGGCAAAAGGTAAGGTAAATAAATAATCAATTGTAGTGTATAAGATTAACATATTATTATAATTATTATTTCGAAATCAATTTTAAGTCTTCCCAATCCCTCGACGGCTCGAGGGATGGGAGAATACCGCTCGTCAGAGGAGGCCCAGGGTCAGGACGACAGAGAGAGGAATCGGCGGACAATTCTGGCGTTATCGAGCAAGACTGCCCGCTGGAACCTCGCAATCATTGGTCCATCACCCAGTCCCAATCTCTTCAGATGGTGATGTTAATTATTATTATTATTTTTATTTTTTATTCTTCTTACAATTTATTTAACTTATTACTTACAAGATACCACATATGAGGCCACTTGGGATCATTCAATTGGAACTTGGAGTCGGCAGCCCGCGGGCGGCCTTTCACGCGACTGTTTTGAAGCTCTCTCTTGGACCCTGTTTCCCGTTTTGAGGCTGATGATGGCGCTGGCCCATCTGAAGACTTAGTTTCAGCTGTTAAAGAAACGCAAAATTAACACCTCATTTGAACTCCAAACATAATGGTAGATAGTAGTAATCTCTTACAGCTATCTGGGATTGAAGTCCGTACTGATTGACAGGGGACCATCACTTTATTTCCGTAGCAGCGTTTGCAGTAATGGTACTGCAAACGCTGCTGCCCAGTATATCACTACAGAGCAGGCTACGATGGGACTGATGAGCTTACTCCCTACACCCATGAGCGAGATTTTCGTCAAATGACTTGCAGTAATAAATTTCCGTTCTGTATATTCTGCTGCTAATTATATCAATATTCGGCAGGCTGATGACGTGACTGGTGTAGTAAATAGAAATCTATACTAAAGAATATGGACTTTTATCTTCTATGAAGATCGAAGATAAAAGTCCATATTCTTTAGTATCAAAACAGCCTCGATCGTATATATTTATTTTGTGATATATTAGTTTACCCAGAGATCGAAATTACATTTTTATAACACCAAAGATTTCAATTTAGAATTATAATGACAAGATGATGATGATGATTATGCTGTCAAAAGATTTTTGATCTCAATGAAGTCAAGCAGCAGTTGTAGTGAAGAATACAACTGCTGATAAACGTAATGAATCTGGATAAATATATATCGCTTTCAATATGGTTATCTATCAGTCAATTTGATGTTTTGACGGTTGTTTAATTTTTATGCGATGATGAGATGAACGTAATAACCAAAAGAGATCAAATATAATACAATATTGCCTCGAGATTGATTGAATGGGATTTATTGTTTATACCATTGCTGTTTATACCGATGCTATTAACCAACCTGTAGATGAGCTGTCTTGTAAAGGCTGTATAGGTATAAAATCTCTCTTTTTCCTCGAAAGCGCTCGTTGTTGTTTCGCCCACCGTACTCTTGAGTCTCCTTCTAGCTTGCCATGGTGCTCGTGCGCAGGAGTCAACGACCGCTTCGATATTGAATTATGATGGAAGTGATAGTGATTATCGAATATCTGAAACAAAGAAATTTAGTTATATAAACGGGATATTAGTAACAGATAAGTAATAAGTTCTTTATAGTGTATACCAAACACAAATTATTATTGTAAGGATCGTGAAATTCATGAAAAACACATTAATAGGACAAAGAGAAAACAATTGCCTTTCAAACAAAAGTTGGTTACAGTTAAATTGGTCGCGCTTACTGACCGAAGTGAAATGTATGCAATATGAATGGGATATTTACATGTTCAATTTTAAGTTTTAAGTGGGGCACTATAATAGTTATAACAATTACTCAGCATTTATTACATTGCTTAAATTAAGTTAAAGTTTTGTTTTAACATTTATGAAGCTGTATTTTATTAGATATAAATGAATCTAAATATTATTAAAAAATCAGCTCATGGATTTGATTCAACTTTTTGTTTATAAAAGCTTAAACGTCGAAATACAAAGTATTTTTTTTAATAGTACTAGATTGGGAATCTCTTATCATCGAATCATATAATTTTATACACGTATAAAACCTATTTGTTTTGTGAAAGAGTAAGCAACCTCTAAATTCACTAAGAAAATGTTAAGCTTGTATTAATTATCATCATTAAAGTTGGTTATTATAATATATCACAGATATAATATTATCAATTAAATGCAACCACAAAAAAGTTAAAGTAGATCGTGTCATAGATGTAGTTCTATAGTTATACTCAGTTGAATACTCCTCTTTACATTTAAAACACAAAATTCTTGATTGAAATACATTTGGGTAATATAATTTAATTAATTATTGTATTATAAATATTCGGCATAAAATAATCCTTATCATCCAAATAGAAAAACAATTAATTACTCAAAATAGCAAATATTCAATATAAAATTGTAACAAAAACTTTTGGGTATTTTAAATAGCAAAACGACCAAGTTGTTATTATTATCAGCAGATCATAATAATCTAACTATAAAGAACAAAGACACCGGTGAATGGACTAGATTGAATTCTATAAATTTCGGAGGACCATTGAAATATTTAGATAAAAATTCTTGCCTTCGGAGGATGAAAAGAAAACCGTAAATTTCTTTATTATAAGACTGTAAAATGTCTGTTGTCAGCTTTGTAGTAAGGATCCCAAAGGCACGACAGAATTTACGTGCAATTAATAATGCAATTTTATCTTGTAAAAACAAAAAAGTAACAAATTACATTATTAGTTCATGTTTCTTTTCAGACAAAATTATGACAAAAATCTCTTCTTGAACAAAAATTTCTTGACAAAAATTAATAAAAACACACTCCCTGGATATACTCTTTCCTTTAATTATCTATGTATCTCATTAGTTTGTTATCTGTAATTCAATATTATAAGTTGTTAAATTTTTAGCTTAAATCAAATAAGTCATAATTCTGGATTGTACTATCTAACAGTTTATAAGCAAGACTTGACTTTCATTTAGACCTTTACATTAAAGAAGATCGCATTTAAATAACACGGCACACTTTTTAGTTTTGGTTTCTTCAGCTGTGAGGGAAGTAGGTCTATCTATGCTGTCCATGTAGCGTCACTTCCGCTTATGTAGGTAACAGAAAAAACAAAATCACCTGTCGCTACATGAATGCCTCTTTACCTCTGTGTGGACAAATCCTGGCATGCAAACTAATAATTACATTAATTATAGTAAATATAAAAAGTTTAAATGTTAATTTCTCTGCTTAGCCCCGAGACTAATTTTAAAATAAACATCAGTTTTTAGCTTGAAAAAGAAAGTATAAATTAAAATAATAGGTAATAATAACTGTAATATTTAAAATTAACTAGCGCTAGCTGAGTGTTATAATAAAACTAAAACAAAATAACAACAAAAACTGATGGAGCCAATTAATTTGGAGCAAATAGATCTTATCATCGATTCTGCTACCATAAAGTATATTTAAGAAGGTAGAACAAGTATTACACAGTAAAGGGCACATTCCTTTCTGCATGGAAGAAACAGTTGAATTTACAAATTAATTACCCAGCAACAAGAAAGTGCTTTATTACCACTCTTTATTTTATAAATAAAACGAGTAACAACACAATGACCAGTTTCACATTCAGTAATTTATTTCAAAAAACAACCAGATCTTCCGGTGGTTGTGACGGCGTCGCATAAAGATTTTTAGTGGCATCCATTTTGTTTGCCAGCAAAAGGTATAAAGTTCCGGTTACTTAAATTATCTGCAATGCGGCCTCACATGAATCAATAAAATTTAGTGGCTTTTTATTATTAAAGATCATATTCGGTCACCAGTGGAATTTAACAATTTTGCGAGTAGTGGTCGACTACAAATATTCACAGAAGTAAACTTTTCAGTTCAAAAGTGTACAGAAATGTATACGTGTAAAATTTGCAGAGGTAACGAACAAGCTTAGTGTCTTTTATCGTTTGTAGCATGAAAAGTGCTCTGAAGAGCTCTTAGACCTTATCCCTCCCTCTCCTTTCGTCAGAAGCACGCGTGCTGTTCTACGCAGACACTCTTTCACTATCTCCATGTCTACTTTACGCCTAAGAGATTCAGTGACTCCTTTCTTTGTCTAACAGACAGAGCTTGTAATTTGGGCCGGCAAGATGGAGGTGGCTTGGACTCCTCTACTGCTTACCATCAGGTAGTGTCTGAGTTTTTTAAATTTTATATAATATATAATAAAAATAATAATATTAGGCCTACTGTGACTGTTTAACCGTCACAGATGAGTTTAGTCATTTTACGAATTACAAAATGTGTCACAGGTTACCAACAATTATTGTACTATGTGACGTCACAAATATTACTAAGTAGACAAAGACTGATCGTAAAACAGCGAAAATATAGTAAAACGGAAGATAAGGAGCTAATAATCGTGAAAGCCTTGAATTAAGTGGTATTTGGTATCTAGTTGAGTCTGTAGCGTCGGACCACTTGATCTGAATGTAGTTGAAGTATTGATTAGTAAAGTGCGCTATTTGACAGTGAAGCTCGACATAGATAATTTTATTTTATAAAAAATAATATTAGAATACTTCTTAAGTGCCTAGAAGTGCGTTCAGTATTCACATCATAATCCGACTAAAACATCGATCAAACCGTTCATCTGTAGATATATGATACATCGATATCTAAATCAGCCTGAACTACTATTTCGTAAGTGGGGGGTTTGGGTAAAGCGAGCTTCCTCAAAACTCCGTACCAAGTAGTTTATTATTCAATGAATTGTAAACTCTTGCATTGGTTCTTCCATTTTACACGTTCAACTCTCCCCTCCAACAAAGATAACGTCAATTCAAAGTTTCATTATCAATTTTCTATGCATTAAGTTAGGTAAGAAATTCGAATGAATATGAATACTATATACTTGGATATTACTTGGATATTTGTATCATAGATAAGAGTCCGAGAAAGTATCATTACGTATTGAAGCCCCGCTTACATCGTTTTATGTATATTGTGAAATATAAATATAATAGAAACAAAAGATGTGTATATTTATCATTTCAATTACTACCTTTAAAGATTAATTACCAGACAGATATGTAACCTAATAACAGAAAAATTGACAGATTTAGGGACCGCTCACATACATATGAATAATTGATTGTAATAATTCAATTTGAATACTTTAAAAACACTAATTGAGGCGTATGTCGACTCTAAATGAAACAAATGTTCCACCAAATAAATTCCATCCCAGATCAGGGAAAACGGGATTTTAAGCAACGTCGATAATACAATAAATTGTTGACCCAAATGCTATTAATACAACTCAGTATTGTTAATATAAAAATCAATTTCGAAGATTACGTACCCTACCATTTATATCTTTCATTTTCTCGGTACAATATATTCGTATTTAATAAATAACGTTGAAGTATGTGCGTTGAACTTCATCATCATCATCTTTGTTATCATATCAGTCGAGAGTCGTCCACTGCTCCAAAATGACGCTCTCAGAGCCCTCCTCGGCCCTGCTTTATCAAATTTATCAGGCGTTTAGATTTATGCAGCAAATAATTAATTTATCATGTAAAGCAGGTAGTAATAAGCAGGTAGTAAAATGAAATTTCCCCAATTTTCCTATCAGTTAAGAAACTGTTGTATGCTATTTTCTTTGAGCATATATTAAGTCTCCACCAGCAGAAAATATAAAAATCGTGAGCCCATTCCTTTAATCCAAAAATGTTATGTTTCCAAACATATCCGAATGAATTTTCTGGTGAACGAAAGAAAATACATAATTTAAACATTTGAAATAAGAAAACGTTTTCTCAGCCGAAGATAATCTCTGGAAGCTGCGAACATTTGCGAAAATACATTACATATTCAACGAAAATAAGCTCAAAGTTCTTGTGGTTTTTTTGCAACTACCCACATGGCTGCAGAAACGGAGAAATTCATTTTAAAGCCGTACGGCCAATGAGAAGTATATGGTGGTCCTTGCGTAGTTAATGCCAGAGGCTGTTTATGAACCGGCATGGAATTAGCGACTCTATGTCGCGAATTAACTACGTAAATTAGGAAGTAAATTAACAGCATTGTATTGTACTGGACCAAACAGGTTATCCCACCTGTTTGGTCCAGTACCAAACAGGTGGGATATAAAGAGGCTTATAATGACGATAATTAAAAAGAGTAGTGACAGAATCACAGAGCTATATAACTTTAGAGACAAACACGGATGATCAGGAAAATCTATGGAAAATAAATAATGTTAATAAGTCACTAATTTTTCTCTAACAAATATAGAAATTATAAGTAAACTTAGAGCATCGGCTTTGGGGAATGATACTTTACAAATGGAGCATCAACTGCTATTGAGAAATCATAATCAGATTTGCAACAAAAGCAAATATCATGGGAAAAGGAAAAGAAATAGTCTGTTTCTATTGAATATATAAAATCAAAGCTATTAACATACTTATGACCACGATCGACTGCTCTAATCATGCGCAAATGTGTGTATTTTCTACGTCAAAAATATCCTCCCTAACATTCTTTAATATTTTACCTTTCATATTTTCAGTATAAAAGTGAATGGTTTAATTCATAAATCAAAACCCCGTATCAAAAGATTTATGTATTTGGTCTATAAAAGGCTAGATAAAGTTATTGGAATAGTTTCAAAAATGTTCAGAGGATGCCTTTAAAATAGCCTTTCGTAACATATCTTAGTCTCAACATTCTAAGCTAAAATGTATCCAAAATCGAGCCCCCTGATAATACAGGCTCCACTCATACGGAAAAAGGACTCCGTGTCTATAATTATGCTCTTATTTGTAATTCGGGAAATTTAGTCGACCATAGAAAGGGTCGCTTGTCCTATAAGTAGGTAGAATATATTCTGACGACCTATTTACATAAAGGGCAGCAGAGTATCGATGAAAGATGTCTTGTTTATGAATTCCGGCAACTACTTGCGAAGTCGGCGGTTATACCACAGGGATATGAACTTTGTCAGTATTTTAACATAATGGGTTTTATGGCTTTTAGTAATTATTTATTTATCAATTTATGTACACACAAATACAATTAAAAGGACACAACAGAATATTTGAGAATTGTACAAAGGTACTACTTATTTCTATAAGAAATCTCTCTTTCTATAATTATTTCTATAATTTCTATATAAAATTATATATATTTCATTTAAAAACAAGTACATAATAATTAAATTAATTTTAGTTCTTGTCGTTTGAGCAGACACAAAACACTTCATATACTTTTTATAAGGTATTCACTTGTTTATAATGAATGAATTTAATCAGTAAAATTGTATGACACTTCATAGAATCAGAGTACGTAATCGTTGAATAATAGAAGAACATCGGTTCTAATTTTAAATAAAATATATCTTATTTTACTAAATAAGACAAGCACAACAATTACTTAGTAACTAATATAAAAAAATTATATCAAGTATCTAACACACTATAGAAAATAAGCAGGTGAAAGTTGCACCTAAATTGAAAATCAGACTAACAATAAGAGTATACAAACTAACAAGGAGGACTATACAACTGTCTGCCTTTTTCAACTTATTTCGTTATGCGGGTCTGCTCGAAGAAATTCCATTGTTTAATTTTTTGAAATAAGCAGATCCTTTGTGCTCAATTTCCACCTTTTCAATTATATATTAATTTTGTTGTGTGCATAAATAAATAAAATAAATAATAAATAAACAAATTCCTTAAAATATAACTAGTATAGTTTCATAACATCATTCAAACTGTGATAAAGGAATTCTTTTATCGCCGTTTAAATAACGTATAGACTCAGTAGTCCAGTCTGTATTAAACTTTATTGCTTTCAGTCCTGACCATTCAGGAAATAAGAGCTGTAATGGTGAATCCTTTAGTTGTGTGCGTTCACGTGACGAAGGTTGTAAGTTGAGAACGCTTCCGATGGACCTCGCCGTAGAAGCAGAGAAAATATACTTTCTAGGCTAGTAATGACCTATTTCGCGCTCACTGGCACTGCCAATTTGCACAAAAAAGAAATTACTTAGCCATGAAAAGTTAAAATAGTTCTTATACCGATTGACTTAACACCCTATATCGGGGAACTATTTTAAGAAATTGATATTTCATCCATATTTGTAATAGTCATAGCCATGACGTCTGAGTCCTGTTAAATTTATGAAATATGTAATAGTTGAGTAAATATGTTATTATTTTGTTTAGTTTCTTTTATAAGTCCTTTTTCTTTAGCTAGTATCTTCCTATTACTCTTAAAACCACATAGTTGATGTAACGTGATAATTAAGGATAGTTTTTACATTGCGTCAAAATAATGTTTTGCGAATCGATATCAAATTATTATATATTATATAATTTTTATATCTTTATTCTTTATAATTATAAAGACCGACATTTTGTAACAATGCTGTTGTTTTTCCCCGTGTATTTTATGTGTCTATAGAATATGTACTTTTATCTGTTTAATACCATTACAAACTCAAATAAGAGCAAACTTCTGTCAATAATAAACAATCGAACGTCTTCCTCAATTTTGGCTAAAATAAATAATTAGAATATAAAAATAGAAACCAATAGTATGTTTTTCAATACCTTTTAAATTAAATAAAATTCATTTGAAGATTTAAAAATTGTTAATAGAAATATTTAGATACTAGTAATGATCTTGGTCAAACCATAAAAGAGTAAAATATAGACAAGGTTCAGACTGTCGCATGACAATGTGTCATGTCAGTAAAAATGGCAACATCCTACTACCAAGGCCCTAAATGTCAGTATGTCGCTTGATCTAAAGGCGATTGTTCATAGTTCCTATCGTATTGTCAATGAGGCGTGGTTTTATTTATTGTAACTATGTCTTCAGAGTTCTTCAAATAACGAACGCAACAAATAAAGACTGTAAAAAAACTTATTGGATATTAATATTGGTCGATTACCTAATAATTCTTAAGGAAAATTGGATTGAAATAAGAAGATTAGGTGTAAAAGTTCATCTTTATAAAAGGATTTCAGTGTCAAACGTTATAAAAAGGCACAAATTCCTAGATAATGGCAGAGTTTATAAAATCTAAATGCGATTCAAAAAGATTTCTTTCTTTCCAATCATCGTCGCTTGGTAAAGTTTTTAAATTGGCTTTTATTTCAATATAGTATTCTGTGGAAATAACGAATCTTTTAAAAGATAAATTGTATTGATGATCTTTCAAATTGTTGAGCTTTATTATGAGCATCTAAATAACAAAACATTTTTTTTTACTGGTAAACTTTTTGTTTTAAAAATATATAAAATAAGGTATTTCGAAAACAAAATGTAAGTAATAAACATTTCTAGATACCTATTCAATTGTTTTCCTTAAAAGGTTTTAGGGATTTTATAGCAAAAAGGGTATAATAAATTGAAAACTTTTAGTTGAAAAATAAAATAGCCAAGTATTTTAAGATAATCTTTTTTGTAACAAAGATCCATAAATAACACTTTTAATGTTAATAGCTTTTAGAAATTTTTTGTCTTAAGTTCCTGTTGAAAAAACATAAGTATTCAACATAATTATTATTCATAGTAATGTTAACTGAAAGGTTTTGGAGTTCTACGTATTTTTCCACTCAGTCATCGATTTAAAAATTCATGTTTCCAGTTATCCACACGGAGCCCGGCCCGGCATCCCGTTGTCATAGCAACGGCTCTACCTGGCATTGATCTCCTTTACCCCATAACAGTAAATTTTCTCCCTCTTTCTACCTTCATCAACTGTTCTGTGTAAAACATGGGCGCCTACGTAACGATACTGATGCGACGGTACATAATAAATCTTCATTACAGTAGTTGATATTTATACATGGCCCTTTTCGTGTATAATGCTCACCTCACATATATTTTTGAACGGCAGACACAAATCTTATGTTTTTCGTTACAGCACACGTTACAAGTAAAACTAACCTTTCAAATAAGTACTCGATTTCTTTTTTCAACTACATCAAATAATGTAATCTTATCTTAACTCTTGTAAACACCAATACTGTGCGTTTTTTAAACTGGAGATTAAGAAAATTTGTGTCTAAAATGCGAATAACGGCGATCCATTATATTAATTTTATTAAAACACAGATTTTTATAATACCACTAATTTCACTTGAGCTATTTATGACAAGACACGTAATTACATTTTCGTTGTCGCTTGAACAAAAAGGACGCTAATAAACGACATCTTTATAATGTTCCTCTGAAAGCTTTATGTTATAGTAAAGGTCGCAAATTTAAGCGAAATACGACCACAGTACAATGACCTTTCGGCTTTTGGGTAGAATAGCAAAAACAGAATGTGCACATTGAAATTATCGAGATGGAGAGCGGAACCAGCCGGCGGTTGCCGTAGCAACGGGCGTGACCCACTGAAACGCAAACAAATAGGCTTATTACACTTTTGCAGATGTTACCCTAACGATTAACTTATAGGTAGAAATTTTTCCGAAAATTATTAGCAGCTATTTTCTGAGTAGCCTTTTTAGTCGTGAGTATCCTATGATATTTGAAGGATGCGTACGTGTTCCGGTTAAGAGTTACACGCTCTGAATGTGTAATGAAACAAAATATTAAATCCCTAACAAATGTTATTAAAAAGTAAAATTAACTTTCTCCAAAAGGCAGTATGACAATACCGTATATTTTTATTAAAAAGTATGACAAATGATTCTAAAGACACTGCTTTTGCACAAAGAGATAGGAAGAAAGGAAACACCTCTTTGGTGGCAATAAATTGGTAACTCGAAAAACCGGCACGTATTTTTCTGAGTAGAAAGGGCAAAGGTAGGAACAAGTAGCCTTCATAAGGCCTTAATATACTTAACTTTGGTATGAATACATCAATGACTGTTTAATTAAAAAAAATATCAATGTCACAAATACCACTTTGAATTTAATTACAATAAGATCAATATCTTTAAACTAAGCATAATTTGTCTGTTTCCAAATCTCCTATCCTAATTAACTGAAAATTTGTCTCTTTATTGCAAGGTCATTATTTACTTGGTTACTCGGCAATATCATTTTACAGAATAGTATTTTGTTGTACTTACTCTCGGCGGTCTAGCACAAGAGCAAGATTAACAGTTCTAAATATTTGAGAATTTCCTTTGGCGGCAAAGGCTTATAATTAAACATTACACAATAGCATCTGACACAAACGCACCCGGTTCCATGGCGACTGACTTTTGAAAGAGTTTATCTGCAATGTATTTTCTTGCCATGAATAGGCCGTGTCAGATTAATGGAATTCTTGATTTAAATCGAGAATTAAATACCGACAATTCTTAACATTATTATGTTGCTATAAAGATGTGAATATTTGGCCCTTTGATGTTTGATATCAAATCTTGCATTTTATAATTAATGGTGGCACGCATGTCCTACCTTTCTAATCCAGACACATCCTGAGAAGGTTTATTCTTAGTATACTGAAATAAAAATTTAATTCTTATGATAAGTCGAATTTTACTGGTCATTTTAATAAGGAATATATTTTAGTTTCTATAGATTGCAATATACATGTGTGTGTTGTATTTATTTATCAATTTTTTTACTTACTTAATATTTGTATATTTAATAACATCGTCTATCGATTGAACTTCTATTCGTTATACGATGTTTTATTTCACTAGTTAGCAATCATATAATACTTTCAATGGAAATGCGTTTTATTTTTCTCATAGGATTATCACCCATTAGTACACAGAGACTACCCTAACTAAATCCAGACTGCAAAATACAACTGAGTTTACCAAAGTTTGTAACCTTTTGTTGCCCCATTTGTTATAAGAAATAAATATATCTTATTTATAACAACACCACTATATGCCAAACTTGATTCAAGACCGTTCCTTTTCAAATGGATGGCTTTTGAAATACCTTGGAAAGCGTAACAACACAACGTTGCAGTAAATATTTGACGCCTGCCCCAAAAGTATCGCAGTTCGAATCCTGTAGGGATTTAGAATCAGTTTCGAGAAAGAAGAGCAGTAGCCAGTTGAAAACCAACTTTACAAAGGAAGTTTTAAGTGAGCTATTTCAGCATTTTTGCGTGGAAATATCTACGTTACTAACGATCAAAGAAAAAGGAAATCTCAGAGAAATATTATTCGCTGGCGGTAAATAGTTTCGTTCGGAACTTCGGAATTCGATGCACTCATACACTCTATATAAAAGTTAGAAGATCACAAAGTGGAAAGATTTACATTAGGTTAACACTGCTTTTGTGGAAAATATTCCAAATTCCTTGTTACAAAATAATAATATAGATTTTTTTTTTACTCTGTTGTTGTAATTCAATAGGAAAAAGACCGTGAATATATGTAGAAATATATCAATTATGTAAATGAAATGCTACATTTTAGTGTCAGTTTGATTCGGCATCTGCTTTCTTTCTGTGTATGTCCCATATAGGCAAGGGCTGTACAGCAGGGTGGATGAAAAGCTTTTGTTTAATATCAATGTACAGAATATTAAAGTTATCATGCTATCAGTCTCTATTGAGGCGGCCGTTGCGGAGCAAAGGCTTCCGCTATCGATTTCCAGATGGAACGGCTGTGCTCAACTCTGCCTCCATCCCCAGATACCAATTAATAAAAAACATTATATGCACACACTACAGCTTTTTATACTAAGTTATCTTAGAATTTGGGTAAAATCGGTTTCTGTGGTTTAAAAAAAACACCATACTACAATCAATATTTAAGATAAAATTGGATTGGATTTTGTACTGGATTTAAATCATACATGTGTCGAAATAAAATTTTAGTTTCATATATTATTTATATTATGAAAATGAAAAACAAACTGCATAATTTCTAATCGATATGGCAGTCTTTGATAAGTACATTCTCGAATTTCAGCAAAATATCTGTGTTCGGTTTTTTCAATATTCTATAACTTGTATTGATAACCTCAGTACATTTATAGAACACCATATTTTCCAATGCACCATTATTGACTAACTAAAATCATTATCTGTCTTTCCTCACAAATTTCAAAGCAAAAGTTTATATTGTGATAGTTAATAGGACTCGTAAACCTTCGCTCTATCATCGATCTCACCCCAAACAAGTGACCTACAAACTATTTTGTATTACAAATAAAGGTCTCGGCTACTAAGGCAGCCACCAGCCTTTTAGGGTCCGTGGCTAAAAGAGGAAAACGAAACAGATATAGTCTTATAATGTCTATATATGTTAGTCAGTGCTATGTCACTGCCGAATCCATCATGCTCAATACAAGGACATGAACACGGGTCCTTTTATGTCCTTGTCTTCACTATTTTAGCCGTGAAGCAGTTCGCAGAGTTTTGTGGAGCAAAGATAAGCATGTATTCACAGAGTATATAGTAGAAATTTCAATGCACCAATAATATCAAGTAAATTTTTAAATTGAAGCTTTTTATAGGTGATGGTTGTTTGGATACTCTGTTTGTTTGACATTATTTGTTCTTTATTTGGAACAACTTCAAGAGACGATCCAATTATTGTCCAGCTTGAATTCGTTTTTTGATGAAGAAATGTTTTCAGTAACATAGCGTAATGAATATTTTATGAGCTCTTAGTGACAATAGCTTTGTACTTGAAGATCGTTCACAAGAAAAATGAGGACGATATGTCGAACGATATTGAGCTACAATGATGAAGCGTTTAAGTGATAATGTTCTCGACAATTTGTTAAATCCGCCATCGTTACGGAACCCTTAATATTTGTTGGTCACTTTTTATATAACACAAAGAATTATTTACTTAGGTCTAGGACAATATTGTAACAAGCTTGAAAGGCAACACCTTCTTGAAGGAAACTAGGATAATCTCGAAACACACTCGACTATGGAAAAGGCAATTTTCTAGATTATTATGACATAAGTATTAGATAAATCGGTTTTCATCAACAAATTACCTATAATCGTTGCCTAAGTAACACAATAGTTAATCCAAATCAATCAATTTATACCATTTAATCACGAGCCTGTAGTGTCCAGAGAGCTTTAAAACAACGGTGGAGGAACGCGGGCAAACGTTCCCGTAATGCCGATATAGGCCCCAAAGACCGCTCCATGACCTGTGACGCCATTTTATATCAATGCCGTCCTCAATACACTTTAGACAAGTAGTAGAGCAAAAAAGTCTTTAAATCTCTGATATAAAAAATTCTATATAACCGCATAAACTAAATATTACTTATTATATTAGATTTGTTATGTACCAAACTTCATGTTGACCTTACATATAAAATAGGCCTTATATAAAAATGCATAAGTATCATATTAAATTATACTAAGATTATTCTACTCTTGGTTTTTTAAATATCCTCAGGTAAAAATTGGTTTCAAATCAACTTAATATTTTTTTTACATGCGAAAAATATAAAAAGATGTTATACACAATAAACAAAAATAATGAACCTAAAACTAAAAAAAAAATTAAAAAATATAATGTAACAACTAAAATATATTATTAAAACCAGTATCTTCGGATCCTTACCTAAAACGAATCCCTTTAGGTAAAGATCCGAAGATACTGGCTGGCTGTCTAGCTATTCAAAGGGGGAACCCTTTGAATAGCTAGACTAATTCTTAAAAAAAATATTAATGATTATAATTTTTCTTACAATTAATTTTAGTTTCTAAATAATACTTTTGTTTCTGATTTAAATAAATAATATTAAAACAAATAACTATTTATTTACTTTATAAACTGTTAACTTAAGCTGATTAAGATCAATTTAAGATTATGTCCGCTCCGTTTAGTTTTGATTAAAATAATGATATATTTAAAAATGTTTTTACTTACATTACATCACTCAGTTCATCGGAGTGTAAATTAAGCTTCAAAACTTTTGATTACGCTTAATTTTCCTTATATAAATTCTGAATACAAGCCGGCATTTTATTTTCGGCCGTCAATTATAATAGGCAGTACTAACTGGACTTGATCCCGGATTATAGTAGAACCCAAAATGAGGTCACCCCTTGGGATATATTACACACTTTAGTTTTGCTTGATTATAAACATGATGAGGTTTTACGGCGGCTGAATTCCTAAATAAGTACGATAAGAAAATCAAGTCCTCCTTTTAAATATAAAAACAAATTTTAAATGGAGATAGGGAACTTAAATGCCAATTGAACCTCCTTTGATAAGACACTGAAGAATTAATTATAGTTTTAGATCTAAATTTTTTTTATATAAATTAGAAATACATACAGTTTAGCAGTTTTATGACTACTTATTCAATTTTTTATAAAAACATATATATAATTAAGGCAATAATAGCGAAAAATAATTTCGACACTCACTCAATACTAACTTTGTCCTTTAAACTATTAATTTTTACAGCTAACACTAAAAACCATATTAATTTATCTTAAAATTGTATATGTCGACGTTTGTCATGTTTCTCATATTTAAAATTTGTTAAGCATACAAAAACTGGAATGTTAATTTTATTCATGAAAGTTTATAATACAATTTTCACCTTAGTCATCGTGGAAAAATATGAAATATTTACGGTGGAACTTCGATAAAAAGGATTTTTTCATACCTAATTATTGTGTACGTTTGATCAGGTATGACTATATAATGTAGGTCTATATAAAAACAGGCTTTTTAGGTAAATGTTTGTTTAGAATAGAGCTAGATTCAAAATAATATATAACTACATTAAATTTATATATTTGTAAGCATTCATTCTGATGGAATATGCTGTAAAAATATTTAGCACTACATGGATTAAAAATTCATTTTCAAAGGTGCAGACGTAGCGAATTCTCGTTTAGCAGCGCGCCTTTTCGATTGTATACTAAACTAGAACAACAAATTCTCGTGTATTTTTGCTTGTTAAGAATTCAGAATGGTCTAGTTGTTCGAGGAATTACTTGTGGCTATTACAGGGCTTTTTTGAGATACTTTGTATATTGAGAACGCCTCCAATTCAAGACACGTTATTTTTAAACCAACTTTGAAAAATAAGGAGGGTCTTTGTTCAAATGTTGATGACTCTCCTTATTTTTTTATCTGTTTGTTCACTGACTTCTGTCAATTGTGGACTAATTTTTAGTTTCGAAACTGAAAATTAGTCCACATTGGTTGTCGTCACATCTAGGCTTGTGTTCACTTCAGGATCGACTAAGTTGGGACTGATGGGATCCGAGAGAAATACAAAAAATAACCGGTTTTTTTAAAACTTACGACTTAGACGGATAAAAACAATATTTATATACAATATTTATTATAGTGTATAATGATTAAATACTAGCTGCACAATTGGATTCGCACGGGTTCTGTACGAGATTGTACATGAATAGCATAAAATAAGCCACCCGAAGTTAATAAGGGATATTTCTATGTTAATCGAATATTTTGTGAAAATTCAAAGATTTGTCACTGTAATCAGTCTAATTCATTTTATTAAAGTCAATTAATGAAATATTTTCTGTGCTGTTTCGATTTTTATACAAATCTAACAATTAAGAACACAGCTAAAAATAATTAGCCAATTCTGTACAGTCGCTCAGAACTTACGAACATGAGTATATATTGTAAATTGTATGTGTATTTCGTCGATTCATTTTTATTTATAGAATAAATAATTTAATTTTGACATTTTCCTTATATAACAGTAAAAACGTATTTGTGGTAAATATTTCATTTAGATAGCTCTAACAAAAACAACAAACATTCGTTCAATCTTTTAAGTACCAACTTACACATATAATACAATGACATGTAATTTATCTTAAGATTACATCAAAGTGAAATGTTTCAGTTGTGAAAGCTCTGTAAGAACAAGATAAGCTGTAACGTCTCTTTACATAAAGCTTCTGACATCTAAAGCTCAAGAGAAACACGAAATTTTGTAACAGGATCTAGTACTTCACGCTCAAAAGAAGTTAATTCATTTGACATTGAAAAAATCAAATTAAATTCTAATAAAATTGACCCATCCATGGATCAACCTTAACAATGTTGCTTGTTATCGAAATCAGAGCTCATGTACCACTATAACAACATGGTCCTCGTTTCATAATGTTTATCCGTTGGAAAAGTCACTTTCAAACTGATTAGCATGATGTGCGGTCTTCTGTACTTTTGTAACATCCCGTCAAGCAAATATCGCTAATGAAGAAGTGCATGCGTCCAGTTTACCGCTATATTTACGTTCGCGTTACAGATGTTTAGCACCTAGCTCTCGGCCGGCTTATTAGACCTTATTCGGTAATTAATGGAAAATTTACCTAAAGACCAGACCCAGAAGGTTAAATTTTTGTACACCTGTAAAGGTGCATGCATCAGAAATTTATCTATTACAGGACAAGTCATTATGAAAGAAAACATTAAGATTAAACATTAAAACCATAAAATAAGTGTCACAACAACATTCTTAGAAAAAAACATTTGATTCTTGTATTGTGGCTTCTTAATGTAGCGAACACGTAGAAAAAAAAAAGACGAAAAATTGCTTATACTATATATTTCACACCCTTATTATTACATACTTTATATTACAAAAAAAGAGTTAAAGATGAACATTGCAGGTTATTTTTTTTAAAAGTGCTTATTATATATTTAATAAATGTGAAATTAAGCAGATTTTTTAAATTACTACCGTAAAATTAGTTAAATGTTTGAACTATTCTACATGTAGTGAAGAGAAATACTAAATCTTCACTAATCATGATAATAAATAATAAATAAAAAGAAAAATTTCGTTTCCATATTAACGATGTAAGTAGATTATTTCTTCTAAGAAATAAGGTACGTAAAAAAAGTTACTAAACAAAAAAGCAGCCTCTTTTTAAAAGTTGATAAAATTTGGATTCGATAAAATCTGCCTGTCAAGTCATTTTATTGGTTATCAGCTGAATTGAAAAAGTTTATTGCCCAATCACAACGGGAGGTGGTGTTAGAAATGACAGCTAATTTTCTGATCTAATATTTATTTAAGAAAAATGAGGTATCGTAGCAATTTCGCCCTTTCGATTTGGAAGCGACCAATCAACATGAAAGGTGTATTCCTCGTTAAGAAGAGCATATCACCGGGGATAGTGCAAATCCACTAATCTCTCATAGGGCCCCGTGCCTGCACAAAATTCAGTCTTGGTTATAAGTTGATAAGTTTCTTATTTCAAGTGCTCTTAAAACTAATTTTTACAATCAGCTTCATTTTGTCAGATACACTGAATTATCCAATGCTAGTTACTGTTGTGTGTTATACTGTTGTACACTTGTATAGTATTTTATAATCCTACAGACTCACATAGATTGATAATTGATAATTTTATTTGAAAACGATTTTTGATGATGCCTTTCAATTAAAACTGGTATCTGCATGACATTTACGATTCTTCGTTGCAAACTTCTTGGTGGAAATGCGATAGGTTACAGACAGTTCCCCTGGTAATATTTTGTGCATTTACGGGACTTATGAATCACAAATACTTATTTATTATATGTTTATTCTGGCATCATTATAAGCGAAATCGGATGATATATTAATTTGGTTTATTAATGTAGTCCATTTCAAATCAGCTGGCTTTATTCTTGGCCAGGGTAACTGATATATATGTATTAGAAGTAATTTTAATTTCAATCGAACTCTATCCCGATAAAATGTATACTTTTTACAATTTTGGATTTTCTTGATGCATGCGGCTGCAAACACATACATTGTGAAATTTCAGCTTATGAAATCTAAAACTGATTATGAAATCTAAAGAAGAGGTCACCCCAAAGTGAAATAATGGCCCTAAAATAAAAAAGATAGCACATTTGTTACTTTTATAGATGTACACAGGCGTAAACTACTAAATGTACTAAATTTACGGTGAAATTTAAGCGGGTGGTAGCAAATTGCACCTAGGGGACGGTAATTATAAAATGTGTCGAACCAACAACTGGGGTCACCATTAGATTTGTTTTTTGGGATATACTGGTGTTTATAAAAATATTATAAAGACGGTAAGCTATTCCGGTAGGGATATTTAATTTTTCAGTACTTTGTGAACAGGTTGTTAGATAAGTATATATTTCATGCAAATTTAGAGTATCACGTCAGATTGAAGCATGACATTCAAACGAAGGAATAAAGAAAGAAGAAAGAAATTATTTATTTCGCAGATATAATAACGAACAATACAAATACTCACAGAAAACAAGCTACATAGGTCAGGTATTCTTGAGTTATTACTAATTTGAGAAGGTCCTCAGCGCAACACCTAATTTTAGAGTCGAAAGTATTTCAGCATTGACAACACAAGTTGCCTGAATGCTTTCGACTTTAAAAAATTCAAATATGTAGATTTTTATGTAGGATTTGATTATTTGCGTTAGATGTATCATTGTTGAGTTCTTTTAAGAATTTCTCTATGAACTAATCTCTTAAAAATAAAAGAAAATTTGGGCCCGTAGCCATGGGATGAATGAAAACTCACGAACTTAAATAATCCGGGTCTCCGCTCCCAAGTCTGTACTTACCAAGTCAGTTTATTTACAAAATAATATACGAGCAAGAATTTAACTAATCTCTCAACAAAAAAAACTAATTTATGTAATACGCATTATTAAAAATGTTTTATATATAATGTCCCATAATATCCTTAGTCTTAAAAATATACGGACACAACATAAACAGAGGTCTGTTCGTTGAAATGACAGCGCTGAGGTCAAGTACCGCACTTCAATTTCGTTATTATGTAGGTACAATTTAAAACCGTACAAAGGATTAACCTGGTTATAATTTAAGGAATTAACAGAAACTTATAACCTATAACCATGGAGTTAGATATAGAATTATTTAACACTAGTCTGGCTCTTCTATACTCCGTACAGAAGGCAAAAAGCTCATCTTATCTTCAATATTGAGTCTTCTTGTGAAAACTTTTAATTGGCTTTCTGTGGTACATTTTAAGTTATTATATTGATCATAGCTTTTGATTTCCTATGAAATAAATAAATAAACAGGCAATTATATGAAGTGTCTTGTAATAATTTGAATGGCTAGAACGATCCGCTTCTAAGTCTCCAAATGGGTGTGAGAAAATTTGTCCGCTATAGCTTTATTGAAATTATTTATCAAACTTTTAATTAAATACTACCTTTGCCAGTAACTTCCTACGAGTACAATCAAGAATGAAAACTGCATTCAATTCCATGCAGTAGTTTTTGAATGATGCGTGTACAAACAAACAGACAGAGAGACAGTACGACAAAAAGTATAAAAACTATTGTTTTGGCTTCTGATGGTCTATAAATCTTATATCCATAACGCAAAGTACGTTCTTTACTAACTTAAGACTAAGAACAAACTCAACCAGACTGCAAACATATTCGTCAACATACAAGTGTTGTTAAACTTTATAAGTAGATGTATAATTAGCATAAAGTCGGAAGTTCTACCGCAAAGGTGATAACTAAGTTTTGACGAACAGACCTACATCGCCACCGGGGCTTTATTAACATTCATTGGCAAGTAACAAGTTCATTGGTCTAACAGTACCTCCTCGAATAAATAAAGGTGGTGTCCGTCCGTTATTATTTTCAACCGACTTCAAAAAAGAGGAGGTTCTAAAATCGACTGTATTTCGCTGTCAATTGTGAACCGATTTTTAAAAAATCTTTTTTATTCGACACAGTATATTCCCGATGATCCCAGGTAAATCGAGGGCAACTTTCAAATTTAATAAGCACTTGTTTTATCTAACGCTATATGAGTATTTTTAAAAACGACAATCGAACATGCATGTCGACAATATTCACCTTATTTCGACTTACAAACTGAATACTTTATTTGAAAAAAAAAAAAATTGAACAACACTAAAAACTGACTTAAAAAAACTAAAAAGGAAAAAATAATTCCATGTAAGAAGTCTTCTGATTTAAAATTTTTTTGGTAATTATTTCCAAGTTATTTCCAGAGTCGACGAAAGTGAAGCTCCAATTCCAAAAATAATTTTAAATTGGAAATTATTATTTTTAACTTTTTATGGTTTGGTCGATTTTAGTTTTGTTTTAAACTTTTTTTATTCAGATCAAAAACTTCGATGCACATGCACATTTTGATAAACTAATCAGAACTTCGATACTTTTTTAAATTCATTAACTGTCTAATGCTGAGCAAATTCCTACTTTAGAGTAAATATGAACAGTATTGGGTCATAACAACAATAACAGCCCAATACAGGTTTTTAGGTGAAGATAGTTGTAGTAACAAACGGAATCTATAGTATGGTTATACTTTCTATTTAATAAATTCAACAAAACCGTCGTAAATTCCTATAATCAACCCGTGTTATGAGAAATTGAGATTTCCCCGAAAATGTTCGTAACGCTCTTTTATTTCATTATTCTCTGTAACGCCTGGCCAGGTTGCCTAATAGAAAAATATGATCTTGGACTAAATGGCTTATTTCATGAAATCCTCAGATTCGTCTAAAATTAAAATTCTCAAATACAATTTCTGCTACACTTTCGGTTGTGATTTATTCGGGCGACTACTCTCTTCGGATTACAATTTTCCAATTAAGTTATGAGATGAACTGTATGGCAGTTCATAGCACATGTTTAAATAAATAAAAATATGTTAATTATAAAATAGCCACAGATCAGACTTATAATTTTAACATTGTTGAGAAGGTGCCTACGTCTTGTTAATGTTAAAAACACATAAGGTTTGAATCATCGGCAGTTTAACTTTGAGTCTATTACTCAAAGTAAAACTGCCGATGAATTTATTAAGACAACGCAGTCACAAGTTAAAAAATGTTATTCTGATGCCTAGAGCAAGTAAAAAATATTATATTTATTTCCTGTTTCAAAGGTTAAAATGTTTTTTTCTATGAATTTATTTTGTAGGTTAAATATAAGTTCAGAGTGTTATCAAGTAATTACTTTTTAAATTTTACATTTAACCAACATACTCACATGGGTAATTTGGTTATACGTCTTAGACGTCTTAGATTTAGTTCTATATCAAATTAACATGTATTTGAAACCTGAAAAACAAATTATTATTCCTGTGAGTTTATACGAACACCCGTTTACGAACATACGAACAGGTAGCGAGCTTACATTAGTCTTTTGTAAAAGGTTGCTATAATTACTTAATTACAAGTGCAATATGAGGTGGTTAAAAACCTCACGAGTGACAAAGAGTGTGTTTATATATTTCATACATGGTTTATGTCATAAAATTGTATGTACAAACTATTATTAAAATGTAGTAGACGTTTGAGCAAATATTTGTCCATAAGCCTGTTATGTGATTATATTTATAATAAATTTAATATTATTTTCCCTGATATATTGAAATTTAAACTTAAACGAATATTCCAAGAATTTTGTTTGTTAATAAACCGAGGCTTGGAAATTTGACATGTTTACTTAGCTCTTTTCAATAAAAAAGATCATAATAAGAAGTAAAACAAACAACAGCTCCACGTAATTTACCATTTCCGATCTCTTATTTCATTAAAAGTGTTGTTGAAGCAACATTAGCGATAACCTCTCAAAATATTAGCCGTAAGAACAATATAATCATTATCGTTAACGTCTACGAGTAGAGTAATATATTATGAACTTTAATTAAATATTCACAGAACTGAAGTTTCCCGTTTCATCTAGTAACTTCGTGTACCTAAACGAAAGCAAAGGTGGAAATATAATACTTGAATGGAAACTCAGATGTAGTTAGTAAGTTACACAACTAAGCTGGGTTCCGGAACTTTTACTTGGTACCAGGTTGGTACCTGACAAAGTTATCATTCTCAAGTGGATATCCAAAAAGTTTTATTGAAAATGAGGTTTAATCTAATTCGCGAGGATCAAAGTCATTTGCTAAGCTCAGCAATATATTCAGTCCTTTAAACAACTCGTATGTTTATGGGAGTTTGTTTATTTCAGGTTGATAGATACTACGCCTCTGCCTTCCATATATCGTCAGAAAACCAATTTGATGATTTACATTTAACGCACACTTTTAGAGTCAATGACATGTTAAACAATATATTTTATACAGTCCTGTTCGTTTATACAATTTTTGTTGAAAACAAGGTACAGTAACGCTTTTGTACGTCGCGCCTGTTACTAAAATGTTTATAGTGTCGACATTTTATGACAAAACCAGGTATGCACGAGACCCACGTCATGTCAATTCTCGCCTCATTGTGATTCCAGGTTTCCTTTGAGTTTTCAAATTGTAGTCGTATTATAAGCAAATATTTTTATAAAATGATGAGATATCGGCTATACGATTGAAGCCTAAACATTTTAGGCTACATAGAATTTCAACAATTTGCACGTATTTTACCTTTCCCTGTCCACCAGTGTTAAATAAATTGATTCTGTAAACACATCAAAAATTTATTCTTAGTTTTGTTTTGTCATAGACAGTCATTAGATTGTCCTTTATCTTTTTCTGCTAGGTCATTCTTTTTTCAAGCTTTATAAGCTTTTTATTTGCACTATTCATAAGTAAATATGTAAATTTTCCGTCAAAATCTTTACATATTTATATTTATCTTTATATACTTATACATCTTTAATTCTGGTGACAATACTATGTGCAATACTCAATATTGTAATAATTTAAATGTTTCGGATTACAATATTATATAAATCCCTTAATATGGGTGGCAAATAAAAGGACTTCAAAAATAAAAAACTATAAAGTTAGTAACATAACACTTAATTCGATAAATAAAACTTTTCCTTAAAAAGTTATCCGTTGTATGAGTGTACTACATTTATATCAGTGCCTCAAGCTCGCGTAAGTTAGTTCGCGTAATGTTTTTCTTTTTATTAGGTTAAATTTTATTTAAATCTTGTTTTTTGTTTTTAAAAAGCAGGCTTTAAAATATCGTTTTTTAATTCATCAAACCCTAATCTCGAGGCGTCCTATAAGCGCTGACAGAGCGGGACTGCCGAAAGTTGCTTGTTATCTGTCAGAAACCTTTCACTTATGCTGGGTTTCTATAATCTACTAAGAATTTGCTCACCGGGCTTTGAATTTTGACATGAGCAAAACCATCTATAGATTGATTATTTAACCCCAATATTATAATATATATTAATGTATCTAGTACCTTCATACTATAAAGGGTAAAAGAAAGAAAGGTAAAAAAATAATATAATTGACCCTGCACCAGCTATATTTTTTTTAACAGAATAAATAGATTATACGATAAAACACGGCACACCTGCCCGACGGTAAGTATAAGCAGCCTACGTAGGTACAAGCCTACGTCGTAGCATGTAGAAACTCGTAGCACCTTTGGCACTGCTAACGCGTTGCCTACTCTGTATAAATTAAGAATTTCTCATAAATAGTAAAATTTATGAAAAAGTTTTAATGGTAGAGTTGCAAAAATAGAGTATTGTAATAGAACCTCTATGCAGAATGTGATGATCCCATACATGATATATAGTGGTTGGTTTACGTCCCATGTCCGGTACTTATTATAATTTCACAAGTTCCTGTATGCATAAGCTGTAGTAAACGTGGTGCGCACAGCTGAAATGCAAGGTGCACAATTATTAACGAGCGTAACACTTGTGGCCCTTACTTATTGCACAAGGGAGCAGGAGATAGAATTTAAAATTGGAATCTCTAAAATTTATCAGGTGAATGTGTGAAATAATGGATTTCCAAAATTTAAACATTTTAGGTTATTGAAAAGTTGAGATAGTACTTGTTGTCAGCTGTTTTGTTCTAAAAACTGAAAATAGTCTTCAAAAAAAAAACAACAGCAAAAGCAAATTGCGGTCCTTAAATAAAAAAAATGGAACTTAGACCTGAATAATAATTATAAAAATATTATTTTCATCTTCATTGGAAATGTCAAGTCTAAGTTTTATAGAAGCATAAACATTAATAATTCCAAAAATTGCCGGTGGAATCATTTTTGCTGAAGAAGTAAAACTTCAAATCTCTTGTTTATTCAATGAACTTCAATGGGTACAAAGATCTAATTTTGGATTCCTTCTAAATTAAAGGCGGCCAGGACCCATTTTTGTTATCAAAGTTTCATGACAGCGAAATTTGAATTTGAAATATCGTTGACTAACGGCAAAAGTAATTCATAATATCGGATCTGTTCAAGAGCACATAATTGCAAAACTTTTGGACAAGTAAAGCGCTCAGAATTAACGTAATGCTTTCTTCGGCGCTTTAACGTCGAGTAGTTTGGAATGACGTCTGATAAGCATCTAATAGGAACAATTTCATTTGATAAAGAATGTAAATCTTTCGCCTTTGTTCATTGAGTAAACTGTATTTTTACACTTTAATATGTCAAAAGAGAGTCAATACTGGATCAAATATTTGTAAATTAGATAAGATAGATTAGATATATTTACAGCGTTTTGATTTTCTGGTTTTTTTCAGGCCAACTGCAGTGATATAATGGTAGGTATGTGAGAACATTTATTTACTTATTTTCTAGTTAGAGTTATCACACATTTACAACAATTACAGTATCATATCATAATGCTAAAGCATTGTGTGAAAATCTCACTTTTAGATAAAACTTAATCTATAATGTAATAAATGACACTATGATGTAAATCACAATTCTTCAGAATAAATCAAATAAAGAAAAATTTCCTCAATGTTTTCTTAGAATTAAGTGGCTTTGTAAGAGGTGTAAGTCAGGCTTGAGTCTCGTCTTGATATACAGTTGGGCACCACTAATTTTGCTGAATTGCTATCTAATGCTCGATAATATATATTTACGGGTGGTTTTGCTTACAAAGCCTGAAATTCAGATATATTTTAAATTTAGAATATGTCAAAATTCAACAGCTTTCAAGTAAAATCATCCGCAGATGGATAATAAAACCGAGCATTTTTCACGTAGCAATCGGGCAAAACTAGTGGTGTACAATACATGAAGGCGAGACTCAAGCCTCTTTGTATTGGCCCAACAGCAAGCCTCACAAGCTTTCAAATACCCTTTTTTAGTTAAGTATAATTACATAAAGTAATCAAAATTATGGAAATAAGAATCTGATGCCCAAATTGAATAAAGAAATATGACGTACAAAAATTATATAGTAATAATTGCGATACTTTTTGTAATAAGTATTAAACCTATTGTATTAAAAATTTCTTATAAGTACTATATCACTCGTTTTTAGTACACGGTGATAAATAAACTTAAGTGGGTAACAGTAACAATTATATAATATACACAGCGGTTCATTTAATAGTAACAAAAAAAAACTCTTGTTCTTGCGAACTACTCAATTATGTATCATCATATTTTAGTGTCTATATTATGGAATCTTTATCTAGTAGGCAAGTTTAACCACATTGTTCAATTAAAGAAGAGCCTTCTCAATTGTACTATAAGTATTACGTAGCTTTATTGAGAGAACAATTTTGCATTTACAAATAGGTCGGGTATTAAATAGGGATCTGTATTCAGAGGCCCGCAAGCTGTCAACGACAACAGTTGTGGGAATATATAATAATCGAATAATTTATGTATTTAATTTGAAGGCTTTATAGAACATTTAAATATCTATAAGTAATAAATTTTGATATCAAATAATTATTTATTCGTATGAAAATATTATAACAAAATATATATAAGAATACAAGGTATGTAAGCATTACAGTAATAATTTAATAGATTACTGTACATAGTATTTATAAACCATATAGTATTTGTTCCATTTCCTGGCAACAAATTAATCTAAAAAAAAATTAATTGTAAAGAGAGTAATAGTAATAGTTATAAGAATCCTTTAGCTTAAATAGCATAATATGTCATGGCATAATCTAAAGAAAATTTTGCTAAATGTACATGTAAGTAATATATAATTTTATCAGTTAGGTTCTTGAGAGTGACAAAATCCGCTACGAATATCGATAATACACTGACATTTATCATTTAAAACTTCTATAAGATATTGGAATATTTGCATATAAATTAACAACGCTTAAGGTGGGTGACCGTACCCACCTTAATCTTTCAAATGATCTAGGTCAAATAACACTTCATGATGATGTTTCAGCTGACAGAGAATAACTCAACGACGGAGCATTGATAAGGTAGGACAGAGTATTTCGAGAGAAATTGTCTCGTATGCCTTTATCAAAAGATACCCATCCTCTTCATTCTTTAGAAAGACTCACGCGTGGGAACTGTTGTCTACTTTCGTGAACAAACAAGCCTTATTGGCTATCTTTGTTAGGTAAAAAGAAAGAAAGAAAAGAAAGTAAACAGTTCTATAGAAAATGCAGCCACTATTTATAACATCCACCAGCCATTCATTAGGTTTTAAAAACCGATGTCCACTAAGCCATGACTCCCAGAGAGCAATTAGGTCACCAGCTAATGGCTATCGATTATTGTTCCATGTTATTTATCGCGTCAATTCTCTTGGTGTTGAATTTAACAATACGAATTAATCTAAATTAGAATTTATTTTAAAAAATTTGTTGATAATGGTCAATAAGACAATAAGACAAGGTTGTTAAGTGAAAAAATGCATGCACTTGAGACGTGGCCAAAGCATGGAAGAACTAAATATAAAAAAAAAAATTGCACATCCGGAAAAAAATTACTAAACTCCTTAAATCAATACAATACAAAGCACTTCTATTAATTATTGGTGTTTTTCCAAAAGTCTGTAATAATATAAGAAATGCACGTTTATGATTAAAACGACACAAATTGTTAAAATACGTGGTGCTCTCATTTATATTTCCCGTTTTAAGCTGCTAATTTATTTCATTACAGGAAATTTTAAAAACTAGTAATAAATATAAATTCAAAATACTTGATATACTAGTTATTTGGAATAGCATTGATCCAGACAGAAACATGCGCAAAACTTTTATTAAGTACCATATATATCTCCATAGATAGTAAATTAAGTCGTATAGTCCACTACATTAATTCAGATAATTGTTTTCAAACTACCAAATAAATGCTTTCCATAAAAAAAATTCATAACATTTTTATGAAAAAAACGAAGCAAATCTCCTATTTTCATTATTATTTTATTACACTTAACTTTATCTATAAAATTACTAACACGTTTGGTCTAAACAATAACGACTTAAACACCCAATGAGTTAATGCGAAAGGCCTTGTAATAGGAAGGCTTTTATTATTTGTTATATTGTTAATCACCTACTACTTTTCGTTATTCAAAAAAGTTATTATTATTGAAATTTGCTCTTAACGTTAATTGATTTAATGATGTCGTATGTACAAGGTATAGCACAGTTGACTTACTAATTATAAAGTAAGTAAGGATTGCCACAACCTAATTAATTAAAATAGAACTAAAGGAAACCAGTGACAATACTAATATTTATTAATTAATTAATTTGTTTCGCGAAACAGAACTATTTAATGAGCGGTTTACTTTATGAATACAAACCGTCATAGCCTTGGCATGTTATTGATCTGAAGGAAACGAGTAGTGTAAGAAAGACACTACAACCATCGTACCAAGTAAGATCTACATAAGTAAATCGTTACTAAATCCAAATACTTTCTTATTTGTCTGTTTGCACTTATTACACTAAAATCTTTTTTTTATTATAAGTTATTATGGTCATCAACCTCATGCTAATGATATAAATAGAGATTCATATTGTTTTCAATTTTTTAAGCACACACGCATAGTACGCACGCTAGATAAGACTGCTTTTAAAGTTTGAAGTAAATAAAATAAAGACTCTTTGTCACCAAGCACCAATATTTTTAATTTTCGAATGACTTTCATAATTAAGTAAGTTACAAAGCGGGTCAATTCTCAAATCAATCAAAATTAGATTATTTTGATAAGACTTGACTGGCGTTGAAACTTATTTCAGTGTAAGTCACTTGTGCTTATTGTCTTATAAACACCACTGACTTAATTTATCTCGCCATTTTTTAGAATTAAAGTAATATCAACTAAACAAAATATTTTTTTTACAAATAATCTTCAAAAAGGATTTAAATTCACTTCAATTCTTTTTCATGTTGAATTTTCCGATGCATATCTGTTATTTTATTTTTTTAAATAACTTAAGCTGTAAGGTTTGTTAATGTAAAACAAAACCGATTTCTCTTAACACCACACAATCGCTTTAATATGCCGCCTCTAAAGTACAATTAACAAGAGGGCAATTGCAAGACTTATCTATACAAATACCTAGCTTAAAACGATTTAATGTAAATATGAGGCTAGAAATGCATTGTTATGCAGTCATTGCCGAATAAATTTGCAGCGGATAAATTTTAACGCAAATGTAGCGAATAAATTGAGTTGTAGTGTTACGCGATATTTGGAAGCCATTTTAGTTTCGTGTAATGTAATGTCGTGTAATGTAATGCTTCACATGGGTGTTTCTAATAATATATGTGGATTTTTTTATGCTTTACGACCCATGGTATAAGAGGTTTAGTATAGCCCAATCCACCAGTTAGTTGAATTACCTGTGGATTTATCAAGTCATATTTAACGGTAGGCTAGTACACAGGACAACCAAGACACATAAAGCTTGATAAAGTAAATTAGTATGCAAAGACGATTGCGTTGATTTGATCCTTGGCTTTGACTTGTAACAGGATATAAAACTAGAAACGAAACTACGAATGGAGCATTACGAGAACACATTTTTTTATTTTTAATGGGGTAGCTTTCGGACTTAATGTCACCTGATGGTAAATGAAGATAAGGTCGATGACGGAAGCGGCATCTTCGACCTTCCTTCTTAGATGTGTAGCTACACCTCTACCACATAAGAACTGGCTATCTTACCTCCAACTGCCGGAACACAACAATGCTGTAATATTATTATTATGGCGGCAGACTTAGATAGATGGTGGTAGACATCTATCCTACTTCAGACAGAATGGAATCACTCTTTTTCGTCGCTTCGCGGGGTTGATAACACGAACGCTCTCTTTCTCGCTCTAACAATTCAGTTCACACGGTGCTGAGCGACCAAAATGAAAAGAGTTACGGCAAATGTGATTCTGTGCTGCCGAATATTACCCAGATCAAAATAAAAAATCTCTAAATGTACCAAGATGCCATAAAGTACAAATGAATTAAATAATAACAATTTAAAAATACGTATTATCTATTGTCAGTTTGGTTTCGAATTCACTTAACTGATATAATTGATTTGATTATTTCCCGTGGCTACTTTTATAACTGCTTAAAGAAAATGTGAAGTTAGATAACAGTTTTTAGTTGAGACAGCACTTTGTAACGGTCGCCACAAAGTTTCGATACTAGAATTCAGTTTTCGGTAGTGTAAAGTTATACTGATTGCAATTGGTATTAATGTTAACTTAAAATGTTACTTCTCATACGTATTATTATTATTATATTTAATTGCTTAAAAATTATTATATTATAAAAAGAGTTCAATTACTTAATTCGAAAGGCTCACAAAATCAATATTGCTTTACAGTGAGTGAATAAGCAACCTACTTATATTGGTTTATGAATTGACTGATGAAAAACACGACCTTAAATATGTTGGTAAGTAAATATCAACTTTAATCTACAGAATACAGTTGATATTACGAATTTTTATATTCATATAATGCTTCACTGTGTATAAAATGAATAAAAAGCCATTACATGTAGGTATTATAATTTATATATAATTTGTCTAATTGCCGTACGCTTCTTATATCCTGCATTATATATTATTATCGGTGCATTCATAACGGAATGCTGTAGCTTTATTAATGCATATATTTGTAAAGTAGACGTTCAGTTTCAATTTGTGATTTATTGTAATTCTAGTAAGGCACAAATCAGAATAATAAAATATAGAATGTTGATTGATATAAACGTTTTTGGTCTCCCGTGATACCCAAAATCTACATGTCTAGGTAAATAAACCCTTAGTAATTTGCTTATTCCACTCTAAAACTATCTGTATTCATTTCAATTTGAAGCTAAGTAAAGAATAGTAATTGTAAATTAAGCCTTTTTGTCTGTTTAAATATTTGATTTCTTGCTAAACTGTACATACATTACAAACTAAATTAGTCAAATGCCAAATATATTTCAAAACCAAATAAATGTGTGTCAGCAAAATGCCATTTATGTTTCTATTTTCGTTTTACAATTTCGAAAATCAAAAATGTTGGTTACGTTTATAATTAATAAGTTATGTACAGAATTATGTTTTAACTTTATGTTCTTAATATGTCTCTACTTGGAGTAGGAAGTAAAAAACCTGTTAATATGTGAGTTTACTGTTTCTTATTATATAAATGAACAAATTAATGTATGAAATTTAATATCAATTATTTTTATATGCAAAATAAGTAAATAAAAAATCTGAAACGATTAGCTCCTTCTGGGTAGGTTTGTTCGTCGTTTCTTTGATACTTACCATGAAATTATAAGTATTTTAAGAAAAAATATTATTTTTATGAAAAGGATGCTTTTCGTAAAATCACACAAATAAAATAGGTTTGATAATTATCATTTGATGTTAAAGCTATCAATGTATTCACGTTCATATTTTCGTAAAAAAGTTTGCTTCAAAATATAAGGAGACAGATAATATCAAATTCTCTGTCAAACAACAACACAATCTTTTAAAAGACCGCGCTCAAATGCTTATAATAAATGCTCTTTGATGTAAAACTTGAAAATGAACTTACTTCAAGTAATATAAAAACATTTATTACCTATAAAAACATTTATTACCTAACATGTATTACCTATTTACGACGATGAATCGTCGTAAATAGGTAATACATGTTCTAGTTTCCTTTAAAAATTTCCATAAGTTTCAGTGGCATCTTAGTAAGTGAAAGTATAATAAGCCTTGTAACGATTAAATCCTATGTGCAATATATCTTACAATATAATACTAGGTTTTGCGGTGCGTCCAGGCTGGCCGTCTTCCAACCAGCATCGATCGAGCTTCGCTTGCTCCCAAAACTCGCAGTTCTTAAGTAAGCGCTCGCCAAAAAGAAAACAGAATAAGGAAAATATGACGTGAACAATAGACACGAAGAACAGTTATTTATTATGAAAGAAATATGTCTAAGTTTAGACTTCTGTCCTGAAAACGAGAAGAATTTTGAAAGATTATGTGTGTCAAAAATAAACTGGTACAATCGAATACAATATATTTTTCTGAGAAATAAAGTTCTCGCTGAATTCTTCAACTCAAATATACAATAGTTCTAATTTCTAAGTCCAAAACTGAAATTAAGACATTTTAACAGCGGAAGACTGTCAACTTATTAAAACAGATATAAAGTTGCTTTCTCACTCTGCCGCACGTGTACTGTTAAGAATCAGATTTTTGCTTAAGACGGGTAGGAATTGCCATGTATTCTTAATACCTTAAATTTTTAAGGTATATAACATAAGGTATATAAGGTAAGGTATATTACTTAACAGTAATAAAAATATCACCTACATCTTTATACCGTTGTTAAGAATTACTTAGAATAACGATTTAAAAGAAGTTCTAAAATAGGTTAGCTGGCGTCAAACTAAAAATGTCTACGGCAATCTTTTTTGTCTTGCCAAATGCTTGTTTAAAAATGTTATTAAATAACATACGATATATGTAATAAACGATCAATATAGATAATTAAAAATCCAATAAAATTGACACACATTTACAACTATTCAGATAACTAATCTTGTTGAGTTCAAAATAAATTTTATTCAGAGATCGTCATAACTCGTAGGCAACAGAGCTTGCATTTTAACCTCTTCTAGCTTTCGCGAACACTGGCTTTATTCCAACACATTTATCGATCGTTCCTGTGTCTCATAATTAGGGATGCCCGGACATCCATATCCGCACTGACGGATATCTAAAAAGAACGTGAGACAATGTTCTAAAATTATTTTCTCATTTTTGTAATCTATGGGAACATCGTGGTTTTAGATATTTTTTTGGTGAGGTTTGTTTATATTATTTTAAAACAATTCATATATAGACATAGTTGAGGGTGAAATTCTAACTTCCATTGCTATCTCAGCCTTACATAGGCTTTTAAATTAGTACTACTGCGTTTTATCATTACTTAACTTGACCTTTGACTAATATTGGGTACTAGGGGTAAAAATCATTGTAACACAGTAATGAGTTGTGTAACCACAATTGAATAACACTCTGGTTATGTAATCTTCAGCCGGTGAACTTAAATAATTACTACAGTACAGTTTTTGCAAAAAATTTAAATTTCACCACCATACGAAAATTGTTTAATGATATTCAACATAGAACAAAATAAATACAATATATTCATTTATGCAATAATGTAGGTAAACATTACACCATTAATCATTGTTATCATAATATACCTATCGCGCTTCAAAACCGTTCCAAATAATACCTTTTCATAAGCCAGCTATCAATATCCGTTACCCGTTACAGTATCTCGGGGGTGAAATATCGGATCTGTGCCAACAATTCATGAACATCTCTACATAGAATATGCAACTGCAATGAATTTCTAACGATGTGACGTAATTAGTTCATGTTTCTATTGTGTGCTGTGAGAAATTAGATTAGTCTCTACGAAAATAGATACCGTTCTAATGCATAACAACCACATACTTCTTTAGGTCAAGCTATTATTGACCTGATTCGCATTATAAATTCCATAAAATAATAAAAATATATTTTTATTTAGAGCTTGAGTGTACCTGTATAAAGGACACTCCGCAATGTCAGTGTATACAAAATTTAGTAGGCAGGTATATTTATAAAAAGTAAAAAAAGCCGTGTAAATAAAATAAAATAAATTAAAACCACAATATTAATTAAGCTTGTAATGAGAGAGAAAATGAGCAATCAAACGAGAAACAGTGTTACTATGTAAATTAATTTCAAAGATAACTACAACATCTCTACCAACTGAGCTGGCTTGTGAGGAATATGATGCTACTTCTTATTATAAACTTCTGGCCAATGAAACTTCCAGTATGATATCACTCCGGACTACGCTCACTATTGTTTCATTTTTCAGTTAACATAGAGCTTTTAGCAATAAAGTCGCCCTTTGTACAAAATTAGTTAAAAGTTTTTTTGAGTATTTCTCATCTTGGATTGGCTGATGTACAATAAAGAAATATTCTATTCTATTCTATTCTAGTGTTACATAATGCAATTTTTTTTTTTTGCCTAAAACCACCCTATCAAGCAACCCGTAACGTTTTATTGCTAGGCGCTGATCTTCCTATAAAAATATATGAACATTTTTATCCATATCTCCACCTGCCTGCGCCATTATGAAGTGTGAAATCTGATGCAGTAACAATATTTTATGGGCCTCTCGAAGCACAGAAAAGCTCTAGAGTTTGAACATTTCGTTGGCCAATCAAGAATCAACTGTGGCGAAACAAGCACTTCGTATTTTCGTAATCAAAACCAAAGCACTCAAACCATTAAGTGAACGAGCCCTTAAAACGATAATAATATTTGCAAATTCATTACCATCTTTCCAGAGCTCATAAAAAGTTGGCAGTTATTCTAAAGTCACCATCTACTTTAAAAGATAATGTAAAAAGTAAAATTTATGGTGCTCCGTTTGGAAGCAGTTGCTCCACTCTTTCGTTTCTTCACGGTTAGCGAAGCCAATTTTAACCAGAAAAGTGCAGTCACTCAGGCAGTGACATTTCAGAATACTATTACTGCTGCGATCGCAAAATATCCTCTTCTATTCGCTTAGCATCTCCATGGCATAATATTATTATGGCTATGAAATGCACGGAACTGGGCACAAATATTGGGTTCCAGTGCATCCATCACTGAATATGCGACGTGAATATTTTTCCATGTGCTGATTTTGAAGTCTACAGAAATAAATCTATAATAAAAATCAAGAGCAGTATATCTCATCTGCTCTGCATATAGTAGAAAGGATAGCTGTCATTAAAATTGTCATTTAAAGATTTGTTAAATTTATTACAATATAGCATATTTAATTATTTATTCTTTAAAACTGACTTCAAACTATTTTTGTGAGTTATATCTTTTGCTAGACCTATTTTTCCTTTTCCAAATTTAGATATTTTTTTATGTCTACAGGCCAAACATAATTCTAAAACCGCAGTAAAACAATACAAGCACACAATTCAAAAAGACATTGTCTTACACGTGAATACTTATTATCAACAATACGAAATTACAGAAAACTCGCTATCTTAGAGGCAATAAAGAAAGTCAAAGTTGATTACATCAAATCACTCTACATTGTCAGTTTATCTAACAAACTATATTATTTATTAAGTTAATATGGCAGCTCACACGACATCTCTATTAAGTTGTGTGTTTAACTGTTGTGTTATTGTTTATCATTACTACAGAAGAACTGTTTTCATAACTAAACTCGATCACTTTGTGCCGTACAAGTATAATAACGTGCTGTATCTTATCTCTCGGCACAAGTTCATATTTTATTTTACTACAGATACTCGCAAACAATTCTCTGTACTTATCAACCTTAGTTATGTACGTAAAACAAACGTGAGCTTTCTAAGCTGGTTTATAAAATATTAAAACAATATATATTTGTCATCAATTAATAATTCCTAAATCCTGACTTAGCTTCTAAGCACAATAATCTCAGTTCTTACTACATCAATGCATTTTAAGGTTGACATAATAATACGCATGACCTAATACTAGTGGGTGGTGATTATTTACGAGCCGAACCCTTATGATAAATGTAAGGTTTAACGTCAAACCCTTGCGCGCTTTGCCAAGTGTGGAACTGTTCGCAAAACTTGCACATCATAAATGATACTTAAGAAGTTCTACCAATATTTCTGTATTGGGCCTTGTAATAAATCATAAGCAATTTGTTATTCATTAAGTACCTAGTCTCTGCACGTAGTGTTCCTATAAATTACAAAGTAAACCATTTTTAAAACGATATTTAAAAACAATTAACTCATTCAGTTAGCGGTTAACCATTTTTTAAGATTACCGTGATCTATCAGTTCTCGTCAAATCAAACGAGAAATTGGAAACTTTACAGCGCCATCTCTTTTATTTCCTTTAAAATAGATAAATTGTGCTTAGTTTCGACTTTTTTGACGAATTGCGTTCGAGTTTTAATCGAGTACAGGCGAAACATTGGTAACGTTTCCAAGTAATTAATAAAAGATAATATTATCGCTACTGACGCCGGGTCATCGTAATTATAATAAAGTTAGACTTACGAGCTGTGTAATAGGTTAGTACACAGAGTCCCTTGTTGCTGCTACACGGTGGTTATACAATTACTTTTAATATTGCTCCATTATGTGTTGCTTATTATTAATTATGATCTCAGGTTATTGCTAAGTATATACTGTAATTAATAGGAAAATAGATTTTGAACTTGGGAACATTAATATTGATGGTCAACATTCGCAATTTTATGAAAACCTGAAAATTATATTGTTATATTTTTTTGTATTGGTACTTGGACTTGTCTTAAGAATTGTTTAATTTGAGCCTGATATCAGGTTTAAGTGGATCCTAGATTTGTGCAGTTCCTTATCTATCTAGCCAGTCTCAAGTGTTGTCATATATGAAAAGTTATGAAAATAAACCGATAAAGGTTCCTACTTAGATTCCAAGTATGATCGTTAATGTATCTGGCTTTACTTTGTGAGTAGGCTAGATATTAAAACAACTCTAAAATACATGACAAAATATCTGTTGCCAGCATCTCATTTATTTCAGCCAACGACATCAAATATCATAACCTATTTTCTCCACTCGAATCACTCATTTCCATAGCGCAAATCATCAAGAGTTTTACTTCAATGGATTTAAGTATATTTCTCAACGATCCAAATTGTTGATGACAAGGTGTGGCCCAGCCATGGTAAGTGACCTGGAAGCTTTTAAATAACGCCAGCTGAATATTTTATCTGGCGTGGACCGGTGACGCTGAAAATTTTCCGTTACTTTTTAAATATATTAAGGTACTTTTATACATATCAAAATATTTAATTCCATAAATTGGAACTACTGGCCAAGTAGACAGGGTTGCAGGTTGTTTAATATTTTGTACTATAAATCGTATGTATCTGAATTATCTTATTAATCTACTACTTATATGCATCCCACTGCTGGGCACAGAGCTCCCTACATCGGAAAAACACATAATGAGTTTGGCCATGGTTGAAAGCAGTTGCTGTAACAACCGAGATCAGTGACGTAAGTGCCTTCGGAAGCACGAAGGAGCTTGCCAAAACAAATTCGATTGACCTTCCACAGATTAACCATAGCCTCCTTTACATTGCAATAAAGATCACATTATGAAATAATAAATAGTCATATTTTCCTAATCACAGATTAAAACTTTTACAAATTAGGAGATTCATCAATATTCTCTCTTCTGAGTAGTTACCGTGCTACCTGATAGAAGATTTATTATTGCAAGAATACACTATTCTGTAGGTACCATAACCCCGAGGGTATCTAGTAAGTACTCTCCAAAGATAAGAGGGATCCGGTGCGGCAAAGGAGTCTGTGCTAATGAAACTCTGAGCCCATATCGGTTTTAAGGAACCGAAGAAGATGCTTTAAATAAAGAAAGACAAATACAGATACATCCTATATTTTTAGTAGTTTACTTATAGAAAATCAAAGTATATTATTTCAATATATTTAATAATTGTTATCTGCGATTAGTTTGTGTTCTTTATAGGCAATAAATTTTTGATTAATTTAACTTAAAATCTTAGGTTAGTAGGTTATTATTATTTACGGATAAACAGTTCGTACGACCTTTTATTAAATAAAAAACACGAAAAATTTAAAAAGAAAACTTTTTGTTCTTGTTCTTTTTGTCCTCTTTATTCAAAAACGGCTTGAGCGATTTATATTCTGTTTTGAACGGTAAAATTTAGGGCTATAAAATTAAAAATAACTTTGGAAATTCTAAAGAAAAACTGAAAAAATTTAAATTGGTTATTTAGTATAGGAAATCGTCTAATCGACATGACGCTATTCAAACTGCGTTTCTTCCACCTGATGTCGAGGATAAAGGTAATAAAAAATTATCTAGTGTTAAAATAGATATCTTCAAAACTTACGTAGACTCGTAGGTAAGCAGTGTTACAGTTACAAAGCCAGTACAGATACTACTTAGGAGTTATTACCTGAAACAATTTAACAAAGACATAAATTAATTTAATTTAAATAATATAGTAGCTGTAATAAAATAATATTTCTAAACACTCACATTTATTTTTTAAAGTAAGACAAGCCTGGGTAATAGATAAAGATAATATGTAGCCAAATTCAAAGTCAAAATACCTTTATTTAAGTAGACTAAATTATTAAATTCTTTTAAAGTAGGTGCCTTCACTTATACTAAAAAAAGTTTACATCCAAGGATGACTCAAATCAAAGATGACAGAATAAAATTAATGTTACCTAGTTATCCATTTAAACTGTAATTTCCTTTGTTCTCAACGATTAATCCATTAAGCATGAAATGAACGCTCCTCGAGATACGGACCATTAGGAAAATTATTTAAAAACACGAAAAAAATAAAACGTCTCAATATTTCCCAGGGGCGCGTCGGCTGTGAATAAACGTTTTTAGAAATTGCTTCACTCTAACAATGTTTGAAGAAAATTCTCCGAGTGTGCGCAAATAAAATGTTATAATCCAGAGTTGTAAATTGGTTTTATGGAACAATTAAATTGGTTCGATAATTTGATTTAACCTCTTTGAGAAAACACTTAAATTTATGGTTCATAACAGTAAATTTTAAGTTTTATTAAAACAAGCAAACAAGATATGACTGAATTAATCACTAAGTGAGATACACAGAATAGAAAATCGATATTGTTGTTCTCCCGGAAAAATAATATCCAGCAAATAAATGAGATTAGTTTTTAATCAAATCACTGATAAGATTTAATGTGCAGGTCTGCCCAATTGTTTTATATTCATTTAATATCCATTCAGTTCCAAGTGAATTTAGATCGGCATATGTCATTTTCATTTGGGTTAAATCCATCGAAATTTATATAATTAGAGTTTGATATTGAATGATGTCCCAAATATCAGTTACAATCTATCAAGGTTTGGTCTCTAATAATGTTAAAGTTGTTTTGGTAACTTTTACTCTTTATGATTTATATAATCTGAAATTATTTCACCTATTTACTTTAATGAGATTAAAACCAAAGGATAAAATACGACCCAATTTTTATGTTCGCGTCTATAGAAAGTATGTGGAATACAGTTTTATCAGATTTTCCACAGATTACTTTCGACTTGTCAAATTACTCACTGAATAAATCAGAATAAATCGCTCTTTGATAATTTAAGTATATAATAAGGTTCTGGGTTGACAAGCGGCTAAATTTATTAGGAATGAAATAGGTTTAGATATGAGCTTATGACCGGTCCTACGTAGTCACGTGATGAAGGTCGCAAAATAAATGAAGAACGATTCGGCCTCATGTGACAGTTATCGAGTTTGTATTTCACAATAAAAGTATCCAATTATTTGTGACTTCGTAGCCTTTAGTAGTACTTCGTAGCGTAGTTTATTAGGTAGTAGTCGTAAATAGGATAACCATAGCAGTCGCTATAATAAGGGTCGCTTAAGGGGACTTCTCTTGAAAAGGATAACTTTTTCACTTATCCAGATAGTTCTTGGCCTTCCACTATAGACTATATTACACTATGTTTATGTTAAAACTAGTTTTAAATTCTCTTTATACACAAAAAAACAAATATGTACCTTGCCCTGCGCTTCTTTACCATAAATAAAATTTAAAACTATTCGCGTTAACTTTTAGTTAAACTTTTGCCATTTCAAATGACATTTTCAGATGTAAACCAATAGTATATAAATTAATACGTAAAAATATACTGCGACATATTTTTATGAATGAATTAAAAGATCCCCAGTCGATCTTTACTCTATGAACTCCCGCAGAATCGATTTAATTGCAATTAGGATTCCTAGGGCCCGGATGGTTTCGTTCTTATTTCATAACAATTTATTAGGAATTGAATTTGCGTTAATGAATACTGATAAATTATCTTCTTTGACAACTAAAGGCGGCAAAGGTCTACAATAGTAGTTAAAAATACTGTTGGAATTAAATCAGTCATTTCACCTTTGATGAAATAATTAGGAACGTACTTAGGAGGAAATCCTCCATTTGTGTTACATTAAGCTTAATTTAATTAAAATACAGACGATTCGTTGAAAATAAAGGACCCTATAATTTAGCTAAAAGCTCTTCGCTTTGAAAATGGACTTACCTATTTTATAAGACTATTAAAATGATCCAGCGTTGTATACTGGCCGCCTTTGACAGTTCATCAGAAAACCCAGGGGATATTTCTTTCTTATTCAAAATGCGTAGATAGATGTATAAAACATGGGAGAATGCGCAACTTTTATTAACAAATTCGAATACATAATTGATTTAATCGGTTCACCCTTTATACCTAATACCTAATACAACAGGAAATATGTATGATAAAAATAAAGAAATATAATTGAATTTTAATAAATTAATTTGGAGTATACTGGAATGATTGGTGAAAATATTTATAAGCTTAAAGAAAAAATTCCGAAATCTGTTTATGATAAGGACTCGGTTATTTACATTTTTGTTTAAATCGGCTGTTACTTTGTTTATTCGACTCAATTAGGTTTAAATATACAAGGGGAAACAATTTGTATTTAATATTTTTGAACCACTAGTTATCTAATCAAAATCATTATATTTAGTCAAATTCAGCACATTTTTCTCAAGTGTTTATAATGGTATAGGTACCTGTCTTTCTGGTTTCTGAACATCCCCACAAAACACTTACATTGTTCAAATAATATTTCAAGCTAAACTTAGTATTAACATAATCTTTGAAGTTGCTCATGAACTAGCAAAATCCATACAGAGCAAAACTAAGTTAAACTTAACATGTCATAGATTTCATGATAGGCTTACAAGACACACAAGAAACAGTTTAGAGTTTGGTAACATTGATCAAGTAATTAATAAGTCAGCTACATACTTGCTCTCGAATACTCGAACTAAGCGTGTACAAATAGTTTCTCAAGATTTAGACATAGACCCCTCTATGTCAAACGTCAATAACTCAAAGGGCAGGTAAGAAACTCACTATACTATCCCACATGAAACATCTATCCAACCTGCAACCACTAAACCATGATGCGTTTCAAGAACTTATAAAAGCGTTAGTATAATTTATGAGCGGATGCAGTATTAACTTTATGCAACCAGCACAGCCCAAATCTACATAAAAAAAATACGAAATCATCTTCAAAAGTGTATCGTTGCACATATAATACTCTTAACCTTTAAAAGCACGGTTAAAAGCGATGAAAAACTAACAAAGCTTGTTCTATTAGATTATCTTAGCTAATTAATGTTACTTTCACTTGTTTTTGTGAATATATTACAATTATTATTATTTTAAATTCCAATTTGAAAAGATTTGAAGCCAACAGACCCTGTCTATAATTAAGAAGCTGGTGAGGGTTCTCTTTAAAATTCTAATTAACAAAAAAAATATTTATCGAGAATTTCTTAAAGATTGCGTACTCGTTTACTTTTATTTGATTTTATATTTCAAAAAGAAATCTTTCTTGTAAACGAACTTCTTTGAAATATTTCTGAATTCCTATTTGGCCTGTCAATTCATTAAATTATTTTATGTACTGCATAAGTATTAACATTAATAACTCAGAGTCATCTAAGACATTTTAATACTGTAACTTAAATCCAAAATCCAGTGAGACTATGCAGCTAAGCTGGGTCGATACTTGCCTATTTAAGTTTGCCTATCTCACCAACGGCTATTTCTAGTCTAACTTGAGTAGTTTCCAAGTTCCTTCATTTGCCTTAGTCCGGACATCCTCACTTGCACATTAAAGCTTTGGATCCAACTGTTGGCACCCCATCCTAATGTATAGCTGTATAGATGTATAAGTAATTGAATTCGACAAGTAAGACCATTAGCAAAGATTCTGTTTCATTTCCAGCAGTTGAGAATTGTATAAAGTTCTTCAATTTTACTTTACTTCTATTCCATAATACTGTATTCTTCTTAATAATTTTCAAAATCTTAAAGGTTATTTAAAATTTTAAGCCTGCTTATTTAATGTGTGAAGTCTATTTCGTATTAAACCAAGATTCGACATGTAGTCAACAAGTGTCAAGTGTACCAATATTTGCGTTTGTATAAATACAATGTACGATTAGTAAATGTTGTATCATTTATGGGCTCCGTATTTTACTGTACTTATTTATTAAAAGAAATTAAAATAAAATCAATCGAAATAAAATTTATTAAAACAACATTCCAATTTAAACACATTCAATTTTTATTGACCGCACCCGATTGATCTTTGTCACTTATCTTTACAACTAGCAACACATTGTTATTATTATAGTTAATTCCACAAGTTCCAATTTTCGTGTAGGCATAAAACTACAATAAAGTTCAGGAACATTTACATTTACATTACATTTGAATCTGGTAATCAAATCATTGGGGATTACATACGAAAATGTTCGGTTTACAGCAGGAGTAAATTGTCGTAGTCAGTTTATGTAAGTTTCATCCATTCGAAACTATTACCATACCGCAACGTAATTGGAACTCAAATTACTTTAAATGTTGTCATAAAGTTGATTGGTACAATAAATTAAGCAATCAGTACTGTTTATATTATTGTTAGTATAAGTTTTATAAGAGCTTATTAGACAGAATATTATTGATTAATACAATACATAATTAAAAGTCTATTTAGAAGGTTTTTGCAATTTCGTTTACAAATCGATTTTAATATTTCTATTACCAATTGAAGAATATATTAACTTTATAAAAATGAATTAAGTATACATTTAAATAAAATGATTTAAGAAAATTTTGCCTACTTTACTAGTTAGACTCACAGCTATTTAATGTTTGTTGTACATCAACAAAAAACATTGACAAATTATTAATCCATTGATCTTATTGGTAGAACAAGAATTGATATACAAAGTAGTACTATATGCATTACCTACTTTTAGAAAATACATAAGTATATACAACATTAATAAGTGATAAAACGTAGTGTAAGCAATAAAATAATATGGAACTTCAACAGTTATCTATTGAAAACATACATTTCAATTTCGAAAACGAAAAAATCAAAATAGTTTATTTCTTAAATCATAAAAAAAATCTTACGGGCAACTAAATCTGTATTCACTTACAAATACATAATTCAAACGGTAATCTGAACACTTTCAAACTTTTTACTGCTTAGTTTTCACTTATCGTTGCTACTGCTGCTGATTGCTGATGTTAAAGATGATTATGTTGAATAAAAATATAAGTAAAGACCGTCTCTCTGCGTAAGCTATGTGAAATCATTGAGCGGATTAAACCCTGAATGAAATGAATCTTCTCCTATTCCTACTATAGGTATAGTAATATGGGAATAAGTTACGTGAATGCTAGTGATCGCATCTGTTCGCAGCCACTTTACGAGGGCAAATTGGGTCACAGTCACGCTGAACCAAGCGTTGCATAATTAACTGCCCCGACTATAAGAGAGTCACCTACTAAACTCTAAATCCAGAAAATGGTTATTCTGTTATCTAGTGATAATATCCAGTTACATAACAGTAATATTTGATATTGGTAACAAAATTGTTTTAGATCTAATCCCGAAACACTTAAAAAGGAACGATAATCAGAGTACAGTCAGATATATAGAACATGCTTACACAGATTCTCTTCAAAGTAAAATGGAATTCCACTAACCTTTTCTTTTACTGAAAGTGAAAAAACGAAGACCACAGTCGTGAGAATGTGTACAAAGATTGATTTCTAGGTGCCACACAATTATCAATATTAGCAAAATTTATTAACACCAACAACTAACCAACATTGAGAGAGATATCATTCTGTTTTAAGTTGCCTAAAACAGGATGGAGCCTTGAGATCGTTCCATCTCCTCTCTCGGTCCGAATTGGGTCAGAGTCGCGTTGAAGTAAGCGTTGCATAATTAATAGTTTCATTCACCTCCTCTTAAATCGCTCCGCTTACTCCGAAGGATGGATCCTTCAAAGTTGAAGTTAAGGATAATTTGAATTTCAGTAAGTCAGTAGATTGATTTTTATAACATCTCCATTGATCATGTTAATTAGACTATTCAGAAGGCTGCATGTGTCATTATCCATTAAATCTTAAACCGTTTTGGATGGTGTATTAAGTGAAAATGAAATTAATTTGTGATACAACCTCAATAATGACGATTTAAAAGAACTTAGTAAATGAGTCTATTTAAATAAAGTTATTTTTGACTTTGACTTTGAATAATACGCCGAAATCCATTTCTATATGCAAGTTTATCACGCTACCAATCTAATTTGTGAAGGAGTACATATGAAACAATTAAGTTTACATTTTAACGCCGGCGGGCTAGTAATGTATCAATCCTTACTAATTTGAGTGATTTTCACCGAAATGATAATTTCTGTTTATCTATATACCTGATAGAAAGGGATAAGTGTCCATAAAAGTCACTTATGTCTTAGAGGGTCGTTAGATATAATGAAAACGGCATCAAGGACCCTAAAACTAGACAAAAAATGAATCTTAACTGAAAAGAAAATAAAATAGCAAACCAGATTGTAAAATGTATTCTAAATAGAACAATGTCGAAGTTTGCATGCAATGATATACTTGATATACATTAATTAAAAATAATAGAGTAATCTTTAGATATGGCTCAAATACAAATTATTCTTGAATGCATATATTATTTAAGCTAAAGTGTACTTCCCTTTATACCGTTATATTTCTTTCAATCGAATAAGATTACATTTTGTCGCCTCAGTGCTAAACCTTGGCAAGTTTTCATGTTTTCCGATTGGTATAGAACAAATTTTAAATGCGTTACTCAAGTCATCCCTTTTGAGCAGTGTTATTCGTGAGTAGTTCTTTCAGGTTCTTGAGAGTGTTTCATTAACGTTACTAATACGACGTACACGTTTCGACTTAAATATTAGGCCTTTCTCAACGAGCAATATCTTTCGAGGTTACCTTAAGATCCCACTTAAAATTTTCGATCATTTTGGTTTAATATACTTGTAAGAATGTTTGTTATGGAGTCAATATGGAATACTAAAACTGTCAAGATAAGATATGAAAGCAAATTGTGGGCAGTTTATATCAACACTTGTTACTGACAAATTCGTCGACAGCTTCATTAACAGTACAATTAAATATTTGTTTAACTGATCTGCAAGTTAAAGAAAGTAATTTAGCAACAAAGAGAATATTAACAGCAAATAAAATTATAAAACTTATCATTGAATACATTTAAATGTAATTGCTACAATGCTAATGTTTTAGTAAACATTTTTTTGTTCCAAAAAGTTCAAATAGATCCTGATATCCAATAAAAAAATAGTGGAGAAAAATATAAAAGTGACAGTAAACGGCTTGCCAATTCTTGGGTATTGCAGCCGCTCTTATTTTACAACTATTGTTCCAAGTTTGTCACGGTCCATTAAAACTTTGCTAACAAAAAATGTAAAGCAAACTGTTTAATTTAAATTTGTAATTTTATATCATCGCTTCGAGGCCTTAAATGTTTGGTTTGGCATTGACAACTTTTACGAAGTTTTCAAATGAGCTAACGCAATGTTACTTATCCTTAAATTATTCAGATATTGGTAAAGTTAGGAATTGCTTTTATTCCTCTGACATTTAGAAAGGTGATCCTTCTTAGCTTTAGATTAATATGTAAACATGTTGGAATGTTTCCAGTACTCTTAAAAGCATCGTACTGTTATTACAATAAGATGAGGTATAAGATATTCACAACTTTAGCAGATTTAAAAGCGTGTGAGTGTTCTCTTCTGCATATTTAATCGTGTACTCTGTGCATTACAGTTTACCATAAGTTTGAAATGTACGGTAATTGTTCTTTAATAATTATTGTAATTAACATAATTTTATTGGTATTAACAATTTCCGGATTTTCTATAATCCCAAAATGATATCATCAGAACCCTCCATATAATAACTATACTGGTATTTTGTCTAATTTGGTCATAACTATAACTATAAGTTTTTTATAGACAGAAATTAAGATATATATAGAATATGGTTAAGCTTATAATTCAAAATATAATTATTTTTAACAAAGTAATTGTTATCTTCTGTGTCCCTCGAAGACTGGGTCGGCAGAATACACCTCATTAGGAGCGGCCAGATGGCCGAGGATCAGAGAGACAAATCGGAGACAATCCTGGTTTTATTGAGCAGACACACAGGCACACAGTCCTACACCCTTCAGATAGTCGCGAATAGAAGTAGGAAAGAGACCATTGGTTAAGGCTACAACTGGTATGATTTCAGTCGTAGACTAGGTTCAGATACTTAATCTTTTTATCGGATTCGGCTTTCACGAGGTTTTCATCGAACGGAACGTTGACATCCACTAAAAACACACGTGAATGTACCCGGTCAAAGCTTCTGTCAGGCTTGTAAGCTAATACAGTCCTTTTCGTAACGATGGCCTGGTTCCAGTACAACCAACCCCGGTGGTTTTGGAATACCGGCTCGAGCAAGTACAATATCATAAGGTACCTTTTTATCTATGAAGCCGAACTTATAGGCAAACTGGAGATGGAGAAATTGGACTGCTTTGTTATGTATCGATATTAGCCACTACAGGACACCCAAAAGTATTATGCCTGAGTGACTTATTATTATTTTGGGACTATACAGTCTTGAGTCCGTTTTCTTATGTAACCCGATAAATCTTTTGTGACTTGCCACCAGTAAGTAAAGTTACCGCCTGATTTTGGCACTTACAGCACATTTTAGGATATTCCTAGCCTCAAAGGTTTCTATTTCCTTAGGGATTATTACGTGCCTCCCCAGATGATGAAGGTTGCGTTTCTGGATGAGCCAAAAACGTAAAAGGTGTATTGTATATCACGCAAATGTCTACAGTATCTACAAAAAGAATCGCTTAATTTCATTTTGAATAAGTGTCTGTTGATTTGAATAGTCACAAACAGACGTCCTTAAGTCATGAATTATTTTTAGGGTTTCCACTAAAATTATAAAAATATTTTTATCAAGAAGGAATATAATATTTACAAACGTACATATTTTTATAGAAGCCATAGTGCTTATCCTAGCTTGGCCTAGAATAAGTATATCCAATCTAGCCCTTTGATCACATCATTTACTTGGAAATGAATAAAGAGAGTGGATCTCCTCTTAAAGCTTAAGTAGTACTGTGTATTTAGCTTACAATCTTAATGGGTTTTTGTATACGAACTTTAGAGAGATAGACAAAAACAGCCACGTGACGTAAGTAAAGATTGGTGATTCCTGGAATGACATGTCTACACGGCGAACTATGACGTGAATTCCTCGCGATAATGTTCCACCATTTACCTACCTATGATGTATGCTACCTACGCCTTACGTTTTAAGTTACTTCCAATCAATAAAAAACATTATTACTTTTAGCTAGATAGATTAAATATTGTTCATTGCAGCAGTTACATTGTTTAGATTGTTTCGCTTATTACGTTTACATTTCATTCACAAGAATGGAATGTTATCGTAACATTATAATGCTAGAAAGTAGAGCTAAATATTCAGTGTTACAGTTTCAAAGATAAACATTTATTTAAACTATGGTGATTGCATTTGTTTATTTCAGTAAACACTCTTTGAGATAATCTCTGACCTGGCAAGCGTCTTGTTTGTTTACGTTGTGAAGTGGAGCATTTACATTCACATACTAGGCATAAGGACTTCGACATGTTTTCATAATACTAAATTTAGATTTTACGTTGACCGAATAAAATAAATCGAGGGTGTTGAATATATAATATAAGTGCGAAGTATTGACACATCAATATTTTATTTGCTCGATCCTAGTTTAGTGTGAGAAGTGAAGGCGAAGTGCTCTTCTTAAGAGCTATTGACGTGAAAAAAGGCATACGTATTCATATTTCTATCGTTGCTTGCAAAAGTTACAGAGGTGTACAAACATGAGATATAGAGATATTAAAGGTATATCAAGGAATATAAATCACGTTACTTTTTAATGTGTTCTTCACTGATATTTCTTCTGATTCACTATGTATAAAACGAAAATTTGACATTAATTTTAAGACCAGAACAATTGTAGAACCAGTAAAAACTTTCCACAGAAAATTTTAGACCCGCTTAAATTTAAGAGCACGCCGACCTACTTGACGAATTTCAATTGGTTTTAAACAATAACCAGAGAGCATTTGAAGATTTAAGCGCAGACCTATTTTCTTAATCAAATTGAAATTGTAAAGAGCACCTCATTGTTACACACAAAAGAGACTAACTTAGCTGAAGTTTAGACTTTGGAATTTCCAACGTCGCGAAAAGACCATAGCGAGTTTGTCATTTAAGGCGTACCAAAGTTATCACCTATTTGAATTCATTTAGAACAATGCCATACTGTTTTTGTGGAAGTTAGAATACTTTGTTTTCTTTCATCGCATTCTATTCACTTTGGATTGCCATCACCTTGGCTAATTTAGCTCAATAGAAATCATTCCATTTTTTGATGATTTATGAATTACTGCTGTAGTTGCGTTTCTATGTGGTAATATTTGCTCAAGATTTCTTTCGTACTTTTTCTTCCATGGTTTTTTGATTACAATACCTGCATTTCTACCTCCAACCAATACCAACAAGCATACATTTGTTTAAAAATGCTTAATACTAAATAAATTCATATCAGCATACAGGAAATAGTTGTATTTCAAATAAACAATACAATTGTATCTAATATAAACTCTGCAAAGTATTCGAAATGAAGTTGAGAACTTAAAATACAGGATAGACGGATCTTTCTCCTGGGATTTGGAAGATATCAGTAGGCAACAAAAGTATTGCGTTTGTAAAGTTTTTGACAATGAAACATTTTTACAAAGAAATATTTTTTAACATAGCATCTATAATGATTCCGATTAATATAATAACTACTTTTAAAGCTTGATATGATAGATTTAATAAATAACTTTGAAATAAAAATTCTCTTAATTATTCATTTGTTTTCTTATGAAAAAAACACGAATAATAATAAAATCGTTTCCTGAACAATTTTGGTTGTCATTAAAGGTACATTTACACCTTTAAGGGATCAATTTATTCGGAATTGCAGTTACTTTTTACATTTTAACCAAGTATTGTTTTACAACATTCGCAATATTTAAAAAAAACTGACTATACTATAAATTATGCCAACCCTGCTTTCAAGATTTGGGAGGGGAATCATTCTCTTTGGGATGCATAGACTTTAATCAAAAACAAACACACAGGTGGATGAAGTAAGCTAAGAGAACCATAAATTATTTTTCCCCACGCTTTACCCCAATACTAGGATGGGAGAAATTTTGTACTTTTTGTACTCACATGTGTTTTTAATGGTCCCTTGATATTCTTTTAGGTATTCGTCTAAATACCTTGCATTTCTTCGTGAAATTGGCCCTATTTATTATTTTATTTTAGCAGATTGTCTTTAATATTTTGTGATACATCTTTTTTCTTGTAATTCATTATCATATCATGAATCAGTATGAAGATCTTTTCAATATAATTCACTTACAGATATCATAATATTTTCAAAAAATTTGCAAGAAATCCAAACCAATGAATATCAGGTGTTATTAATATAAATTTAAATATTTCAAAAATTATTACCAATATCTTTTTAATAATACACAATTGGTAACGAAGTATTTCTTTTTAAGTAGCTTTCAAATAAGACTAGCTGTAGGATCTATTTAGTATGATTGATATCAGGCGGAGGTCCAATCCAATAAAATGAGCCAGGCAGAAGAGAAGGGAAGAGACCTAAGTCCAATAGTGGATTACAGATAGGTTCCCGGCTAATAATAATAATATTTTTGCACTCAAACGTGGCCCTGATTAAGATCTCGCATTAATGATATTTTATGACGAAGAAATGTAGATAGTAATGAGCCCCTAAAGGAATATTAAAATCATGTTAATCAACAAATCGTACCCAGAATTGATATAAATAAGATCGAGTTATCGGTGAATCTAAGTTTGAAGTGTAATGAATCTCGTGATAACAGCACACAGTGACTTAATCCCAAACCGCTTTCATGGCTTATTAAAATATGATATAACAAATGTAAGAACACATAGTTTGTGAGAAATATAAATTATAATATATTTAAAATCACTTAAGTTGGTAATGGAACTGTTTATACCTTTAAGAAATACCAATAGATATCTATAAAAATAAGTTAGTAAGAAATGACAACCAATCGCTGCACGAATTAGCAACAATGAAATTGAATCGTGCCTTCGCTTTATCAGGCAATTTCGTCGGATATATAGATTTATATGAAGCTTAATGCAGTCCTTTATCCCGTTTGCGGGTAAAGTTAATAATTGAAAACTTCTTCGCGATGTTATTGGCAAAGTTGCGCGGTTTGGTCACAATATCTCGATTAAAAATTGAATGAAGAGTCACTGGAGAGCTAGTAGGTAAAAGATGCACTAGGAAATTGAATTCTCATAAAGTTTAAAGTATTTAAATGCTGGTTGTTCGTGCTAGAGATACAGTACACTTTTACCCACACCTATGGGTGAAGGTGAACTTTAAATTAATAACATTTGTAGTAATCAACTCCTATTTATTAAATGTTATGATTCAGTTAGGGTATTAAAATTAAACTCGTCATTACACCAAACGAATGTAAATAGTTTTAACTTTATCCCATTATTTATCTTAATACTTACAAACTATAATAATTAAGCCGTTTTTTTCGAAACTCATAAGTTCCTTTCGGCTTTGAATATGGAATATGGAGTATTTCAATTCAAAAAAATTGTATGTTGATTAGTAGCTGGCTGACTATTTTCATTAGACATATACAAACCTAAAAACGAATTGACATATACAATTCGTTTTTAAGTTTGAGGACATAAGTCGTAGTCGTAATACAGAAATTATCAAATCAGTAGCTACACGGTAATTGGATGCCCAAACCGTTCGCTTATGGATTTCAAGTAGACAGAATTTTGTTTAAATAGAGACAAGTACAATCTAAAGCAATCAAGTTATTGTATTTATGTTTCAACATATTTTTTGGCTTTTTGTTGTAAATATTTGATAGTGAGCTGTGATTACTAAAAGTATATTACATAACATGGTATAACAGTAATCGGCTTAATCGAAAATTTATTTCCTATCCAATGTTTCTTAACAAGTTTCGATATCACAAAAGCGTTATTTTTAACCAGTACTGGATTTTAAACGATCTTCAGATTAAGGCCACTGACCATTTCTTATGGTAAAAAATGGTCAGTGGCCTTAATCTATTATTAAATAGGGAAAAAGAGTTAAGGAGAAGTTCCTGCAATCAGCCTCAAGTGTTATTTACAATTTTAAAGAAAGTAATCTGATTATTAAAATAAGGTTTTATTTTAAAACAAACATATCCCTTTTTAAACTTAATGTTAATTTTAAACATGCAAAAGTATTTCAACATTTCTTCATCTAATAGTGCTCAATCGTTTAGTTGTCAGCGCATATCATTTTTTCTGTACCCTCACAAATCATTTAGAGATATATCACCTATGAATTTCAAAACATTCACATCGATTGGGTACCTACCCATTTACCACTGTCAATCATATTCCCACGGGCTATTAAACCTATTTCAATATCTAAAAATACACCACCAAATCCATATTATGGGCTATTAATAACAAAAAGAGTAATAAAACCGCTCTTATAACATGTAAAATATCAACAGAATCCAATAACACTCAAATTGCAGAGGAGGAGTGGCACGCAGGGTCCATACAAACATTTATTTTGTCGCGGAGAGAGCCACCGAAACAATATTACAGCTATAAAGAATGGAATGGAACGGAAAAGAGCGAGGGTGCTTCTCGTAATGAAAAATCTTCCCCTCGTAAAGTTGCACCTTGCGAATTTAAAGACGAATTCTTGGGCAATGTTTTGGTTCGCCATTTACACGACATGTTACGTACTGTTACCAACACAACATGAGGAACATGTAATTTTTACTTTTTCATCATTTACAATTAAAATTATACAATTTACTGGTATATCTTCTACTGTTATGTTAGACTTTAGCTGTCTCAACTTTCAACAAGTCTACAAATATATACATATCTGATGAATATGGCAACCCTGAGCAGTTCAACGTACTGCCCGCTATTTATACCAGTGACATCTCGCGCGTATCATATATCAAACCGACGACTTCGCCGATCTTTCATCTCATCACAAAGTGTGGAATAACGGCTTTAAAGTTGTGTACACATTATGTGTTATATGGCAGTAAACTTGAAATTTCCTTCTGTCAATGAAAGGGCGGGAAACATGTTTATCCCACATCAAATTCAATTATGGCTGGAGATTTTGGAAGACAAATAATCCTCTACGCATAAGAAGGTACGGACGGATAGATAAATTGGAATAACGTACATTTAATTTCAAATCAATGACAAGCAGTTATTTAAAGTATAAAAGTACATATAGCTAATCAACTTTTAAATTAGTGTAAAAACTAAAACTAATATTAACGAATGTGTGTTTAAATAATCGACTTTTCCTTGAGACTTTCCTTGTTCCACGAAGATTTTTTTTGTTACATAAAATACAATCAACCACGTTATATGATTACAATCTATACTATCTATCAATGAGAGCTTTCCGATAATATTGTTATTAGGTATTATTGAAAGCAAACAAATCAGTTAGTAACCACTAATCTATCGTTGAACAGAGAAATTCAATTAGTAGAAAATTATATTGATCACTATCGCGTATCTAATTAAGTAACGTGGTATATTATTCTCACTAGATCAATCATTCGTTATTCTACAAACTCCCCAGTTCTGTAATATCCCTTTTACAATCAATGAAATAGATAGTATAGATTTAAATCGCTGTTAGACGATTTAATAAACAACAAACCGTTATTGCTAGTGTACACCAAGTTCATAATTTCAGCGTGTGCCCATAATTCTGATACGTAAATAGTTCTAAGAACTCTATAACAACTGTAATGGTCGACTGACGTTCATGTTTATCGCCTTTTGATGCTAAACTCTTAGTAGCTAATGTTTATAACGGAGGGGTTTCAGATTCAGAAGGCCTTCGAACAAATATAACTGAAGTTAAAATAATTAGACCTGATTTAGCCTGATTTTTATTCCACTTTGAATTTACCTAAAAATATTATAAAAAGATTGACGTTTAGCTACATAAATTTATTGATACAAAATTAATTTTAACCTTTTACGTGGAATTTGGTATTCAAAGCGTAATTGAAAAAATACTTGGAACGTTAAATATAAATCATGATAAAGGCATCTAACCCATTTCAGCAGACATTAATCTTCAGCGGGGATTTTCCGGGTCTCAGAATTTGGCGTAATTACAAAATGATAGTGTTTACGTGCCCGAACGAGGGAGACCGCGTGGTTGACATTCCTTTATTCTATCAAAAAGATCTTTGTAACATTCCATTAATATCAGAATAGCTGTTTTTGTTATTCTCACAAAAAGATGTGAAGCTCGAATTTCTTTTGTTTACGTAAAAAGTACACAAGTCCGATCGTCTGATGGTTAAGAGTAATTGTATCCGTACAGATAACTATTAAACTCACATTATTAACCACAATAAAAAAATCGCAGCAAGCAAAACTGTATACTAGTGAATTTCAATAATTAAATAAAATAGTCTATAATAAGTTTTTAACTTCATTAGATATTCAGATAATCAAAAATATGGCACTATTCACGAATGAGGCCAATCAATGTGAGCTCGGACTCTTCGTGCTTTGGAAGGCTCTTTAATATACCATTATACTTTTTTACTATTATATGGCGTAGTTAAGAGGCATTCAGAGCCAATGACTAATAAAGCTAATGTAAACCTTACAATAACACTACACTACATTAACACTATAATTGGTTTGGTTAGCTACGTCTTGAGATTATCTAATAAAACGCAACTTAAGAAGATTTCTGATGAAATAAATATAGACAAGCCAATTAGATCGATTATCTCAAACATAAACACGTAAGTAAATGATTGAAAGATAATTTACAACTAAGAATTCAATATTGTTTGATTGTTTATTTTAACTTCGCTAAAGTTTAAAGCCTGTTAAAATTTATAGACCTTGAAATATGAAAAGATGTAAAAACACTGGTTGAAACTATTTCTTTGTGTACGGTCCCAGCCGTCCTATTATTTTAGCACACGAAAATTCCAATCACCTCTCTTCCCAACTTTATTTCCGATGCAGAGACAGGAAATAACCATGTGCATCGGAAAATGTACCCAGGCCGACTATACTGACTACGTAACCTAAGTTCTCTGAAGCCTACAGAATTCTCCCACTTGGAGTGCTCACGTTCCCGACTTCCTGTTCGTTTTATATTAACGCTGCAGAAAATTTGTAGTAGAAACGTGGAGAAACGTCCTTATCGTGCTAATTAGATATATCGATTATAATCAAGAGTGTGAGATTGCTTTAAGTAAATCGTATAAATTTGCAGCATATTAAATTTATTGAAGGATTTACTTTGAAAGCTCTACCAATTATAAGCAAGGAAAGAAATATACCGTTTTTTTAATTGGAAATAGTTTCCTATAGTAACATTTCACACGATGTGTACGAAACTACACTATTCGTATATCTATCGTAAACCTTGATGGATTTTATACAAGAAGCTTGATTCAGACTAAGTGTTCTACAAAATTTTTGTCCAGACCATTGGATGATGCGTGTACCAAATTGTACTTTGGCTATATTACTATTAAGATAGCTAATTAAGATAACAACTAACTAAGATAGCTTTATTTGCCTTAGCAAACAGTGACAAGTGTCACTTGTCCATCTGAAATCCGCTGTAGTATCTAGCAAATCGATCTACGAGTAAACCGCTATCCATATCTCAATTAATTTAACCTTGTTTGTAAAATAAATAATTTCAAAAGATGGAATCATCTTTCACGATAGCTTAAAAAATAGGAAACCTATCGTTCACAAAGATAGCATAAGTTAAACTACAACTTAGTTGAGTTGCCATACTAATGACGTCTATTTCAGGAAGTTATTATGCATGGAAAGTTTCTTTAACTACCCTACTTAATGGAAGCTCTTAAATCATAATTAGTGCGCCCCTCGGCTCCAGTGGAAGCTGAAAATTATGCAAAATGAACACATATGTACTGTATATTTCAAAACTTATGCGACTTAAACAACAACACTGTCGCTATTGGACTATTGGAAATAAAGAGATGTAATTTGATTGTACGCAAGAGTCGTCGTCTATAAAAATCAAATTTTGAAGTTAAATCCAACTGTAAATATAACACAGTCACATCTACATCTGTATGTAGACGTTATTGAACATCGTTCCACATTTCTCAAAAGCTTAATCAATTTAGCTAATTAGAATATAAAATCAAATGAACCGTACAAATTCGCTATTTACTTTGCATTTATAATGCTCACAATAAAACTAAACTAATCTGATTTATAATATTAAATGTGTTGACCGTGCAGCATTCATTAAGTTGTACCAAGCCTCATCAAGAGAACCTCGTGCCAGAAGAGCGTAAAATATACAACGAAAACTAAACAAAACATGCTCCAACAAAGATAAAATATTCAGACTCCTCCAACAACTGTTGCCCTGTTTGATGCTTGAATGGACGTCAATCATGTTTACGTTTGTACTTCTAAAAGCCCACTGAGATTACGATCTGAACGATGAATGTGAACTTTAGCAAGCAGAAGTAAGGTGAAAAATATAATCGTACCTGTTTTAGCAGAAAAAAATGTGATAAATAAAATTGGGTAAATGCCCAAAATGCCTGTGAATCTCTAGTTTCCTAAGACAATTGTCATAGGCCCAAAGAATTACAACTCATTTTCTAAAAATTTAAATCAATTGCTATTTATTATAAATTTTGTGTAAGATCTTTATTAAGACCGCTAATTTTAAAGCCGTTTACGTCTAAGGTGTTATTGGTCTAAATCTTAAACAGTTATTACTCTAGTTAGCATTAAGAAACTAGAAATGAATTTGCGTTGTACTAATTAATTAGTTACAACACAGCAAGGTAAGTTTCAAAACTATGAAGCTTACAAACTTATGGCGCTTAAACTACAAAATATTATCTATTTCGGAATGATATTCTGTATAACCTAAAACTTTACACGCAACTTGACGTCGGACACAAAAGGTAGGGACAGCTTTTCAAATTAAAAAATCAGGTGGTGTGCCGACGAGCTCGCTAACGACCCTCGTGGGTCTAAGAGCTCTCACAGGAATAACCGAGAATTACCAGCTTTTGCTCTAAACAACGCCAGTAGCAACGTTAAAACATATTCCTATAGTAAAGAGCACACTTCCTTGAAAGTATGTCGAGCACTTTTACAACGTTATACACTTTTTAAATTTTAGTAGGGTATTCTTTATTACTTTTTTCATATTATCGTTTCGGATAATATAAGGGGGTTGAATTAATTCTCGCCGTTCTAAAAAAATAAAGAAATAATTGTAATCTTAATATTTTTTACTGCTTTTTTTTTGTTTTATTGTTTCCCGTTCTGTGCAAGCTCCATGTGGCACGTTCAACTGCTCAAATCCTTCAAAACGGCGAGATTTTCGACTTGCAACATGTCAAACTTTGTACCATCAAAACAAAACTTGCGGGAAGCCTTGCTTTTCTGTTTCCACCTCAAGAAAACTGCTGCTGCTGCTCATCTAATGCTTGTGGAGGCTTATGGGGCACACGCCTTGTCTGCTAGAACATGTCGGGAGTGGTTTCAAGCATTTTCAAATGGTAATTTTTCTACAGACAACAAGCCACGAACTGGCCAGCCAAAAAAGTTTGACGACAGTAAATTGATGGAATTGGTAGAGGAAGATCCTTGCCAAACGTTAGCCCAGCTTGCTGCATCTTTGTCTACAAGGAACAACTAATCAAGTTAAAGGCAGCAATTGAAGAAAAACGACCAGAATACGCAGGCAGACATGAGTCGATTCTTATTCAGCACGACAACGCAAGGCCCCATGTGGCTAAAGTGGTTAAAGACCAGCTTAATTCTTTTGGTTGGGAAGTTTTACCTCACCCGCCCTACTCCCCTGACATCACCCCATCAGACTACCATCTTTTTCGGTCTATGCAGCATGGTCTATCTGGCGAACTCTTCCGTAGTTACCATGAAGTTCAATTATGGGTAACAAATTGGATTGCTTCTAAAGAAAAGGTTTTTTTTTTACAGAGGCATTAGGATTTTACCTGAAAGATGGGCAAAAGTAATTGAAAAAGAAGGGCAATATTTTGAATAAAACTTTACTTTTAAAAAAAAATTATTTTCAATTTAAAATACTACAAAAAACGGCGAGAATTAATTCAACCTAAGATCACTGTCAGAATGTTAAAATTTAAAAAAGAAACATTTTGATAAATATTATATTTAAATATAAATTTACTTATACTATTTAAACGTTACAATAGAACTTTATCTAATTTTTGTTTTTATATAAACAATGCTTAAGTTGAATCAGAATTAAAAAGGTTTAATCTCTTCTCGAACAAATTTCGTATTCATAAAGAAAACATAAGGAAGTGAATTCGAGCAGAATTTATAATCCCAGTTGCGTCGTTTATTTTCATTTAAAAGCTCTGCAAAACCGCAGTTTTTTACAGTTTGCCTCAAGGGTATAGATATACGAATTACGACTCACCCGATTCCACCAAATTATAATTACCTGGCAGTAATATAAAACGAGATTATTCGCTTTCTTTTCTTTCCCCTTTCCTGTGCAGGGAAAATTCAATTTGCTTGTAAGACCAATAATAACAGTGATCGTTACGGAAATCGTGTAACTTAAATAAGAGGCTAAAAATAACTTTTCCTCGTAATGTGTTGAGCGTAGTATTTTATAAATTCAACCAACGTCAGGTCAATTTAAAGGATTGCTTTCAAATGTGTGGTAGTAGTTCAATGTAGTCTTTTTTACTGACAGCAGATTTTATTCATGCCACAATGAATAAAATCTGCTGTCGCAAAATTCACGATACAACAGAAGCAATGCAATTTCGATCCAATAACCTCACCATAATAAGATCTGATTGAGAAATACTAATTTATTTGCATTAAAAATAATTCTATCTAAGTAAGCCGACAAGATAACTTCACCCGATTGACCTAGATAAGTTGCAGAGACCAGCACACACGATAGAATGGCTACCATAGCGGAATTATAAACATGGAAACTACAAAACTAGTACGTCAACTAACTCGATACGTTAAAGTTGAAAATCGAAATAGTGGCCTCGAGAGATAAGGACGGCTAAAAGAATGTTAAGCAGCTCGTACCTTCTACCCGAGCGAACTAAGAGACGATGTCAGCATAAAATATTAGTCTTCTGTATACCTAGTTAAAAAGTTTTCTCCTCGCCTTGTCTAGAATTCTGGCTTTTGAAAATCAATAATTACTTACCAACAAAAACAAAAACTTTGTTTGTGTTGTACCTAACAAAATATTTAGAATTGCAAATTTGGTCGAATACATTTACTATGAAAAGGACCGATACAAACTTTCAATTATGACAACTAAAATTATATATATATAGAAACAATGAGCAATATTTACTTTGAACGTCAAATTACTGTATGTTTTTCCAGTACATTCAAAGTAAAGATTATTTGTTTAAGTAAGCCTTAAATAGTGAATTCTCACATCAGAAATAATAAAATTTCTTTATGCGTCAGCGTTGGCTTACAAGTCCGTAAAGTATTTTCTAAGTTCATTCAATTGCAAGCTATTCTTGACAACAGATGAAGCTCAAAAATTCAAGTCCTTGATTGTATAACAGGCTGCTATTAATCCTCTTCACAAATGAATTAGGACCCCAGGTATTGATTCTAGCTTATTGGATTAGCAGGATTTATCGCTTCACATCTGCTTCCTTGTTCAGCGACATTTTAATAATAAAAATAATTGAAATCAAACGATGGCTCTTTATCTACTTTTAATGGAGTTGAAAACAATTTAGGTCTCAATCTTCGATATCAAATGATCTTTTTATTATTTTTGAAGTGATTCGATTTAGTTACACTTATTATCTCAGCGGAATTAAAAGTTATTCATCAAGGTTTTAAATTGTATATGTCCAACAGGTATATAAGTAACATGTGAATAATGGATAGTTCACGTATACAGGAAAAAAATATGCAAACTAATCTTCTGCATGTTAAATTATTAATAACATCATCGCAGGTCAGTCGCTCTGATAACAATTAAGCGTATCCTGCCGCAGGTCACAAACTATTTACTGTCAATTGGCACAAATTAGTCCGACTAATTTGTGATCCAACTAAACGCTTCTGTCAATTACTCTGTGGACAACGAAGAATCTACTAACACCTACACAGCTTGCTAACAAATGGACAAACTGATGTATGAATTAAATGAATAAAATTATGCGTTACGTTATTGAGCATTAAATTTTTCCTGACTGAGAATAGCAACATTTGAACTCTCAAATTTAAAATAAGTAAAATTTTATTGTTTAGGTCTTGCACTTTAGGCCAATATTGCAATACCTTGCAAAACTAACGCAAAGGAAAACATAATACTTAGGTATTGTACTTTGATGTTAGAAACCTGGATTTAATCCAGATTTCAGATATCAAACCGGTTTATGAAAGGTGATTGGGACATAATCTATCAAGCCGAATCGTACATATGTTAACATAGTCATATAAATTAAAATATCAGCAAATTGAAATTTTGAAAAATGTTTTACTGGCTGCACTCACAATAAATTTTAGAAGCATAATAACGAATTATTATACTTGTAAAATTAAAGAACGGTTCATTTTATCGTTTCATGCCTTATTAATAAAAGTTAAACCATATAGGCCAATAGGATCGTTACATTATGGTTCATATGAGTGACTGTCTCTGGGGACAATTTTTATCGGTAACGAGAAAATATCAATTTGAAATAAATATCACATATTCAGGTACGAAATTACATGAGGTGGCCTGGTGAATTGCTCGTGCAGAACCCAGGTTACCCCCGTGGAGGGCAATGGAGTTACCGGAGAGTTTTAGTGGGTATTCTCAGTGCCGCTCTATTGAGGTACTGAGTAAGCCCCACACACGCCCGTCGCTTAGCCAGTAGCAGGTAGGTCCGTAAATGGATTCCTCCTCGTAAAAAAAAGGTACGAAATTACTAAAAACTGTGAAAAAATATCATTTCTAATCAATGTAATCAAAAGATTGTCAGATCAGATTTGTTCAGGTGTCGAGTCATTTGCTGAGTTTTATATTAAAAAAAAGATTTGGTCATTTTGCTGCATATTTTGACACTTGCGAAAAAACAATCCTTTATGGTATTTCTCGTTGAAGATAAAAATCTAAAAACGTAACTTTGCTTTTACATCACATAAAAATTTTTTTCCATTTTTCTTTGTGTTTTACTCCTATGTAAAGTTACATGCATGGTAGGCTTGTGCCCAGCAGCAGGACATATATGAAAATGAAAATGAAAATTATTTTGCAATCAACCGAGATTGTACGTGAACCTTGGTGCGTGAGTCTGACTCAACCTTTGTCAGATTTAAAAAACATTTTACAGTAAGAATTAATTTAACTTCAACTCTGAGGCGAAATCGCAGTAAGTTTATTGAAACTGTGTTATGGTAACCATTACACGGTTTTCGCGAAGAAAACTGGGTCAACATAAGCCAAACTCGAAGGTCACCAATGCCTCGCAGAAAACAGGCAAGAGATTAGGTCAAGTACGCATCAAACAATGGCGTTGTATTGGTGATTAACAATACAAGGGCACTTTGATTGACGATTATATAACTTCGTCGATAAAAAGTTTTTCAGTATAACCGATTTTTAAAATTGACTTTCAATTTATAAGCGCTGTGGAAAATTATGAATAATCTTATTACAAAGAAAGATTTAAGTCTCACACATAATAAACTAATATAATCCTAATTATACTTTATATATAGCGAAGTGAAATTTTAATATAAAAAATAACCCATTAAACGTAATATACTACGGACTTGAAGTTATTGAGATTGAAGAGCTGTGGGGTCATTCCATAAATAAATCGTAATAAAATATAAAAGCAAAACCACTTGTCAGTCAATTAAAACAAGTGAAGACAAGTTACTAATGATAAATTATATTAATATAATTAAAATACAATTATATTAATTAAAATACAAAATATGTAAAAATAAAACTGAAAAAGGAAAAAGTAAAAATTACTCGTTTTTAAAATTTAATTCTCCTAAAATTTACTCGTTTTTACTTATTTTAAATATATTTTCAATTTTACAAGTGGAAAGAACTGGAATATGGTATATTTTATATTACATTAGGAGCCAGTTATTATTTTTTCACCTAAGCCTAGTTTTGAATTGTGGTTTTAATTAAAAATACTTATATTATTATACTACACTACCTAACACAAAAACTATATACTATTTCCGTTTCCAATATTTGAACATAGAATTTAATTTTAATCATATTATTCACAGATGCAAAAGATAGAGTTTAAATTCCTGCCGAGTGCAATCAAAAAGTTATGCTAATATAAGTTTTTTCATTGCTTATTTTGTTTCTTTAAACACGTCACTCGTCGCTGACATATTGAACATTTTGATTTTATAACAGAAATTAGGTTCGTTAATTGACAATCAGAATGGTGGATGAATTTGTTTATTTATGCCAAAGTTTTCCTTACGTCAAATCCCTATCGGTCACAATCAAAACTGGCCACAACATTTAAACAATATTACTGTTTTTGTATGAATTTTCAGTTTATTTATATAAATTTAATCCGCAAAATTGATAAATATTTTTGTATGAATAAAGTATATGAAGGCCTTTCCTGTTGGCTACAATGAAAATTCAATATCCATTTGTAAAGTTCATTCAACAATAACTATAAAAAACCGGTACGCAATATTCTAATTTACTTTTATACACATAGATACCCTTATATGTTACATCTTCAATGTTATAATAAGCAATTATATAAATAGTTCATATGAATATGAACAGAAAGTGACCGATTTTTCTTAAATAATGCGTTCATACAACATTTTTTAGTTAAGTAGTATTTCGTAAATACGTTAAGGTACAGTTGAATGATAAAAGTATTGATCATTCAACTGTACCTTAACGATTCCTATTCCAATAAAAACTAATAAACTTTATAAAGCAGAAAATATTTTGACAATATTATTATACCCTTACTACCACCTAAATCCATTGTCAATACAACTACTTTTGTTTTAAGAATATAGTCTTTATTTCTATCAATATAAATGCCAATATTGCAAAATATTATGGTCACATACAGTTCTATATGAACTTGATAACATACCCGAGCCTCGATATAAAGTGCACTTCTCTTTTAATATCTTAAGCCGGTGAGATTTACCTACCTATGAATATAGTTATAAACGGAGCAGGCCTTGGAAAAGCAGTGTAGGTTACGCATACATTACACAAACAACCAAACAATTCAGGACAAAGTTTTGAATGAAAAATTAAAGAAGATATTTACTATTGCATGTATGTTGCCAATATCAAAGAAGTTATTCAGCTATGAAAAGTGTTTAAACATGGCCAAAAAAGATTACAAGTAACATAAACGGAGAAATCTAATAAGTGTTCCACTGTAGGATATATAATAGTAAATTAGGATATGCGTGGAAACCTAAAGTCGCTAAGTACGCTATGCGGCTTTAAGTTATCTAGCAGATAACAGATCGGACGGCCGTAAAATTGTAGCAAGAAGACCACTTTCCAGATATTGCAGTGCGAGTCATTCTACGCTGCACTATGCGGTGTCCCAGCGTTTTATTCAATAGGTAATTCATTTTGACAAGTGATAATCACTAAGCCAATACTGACTTTTTCGTAATAATTCAGAGATTTTTTTAGTAAAGCTGTTATGTAATAATACAGACCACATTGATAAGTTTATAACGAATAATGTTGGTAAAGGCGTGAGGTATAGACCGTCTCGTTTGAAATTGGATATCAAAAGCCAAAAACGGCTAAATTAACTAATTGATTTGTGTTTATTTAAAAAAAAAATATAAAATCAAATATATATATATTATCACATATATTATCGTATTTATTATATCACATCGTTATGTTAATAACAATCGCTACACTGCTTATTCGTGTACTAGTAAATCAGGAATACCAGGTATTCCTGATACCTTTCTTTTATCGGAGAGGTGAATGCATTTAAGCATCATCCTTACAGTACGGTGCCAACTGTAGGGATATTGAGACTCGGCGTTATCCTACTACCTACTGTGCATCATCTACGGGCTAACCGCCATTGTACATGTCACGTGACATTTCACCAAATCGCCGTCTACGCATGCCCTTGCGGATCCTACCGTGCACCGTTTAAAACCTGTCCGTCATCGGGACGATAACGAACCGCTGGTCTTGGAGTCCTACCACCATCGATCGCAATTCTGCCCTAAAAAGGGACTTTCCCCACCGACCCCCCCGAGCAGTGTCAAGAGCGGCTTTGTTGGAACTCTGTGCATAATTTAAGCCAACGTGACTACTTTTGAGTCCCCCATCAAAACCTAAGCCACCCGGTTCTATTCCGGTAGTTGTTCCAGCACACAAGAAGGCTAATAATTTACAAACAAAGTTATGGCGAACAGTTGAGTAAAGTAAGATAGATACGACGTTATTATCTATTATAGACTCGTAAATACGTGAAGTAGTTTGCCTATTAGGTAACAGTTTTAACGTGTATAATAGTTACAAATACTCTAAGGAAGTTACTTGAATCATTGACAAATTTCATTATATACTATATTATATATATTAATTTTAAGTTTCCTGGATATATATTAACAAATACTTACTCTATTAAATTGGACCTAATATTCCAACAAAAAAGTGTCAATATTGTTTGTCACACAATCAAGAAAAGAAATTCTTTGCCAGCATACGTTTTCCCTCCTTCCTACAATCATGGTCGGCAAGATCAAGTTGGCTAGTGCAGAGCATAGTTTCACTTGCACTAGCCAAGTTTTTATTTCGACTCCATTTCTGCTTACTATCTTGTGGAATTCAGTCGATCTTTGTATAAAAGAAAATGTACTAGAAAGTAGTCAAGACCGGATTTGATGGTCACCCTATTATTGACGAGTTTTAAGCCAAGCTTAAGCACATTGAAGCTTCTTGAAGAATTTAATGACGCCCGTGTCGACCAAACTCTTAGTTTATGACGCAATATACATTGAACTAAATAAAAGGATCGTAGTATTAGTTCGATAAAATATCTGCCTTCAATGTAATTGAAAATTAAATTGACTGTGATAAAAAACGCAGAACATTTACCCCATTTATATTACTTAATAATATTACTCTCTTAGATATTGTTTATCTAAGAGAGATGTAAAATATAACACATTAATTTTTTTTCATGGGATACACCTTGTATTAATTATAATTTTAATTAAATATTTATTTATTCATATTTTTATGTTTTCACATTTAAATTTTATGTATTTTTTATTTGATTTATGATTGCCTCGAGTCCTGGACCCCTAATGAGAGTTCAAATTGAATGAGAATTCGTTTCCAATACTTCACAACAGAGACGCTTCTGTCGCTTCCATAAAATTTGATAGCTGCACAATTCCGATCAAGATAGTTCTATTTGATTAAAATTCACATTAGGGGTATTATAGTTCGTAAGTCACACTTAAACTAAAACACAGCCTGACAGATTTTAATTAATTCGATTATCTTTTGTTTGCTTTAATACAATGGTGGTTTAAAAATACACGGAAAACCCTAAAGAAAGCTAAAAAAATATAATTGAAGACTGGTAATTTAATATGGAGAATCGTTTAACTGACGTGCAATTTTAAAATCGCCGCCACTTCGGACTTAAGGCCGTCATTCATCATCATCATAAATCAGGCATCTCTTTCATTCCGATTCAATAAGTAAGGATAGAATGACTTTTGGGCATGTCAATTTAGTTGACACTCAGACAATCAATACACATTGGACTAGTTTAAATGCGCGTTAAAATAAGGCAAAAATGCTTTTAAGAGTCACCGTTTTAGAAACTTCAATTACGTCTCCGGTCACCTGTCTTTTTTAGTTGTATTGTACTGTAAGAGTAGTACTGAACTTTAATTTAGTTCGTGCAGAACGGAATCGGGCCAGTGTCGCAATACTATATTTTTTTATAGAAAGCAAATGCTTTCATACTTCTTAATGAGAAGTAGCGGTAATGAGCCGATGAAGAATAAAAATACTGCAAAAGCAAAAAAAAATATATAGTACTAAAAGTCTCCGCCTTGCCAGTTCATAAGACACACACCTAACTTATGAACACATGTAAAAGTTACGAAAGTACTAGTTAAGAGTTACTAAATTTCTTTGTTTAAAAATAGTTATTTTTATTTCTAGTCTGTTTTAGGTTTTATTGGAGCTAGATGGTAATTGAGTTTTATATTCAATCTTCCAAAACAAACTCGGACGGTTGAGACGAGTTGAAAATTCCAGATTATTGTTATTAATTTGTTATTGGTTATCTCGTCTCGATATCATTTTAGATACTTCGTAGTCATTTGTGTTTAATCCTTTAACTTTTTAGATAGTTGAGACGACTCAAAGACGACACTTTATATGGGCTAGATAATAGGTGTGAGTGTGAGAAATGTTTAATATTACACACATGTCAAAACAAAAAATACTCCTTTTTATTTTGAAACCGGATAAGATAATAAAAAGTCTGGGTGCTTGAATAAGCGTATTTAATTAAAAAGGTGTACTTACTTGTATTTATTATTACATTTTGAAGACATTCTTATGAGTCGCATAAAATTACTTCGTTTCCTTAAACATGCCAAATTACATTTCTTAATTAATTTTGTTGGCCATAGTTGGTTTATATATCAGTTATGGGGTATATATATCGTTAAGTAATTCGACAACCTTAATGAGCTTTTCAGGGTTTAGGCGATCTTCTTTAGGAGTTTTATTTCAAAGGCATCTTCGCCTAGCCGGAGGGGATAAAAAATTGTGATCATTATACGCGGAAGTACCTAAATATAAAGGAAAATATATTGCAAATATAAACCTACAGTAAGTTCTATACTTTATATTTTAATTTAATTTTGGACTTTATTTCTTCAGACACACTATCCCGAATTAATTGGAATTCAATAAAAGTCTATTGACATTAACCTTTCATTATAATCCAACCAAAAAACGAAGATAACCGGTGACATCATTTCTCTTAAATATCAATTTTGGTTTCTGTCAATTAAAATATGTCAAGTGTATTCGATATCCTTTCATAACATACCCTTTTGACATAATTCATTTCATAGTCAGCGAGTCAATCCTGTCCGACCATGTTAGCTTCATTTTAATCAATTTGTACAAATATTCGGGCACTGTACTATTAAAAATTGTTTTGAAGTTTCTTACATTATTGTATATGTATTTTTGTAGCCTTTTACACAAACTGTGACATCAAACTTCACTATTACTTTGTTTACATCCATTATTAATAAATGATTATTTAATGCCAAAATAATGAAAAACAATATATTCATAATATAAATCTTCTAATGTAAACTACGATGTAATTTCTCAAAGAAAACCTATAAAAGATGAATATAATATTCTTATAAAGAAATAATACAAGAAAAGCAAGCAGAATCTTAACTTTTAAGAAAGTAGTATTTATGGAATACTTAGAGAAAGAATCGGACATTATAATTTGGTCTAAGAGACAAAAAAACGCACCAATGACTTATTTCAGTCCACGAAAGAATAAGTTGGGTACTCACTGTGTTATAAATAATAAATGTTTTCTTAAGAGTTACAACTTGAAAATAAGTTTTATTTTGTTTTAGCGTTTTTCGCAATCATTAATTTGTAGTTAGTTTCATATCTCTGACGGCACAACTTGTAACAACTCCAACATGTTTTTAATTTTATCGAATGTTTTATACATTTCAAAGCTTACATTTAGGTGAAAAGACTCGACAATATCTTATATTGATGCCGCGCCGCAGTGTACCAGTGACAAGGTTACACGGAACTAGTCCACTTTGCAAGTGACATTCAATTATTGCTGTTTACCTTCACTGGACTTTTAAGATCACTTACTCGAGCACTTCGGGCGCAGATTCCAAAAGTGTCACTTGCAATAGTGTTTGTGGCAAATGAATTGATTTCATTACCTGCAAAAGGAAAACCTTTTTTATTCATTTATTTAACAGTTAATGTATACGCTATAATAAATCAATGGAAAAGACATACGTATTATTAAGACCTGAATGACAAAGATGCTTTTTAAAAATGTTTAATTTTAAGTAGGTATTTATTTAAAAGGGGGTTCCTTTAAAAGAGGCGTGAAAAAGCAGTTCTTGGGCCGGTAAGGTGAGGGTGGCTAGGGCAGTATGTCGCATGCTTCACTAGCTATCTTCACATATGGACTATCCTCTACTGCTTCTAATAAGGTAAACTGTAAAGGGATAGGGCGGATATAAAGTGTCACTCTGTGTATGGCCAATGAGACAGACTTTTTTGTTCGGGTGAACACGAACGAAGGATGAATTATCTAAGGTTGCAGTTGAAATAGTAATAAAAACATAATTATAATAGGTTTGGTAGTGACTATTTTACTGTACCTAATACTAGATATAAAACGGTTCCAATAGCAAATTTACAATAAAATTCAAAGTTAATACATTTTATTAAACTAAGGCATATTTATTGAACGTCTGTTCGTAAATCTAACGTTAGTTCTTGAACTGAGAAGAATTGGCAAGAAACTCAGCGAGATTTAAAAATATCAATGTCAATATTAAAGCTATTAACGTCGACACAGATGGAAAGATTGTGGTTTTTAGCATTATCAAACGAGAAAACTAAACAGCTCGATATTCCTAATTTTAATTACCCATTGGGAACCAGTCCGGCGATACCACCTCTTCTTTTAATAAAAACTGCAGAACTGATATAATAATTACAGTATAATATTAACAAAATTGCACACTGTTATTAAATAATAATATTATCACCGTGAATATTAAACGTCTTTTCACAAACCCGACTGGAAGCCATCTTAGTTACAGTAACTCTGTCTGAAACTCCACAGCCGTGCTTAATGACGACAAAGGCTTGATTAATATTATGAGTTTTTGTTTACAGAAATGCAGTTTCTGTTTAATAATAACGCTATTCGTGGAAATGGCTTTATAAAAATAAGCTTCAAGGTTTCTCGTTTCATATTCTTCATAATTATAACTTAATTCAGGCTTACTGTATTTGGTTTAAAGAAAGTTTTTCTTCGCAGTGTAATATTGAAATATTTTAATCTAATCGCATGAATTGTTGAAACAATCCAAACTAGTTAAAAGTCGTGCTTGCTCTGAGGCTGGAATCAAATCTATGAATTCTCACAATCCAGCGAACGCTCTGACCGCTTAGCTACCTAGTACTCGGGATTTCCCTTCCAGTCTTTCTGATTTTACTTTAAATCAACATCCGCGAACGCAATACGAGGTATACATTTTCGATCTCAACCATCGCAGAAATTTAAGATTTATCTTCTTACACCCTTAATAAAATTGACTATAGTTATCAAAAACCAAAATTCTTTTAATTTAGATGATCTTTATCAATATGAAGAGAAGGTGTTCTACTTACTTTCATTAGTAAGCGAGTAAAGAATTGATAGCAAAGATTGGATACTTTCCCCATCAATTCAGTTGTGTAACGGCATCTCGCTTCTGAAATCCCCGATATTATAATTCTCATCACGATCGCTCTCTTTTGACAAGGGTAAACAAATTACTCAGAGAATGGTTCCAAATGAAACCCCCTGATACGATACAGAAATTATCATTTAGAGCGTAGATAGAGGTATAAACAGTCCTCAATCACAGTCTGTTCATTCGTAAAAGCTGAAAATAAACGCTGTTCTTTGAGATATCAACAAACGAAAATTGCCTTTATAATATCATAATTAAACTGCTAATAACCATGCTTTTCTATTATATTACTGGTTACTTATCAAGCCAAGCCAAGTCAAGCCATATGTCACTTTGATGTTGTGGGATATAATTGTATAAAGTGTCCTAAAAGTTTCGGTTGTGCTGGTATATTCTCAAACTAAAATTAAGTTATTTGTACCTCTCTCAATTCACTATAAATTATGATGCGCAAGAAGTCAGAAGAGTAGTACTGAACTTAAATTTAATTTTAGTTAGAGCACAACAGAATCGGAGCTATAATAAGTATATATAAGTATATAAAAGATCAGAATATATAACCACGGCACTTTTTGGGCCTGCAATGTGAGGGTGAGGTGAGGTGGTAATAGTGAGGCTAGGGTAGTATGTCACAGGCTGCACTAGCTATCTTCACATATGCACTCCTCTACTGCTTCTAATAAGGTGGTGTTTAGTAATTTGCTGAACTTTTTATATAAAAAAATTCATCAAGCAACCTAATGCAATTAATTACGAATTTATAAGTATTTAAATCTTTAACAAACAATTTCAGTATTGATAGTAATTATTGAAAACATATATTTCTACTATATCGTAAAAATGGTGAAATAAGGTGCCACGCTTCGTTTGATTCCAGCTTGTAAGCAATAAATCAATATTTTATAAAATAATTAACTTTAATTTACAATTTAATCTTCAATAATACAAAACACAATTAATGCATAGATTGTGTTCATGTTTTAGAATAGGTTAGAACCTCTAACGCGTCTAATGCTACAGCAATTACGATGAAAGCTGCCTCAAATTTACAGGATATAATAGATTCCATTTTCATGGTTCTGTGACTTACAGACGATGATGTTATAATCATTATTAACATTTCTGATTGTCCCATAAATGAACTTTAAACTAAGTGTGATAATTAAAACTAACCAAATGTGAATGAAGCATATTAGTTGTAGATGAATATATTTTGAATTTGTAGTTTTTTCGTTTCGAAAATACATTTCTCGTTTACGAATGGTATTAATTTTTTTTTTCCCCCAATATTTACTATAAAATATTTTACTGCCCGATTTCGGTCACTGGGATTTTTCAGCGGTCTACTTGATAAGTTCCACATACCGCTACGTAAATTATAATAGAAAACCGTTTCAAAGCTGACAAACAGTACTGCGCTGAACCAGAATATCTAAATATAAAGGGTATCCCAATATATATTATAAGTTTTGCAGTAAGATATAATATTAATGACAATAATTTCAATGAAATGATAGTAATTCCTGAACCTGCAAACGTTAATAGACCTACCGCTTCGCTATAACTTAAAAATAATAGAGTTTACAATTTCATTAAGTTGCTAATGAGCCTCGTTCTATGCAGTATATTTCATTCTCTCATTAAGGAAAGGAAAAAGACAGATAAAATTTAGAACTGTAACTTAACTTAAACTGTAAAAGATTGCTAGCTTAATACTATTCCTAATGAAAGAAATATAATTTTTGATCCACACCTTTACTAACATAGACTATGAGATTTAATGTTATTAACAAGATATGGACACAAAATGGTCTGAAATAAAAATACCTGAAACCTGCATTTTAATATAATTTAATTTAAAAATTGATGCAACTTTCCAAATATCACGAGCTATAATGAGCTGGATTTTTTGCAATGGAACGAGATGCTGAAATTTTATTCAGAAAGTGTATTTAAAAGTAAGAGCCAATCTATCTTTATCATCATTTAACTTACAGAAATGTTTTCATTAGCATCAATCTGTGATCTTAATAAAATGATACCCTGTGTACATCATATTTTGAGGGTAATTGTGGCTAACCAAAGGACCCCAATAAGTCTCTACCCGAAAATTTCCATTACTGGTATAGATCGTTATATCAGCCGAAACACGTCCACTTGGCGTGTTATTCACCAATATATCACCCTCGATAAAGGAGTTTTGCTCAAGCGGTCCAGATTTATCGCTTTGTCTCCTATTCACACTGCTTCATGGACATTAAGACGATGTATATGGAGTAATACCCATGTTATATACAAGAATCCAATGAACAAGTTAAGACGTAATCTATGCAAGAAAATTTAAAGTTTTATTACCATTTTTTAAGGAAAACGTGAGACAGTAGGGAGTAGTTGATTAAAATGTCTTTATATGTTTATTATTATCAGATTTAGACACTAAACTTTGAAAATATTTTTTTTTAGTTTACCATAGTTGCGTTGAGCAAACTAACTTACTAATTTACATATCTACATTATTCTCAAAGTCACATACAGCAGTAGACTTCGATTTATAGACTCTCCCCACAAACGCAACCCCATGCCTTTAAGTTTAGGTAAAGATCCAAAAAGCTACAAAATTTGAAGCATGTGTTTTTATAGATGTTATGAATATACTCTAGATCATACTCTATATATTTATGTATCAACAATACACATGTACTCCTGTACTGCTTATCATCAGGTGGTGTCGAGTCATTTGCTGAGCTTAATATTAAAAAAATATAGAGGAGTGCTTATATTCTTCTATTTGTAAATAGTTTTTGTCTAGTTTCAGGGCGTGCGTTTGTAAGATCTGCATGAGTACTTTATACGACAAATTTTTTAAAAGTAATTATTATTCTTCTGTAGTCAAACATAGTGGTACAACTATTGTTTTAAATATTGTTTCGCGAGGTAACTTCTGATTGTTCGAAAATAAATCTATGATAGTTATACTCAATTGCTGAATCCAAAAACAGACTAATGAAAATGTATTTTTTTTTATTTGAAACTGATTATAATGGCTTCATAACTGTACCCACATTTTAGACAACGGATTTTACATTGTTAAAGCGGGCCGGTGGCGATAAGATAAGCGTACTTATGTTTCCTATGTTAACACATTCAGTACTTGTACACTTTTTAGAAATATTAAATCATACCCACATAGTTTTAATATTACAAATAACATTAACATCTCAAATTTGCGAGTATTTATTTAGCTTAAAAGCACTTAATAAATTTCCATAACCTAATTCAAAATCAGTAATTCAATGAATGTAATTTGAAGCTTTAAAATCGGTTGGCCTGGACAGGATATCCGATATCACATTCAGTTGTTTTGCCAACATTACGGAGTGTGCGCCAAAAATGTTTTCCATTTGCATGTTAATTGAAAAATCTGTTTGAGTTTACTCTATATGAAGTTTAATATCAGCGTTAAAGAAACAAATTGACTTCTATGGCTTCTAGTTAATTAGCTAGCAAAGAAAGTTAATTTTGCGAACCCACTTATTTCACAACGTACCTTTTGGTTTTTGAACAGTTCTAATTTAAGGAATATGAGTAACAATCTCTGTGTTATCATAACAATTGCTGTATCATTGGTCAGTGAAGTAAAGTCAGAATATAGGTGCTATTCCATAGCAAGCAGGTTGGACTAAAACAGAGTTCGTAAACCAATAAGAACAGGGATGCCGAAATGAAAATGTCTTTTTCGCAGGTGTCAACTGCGAAAAAGACAGATTTCTTGACTTAAGATAAGATGCGATTTGTGGGAGAAAAGAAATAAATTGATAATTATAAATATTATTTGGCTGTAAGCGCATGAATTGAATGATCAAAAAGATTTTAAAAATGATAATTTCTATAATGGTTCGACCACGTATTTTGTCTCAATAGAATGAGGTACACGCTAGCGTAGCGGTTAAAGCGCTTCAGTTTTTACAAAGCAAGTTTTGCCATAGTTGATCTAATTATAGTTAAAGCACTCAGACGCACAATTGATACGCCATTAGTATCAATTGTTATAATTATGCAAGGTACTACCGTAGCGATGGTATCAGCTAAAATTTGTCTCTTATCTGTGAAAATATGTGCCTAGCAGTGGGTTTTCCTAATTTTAAATTTATTCTATGATCTTCTGAATTATTCTACTATCAACGGGTTAAAACACAATAATACAATGACGAATGAAAAACTCAATGGTATAAAATTTCTTAAAGGTGATAGAAAATTTCACCCCCAAAGTTTCTGTTCATTCACATCTTTAATATTTTATTTTATTTAAAAGTTGACTTACTATTGTTCATTTTCAGTTTTTATATTGTTAATATCTGTTGGTCTTTCTATGAAATAAATAGGGATAAGAATCGCAATTAATTCTTAAGTGACATTGTGAATAAGTCAAGTGTGCTATCTATTGATGCTACTTCTATTACACAAAACAACAAAATAAAAAGAACTGAAAGCAGGCTTTGTAAAGTAACCTACACATAGAAGCCTTTGTACTAAAAGAGAATCAAAAATACGAAAACGATTTATTCAAAAGTACGCATGGATCGCTAAAAGATAAAAGGAATATACAATTATCCCTAGATAAAGATTTTTGGAATTCAAACACCCAGGTTTAAGTATCTTAAGTGCATTGAAAGTGGATAAAGCTTTAAGTAGTTAAGAGCTAGAAGTATTCCTTGCTTTATTTAGTACCCGACAGCAGTTGGTTATATCTAAATCATCCATAAACTTTCAATTGAAAATTATTTACAGAAACAGAGATTTCTCTTGCGCCTATTTCAGTTTTGTGACGATAACGTAGGTATACTGTAAAAAAATAATTTAAAAAAATTAAAGAGATAAAGATTCACCTGTAGTGTGATGCAAAAGCACGACCGAAAAAATATAATCGTATATAGATTTGCGCCAAAGTATTGCAACGAAATTTCACTACTAAACAATAATAACAAAATAAGTTAAACCTATTTAATTCATAGTTTTTTAAGTCAAATAATAGTTAGTTTTAATTTAATTAACTCAAATACACTGGTCACTTCATAATGGAAAAAAACTCACAGACCCATGACTGGTTGACTGGATGAGATATCTATGTAAGATAAGTTCTCCCTTGCATACTAATGTACACATAAATGTTTATTTTATTTGGAGCAATAAAAAGTAAGTTTTAACGCAGGTCTGAAGCTGATTGTTTGTAATAAATACGTATTTAATTAAAAATGAATATAAAAGAACGTCAAGCAAGCGGATGTATTTTATTGATGTTAAGTTGTATTAAAGAGCTAAAAACACCAGCAAAATTAAGTAATTACTTAATACCGCCTTTGAGATGACATTCTGGAGACTAGAGACTGGAGACTAGGACATTCCTTGTAATCACACTTCCTTTAACTTTAAACAAACATGAACTGCTTCTCGGCTGAAATACGAAAGGCAAATAAAAAGCGTTATGGAAAACGGGGTCACGCCATAGGTCATACAGCTGATTTTCCTCTCTATTTTAGTATCTTTTAGAACGGACTTCTGTTAAGATACGAATGTGTCGTATTTAAATGAAAAAGAAGTTAAATGAATAAGATTTATAAATTTGAAATAACATTAAACATAATTTTATTTTACCTATTTTCTGGCTTTGTAATTTAATTAAGAAATATCATTTTCTACCTATTACATAGGAATTAAATGCTGTAAAGTCACAAACATAAGATCCCTAAAACAATTTGAGACAAAATTTAAAGTAAAGATAAACTATGATATCGACTTGGAAGCACAGATCTGTTTCACATGTAAACGTCTCAAATGATCGTCACTATTCTAGTATTCGGATTATTCAACATCACTCAAACGGTGATGATACTGTAATAGTTCAATTTCTGCTCTTCCAATCTATCCCAAGACACTGTTAGCTAGTTATTGACGCTTCTGTAACTGAATTATTAAATATCTATAGAAGTAAAATTTAAGCAAATTTAAGTATCGTTACAAGTAATGTATACCATTACTTGTTACGATAATGCAGCACGCTTACCCGATTATTGGCAATTTAAACGTTATAGGTATGCAAATACCCCTGTCTCGTGTCTTAATGATAATTTCGATGATATCGTATCTAGGGCTACGTTAAACGGCGATTACAGCGAATGGAATGCAAACTTCGTATCTGTAAGCTTTTTTAATTCTTAATTGAAATTTTTTTAAAAAGTATTCGAGTAGCGGCAGCGAATCGGGAATCGCAGCGTTGGTTGGCCTTCCACAACCTGAACCAACGATCTGGTAAAGGTTGTAGAAAGCTCGGGACCGATCGATTTGGAGATCATTTGGGGAAACGCCTTTGTCCAGAAGTGATGATCTTATCTTGGGGCTATAACAGTGTTCACAGTGCACTTCGACCATTTGGGATCTTTTGTGCTTAGGTTGCACAATCCCAACAAAATAACTGCTACAAAATTGCTGACACTACAAGCTTATAAATATTACCATTATCTATCTGTAACAATTCAAATATTTCTAGGTTCTCTGTCTATCTGTCAGTTAACTCTCTAATCTACTTGTTCGAGGACCAACTTATACAGGTTTATCGATCGGATTAATACCTTCAAATGGACTGCTCACGAACAAATAAATTAGATAGAAGCCCGATCCCTCAGGAAACGTAAGAAAGGAAAATAGCTAAAGCCCACATTGCGTCGATCAATCGAGATCAAAGGTAATGTACTTTCGCTTATGATAGCTGACCTGAAAGTTCCCACCGATCCGTGATACCCATCGTCATCATCACATTTATATTGAACCGTTTAAATAATGCAGTTAAATGTGTTCCTATCTTTTGCTCTAGTAATTTGAAGAACCAGAAATATTTCTGAAGCTAAAATTTGCAGATAGGAAGCATAATATCATGTCATTTCGGAAATCCGAATCTGCTATAAGGTTTTGAGCCAACACACGAACGCCCGCATATTTTTATTCAAAAACTTTGCAAAATTTAATTACAAAGATCAAAGAGAACCGTTCATTGAGCGTTAATTGAATGCAAACGTTTCATTCGAATAACGATGTCGGCGAAACTATTATTACCCATGAACCCAGATCAGTTGTAGGGTTATCCAATTCTCTCTAATTTGGTTGAGATAGATATCTTTAATAATTGTATGATTTAGATGCTCGACAATGACGTTGAAGAGTAAGTTATTATCACGACTTGAAAAAGAAGTTAAGATTCGAGACCGAAAATTACAATCGATGATGAATCGATTTTTACATGCATTTCAGAAGCGATTTTGCGATGCAGCGGTTTGTTACACTATGACGGTAGGCTCTATACATTATTCATTATATTCATCCTTCAAAGGTATGTACATCATTTCCCGAAAGACCCCGTCGTCACCTCTGTGTGACCCATTTTTAGAGAGTTTACGATTCACTGAATTTGATGTGAAATATGCATAGGTAGAAACGGGAATTGGCAAAAAGAAAACAACACCAAAGTTCGTTGAACAATAAAGTAAAACGCATAATAGTCTGTTCTTTTTGATACTGATGATTCAGTTTATCACCAATGGCCAAGCGCTTCAATGAAACCTAACCTATTTTTACTATTTCAATGATAATTTAGAAGCAGATATTTCAAAACCAATTTCAAAGTACTTTTAATTCAACCATTAAGGATATACGATAGGTACAACAGGAAAGAAACATATCTTATGATTTTTATAATGTTCAAGTAAATTCCCTAGTTTTTATTCGATTCTTCTGACATTCTCTTACACTACAATGAAGTTATTTGCCTCTCTTTTATACCGTATCAATATGAAAGGGATAGACTGACTTTTAGGATCGACAAGTTAGTTGATACTAAGACCGATGCACACACGACTTATTCTAATCGGCTTGTTTTGTGATGCACGTTAAAATAAAGCTTCACCGTTTAACAACAAATTTTTAATATTTGTCTTTTTTCTTGTCGGCTTATAATCACAGAACAATGAAACAACAAATGGAAACATCTACATCTCATCAACTCATTCTTTCATTACAAAAATTATTATTATTTATTATTTAATTAGTTTGAACTTCAATTAAATTCAAGTGTGTTCACAATAGAATTCAAAAATGGTCCTGATTTTTGAATGGCAGCTTCACACTGCGTAAAGTACAACAACGGAATTAGAGATCGGACTAGGAATATCCTAAACATAATGTCAGATAAAACCATTTCCTTATTTGAAGGCTAGTCGAAAATTACGATCTAATAAACACAATAATAACCTTCAATAAATAAATTATATTTATTCCTTCAAATCATCGTTGAAATTATTAAAGACTTTGAATCACAACTTTAATTACCTATTTACTAGGATTAAAATTCACTCTCACTAAACTTGGATACTCTGTATCCTGGATTTTGTTATGCTCCGTCAAACAGGGCGATATTGTTATATTGTTCACTATTAGTACACAGTAAAAATTGGTAAGCATAATTTTCAAGAGATTTCTATGTAACATGGCCAATAATAACTTGAGATTTACCAAAATCCCTGCACCCACGCCGTTTCCTGTGCCGACTCAAGGATTTTGACCTTTATGAGTATTTTCAGTTTTCTAAGATTTACTTCGGATTCCAATTAAAATGATTCGAAATATTGATCAGTAGTTCTTGTTACGAAAGTGGCAAATCAATGAAAAGCTGATCGACATCCGAAAGAGGTTTTCTTTTGACATAAAACATGAAAGACATTTTAAAAGCAACCATTCGAATAAGTATAAAAAGACACTTTCAATTTTCGTTTGCCATTACAAATAGAAATAGCGTTTTATCAAAGACCGTTTTTTTGCCAAAAATGCAGTTGGTTGTCGCAATGATCTAAACAGCGCGGAACGAATAGAAATGCAAAGAAATTTTATTTGCTTTTACTTAGTTTCTGTGGTGGCAAACCTAATCTCAGCCACAAGGCGACTGTTTTTCATCTTGGTCGTCTTTAGTGAATGTCTTTAGTCAATCAAATTCTCTCTTTCCTATCTTAGACTTCGTATTTCCTTTTTTTGCACATTTAGCACTCGTCTGATATTGACCGGTTACCATAACCTTTGGAAGCATTTTAGGACTACTATGCAAAAAAGGAATAGAATCGCATCACATCAACACACAACAACCACAATACGTAGCTTATCCTGTGATAGTCAAGAGATACTTAATTTCAACTCGTGGGGACCCGACTCTGTATAATTCTTTCACGATAAGCTCTGAAAACCTTACTCACAATCACATTACAATAGCTACAATATTCAGTGGAGGTATCAATGAAAACAAAATGCTTTTCTTAAATTTAATATCACAATACATCACTTAACTTTTAAATTAAAATTGTAAGTTCTTTTTGAATCGAATTGTCTGTCTTCCTAAGACGAATTTTTTTTTATTATTTACAGAATAGCTTCATCTTACCTGATAGCAAGTAAAAATAAGTCCGAAGATGAAAGCAAACTACACCCGGATCCCTCATCCACAGAGGAACTGGGTATCTTACTTCCAAATACCGGAACAGAGAAACTGTTAACATAAATTATTATTATCGCTGCAGACTTAGTTAAGATGATGATAACTAGCTAGATGGACTTAGAAGGCCCTACCACCAACCAAGATGAGACGAAAATTTCTGCCCTACTAGGAATTGAAAACTTGACCTCCAGATATGAAGTAGGTGAACCCAGCAACTATACCACAGAGGTCGTTAAAACAAAATTTAAATTATCAGTTTCAATATAGAAAAATACATGTTAAAAAAATATAATAAAGAAATCTTGACCCTGAATCGGGAAGGGTAAAGAATTAAGAACCCGCCAAAGAATCCTCAAAAAGAGACTGCCTTTTGTGTCTTAACATTTGATACGCGTATAATTCCTTATTAAAATAATACATAATTGATATTATTTTTCCTGGAATTCAAAGATATTATACCCAAAGAAAAATGTTAACGAATGGAAACTTGCCAACTTCGCAAAGTGAATTTTTGAAAACATTATCTAATTTAAGTAAAATCAGTTGCGGCCGCGGTATTTTTGACGGTGGCAATTTATTTGGGGCTCAGAATTAAATGTCGTTATTAATTGAGAAGGAACCGTTTCATCTTACTGGTTCTCATTCACAGAGCTTTTATATTAAAGTTTTCTTTTTCCTTTAAAATAATTAAAACGCCTGTTGAAAGTGACAATGACTATTATTTTTATTAACAACAACAGAGTTAAAGGCTTTCCCTACCTTGTCGGTTTATTTCATTAAATTAAAAACATTTATACAAAATTTAATTTAATTTTTGTTTTTTGACCTATTGTTTTACATTTTGATAAGTTTTAAAATTTGTCCTACAAACTTTTACAAAAGTGATTAATTTTAGGATTCCGTTATAACGCTTCTTTCCAATATTGCATGTTGATTTTTTTCTGATAGGTACAATTAAAGCTGTAATACTAAAGTGAAAGTGAAACACTAATGTGTTTGACGTTGCGTGTATTTGATGTTATATTAGTTACCAACTGATCAGTTATATTAGTTACCAAGGATCATTGTGATGGACATCAACACCGTGATAATGGATATCAATTCAATCAAATTATCTTCTAATACTCAAATAAAGGTTCTCTGACACTCGTAATTTATCACACATCTATAATCACTAATCATACTTTTTTATTTCAATCATCCACCAAATGTACTCCATCGTATTGTCATTACAGATTTAGTTAAAAAGTTTAGTTAAAAAAAATATAAAAAAGCTTAAAATCTTTAATTAAAGCTCCAATAGTTATTAGTTCTCATGCTATAATCTATCAAACGAACATATCGTAATTGAAAGAGCAAATAACAAAGCTTGTAATGTGGACAATGCGGAATATGCAACATGCAATCAATCCTTGTAATGTGTGCCCGAGTTCCACTCAAACCTAAAATTAAATACTGACCTAACACAGGCACGTAGGTATGTCAACGTAAAATTCCGCTTACTGCCACAATTGTACAGTGTAAGTCGGAGTACTAATATGTTTTACTCCGAGTAAAACATATTAGATTTGATTATAGTCGAACAAAAAAAATGTATCTTTTATTTCGAACTACCACCACACTTATATTAAGCCACCATACAATTTAACATAATAAATAGCTCACCATACTTTTTTACATTATGTAAAAAATCTCAGTAAAACTGTATCTCAGTAATCAAACAACTATGAAACCTTTGATTCGATTGTTTTGGTACAACAAGATGCCCATCCTAATGGTGAATCGAACACATTAGTGACTCCCAAAGTTAGATTTAATTTTTTATCTTCCCCTATAATCCGATATTTTATAATTACTGTATAGATCTGGCGTTCGGTCATATTTAAATAAAATGATACAAATGTGAGCCAGTGTGTCGATTAATGACAACATTGACAGCTGATCTGGCGACAGAATAGCCTTCGCAGTAATATCGTAGTCATCCTTTGTACGGGTTAGAGGTTGGCGTTGATTGATTAAAGCTTGTAACACCCGATATCTACTTCCAGCCTAAGGGATGAGTATGAATGAGACAGTAACTTTTATCGGCAATATATTTATTTTTACTATGCACACAAGGGACACATGCTTCAATACATTTACAAAAACATTTTAAAAATATATGAAGCATCCATCTTTACAGGTGAAACTACATTCACCTTCTTTAAATAACTATTATTTATAGTATATGTCGCTGCAGCGATCAACAGCCGCACATTAATTATTTTATTTATTAATAATAGTGTTTGTCATAAGAATATAGCTTCACAATGTTATACTAAAATTCTTAAACTTTCTTATAAAATATTTTCCGATATATACATTCAAATATTACAAAAAGATAGTAGAGGTTCAAATTGAATCTTGTTTAGTCGATATGACCTAAAAATTGAAATTGAACTGAACAGAAGTCGTTACCTACTCCAATTCCCTTCTAATTTCTTAGATCCACTCAGACAGGATTTGTCTCTTTAAATTGCACGTAGGTACATACATATCCATAGATTTGCCCTTATCATCATTATTTGTCAAATCTGTATTGATAGCACTTTCGTTCGTTATGACAATGTTCTTTATTATAGACAAAACGGATACTTTGAACCAGGTTTGAAACGATTTAGCAGCGTTTGTTCCATAACTGACTAACATTGCCACTTAGCTAACAAAGCCAAAGTTAATAGCAATCTAGAACGAACAAACCTTTGTGACTACGTGTGTGAGCGTTAAGTTCTGAGCTCCGCGCGTTAAGTGGTCGCGACTGCCACAAAATTTAAATTTACGCTCACGTTGAAATCCGTACAAAGGGACGTGCGTGATAATGATGACTGGGAATTTAAATAATTAGCTGCACCATCGTTAGCGACAGCAGCCTTATCTGTGCATAAACCCAATATATTGAGGTGCAGAAGGCTAGCTCAACATAGGGGTTAACAGCTACAGCAAACAAGAAAACTCGCGTGCAGGCGCTAGCTGCCTCTGTACTCCTAGTCTAAGTGTAGATCGTATCGAAACGTTCCCAATCCAATCGTGTTTAAGTTCTGTTATGAATTCCATATATAATAAGTAGTTCTATACTTCAGGACTGAGGTGCCTGCTAGCGGTTTGTTTAGCTTTAAAATAGCTTTTAAAGATAACTGTCACAAAATCAAGCTCATCACCGATTTTATGAGCTATTAAAGTAAGTACACATGGCCTGATGATCACCGAACTTTCTATTTTCAAACTCAAATCAGCTCGACATAAATGGACCTTTATTATTTTTCGTCCTCATGGTTTCCAATTTGGGCTTTCTTCTAGTTCTCAGAGCAAAACGAAGCTTCTGCACCTACGTATTTAGTGGGCGAAGGATATCCTTTGTTCGGTGGCGCGAGATCGAACCGTGTGGTTTGCATCCGGAGTATTCTGGAGCGCCGCACAATAGGCGCCGATTAGCATCGCGATGCGATCAGCGTTGATGTATACTATATTCGTTACATTAGCACGGTATTGCCCAACTTGACGGTTTGTATCCATGACTAATTAGAGTATATATCTGACACGGTGCCTGTACGTTAATAGTATTTTTAACAAATAATATGAGACAAGCAGATGATTTACTTGAATGTAAATCAGAACGCCTGCAATAACTAGTTGATCTCAAAAATACATACATAGAGTTAGTTGTACGTCCTTTTTGAAGTTACTCTTATTTCAGAAGAAACAATGAAAGTCAATAATACATTTATACTGTCTAAGAACATCCACTACTCTTTTATGAGCTAACCAAAGTAGGCTACTATTAAAAAGTAACTTCATATGAATTCGCTTTCTAAATCTATACTCTTAAAACGAAATATAATTCCAACTTAACTGCAGAAATAAAAAAAAATGCTGAATAATAAAAAAAGGAAATTTTCGGTTATAGCTAAAAAAAATTTGTTCAAAACATCAATGATCTACCAGATTCATCTAAGCTTTGTCAGCGTTAGCGCTTCTCCCCTTTTCAAAGATTCTGATAATCTAATTTGCACGTTACAGACGATCAGCCCCACCTGGTTCGAAGCCAACACAATTTAAGATTAAAATAAGGATCACGTCACGACTCGTAGTCACTGGCTCTGTTACCGCAATAAAACGAAACGGTATCTAATAAAAGTTCGCCTTCCTGGTGAATTTTCTTTTTACGTCTAGTAGGAGTTTGCGAGTCAAGATTTATATGCGCTTCGTCTGAGGCACGCGTGGATACAAACAAGTAAGTACAAGCTCGCAATATTGCATTCATTGAAATTTGAAAGTTCCAGAATTCCATTTAAATTCCGAGGCAATTTTTTTCAAAATTTGATTCAAAATTAAAAAAAAATTAAATAATAAATACTTTATTGGTATTTTTAATACTCTAAATAGAGTCTCTTAAGTATTCTTACCTAGGTTTTTAAATGCTTTCCTAAAACCTTCTTGGTCCTAATTAAAACCTAGTCACAACTATAAAACAAATGTGGTTATTTTAATTACGTAAAAACATAATATGAAAATTATTAATATATTAAATAAACTACATAAAGAATAATTTGCTTAAAATTTTGCAAAAAAATTACAAACAATAAAGTTTAAAACAAAAAAAAACAAAATTTTAATATAAATTGGAACTATAATAGTCGATAAAGTATAATAAACTATAAGGTTACCGCATTACGAGGCCGTCGTCGTCGTAGTAAAGTCGGTATATGTATATATATATATATATATATATATATATATATATATATATATATATATATATAAATATATATTTACAGACTTCGTTAATTAATATCTTACAGAACCATCTGAAGAAGAACTACACCATAAGAAACTCGACATAAAATCGACACAAACGTCAGAAGTAAGTAATTGCAGAACTGAGAATCCAATGCTTGAAGATGAAATGTATTTAAAACGTTGCTGACAGACTTTACAAGCACGTCAGCCCTTGTCCAGCGAATCCGCTTTAGGTGATTTGATTGGATAACAAGAGCGCTCCTAACAATCTGTCCTTGAGATGGAATTAGGTTGATGCATTCACAATAGACATCACAATATCGTCCAATCGACCCATACGACCGTTCGGAATGCACGGACCCATAAATGAGAGTGATTGAAATATTTGCATTGATAACTAAATAGTAGACATGTCGGTATCTTTCTCGGTTTTGTCTGATCTACTTTAATAGATGAAACAACTTTTTACTAGTATATAACTTTTACAGTTATTAAAAAGCTTTTGTATCATCAAATTTTCTGTTTTGCTCAAAGTAATATTAAAATTTAACGCTTTTGGAGGTTATAATATATTTGCAAACTGAAAATCAATTTACGTTAATACGAAAACATAATAAAAGGGAAATACCTGCTACATGGAAATACCATCTGGCTCTCCTATCAGTTGTTTTTTGTGCATTTGCTATCAATTACTTGCCACCAAATAATCTTCCAGTTTCATGATTTCATTATTGCTATAATTAAACCATGTCTGGTTTCCATAAATAAGCTTTTTCATTTTTAAGTAACCATCTTTGATTATCATTATTAGCATTTGCCCCACATACTCTCTGAATACGTATCTAATAAAGCTTCCTATTTGTGGTTGAAGCAAATCGTTATTTAACTCTTTATTCAGTTAACGATCGCCATAAACGGGGTAAATTTACCCAAACCACCAATAAAATCTATTCTAAGCGTAACGAAAGGTAGGCAAAAGGGAGAAAAAAACTCAACAAAACATAGATAGTAATAAAAGAATGAATGATTTGTTTTGGTCCGTTTAAAAGTATGTAATACTGTCTAGATAAAAGTTTCTAAAAGTTAGCTTTACTTAAAAAGTAGAGAATAAATATTCATTTTCTAAAAGATCTTTTTAAAAATGTGTGAGTTTTCCAACTCATAAACCATCTATAATAAGTCCAAGAAAACTACACTTTCTCTTGAGATAATCAAGAAACAAGTAAGCACTTACCTTAGTTGAAGTTCAGAAAACACTTTAGTTTTCTAGGCAAAAGAGGTGATATCACTTTCTACTTTCATGGTTACTAACATAAAAATTAGAATAATGAACGAGACAGCCATGTTATTTGTTTTAATTAGTTCCCGATATTTACATAATCACGCGTAGACAGTTAAAACTGCCCGTAGAAGTCAACTTTGCGAAACCTAGTAATTTTAATGGAGAAGATGATAATTTGAGATTGATGTCGAGACATCGAGGGTCTGGAATCTGATGTTACATCTATGTAAAAAAACACATTATATGGTTACTAACTATCCTGTTTATAATTCTGACTGAGATACAATTTGATTCATTAATTATTTTTGCGATTAAGTGTTAGACCCGGTTCAGGGTAGTCAGCTAGTTACCACCACCTTATTTATTTTGGCTGTACTAACAGCCTTCTCTATATATATAGCGCATACAAGAATCTCGTACATACATACGTACATACAGTGTCAAGAGATTTCTTGATATTGCTGGTATCACGAGGCGATTATCACATACTTACTATCAGATACTACTGACATTGTTTTATGCAAAAAAATCATTGGCAATTAAATTTCTATATTCTCGCGTGGTGGCTCAATTCGTGCTATCCTTGATTCCTCTCAGCATTCATAACCCGTCTTGTAATAACACAATATATCAAGTTCATATCAGGCTTGCAGGCAACGGATTGAGAATAACAAATATTAAGTTACATAAAGTCAGGACCCACATCCTTGCGCGGGAAGACGCAAATAGAATACATATCAATAAGATTGTCAGTAGTAATATCTCGAAGTATCAGTCATTTGTCGTAGCCATATCCAATTGCAGGTTCGACGGCTTGTTTGTAATAAAAGAACAGGTGTTCCGCGCTGAGTTATTGCTTTGTCGATATGTGAATAACGCCGGAACTGTTCCGGAGAACGACCTAGTTTTTGTTGGGACTTGGAAACTTTGAGCGTAGTTGGGGCGGACAGATCGCAGAGGACTTCAGTTACGATTCAAAGGTGAAAAGCGAAAGCCGTTAAATGTAAGAGATTCTGTGAACAACTTTTTACTAGATGGAAACAGTTTCTATAATGAGTTTTATGAAATCAAATGTATGTTTTCGTATCTTTATTTGCTAAGAGAAAATACTGAGGAATAATTATTTATTCCTCAGTATATTCTTTGTTATTTATAAACATCAGTGTTTTTAAAATCCTATATTCAGCTTAGTATATATTTTGATGGGGAAACCTATTTATTGAAATATCTAAAGAATCTTTTTTGGTCGACAATGCAAGGTGGCTAGGGCAGTATGTCACATGTACACTAGGTATCTTCACATATGTATTACTCCTACGGCTTATCATGAGACGGTGTAGTCTTCTGATGTGATTTTTATTTTTACAAAATCCGATCGTAAAAGAGATATATCGGAGTTACATTTGGGATGTTTAATTCGAGTGTTGAAAATTGTAAGTTGTTTAATTGTTATCATATTAATAAGATACTTAATCAATTTGTTTCGGTTTCGTGCAGATACATTAGTTATGTGCAAAATCAAAATAATGGAAAATTGTAATATAACGGTAATTTTTTTCAGAAAACATAACATTCCATATATTTTTTTTTAATTCTAAATTTGCTTCTTGGAAGTACCTACTTTCTTGGCATAATAATTACAAAATTGCTTAGAAGAATAAGTTATTCTTTTTTACTCATCTCAGGGCATTTAAATACATGCAAGATCTTTCTTTACTACTTTATCTATGTTCTCAACAAATTATTGAATATTAAACGTAATCATTAACAGTCTGACCTTATAGAAACAAAGAACTACCGACTAAATAATGTGTGCCGGTCGCACTACAAAACCTGCCTTATTATAACAGTATAAAGTTTAACTTCGTATGTAGTGTAATGTTATTTCAACTTCGTTACCTAGAGTTGAAATAAAAACCACATTTTAAACTTCTCGTGTGTGTATCTGACTAGTTTGTGTGATCGAATTTCCAAGTAGCTACTATATTCAGGAATTTTTACCAGATTTATTTTGTCAGAGAATTATACATACAATATTTACCTCCGTACGTTACGAATGTAAACTTTTCAAAATATTGAAACAGGACGTATTTCGGTTGTCAAATACTAATCACCATTTGTACAGTAACAATTTATAAATTTATCCATACTATACTTTACTTAGTTCATTGGCTATTTTCCCCTATATAATCTACACAATACTTAAAATAATGAAAAAGGAGGTCTTGAACATTTCTTCACATTTATCTACCACTAGCAATTTGCCCCGGCTTCGCATGGGTGCAATATGGATACTAATATGGGGCAGTGTAGAGTGATTACTAATATTATCTTTGAATTTTTTAGTTTTTCTGTACTATAATATGTATATATTATACATTTAAATGTTCCACTTGAATTACTCTATCTATTACTTAAAGATGGATTAAAATCCGTTGACTAGTTTAAAAGATCTAAGCGAGCAGATAGCGGAAGCGACTTCATTTTTACTATTTAAAGATATAGATTACTCTGAGTTGTTAAAATGAAGATATACCTAGGTACTTATTTTAGTCAAGGATTGTACCTAAGCATTAATGCAAAATGAAATATCACAAAATGAAAACGCAGGCAACAGGGAATTCGTCTATTCGTACACGTCGCGTGCGAGTGGCACATATACTATACGAACATGATATACATGACGACGGAACTGAACAAATTACTACGGAACTTATCATTTTTTCAGATTTGTTATTTGTATTTGGATACAAATAATAATTGGACTTAGTTTTACAAACAAAAAATTAGGTACTGTTAATTAAAAAACCGTATTTAACGTGTTTTATGAAGTTCACGTGGTTAAATTGATAACCCGCCGCAGTGCTCAGAGGTCGATCTATAGGCGAATCGATCGATCATCAATTTCTCAAACTCAATGCTTGTTAAAAGATACTAGAATCTAAAATAATTATTAAATTTAATTTATTAAACCACTAATTTATTCAATAAATCACTACTGCTAAGGATTTGAGCAAGTTAAGTTAAAATAATTGAATTGTGAAATTGTCTTTGCGTACAAATTGATTTCCTGATTCCTTTCTCTGTCGCTCAGCTAGAGCGTGGAAATCCTTACACGTATTCCGTCCTTCATACAACATGGGTTACTTTAAAAGAGGCGTGAAAAAGCACTTTTTGGGCCAATAAGGCGATGGTAGCTAGGGAAGTATATCGCATGCTACAATAACTATCTTCACATATGGACTCGTCTACTGCTAATCACCAGGTGGTATCAAGACATTTACTGAGCTATTTAAAAAATTAAAACGCTATAATAAAGAAATAAATTTGTTTTCAATGTTATTGAACCGTGGTATATTGACACTGATAAAAATTAACTGTGTTTGGATTGAAATACTTTCAAGATTCATTATGTATTACTAAGTATACCTACTTAGTAATACATATTAGTAATACGCAGTACCAATTGTAGTGGTACTATTCTAGGAAATTAGTAGGAATTCTTTCTTTTTTCAAATTCGTGGAAGGCTTAAAAATGTAAGTAGGAGTTTAATTTCGAAGTAGTAAAAGACAATTTAAATGTTTCGTTAATTTGTTTTTAACCCTACAAAGTCCATAACATGTTTTAAATTTAACTTACTTTCATTATAAAAGAAACAAAAGTGACGATTATCAGCGAAACGTACGTACCTGAAAGCAAAGAAAATTACATATTTTTTTTTTTAAATCTAATCCGTTGGATTATTTAGAGGAAATGTGTTGTATTTCAAATTATTATTGTTGTGGTAATGTACTATCACTCTCGTTACGTACTAGGAACGCTTTTGTATACCACTCCTTGTACACTGCACTCGTCGAACAAGGGTGAAAAGACTCGTCGTGTTTTACCTGGGCGTATCTCTCCTCCACGACACGACTCGAGCCGTGGTCCGAGCCCTTATTGGCACCTTCGGGTTTGTCGCTTCCTCTCAGGTGATGACTGTCGATTAAAAATTCTCCAGAGGCGAATTGCCCGCAAATAGCTCCAAAGGCTTGAGGACTCCCCAAAGTTCTCGCCTCTTTAAAACCCAGGTAACGCTGAAAAGGCCATCTGCGGCCAACAGCATTAGTCAGTCCCAAATATAAAAAAACGTACTTTTTGATTTTGTTTCGTTTTGGGCCTATTTTGAATAACTATTGTTATTTTCAATAACAACTAAATAAAAGGTTGAAATTTAAAGTTTTATTAAATAAAAAAAGTGGCAAATGTTTTGACATGTGACGCTATACTGAACAACACTACTGTGTTCCGGTGACAATGATCTTAACTAAGAGAACTTTTTGCATAGTAAATTGGTGAAGTGACTCACTTGCTTCAAAAGTGACTCATATTTACTAGTAAAATTTTAAAGTTTGTGTTATTAGTAAGCGTTTTCAATACAGTAATATAAGGACAAAAAAAGAATGAAATGAAGAAACAACAAATGCACAGTACCTATTTGTTGATTAGCTCCAAAAGTATGAAATATTATCATATAAAATATTCTCATATGAAATAAACTTCAAATACTATATTTAAAGAACAAATTAAACTTTACACGTAATACACTTTGAAAAATTTAATACATCTTCATAGATATGTTTCAGAGGAAAGCCGTGAACTTATGCCCCCTAAACAAAACACTACTATTTTACAATAATATGCAATTTTGAGCTTTAAGGCAAAGTAGCATAATTATATATTTAAGTAAAGATTTAATGTGTCCTTCAAACAACACTTCAATATTCCTTAAGAATGGATATACATATAAACCTATGATAATATATATGTTATAATATAATAAACATATGTCAGACTTTGAATAATAATGACGAATCTAAACAGTTTAATGAAACCACTTTTCCTCGTTGAAGGTAATTATAACAGTAATTAACCTAAATATAATTATAATAACGTTTATTAAGTAACTGTTTAAGCTTGAAGCTTGCACTAGCTAAAATCATTATCGAACAATTTTCCACCTTTCGTTTTACCTAACCCAACAAAACGTTTCAAAACATGATCGTTGAATCTAACATTTTTATATTGAATTCAATCAATTTAAGCCACAGCATTCATAGACATTAAGATCACATTGCACTGAACGCAGAATTATATGGAAGCAATTTCATAGATTAGTATTCTAAAAAGACAACAAAAAAGGTTGCGACTACCGAATGCCTTTGAAGTCTCAATAAAGAAGCGATGACAAACATTTTTTCCATTCGGCATAGTGAATATAACAATAATAAAATTACTGAGTCATAAAACGGACCATGAAAGCACAAACGGTGCCTTGGAGCCAAATGGGATATACAAAAGGAGTAAAAAGGAAACATGCCGGTAATGACGTTGTTCATCATCTACGGCAACTTATCTAAAAACACTCTATTCCAATCAAGGAGTTTACGTCACTTTAAGAGTTTGTTTCTAAATTTTTATGTAGCTTTCGTGCCTGGTCAGAGATGAACTTTGTAGTATCATACTTTCTGCGTAATCTTTTAATAGATACAAGGTACAATACAATCCGGTAGTTCCCCATCTCATTCTTTTTTTTTCGCGCCGCAGAATCGATGCAATAAAAACGCAATGCGTTTCGTTTTGTTTGTATGGCAACAATTACAAATATGGATTACTTGATGGAAAGCGAGTAGCTTATAGTACACACACGAGTATCACTCGCCTGTTGAAGACACAATTTTATTTTATTTTGTCAATTTTCTTCAAACTTCAAATGAGAATCATGTAATGAGTACTCTATCCTAAGTTCCATAGCAGAAGCCGTAGTGACAGAGACGCTTAAGGATTATGGAAGGCATTAATTGCCATCCCTTGTCAGAACGCACCATCAAAATTCAGTGATATCTTAATATTGATTGGTTGTATGGATTCCCTTTATAAATTTGTTCATAGATCCAAACATATATCATACAAAGAAGGTTAGGGCGTGAATGGTATTTTCTACCGGGATTACCACTGGTACTAATGTCTACTGCTGTTTCGCCTTGAACTCACTGCGAAAGCATTATGTTCGGACCAGTTATGTGTATTTGATTCGTCTCCAATGATTATTATTCTTATTAAGTACAAGATAAGATAAGATAACATTACATTGTGATTCTGTGTACAATTGAACTAATTATCAAGTTCCCTCTTGATTGTAAATTGGCAAGAAGCCACAAAATAGTGACGATGTTTGAAATTTTTTTAAAAATCATACCATACCCTAAATAAATATTTATCATTGGTGAGAAAAGTATTCATTATGACATTAAATGAACAAAGCTTACCCTTATTAAAATTTATATTCAAATCTAATTAGACAACATTCTTTCCCTTAAAGGCGGTTTTGTCTCGGTTTATGACTTAAATATGGAATTTACCACAAAGAAAATTAAAGTGTTCCGTGTCCTAAGCACACAGATAACTTATTTAACATTTCCAGTGTATATTTACAAAGCATTCATTATACTAGAGTTATTAATATGCAAATTAAAGAAAGGACCCACAAAAGCACCTGTCCTGGTAACCTACATACAGACTTAACTCTTGCCTTTTTAAATCCCTGAAGAGTATTTTCTTTGCGAGTATAATACACTTCTTCCGAGTTATATTAGTAAATATAACTTGGAAGAAGTGACTACACTAGAGTCACTTCCTGTTAAATTTATTTATTATAAATACAAATTTTGTTAATAGGAAAAGGAACACTGGAATTTATTTAAAATGAAATGAAAGAGAGACTTCATTCCGATTTATAATGAAAGAGATAAAATAATATTTAGGAACGTTAAGCTACTTAGACGATCCATATACTTTTGAATTATTATAATGACGTCATCTGGCTTTTTTGTTGGAAATGAAAAAGTTATACATAACTTATATTAAATTTAGTTTATGCACAACGGAATCGGGGCCATTTAATCTTTTACGTGAATCTAATTAAAATTCAGAATCGAATTTATATAATCTTGACAATGTTATTTTCTTTTCGAAACGCCTGATTGTAAGTAAAGTAAGCAAATGCCCTGTGAAGAATATCTATGTAGTATCATATACAATAGAGTCTCTATTGAATATCAGGCTATTACTTCACAGATCTAATTAGTAATAAAGCAGTATACGAAATGTTCACCTGTATTTTTATCATTCTAGTGTTTGCTTCGTCGGTTTTGTTTTTCAAAATTATACACCGAGGCAAACGCATTCAGGATATTCTTTATTGTATCTTAAAATTAAATATTAAATAAGGATAATGGATGAAATATTAAATAAGTAAAGTAATATAGGCTTAGATATATTTTATTGCATATAAAATTGCAAAGCTCCATTATTTCTTATTTTCCATTTCAAAGATGATTTTAATTTTGTTTAAACCTTATTTGAACTGCTGCTGCTCGCAAATAAACTATTTCTTGATAAGCCAATTAAATGGGTGGAACAAATAGAAAGGTTATTTTACCAACGCGAGCGCACTTTACCCAATGGCGTTATCAGTAAAATCCCGTTCTACCTCGTCCGAATCGCTATGTATGCAAATTAAGTAGTGAGAATTTAAAACTTTGACGAAAATGACATCCATTCCACGCAGATGTTCATATGAAACTATCCATTGCTGCTCGTTCAGGTATCAAATAGCTTTTATTCCTTACTATGTAGTAAACTGTATTTAGTTACATAACGATGACAATTCAAACAATCAACTTAAGGTAATACTTGAAGCTTATTACTGTCAAAGGCGTATTTAAGATAATATACTATTTATAAATAATGTACATGGAAATAAGTTGATATTAGTTGATGATAATACATTTGTTGATGTGTTGATATCATTACATTGAATACTACATGCTTCAACTTTTTTAAATTCCAAGCACCTTTCTCATTGTATATTGATTCCTAATTCAATAGATAACTACGTTACTGACTCTTCTGTGGCAAACTAATTTATATTATAGAAGAAAAATAATATTGTGTGATTTAATTTTGTAAAGAACATTTTTACTTGTTACCAATTTAAATATTGGTAATAAACTTAACTGAAAAAGTCAACCACTTGTAACAGTTAATAATTACCCATTATTTTAGATTTACAAACAAAAATCATCATCGTTATCACAATAATCTGGTAAGTTCTATTGGCACAGCTGCGTTGAACGCAATCAAGAGAATTCGGAAAGCAATTCCGTGAATGTTTTTCCGTGAAAAATGTTTTTCACCCTAATGACATCATTTCGCCATTGTTTTGTCAGTTCGTGCTGCATTAACAGTCCGAACGAATGTTAATATTGTGGTTGGCACACTAATACCTATGACGCATGATCGTCCGTCCATAGAAGCTGTAAGTAAACCGCAATACGTAAATTGAACTACTACTATTGTTTGAGCTTACAATAGAGACGATCGCATTCAAGTGGCAAAGTAATCACCTAACCCTAAAACTCTGTAACGAAATGAAGATTCACAGGTACCTAAATATAGTAAGTACTTGGTAAAAAATCTTTTTAGTATAATAAGATAATAAGGGTAACGATTCTGATGGCACACTTTAAAACTTAAATTAAACTAAATGGCATCTCCTTCAATCTACTTCAATATGAGGAATATAGAATGACTTTTATAAACGTCAAGTTCAACAGATAATCCATAGGCTTGATTTAATCAATATGTTTCTTGAAATACGGCAAAATTTTTAATAATTTCAAAATTAAATAACTAATATAATTCTAGTCCAAATGAAATGAAAGAACAGCACTGAATTTAACTTTAACTTTAGTCGATGTAGGGATCATTTTATCCAGAACTAGAGTAAGCCAATATCAGAAAATAACTCATGAAGAAATCAAAAAATATCCTCGTTTAGAGCCTGTTGGTTGCTGGCGGGTTCATGCCACGTCTTCAGTTAGATCTATCTTATATATTTTATACATTGATCATTATGTGTCAGGAGCTCTTGACGTATATAAAAATACAGATTCATACCCTAAGAATGCACAGCGCATTTCTCTTACAAGTTGAAAAAATCATTAATTTCACATTTCAAAAAATATATATTTCCCATGAGTAAAATAAATAAGTTCGCTGTCGCCAAACTTTTATCCATGTAGGCATTGTCCAATCTGCCAATACAATGTCAAGAATGTGGAATTGTGGATATCGTACGTATCGATATACAAGGCTCCAACCGGTTTCCAGCTTTAATATTATGATTCCACTCTGTCTGCGGTATCTTTTGAAGACTAAATAATGCGCGCATACTATACATATACATTGGAAAGTGTCACAAGTGGTACTCGAGCTACATACATTATTGAAACTGACTATACGTTCACAACATCTGTTGTTTACAATCCGTAATTGACGTTAAACCTGTGATCACGTCCGCAACTGTGCCAGGAATAGAGGATTATCTTATTCATTTGTCAAAGGATTCGGGAGGATAAGACGTATACGTTGGAAAACTGTAAGCTGTAACATTCATTTCAAAATATTGGATTTTTACTTGTACATGCACTCTACACGATCTCAATACGGCTGATCGGTTTAAAAATAAAAATAAATGGCCGTTCGCAGGTAAAACTTTGTTTTATAAAAACGGAGTTAATTTGTTGAAATGTTTTATATTTTGCCTAAGGAAGGTCCTTCAGGTCCATTAATGGATTTTTTACTGCTTGCTTATAAATGCCGGCGCGTTCATTTTAACAATAAACATCGAGTTTTGCTCGTATTTTTTACATTATCGAATCATAAACCAGATATGAACCTGACATTTGCATTTGATAATGCCACACATGTTTGAAAGTTCCTGATTTATTATACTACTATTGGGTTTTAGTCATCCTTATTTATATTATTATAAAATCAAGGAAAAACATTAACTCATATATTTGACAAAATTATGAGGAAAATAATTAGGTTATTGTACAGGAGACGGGAAGTCTATGATAGCAAAGGTAAAATCAGAATACAATAATACAATTTTTGTATTGTCAAGCAAAGTTGCATAATTCGTTTTGGAAGAGCGGAAAGCCTGCAGAAGAAGTCAGTTAGGCTGGGCAGCAGTTAAGAAGCTTCGGCATGATTTCTCGTCAACTGAGACGTGGAAACTCATGGCTGGACAAGTCCACCAATTAATTTATTGTTGCTCAGCGAGCTATGGAAAGGTCTTTGCTCGGATTATCTCTAAAAGATCGTACTGAGGGACGTTCTGCGACAAGAAGGAATGACGATATTCGTCGGCTGGCTAGAGTGCACTGAATAAGACTCAGCGAAAATCGGGAGCAGTTGCGTGAATTAGGGGACACTTATCCAGTAGTAGACGAGTATAAAATAGGTCGGTCATGATGATGAAACACAAAGCACTAGATTTCTATCGAAATATTTATAAATATTTTCCGAAAACTTGTAATTGGAAAACTAAGATAATTTCAGAAAATATCTTTTACCTAGTGGGAAGTATTTTACTTCTACCTGCCTCTAATAGAAACCTTTTTGCCATATATATTAGGGAGATATTAACTTCAACAACGTGTCTGTACTTCGTCACGGTCCTGAATCAACACGGTATTTACGGCGAGCTGCTAATCTGACAGGCCTTAGAAACGTACTCTTATTCGGACGGACACAAAGACGAAACCACTCCTAATCTAAAAGAAATTAATATGGATTTGCTATAAATAACAGTTAAAAGAAGACTAATTCTTTTATCTTTCGGATATCTTTTTATTTCTCAACCTGTAACAAAACAAAACTATTTGAAGGCAGTAAGTAGTAGATCTCTTCTAATCAATCGTTTCAATGACAAGTTAAGTAGTTTTCTTACTTGACGGCAGTCCTCTGAATGTAAAATCATACTCGAGAACTAAATCAGTAACTTTCAATTGGAATCTATATATATATATATATATAGCAAAGACGGAGGCGGCAGTAGATATTCTGATAAAAATATAAGTACTAAAGAATCCTGAATCAATACACATAGCAGTCCACTCCTAGTCTGACGTGGGTCATATTGGAAAATTAGGTCACAAAATGGAACGAGTAACGGTATTTTCCAGTCTTTCTTATTTATTGAAGAATGGTATTGAAAATGACATCTCATCTATTATCATCTCAGTCACACAGTACATTCGAGCTAGACGTCGAAAATAATCAGAGCATTTAAATGACGAAGCTCTATATTTATGTTTAAATGTGAATGACCCAGTTATAGTTAAAGTGTAAGAAAACTGACAAACGTCCAAGAGAGTTATTAATTTTAAACAGAAATTAAGCTTCAATTCTTTTTTATCGTAACAATGATAAATTTAAATAATATCGAACCAATCATTTGAAGTACAAATGTCACAACATGATTTGATTAGCCAAGCGTATACAAATGGTTTTCGCCGACGGAATCAATCAAAGGAAAACACGTGTAGAGTGGTATATGTTGGATACGCCATTATGCAAATCGAGTACATAATTATCCAACTCGAAACCACTCAATTATGTGAACTGCTGCAAATGCATGGAGTCGGACATAAATCATACTGCATAAATCACTTTAGAACATTTGGTGATCAGACGAAATGATACCATAGTTAGAGGATTGTATTAGTGATACTGCAGCGTTTGTTTGACTCACAGATGGTAATAAATTTTTACTATTCTTATGAGTACGCTTTTTATACGGGTTTTTAATGGTAACCAAATAGGACAGACATTAGCACGTTAGTTAATTATAGAGAGACAGTAATAGAAAAGACCCCTTAACTAGAGAGTAACATACATGCATACATTTAATTGTATCATGCAGGCTAACTTGAATGTCTGAGTAGATTCTACAGTCTGTTCTATCGTATTTATATTTCCGTGTACATTTCGTTGTGTATCTTTATGAATAAAAACATGACATGGGTGTTATTAACATGTATTTACAACTATCACAGGAGTTTTTCTTGATATTCAAGAAGTCATTATATCAATTCAAGAAGTTACTATATCAGCCAGAAAATTCCAATCTAAAGTTTATTAAGGCAAAACTTGTAAAAAATATGACATCCAGCAGCCTATATGCATCCAAGTATAGGACTAAGGAGTACCCTTAGAACACGTGTTATAAAGGAACTAACAGTGAATTATCTATTGTGTGAAACGTAGCTTAAATTGGGTGGCTGTATGGTGGAAGTAATAGGTTTTCTCTTTTCCCCAGATGCGACCCCATTCGAGTTTTTATACAATTGAACTGATCAATGCAAACTTATTTATACAATCCTGTTGCGATTTCCACCAAATCGGAAAAATTTTGGGGATTTGTTGTTTATGGTGATCATGAAAATTAATGAATCAACTCACAATTGTTTGAAATTCTAAAAATCTTTGTTGAAAACTGAGGCAAAAGTAACAAGCCACGTTTCATGGACACGTTTAGTTCCAGTCCTCGTTGCGTGTACTCTAGGCTTCTCAAAAAGCCCGTTACCCTACCTCTGCTCTCTGCTCTGTGTAGCTTGAGAGCACTTCGTTAGTGGCACACGGCAATGTTATGATCCTGCACGCCTCCCTCTCAAGTGACTTTTTAAGAAACGAAATTGGGTAAGTGGACGAGAAAAAAACAAGATGGTTCCGTCTATTTTACAAATTAATACTTCGAGTATCTTTGGCACCTATTTTTTGATTAAGAAAACGTGCACCTCAATTACATTTTCAATTAGATTTACATTATTTTTGATTTTATATTTGACTGCATTTGAAATACATTTTAAGAATGAATGTCTCAATTGATTTTTTAATAAATTGGGTATTGGATATGTCAAAACTACATCTTTAAGGCCGGAGTAAGCAAGGCGTCATCATAGCTTTACATCAGGTGTGATTGTTGTCAACCGTTCAGCCTATTCTCAATAAATAAACAAATAAAGGTATTTTTATACTTAAATTTAGCTTCATAGATAATAAGGATACAAGATATATAGGGTAAACATGACTTATTAATTTTGTTACAGGTTCCAAAAGCTTTTGTACATCAGAGACGCGTTTGGGGATTACTTCATACGAAAGCTTTGTTTCGATAATGAAAGCCCCTGAGGGTCAAGGGATTTTTTTCATTCGATTGTGATTTGCCCAAGAAACTACAGTATATGGTTTTTCAAGAGGAGCGTAAAAAATAAAAGCTAAAAATATGCAAACATTCAATTTCGATTAAAGCAAATTTATTTGATGTATGTCATGAGGATTTCTAAAAAATATATGCCCAGTAACGCCGACTACGTAGGTTTTAAGATGAAGGCGAGTGGTCTTTGTGAAGAGTTACCTATGTATAAGAATTTTATAAAACAGAACGATACATCTCATTCAAAGAAACGATTACCAACCCGAAATATTTACTAAATTAAATTAGGTTGATTCTCATAAAGAATATCGTAAAAATTGGCGAATATTGTTACGAACTGATTGGAATTGGGTATGTTGATATTTTTTTTAATAATCTCAACTTGAAGTTTAGCAACGGAATTAGCTCCAACGTTGTCGTTAACGTTAATTAAGAAACTGGCGCTATTTTCATGAACTGTACGATTTGAAGTTACTAAGCTTTATTTAATAAGAACATTATTGTTACCATTTCAAAAATAACTACAGTAAACAACACAAATAAGTAATCACTATTGACAGTTTATGATTCCACCAACACTATGTGATAGTAGGACACTTTTAAAAGTGATAGGTTACTTTCCTTTTTCTATAATTAACAGAAGAAAAACCTACAATTTCAATGTTAATGTTTCTATCAATATAAACAACAAAAATATAATCTGACTTCAGGCACAAGAAAATTATTATATGTGTCACTAAAATGAAATATTGCTGTTACAAAACCTTTACGAACGTGAAAATCTTACCGGCGTAATTTATTTGAAGATGCAATTCGCAAAACAATCTCAGACCTTGTTATTAAGGTTTTCATGCGATTTAATATATGATAAGCAATTCTTAAGTTCTACAAGATAAAAAGGCATTGACATAATAAAGCGCGACATTACTTTAGAAGTAGATGGTCTATTTCCTTTTAAGACTACCTTACTTATTATGTTGTTTTGCAGTCCAGTAAACTTCATTTACGCTCAAGTATCTTTATAACAAGACAGGACATTACAAAGTGGATAGAAGATATTATTTTCTATCCCATTTCCTATAATTTTAGAAGAGTATTCGATATAATTAAAATCTAAAACTACAAGAGACAATTTTGCGAAAGGGTTACTGTTTAAACCGTACATTTCGAAATATTACATTACAGTACTTTTTTGTTTCCGAGATGATTTTATCTTTAATATTAGGGGCTTTAAAAAACAATAATTATAAGTAGTTACTTCCTACGTAGTTAATACTTACTTACTCCTTTTGTAATGAATTAACTGTTCAAAAAAAGTGTTAGTGCTTTCTTCTCACTTTTTTTTCTTTTCAAATTTTAAGTTGTGAAGAATAATTAATCTACAAACAGCTTTATAGTTTCCGGGTTAACTTTAAAGCATATTCAAGAAGACTAAAATAAAAGCAGGCAGAAATTCACTGAAATAATAATATTTCGCATTTGAGTAATATGATGATGCAGTAATGTTCTCAATTGCCAAATATAATACTTTCATAAGTAAATCCTGTACCTAAAGCCGAGTAGACACAGAAGGTTTAAGGTTTATATAGCGTGGTTTTCGCAACGATATTCTGTCAAGAAATTTGCGGATTTTTATTTTATGTTACCTGTGCTTTTGACAAATGAAATAGTTATTACTCTAATTGAGTGATGGTTTTCTCGTCTATGTTTTCTAGTCACCAAATGGCGTCGAGAAAACAAGAATATCTCGTGAAACAGGGCTTATAGATAAGCTTATTGTAACACACATTAAAATCCTTTTCCTTGTTTTTTCAACCTTAATATTTGATAATACTTTAATCATCAGGGAAATTATCTTCAAGTAGGTGCCTACATAATTTCCCTATTATATTTCAGGATTACCAATAAAAATTTCCAGTCAAGACAGATTTATTTAGATGTCTTTGATCATCGCTAGCGTTGTATATTAATAAAACAGATAACATTTCATGATATTAATGCTGTATTTAAAAATTAAAAGCCCCACTGAAATTATTTTGTAGACTTCATTTAAAGCTTGCTCGTAATAGAAGCAATCTAACAGCACTTTTTATACAAACAGTAGTCAGTCAAATAACGTTTCAAGATGTTACAATAAAAAAAAATCAGATGAAAACTTTGATTGACAATATTTTTCAAAACCTATTATTCAGAAAATCATTATTTATTACTCTTATTTGTCGAATATCTGGCTAATAAAGAAAATTCATATTCTATTTAATACAGTTCGGTAAGAGGGGCCTTTGTTACTCGAATATATAAAGATAGATAATTAATAAGAACCGAGGTATTGACCCCGAATCTGATCTAGATTCTTCCGATTCAAGTGCTCTGTATTACTTTTCAATAAGAATAGAAATAGAATACAATTTGTTTCATTGTGTACATAGTAAATTTGACTTTGTATTTACTTGGCACCAAAAAGGTCTTAATTTTTTATAATGTAAATGTTAATAAAGAAATGGGTCCACATGCGTTTACTTTAAGAAATAAGTATGTTGAACAAATAATTAAAGTCAAAGGCCATGATATATACTTACTATAAACAAGAAGTTCTGAACAGTACTGGTAATAAATAATACAAAAATTTTCATGAAGAGTAATGAGGATTTTGTATTATTTATTACAATCCGTAAAATCTAAAAAAAAAACAATTTGACTCGCATTAAGTTCCCCAGGAGTATATCTTGATTCAACAAAATAATAATTATATTACTATACTTATTCCACTATGCATATCAGTTTCAAATAAAAAACTTAAAAGAAATTTAAAACATTAAGACAGATTAAACCTAATTTAACTTAACGTATTCATAAAACAACAACTTGCGGCACAAAAGCTACGTCTTTTGCCAGTTTTTTTGTTGTTAAATAGTGGTTTTTCTTCATTCCCGACGACAAGACCAAACAGGACAAATAATGCTTAAATAGTAATGAACTCAATTGACATTGAACCAATTAATTGCTTAGGGAGATACGAGTAGGTAGGTAGGTACTATGAAAAAAACTAAACATGTTATTGTATTTCCCTTTTACTCTCTGAATTCAAAACTAATTTACTATACTGAAAAATAAAATTTAAATATCTCAAAACTTTGGCGTAATTTAGGTGCGTAGACTATATTTTCTCCTCATTCACATTAAACCAAAAATATTCTTGAAAAGTTAACTTACACCAAAGAAGGCAATTAAATGAGCCACTTTCCCAGTATCCAATTTGAAGGAGAAATTCCCTTACCTCATAACCGAATCTTAATTTTAATTTCGCAAAAGGACAGTGATAAAAATCCATTAATTATTAATTTGACTCCTACATCTAAAAGGTTCAGAGACAAACAGTGTCTCTGTAAATACATCGGAAGGCTTAATCTTTGTTATTTCAGGTGGCTCTCCAATGGAAACGGATTTGCTTCATCCAGTTACATTCTTTTACGTATATAGGTAATCTTTCACTCAGCTTTTGTTTATGACGAAAAACAAAAGGTTCCTTATACGCAAAATGATATATAGTTTCTTATTCTGAGATACACAAATTCTATGACGCGAAGGAAAATCTGCTTCATTTGCCGTGATATAGGAAAGAGCGACGTATCGTATTAAGCTCAGGATTTATTAATTATTTTGTTGTAATGCATGCTTCTCAGACTCCGACGTAATATATATGTAAATACGACAAAAAACGAGTTACTGGAAGTTTTTATTAGTTTTTCAACAATGGTTTTCAGTCATCATTGGTACGCTATTGAATACGTTAGTTATTATTATTATTTATAATAAAGGTAGCAAACAAGCTAGGCCAATTGAACTGCCTGACTACTGGTGGAAAACTTATATTTTGTCAGTCTCAGAACAATCACCATATAAGCGTTGTGTTGTCATATATCTGATTCACTGTTTCCTCAATGATGACAACATTAAGTACAACAACAACAACTTCTCTTTAATAAGGTAGATATCATTCTTTAGACAAACGCTCCAGCTTTTGTACCGTGCATTTTGAAATCCAACCATGATGTGATCTATCATAATTAATTCATTTAGTTTTTACGTGCAGTATCTGATTTCGGCAAGTGAAAAACGTCTTATGATTAGCCTGTTTAGATTATCTTATCTTTTTCTATGCAATGCCAGATAACCAAACTTTCAATAAAGTTTTGATAACAAAGTAACTCAATTCTTAATTCAGTAATACAATGTAAAAAGCATCACGTCACGCCCTTGTAATTGGTTGGCCCTGTTGAAGGCTTTTGTAACAAAATAGGCTAAAATATCTCATTTTCTCCTTCAGCCTTATACCTCCCTGGAGGATCGTGATAATTTTGTTAATCTCTCATCAGAGTTCATCATAGCTAATTACAGCTTAAATAAAACACCTAATAACGCTGTTTCCTACCCTCAAGGTTAAAATGGAAATGAGTAATTGAAACGAGTATGTCCTTATTTCAACTTAAAACATTGTATACGAAAAATTTAGTTGTTTATAGTTTATATAATGACACACCAATGTTTTAAATTTTTCACACCAGTCCTTAGCTAAATTCGTTTATTTTTTGAGTTGCTATTGAAATAAAAAAATTAGATAACTGTACTAAAATTATTGTAATTATCTGAATAATATGTTTATTTGCATCTTAAACGTACAGCAACCTGAAAATTTTTCAACTTTAAAATACTCCTAATCAACAGATTCGGAAACCTTTGGCCAATGCACTAGGAATATAATATTCAATTAGGGCTCACTAGGAATATATGCTATGATAAAAAGGAAATGTTGACCAGTATCATAATTAGTGTATTGTTAATTTAAAATTCTTTGAATACTTGCTTGCAATGTCAAAAGGTTTATTAAAATACTGAAAAAAATGCATCATGCCCTGTATAATATTGAAGCTATATTCATTAATCTTTCGATTTAAGCTTTCCATAGCGCTTCAAATCAACCCTAAATCAATAGTTATGTTAACATCTAACGACTCAATAATCGTTACTGGCTTACACAATAATTGTGGTTAATTGAACGTTAGAGCCTTCGCATTGCTAAGCAACAGCATAGTTGGTGAGCAAGTCCTTTCCCGGATTTCATCAATCTATTGCATGGCTCTAAATTAGGTTAACAGTTTTGGCTCCAAGTTATTCTATTAAAGTTTGATAGTTAATAAACAGAAGGTTCTAGATATGAAAGCTATTTTATATAAGGAACGCCCGATGTAATTTTATTTCACAATATTTTATTATTTACATATATTATAGGATTAAATTTCAAGTTACACTCTTGAAAATGTATTTTATTAGTTAAAAGCTTAAAGCTTAGTTTTCTTCAGAAGTGAGATGATGTGAACGTCCTTTTAAAAACATTAAAATTTCTATGAAGCTATTGCATAATACTATAATGAATTTATTCCAAGAACAAAAGATTATAGAGATGATAGTCTTGACAGTAGTCCTTGCAACCGAAATTTAGAGATCTGTGGTGACAAGGGTATGTACATATTTATCAATGTGTTAGTCAAAGGAATTGAAGGAAGGGTTTCATGTCAGCTTAAAAGCGTGACAAGACCATTCCAATTGCAAGTGAACGGTGCTATCGCACTATTTTAACTATTTTTGCAATGAGTTCACGAATAATTAAACATAATAAACTTTACTTAAACAATTAATTAAACTTAACAAACGCGTCTAATAAATATCGGACAAAAAATTTTGAGTTCTAGCATTGGATCCCCAATCAATCGATTTCACTTGGCTAAATATTTCCAAATTATGTTATAGTCAAACTTTTATCATTTTATTTTAGTATTTTGCTAATTTAAAACGTTTTTACCAATGATTAAGCTCTAGTAATTTTATAAACAAAAAGTTAGAACACACAGTAGCGCTCAACAGACATAAAAATCCCGAAAGGATAAAATAACTCATCAGCTGAATGGTGCATACCACGTATGTTCAAGGGTTTACAGCGGAGACTAATAATTAACGGCCATTTCAGAAACGCTGTCAGAAGCGTGTTACACGTGTGGGTTCGGGCTAATTATTCCCACCTTTAGTGTTATCCAGTGCATTGTTGAGTACATCGGTAACGGTACCATACACAATGACGAAGTATAAATTAATATTCTACAAGAACTCCTTATTTACTTCTACGATGGTAATCGGTTCCGCGGATTGAATGGACTTTATTTACCGCATGAATGAGTTCTGTTTTTGCGAAGGCGGTAAGTGCGAGTACCTAGATCACAGATTGAAAGCAAGGATGACATTTCAATCAATCCAGACTTCACGTGATTCTGCTACATTATCTGTATTCTACTTATTAATGTCATCGACAAAACACATGAAATTTAGTTCCAGTTACATCTTAAACTTGAACTAATTTCCAATACGAGACAGCCACATGAAATCCTCTCGTATTCAAATAAAAAGAAATTGATGTTAGATTTCAAAAAAAACTATGGTAATTAAAGCTAAACTAAGTTCTGTACAATTATTTTTATTATTTCTTAAGTCTAAATCACTCGATGACCTCATTCGTTTTGGTCTTCAGTATTACTTGCAGCCTACTTGATTTGGAAATTAGTATGAATATGATGTGGAGAAGATCAAAGAACATATATAAGTCTATCTTAAGACAATATAAATAAGTTACATGTAAATATTTAAATGTGAAGGGTAGATGAAAAGTAAAGGAAATCATTATACGGACACCAAATAAAATTATTAAGAAAGCAATATATTGGGTTTCTAGTTTCTGCAGTACAGTTTATAAATTATTAAGCAGGTGTAGCCATAGAATGATCCAATTCAATCTCCATCATAAAGCTTTTGAAACTTGCAACCGCTTAAGAAAGAATTTTGATCGGCATTATCTCCGTGCATTATTACCCACATAATTTACAGAAGGTTGGCTACCGTCGTGAATAATTCAAATAAAGTTTACGTCTGAACAAACATTTCGGCTACTATCTGACGTTGAAATGCATTCCTTTTCTATGCCAGTAGCCGTCATGATCTTTTGTTCAGAATCCTCAAAAGTCAAGCTTTTATTCCTTAGAAGCTATTCAGACAATTCAATTTTCATTAGAAATTGGATATTCAATCGAGTCGAAATAGTTGGCGGGCATGGTACGTCGATTAATATTAATTTCTGCTCAATGTTAGCATAAAGGGTTGAACCCTCCAGTTGGGACAAAGTTACTTATATACTTGAACTACTGCTTTTAATAAGTGTCAAGTGTGAGATAGGTAATGATTGAAACCGTACCTAAGGATTATGAAACCATACAATAGACTCTTTCTTTTGCGTCACATCTTGAAATCGTCTAAAAAACTTTAAATAATATATATTTAGAGACAAATAAAGTTTAATTCAATTAATGCCAGACAATAGGAGCTTACATCACTTAGATATGATTATTCCTTCGTCTGTTTTATGTTAGAGCTCAGGTATATATATACCTACTTACCATGATTGTGCTCGTATCGAAATTAGGAGAGTTCGTATTTTCTAATTAAGTAATTGTAGATGTAGACAAGATAACAATCCATTAAAGGTATGCCTAAACTGAAAATGTACAAAGTTAGTCGATGGTTACGTCTGTCAAATCCATTTACCGATACCTATTAACGAAATGTAATCTAGGGAATTGTCCAATAATTCAAAATATCGGTCCATTTTATCAAATATATGTTAATTAAGTATCATTGATTCTTTTTTCCTTCCCACCGCACAAAATTCATTAAATCGAGTGACCAACATTATTTAAAAAATAACAAGTATTTGTAACGACAAGGGCAAATTGAATCATTAACCCATAACGAATACATCGATGTTTGTTTTGGTTTTAAAATTACATCTTATTTATAAATTACATTCGAATAAAGAAGTCTTCTATCCCCACTAAATTAACCGCGAGCGGTGCACAGATAAAAATAAACTGAAGCGACTGACAAAAAGTTAAAAAGAAGAGCCGAGTAAAGCAAATGAAAGAGACAGATGGATTGTTTCAAATGGTCTTATTATTAATTTTGTAGACCCACCACCGACAATGGAACAGAGGTATATATACTACGCTCACTATTTGTTTTTTAGTAATAAAACTTTTTAATAAATATTTGAGAAAAATTAAACTCGAGTTCACTTTTAAGAATTAAATATTTATGTGGTGATAATAAAGCCGATAAGTAGAAATGAATGAATGAATTCAAAAATACCTATAATAAACCACCAATAAAATTCAACAATAGTGTTAAGTTAATCGATTCTGTTTGTTATAATTGGTATCAAGTAAATAGGCACATAAGATTTAAAATCCAAACTATAATAAACGATAAATATTTTCAAAGCTTTATCAACAATCCAATTTCACAGATCATTGTTTTTCTAAGCCGATCCATTAATATTGTTATACTACCTTTTAACATTTACCTCTGCCACAATTAATTTTGTTTCAAACTCGCTCACAATTAAAACAGTTTATCAGTGATAATTAAGATTATCCAGATCAAACAACTAATCACAACAAGGCTGTTTATTTTGAGCTAAATTATTTAGAAACACAAAATACCTAGTAATGTCTTCTGTTTTGAGGCGATTTTGAATTCGAACAAAAATGAAGAAAATAATAAACATAGTCGCATTTGGCGATTCTACAGATTGTCATATATTTTTTCAATGTATTTACTATGTAATGTTATAATTGATTTGTAATAAATTCTCCTGTTAATTTAAAGCGCATTTGAAAACAAGTATACTACTTACTTAGGTAGAGTCATAATCAAACTCTGTCAACTTTTTAGTCTAGAAGAGAGTAGGCAAAGGGAATTTCAGATCAAACAAACATTATTCTTTTTACTTTTAATACTGGAAAACTTATCCTATCCAAACACTTATTATTGAATATTAATAAAAAAAGAGACGACACAAATATTTCAATCGAGGCCAAACGTAAATTTAGTTTTAGACAATAACATCAGAACAGAACTTTTCATTATTTCAAATATCAAAACAAATGAAAGATTCCAAATACCTGATACCCAACGTTCAAAACGTCAAGTTGTTTGCAGTACTTTCATTTGGCTTCAATAAATTCCCGATGAAATAGATTCTTCAATAAGTCACTGTTAATGGTGTTGACAATTGTTTTATGATGGCGCCATCGTAATGACCAATAAAAATCCTGCTCATTTACAACAAAAAAAGATCTCCAAACGGGACACGTCGATATCACCAACGAAATAAAGATACAATAGGGATGTTAGACCACCACCCACCACTGTATCAGGCTGACATCCGTTGTCCTTTAGAAAATTATTATCCTTTATCTCCTTTTCATCGTCTTTAAATTATTTTTAGGGTTCAGTCCATAAATTAACAGGCACTTCGACTTTTGTTTTGACAATGGCACGTAGGTTAGTTGTACTGCTGAATCATTGAACGCAAAGTATTTAAATTTTAAAATGATGATCGGTTTGCACTGTGAAGGCAATAGTGTAATATGAGTTTATCTTTTTTAAGTTAAAGCTTTTACCTCCCTACTATATACAACCTTCTGGTTTGTTAGTAATTATTTGTAATTGAACCTTACAGGAATATTTTTTATTTTTTAATCTCATGTCGAGAGCAAGGTGGTACTCTTTTTGATTTCCATTAAAGCCCGATTACAAAGAAATATTCTCCTATATGGACTGAAGTGTTTCAGTTTTAACTAACTACAATGCCGGTCACAGGCATACAATGCTTGTTATGTATATACAAAAGTGGGCCGGAATCATAATAATAAAAAACAAATGTATAATACAAATGCTTCATTATAATAAAAAGTGTACAAATAACAAAAGTAAGTGACATTAGATACTTTCGCTTTTGAATATTCATATCTTATTGTACACAAACAAATTACAAAAGAAAATTAAACTAGAAAGACACTTAAACAGTAGTGTTAATAATACAAGCACTTGTTTTGCACTGACATATATTTTCTTATTTTTCTATTTACAATTGTGGTATAACTAAATATAAATAACAACGTGGTATAAAATGTGATATAAAAATAGTTGGTCGTGAACAAGTAGGCTGTTGGCTAGCAAAAGTCAGTATTTGGGGAGACTATTTTAATGTACGATCCGGTTGTGGAGTAACTATTCTTATTTACAAAGTATTAAGCATAAATAATTTAAAATAAATAAATACATTAAACTAATACAATTTTAATCTCCCAATCGAGAGCCAATTAACCACTACCCTGTAAATATTTAACTCAGATTAAAATAAATGCCCAATAAATAACTGTATAGAACCCTTGGAGCGTGAACCACCTTACGTTAAACTTTTTTGTCATGTTATGAATTGGTGTAGCCGTAGGGAGTAATTTGTCGGACGACCTTCATTAGTACAAGGGCAGGTACAAGTTTTTTCGACAAGCTACATCCCAGCCTCCTATATCCGCCTGTAATCGCCTCTTAACATGACTAGCTTTTTATTGCCTCAATTCTGTAATCATGGAGGATTAACAAATAATATACCAATTGGAAGTATCGGCATGTTTTGATTACTGGTCCAATTAAGTCGGATTCAGAAACCCGTTTCACTTTCGGTACCGATAAATCTTGCCGTCTCTTTTTAGTTGAAATGAGTGAACGATAGCAACAGGATATTTTAAAAGTGGTATTATTTCTTTGGGTACTCAAAATCATTGATGCTTATTATTTTATTTGAACCTATTTCCACTTCTTAATTGTAATTAAGATGTTTAATTAATTCTAGCTACTAAATTACAGTTTCTAATGGGACAAAGAAAGGAATTGAACAAATTTACATCATTTATTTATTCGCATTTCGTTCTTATTTAATTAAGCTCATCAATTTATATACAATCCACTAAACTTGAAAGTTCGATGAAGGTTGTTTCTAAGTTTCTGAATATAAAATTATTTTACTAGGTTGGTAAAATTGGTAACAAAAGAGTCATTACTTATGTTGGTATTTTCCAACAATTTAAACTCGAATCGCTCGTTTAGGGCGAATAAATAAGAATAGATAATTACTAAAACATCCATGTGGCCAGATCTCTAAATTGATTTCATGTTATTGCCGACCATTTTATGATATACGGCTAAAACTGACCGGATCATTTAAATTTTTCGATTATGTTTCAGTCAATTTGTAGCCAAACCATCGTACAAGTCTATGGTTTTTAGCGTTGCGGACTTTTTACGAGTGACTTTGTAAATAACGTGATTATGTTTTACTGCACTTTTATTTTCTCAGGACTCAGGTACCTTTTTTGGACTGACTAAAGCTGTTGGCTGCAGACGGCCTTTATAGCTTTAACGGGGTTTAAAGAAGGGGAGAACCTTGGAGAGACCTTAAGCCTTAAGGAGCGATTCGCCTCTGTAGGATTATTAATCAACAGGCATCACCTATCCAGGTGTCCCACTGTCTCTTACAGAGTCCAGGGCACTCGAGCCATGAGAGAGTTACAAACCCTAGGGTGCCTCTAAAAGCTGGGACTTCGGCTCAGGCGAGTCGCGTCGTTGAGGAAGATTCAGTTGCTGAGATTACACACTACTAAACAAACAAGCTGCATTGACTGCACTTTGACGGGCGCTAAGATCGTGCCATCGTTTATTTGGTTGGCTTGAAACGTCAGTTCCGGTTCAATTTGAACTTTTGTTTTCGCTTTTAATACAGCGTTATTGTTTCCATACAATAACAAAGCAACATTATGTATTATCAATCATTTCAATTTCAATATTTAGGGCATTTAGCTGTTCGTGTCGATAAATGCTGATTATGATCGATTTGGCTAGACCATTTTGGTCGGCCACAACATGAATTGATATTAAGATCTGGCCGCAACCCTGTATGGATGTCCCATATAAAATTAGATTCAATTATTTTGTAGTATTAGAAACATCTAAACTACAGTTTATATTACAGGTTAGAAAAATATTTTTAAAAAAAAACCTATTAGACCTTGAAAGTAAGTAAAAATCACATTATTTACAATAACAATTCTATTCTATTTGACGTGAGGTGAAAGGTTTTTACATTAATGTCAGGAAATCATCTGTACTAGATAATAAAAGATTTTAATATTCAAAAATAGAACTTATTTTTTTCTTTTTTCTTATCAAGAAATTATTACCGTAAAGCTCAATATATAGTCTTGATAAGAAAAAAAGTCTTGATAAGTTGCCATTTTCCAATTCATTACACAACTTTTCCTAATCTAGTAAACTGAACACAGTTGCGGTTTGCAATATCAAAAGTAATAGAAGTATTACAATTATGTGAAAATAGGCAGTATGATAAACATTTTATCAGAAACTCCCCTCGAAAAAAGAATATCATATTCTTGATATTAATATGTCATTTGTTATTAAAGTCTATGAAGACGTTCAGACTTTAAAAGACTCAGGTTTTTTTTAGCATTTACGATTCTTATAACATTATAATAACTCCAACTTCAAGCTTTATTTCAGTATGATTTAAATTAGTGAGTACTTATAGAAAAGTGTTGTTCCCAATCAACTACTGTTTGGCGTTGATTATCATATAGACATCTATATATACCTAGTAAAAAATATAAAGTATATATGTATAGAATATACATATTAGTTTTAGATACACATTTTAAAATAAGGTTGTATCTTTCCCTTAAGAGGTATTATTTAACTCAGTTGAAATTTGACAGTTCAATGGTGAATAAGATATACGTCGATATTTGCTTTGTATTTGTCACTCTGATCACGTGGTAATTGTATAGAATGTCACGTATTATTATAAGTGACAATAAATATTTGGAAGTTCTATGCGGTTAGATTGCTCGGCAAGGTATACCGGCTTCCGAACTGATCCTGTGGCCCGAATGAAAACTCATTTGCATAATATACGACAAGCCTATATAGTATCGATGACTAAACGCAAATAAATGGTTTCTCCGAGTTAAAACGACGATTTCCCGGGTCAACGAATCTGAGATAAATTTTACAGCAGACCTTTCTGAATAGAAAATCTGTCGTACTCTCTTTTGGATGTAAGGCTACGTGCAATAAAGAATCGATTCTTTGATTAATCAAAAGATTGGGAACGTTTGCAGTTACATGGAGCCCTTCATTTTCTGTTGAAATCAACTGAACACAAAATGTGGTATAAATGTTTTGAATCCAAAATCGGTGGGATTTTGGATTTAATCTCAATTGTAAATTCATATAAAACCTTCAACCAAAACAAAAGTCAGTCACTCAATAATTAGTTATACTAGAACTAGATACAGAAAAATTACGAACAACGAATAAACTTGTGAATCAACTACAAGGAATTAGATCAACTACTGATGAGTAACTTCTCAATAATTTTTTTAATCTAACATTTTTAATTAGACTGCGACTAGGTCAGCCTCATGGGGTCAACCCTTAACTAATTGTGTTAAGAATTGATATTATTAAATAAATTTAACAGATAGAATGGAACATCTCAGTAATGAAAGTTACTTATTCATGCGAAAATTAATTGATTTTCAATTCATTTCCGTTATTTGTGAATTATAAATATAATACGATCCCAGTAAATTTAGCAAACGCTTTCTGTTTATCTTTACCTTCAATATAATCAAACTTTTAAAATATTTTAAACTTTGTAATGTTAGATAGAAAACTAAATTTAACTAAATTAATATTGGCCATAAATTACTGTTTAATATTATCATGACAAAGACATAAACAATTGTCTTCAAACAGGCTTATTATGCGATGAGTATCAATCATAGCTAAGTCCAGGATTCATGGTATAATACGAATATATTAATATATAGGTCAACGGCACCCATTATCATATATAAAACAGTATCAACACATAATAAATATAATACCGTTTCATTTGATGTTTGAATTCGTGCCAAATGGAGATCAGTCAATAAAATGCAAAGTCTTTCAAATTTGAGACAGCTCAGCCAAATCTTCGTACATTACGTTATCCGAAGCGGTACCTACTTTTGTCAGCAAAAAAAAGTTAGCAAGAAAATTCGCAAGTAGTATGTGTATATGAAAGGGTTGAAGTCATCGCATCTAATTTAGTTTGCTCGCAATTCTTTTGCTTTAACCTAATTAGAAAGATCATAATCATTCGGAGTTTTCATACATATTTGTTAGTAAATTGCGATAGATATACTTAAAATTTTTCTTGTTTATTGAAACCATTTTAGTTATTTTACTAGATACCTTAATATTAAAATATAAATATTATTATTTATGACATTTACTATTAATGACATTTAATTGCATTCTTATTCTGTTTTTATCATTTTTTATATAAATAATTTTAAATTGAATTTAAATACAGAATATTCCTCTTTTATTCACGTTCTTTTACGGTATGGTGAAACGGTCACAAAAATATTCTTATCACGATACTTTCTTAGTTCATCAGCTCCAGGAAAGTAAGCACAATTTAATATAAAATGCTCAAGAGATAGAAATGCTTCGTTCATGATGTGATCGCTAAGAAATAAATTGAAATGTCTTCAAACATACATTAGTTTTCTCTTATCTGTATCAGTTAGAGCGATGAAGCAAACCAAATACGCTTAGAATTCAATTCAGGATGTATTTCGAACTTGTATTTCCATTTATAAGGTTCCTATCGCTTATCTGACAATATTCGCTTAAAATTTAGGTAACTCATTTTTAAGTTTGCAGTTGTTCAATGTTGTGTATTGCATGGCTCCATTCTGAGCCTGTGTTAATTGTATTATTAGCTTCAATTTAATATTTGATATCATGCCGTAAGTTCAAAAAAAAAAATGTTTTATTTCTACGCATTAAAATATTACTTAAGCTGTTCTAAATTGTCATTAGGACTAATATAGAGAACTTATATAACTTCAATAAGGACACTTGCAATCGAGACAAACATTGTTTGTATTTACAATTTAGTAGCCAAATTGCAACTTTATGTGACGACAACAATGTTTCAAATTCAAAAGCTTTGAAAATCATTATTCTTTGATTAGAGTTTTCGAGAAAACTTGTCTGTGTTCCAGATGCAAGGAGCAAGATTGCAACGAGAATAACAATAGGTCGTAATGTTTACCATTATAATAATTCTGAGAGAATTAAAGCATAGTGTGTTGTATGGTGTGATATAGAATATATGTACTTACATTTGTCCAAAAAATAGACTTTTCCATGTGTGCTTAGGGTACGGAATGTTATTTTTTCCGCACTAGTGTTTTTTGTTTTCCTCCTGCATGTAACATCCAAATGCATAAATGAGGATTTTAATCGAAAAGTATTCTGGATTTTTTTTTGTATGAAATGATTACTTTTCCAGCGTAAATACTATGAATACATGAGCCCTCCAAAATGTTTAATATACACTCAAAAATATTTTTCTCAAAAATATCAATTATAACTTGTGAAAGGTTTAAACTGTTTTTCATCGATTTCATTTCGTATCGAAATGTACTATAACAGAGTGAACAACCTTGTATGTTACAAGCGTCTATACTTTAGACGCTAATGTCCATGGTATCAGCCAACTATTAGGCGTGCTAGTTTTTGCTTGCATCCTGTCCTTGTTGCATAATGTTTGATGGAAGATAGTAAAGATATTAAAATAAGAATGTACACAGAACTCAAACACCCATGACGGTTTGGCTGTAAATCTACAACAAAATTATGTGCTTTCTTGAATTCATAGGTACTATTTTTATTTGGTAAAACTTGTATATTGGAGAAAGCAATTTAATGGAAGTTTAAAGAATAAAAAAGTTCCATTTACGTTTCGCATAATTTATTGGATGTCTTTTTGATACATCAAATGTGGATTAGCAACTTTTTCTCTACGAAAAGAAGGATTTAACTTCCTTTCTTCCTCGTCAAACAGTTGGCTGTGTCATCTGTTCCTTTAAAAAAACTTCAATGAAAATATTGCCGTGGATTCCGTTTCACTGTTAAATCTTTCTCCTTAGTTGAATTATTAATTTCATTAAAACTCTCTGTACCCCGATATGAATAACATTCTTCGGTATCTGTTCTGTTCTAAACCAAAATAAATATTACTACTAAGATATTATAAAAAAGATTCGAAATGGAAAACACTGATAAATAATACCAATTTTTTATTATTTTACTGTGGTGAAAACGTTTATTTATAGGTACGAAGGTAAGTTTAATTACTTTTATTACATCTAAGACAAATATTTCAAAAAAAAATATAATTTCCTGGGATAGAAAGATCGGAGCAGCAAACAAAATTGAATTTAGCGCAGACTGATCTCTTGACTTAATTTTTCATATGTATCAAGATAACATTTAATTGATCTAGATTCTAGATTTTTTACCTCGTGAATCAAAGTCATAGCCAAATCCAATCTACGAAAATCACTTTGATAAACATTGCTGATTATAAAGTAACTTGATATATAAAGTATGTAAAGACCCGTAAACCTTTTACTTGATTTCAATTTTGACCTTTATTAAGGTTAAAGATAAGGCACTCCCTACACAATATATAAATCAGAGGATTTATATACTTGTATTACTTCACTAAAAGACTTGTTTGTGCAGAAGCTCCTTGGTTTCAATAGCATATTCCAAAATCAAATTTGGTTAATGATACCTTTTACACTTGAATGAATGATTACCTATTAAAAAAGGTGCACAGAAAAAGCTATAAAGCAATTAATATCTCAATTTCATCACGTTTCTATGTTTTTTATTGGGAAAAGATAAGAACAATGCTTGTTATATTCAAAAAATACAAGTTCAATTTTTCTAGTATCCAAGCTAGTATTATGGCAAAATAGCTTAGACTCTTAAATAGGACAAATGTGTAATAAATCTTTAACAAATAAACATTATATATTAACGTAAACAAGTGAGTTACTTGTTTTTTGAATAAATTTCATAATAGTAAAGTATATAATAATGTACATCGTTTTTTCAGAAAGTATTGATTCTAACTTTTTAATATTTGTCTTTCACACTGAAATGTGAACTTAAGTAATTATTAAACTCTTCACACTCGAGAATCACATAAAATATATTTTATTTTAATGTAATGTAATGACTTTATGTCTTCAACCTACCTACTATCGATTACAATGACACTAGGTGAACTAGTAAGGTTATCGTTTTTGTCATTCATAGACGCGGAAGGTTTAGTTAGATAATTTCTTAGCACAGGGAGTGCAATCGGTTTGCGAGCCGGCTCTTGACGGCACTGTTTGTGGCTGACCCAAGATAAAGGCGCCGTCGACACAAAAGCAGTTACCCTCCTCGTGTCTCCCCCTCAAGCCTCAGGGAGAGCATTTAAGCCAAACAAGATTGCCCCTTAGGAAGCCAGAACTCCGTACCCCGCCGCCCCTTCGAAATCAGAATGAATTCGAAAGAAAACTAAATCTCATTTCTTACGACGCCGATTGTTTGTAGATATGAGAATTCAACTCAACAGCTTTTTCAAATTTTGAAGGTCTCTGGACTTTTTTTATTACAAAGGTCAATTATATTTTACATTCAACCTTATTATAGTTGTAGCTATTGTTATACTCTGTATTCAGTGTAATGGAATAATTTAATTGTAAATTAGCTTCAGTATTACAGTTTACTACTTTAATATTGAATCGAAAGCGAGCTCAAAGCGTATTTATTAAGGAAAGAGAATATTGTCATTAAGTTTTTTAAATAACATATTAATTTAAACAAACTTACAATAATAATTTTCTGAAAAAACTATGAAATAACATTTGTTAAACAAACTATTTTGACAACTGTATTATCGTTTTGATATATGTATTAACAGAAGCTTAAAAGTTATTACGAAATATAATGAAACAGTCTTCAAATAATAAATCAGTCGTTAGACTAGCGTTTCAATTTATAAGCGTACGCGTTGACAGTCGCATCCTAATTATCCAAAAAACTTATTTAAAAATGGCGGCCGGTAGTGGGAACTGGTGGGTGAATGACTCGCAGAAATCGGCGACAAAATATACCCGTTGTTCGGTAGACATAGCCGTTATCGTTACTATATCACTTATATACTACGTAACCTTAAATATGATAAAGATGTTATTCTTACGAACTACAAAGAAAGGTAAACTATATCATGTTAATATCGTTAAAAGTTTAACGTTAGTAAATTGCAAGTTAGAAAAACTTCACCATTTTCGGTTATTTCTAACGTGGATATACCAGATATTTCATAATAATAAGAATATATTAAAAATAAATTAAGTAATATAAGTATCCAGTATCTAATAACTTATACTCTCAAGTGCCAAACGCATTTCGTTGGCGTCACTCAATGCATCATTCACCATCTTGAGGCCAAGTTCTTAAATTAGCTAGAATTCTATTAGCTCTTTAAATAGACAGCTATGTTTACTGAAACGTATCTTTTTGTTCATTAAAGAAGCACGTGTTCATCAGGTGTAAACAAACGCAATTTTCTTCGAGTACGCCGAACATTGTTATTATATTACCGATAATTGGGGCATACCTAATTTTAGTTTCCAAAGAACAATGCGAGTTCAGATGACACAAATTTTAAAATTATTTAAAGTACAGTACGTCTCAATGTGTTTAATTTTAATGAAAACCAGATTAATGGAAATCATGTAAACTTCTACCCCTTATTTATTCTTTCAATTTAACTAAAAGCCAACGCACAGATTTAACGAACTAGAAACAGCTCTTTCGCATCAAAAAATAAAGTCAAATTTGTATCTCCTTTACACAAGCCGTGTTCTTGCAATCTCAAAATGAGCGCACGTATTTTAAATCATATACCACGTGCCAGTTTCAGCTGCCAGTTCTTACAATCTAATGCATAAATATATTATTTATAAAGTCAATAGAAATTTCAAAATCCAAAATCAAACTAAAACTAGGTTCATACTAATCAATTCCACTGCTATACACAATGAGCAACCATGTATATAAAATTGTACTTTCAATTTGGGTTTACGTTACGCTTCGTGGACACGAAATGTGAACTAAAATACCGTAGTATTTCTCCCGCCAGGGTGATATTTGTGCTCCGTGTGGCAACACAATTCACAACCCATATTCGTCAGCTGAGTGCGACGATTAATGGAGACGCACGCGACTCTCACTGCATTAACGGTACAACCATTGAAACTCGCACCGTAATCGGAAAATAATAACGTCAACCTTTAAACTTTCTATATTTTTCATAGATGGGAATTGGAAGCGCTATATGGATTTAAGTGTTCCTTTTTTAGTCATAAACACTGCAAGTTTTGAACTGAGACAGTCTTCGTATTACGAATTTAAGATCGAATAAAAGAGTTCATTAAATTAATCATTTCTAGCACTTTTTTGACAACAAAATGTTTCTAGGTTATTTGTAGAAGTGGCATCCAGTAAATCTTGAGCATTATACAAGAAAGCTAACAGAAAATGCAATAATTTAATTAATGTGTAGTAACCTATAGGTAACGTTTTATATCGAACCTAACTATAGGACATATCAAAACCAAAGAATGTCAAATGAGTGTGGGTTCTAATGGGCTGTTAAAGACAAAAGTTGTAATTGAAATAAAATTATCCGGTTAATCTTGAAGTGAGATACATACTATAAACACAAAAACAAAAGAATTGTATTCTCCTAGATCCCTAAACCCGACGATGCGACAGCTAAATATCTCCAATTGTTTTTGAGAATTTATTTAATATTTCTGAGTACTTCAATAAAAATTATAGGAATAATAAATTAGTAATATATTTAGAAAGTATTTCAATAATAATTTCAGACATAATCTTGAATAAACGTACTCTTTTTCTTTGAAACATAAATATTAAAAATATTTAGCATGAAATTTTAAGATAAAAAGTTATAACAACATTAGTAGATAAAAATCAATAAGATTAATCATAAATTCGTAATGAAATAAATGTTTTAATAATAATGAAATTATATAAGTTATTAAATTGCGTGTTGATAATTGTTATTTACATTATATTTCTTAGTTCCAAATTTATACAAGTTATAGATTAGACACAGGTAACGTTCTGAGTTCTGGGCCAAAACCATTTACATTCTGGCGTAGATCATATGTACAGAAGATATGTTACATATGTATGTGTGATCATGTGTCACATATACAGCAGATTTTTCAAATGAATAATATTTTCGGTCAAACTGAACTTTTCCTTGCTGCAAATATTCTACGTAGAATATTCTTGTATTATATTATATACTTATAGTTTTTATATTAATCGATTGCTATTATGTAATATGATTATGAATAAAGTTGCACAAATTCAATTTGCCATATGCATTCCACTACAAAATAATCTTCATTAATGACGAATATGAATCATATCGACCAGTTTCTTAAGTAAATTGTTTACTTTGATAAACTTGGCTGTTTGATAATATTCTACCATTAAAGAATTTCATTTACTACAATAGGATTAAACAACATTTACAATCGTTCGAGTAAAATACTAATCTATTTCATTAAAGAACCCGTCCTATGTTAATTTATTTTGGAATTCAAATCGTACAGAGAGCCATTATGAGTAATGACAGACCACTCAGAGACAGACTTATCTTTTTTATATAATATCTTTCGATAATCACTTGAGTAAACGCTATAACTGTTATTCTCGTTCAACATATAACGTAACCTACCTAAAATAAGGCAAGATTGTACACAAGATTATTTTAAAATGAAATTCAATATTAAAGTCGATCCCCCAAACTTTGACGCTCCAATTAATGTTGTGTTAAACCTTTTGATGTACAATTATACCGTCCCAAATAATATGCACTATATGACTTACAAAGGTTTTATATTAATGAAACATTCCCTGAATTAATAGTAAGTAAGTAGAACGTTGGACAGTGGACGAGATTCTATTTAGTATGCCTCGAAGTTAGTGATACGTGATAACTCTGAGACGTGCACAGACTTGTTTTTGGTCATTATCAATATTCTTGATAGTATATTATTGATCGAAAAAAATGTTACAATATCTTGTGGTCAATACCGTTACATAATAATACAACATTTAGCAATAAGATGGCTAGTTTAAAAACAAAACGGTTATTATAACGAGTCATAGTGATAACTTACTTGGTCACTTTCATTAATCTCTGAAGAAACTTCTGCCAATCTTTATCCCAATTCACTTGTAAGCTTAAATATTACTTTATCTGCATGATAGTCCACTTTTTGAAATAGAAGTGTGGACGGTTCTTATGGTTGATCGATCAATCATCTCGAGTCTCGACCTCAATACCTAGATGCATACATTTTCTTTATAATGGGAGCCATTAATCCAGAAAAAAGATTTGGGAAAATTCTTCCTGAAGCATTGCCAACTAAATGCATTCATAATAATAATATAAGGTACATTCCAGTTCCTAACTAGGCTAACACATTGAAGAACCATGTCACAAACGATCATGCTCAAACAAATCAACATTTGCCACCATTCAACATGAAGAAATTCACCTATCATCAACTATTATATGGTGATATGTGTAATCTACCAATCTATTTCTGAATCAGATCAGTAACTAGGTAATTAGTCAGTAGTAAAACAACTGCTCTGATTTTTAAATATCATGAGCTCTTTAAATATCTATATTGTCTGTTAGCACTTTAATCTACGAAAATTCATGGATTCAAAACAATCGGTGAAACAGAGCAAACGAATTTCATTTTATTGAAGACAAAGGAAATTGCTAACATCTATGTAAGCCCAGGCTTAGTCGAGAACCGCTGTTTATTAACGCTGTGAAATCTAAATATCTAGCATCATATCAGAGTGTGTAATATTGCTTATTTTAATCACAGATTCATAATTCTGTTGTCCAGCCTTTAGGTAAAATACTACTCTTTATTGCCCGGTATGAAATACGCAATAGCAAATTTGAAGGAACTTTACCAATATGACCAAAATAGGTCTAATAATCACAGATCAGCGTATGTCTTGTAACTTGACAGTTCTAAAAGTCCCTCTAACCCTTTCATGTTGAAGTGAAATTAAAGGGAGTGGGAACACTGAAATTTAATTTTAAAATTTGATAATGAAATTGATACTAATAACCACTAATGACCAAAAGTGTAATAAATTCTAATTCCAATTTTTTTATTGAATCAATAAATTGTTATGTGTATAGAAAGATCTAATATTAATTATTGATTTATGATCAATTTGGTGGTCGATCCAGGGCACTCATTCCTGTATAACAAATTCCATAAAAACGGTCATATATTTGGATGATGATCCTCGTTTATTCTGAGAGCATCGTGGTAGGTTATGGTAATTTATTAGTTTCATCTTATGCGTAACATGATGGGTATTATGGTTTTCGATAGCGAATAGGAAGATCCGAACGGTTACGGGATCCGTCAAAGAGTAAGACCTCTAAACTAAACACACCTGCAACATGCCCAAATTCAGCTATCATTTGAACTACGACTTACTGCGTGTGAATGGTAGTTTAAATACTAACGAATATCACTTGATCGCTAAAGCAAGACAGTCTTAAACAGAATAAAGAAAATGCTCGGCATTGACCGAATACTTCAATTTCGAATACTTTGTAGCCTGAAATATGCCATAAAGTTCTGAACAATATATCTTGCTGCAAATATATGACGTTGTCGACGTGAACATTTCGCTTTCAAATAGGCCGAGCGTTTGATTCGAATGACGGCATCCTTTCATATGATTGGTCATAGCAGTATCAAAGCCTTTATTCTTTATGTCACTGAGAGCTGATGTTGTATTCTTATCAAAAGAGTTCTCTCCACAAACTCTTATCTTCTCGATAAATAGAACGTCCATTTAATGAAACCTCGAACAATAGCTAAATAATAAAAACATATTGGGTACATACTTTGTTTATTTAAAGAGCTTCAATGTTAATTTTCCTCATGAGAACAGTCTAAAAGCCACATCAAAGAACCTGCATGAATTGTGAAGCATTTTTACACCGTCGAACTCAATCTAAGTTGTTTTCATAGTTTGCCATGTATAATAAATACTCTTCCCAATTTAACTCTGCGTAGCTGCTACGAAAATAAAATACCATAAGTTGATGGTGTTGTCACTTTAAATAAATAACACTGTCCACTTACGTTTCCTGCTTATTTCTGTTCCCCTCACGTCTGAACGAGTACCTACCTTCTAAATAGAGAACAGTGTGCATTACATCACTTTCGAAGTGGTACAAAAAATGAAATTAAAATATTATATATATATATATATATATATATATATATATATATATATATATATATATATATATAATATTTTAAATATTTTTTTTTTTAATTTTTTTTTTAATTATATTGCAATATAATATTGTTACACACAGTATTCATAACATAATCCGGCAGCAAACCATAAAATACTTTATATAGATATTAGATATATATACGTTATGTTTAAATAAATAATGAAATATTGGAATCGTTCTCTTCACGAGGGATCAATAGTATGAACCAAAGTTCTTCATTCTCTATTCCAATTAAGAAGGGTTAGTTAACTGAGAAACTCTTCAACTGTGAGGTTTTTTAAAATAATTTCATCGGATGAATATGCTATGCGTCATAAACTAAATTATAAACATACAAGCTCAAAATTAGCTAAATTAATTTGTATGTAACACATACCGCGAAGTTGTGTACTGCGTGCGCGCATAAATTGCACTGAAGTGGGTGGAAATTGTAAATGGAACGTTTCCTCAAATCTCTTGTTACATGAGTTTGCAACGTTTTCGCTTGAAATAACATACTAATTTTATCTCTGTGTGGCTAATGGTTCATCTTGTTATATGATCCCGCCGCCTTGTAACCATTCCTTTGAGATCTTACGAATTTCTCTGGAAACTAGAATATTCGCATTTCAACAACACAACGAAATATAAGCTTACAAATGTTTGTTTTGATCTGTAAACGTAGTACAAATATTAATTTGGTAAACAATTCTAAATAATGAGCTACTGATTGATAATAGCCGGATTTCATTTACTTAATTCCAAAAATAAGGTCAATGTCTTCAACGTTGTTCTTTTCAATAATTATACAGTCATCCAATTCAATTGTTAGATGATTAATTGTAAAACATACTTAACAAAATGTCTCATTATTTTTGAAGACAATGATCGCTGTGCTTCCGTTGTTGTCAATTGATTTTAAGTCAAGGTTAAAAATCAATGACTTCACAGATATAAGTATAATTGTATAAAATGTCTTAACCTTGTGAACTTTTTTAAACACTTTTCTTTTGACACCAATATCTCTTCCGAACTAAGGATGATAGCTACAGTCCTATCAACTCAAGCGACTCAACATGAACTTTTACTTAATTCACATCAACCAGAGCACGTTAATTAAACGAATCTGATATAACCGTCAATAAGTAACTTTCTTAGTTGTAACGAATGGTTATCGAGAAGCAATAAGAGATAAAAGATTCCCATTTCTGACCTAAGAAGAGAAACTACGATCAAATGTCTATTATTGTAATAGGGAGTTTCCAACAATAATCAACCGTGTTCGCTAACTAGACGTAAAACATTCCATTACATGAGTAACCTATGATGTTTCATGAAAACTCCCGGTAATTTTCTTACAGATTTGTTATTAGGTTCCATGTACGTACAACATTCATTACGGATTAGCATAGAGTATTTACTTTTCTTAGTTTTTCCTGCTTAAATATTTTGTATCATTTCATACAATATTCATTTGTTCAAAATCGGAATTCTATTCGGGTTCACGAATTTATTGAAATTTCTAATCAATCATTCAAAAAATAGAAAATCAATAGTTCTTACCGCATCTTCTTAATTAATCAGATATAATCAGATATTTGGATTAATGCTCTAGTTACTAAACTCACCTCTCCAAGATTAACGAATCCGTGATCCATAGCGACAGCGTCAGCGGCCTCCTTGCCGGCGGGCACGTGCACTGCCCATGTCGACGTGTAGTGCGCAAACGCAGCCTCCAACAACGAAAGCACCACGAACACAGCCAACACTGCACCACGAGCCATTGCACACACTCACCCTCTAGTACTTGTCAGCATTGCACACACACTAACAGATTTGAAACAGTTCCAAACTTTTTAAACCCCAAAGGTAGCCTTAATCATACGGCTATTGCATTTCTTTTCAATGATGAGAGAACTGAATTACATAAACGTGTCGTTAATTAATTAGGAAAATGAAAGAAACATAACTAACAGCAGCCACATTTTCTTCATTCATATCTTTGTTATAATGAGCCTATCGCGCGAAATAAATGTATACGATTCCCACTTGCCTTTGTGTTTCAAATTAATTGGAAACAGATCCTTTAATAAGTTCTATGATCGTATTTTTGTATTAAACTTTAAATGAAGAATAAATATTTGAAAAGAATTGTTGTTTCAATTGGACAAAAAGGAACGTTCATAATATCTGCGCAAATTCAAACAACATATAAATTAGTGAATTTTATCGGTATCCGCAAATTAAAACATTAACTGAAGCTAAATTACCGACAGAGCAGAAAAGTGGGTCAAGTATATAATAACGAAGGACACGATATTCAAGATCCTTTGGGAAGGTCTGTTATATAACAGTTTATTAGCGTATCACCAAACACTCATTAATCACAGCTTGCCCCATCAATAATTCAAAACATTCCCCATAAAAGTATTGTGGAGTTAAAGAATCATAGCTATCAGTTTTTTTTTTCATATAAATAAAAGGCTTTTAATTCTATTTTTGCGGCACCTGCACACATTGAAAATTGATTCTTTCTGTATACTTCTGTCATAACTACGCAGGCTCTTTGTCTGTTGAAGTACGTCCTTAGAGGATACTAATCCTTCGATTTATAATTCACACGCAAATTCCATGAACGTCAATGGCGCAACACGGATAATCTAAACCGATAACATATAAACAATCTCGATTCAGATAGGTTACACTTGTTGTTGTTGTTTATTAGATTTGCTTTATTATAAAACCATGAATCGCAAAAATTTAGGGGAATTTTGAAGAGCTTAAGGTAAGGTAAGAGGTTAAGAAAGCTACGAGTACTACGTGGTTACTAAATTAAAAAATATATATTTTCACAAATTTAAGGGCAATATGTTTCTTACTACTCTTTTACGAGCTCTTCGGCAAACGTACTATAAGTGGAATGGAGTACATAATTCGCTTGAAGTTTAAAATGAACTTTTTTTGATAGTAATGCGATCTTTGAGAAAATTGCACATCCGATGTTGTGTTGCAATGTAAGATAAGAATCATAATGACTGTACAGAAAATCAGTAGCACTTTGAACTCATTTATGACTGCCATAACACACAGCTAAAGTGTTTATGATGTTTATAAGATAACTCCGCAGATGATTTGCCATCAGTATTTTGGTTTGACCATTTTTTGCAAATTTTGATCTGTCATTTCAAATGCTACTTTAGGAGGTTTAATAAAGTAAGTAAGTAGGTAAATAGAGGCATTTAAGTGAAGTTCTATAACGATAATATAAAGAAGTACATATTGCAAGATAAGGGAACATACCGCTCAACTCAATCTTAGTAACTATTTCTAGCTTACCAACCCGTTTCTGAATTTACTTAAAATATAATCACGTAAAGCGTTTGTTGCAAGGTGGTGTTTTTATATCTAAATTGTGTATATTAAGACGAAACTCCTTGGTGTTATTTTAAACTATGTTCAAATATAATTGAATTTACGGGCTTATTATTAATGCAGAATAGTTGTCTAAGTAATCAAACCATAATTAATTGTTCTTTGGCTGCAATGTCGATAATAGAACACGTAATAATCTCAATTTCACTTTTCCTAAATTTTGCTTTATCAAGGTAATTTAGGAAGGAACCGATACGCACTTCGCGGTTCCTTTTATCACTAGGTATTCTGCAATTTTAAATGAATGACTATGTATTACTAAATTGAGAACATAATAACCGTGGGGAATTTTCAACATAAGGATATTGACTAAGATTTGTCATGAAATGTTAACCGTTTCAGAAAGTAAATATATGTTATTACCTAAGCAATGCATGAAACGCAGAACAAAACAATGAAGATATGAAGAGAATATTGGTCGTAGTTGAAATTTCCAATGAACTTATCTTTAAGACTAAAGAACAGGGTTTTTTGGTTTGGAGCGAGATTTTAAACAGGCTTGTTCTTAGTAGGACTTGGTTTGGTGTCAATTGACATCGCAATATTCTCTGTCACAGTTGTAAGACATGGACAAGAAGAAACTCTTGTGACTACACACAATTGTTGAGTCATGTATGTACTTATTTACGATACAATGTTATAGTACAGTAGTTACTATAAAAATAGGATAATATTATATTATTTGCCTGAACATATTAAACAAGTAACTGAATAACTTTATAATAAGCATCGGTATAAGATATTTAACCAATACTTGATAACGAAATTTCAATTTATATTTTAGATAAACGTGCACAATGGTAATAGATTCATCTTTCCAATATTAATAATGTTTTACTTCTCATGAGTTCACAGACACGTGGAGGGGAATGGGAAACAGAATATTAATTCCCTAAAGGAAGTATAAATATACCGATCATAAATTAGCAATATGACACATTCAGCCGATGGTCCTGTGCATGCATAACAATTTAGTAATAGAGAAACCAGTATTTACAGGTAGAAAATGTTATCCATTGAGATTTGTATGATTCCGTCCTAATGAATTTTAAGTATAAAGGTTAAGAATTCCTGTGTCATAATCTTGCCCAAGCAAAACCTAAGATCGTGTGGGTAGTCACAGTCAGTTCGTGTATAAATGGCCAAAAAATTTAATGAACTATGACTATATTCTTTTTACTGCTGCTACAAAAGAGATAGAAAGTTTGTGAATATTATGAATCGATCTGTGGTCTTATTAAGTAAGCATTGGTAGTATGAAATCGACATGTGCTATGCTCAAATGGCAAACAGTAGATATTGTATGTTATTGTATAATTTGAAGATATGAGCGTAGGTGGAGGGGTAAAAGTAATAGTACTTTGTGGTTAAATGAGAATAGGGTGGAGTTGTTAGAAAATTGTTTAAATTAAACTAACATTACTGCCTTGACTATATATGATTTTCAAAATATATAAAAAAATCATCTTAATTTTATAACAACCTTTTAGTTTATTGAAAATCTTGAAATATTATTAATTATGGTGCGCATTCATTAAATTTTGTTGACTTTCTTTTGTTACGTGAATTTCGTCAATAGTCCGGTTCTATTCTTATTTTGACAGCATAGTGTAACAAAATTTGGTACTGTAGGGGTGGATAAATCACAATAAACAGAGTTGGCATTCACAGCTCATTAATTGTGGTTTGACTACACTATGCAATTAATATGCACGTGATTATTGAGCAGTTAAAAAGTTTTGATAGGTTAAAAAATTCAGATTTTGATAGAAAATAAATTATCTTAGCATAACACACTCATATCTAAAAAAAATATGAAAAGAAAAAGAAAGATGAAGGTTGATGATATCAGTTATGTTGTTATTTAGCCACATTGTAAACAGTGTTTATTTGTTTACGTATTACCGGGGTAAATTGAACAATGACAGTAAATATGAGTAATTACTCGCGTTCTGTTGGTTAAACAGTAACATTTTAACCTCAGTAAAAGATGAAATTAGTTGCATTTCAAATATGGAGTAGGTCAATCGTTGAAAGATGTCACGAGACACAATGTAAGTTTCAAACGGACCTGCTTAATGAAAGTATTTTATTGCAATTTTGTTTAAAGAGATAACATCTAACAGTAAACTATGGCTGTGACAGGCAATTGTCATGTCGTTATTTACAGTTAGGCTAACTGAGACGATTATATCTGAGTAAGTATTTTTAAAAACTACAAATTCTAACAATTACGATTGCTGGCAGTAAACATCATACCAATATAAAAAACAAGATATTACGTTAAGAACATAGTTTTATCTTATCTGTTTCCATTCGATTGCTATGTAAACATTTGTTTTTGTGACGAATCGCACACAAGTATTTCGCGTGCAGCCCACGTCGAGAGGCGGATGTTTCATCGATGGAATCCGATGGGAAGGACCAAGATTCCGTTGCACTTAGACAATAGTCGCCGGTGAGGTTGGTGGGTGAGAGTCGGCGCCGTTACGACGAGCATTCACCTCTCGCACCGCTGCTAACGTCGTTATGGGGTATTATGGAACTCTAATATGTATTGATATGTTACACGAATGATGAGGAACTAGCACTAGATTGTACTGTCATTATTTACCACGGCACAACACAAGTGTCAAGCGACGCGTGAACAGCGCGACAGGTTAGCACAGAATACGCTCGTCACGTCCGTGCACGTGATGCAGACTGAGTCTGGCTCCCCGTCGCCGCTACATTGCTCTCGGTCGCCTGTTCGTGCCGTCGCGATTGGAGCGAGACGAAATCTGAGTTGCCTACGCTTACCAATTTTCCTTGATTTTAGGGAGTTGTGCATATTTTTTGTGCTTTAGTTTAGTCAATTTTTTAATTATTCATATATGGCAGTATATGAAATATAATTTGGTATTGCTACTACTATATAGTTTAGTATAGCAGGTTAGTTACCTGATTCAACTTATTCATTTATTGAATCCTCTTGATATTTGTTGCTAACAAATAATTACATGACAATTAGAAACCTGTGAGCATTCATGTATTTTTAATTACTAGCCCAGCATACTGTTAATTCCGGCCATCAAAAATATTGTAAAAATGAAACGGTGTAAATTTAGGAAAGAGGGGCAAACGAGGGGGATACCTCAGGCCCGTCAAACCTCTGTCACGTACAGTTTAAGGAAATGTGCATATGCTGTTCTTTCTTGACGAAACAAAAAATAAATGATTACTTTGGTGGAAAACGAAAAAGAGAGAGTTTGTTACCCATCGCCGCATGCGCAAAGATGATGGGCAAGATGTGTTCTAGAATCGAGACCCTGGTCAAACAAAATTCCACCATGCATTGAAAGTATGGTTTTGCAATCAATGCCACACATGACTTGAATGGACCCTTATACAGTTAAAAACACAGCAAATGTCATCCCTTATTCTGCTAAATCTAAAAACTATAGAAGAGAGGACAATCAGAGTCCTGCGTAGTATAATATTGGACAAAAATATAAATATAATTAATTATAACAGTATTACTAATGTGTCTTGACTGATATTCAATGGCATAAAACTCTTTAACGTTTTATAAGTACCTATCTACATTTCTAGGTCACCGCATTGTTTCTCTATTGTCATTATTTTATAGTACTCTGTTTTAATCACGCATATACCACGACTGTAGAAAGTCACAAATTAGCCGTAATTTTATTTGTTTGGAGGTATGATTCGTTTTAACATCTTCTAATGAAAAGCTCTTTTACCCAAATCCTAAAATGATTACGATAATTTTTTTGAATTGCTTGATTTTGTTTCTATTTTAGGCATTAGTTGATCGGGGAACTTCATGTAAATTATATGAGTTCCCTTTACCGGGACTCGGATTTGAATCCCGGAAGAGGAAATAAATAAAGTGAAATGTCAGCCATTTCCTTAATTAATATTATAAAATTAATTTGAAGTCATATCATGAATAAGTATTTCATGCAGAATAAACAAAGAGAAATTTTTATTTGTAGTTATTCATCACTGTTAATGACTCTAAATGTTATCACAATTCTAAAACACATTCTTTCACGTCGGTCTAAGTATGAAGATAGGTACGTGACTCAAACTTAAAATAAACATTTTAGTAACTAAAAAGGTAATATCCACATATATCTACAGATAACTTACTAATCATCAATAAGGAGTTATTTATCAACACGTAAATCATGATAAGATTATTGGAATACTATGTTTTACCTAGTTTCATAAGATTCTTATTTTATATTCGTTAATTCTTCATCGTCGTTGCAGTCAATGTCATGATTTGGCTCGAATGTCGAGTTAATAGGTTCTTAATTGCTTGGATGGATGGATTGGAATTTAAAATTTAAAATCTGTGCGTACACTATAAAATAGTTACTGTTTAGCATACCTATTAGCTACATTAAAGTTTTTAATAAATTTCCTCTTAATTGTATTTGTAAACAATATAATGCCGTTTGCACTAAAGTTGACGTTTTAAATGAAAATCTGTTCCATTAAAAAAAATAGTTCAAGTATATAAGCCATACAATTAAATTTTCGCTACAATACTACAATTTACTGGGCGCTACTGACGAATTTCACTTCATTATGGAAAATCAACCAAAATTAAATTAATTATTTCCATATTTTTCTTAATGAAACTTATTATAAATTAATTACGAATAGAATAGAATAGAATCTATATTGTACATCAACCAATTCAGAAAGAAATACATAGGGAATAGATTACCAATTTTGCACAAGGACAAACTTCACGCTAAAAGCGATCTTTTCCAAGTAACCTTACGGTGCACTGGATTAATAATAAAATACTCGACGGAAGTTGACGACGTATAACTAGTACATAATGATAAGTAATATTACATACAAATAATAAATATACATACATAGGTATTAACTGAATGATAGCATCTATACACTACATAATATATAATTATATAAATATACATATACAAGAATACATATAATCACCGACTTCTAATGAGATAGTACGATCATTTAATTAGTTTAATGCTATTAATTAATTTCATTTTAATTCATATCATTAATTGTTATGTAATTGTATACATTGACATCTTCTTAGTTAATAAACTATTTAAGATATCTTTCATTTAGACGTTGCAAGAGCCTCGATAACTATAAATATTTATTACTTAAATATGGACTGTATTATTAAAAAATTCGTCTGTACTCTCCAAAGTCAAAACTTTAATTGACGCACCTTAGACAAAATTGTCTCGCAACAGCTTTCAATGGCATAACCAGACATCTGTATTAATTTCTTATGTTATTTAAATTAACTTGAAGGTGATTTCGTCTACATTTCAATCTTTCATGTTTCAAATTTATAATAAATGTGATAAAACATAATCTATTTTAACACGTTTATTATAAATTAGAAACCTGAAGGTTTTTGTGTACTTTGTGAGAACCAATAATAATATTATTTTTGTTATTCTTATATGATTAACTCATTTTAGGTATTTTCATCTAAAACCTATAAGCCATGACATGATTTGATTTATTAAAATAAACATTAGAGCCTGTTTAAAAGAAGACATCATAAGGTGATTTATTTTATTTATTTATTTATTTATTAACTCCAACAAGATTAACATTTTAACATGCACAAAAAAACAAATAATAAGTAAATGCAATCTTAATTATAGGAGTTACACTATAGCTATACAGAATATTTTGTGATAACTCTAATTACAAAATAGATATAATGCTAAATACATATCATTATGTTTACTGATATATAAAGGCCTCCCACAATCGATTTCCAAACAGAACGATTTTGCAATTAATTAGTTACAATAACAAATAGAAATAGTATTTTACTATGGTAACAGGGTATAAGTTAATCTTAGCTACAAGAAAGTCAGATGCTGTCGAACTTATTCTAAGAAGCTCTTTTAATCTATTTTTCATCATGCTATAATCAAGTATAGCAGTAAAAATTGAATACACTAAGCTCTGCATCATTTTCAACGGCAGACGGCACCTCTCTTCCTAATTCTAAAACTTATTTATTAAAAAAATAAAAGATGCAATATATTCCCAATACTTTCTATACTATACCTACTTTTAGATTATAGAGCTGGTATCCAAAACATGTTAAACCTATATATAAAGCCACCTAATATGAAAGTTATGAAACTGAAGTTGTACCGTATCTGAGAACTTACATGGTGCAATAAATCATATTCTATTTATCCTTCAAAAGAGGCGTGAAAAACCACTTTCTTGGTATGCAGGGTGGAGGTGGCTAGGGAAGTATGTCGCATGCTGCGCTAGCTATCTTCACATAAGAACTCTACTGCATACCATCAGATGGTGTCCGAGTCATTTGCTGAGCTTTCTTTTACAATCTATCTATGAATATCCAATTGTTACGCGGTGGTACAAAATATATGAAAATATAATATAAGATCAAATTTTTTTTTCCCAATTTGATTGGATCTCTCAGGCTAATCATTTATTTATTCGGTATTAGGTTTTCAGTGGTTTTGTGTTGTGGTATGCATTTACTGTTTGCAAAAAGTCAAAGTTTGTCAATCCCAGTCCTAGTTAGTTTTAGGAGGAGCGGGCGTTTGAGTCTAATAGTGATTGTTTTTATTATCACTGTAGGTACCTTTATTCATGTGCTTAATAGTATTCTTTGAAAAGCTTTAAGATCGATTAATAAATTGAGTTATTTTGTTCATTAAAAACTGTACTTCATTCGTGTTTTATTTTAATTTCGGCACCTATTTTAAATCTAATAAAAGGTGTTAAAACTAGGTCTGCTAAATTTTTTCGAGCGTGTTCTCATTAAATCTCTTTTTAAAATTCAACCTTTTTTTCAGCATACAATGATCCCTAAGTATACATCTACAGCGATTAGAGAAAATAAGCTTTTTTGACCATTATTAAATAATAACTAGCTAATGAACTAATCAATGGAAGATAATTCCACTAAATCGCATCAAGGAGATTCTAAAACGTTGCTTTCCAAAAACAATAGTGAGAAAGTAACAGTAAAGAAAAATCTTTCCTTTTTTTTCTTTAATACGTACAGAAATTAACGCTTACATGTAGTTGTTTACTTATTTACTATGACACGCGTAAATCGTATGTCTATTAAATTCTTGTGAAGTGTATCCCCTAATTAGTACTTCTTCTCCATTGAAGATTTATGTATTTATTTTTTCTACGTTGAACAAAATTACAATTGGCGGACTTAATGCCTTAGGCATTAGGCTTAATGCATAAGTTATTACAAAGTATTACTTCTACTTCTATACAATTCCTGCTTACCCTATTCTTTTGTCTTAACCATAGATACTAGGTCTACACTATGTCTCATACAAACACAACAAACACATCTTTGTCAGATACAAACCGAACAATTAAAAAAAATGAAATTATTAAAAATTTACATCGGTATTTAAATTAAATACCGATCTGGTTTACGCATCGCGGCATTCCATTATATTATTTTTACTCCGCATTCTCATAATTTGAATAGAATAGCAAATAAACGTCAGTTCAATGACTTCGTAGATTGAATATTACAATTATCATACTTTCAATTAAGTTCCACTTATGAAAGCAGACATCCAAATTGTTCCTCTATATAGGTATAACGGAATGATAAGTGAACGATCATGAAATCGCACCTATATTAAGCTATTCTATAGAGTCGTTGACCTTCGAATAGTAAATTTCTTAGAAAAATGTTAGTAAAAAGCGTCACAAAAACATGATCAGCTATGATCCCGCCTTGCGATGTGTTTTTGTTTTTGTTTTACGGTCCGTTACACTCATGTCCGTCTTGGATATAATGTTGGTCGTGTCTTTGTTGTATATGTAGCTCAAACTGAGGCGAGAGTGTATAGCAAAAAGTATGTATGTATGATACTCGTATATAGTAGCTCATTTATGAAATTTATTTATTTTAATTATTTGTTTTAGGCTTGAATAGGGATATAGCCGATACTCAAATCGGTCTATAGAGCTTTAAATAAAGGTACGTATGATTACCAGTAGACTTTGTAGCGCTCGGCTGGGGTACCTCTACCCGAGAGGCTTGTTACACTTTGCAGCTAAATAATATTCTTTTGTAGTATTGATAATAATGATGTTGTGTTGAGAGCAGAGGAAAAAATAAGGCATCCTATTGATTTTCAGGCTTTAACAAAAGTTTAGGATAAGGTAAGGCCACGCTAATCCTTTTCCATCAGGTAGGATTTACCCTTGTTTGTTCATATAAGACATGGTAACATAAAAATAAGACATGGTTAGTAATAGGAACCGAAGATTTAAATCATTTCCAGGTAAATGCATTCATTATCATTAAGTTTCTTCTTGTTTAATCACTAATTTAAATATGTTGTTTGCCTGGAAGAGATTTCTTTTAAGTAATAAGGTCGCCTATTTGTACTATGTATGTTTATGTCATTCTGTACCTTACTTATGTGCAATAAAATTTATTATTCTTGCAACTACCCATACTTTTTAGCAGAAAGTAGTTGGTTAGTAACTTAAACATAAATTCTGACAATGGAATAAATTTTAGCTAATAATTATACAAAAATCGTTATAGCTAGAATCAATGAAAAAACTTTAAATTAAGACCAATAGAGTTAATGTATATCGCTATCTTATTCTAACCGTGCGTAAACACTGAGTGGGACGAATAATTCAAGACTAGTAATGAAGAGATGTAAATAGTGTCCTGGATCTGATGTAAGTGCTGAGCTCTTCTGTTCTCGAACAGATTGTTCTAAAATGCTCTTTTTACACTATCTATACCAGATTCAGTCCTGCTCCTGTATATTTACCTACAATTTGTTTCCTTCTTATCTAGTAAAGGCTCATTATGTGCATTCCTGTACTTAGCTGCTATCAGAGTATTAAGATCATAAATAAGTTGTATCATGGTAAACTACAATTTTTTCTATTCTTTAAATTTGCTGTTATATGTTCATGTTTATAATAAAGTATATTTCATTGATTGATATAACAAAATCTGTGTACCACACTTACATTATCTCGCTAATGGACCATCTTATTGCTAAATACAAAGTGACCCGCAAAAATCCTCTGCTGCTAGTAAAGTATATCTACGCTTTCTAGAAAAATTTAACAATTCGAGTGGGCAAGTAATAGGGATATCTTTGCCAACGCCCCTCGAATCATATTTCTTTACCCTTGTCCTAATGGATTTCACCTGTTGAAGCTTCGGATTTGCGCACCAAAGTTATTCAGAAACTTTTAATGGGTACCTACATAAAAGTAGCATAAATACTTATTTATAAGTGATAATAATGACTTTATGGTCACATCGAAAGCCTTTAAAAAATCATTACTGGTCTTCTAAGTATATTTCAGTCTAAATTAATATTTGAGTGCCTGATCAACGAGTAGATGCAAATAAACTAAAATAAAGTAATAGTATAATCTTGCCTTTAGGCGTTTGATGACACGCAACGTAACCCTCCCCAAAATACAAGCAGATACGGTAATAAAAATAAAATAATGGCAATTATTGAAATAAATGGATAATTAATATTCTTGGTTTGATTGAAAATTAATAAAATTATTTTATGAAGGTATTTCATAAAATAATTTTACCTACGATAATACCAATAAAATAAAATAAACCAATAAAATAAAATTGTCTATGCGAGGTTATCGAAATAATATCTCTTTCTAAACACAGACCTATTATGAAACATGAACAAATTCTTAAAAAATCTGAAATAAAGTCGCCTTATTTTCTTTATTTTGTATATAATGATAACGCTACTAACCGGCTTTCCCTTTACGCCAAACCTCTCTTAGCAGAAATTAAAACAATTTTGATAAAAAACTGTTAGTTTTTTTGAACATGGTTTCGTTGATTTCACATACAACTTGTTCTCTATTTAGTTTGTGTATACCACAGATTAGAAAGAGTATGTCTAAAGAAGGCATACAATCTAATAATTGCTTCACATGTGTGTGCAGGTTTCTTAATGATGTTTTCCTTCACCCTAAAAACGTCGCATAAACGAACATATGAATTAAAATATGAAACTCATTGGTACTTGTCGGGTTTCGACCCGTAGCCTCGCACATGAAAGACCATGATTTACCGTACTAAGCAACCGACTCTCATGTTATATTAAAATTTAAAATATTTTAGTAGGTAATTATAATATTAAATATGTTTACCATTATCATTTATCTATCGAAATAACACAAGCTTTCAACTATGCTTATTTCGGGCTAGATAAAAGGTTTGAGTGTAAAATTATATTTATTATTTATCATAAAATTATAATGAGAATAAAAGGAGTAATAAAAGTGTACGGATCAGAAAAATAAATAATAATTACCATTTTCATTCAACACGCGAAACGGAACGCAAAGGTGACATACCTTTTGCGTTTTGGTCATCTGCAATAGATGGCGATAGTTCCCTTATTCCATGAACTGTTTTATCATAAAGAAGACCAATCAAATTGAGAAATGTGTCCTACTTTCATGACGTCATTATTTCCACGTTGGAAGTTGTATGAAGATGTCATGTTTCTAAAATAATTCTGTGATTTTTTATTAAATAATAAACAACAAAATGCATAATTAAGATAAGTAAATTGATAATAAATCGTGTGCAATTTTAATAAAACCAAGTGATAAATCTATAGAATTTTAACAATGCAATCAGTGTGGAACGTCACGGACCAAAATGACTCTCGCCAATGCTAATGAAGATATGAACAGGATCTTAGACTATCTAACGAGAAATGATCACGAATTAGAAACAGAGAACACGAAAATGGACAACTTCCAACACGACGGTCTAATGGTTAGTACTTTTTGTGTCGGTCCATGATAAGATATCACGTAAGCTATCAGGCAAATTTCGACCGATTCAAATGAACGAGTGTTTTTGCAGACCACTGGTGAAGTAATAAGCAATCGTTGCAATCGCTGGACTTGGTTCAACAAGCTTTCTTACTTACTATCGTACTTTTACCGTTATCCGTCCATTTCGTTTCGTGAACGTTCGCTGTGCACTCGCCGACGCCTCTCACTTCAAAATATTATTTTCATTCTATAAACTAATAAACTAATTTGTTAAAGAGTAGTCTTATACAATTTTGAGTCATATTATACATTCAAATAAGAAAGCGTGATTAAGTGTTTATTTCACAGTAACGCCTTCGGCGGCCTCTGCTTGCTACGTAAACAACCGCGGTACTTTGCCAGCTAGGCACCATGCGGCCGTTCTTAGTTCCATATGCCATCTGAACTTGTGTTAGTGATCATCAATTACAATATCTCAAATTCTGTCTTGGACCTTTTTGGATTGCAGTTACTTGATGAACAGTGTTTTGTGTCATTTATATTATTAAAAAAGTAGTGATTCACCGATGTCATTCATGTGGATGTAATATCCATCTGAAGTGTTCAAAATGGATAAAAAATTAGACTTACTGTCATTGCTGGAGGTAAACATTTTTTATACACCTATAAGGATTTGCAGCAACTATTTTTTCAAACCTAACAATTTTAGTTTAATAATTTTGATGTTATCCCAGTATATCTATATTATTATAAATGTCTTAAAAAAGGAATACTGTTACATTGATAACAACAACCATAACAATATTTCTTTTAATTAACTTTTTCATTTTACATATAACATATATTACAGACTGCCTTTCTCTCTGTACCTCTTATATGGGTAAAAGTCTAGATAGCTATCAAAAAGAAAGCAAGTAGGAGAATGTTAATACTTTTGTACAAAACTTGAGATTGTTATGTACTTAGGTATATCTTATCTATTTCTCGGCTCATAAAAGATTTGTCTATTTAAGTTTTTATAAAATTTAATTACACCAAATCTTGGTCATCCATAAAGTATGTATATTGTTTAGTTTATTTACAGCCCTTTTTAGTAAAAATATGAATTATAAATTTCCTCAAACGAACTATAATTTCTGTAAAGAAACTTAATTTGTTTTTAATTCAGAGTGGTAGTCTTCATGTTTTTGTTGATTATTGCTGAATTCTACTTCTAAAAAGACATGTGATAAAATAGAATTGCAAGTATCCACAAGTTAACAATCATTCAATAATGTCAAAATAAAAAAAAAGAGATTAAGTAATGATAATTATGAACCAAAGTATAACAACAATATTAAGTAATTCTTGTTTCTTATTGTGTTTTCACAATGCTTTATAAATTATGAATATTTCTTCAAGGCTAAACAAAATAAATATTAATAATGGGCATATTTTCCTTTTCAATATGTTATAGGCAAATACAGAGTTATTGGTGTTGAACTGCAGGCGATTACAATTATTATATAGTTTATTTAAATCCATGCACTCACTTTGAGTTAATCCATGTAAACATTTCATCATTTCATGAACTTCAACATATTGATCAACTTCAGTTATGAATGTGTTTAAAAAAATTAATTTAATTTTATTTGTTTTATGATATTAGTTCAACAATTTTATATTAAATCTTTAGCCAATTATAAATTTTTGCAAGGTATTTTATGGTTATTATGTGTTATTTTTTTAGGCATGCTAATTAAGATTGTCCCTCATATAAATTGTACATTTAACATTATTAGCAGGTATAATTATTGTTAAGAAAGATAATTATCATTAAAAGTTACAGTAATGATTGGAGTAATTAGTCTAGTTATGCTAATGAGAGTATCACCAATTTATTATCACCAATTACATTTATTAAATTATGTTTAAAGGACTAATGAAAAAAGATATCATACAGATTCATTTAGAAGTGTGTCTGCAAAATAATAGAAACTAAGTCACATTACAATAATTTTAAAAAATCTTGCAATATTAATTATAAAACATATTGTAAATGAAATAAGTATATCAAAAACAGGAGCATACATCATAATTGGCAATTCCTTATTGGAGGATTTTCCTGTAATTCTGTTTTATTTATTATAAAAAGCATAGCAAATGACTAGACAATGCCTGATAGAAAGAAGTAGGAGTCCTTATTATGCCAAGGGAGCTAGTGCAGAATGCGATATACTGCCTCAGCCATCTGTTTTAATTATAAAGCTACCCTCTTAATGACTGCTATTAGAATATTTTAACTATATACACCCATTCAATTGTTATAGACCGACAACTGGGCGGGCTCAGATGATTTCTTGGAGAATATCTTCTCCTTGGAACAGGGTTCGCTGAACTTCCTTGAAGAGTCCATGCCAGACTTCACACTATGTCCAGAAAATGTATCGCAACCTTCGGAAGCGTTGAGCAGCTCATGCTCTGACAGTGGACTCTCAAGCGACCAGGCGGAATTGTAAGTTCTATTTTATTCTATTCTATTTGAGAGTTTTATTTTATGTGTGTGAAAGTTGCTTAATAACGAGACGTGTTCATTGATTAGTCGAAAGGTTGTGAAGCAATGTCGTGACAGCTCATTCACGATTTGATTTCTTGACCATGTAGATGTCGTCATCCTTTTTACTATAGTAATGAAAATGGGGCGTAGAGTGGGTACCGTATTCATTTTATAAAATAAATAGGTAGGTGAGTATTATTACCAGAAAAAACCTACCGGTCAGTATTAATTTTAATAGCGACTTTCTAGTCGTAAAGTTGAAGTAACAGAAAAAGTTGAAAATATAAGGTCTTGAAGCTTTTTAAATTTGCTTAAATTCGAATTATTCGAATAATTCTTGATATGTTTAGTATTGTAGGTATATTTTATTATTGTATGACCCCTCTATAAGAGAACCTTATTGCCCTGAGGAAACTCAGTCTACAACTATCTCAGGAAGTTCGGATTACTTATAGGTTTGTTCCATACTAAAAAACTGAGTAAATTCATATACTATAGGTTTGCTGATGATGTGGGTAGGCTCGACTGTACGCACATGCATTGGTAGGGACCTACGTGATTTTCTTCACTAAACAAGTAACGCAAACACAAGTTACGATGTAGAGGCCATGGGCAAGGTTTTTGACCCCAAACTAGAACAAATTTGCATGTATTATTGTAAGGTATTTGGTGATTCATCACCTTTAAGTACTATCAGATGTAACTGACCGAACTTGCTGACCGTGCATATCGATAGCATATCGTTTCTACAGACAATATTTTTTTACTCTTCGTCAGCTATTTTCATTCATTAATTGTCGTTAGGACGTGTCATATTTAACAAAGTAACAAGTGTTTTAGAAGCTATAGTAATGGTGTTCTTGATGTATTATTAACCTTGTAGTATCGTCTTGTATCAACCAAGGCTATTGGCGGATATAATCCTGATATTGGTAGTTTAATAGTACGATAATATACCTCAATTGATAAAATAATAAAATAGGAATTGATATTGTTTACAGAGTATAGGCAGTGTTAAATCGTTAGTATAGACATATTTCGTGTGATTTAAAATATATATCTACATTTAGAAGATCGATAGACCGTTTGAACGAAACAAATAATATTACCTATCATGACTAGCGATGTGATGATATTCCAACCTCAAAAAAATGATTGATTGTATTTCACAGCACTCCATCGTTATCACTTAGAAAACAAAAGAGTTAGAATTATCACTGGTCGTTCCCTTAAAACTTCCAAACCTATGTGACTATTTCGCATTCTAATGTTTATTATTAAAAATGTTATTCGAACCCTAAAGAGCTACAGTCTTTATCTTTTACACAGTGCCTCGTCGTTAAAATAGATACCATGATTGCATATACATAATGACAAAAACAAATTACAAGTTTTCCAACAAAGCCATAGTTCTTGTCCACGTCAACCCAGCAAGCCCGATAGACTGTGTTTGTGAGTCACAAACATGATGCAATTGCTTTTTAATCTTAAGAAAATGTTAAACAAGGAATAAGAGGATCTGCATGTTTAAAATTCCAAATGAAACCGTAATTTTAAGCAATATTTTTATTGGTTACACTAAGAATAAGCTTAGGCAATCGTAATCGGAGAAATAGCTTTTTCTTAAATAATTTAAAAAAGATCCTAGTACTTGATAGCAATTTATACACTCACATTCTATTTTAGTAGTAGAAATTAAATCCGCTATTGTAATATGCTATCAAAATCTTTTCAATGTCAGATCCATTGGAAAGTATAAGTCGTGCACTCTAGATTAAAATCACTTTCACCCTTTCAAATTTTCATACAATCAAATACCTACCCACGCATATGTTTAACAATCACATATATATAGTTATACAGTACAAAATACTATACCTACGTTATAAAATTACATAATATCTCCAGTCTTAATATGTTACAATTTGACATACTTATCTTGAGTTTTCACTTGACTGTGCGGAATGTTAGTTAAACTATATTGATACCTTGAAAAATGATATAGATCACATATATCTTTCTAGTTCTAAAATTTTCGAGTCCCAAAAAATATCAATGAGTTATGGGTTGGTCGGAAGGTTGTTTTTTTCGCGACTATATTAGGGAGAAAGGTTCAACACAGACATAAAGCCAGGGCAATTCAAAATTTAATTTCAATGACATCGTACATCCAATATTCAAGTCTTGCCATATTAAGAATTGCTTATTACGGGTAATGGAATGAGAAGTTTTCAACGAAAAGAAATGATGTCCTTTAGATTAACGATTAAAGTGAGGTCAACAGTAGTAGTGCAGTTTATCTTTCAGGGTTAGTAGAAATATCAATCTTTAACTTTAAATTATTGCTGCATCTGCAATATCGAATTATTTAAACATAAAGCTTGATTTTGTAGACTAGATATATGTCAAAGTACACTTTTCACAAATGTTACAACTCAATTATGCATGAACTAAAATATACAGTTTTAGGATAGAAGCAAATTAATTCAGTCACAAACGTCACATCTCTAATCGAAATGCCTCATGCTTTTTAGCTGTCAATTTCAAAACAAGTGAACTATATCAATAAACTTAGTCAAAACCACGCTTATTTGTTATACTTACCTAACCTTATGATTAGTACGAAACAAAACATCAATCATTATCGATATCGCAATTTTATTATGGAATCTTAAGAAAGGGAGTTATCGATATATAACTAAATGATATATAAAATCTTGGTAAAGTTATAAGAGTAAGTAAGTATAAAAGTTCAGATATTTATTCGTAAATTAATGAACACTTCTCTTGTATGTCTTACTAAATAAAATGTACGACTTATATTAATATTTGGTTACCGTTGGCTTAGTGGTTCGAACGCTCTGGTTTCGGTAACGAAACAGAAACTTTCGTCATGTTTGGACCTTGGAAGGGTCAAGCAAATTTGCTGCCTCGGAGCTCCCTTATTACGATAACCGCTTTCACCAACTGGTTCAATATGAGGAGTTTGCCATAGACCTAATGTGTTTCTTCCACATAGGAAAGCTGTGTCCACCAGTAAGACATTTATAAGCCGTAAATGATGATGATAACTTTTATAATGATGGTACTTTTTTTGTGTGGGTAATAATAAGTACATTGTCGTCTTGTGCCCTTTCAATCACCTTGACAATATCGCAACACTCTTTCCTTACCGAGCTGTTATCCTTTCGCTACGTTCTGCGTACTATAAATATTTTTATCAGTTCTATAAAGTGTTTTACCTTTAACCTACGTGTTGAAAATTTATTGTTATTATAGAATATTGAATGAATATCGTAATGTATTATTTATGTTAAATAATAGGATTGCCTAGAATAACATACTTGCAATTGTCACACGGTGAATCGTGTGTTAAGAAGATTTATTGAAATTCTTAGTAATATTGTTTGATAAATAGTTTAAAACAATAATTTCAATTAATGCCACGTGCTAATTCCTAACACGAGTTAGAGCACTTAGATATGAAGTCTTGGAAGATTCTAGCCATACAGATCTTTGACATTTGGTTAAGCTTGGCTAGTAAATATAGATTAACTACAGCAATGACGAGTACTATTTTCTGTTGTCTGGTTGCGTTTACCTTTAAATAGGCCACGACAAAATTTACGATCGTTCCAAATGTTGAAACGCATAGGCTTATGCTTAAATAAATAAATGTGCAGGTTCTTGAATCCATGAAAATGTGTGTACTCAATACATAGAATAATTGTTTGGTATATTTAGTTACTTGAGTTCTAAATATGCGTCTAAAATGTTCATTTTACTAGAGAGAAAGAGGATGAACATAGTACCAATAACATTTAGCATTTAACTAATTATCAGATTAAATGACTTAATAAAGTGTATTATTGATTAGCGATAAAATTACCTTTATGTTTATATTGTAAATTGTTAAATTGCATATTCTGAGAGTGAGCAGTAAATACTCATTAAAGTATAATTAAGTGCTATGAGTCAATTTTCAACAATGTTCTGATAAGACCGGGAGAAAATTATGGCTGTTATACGACGATGTGAGATATGAAATATTTGATTAATCTTATGAAACACCGAACAGAATAGTTAATGCAAATAGACTAATATGCTTTTCAATTAAGGTAGAACAACTAAAAAGTATAGAATCTCACTTTTCATTTGAATATTAGTTGATTGGCTTTTGTTGCCGGTACGAACTTACAATGTGTAATTGTTTTGATTCAATACCTTTTGATAAGAAATTATAGTCAATTGGTTATTACGATACTTCAATTCCAATGTTACCTAATACGGTTAATGTGTAGTATGTCGCATATTTATCGCTTAGTTTGAAACTGATAATTTACATTGAGGTCAATAGATCATGAGATTATTTCTTGTTACTTTGTTTTTCGCGTTACATAAAAGTCACTTTCGACTCGTCTTTCTGGTGCATTACTCCGCTGTTTTAAAATTATAGACTTGAAAATTGCACAGAAACAACATTACTCATTTGGTTTTGAAACTTTCTGAGAAAAGATGATGGATTCTACGTAGATCAAATCAATCAGGTCAATTAATTGGTTCCTTTTATATAGCTATTATTGTTTAAAAATATTGCTATATAAATATTTGTTTTTGTATATGTGTTTTTGTAATTCCCGACGCAAGAGGTTATGTTATTAAATAGTTTGTTTGACGAGTCTGTCTAGCTTCGTAGCTCCTAAAAGTATTAACAGATTAGTGACGACGTAACTAGTGAAGTTGGCGTGATCGAGATGGTTCTCAACTCTAATTTATTAAGACTATTCAGGTGTTTGAAGATCTTCAGCACGTTTCCTACTTTAGGGCTTTTCTAACTTACTTTTATAGATCTGCTTGATTAGAAATTTTGTGTATGGGCTGATATTTCCACATGTTAACCTTGAGGTGATGATGTAGCATCTAATAGCCAGCAGCATTCTGCATTTCCTTAAAAACTTACATTGGTTATAGTGTGTTTAGGTTTACAATGTATTTTGTCAATCATGGCACTACGAATTCCATGTTGCTTCGATACCAACACAAGTATGATGTGAGATGATTGGTTAAATCTAATTCAATTGAGCTACAAGTGTGTTCACAACGTGTGAACGTTTCTACTAGAAAAAAGATACGAAAATAATGGCTATATTATATTTACCAACAAGACACAACATATAAATTGACTGAAATATTTTACACATAAATTATCTTTCTTATTCTGCCTGTTTGTTCTTCAAATTTAAAAAAAAAATTTTAACTGCATCTTTTTGTTTCGACCGTGTTATATATAATGTTTCTTAATATTAGCTGTTAGCCTTATCTTTTGAGCAACAAATATATAATACCCAAAATATATTTAATATTTTAGGTTGCTACTGGCCTGATAAGAATGCGATAAGTAATTTTCCAACTGAAATTTCTTCAGAGAACAAGACTGATAAAATCGCAGTCTTTACCTGTTTTTAATGTGCATTATGTAAATATTCAATACGAAATCGTTTTGGTTTACTTTGTGTATTCTTAATATGTTAAGGGAGGAATTTTATACAAATACTTTCCTTTCACTGCTTAGTCATGGTCTTGTGTCAACAGTGCAATTATTGCATCATTTAAAAAGCGTTAGCGATTTTTATGTGCTCACAAATTTGATGAATAACTGATCTGAATCCCTGATTACGTAATTCCAATGGTAATGGACATCATTAAAGTTCATTTTAAATTCATAAAGTTTAGTGTAAATTGAAAACCACGCTTTATACTATAACGGATTCATTAGTCAAAGCGTAAAGGCAAGCCAATAACTCCAATGGGCGTTACTGACTGGTTTGGCGTGACTTATAGATTTGGATAGTTTTGTTTATGGCCCCGCTGCACCGATAGAAGGATTGAACAAGTTATGTAAGAATCCTACAAAACTTTGACAATATTTATGTTAGTAAAATACTAACACTAAAAGTCCAAGCCGAATTCGCTAAATGTTAGACTATAAAAATTTGATGGTAAAATAGAGGAAATGCCATGTTTTAGCATTGTTAGGTAACTTAATGTATATTGTTCTTATGTAACACTATCATTATTGTAGCGACTTCGAACAGCAGTTATCCCCATTCTTGATCCAAAATTCCTGTGACGAGGAGGTTGTTTCTACTGCTGGCTTGGAGCCGACGAGTCCTGGGGACGCTCAGGATGTCGTCATCCAGGATACAGACACCTCGAACAGCTCTACTGAGGTCGTGGAGGAGACGTTTGACATGCTTGATTTTGAACAAAATGTCGTACCAGGATTTATTAATAATAATACATTCCAGAGCCCAGGTGAGATATTTAAAATATTTGTACTTATTAGTTCGTATAACAAGAAATATTTCATAAACACAACGTAGATTACTCTTTTTGTACCTTGACATTTGAATCATATATAAATAGTTGATATGAATATGTTGATTAACAAATATGTCAATTGCTGTCTCTAGATAGTTAAACAAACGGCTTAAATACAAATGATCGCTGTCTCGTACTCTCACAAAAATAGATTTGGTTTAGTAACATTAAATGATGACGATAGTAAGGTCGATGCCACGTCGTAACCATAGTTATGAGTAGACAGATAAAATTATGTGGAGCAATTAGATAACATAATAGCCTTTTATTTAAATAATGTGTTTACAGAACACATGGAGAAAGTAACTAATAAGTGCATGCCAAAAATGGAAATAGGAAAACCAATTTACTATTATTGGGTAACATAAAACCAATTAGTGATAATTAAATTACGGTGAGCAGTAATAAAATGGAACGCGCTTCATATTGCGAGATTCTCAGTTTTCTATACAATAGGTTAGATATTTGTTTGCGTAACCTTCGTATTGGAGCATATGATTCAACAATTGTAACAGTTGGGTAAATGTTAATATATAAATTATACGGGTCTGAATACTTTTATACAAGTGTTCTTCAATAAATCATTGCGTCATACTTAATCTCGCTTAAAATAGTTTTTGACCAAGCACAAAATTCTTATGCTAACGCTTAAGGTATGAATTTATAATTAAAGGCATATCATGCGTTTAAAATGCAACATTCTTTTTTAGGCAAAACCGGTAGGAAGCGTCGCCTCTCCCAAACACCACAAGTGGTCGTTCAACCGAAAGTTCAAAAGCCCTCCGTCAAAGTTTCCGCCTCCTCCGTACATAAGCCACAAGTCATCGTAAAAGCACAACCACAGAAACCTGTCAAGGTCACCAACTTACAGGTGTTAAGTCCACAAACTAAGGTGTATTCGAAACCAGTGGAGAGTGTCGCTCCCCAGCGCCGTGTCATCAGAGTCGCACCTATGGCTGGGAATCCGAGATCGATCCTATTGCCTGTCACCATAAAAGACATGAAAGATTTGAAATCTATTAAAATTATCAACGCTGCTGATCTTAAGAACGCGTCTAATATCAAGCTAGCTGCAGCCAACCTTCTCTCCCAAAGTAAACTGCACGATCTCAAAGTGGAATCACGTAATGACTACGACTATGACACAAACGGCAATAACTGTGGTGAGTTGATCATTTGGAATAATTTCATTTTGATGTACACAAAACTAAATTTATGTGTCGTGCGTCTCGTTCCTTCTGATTTTTATCAGATTTTAGATTTAGGACAGTATTTTTTAATTTTCCAGGTTAATTAAACTGATAAAAAACATTGTAATATTCTTGTTTCTTTAAAATTAGTCTTATTAAAATGGTTTTACAGTTCTTAATTTTTGGTATCTTTATCCTTTACATATTGAGAGAACGAGATGAAATGTTTTTCTCCATGTTTTCATCGACGACATTAAAGTTTTAATAGCCCCTCTCTTCTGATTGAAACCAATTGTCCAAATTTAAAACGATAGCTGATGTTAGTCACTAAATTATCATCACTATTTTGATTTGATTAAATTGGTCCCTCAATATAGGCATGTTAATGCCAGTGTAATTTATTCCGGTATTTTTTCAAAAAACTAACAGAGAATCCGGTTTTGTTATCGAAACTTTAAAATTCTTGCGGCCAATAGTTAACTAGCAAAACAAGTATTACTCGTGAGAATATTAATGCGATAACATGATAAAATGATAAGAATTTAGATAGTCTGTGCACTATCTGATAATTATATTTGTAAGATTTGATATGTTTGTCAGAGCAACCTAATGAAATATATGAAAACTTTGAATCATAAACATGCTGCTATCTTTTGTGTCAAAACAGGAAATTGTTTGTCCTTATTTAAAACATCACCAAACCCTAACAATATATATTTATAGGAATAAAACTTAAACAGGATTCAGAGTATCAAATAGCCGTTAACATGAGACACTTATTCATTTTCTTTGAAGCATTAAAACATTGCCATTTTAGATGATTCAGGCAGTGAACGGAGTGAAGATGATGAAGAGAAAGATAGCCAGATTAACGATGGGAAGAATGGGTATCCCCGTCTCGTTTTAACAGCCGAAGAGCGCCGACTGCTCGCGAAGGAAGGCATTACTTTGCCTACAAGTTATCCTCTAACGAAACACGAGGAAAGAGAACTGAAGAGAATTAGGCGTAAGATCAGGAATAAGATTTCTGCCCAGGATTCGAGGAAACGCAAGAAGGAATATGTTGACGGACTAGAAGACAGGTGAATATGTTCTCCTTTTAAATTTTAACTTAGGGAGTGTATTATGTTCTTGAATCTTATTTCCGTTTAGTTTAATTACTGGTTATTTAAGCGACAAAATGAATGCTATGGCATTGTTAATAAAGTTCAATGTATGTCGAAATTGATGTAGGCTGCAAATTTAGTCGAAATATCGGTTCATAATATACACCCTAGTTACTTCTAAAAGTCAAGAATATATTTCATAAAAACAAGAGACAACATTAGAAGAGCACAATACAATATGTCTTCGAGACACCTTCAATCATTTGATTCGGAAATTAATGAGAACTGGTGAAAGTACAAATATAACAAATATAGAATGGTTTAAATATAATACACAAATATACATAAAAAATGATAATAATTTATAATAACGAGAAACTTTGTTACGAACATACATTTTTTAATATCTTTCTGTATAGATAAAATACATTTATCTATAGTAATATGAAATCTTCATCAAAACAGAATGTTTATTTCAATTTCCCTAATAAGAGCTATGTAATGAAACATAATTATGAAGACCAATTATCTCTCTGCTAGTTCTGAATTAGTGATGCCCCAAAGTTATAATTAAGCACGTAACACGTTGTTTATTACAGAGTTAAACAGTGCACAGCAGACAATCAGACCTTGATTAGAAGGATTAAGATACTTCAGTCACAGAACCAGTCTTTAACAGCTCAGCTGAAGCGATTACAGGTATTTTTAATTTTTTTTGGACTTATTATTTGTTTTGTTCAAACACTTACCGGCCGAATACAATAATAATCTATCCTTAAAAGTAAGCTTTAAAGTTTTTTGTTGCCTAGAATTTTATTAGGAGGCTTGCGTTTTCCACTTGTTGTTTTAAAAAATAAATTGACATAATATCGTATTGATTTGCATTCGTTAAGATCTTAAATCGGTTTTGCAGTTCATACACAGCTTCCTATTAAAATTATATCCATCATAAATTCGGCACAGAGTAAAGATGCGTCTGTTTTACTCCTGTAACTCCGGAGTGAGTTATTAAGTTACATAAACAAGTAGATTTGATTGTGATTTAAATTAGAAATAATCAGTGCATTTGTACAATTTTGATTCAAACGCTTTTTGCCTGTAAATATATTCTGTATACGTTTATGATTAAATAAATAAATTATATTTCCTTGTTCAATAAAAACAAATTTTGATATCATAGTTGTTTTCCCTGTTCAAGGAAGCGAAAGATATTGTTGGATTACCCATGTTATAATAAAAGTACCGGCTAAATACAGCAATATTACGATAGTAGACTGCTACGACCTTTAGATTTTACCGATAACGGTTTTATTATACATTTATGTAATCCGTTGGCGGTAGCATTGGTTCAGGTTATTTATTTGAAAAATAGTTACTGTTTCCACTACTGCTAACGTCACTCGGGAACATAATAGTTTAGAACTGTATAGAATTATAGTTCGCAATCACAAAATGGACACTAAATTAGTAGATACATTTATTACAACACTGACTAATGAAACTGACTGCTAATGTCAAAAGACAGTAAGAGGAAAATGTAATCCGGTTCAGACCCAATCGTTTTCCATCAACTCGTACCAGTTTGCTTTGAAATTTCATGTCTATTTATATGCATTTTAAGAGGCATTTACTGAAAATAATGAGCATTATACATAGAGAATATTGTACAAATTTGTTTGTTTTCAGAACACGGCTACAAGCCGTGATAATTTTTCGGTTGACGTAGGGCAATCTGAATAGGTATAGTCGGGTATTATATTATTTATGTATTATTTATGCAACGCCGGAGACAAACAATATTAAAATAATGTAATAGGTGACAAAAGACAAGAAAGACTTTTTAGACAAAAGCAAAAATTATAAGAACCAGGATGGTCGTAATCATGATCAACGTTATATTATATGAATCAAATGTACAAGAAATGTACTATTAGTTTCAAAAGTATTTTGAATGATCTGCCATCAATTTTGTTAAATACAAATAATATAAAATAAATGTACTGGAATTGTACTTAAGTAAAAAAAATATTTCTAGAATCTATAACAAGATTTGGTATTGTTAACACTTCTGCCGCTATTCTGAGCTATTTTGGAATATTTGTGTTAGATATATGGCTTAACATGTACATTTCTATCTAATTTGACATCTTTTTATTAATTACGTATAACATTTATGTAATAAGTTAGAACTTTGAGTTAATAGTGTGATTTCCTGTCTCAGAATGTGCTGACAGGCGTTACAAACGGCACCACAGGCAAGTCAGCGCAGCCAGCCACGTGTCTGCTGGTCCTGTTGCTTTCTGTAGCCCTGGTAGCTCTGCCGTCCATGCGAGAGGAACTCCGCGCCCCAAGAAATGAGCAGCCGCCTTCATCGCCTGCCATCACCAGAGCGCTGCTCTCAGCCACCAACAGTGAGTTCACTAACTTTGATTCTAGATGCATTTTCTCGAATTGTAATACACTCAAAATGCAATACCGTTTAAAGTTTGAAATCAAGTCCTGAATATCAAGAAAAGCAGAATTTTAAATGTTTCATTGAATGATCTTTAGAAGACTAAAATGTCATTTATATGAATGTGACAAAACGTATGGTTTAATTGGTTAAAAAATTTTTTTTTCAGAAATTCCTCTTGACGAGACTGTCATCGATGATGGCGAATTCAATATGGAGGAGTTGATCACCTTCAACCGCCCACACTCCGATCACGACTATCAGGTGGTCAAGAACCTGGACACCCAGAAGGTTCTCCCAGGAGGGTACGTCGACCTCCCAATCGATGAGGACTGGCCTCCGAAACTCAAGAAACGTATGAAAAAGTTCGAGTTTGACTACGACAATGGTCGGGATTATCTCCCGCCCATTGTCAAGGAGGAGAACTATAAGAACTTCTACAAAATAGAGGCGAAGAGACCGGAAGATGACGCGCTGAACATTGAACACAATTTCCTTACTAATACTCTTATCTCGACTGGAAGAAAACTAGGGGAGTTGCTTGATGCGTTTCCCCCCATCCCAGTCAAGAACGAAGATATCGTCGTTGAAGAGATCTCAGACTATGACACTCGCAACATCTCGGAGGTAAAGAGTTTCGTAGTCAATGGTACCTTCAATGAGTTTTAATATATTTTTTAAGAATACAAATTCTATATTTTTTATTCCTTTATTTTCTTGTTAAATCTTCTTTTCAGATGACTATTTTTTAATATTAAAAATAATTATTTTACAAATTACCGTCAATTAGTTACGATGAAATTATTCCTTGATTTAGTTTTAAGATTGCTGGCCAACTAATTCCGAAATTTGGAATCAGTCAAACCTTAATCGATAAGGAGGCGAGTTTTATTAAATTTATTTTATAATAAAACCGTTATTGCGTTATGTAACTAGATTTAGTTTTATGTATTTGAGGTGAAGTATGATATCAAACCGTCTGGTTAGAGTGAAAGTTGTTGAGTATTTATTATTTGAGACTTCAAAATTATAATTCATATATTATATCAGATCATAGTTATAGTTCAAGCTTTGTTACGCAATCTTGTGTTAGTTTAAGTTTTAAGCATTTTAATGTTACAACTTGGTGCAATTATGTGGTTTAAAGTACTGATCTATCTTCAGTGTTAGAGAACTATGTTTAAAATATTCCATTTGGAACATAAACCTAATTTATGTCTTGAGAATTCTTTATTTTGACGATAACGTGAGATGTGTCTTGGGAACATTGATGTCGGAATGAGATGCTAGTTCGAATAAACTATGTATTGAATATTGGTTTTTCACTTCCCTTAAACTAAATTTAGCTTCTGTTCTAAATTACTATTACAAACCCACCTGACCTAGACAACGTGCCTTTAGATTTTCGATAATCGCAATCGAATCTCAAATGAAAAATGCATGGGATTTGACAATTACGCTGGATAGTTAAGCGACGGCTTATCTCAAATGCATACATATTATTGTCGAGGCCCTCTGCCCTCTTGTGATTTCGGACTTCTCATTTTGTACACTTTTGAGTTAGCAAGATTGAACCACGGTTTACATAGGATGAGATAGCAACAATGATTTTACTCGTTAAAGGTATTTAAAGTTTCCTCTCCATCTAGTTTACTACCATACATGATGTTAACAAATTGCCTTGGGTTGGTTCCTTTATGCTGTCAAGAATTTAAGTATTAAAAAGTTGTAATTTTTTACTACCCATAAAGAATATAGAGAGAAATGGTCTATCCCACTATATCCATTAGGTATTTATATTGATAGAAATACTGTAATCCTCCCAGTATCGATTGCTGGCGACGGCGGCTTAAAAACAAAGCATCAAATCTTATACTAAAAGTAAAAGTTCATTATTTATTTAGTAGCAGTGTTTTCATTTTATTCTATTGATAAAATTTTCAATATCTCTTCAGAATTTTATTTATCAGGCCGTCATAAATATTAAAGTGTAACAGATTCTCAAATAACTGCGTTTATTTGGCGCACTAGGAATAATGGGATATAATTTGGAACCACTTTTACTATTTTGTATTTCCACGGAAATGGTGGGATACTCCCGAAAAAAAAGGAATGTTATTATTTTATTAGATTTAGTCTGCCTTCATAATAGAGCAATGTTTCCAAAAAAAGATCATACAACAATGTCTTGGACTTGCTGACATGCACCCTCTAGTTTAAGTTATTTTTAATATAAAGGAACCAAAAACGGCCATATACCGAAGCACGGAAACATTACAAAAGGATTGGAAAACTGTCATGTTTTGAAATTATAAAAGAATAAAACAAGTATCTTATAATAAGCTTTATTTAATTATGAGTTAACAATATTTTCGTATTTTTGAACAGGTTGTGACCTTATTAACCGAATACAAGTCAAATTGCGTATGCAAATTTTAACCATACATCTTACAGAAAAATTAAACACTGAGAACTGTTTCTATGAATATTATGATTTATTTTTATACTTACAATAATAATTCAGTTTCAAAGCAACATCATGTATTATAATACATAAAGTTAATAAACTACAGTTCAAAATATCTTCCTCGTGCATCCACAAGCCAACCGACTGAACATGACTTACTTAGTAAGCGAAATTTTAAAATATAATTTAAATTAACTAGTCGCCACGGTGTCGCGCGGGCGGCTCGCTTTCCTCTCTACAACTCGATGAAGCAATAAATAATCGCAATGGTAATTTAGTACAAATATGAAATTAACAGTGCGAGAAATTTAATTGTGATCGAACTTATTTATAAACTTACATTTTTTGTACAAGCCGATGTCGGGCGGATCCGGCCCGCTGACGTCGCAGATCACAATTTGACTTCAGATACCCAATCTAATTTGATTATTCTATCTAGCGAATAGAAAGTAACAAATAGGTACAACTATGGTATTAATCATGTTTAAGACTTACAATGTCCATTACATTCAAATACACTGTAATGATTGTACAATAAGTATTAACGAGAATTTTTTGACAATAGATTATCCAAAAACCATTTAAAGAATCGATTTAAAAACTTCATTTTACATATTGACAATATTATTCGCATTATCTATACTTTTCTCTAAAAATATGTAAACGACACAACAAGATGTTTATTAAATGTTATAAAACACTTCAAACATACTTAGCCAAAATGAATATGAATAAATTCTAATGTGGAATACAATTTTGTGATGACTACAATATCTGTGACTATCCATAGAACCTTATATATATGCCACAGTGATCAGCACAATGCGCATTCACTAAACCGGTTCGCGCTCATTCGACGGCGGTTACAATAGATAACCAAAGTCCGTACGATAATAACATTGCATCACGCTGATTAGAATGACACCTACAAATCTTACTCTACGCTAATCACGCTTGTCAAATCCATGCCGCCGGTCCAAGCAAAAATATACAAATGTGTTTCTAAACTGTACAATTTATACACCATCTACGTAGAACGTAGCGTCTGCCGAAGCCGCGAAGTACGGTGAGTTAGTACCGATGGCGGCGTTTCACTTTTTGGTATTTTTTTATTTGTCACACGATCTTCCCTCGTGGTACCCGCACCATGGAATTCTTAATCTTTTCGCAATTAGAATCTAATATAAATAAAAAGGCAGCGACGGCCGCCGCCCCACTACAATGACTAAACCGTCGGAAACGAAACGTAATACTTTGGAATGGACTCAGGGCGACCGGCGCCGGCACTGCTCTTCCGCTGAACGTTCCATTACAAGCTTCTCAACTACGAAATGAAAGCGAATCGTAATGCTAAATTGACATGAGCCCAGAGCCAAGGTCGTTTGTACACAAGGTGAAATGTCTCATTCAGTCTTGTAGGAATAGAAGTCAGTTCACTCGGGACTCGATGGGATACACCGATCTAAACCAGTCACATTTTTACAATTTCATAACTTGAATGTCTACATAAATTATTGCACGTTCAATATAACATTTATTCAAAAAACACTCAACGAATCGTTTCAAGATTTCAATGCATCCGTTCGGCGACAAGGCCAAAAATAATGACATATTCGTATTCCTTTCGTTTGTATCATTCGCATGTGTCTATTACCTCATTAATATACTATAATATAGGCATAAATAAAGATAGTAAAGTACGGGGCGTCACTATAGGAACGGAGCCAATCAAATAATTATCATAATTCTTTGTCGCGCAGAACTTAAAGACAATGACTAAATAAAGTTAAAATCTAGAATATGCATACAGTGGGCGGTTGAACATTGCAAGCGACGCTATACCAGACAAGTTCCCAAACAATGCGGCCTTGTAATAAAAAACAAAAGTTGAGATATTTCAGCTGCCCATAAATAAATTAACAATAATTCTAAACGAACCTCGTTTGCATTGACTGCGAACAGCCAGTACCAACTTTCGTGTACAGTGTTAAAATGCTTTTAAGAACTAAAGCCGCTAATCCTCCCTCTCTTACCAACAATAATAAGTTTCTACATCACAACCTGTTAACATTAAATAATTTAAAGTCGTGTGCAATGTCCAATAACCACGACGAAAAAATGTTCAACAACACACAAACATATTAAAATTCGCCATATTCACTATGTTATGGTAATTCATTACTTATGTAACAAAAATCAAATTACAACGCATTCACAGATAGATATGAACGAGACGTATAAAAATAATAATATATCGGCGTCACTATATGGGGATAAAGCAATACAAAACTACTAAGTATCTTGTTCTCAACCTGTCACACCCTCAGCTGATAACAGGTTTTTAAATTCTATTTTTCCCCTTGAGTATCAGTATTATATGATGGACTACTTTTTATACCTTTGAACAATAAGTGTTATATCTGTTATAATATAGTGTATAATAAAGTTTCAGGAAAACACTCGTTTAAGGATAAATTTTACCAAGGTCCTGCTTATTATATAGAGAAAAGATAATGAATAGGTAGAATTGGCGTATGAAAATCGCTTGAAACTAAAATAATTATTTGTTGTTTATTGTGAATATATCTTGCTAACTGAATTATTATTCAAATGCATTATTTAATTAGTTTACTAAATTAACTAAGGTAATTTAGACCAGAAATTGAAAGACAATTTTTTGAGGATTCACAAATGTTCTTGTCTTGTTAAAACGCTAAATAGGTCAACTGTACCCGACATACCATTAGTCACTCCAAGAAAAACTAAAATCAAGTATTTGATTGTAGAAACCATCTGAACCATCCATCATCAACCAAATCAAATATCATCCATGGGGTGTGATGCTCAATAGAAATAAATATTAAAAAGTTGTTCAATCGCGTAACACTGTTACTAGTTGGGAAAAATCCCAACCAATAACACTAACAGCTGAAGGTGTGACTCATTAAGAATGTTGTTTAAAACTACGGCTGTTTATAATGCAGTGTTCTATACAAATCTGTCGATTTGTGTGGGTTATGTGTTGGAATGGACAATCGTCGATGCGAAGGGTTGCATAAAACCCAGTTTGGCATCTTTTATATCATTTTTACGTCATACGAGTGAGAGAATCAAATATAGGAGTGTGATCGGGATGAGGTAAAGGTAATCTCACGTCCCACCTATAGGGACAAGAAGTCTCACTGAGGATGAAAAAATAATTCACTACGGACGGGAACACAAAATAGAACATTCACCCTTCCGCACCTGGCCTTAGAGGCGAAAAGCCCGAGATCATAGTGCCAACTGTTTTATAAGTACGCCATTTCTTAGACAAAAAAAAAATAAGCAAGAGACTCAAGTCTTACATTGTCAGTTTGAGTATCAATAATAAATAATTGACATTGAATATATTGAATAATGGCTCTGAACAAAACGGTTAAAATGTCTATTGATAGTTACTATCACTGAACTGTTCTTTGATAGTAAAAACAATAGCTCGAAATCAATCCAAACATTACTCGCATTTGAAGCAGACTCTTTACGCATTTTCTAAGTGCTGCAAGTCAGTGCCATTAAAGACCGTATTTCCTTTCAAGTAAAGACGATAATAGCTTAGAGGGTATTATTCTTAACCAAAAAATTTATAAATAATAAAAAAGAATCCATAAGTGCAATATACAAAGATTTCAGAACCAATATTCGTCCATACTATTTGAATTATTATAATACAAAATCAAAGAACTGGCAGGAGATAACACGAGTCATCTTATTAGCATTTCGAACGATATATCATTAAATATTAACAATATACAACATAATTACATAATCATCATTATTAATTTTACAACATTATTTTTACAATAAAATTTAGCTATGAAAAAGTCCATCACATTAAGAATTAATTATTAAACACGCATTGTGATTAAATAATAAACAAAACTAGTTTACGTGTAATTCTGAACACAAATATGTGAAGGCTGGCTAATTTATTACTTAATTAGGTATTTAGCTCCAGTTTCTCTGGCTTATAGTAAGTATCGAATATAATTTTGAACAACGGATAACTGCATGTTAATACTGACAGATTGAAATTGGTTTTGTATTCGAAAAAAACATAGCTTTATATCATTAAAATTATACTCAGAAATTTTCACGTAATCTAGTTAGGTTTAAACATAATAAAATTCCAATTTTCCATACAAATATGAATATTCGTCTTTCCTGTAACAATATTGAAGATTTATACATTTATATACCTTTTAAATATGCTGCTTTTTGCTTGACACGTAGCTTATTGAAGACCAAATGTTGGAGAAACCCGCTCAGATTTAAAAATATTAATATATTTCATTGATATTGATGGCCATATATGTATGGTAAATACCCTCCAGCGACTCGTGTTTTCCTGCCGTTTATAATTAAGCAGCGGATGGAATCAAACTCCATTTGATACCGACCTTAAATATGCACAGATACGTAACACTTTAATACATTTATGTTCTCAATAATATTATATCTATGAAATGTCAAAAGAGATTCTCAGTAATTAGGTATAAGGCTTTTATATTTACTAATCAATCATTTCAAAGTAAAGCAAGTCAGAATCTGTGCAATGAATGTCACATTGGCAATGTCAATTTTTTTAAGGTTTAACATTTTACGTATCGTGCATAAGTTTGATCGGCGAAATTAAGTAACATTTTAATAATGCTAACTTGTGAGATTTAGCTACACTACTATGGATTGGCCATGACACTAGGAATTGGCCAAATTAGAATTTATTTAGCGAAACTTTTAATATTGATGAAACGTTCTAATTCACCAACAGATAATTTAAACTTTTGTCCCTTATCAGCCCACTGACGCTAACCCCAAATGAGAATTCTATTATTACTCAAATTGGTAATACACGAGTATCGGTAAATAGAAAAATCTTTAAAGTCTACTCATAGCGCGTTACATACTGCAAGTGAATTTTCATCTGAAACCTAATTCACAATTGCCTGATCACGATTTCAATGTAACAGATATTTTTATATACCTGTCACTTTTTGTATCTTTCGAATGTTTTGCGACAATCGGTATTAAGTATACAGTTTACTTCGAAAATACTAATTCACAAACTAACATTTAAGTAAAATAAAATTGTTGATATCTGTTTTTTGGTTTCCTTTTTATGGAGTAGACCCTCTAGATTAACCTAATTGAAATTACATTAGATAATAAAACGTCCTACAATTTTCAGAATTTATACTTATATTTTTTAGTTTGCATTGGCCTTAGCCTTTTGGCCAATCCCTAGGGTTAGTGGGCTGGCTAAGAGCTAGTAGTAGTGGTGTCCGGCGGCTACAGCTGGCGGCGGGGGCGGGCGCGGGGGCGGGGTGAGGCACACACGCGTCACTTGCCCGCGCGGGCGGCGCACTTCTTCTTTTTACGTTTGAAGAAACAACAGCACCTGGAGTAGACGGATTGCCTGCATGACGATTTACAGAGTCTGCCATGGTACCAAATGGTTCGTGGATATTGTAAAGTATAAGAGAAAGTACTTTGCGATCAAAATAAGAATAGAGTAATCAGCAAATGTTAAAATTAACTACTACAGTGACTTTTATGGTTTGTTGAAAACGTTTTCAAGATTTTCAATTTTAAAAAACCTTGTAAACGCCCTATACTATGTATGTATCCAAGTTATCACCAATGAATTTATTTGAACCTTTCTTTGTAAGAGTGAAATAAAAGCCCGTGGTGAAATATTCTTATTTCGATATCGTATCTAATACACGTAATAACTCCGTAGTTGCAAAATTGTGCTTCAGGACAAAATAGAACCGCCTTTTTTTGCGCGATTTACTTTAGGGGTATTATAAGCAATATAATGCTCTATATATTAATAAGAGTCATTTCACGTATATTTCGAAAATATGCGACATTAAATAAAAAAAAGCTAAATAATCTCAATTTTTAATGGTTTGTATTTTATTTTTCACATTGAACGAAAAAAAGCTTTTTTGCATGTCACAACGTACAATTTCAAAATAAGTTCATTTTATCCATGTTTGGATACATTTAGTAGCCACTTGCACCTTGTACTAAATGTTTTATGGATAGTTTTTGGGTGATATTTACGACAGCCAAATATGACAACGTGAAGCACGCACATAGAGTACATTATAATAATATAATGTACACTTTGTATTTCAATAACTGTGGTGGAATGTGTATGTTTGTGGTTTGTTTCCATTTGTCGGCGTAGCACAATCTCACTCATACGTTGTTATTCGATATATAAGCAAAGCTTATTAATTTTGCATTACTTATACTCAATTATTATGTACTATTGTAATAATTGAGTATAAGTGTAATTAAATAAAATCATAATAATACTTCAAAGTCAAACAGCTTACACTATTAAAACTTAATTTATGATTAGTGATCGACTTTATAAGGCATACGTGATAAAATTCTTTTTGACTTACCTTTTTTTCCTTAAAAAATTTGAAATAATAATAAACTAAAAATTAATGTCCATAAACCAAAATAAATAATTTTAAATAAAACAACAAAAATAACTATAGCAACTAAACCATCAAATCTTAGCAGAAGTGGCGTTTACAGAAATATTAAGATGTCATTGAAATATGTAAGACCTTCAGAAATAAATACGTGTAATTGGCTGTAAACTTCCTCCTCATAGAAACAGAAGCAGTGTTAATGATATTATACTTTTCAAATTATATTAAATTCAGTTGAACACAATTTCAACGTTCATAATCTAGTCCACTCACATCTTTTAGGTTGACTTTATTTGTTGTTTTGGAATTATATTTTAGGAGATTATCTATCAGACCACAAGATACCATATGTGATAAAATCTGTCCATGACATTGTCGGTCCATAAGGTCCCCTTTCAAACTTCTTTTGAAGGAATAATGAACTATTTGAAAGGATTTATCGGACATGTAAAGCATAGAATTTATTACTGTATTTAGAATGTACTCTCAGGCTGGTCATTCGCATATGATCTCTAAAACCAATGAATGGTTTTGCTTAAAAAGCATTGAATTTTGAAAATATGTCAAAAAATTGCTAAAACTGGCTATTTAATGGATATTGTTTTTTATTATATTTACCTTTTTGATAAAATTTTTATTTTTTGTTTCGTTGTATTTAATTATAAAACGATTACCGTAACGAAGCATAGTTGAGCTAAGATAGTATTTGTTCAAGGCAAATAAAAATGCCAATGCCTCTAAACTTCTTAAACGCCACAGCTGCAAAACTAAAACTAAATAAAATAAAATAAAAATGACCGTACAGTTGGAACACTGACTTGGTGTCGTCCACAACGTCAACCTCGTGATGAGGCTGCGTGATGGGCGTGTTGCTGTGCCCCGCCGTGGGATCGTCCGCGCCCAGCTCGCCGTTCGTGGAACTCACCACCTTGGGACAGATTGTTACGATTAGGATTGGTTTCCTAACAAAACGTGGAAGTTTAATAAGGGCTAGGTTAAAGTAACTACTCTTCGTATTTCTCGCTTGTAGGAAGGCCTGTGCCCTATAATAGACCATATAAAAGCTATTGATGGTGAGAGTTAGTCTACTTCACAAAACAAGGAATGGGATATTTCCGTCTGTTTATCATTTCCCGACGAAAAAAGAAAAAAACACAAACGGTCTGTCGCTATAACAAATAACAACGGTATAGAGCGAGGGAATAATGTGATTGATGTCTACCCTTAGGGTGTATAACTTATGCTTCCTTTCCGTCTAGAGGGTACATATAATGAACTCTATTAGTAAGACCATAGAGCACACGTTGAAGTAAAAAAATAAACAAGCAACACATAGATTTAAACAAAGAATTCCAAATATATTAAGTGATAAAAGGATGACATCAATTAAAAGACACATCTTCAAGTCCTGATCTTGCTCTAAAATCTTAGTTTGAGACAGAGTTTAACAAATATATATAGTTTGCAGGATAATGTGATACATACAAAAACTAACCGCTGTAGACTAATGATAACAGACATAAATTATTATAGGGTTCGTCTTATAAATAACTTCAATTTATCACCACCTTTAACGTTACATAAGACATTAATTTGTAAGAGTAATATAAAATAACAATATCAATATTATATAAGATATTTGAGGTTAGGATTGAATACTTCAAGGTTTTAAAGAATATTTTTCTTGATATGTTTTTGTTTTTATAAAAGGTTTTTAAAATTTGGGAATTCGACTAATACTAACTTACTTCGACTTTAATTTACTAGATTTGATTCAAATAAGCAAGTAAGTAAATAAGGAGTTTCATCAAATCATTCCTTATTTTTCACCTTTATTTATTTATTTTGCAGGTGCGTTGTCATTTTATCAATAAGATATTTTAAAACCACCTATGCTCTGTAAGTATACTAGCTACGTTGTATACACAAATACAAAACTTCACGTCGGTAATTGTAATCGCAGTGATGTATAGTCGACCAAATTAAGTCATGTAATATATTTCAATTACTAAAAGAAAATAACTTCAAGGTACATACAGTGATTCAAGTATAAATAGAATTGAAATTCGCTTGAACATTACCTTGGTAACAAAGCTGTTATATTAGACGCTGAAAGTCACCAACTAGGCTATAATAATATAGACCGTCTAGTCTAAGTTTTGTCGTGTCATTTTAGTTTTTATTCATAATACTTATCTGCAGTAAAAAGAGTTTCGATTATGAACCAAATCTTATTCGAAATTTAAATAATGAGTGATTTATCTAAAAAAACGTGTCTCGTACAAAGAAAACAAATTTAATAATTGCAGTGATCACTGAACCGTCATTATTAATTTTAATTAATATTTAAACCAAGTCCAATTTGCTCAAGTGCAATATACAATATAGAGAAGAAACTATTTCAATGGTTTTAAAGAAATTGTCCCCTAAGTGAGCAAAGATTCAGTAGGGTCGACTGTACCAAGCTGGTCAACACTTGCAAGCAACTAAATTGAAAAGTTCATAACTAGGTATTTGTGAATATGACGAAAATTAGTATTTATCATATTCAAATATTACGAGGCAGTTGTCATATCATGTGACGCTTAAAAAAGCGTGTTCAAATATGAAATTGATTAACGACTTAAAATGTATGTTTAAGGATGAAGGAAGTGAGTAATCACTTGCCTTCTAAAATTGTATGGTTTTGCTCTCTAAATTAAGGTTAGTTGACTTAGCCAACTTCAAAACGGAGAGGGTATCATTAGACTGTACGTTTTTTGCTATTCTATTACTCATAATAAGGAAACCGGTTATACTGTTAACTGAAACTAAGATTTGTAGTGTGCGGTTTTATGGCTCGGTATAGTTTTATATTATGATGGAAGAAGTAACAATAAATTAATAGTTACGAAGCGACAATAAAACAATATAACGGGCACACGAACACACAGTGCTATATACTTAATTGAGCTGACTACCTGTGTTTTAGAAAACATAAGAAAGCCAAAAATAATCATACACGAAATCTAATAGTAGCTTATTGCTGACAAGTGGCAATACTAAACTGTGAAGATAGGAATGAATGATAGAAGAAATAAAATAGTATAAGCTTTTACTTGAAGTAAGATAAAGCGATAACTGCAAGTATTTCAATAAACTGGAATAAATTACTTAGCTTCGTAAAAATATTCGAGTAATAAATGACTATTGGACGGTAATTAAGGTAAACACCTGTGGTAATTTATCGGTATCAATTTTCTTCTATGTTGTTTTAATAGTTTATTTATTTTAAACGCAAGAGATAATTTTTGTTGCTAATCGTCTTTTGAAGATATTTCATTATTTTTAATAAAACATAATAAAAATGATTAAAATTAGTCTAGCCGTTAGTTTTAGCGAGAATAACGAAAATCAATTCATTTTTGTATATAAGAAGAAGTCGGAAGATGGACTTAAAATTCGATTAAAACCTCAAAATTCTTTAATATTGTACGATTATGAGCCTACGGGCGAGCTGTGTATACCTCGTGTAGAAACCGCCCCTAATTTGGTACTTCGTAACTGTAATATAGAAGTACAGAACAGGCTGTAAATTTTGCTGTTATTGCAAATCTATTCTATTCTATAAATTAAAACAAGAAAAATTTGAGATAATACTCTGTTTAGTGTAAACAAGCATTTAAAACGAAGTAATGAATATAGGAAGTAGAGCAGTGCTTTAGGGCAAATTACTCTCAGAGCAGAAATGTTAAGCGTCATGCAGAATCACTCCGCCGCTAAATGTTCAAACTGACCGTGGACACCGATCCGGGAAATTTCACATACCGAAAATGTTTATTCTTCAACAGCTAAAAAATAAATACACCAATATACAATCACAATCAACAGACCAAATATAAGCTGCGTAAATAAAATAATTCTTACTAGAAGCATGCATTGTATAATGCACTAATAAAAATATATACTAATATATAAATGTAATGTCGTAATTTATAAAATTAAATAAATTTACAAGTACTCATTGTAACTCTCAATCATTAAAAACTCAAAATATTCCATTTTATCTTTTTTTATATCTCCTTCATACACTTACACAATTTTTTTGGTTGTATAGACAGTTCCATTTAGAAACTTAGGAACTAATAAAAATTTGCTAAAAAATGTAACTAAACCAATATAAATATAGAAATCAGAATAAAAATTTTCTTAAATTCAGAAATATTAATGATAACAATGTAGGTCATTAAAATTACCACCCATACACCGAACAATTCTAATTTCCATAACGCAGCTTCAAAACATATATCTTTTCAATTGACCTATTATAAGATATATTAATTGATAATTTACCTGCACTGAGCCATGCCTATCTGCGGGGGTGAGATGGCCCGTAGTAAGGGGCGTTGCCTTCCCACTCGGGGGCCAGTTACCCCCGGTGTTAGCCGTACCACCTGTCCCGGTATCCTTTACAGCACCCTGAAAGACAGGTGGTTAATGTTTTACATTTGACAAGAGATAAAAGTCATTTACAAATGTAGAATATAATTCCATTGTCTATTTCAAAGACTCTCAATGTGGTATAATTATTATAACATTATTGTAAATAATCTTTGTAAAATAAAATAATTATAAGTTTGTAATAGCATGTTAGGGTAAAAAGGAGAAGGATGTCAATAACTGACAGTAGATATTCCTTAAGAAAGATTAAAAAAAAAACAAAAGCCAACTGAAATTTGATATTTGTAATCAAAAGTAGTATATCATTCGGTTTAGTATGAATGTAAATAAATTAACTAAAAAAAATAAGACAAACGGTGACCTCTTGTATCGATGTCACCAGGATTGTATTACAGGCTGTTAAGATCTAAGTATTATGTTATCGGTACCGCCTTTAGAGCATGTTGACATTATATTTTAGTGTATTACGCCCAGATATAAATTAAAATTAATACTTAACCGACGACCTATTTTAAAAAATATATAATCACGAATATTAATAATAGCAATAATAATTAACGTAAGACAAACTACTTTGAAAAACATCTACAATGGTTTTAAATTTAGCAAACTTAGATATTTCAACCCATAGTACGGTAAACCATTTTTGTAAAAGCATTCTCATAAAATCCACACAAATGCAGGTTACAGGAGACTAGTCAATAACACCCTAAAAGCACCAAGCAAATCCTGAATGAAAGATTCATTTCGAGTGTCCATGAATCATAAGGAATATTTACATATAGATGGTAGATGACAGCACATGTATGGAAAATAATCCATAGAAACAAAATATTTAAGATGTTTAGATACCTATTTCATTTATTCACATTTTTAAGTATAATTACTTAATCTTTAATATTATTTTATTTGAAATTGCTATAATTTTTAAGATGTATCCATAATATTCCAAAATTGTATTGTTCGAGGCTCTATTTCGGCTTCCTACAATAAGCCAAACAAACAACAAACAATGATATAAACGCCATGATATCATTGCCACTTATAAATCATAATTTTGAGTAGTTTTACATTAATCTACTAAATACAGTATTCATTTATATTTTAACCAACGCACATCTGTTGACCACTTAGACCTAGTGTGAGGACTTCGTCAGACTATTAATTTATAGACAAGATGTTGCCGACTTTTATGTGAATAATGAAAACTTCGGGTACCCAAACATCCCTTTGAGACAGTTGTTTCAATAAATTGGTCAATAAACGATATTTCTATCTGGACTTAGAATAGACATTAAATATTAATATATAATTAAGACTAGGCATTTTATTATTTTTCATTTACACAATGATTGAATAGTATACCGTTTCTACAAAATAGTAAAAATATTTGGTTTTGAAAGTTTATAGAACTGGAAGCCAAGTCGACATTTATTATTTACACTAAAATGATAAAATGTTAACATATATTAAGAAATTGACAAGAATATCAGTTGAAATACCTAGTTATATAGTAATTTTCTTGTAAACAATATTATCACAAATATAACACTTTATTTTTATGTCGAAAAATGTTAAGTGTTGATAATTATGGACCTCATATATACCGCTTAGCAAACCAATTTACCGAACAATAAATCCGTTCTCTTACGATTGTACTCCAACGAAATCGATAGCGCTCTCAGGTCACTCAACAGGGCTGATTTTCAATGGAGACAGCACTGTGTGCAGACTTCCACTAATAATTTGAATATAGCAACTGATGAACGACTCCAATTTGTTCCCAGTTTCGTTTGAATAACATCGCGAGAGAAAAGGCAAATATAGGAACGATTCGCCAAAGTGATCGGAGGCGATGCAAGGGACAATAAAACAACTACCTTCTTACCACACAAAACTGATCAAACATGGTTTCACCCAATTAAATCCTTTATAAATACCACCACGCATCTAATTGTTTTTTAAGTTTTCTGCAGTAAGATTAAAGTTTAAATTTGAATGCGGACCAAACCTCTCCAGATATAAGCGCCGCCTCATCGTCCTCAACCAAACCAATCATATAATCACACAAATCATCCTGCATCGACAAAAAAGCATAGTGAGTTCTTGGCGCCTGTTTTAGTGACGATTCTCTTAATAAGATGTCGATTCATAATAATAGTGACATTTCAAAGAGTTTGTTATTGCAAGTTAAAAGATATTATTTTATATACGTTATATTGGTTATAACGACTTAAGTTGACCTAAATAAATACAGCGGTCCGCGACGACCTTGAAATCGAACCAAATATTCTTGTGTTCTTAAATATAAAAAAAAATGATAATTTTGCATTTTTTAACTAGCCTTTGCTCGCGACTCTGTATGTGTGGATTAATTACTTTGGGCAGGATTTTTAATTATTTAGGATTCTTATTTTGCGGGTAATACTCAGACTAACTTAAGTTGTTTACTGTAAATAAATAGCTTATGTTAATATATTTTTTTTATATACGTTTTTTGTTTTTTCATCCTTTGACACGTGTCTCAAACTTCATGAATATATTTCATACCAAAATGTATATCTTATGACGTGCTTAGCTTCAAATCTCAACTAAGAAACCGATTGTGAAAGGACGCCTTTCTCAAGCTCTATTTTATCACTGTACCTAATATCATCAAAATCGGTTGTAGGTTGGTTTAGATATGAAAGCGTTATAAACAAACAAAACATTCGCATTTGATAAGTAAGGATATTTAATCTAGTAGGTTTTTGAATATATAATAACGTCGTTAGAATCATTTATAGAACAAAGATAACAATTTAAACGTAAACAACTGATTAATTTTTGAAAACTTCTTCGAATAAACATTTACTTTGAAATATCACATTACGATATACACCAATAATCATATGTGTAAAATAATCATTAATACTATTCCACAGTTAAAAGTAACGGATTTATTATATAATATTCTTAAAATTAGACCTTATTTTCTACATAATAAAGTGCTTATTTCTTTACCTTATGGAAGGGCTGATGTCTGTCGCGGTTGGGAGACACGACGATTTCGTGTCCAGTTTGAATGGAGCCTACTGGGGTCGACTGGAATTTGAGAATATATATTATAATTATTTTTTAATTTGTTTGTGAACGGTGGAATTAACCCAACTTTATCATCAAATACAACCTTATTTACACTAGCTAACGTACTACAACTACGTCTAAGTAATTGGTTGTAGTAAAAGATCCTCATATTTAATTGTCTCCGTATTTAACATGAATTCTAAAACCATTTCAATAGTAAAAGTCTGTCTTAATGAAATTGTGATCAGTGTGAAAAATTATTTGGTGATGTTAAATACAAATGAAAATGTTCCATAGTGGTATAAACGAGATTTTCGTGCATGTAGCTTGCAAATAGCTTCTTAATTACTAATAACAATTGCTGTCCTAAGTTTTGTCACTTCAATTATACTAAATAAGCAGTTCTATTCAACTTGTAACTGTAGCCTACGAGCCAAATCTATAAAACTTTAAACACTACTTGTAATATATAGAATATAGCAAAGAATGAACTGCCAAAGCATTCCTAAGGTGAATAAAACAAAAGCGTCATATGTAAGCAAACATACAAATGCAAAATTCATCTTACATTCAATAACAACTTCTTCATATCTTACACTTGAAATTCACACAACAAAAATAAATAACAACATAAAGCAATTTAAAAATAGACGATTTATTCATTGTCTGTTTTGTTATTCATTTTAAAACTTGTTAAGATTTGAATTATACATTTTTATCGATTTTGGAAAAGTTATCTTCGTCTTTTGTGTATTATACGGTTACAAAAACTTACATAAAAATGCTAAACGTCTCAATAAGTCTAGTTTAGCTTATTCTGATACATCCCAGATACACCCTTTAGCCGCTACCATAAATATATTAGAATCAATCACTAACCTTATCAGATTTATTTCTAACGATATTTGAAGGTGGCGCATTCCGTAATATTCGCATCACATGAATGTTCGCTGGCTGTCGAACATAAGCGGAAGCATGCAACACATAATAAAACTTTCATGCTGTTAGAAGCTTGCACAAAACACTGACATTGAAACTTTCCTTTGATGAAGTTGAAAAGTGACAAAATATTTCCTATGCCTGATCTTTGAATACAAAATAAACAAATAATGCTATTAAATTTATAAAAAATACATCCTGTTAATTTTGATTCATATTTACAAGAAACTTAAAATATGCTACAAAGAAACGAGACAGTCAGTCAGAGAAAGAAAAACTAATTGTCAGTCTAAGAGTATTATAATTGTATTTCATTAATTCACAACCCTTGGTTACAAAATATTTTGTGTTCCTTAAAAAATATAATGCATAAACAAGTTAAAATACAATAAAAAATGAAACAAAATATCCAAGTAAAAGTAAACTCAAAGGCATGTATCATTCTTTTGCAGTTTTTTTTTGTTTTAGCATTAGGTAAATCTTATTTACTTGATCACAAAGTTTATTAAGGAAACAAAAATGATACAATGACTTACATTGAAACCAATAAAATGACATTCAATCAATTTGTCGTATAGAACTTCCTTCATTGTTAATAGCATATTATTAATGAACGGCGTGATAAATCATTTTTCACAAAGGTTGCTTGTAATAACAAACTTTTTAATTCAAACTCAATTTTGCATTTTATTTAAAACCAGTCTCAGCCCTCAAGTCAATTCTATTTCATATTTTTATAAATGTTATCGTTAAAGCTTATTTGACAGATTTATCCTTTCACAAATTCTTGTCTCTCAGATATATTATTCAGTGTCAGAGCAACAGAAAAAAGTGTCAATAATGATCATCTATGAGAAGGCTGGAGAAAACAAGTATAAATTTTAGGTCATGGCCCAAAGCAAAACATTAGCTGCAAAAGTTTGCTGTGACAAATGATTGTATTAAGGGTCACTCAATGGTTCTTTAAAAGTTAATGTATATCAGCTCTTTAATGTAACGATACTGAAAAGTACTTTACCAACAGGCTATGGCTATGTAATTTCATATGCTATGGTTAATATTATCTGTTAATTAAAAAGAGGGCCGAGCTTGTATCAAAAATGAACAACAACCTTCGAAAACAGAGGGTAAAATGTTAACTAGAAAATATAACACAAAATTTGCAAACCAAAAATGAGGCAGTGGCACAAACTATTGAAATCACAATCAGTTCTGACGAGGACTTTTGTAAATGCGTGCAAACGAGACATTCCATTCGCGAAAAGATTGAAATTCAATTAAGAAGTTGCTTTGAGAAAGCCCAGGTTTACAGATTATATTTCAAATAATTAAAGATCAATCCCATATAGACTTATAATGGTCTTTTAAATTAGATGAAGTAAGACTAGAGAAACCATAATTACTAAGCTTCTATAGAATAGATTTTAATTCTGTAAGATACCTTTTGGCTTTTTCTTTCATTAAAGTGATGTGCCAATTTTCCATTGCATTCTTAACGCGAACAGACTTTTTCAATCTTGTGAGACAATAGCTTTTTAATTGTTATTAAAAAGCTATTGTCTCACAAGATACACCAGTTTTTTTGTTAATAATTTGTTACATACACATGCACAAAGACGGTAAACTCTATTTCAAATGCGAAGTTCAATCATATTATATCTATGTCAAAAATAATAACATTTTTATTTTTTAGTTATTGTTTGCAAATTGTAACACAAGACAAAATTAATGAGAAAACTCGTTTGAGATCTGATTGTAATTAGAACATCTTCAGTTACGGTTTTATTGCAAGAAATAGATAATTAATCAACATAATTTAATATTTTTTTATAAACAATGTTTTTAAATTCATAATATGGTTTTCTACTGGTTAATTTTTCGTATTTGGAATAGAGATTGCGAGAGACATAAGAATTGTTTATTGAACAACCCAGCATACACACATATTAGCTACAATATATATAACGTATGTTCAAGGAAGATCACAAGGGTGCTAGGAATAATTTTATGATTAGAACTTATTGCTGAGAATCATGGTTCAATTTGAGAAACAAATAGCAATTAAAATATGTTCGTGCATATTGAATCTTATTTCTATATATAAAATCATTAACCAAAACATCGAAGGCACACAGCGAAAAGACTTCAATATTGAACCTTAGGCCTTAGGCATTAAGCAACAAAATAATGTATGCGGAAATGTGATCCGCAGTGGTAATAAGTATAATACTTATTGTTAAAAAAATTTGGTATTAAACAAAACTATGTATTTATGTATGATTTCGGTCTGGATAATTTTTACGGATATGCGATATATCATTTAGTGGTGTCAATATACATTTGTGCAGATACTTTGGTTAATATGTCGTTTATTAAGGTCAAAAATTAACTAATTTTTTAAATTTAAAATTTAGAAGACAAAATATTAAATGACAGCCCTCATATTTGTTCAAGAGAACGAGAAAATTGCATTAAAATTAAGATTTACCGTGCATCCATCCACACCACACCGTAGTTAACTATTGTGGAGCAACTAAACTACTAACTAAACAAAATAGGGCAACAAATAATTATGGAAAAAGCGAAGAGGTCGCAAAAGTTATAAAAAAATACATCCACAAAAAGTAACTTCGGTGTGAATCCTCAATACCCAAGTAACAACGAAATGTTAAAATCGAGTAATTTTTATGTTTTTATTTTATCATTTTCACGTCGTTTGTCGTCTTTAAAATATATTTAATATCACGTGACGTATTGATGATAACTTTAATCATGTAAAACTACTTCATTGCTCATGTTTGATGATTTGAGTGACATGCAGGTAATGGTAAACGTGACGTCATCAGTAACGCCCTAAATCATTATGCAACGTATATTTAACAAAAGTCACGTGCATGACCGATAAGTATATGGTGTTTTTCTATGGAATGCTTACGTGAAAATAACATGATATTTACGGTCATATTCGACGTAATTTTGTGAAATGCTCATGTAAATTTTACGTCGAATATGACCTCATAAAGACGTCATTTTTACATTTCTTGTTAATTGGGTAGTAGCCGGCAAACCTCTTGAAGTATCGTCTGCGCTGAAAACAAATTTAAGATCTCTCTGAGCAGTAAGGTACGAAGAATGGTATATAAGTCGACCTCTCCCAACGGACCTGCGCAAAACCCGTTGAGAAGTGAGGAATGATAGTTGTTTGGTTATCGACCACTGCTTAAATATCGGCGCAAAACTTTTCGTCATATCGATAACTGTTCAAAATGTTTGCCGACATCTGTACTATGATTACATGAGTTATAAAAAGACAAGCGTAGGTGTTAAGCAACCGAGTTATTTACCATGGTCTTGCCGGTCCAGTCGAACTCGCCGTCGTCGATGTAGCCGCGGCGCTCGAACAGATCGCGGAACATACGACGCAGCTGATCGTAGTCGGGCGTCTCGAAGAAGTCCAGTCGCCGCACGTAGCGTAAGTAAGTCGCTAGCTCTTCTGGGTGGCCCTCACATAACACCTGGTGGATGCAGCTCCATTAAAATCTTTGACAGGATTCGATACATGTTAGTTGAGTGCTGTATATTACTTTAAATATTGTGACTAAGAGTACATTTTTGTGAAATCTATGTAATTTCATATGAAAGAGAATCGTAAATATACGGCATATAATATATGGAATCCATGATGCAGTATCTGCTTGGTAACTTTCGGTGATATTTTTTAGAGGGCCCTCACATAACACCTGGTGGATGCAGCTCCATTAAAATCTTTGACAGGATTCGATACATGTTAGTTGAGTGCTGTATATTACTTTAAATATTGTGACTAAGAGTACATTTTTGTGAAATCTATGTAATTTCATATGAAAGAGAATCGTAAATATACGGCATATAATATATGGAATCCATGATGCAGTATCTGCTTGGTAACTTTCGGTGATATTTTTCGTAACCCAAATCTATTTTATTATCATTACCGTATTTAAATATTTTTCCCGAAAGTCACAATTTTCAATTATCATGCATGCAATATATAACGGTAATGCAATATATACGGTCGATATTAATAGATTGTATCTATATACATATTCGAGTAGCCATTTTTTTATAGAATCTAAACTCACCTCTATCGGTGTTGCCCGCTTGGTGTCACCAATTTTTTGGTATCTTTCTTTGAGTGTATCAGCTTTTAAACCTTGCCAGGGTAAGGAACCACGTAAAAAATACATAAACATATGCCCAAGAGCCTCTAGGTCGTCGCGCCTTGATTGTTCTGAAATTATTACAAAAAAATTAGACGCATTCCTAATTGTATATTTATGTCTCTACTTATATCTTAATCGATTAAAAATGAATACATAAAGAAATATTCCGATAGTTATGACGTATAATATGACTGATAAGAATGCTATAAATTAATATTTTTATAAAGATTTTAGATGTTATTGTCGTAAGTTTGTCTATTATATTCAAGGCTCCATATTAGTGCCAATATAGAAGTAAGAATATATATTACCTTTTCCTAAATGTGTGTTTATTGACATATATCTCGCAGTCCCAGTGAGTGACTTGTGCTCCCGATATGGAATATGTTTGTTTGTCTCTAAGTCTATGTATTCTTTGGCCAAACCAAAATCTGTAAAGTATAACAATGTTATTAAGAACTACGCCACATATAACAACATAATTTTAAAAAAATCCAAAATAACTATTTCTAAACATAGCTGCATGAGCTGGTATTCATCCCTTTACACTCTCTTTATATGGAATACGTTTTGGTCAAGTATGAAACACGAGGAATATGATTTTAAACATTTTTTAGAAAATGATAAGTTAAATATTGTGGTTATTAAAATAGAACATTGGTCTAACTTACACAATTATAACAACGAGTAAAATAATTCATTGCCAGTACTAAGTTTCAACCACAAACCTCACAGAGTAAAGATATAGTTACGATGTTGCTATTACATTGTCACCTTGTACAGCTTACAATTAGAACGTCAGCTTTGTAAATGTGTAATTTACACAGCTTTTAATGTCAATCGCGATATTTAATTATTCAATGCTTTATACTTACAATAGTGAAATGAACTTTTTATTCTTCATAATATTACTTATATTTAAATCATTATTAACAGTAGCTATATAAGCATTTGTATAATTAAAAACAATATATAATATTTTTAGCAAAATAAGATTTCTACATCTGTCATTCAATTGTTAAAATGTAATCACTCGCGGTGTGAAATGATTTGGCGACGAATATTTTATCAATGTACGGTTCGCTGAAAGTTCCAAAAAGTCCTTCCTTCAAATACTACTTGAAATATTTTACTACTATAGGACTGTAGGGTTGGTTTCCAGTTTCATTTATTCTACATAAAGCGTAACAGACTATAGCAGGTACTAGATTACCAGTATCAGTACCAATGTACCGGTACCAGTATTAGATAGAGGCCCCATGTCTAGCTAATATGTGATAATCGCGAATTCTTTATAACAGAATCTTTGTCAACATAAGCATAATGTTTATTATAATTAATATCTATATTTTTGCCGTTTAAAATTAGCACACTTACCAATGATGTGAATGATTTTTTCTCTTTTAGTTGCAGTTCTACCTATTAAAAAATTCTCCGGTTTCACGTCCCGGTATATTAGGTGTCTTGTGTGGACATATTCGATACGGTGCAACTGAAAAATACAATTAAAAAGTAAGCTAATTTATTTAATTGTGGGTAAGAATCACATTAACGACGTTTCATTGATTTCCGATTTATACGTGTATTTAGTACAAATGAACAGAATCAATATCACAATGTACTTTTCGTGACTTATGATTTTACGTAATAGAATAGAAATCAGAATAGAATGATCAAAGTGGAAGTGTTAGTACTTTCATAAATTCCATATATGTATATTTTCACTTGTATTCTTAATTTTATAAAAACAGCGTAGACTAGCAATTTGTTATGAACATAATGTGACGATTTCATCAGATTATAATTTTATTTTTGTATGGGTAGGTTTGTCAGACTTAAGATAGCTTTATCAATAATTTTTACGTGATAGTGTTAAATTCTATACATTACACGTCACATTTACCCTGCATACCAACAGTGAGAGTAAACGTATGTCAGTGTAAATAAATAGAATTCGAGATAAGATTACGAAATCAATTAAATATTCACTTTGTTACACCGCCGCTTCTAACAATCTCGTGATTTTTCTGAGCTCAAAGAAATGTTTATATCTTATTATAACAGGTAACTCTAACTTCAAATAGATCTTTCTCAAACTATTTTACCGTAAGCCTTGTTTAATAAGGTTGTATGAGAACTAAACTGGTAAGTGTGGTTTAAGTAGAGTTTGCGGCATAACTGTCCCAACAAATCGATAAGTGATGAACTATCTAAAGTGAGGGGTTTTGTTCACGATCAAGTACACGAACTTAGATTACTGGCGAATCTAGTTTTGTATCTAGAGTAACGTAAGTAACTGTGTCAATCGATAGCATCACATGACATGTGTTTCATATAAAAAATATGTCTTGATAATAAAGTTGTGAATTAGATGGTCGATTTTTTATTTGCAATACCAATTAAATATTACATTCTAAGCAATCTAGAATAGAATAGAATATATCTAGTTTAAATTATTTTAAAAAATATCGTCGTAACTACTCACCAACTGCATAGCGATCATTAATACAGTCTTTAAAGAGAATCGGCGGCCGCAGAGGTCGAAGAGATCCTCCAGCGACGGGCCCAGGAGTTCCATCACCAATGCATTGTATTTACCGCACGGACCGAAGTAGTACACCTCCGGTATGCCCTCGGCTGTTGACGGCGCTATAGGATCAAGGACCAGGATGGGGAGGGGACGGAGAAACACCATAAAGTTTAGTACTTACATATACAAGCCAAGCATTGCTCTCGCTCGCACCATCTAGACACAACACTGCACCCGATATTTGACGTGACGCGCGAGAGCATTGCTACTTGAGAAAACAAAATAGGACGAGATAACCAGCTTATCTTGGACTTATCTACAACTTAAGTATTCCCATTTAATCTCAAATCCGATTGTAATTGTTTAAACTTATGTATGCATTCAATACCGCGCTAATGAAAAATCGAAAGTGCTTACAATAGGGATGTTGAGTACAAGTAAAAATTTAGGTTATTCGCATTTATATTATTCGTATATTTCTTTCGTTACTTAATCACGTTTTCGTTACGTTCGTTAATTTATACTATGACGAAATATTAAAAAATTGAGAAATAAATATTAACAATTCAATAAAAACATTAAAACAAAGAGTTAAAATGAATAAATAACAAATATACAAATTTTGTCCATTCGCCGATATATTTTAGTAGTAACTTGTCGTCGGACTGTGGAGTCACACGTAAGGAGCATTTTTGGAGGCGATTGTATTCCTCTAACAATCGATATATCTTCGAAAATATTGAGTACAGATATACGGTTGCTGTTTCGACAATATTTCCTTGTTATTGACATACTATATATATTTATATTAATAAAAAAATATATTGTCAAACACCCTGTTGTAATATACCGATTAGAATTCGATTACGATAGCGAATTTCGTCGTTATTTGTCCAATTGTTAGCCGAGATACGGAGGCTATCGCGCTGGTATTAAACCACAATGGTCGGCCCAACGACGACCATGACCACGGCGTGTTACCCTCGGCGACATTCAATATCGGTTACGGTGTTGTGCCGAAATACAATCTCAGTATCTACTAATCTGTTCTGCACTTACAAGTTGCATTGCGATCATAAGGACCGTCTTGAGCCTGAACCTTCGGCCGCAATGGACGAATAGGTCTTCGAGCGAGGGCCCTAACAACTCCATGACCATAGCGTTGTAGCGGCCGCCACACGTACCCAAGTAGTACACTTTTGGTACTCCCTCTGGGCAAACTTTACAATCAGTTTAATATTTTAAAGATATCTTATGTAAAATTTAAAATTTTTACTACCGCAATTTCGGGAAACTCTTTTTTTCTTAAAGAACTAATAATTTTATAAGTTGAAAATTACGAAAGTTATATAATTACCCTTACTTATGTAATTAATAATAAGACGAAATTGAAAAAAGGATTTTTCGCGTAATGATTGAAAACATATATCCTTTTCCTGTTGAATTAGGGAGAAAGAGACGTATTACATTTTCACAAAAGCTATCACCGTCATAGGAGTCTTAAAAATCGCTAATAAACACTACGTGTCCAACAATAATAATTTGTGAATAGGCGCGATAGACCATAAAGTGAATGAAACGTTTACTGACCTCATATAAAAAGGTAAAAAAAAATGTTTTTGGATTTGCCGTGTAAAAGTTTATAGTTTAGATATGTCTATAATAATCAAATCGCTTAAGTGACCGACAATCGTCTGAACAACATAAGCCAATAAATGAACACGTGTAACGCACGAACGTTTTGGTCATTAGTTTATATGCCTCATACACTTTTTGAAAGCACTAATGATAATATTGTCTGTTATATTATGACAGGTATTGTGCAGTGCTTCAGGCTAATAACATAGATGACATGATAGAAAATCATGAATTGATATTCATTTGAATTACGATCTACCTTCAAGTGTTTTGGAAATACATCAGAAATTCATTGAATAAGTAAAAACTTATCAAAGAATTTTTTCTATGTAAGTATTTACACTCATATTTAAAAACCGAATCAAATTGCTAGTTTCAAATGAATTAGTTGACCTACTTAGAAGTTGCTGTAAGTTTTATTTTTAATTTAAAACTAAGTATATTCGATAAATTTAAACTGACCTAAACAACGTATTTAACATCTAAACTAAATAAAAGATTCTCGGAGTAGCTCAAAGATTCAAGTCTGTAAATATAGTAAAACAGTATTTTCTTGGTCTACGACTATATTATCCGCGAATTACTAGTCACAGCGTAATTGTAATTGCATAAACAACAATAAAAATTTCAAATGATCAAAACCAGATTCTTAACCTTAAGTTAAGATTCTTATTCAACAAAGATATGTAAACCTTTCGATCCCAGCGAAATTAAAAACATTGTCACTCTTTTTTCCAAGAAATGATATATATGTTTTTAGATAATAGTAGAACAAAAGGTTCACATCCGGTTGATGTAGAGCAAAAAATAATAGTTTCACAAAAAAGATTTTATGTGTTCGTACATGATTAAAAATTTAATTGGCTATGTTTTATTCATTTAGTGGTGCAAGGGAATATTGTTCACTGGACAATAACCAAGTCTGAATGATACAGTTACAAGATATTCTCGACGATCGCCTAAGCATATAATTAGTTTAAACGTACCATGCGTGCCTAGTAACTTGTAAAATCGGTACTCAAGATGCAGCTGCGGCGCCTTCGATTTCATCGGCTCCATCTTGATGGCTACATGTTCGTTGTTGTAGAGATTTTTTCCTGTAATTAAAAACAAACAACGTCAAATAACTGTACAAGCGCCGTTAAGAGACAACCAGGAAAACTTCCTAATACTGTGGAAGCAACTGGATATCTGCCCACACACAAGAATACACATTATAGATATTAAATAATCTGGTTGAATCTGAGAAGCAAGAAATATAAATTAATAATGCTTATTGATATAATAATTACTTTTCATTAGAATAACATATTTAAATTTCTTACCGATAAACAGAAAAAACGGCCAGTGAAGTAGTGTATAATATTATAGCTAATGATGGGATGTGATTGTGATGTCTCAGGACATTAAATAAATGACCGCTTTATACAAAAATGAGGAAAATCTGTCTATTAAGAAACAAAAAACAAAGTGCTGTCTACTTGTAATCCTATAGGTATATTTCTTATTAATCAACAGTGGGTTGTAAAAAGTTTGTTACATTTTGTTGAACAAAGATGAATCAGAGTCAGACAGTCTTCAAATTTCTCCGAAAAGCGTACAACGTTAGTCACATCCTACATAAAAATACATAATAATTCGCAGTAAAATTGAAATATCCAAGCTATTGTTGTTAAAAAATTCAGGGTTACAAGAGTTCTAACTACAGCAAATATTATTTACCAGGTTTAATAAATCAGGCTTTCACTTTCAACGGATTGGTACTAAAAGAAAATAATTTGGAAACTTAAGACATAAACGCTTGTGAATTTGTATCACAGTACTTTCAAACTATTTTAAGTGCACTTATTCACGAACACGATTGACAACCCTACGCAAGTCGACATTCAGAATATTTGCCGCCTTTTCTTGTGAAGTATGTAAATCATTTACATTGTACGAACCTCATGGCGACGCAAACAATAGCTTGCCTATTAATGGTCATCTTGACTGAGAAAGGCCTTTGCCCATTAGAAGGTGAATAATATTAATAATAAAGGGATCAATTAAGCTATTTTGGAGACACCAGGTGTACTCCCTGTCCATCGGATTTAAAAACTCAAGAGTTCTGTTAAGGAGGATCTTCCTATACTCAGAGGTCGTACGAGGATTCTAATAGAATTTTCCCATTAAAAACCGCTACTTGAGACAAAGGCTTCTCCGTTCCGTAATTAAATTCGAAACATTTTATATACCTCTATACTACTCGTCCTCGCTTTGTAGAAAATCCACTATATGGTAGAATTCAAATGCAAGGTCACATACTGTACGATTTCAGAGGAAATTCCTCCCTTGAACTTTCAACTTGAAAAAAGCTTTCTATTAAGATTTCGCTAAGGCAGCATGGGTTTCAAGGGGTGTGAATAATATGAATTCACAATTTTATTAATCATTATTCACAATATAAATATGTATAATTATTTAATATACATAATTATGTATAACTTCTTTCCTACAATTGTTAATTTTAACTAATTAAACATTTTAATTAAGATATATAAATGTGTATACAACGTGATACACACACGTGTGTATGCCTCTACAACTGCAACCACATCCGATGTTTTATCGATAAGGCTTCGCAAATCCAATGTACAAGTACCACACCATTGTTCAATATACTTAATATACTTCTGGAGACACATGCCACCACTGGCATATAAGTAATTAGTTAGTTTTACACATTCTTATTAGCAGCCATGGGGCATACTGATAATGATAATACTAATACATTAAGATAATACTGATACATTAAGTATCAAATCCAAAAATAAGCTTAACTATTGACTTTTACTTGGAACACCAGTCATAATGCAGCAACCGAACTCAAGGTCTGTTATATAAAACGATGGGTTTATTCTTAGCGTTCAACAATATTCTACTGTACCGCCTCCTACTTAAACTAACTGAGACAGCATTACAACATTTAAGTTAAATTCACTAAAAAATCATATTTATTTCCGCCATGCCATATCCAATTCCGTTATGACTGATCCGACATCCAATCTTGAACTTTAATTGAACTCTCGAGGGAAGGTCACTAGCGAAATCAACTGCTAAATGTAGCTAACGGTAAACTGTATTACGATCCCTACAAATTATTAGTGAAATTGCACTTCGAGCGATTTGTAAAAAACATTTAAAAGCGATTTCTTATTACGGATTTGTAAATGAAATAATAAAGGTTTAATTTCTCCTTAAGCGCTCCCGGTACAGCCTCAGTGGTTAATAAACCATTTTATCTTGAGGATTCTGTTGATGATGCATTTTAGCTCAACATTCAATCGTAAGTCAAATTCGTAGACACTTTTCAAAGTTATTGATTGACCAAATGACATTCAATTAATTTTAACTATTAAACCGGGTCGCTTGATATCGCCTTTACGTGAAGCCATCTTAATTGAAATGTTCAAAGTAAAGCGATAATTACGCACCCAAAGAAATAACAATTAGTTCCTATGAAGTGTAAATTTAAAAGTGATACAAAAAATGTTATTTGAATAAAAGTTCATTGATGTCTAACCAGTAAAATTTCTAGAGACGGTAAAAATTACATAGTTAAAATGGTTACTACTGTTGTATGTAATTTAGGGACTATTACAATAGGGTGTATAGTCCATATTAATGTAAACTATCGTTGACAACTAATAAATTATAATATTAAAAAGTAAATATAGCATCCATGTTTAGTTGCAGGGTTGCTTAAAATAATTTGCAATACTCCTACATTCATTTTAAATTTAAACGAGTAAAGCAATAGAGAAAAGACCGGTATAGATGCACCATTCTATCATTTTTTAATCAATTTGGGAGCAAAGTTTTCGATTGTCATACAAGATTCCCTTTCATGATTCAGAACCTCTTAATTGAAGCTTGTCTTTTCAATTGGCACATCATAAAGAAATTTAAGTAATGTAATGTAATTTTTATTGTCTTTCAGCACTTTCATACAACGTTAAAAAATTGATGTAAGTTTAAATCGAATAATCGTCTCAATCGTTTTTATGTTTAGCTGTAATGTTTATATACAGTAGTTTTTAATACATCACAATTTGTCTTTTCATACGATACGACATTTGAACGCAAACACGATCGAGACAGAGCAATTCTAAGGAAACTTACGCTGACGGTATATCGTTTTATCATCAACGTTCAAGGCGTCTACTATCTCTGGTGTAAGATGTATACTTCTTCCGGTTTGTTATTCAATTCCAGGTTTAGATAATTTTTTTTGGAACATTAAAACGAATTTGTTAGTTCGTGTTAGTTATATTAGAGGCGCAGCGTTTTTGCCACTAAAATGACGAAACTAAATATTCAATATATATTAATGAATATTAATAAAAACTAATATTAATAAACAACACCTTATTAAAAACAAAAATTTCAAATTGTCAATAAATGTATTTTGGTCTTAATTTACTTGAGGAGCGTATGAGAACTATATGTGAGTCACCATGCATGAGCATCACATAACGATGTCGGTATTCCCCTTCCTTTCAAACTCTATTTCAATTTGAGTTAGTTTTGTAAATTGCAGTAACATTTTCATTCACAATCAAATATCTATATCAGTTTCTATAGTTTGCAAATTTTAGTCTTGTTATTAAATAAAATTTACTGTTACAGGAGCAATTAAAAAAATGAAATTTATCATAGTAATTCAAGACTTACGTATTAGCATAAATGAAACATTGACATCATAAATTTGAATAACATTTTATTTCATTTCATTCGATACGGTATGATATCGATTGTTGTTACCGTGAACCTTTAAAGTTAAACAAAACAATCCTGACAGTGATTGGTCACTTATTTTAATAAGTCCAATAATCGTAAGTGAATAAAATCTAAATGGCACGTTTGAATACAATTTGATAACTTTCTAGTGGTTGATAAGGAAAGTCAATATATAAACATGCTATATTCGTCATACGTTTTAGCTGTAAAATTTATTTACCTAAATTACGAATGGGGTACATATTATGATAGCCTCTATAAAATTTTACCTCCGAGGGGCAAGAAAGTAGATTTTGGGGCCTTTTCCACGTTATATAATAATTATTATCAGAATTGTAGTGACTAGCGATATAATAAGGCTACTAATAACTCAAACAGTTATCACGTCTTAGATAAATATATAATTGCTTTCGATGACGTACTATTTAATTTAGATAGGAAAACTGAATAGTCAGACGAATTCTTTAGCGGAAAGAGTATTGCAGACAATAGTTTGGAAAGCTGGCCAATATATAATGTACAGGCTTAATCACCTCACGCACGTGCGCGGCCAATAATGTTATTTTCAGTGACGCTAGGCTGAATCCAATTCTCATCCGCACGCAGCCATATAATCTTTAACCTCGACAATTCGTCAAAATGAAACCCTACGGCTCATGCAATAAGGCTTTCCTAGAGGTCACTCATATAAATACAACAACTATCACAAGCCATACTCATCAAACAACTAAAATTATCAATTGTCATTGTCTTGTTTTGACAGCTCAGAGTAGTTCAACAAGAATCGTTTTAAAATATACTTTTGGGAAATTGTCGTCAAGAAAATGACTCATAGCATCCTATTATATCAGGGTTCTTTGTTGTAACCTTAGCTTTTACCCGTTATGTGGAGATTGTTTATCTATAATAAAAATAAAATAATTATAGCAATTTTACATATAACACACATACACACACACTAATTTCACATATGGACTCCTTTACTGCTTATCATCAGTTGGTGTCGAGTCATTTGTTGAGCTTTTTATAAATAAAACAGTAGATTGAGATGATACCGTTGGGTTTAAAAAAATATTGCGTATATAAGTTTTTTTAAATTTAACTATGTGAATATTAAATTATTGTGATTTGTAATGGGTCCCAAAGCTTATGCTTGTAACGATGTGGCTTCTTTCGGTCCATCGATTTATAATTGTTGGCTGTTTTTATTAAGACAAACATTTAAAAATTGTACATTTTTAATTGACGTCTGTCAAGTCAAGATCACCACCGAACCCACATCTGTCACAAACCAAGAAGGCACACGGTGACAACTGGCGCTCAAATGCAAACATAAGCAAACTCTCCCTTCGTCATATGAGATTCTTCGTTTTAAGTGATTCCTCATCGTACGAGTTTATTAAGTACATGAGATTCAACACGCTGATTACAAGATTCTTCAAGTTCTTGATAAAGAAGAACGTTAAAAGAAGACAAGAATACAAGATTCTTCAAATTCCAGATCTTACATGCTAAGTAAAAATCGTTACATGCTAAGTAAATAGATTAGCATAATTTAACCTTACGTAAAATTGATTTCATGCAAAAAAGCATCAGGGAAAATCTCTGAATAATTTTCACTACCTACATCACATAATGCGCCTACAGCCAGCTATTAAAATGCAAACGACGATGTCAAATTGGTGAATTCATATTGTGTATGGCTATGGTTTTCTACACCTCATTAGCCAGTATACCGAAAATCATCCACAGTTTTTGATGGCAACTTATGAATATTCTTATTAATTCTTTGCTATACTGTATTGTGTGACCGATACGTGATGTCAATTATAATACATATTCTGGTTTTAAAGAAATATTTTCTTCTTCAAACTTATTAGTCGGTATATTTATGCTAAGATATAATATTATATTTCTTATTAACACTTTAAAGAACTTAACTTATAACTACGCAATACAAACACAGACTGCTTTCTTATGACTACTTTAGACGGGACGGAAATCTCATTTCATAAAGTTTATGGTTCAGTCTTCAGTTAAATATAAACACATGCCGCTAAATCTAAAAGTATTTTAAATTTGTTATTCCACAATAGAGGTCAAATGAAAATAATATTGTGATTTCGTTCTATATAAACATGTCGAGAAGGTGGTAGTGTTATCGTCTGCACTTATCGTACAGGTTTCTTATTCGATTGACAACTCAATTTACGTAATTATAAGATCTCAAAAAAACCGTCACGAACACAAAAGTTATAAAAAATAAGTACCTACAATGGTAAAAAATGTTTTTATTTTCAAAATAGAAATAAGTAAATGAATATACTTTTACGACGCAAGGATATATCATACGACAATTTTTATTTACTTTCTTGCTTTTAATGTTAGAAAAACCCTTCATGAAAACCCTGGGGCGCAGTATACCAACTTAAAGACTATCTCGGATGAGATAAGCCAAAAACGTGCGTGCAACAATGAAAGCGATCGCATCGTGTGCACCTTCGGCCGTTTCCAACCTCTATTCCTCCGAAAGGTTTCGCCAAGACACCTTGGATACTCTACACGCCTGGTGCAGTTGCAGAGTGTATTTTAAGTTACGGGACATATATCGTCACGCACCGCCTCTGACTACAGCTGGTATAACTTAAACTGTAAGGCTTGGTTCAAAACTATAAAATGAAAAATTTAAAGTGTGGCTAGCTTGGCACTTGATACCTAAACGAGATATCGAAGGTCTCAGATAAGATCTGCTATTACAACTTCAACAACAATACAACTTCAATACAACCTCGCTGTCTGCGAAGCCCGCCACGGTGCGCTCGCTTTATTGTTTGACTTTAATATAAGTAAAATATTATGATATCATTTTTTTCAATATTTCAATTATTTGTTCCCACTAAAATTATCTAAAAAGGATTGGCATTAGATGTATGGATTTATATTTGGATTGATGGACATCATTAAATAACCTGTGACTTGGCGTCATTCTATCAATTTCTATTTTAAGTATAATTAAACGGAAGCATTGATAACTTTATTTAATTCTTTCACGTTACTCTTCTTGAGAGTATCAGAAGTGCTCGCAGGTTAAAATCCTTTAAAACTCAAGTGTCATTTAATTTCCATCCCAACATAAGTTTCCTTCTGTTTTGTCCATGGAGTTGTATGAATGAAATACTTCGTTTTGTATTAATTCTGCACCCAATTAATGGTAAGTCTTGTTTAATCACTTATTTATAGTTACCTGGAAGAGTCGCTTTTTGTACTATGTATGTTCATTTACTTCTGTATATTTTTTGTGTGCAAAAAAGTTTTTATTATTCTAAGCTAAAATAGCCATCAAATATTTTTTTACAAGCAGGCACAGCTTAAACTTGCACATTCGTATCTACTACCGAACCAAAGATATGCTTTCAGAATAACTTTCTAATTTCTTGTCATGTTTTTAACTTGCAGGAAGCCTTCACTATTGTTGTTAAATATCGTGCACAAGTAACCAATTTATTTTTGTTCAGAGATCTAAAGGAATCTCTTAGCCACGCAATTAAACTTATAAATTTTATACTCTTGTACACAAAGTTGTATGTTTGTTTGCTTGGATTAAAGTTAAGTAGATTCCTTAACCTACTTTGAAAATAGGTAGTTATTTATCGTCTTTAAATGCAGATACAATTTATGGTCACTTTTGAAGATACTGACCCGTCTACATTATTAGAAAGGATATTAGGGATAATTGGTTCTATCCCTAGTAACTATATGATAATCTACTTGTTGTCATCTGTCACAACAATATTCATTATTTGGCATAAGTTAATAATGAATATTTCTAGCATAAAAACGACAGGTGATTAGTAAATGGCTAGATATGTAATTGAAAGTTATTTTAAAGAGTTATATGGAAACACATTATTTTAAATTCTCAGTCTTTATACTACATTCAAAATTTGTGTTACGTTCTAAATTTTGCATGTAAGCAATAAATATTATTTATTTGGACATCCCAATATTTAATATAGATCTAAAAATTAACAAATCACAGGTTTTTAGTTTATGAATATATAGTCCGTGGTTACACCGACAATACTAGTAAATTAATTTATTATCTCTCACGGTAATCTTTCTTCCACCCACATTATATGTACCCACACGTATAATGGATCTAGACCTGACCATTCATTAAGGTCTAGTCCTCAATTAAAAAAAACTATAGGAAGAATAAACGTTAGGGCAATATAAGTTACAGTCTAATCAGACAATATTTATATTATTTTCAAGATATGACATTAGCCGAAAATGCAAAGAATAAATACTTATTACGTTGTTTCCCTCTCGACAGGTATATTCACTCTACAGTAGAAAAAAGCCAGCATTGTTTACTTCGAAAAATCAATTTGATAATCGAACCGTGCGATCTAGATCGCCTCTTCTTTCGATCGTAGTTCAATAGTAAGGTTTATGGTAATAGCTTATATCTGTAGTATAAACATCAATTTACAACATTTAATTCGCGATGAGAGCTTAATGCCCAAAAGAATCTTCCAACGTCGACACCAAGGAACTAGGTTGTGCTCTATTAGCACAGCTGTCGAGGTAAATTTATCCAGTTTGAAAAATGTACAGGGACATTTTGTATAGTTATTGCACAACATTTAAATGAGTAATGAAAACAGTAAAAATAACATTAGGGTCGGTAGTGTTTTACAATTATGAGTACTAATCGATACGAAATCTTTTATTCTAATGCTAAAACACATTACTTGTGACTAGGGGTATAGTAATAGCACAACAAGGAACTCATTATGTATACATGAAGGCAATTAATATTTGCTAGTAGATAGATACATTCATTTGTTGATGGCCGTGATTTGTTATATCAAGAATGTTTATTAAAATCCAATTATAAATGACACTATATTTGTTATATTATATCGAAAAAACAAAAATAGAATAACGCCATTAAAATAGGGGATTTCTTGTGGAATAGTTTTCGCATTCTTTCTACGTCTTATTTATAAAAAGGTAATAGTGTTTATTAGAGTACATGAATGGATAAATTTTTAGTGGGAGATTCTATACTTTAAGGAGATGCGAATTCGCGGTCAACAAACTATAAAATTTAAAAGGTAAAATTAGCAAGACAGTCTACTTTATTATCAAGAAAAATAAACAAACCACAAAGTATTGACCTACATATTATTCTTTATAGACAATAGAATGACAATTACTGAAACAGCTGGCTCGCTTTTGTGATTATTTTAAGTCATAATAAAAATTGAACCTAACTTTTGTGATTTACACACACCGATACACAAAATGGTACGGGGTACGAGACTACCGGGCTTTCAAGAACAACAAAAGACGAATTTGGAACGCCGGTTACATGAGAACAACGATAGTTCTTACCGAAATACCTCCAGTAAACTTAAATATCTCTTCAAAAATATCTCTTCAAGTGGAAAAATCTGTGCAAATTATTGAAATTTGTTTTAAGCTGTGATATAATGAAATCATTATTTCATTTGTAAATGTTAAGCTATTGTTTTGTCCAATGTGATATTCGATAAAACTATACTGCAGAAGAGTAAAAATATAGATTTAAAATATCTCGAAAATCTCTTTTGGTGTACTTATATCTTCATTGTATCGTTATGTTATAACCGTCTCGTTGGTACATGCGTTCAGCTGTCAAATCCATAAATGAAAAGTTGTCTCCAATACTTTAGAATAGATGAGCTGCCATGTTTTCAAGTTTCATAAGATTTGACAGCTGAACGCAAATAAAATCGAGTGGGTTCAATTCGATCGAAACTAACATACTTTTCATGCATTCCAAATCGTCTCGAATTCGAACTTTAATCGAGTTCTTATACAGTTCAGCTATTCTGAAAATCTCGAGTTCGACGTTTCTCGAGGGAAAGCCACTCGAATTGCGTCGAATGGTTGGCATCGGTCGAGTCGTAGATTTCGAATTTGTACCATCATAAATAAATCTCTAATCTATGTTCATTAACGTCAAAAAGGAGTAGTGCCCACATATAGAACTACCATACGCATTAAATATTTGGTGTCATCTTTGGTTTTTTTTTGTTTAAATGATAGGTAGGTATTCATATTTGAACAAAGCTTCCTAAATGCACCATTTTATAACGTAACGTAAAAATAAAAAATTATAAATAATACCGTTTTATTTTCCAAATTTATTTTACGAGCGAGTAACATCAGACGTCTAACGTAGACTTCAGTTGAGTCCAGTAAGCAGTGAATAAAATAGGAATTATAAAATAACCTTAAAAAATTATTTATATCAAATTGTTGAAAATATATAACATTTCAAAATATTTCAAATTGTCTGTATGTGGTAGCTGCAACCTTTTTAAATCTGATCGATCCGATCTACTCCTGATCGAACGTGTGAAGCGCAATGCATGATTATACGCTCAATGGCAGGCAACATTGTACACAAAAATGTCAAAAATAGGAAGTTCAGAAAAGCAATCTCAATTTACGAGAAAATATGCTCAAAAAGGTATTCGACTACTTAACTCGAATTGGACATATTTTCGAAAATACCAAGAAATTTGCATCTGCAAATTTAGTAGTGTGTAGTGTTTTGGTGGTATTTTAAAGTGGGATTCAACCTGTGAATAATGTGGCTAATTTGCTTAAGGTTGTTTGTTTTAAATATTTGTCAGTAAACTTTGTAAATTGTTAAAATTACTGTTATGAATATAATATGCAATGAGTTGTTGTACGAAATAAACTATTGAGTTTAATTTTTAGTTGTCTTTATTAAATTCGATAAATTTTACAAGCCGTTAGTGATATTATAGGTGTATGTCAAAAATTTACCTAAATTTTTTGTTTTTATTAATATGTCCAACGGAGGCCATACAAGTGTTTGGGTTATTGTAAAATAAAGTTTGTAACTCACCGAGCCTAAGTTCGCCGAAGTTGCCGCAGCCGATTTTCTTGCCGACCCTGAAGTTAGGGCCGACCATGAGTACCCCCGAGGACGAGGTGACGGAGTGCCGCGACGTGTGCATCGCGCTGCTTCCGCCCACGCCGCGCCCGCCCACCGCGCCAGTTGCGCTGCAATGTGTTCACACCTTTATAAAGTATTCTGTACTGAATTGCCCAATACAGAAAGCATATGTGTGAGATCTTTTTTCCGTCGCAGTAACTTTTAAGAAGTTTTTACAAAGTGGTCAATAAGATTGAAATACATCCCATTTAACATGGAACAACGGTTCCTCTACCTACGCTTTGTTACCACCATTCATTCCTATTTTGATGCACTATGTTAACAAAACAGCAATGTTTGAAATTGGACATGAGGGGTCCTCCTTGGTTTTATGCTTGGTCCAACCAAGGTCATGCAATTTAATGAGTTACAAATAAGTTGACCTTATATGCAAACCCCGTTAACATGAACAATACACTAAATAATAATTTTTATTCCTCAGATTCACCAACTATCTTTAGGGAAACTTACTTTTCTCAAAGTTATTTCTTTATTCATTATTTTTTTGGACGTTTTATGAAAATAAAGGAAGATAAAAGTTAACCAATTTCCAACTGCCGGAACACAATAATATTGTTAACAATAAATAATAAAAAATGAAGGCAAAATTAGGTTTATCCTAGTAACTAGCCAGGTAGACTAAAATAAAGCCCTATCACTAACCAAACTGAGTAGAAACACTGGGAATTAAGGACCTGACCTCTTGATCTGAAGTAGGTGGTCTAAGCCGCTAGACCACAGAAGCGGTCTAATGTTCTTCGATGTGAAAGCAGTGTAGCTAAAGGTAGTTAGCATAGACGAATTCCACGAATACAATTTACAGCTGTCATAGCCTTTATTGATCATATCATAGACTGAAAAGGATCTCTGTAGGAATACCTACATACCATGTAATAACATGTATGGGAATAAAACTGATTTAAGAGACACACTCTTAGTTGAAATGAGAGCTAATTAGTGTTGAATACTCTTGAAATCATTCTTATTTTAAGTGAAAGCTTTAACGTGTTCAATATTTTGAACATATAGAATGACCTTATCGTCATTTGATCATGATTGTTAACCAGAATAAAAATTAAAATCCAAATCCAAATCGTATGCGCAAGATTTTTATTACCGAAGCGAAGGTCACCTTCACGCGTTCCTCTAAGAACATACACTTTTCAGTGTCACATTTAGAGCGATGGGTCAAAGTGAGACAACATGAAAGGATAGGCTTTGTTTTATTAAAATTTTAATAAATCCTAACATGATTATTTGTATTTATTTAGTTTGGGTGCTCCTTTTTTTGTATCCAATGCTGTAATAGCGGTGTCCGTATTTTTGTCGTCTGCATATAGGTAGGTGCAGGTCAATGAATCCAAAATATATACTTACATATAATTAATTCAAGACAATGACGACATCGGAACTGCATAGAGCACACCTTTTTCACGCATGATTTAACATCAAATATATTATAATCAGTATTAAATTACTTGCATAATGCGTTATTGGATTAACTCATTTGGAATTAGAAGTTGGAATTATTTACGGCTTTATTCCTATATAACATAGTTTACCTCATAAGAGACTGGCAACGCTTATCACCAGATGGTGAGGAGTCATTTGCCGAAAATTATAACTAACTTTCGCCAGTTGATTGATCAAATCTTGGAATATTTATCTCCGCCGTGTGGACGATGCTCGTTAAGCCGTTAATCCCAGTTGCAACTGGGTGCTATGGCTGTGGTGCTATGGCCTATCTTCATGTCATTATGCGTACCACTACCGGGCACAGGTTCTCCAATGCGGCTTGATGGTGAAAGTTGATGCCGTTATCACCAAGACCACGGTGGAAGTGATTTGTTATTATTTAGCAAACGCTCGAACTATAAAGCCATCGCGATCCTCTTTAGTTTCACCTTTATATGAAGGCCTGCATGATAGTAATAGAAAGTATATAAGCTATTGATGTTAATTTAATAAACTGTATCTGTGGTAATTCTTTGTTTCTTATGGTTTATTGTAATTGCGTTGGTTGTAAGTTTAAAAATAGCAACTAAATATAGAAACAAATCAAAGGCTGAAGGCAGTTATTATTAATTAAGACTGTTGTGTATCTATTAGACGGCTCATCATGTCTTTAATAAGTAACCACATTTGAGCTATTATTAGCAGTTTAAGACCTTCTAAATACCTAATAATAGCTCAAACATGGTACCTATACTGTAATATAATAAATAAGTAATATTAACTGAGTTCTTTGAATTAGTAAGTGATCATTATAAATACCTTTCATATTATTTTATATTCATTTCTTTATACACATTAAGGAATGTACATGTAATCCAATTTCCAAGAACCTAGTACCAAATCTTATTCCTTTGGCGAAGAAAAGTGAAGCATAATTAAAATCACACTATTTTATGAATTCAATGTAATTAAATACTGTGGAAAGATATATGTGGACTTTATATGTTATATGCTATCTTTGCAGATGGACTACACTGCTGCTTACCTTCAAGCAGAGTCGCGTCATTTGCTGCGCTTTTCAAAAACTAAAAAAGTAATGTGTATGCAACCCTGCATGACGCAAAAAATATGAATTATATATTTTCTTTAAAACATAATTTGCTTATACATATCTTAAGCACCTTACAGTATTTATTTTAAAATAAAATGTTACAGTTCAGCAGCTAAAAAAATTAGCTAGCCGATTACTATAAATTAATATATAGTTTTAAGATAGTATTTAGTTTCATTTAAAAAATATATTAAAAATTTTAATAAAGAAAATTTATTTTAAAAGAAAACACAGTAAGTGTAATAAAAAAAAAATGACAATGTATGATGCATATGTAGGGTTTGAATATGTTCATAGTTCCCATCTAAATGAACACTGCTTGTGAATCATACTACCGTTATTGGCATTGAGTTTAAAAGTGAAAGTTATGCACTGCACCAGTCTTAGCATGAAATAAGACAATTACCTATCTATCCAAATAATACCCAAACATGTTAATCCACATTTTATTAATGTAATTACTAAATGTTCTTGAGTCATGTTTAATTAGTTACAATTTATGATTGAAGAAACAATTTTAGGATAGTGAAGTACTTACAATGATTAAGACCAATATCAATGTGGTGATAGTTTTCAGTTCCATAATGTACCTGATTTTGTGGATAAAACCTTAGAAAATATAAAATTGAATTTATTTTTTGTGTCATTTCAATATTTCAACTAGTTCCATATATATTATTTAAGACATTTTTAAAATATGAAAACAACTTGTGTCTGATTGCCTTCTACCTGTCATAAATATGAATGTAGAGCACAGATAGTAGTAGCAAATGACATGTAAATTAACAAAATAATAAGAATAAAAAAGTAGGTAAACTGACCGAGACTGGCTTGTCGACCAAGTCGACCCATAAAATATCATAAAAATAATCAGGAAACAAGTTCTGCAGAAAGTGTGAAGCCTCACTTAAAACTCAAATCTTGAAAAGGAGTTCAATATATAAATAAGATCTAAGAATTGGATTTAAGGGTGTTTATAAAAATACTATTTTAAGACTTTTGATCTCAAATGTTATGCTTTCAAAGTATCAGATGAAAATAAAAATGCAGATAAATCAATTAATTTCCAATATTGCATAGCAGCGAAATAGTAAATAACAGGTGAAACTGTCTACAGAAACAGCCAAAATAAAAGGTTTAACCTATAAATATACCTAATAAATATAAAATTATTTTAGGTTATGTTATGAAGATTTATTGAGTAATATAATAAGTGTAAGATACTTACAATTTTCTATGCATCATTAATCTTATTCATGAGGTTGAGGATTTTTAAACTATACAGAATCATGAAATTTATCTCACACCAAAATAATAAAAACTACTTGTCAATTTCACATGACTGACAGTCCAAAGTACACTTGATTTTCAAAATAAATGTAATTATCAATTTAATGATCACTACCTCTCAATGGAAAATAACAACAAGAGATGTCAAAAATTAAAATAGTTCAAATCAAGTTGTATAAAATAAATAAATGCTACTGGAGTTAAGAATAACTGGGTGAACTCTATCTTTAGTTTTTATTAAGAAGTGTTATCAAGAGGACACTAGCAAATTCTGATTCATTGTGTATAAACAAGACACAGTTGGCTATAGATGGGAATAATTACTGGCTATTGATTCAATAACTTAGTTCTTTATTGATATTCAAATAGATAGAATTTTTTTTTAAATCTAATATTTTTAATGATTCTTTTGTATGCTGTAGGCGATTATGTCAGCCTCATGAGGCAACTCTACACTAATTGAGTTAGTAATTAAAAAATAGGTAGTAATATTAATAATCATATGGTATTTCAAAAAAGAATATCCATGGAAAGGTACTACAAGGATTAAATGAAAGATGAAAAATAAACATCTCTCACAAAGGGCAGCTTTTCAATACCAGCTTAGTCCGCTTTTAAGTGTGCCAGACACACTTACAACAATTTTAAAACAGGAATAATTAGCAAATAACAGGATAATCACCACATTAATTTATCACTATTTCTAGTGTCATACATATTATATTTTATTTATCATACTTATTCCCTGTTATGACAATTTAAAAGACTAGGGTCTTTTAAATTGTCATAATGGATTAGTAATTGAAATATAATATATAAAATCTATTTAAATTTTATATATTATATTTTGACTTTGACATAGGCTCTGAATAAGTTCCAGCAAATATTATGATGGCAACAACAAATCAGAGGCGATGAGGAAAGGAGTAAATTTATATCTAAGTTTGTGAGATGTGTCCCTTAGGGGGAAAAGAAAAATGGTAAACTCCTTAAGAGATGAGACTATAAGATAGTGAAACTGACATAATTTCGTCAACTTTTTCTTTGCAATAAAAATCAATTACATTCTATACATATTTCATGGAGGGGAAGCCAGAAATTATGTACATTGTAAACTTAAAATATTATTTACAAATAATTAATAATGAACATTTCAATAATTTTCTATTATATCTATACATAGGTATAATAGAAAATTATTGAAATGTTCATTTATATTGCTACCATGTGTTTCCACTATAAAAGTTATTGTTAAAAATTATAAATTAGTTGTGCATCTTTTTCCCTTCTAAGATAAATTATCTATAAGATAAGATATTAATAGATAAGATAAATAGATCTTACAATTTCATGCATAAGTTACAACAGATTGCCATTATATATTGTTTGATGAAATATCTACTAGATTATTGATGCCCTAACCACAATAAGATTAATATTAACTACATAACAGCAGTTGTACTGAAAGTTTTCAAACAGTCAAAGTAATGACACAATGTTTTGAATTGGACGGAGATAAAATATGGTTTCATTGAAATTTATGAAACACAAAGCCACATCTTTAGGGTTACCACAGGGTAAACAAAGCCAATGGGCAGTCTTTACAAGACTGGCTGAAGAGAGAGAACAGAGGAACGAGTTGAAGGAGGTCTTTGCCATGAGGCACATGGAACTATCTAAAAATCATGACATTTAAATAAATAACTGACATAACTTCTAAAAAAGGGCTAAAACAAAATAAATGGTTAAAATATTCATAAGACATACACATTGTGAGATCAGTAATTATCTGCAATGCAATAACCAATAATCTTTCATCTCATAACACCATGCTAGTGATCACTATCAATAGAAAGTAGAGTTTTGATACCTATGTAAATTCACAGAATAATTGGGCTCTTATCAATTAAGTACAGAACTAATAGAAAGATGCTAAAATGCCAAAGTAACAGATTTCCTTTCATGCCTAGACAAATCTTCATGATACTTCATGATACATGTTATTTGCAATTAGTTGTATATAGATATGTATACAATAATAAGAGAATTCACTGCAAATGCACAACTCTGTTGAATTTAGTCAATTATAAATAAATTGAGCAAGAGTTTTTTAGGTTAGATGCTTTATACCTGAGCAAGAATAAGTTAGGAATAGGGCTTTGTTTATTTTATTACATTGAGAAATTGAGATGTCTCATGATAACACTACTTGACCCACATAACCAAAATTATGTTATGTTTATGTTTTCTAAAACATTGATTGATGAATTGATTCTGAATATTAAAATTCAGGTATGGTAGTGGTGCCATGGTATGTTATTTGTAATTACTCACGTGGAAGTTCTTTTATCGTCACTCTGACGTTCTTTGTCCTTGTTGCTCTCACGTTTGTTCATAATACTAAGGGTGTGGTGCAGGCCTGGAGCCCAGCACTCCGATCACTCTGAGAGCCCACCGTCAGCGATGGCTACGGCGATGCAGCCCATGTCACTGTCTCAACGACGGCATGTGGAGTTAACCACTCCCCATGCCACAATCCAATACCACCAACACAAATCGTCACTATTTTTTATAATATTATGTACTTTTTACACTACTAGATACACTATATTAATTTATCTCAAAATCATTGTTGTTTCACTGCAATCACAATTCACAATTAGCGTGTGCTGCTTCGGCGACTTTTACTAATTTCATGGATTTTAGTAAAATATTAATATTTATTATTGAAAACGGGAACCGAGAATGAATAAAGGTCGCTGTGCTAATGTTATGTTCATTCAAGAGTAACAACAAGCGATGTGGGTGTCACTAAATACACTATCCGGATCGCCCCGATCTTCCACAACACTTCCAAGATTTTTGCAATTTTTGACTTACTAATTTACTCCTGTCATTAAATTTCTTGTAATAGAAAATTTAACAATTGACAGTTTCTTGTGGGAAGTCAACCCTAATTATTGGTCGGCAGTTCGGCAGCAATCTTTTCCAAATAGTTTTAAACACGGATTCTTAGTGAAGATCTCCTCAGCGGAACCGAAATCACACTAACGATCAGGTAAAAATACAATAGGTAATTTTTTATTAGCTTTCCATGAATTAGTCACAACGTCGCCGAAACATCAGATGGACATTCGTCCTGATAAAAAAGTTTAGATTTTGTAATGGCCACCACTGTTACACTTTTATCACTTGAAATTTGTAATAAGGCAGTTTATTTTAGAACGTACCTGATCTATAATATTCAATAATTTACGCGTTAACAAATATATACTACCAATTAACGATAAAATTTCTTTAAGAAAATATCTAACTCAAAGAAATAATCACTGATAAATCGCCATTCGGCGCATGCGCAAACTTGCACCAACCGGTGTTGTCAGTGTATAATAATTAAATTTTAAAATCGTTACCAACCTAATATAATAATATCAATATCTAGTTACTGTATTTTAAAACATTGATCTTTAAACAGAATAAAATATATTTACCTGTCCTTTTCTTTTAAAACCATTAAATTAATATTTAAAATCAATCATTTAGGTGCAAAGTTCTTACTTTTTATTTTTAGATAGATATCGTAGATTTTCCAGCAGGCAACATTTATGGAATAGTAAGTAATTTGGGTACGTTCAGAAACACATATATTTATAACAGCATTGAAGACTTATATAATTCAATTTATCTGTTTTATACTATCATATTGTGAAATTTATAAAGTATTATAATATAAATCCAAAATTCAGTCATCTACCTTTTCACGCCATTTCAATCAGAAAGGACTAGTATTACTTTTGTAAACGTCAAGATAGTTTACAGACGATCCATACACTGGGTCTAATTCTAAAATATATTTCTTAATTTAATTTACGAGCTGAACATCCCTATCAATCAATATAATTTCGAAAAGGATAGGTTATATCACTGAACTCATAGTTTCAGTTTCAGTTGGACAAAAGATATAATCTTTGTCTTCTTCTTTTAATAATGGCAATGTGTAATCATGAAAAAAGTGGTAGATGAAAATTGAATATGCTTTTTTTAATACCAAGTGACATTCTGGGTGTTTTTTTTTATATTTAGGGTTTAGATTGCGTACTTCAGAATTAGGCCAATGTTCACTTCGACTTCATTTTATAATCGTTTTGATAAAATCTTAAACTACATAAAGATGGCAAAGGAATATAATGCACATTCAGCCTTTGAAAATTAATAGATAGTTGTAAGCTTTAAGATTTTAAAGAAATACCAAGTAACTCTGTGTTTTACATCATAATTGATAAATTATAAATCTTGCTAAAACGTCAACCAACGAATGGTAAGTATTCCATGGAGTGGATTGTGGTCCATAACATCATCACGCTATCCCAATGCGGGTTCATGGGTAAAAGCGGTTGGCGTTACAAACGGGTACATAAGATGAAGCATGGAGGAGCTCCATTATAGACCCATAGAAACCAGAGCGTTCGATTCATTTCGTAGCCCAAAATTTTTATTACTTTGCGCCATATCCACCAGTTATTTAGCTGCTGAACTGCGGTGTTTCATTTCGTCAGTTTCATTGTATTTATCAAGTAGACTTGTCTCCTTAGTTGTCATTGTTGATTTTTGCAGGGTAGGCAACTCGTGAGTAGTACTAGCATTTTTAATATGTTTTAATGCTGAAACAAAATAAAAGGAATTAAAACTACCGTACTAAGTTTACGTTTCCTACTAACCCATTAGCTTTTAGTTAACATCAGAATCTTTATTGTGTCCGGTTTATGGTAGCATATGAGCTACTTATTATTAAAATAACTTTTCTTTTGCTTTAAAAAACACCTCTTAATTATATCAATAATGTTTTTGGTTTAATGTAACCTGCATTATGAGCTCTACGAAAATCTTTCGCATGCTGTAGATAATTCTATATAACAATAATTTTAACAACTTTATCAGTATTGTTCAAATTTGTACTGAATATCTAAAGAATGATTTAAAAGATATATTACTTATTTCGACAATTTATTAATAACTCTGAAATCGAGAAAATCTATCTCTCTCTTCTAGTTAATATTTCCATAAAAATGGTTTTAAGATGAATCAAATCATGAACTGATTTCCTAAATCAGACGATATCTAAGTCCTTATGTATTTGCAAAGTTAACGCGTTATTGTACCTCAATTCATCAAAATTCATCGAAAGTATCTGTGATAAACATAAATAACAAAAGCTGTTAAATCTTCTTCATATCTTCATCTTCTTTATTATATTTAAAAATAAATTGTTGTTCGTTAGTCTCACTAAAATTCAAAAAGGGCTTGACTTATTTGAATAATGTTTATTGTTTTATTCGATTTAATTCAATCGTGGTTTAAAAATAAAAATAACAGAAAATATTAAAGAAAGCTTAAAAATATACATCTGAAAATTATTTATTTAGTATGGAAAATTGTTTGACTGACATGCGAAATTTAAAACTATCATTTCTTCCATCGCTCCTTCGGGTTTCTTTTAATAGGTAGCGTTTGTTAACACAAACGTTTATAGGTGATATAAAGTTCAACTAGTTAACTAGTAATCAATAAATGAAAGTATCAGGGCCTGAGTTTGAGAACGTGAGTACAACGAAAGTCAAATGAAATAAAATGAAGAAGCATAACAATCTATTATTTCATTATAAAATCAAATTACATTATAAAATTAATTATTCAAAAAATACTTCCGACTTTACATATTATATGTACATTATTGAAGATGTAAGAGACAAATTTAATTAAATTTTTTAATTTATTGGGAATGCAAATTAGCTAACTGGAACACCTACATAAAAGATATATGCGTGATCACAAATTTTCACTAAGAAAATTCCGATTTTATTCATTCAACACTTGTGTGCCTGTATGTACATAAGTATTGCACTCTTGCGCCGACTATTCAAATTTCGCGAGTTGTTATGAAACAGTTTGTCCGCGAAGGCCATGTCAGTTGTAAACCATTAGCAGCGCTCTATAGACGTGTGGAAATGTAAATTATTGATATACAAATGTAATCGAAAGAAATATATATTGTTTAAAACAAGAATAACCATGTAAGTTTGAAAATATTATACACTTAACTTAAGTTTATGTAATTTCTGCTATTTTATCTTTGATCTACAACCGAAATATACCTGTTTTCGTTGTACGTGGGAGATGATTGTTGTATGGAATTATGTTCGCTTGCATAGTAACGTTCTCTGCCTATGATTTGTGGGTAAATTTTCTAATATTTGCTTAGTAAAGGCCAAAAATCGAAATCCTAATTCCATTAAATTTCATTAATGTGTTAAATACTTAATAATAATAATCCAAAACAGAAAATATTTATATTTCATTATACTTACACGTAAGCCTGTATTTTAAGTACGTGTACAATTGGCTTTATTTTTTAATGTAAAAACAGTAAGCAATCACAACACGATGTGGTGACACTTTTATGAAATTTCTCAGGAATTACAACAATTCTATTTTAAAAATCAATCATTCTGTTTTGATTTTATCTTTTCATTCAATATTTAAAAAAATGTTTCATGAAGAACCTATTTATATCAATAAATTATTTTCCACTTTCACCAATTAGCCATAAATAAAAGTAGTGAAAGTGCTGAAATTTTTTATGAATATTATAATAATAATAGTGATTTGTTGAAAAAGTGAGCTAAGTTATTTTTACGCAAGTGCTGATTTTAAATCCAGTGATAGGAAAGGGATCTAGGGTTGTATCATAAAGATATTGAGCTAAGATATAAAAGATATTTAAAGGCGCTTAATTTGTAGTTATCGTACAAATATCTGCCCTTACCTGTATTCTAAACCGTGACCTCTCGACCAGATTGCTGTCAAAGTGGGAAACTGAAATATCTTTATCAGTGCATTGTGGATATTAGGAATAAATAGTACATACAAAATTTTATCACTTTATGGTGCCTGTCAATTTTAATATATCTCAATCTTATCACAGAACTATTTGTCAATGAGCATTTTATACCATATCACAATAGTCTGTACTTTGTTACTTAGCCAAATAATATCTTCTAAAATGTATTCTTTCTTTATATTGTTTAATCAATAACACTGTACAATACGTTCAAAGACTTGGACTATATATTTATTTATAGATTTATGCAGAGACACAACAATATAAAATAAATTACAATGAGTAACAATAAAATATATACGGTATAGTTACCTAAAACTTGCGTGTGTTTTGTCTCGCATACGGGAACAGGAAATAAGCAATTCTTGATCAGACGGACAGAAGAGGACGGTTTATAAACGAAATTAGTAAATAAAATTAACCAGTATTTATAAATGTCTGATAATATAAGTTAAGAAGCAAGAAATTGTATTGTATTAAGTATACAGGTGCTGCATAAAGAAATTTAAATTTAATAGACTTATATAAAAATAGACCGGAGAAGAAATATTCGTGTTTATCAGACAAATAACGTGGGAGACTCGTAGCCAGCAAATATATATTTATGACAATAGTTGAAAATAAGTAAATGAAAGTAAGTTTCACTATAAAAACTTTTAATAGTTTTAAAAAGATTTTAATAGTATTTGGCCAAAATGAGAAAGGGTGAATTAGATAGATCATACTATGGGTTATATTAAGATAGAGATGTTTGATACCTTTGCCTACATGCAATATGTTTATTATTTCTACAGTTTTGTTTATAACATAAATAGTCTATACTCATTATATAATTGTAGAATTTATTCAAATAATGACGTATACGATTAAGGGCCGATGATGTTTGTTTCGTTTCAGTTTTCAGACCTTTGAGATGGCAGCCAATAAGAGCCCAGAAGATATACAAAACTTAATGGAAGAGTTTCGAAGATGGATCAATAGTCAACCTCATCTGCCAAAGAATTTGGGTAAATACACAATCTTCTACAGTCTAATTTTACGTCCATTGTCCCATTTTTGCGCACAGGATCCTTACCATAACCTCATAGATACATAATATTTTTATAACCCTTTTATTGTTAATTGTATACATAGATATAGTTACAATTCTAAATGTACACAGAGAAGGCGAGGCGCACAGGCGATTTCTACACACATATAGTTTTTCTACCAGAATATCTAAGACACAATGTGTTTTATAAACATAAGGTACCTAGTCTGTGTATATTATATGACATTGAAATAAGAAAAAAATGCTATAATTTCTGTATATCTATAAAAAAAGTACTTTTACATAGATGATAATAATGAATGAGAAAACATTCTTTAAGCCTACGTCCAACTCTCGCAGCGAATAAGCAAAAAGGGATTTAATTTATTCGTAACGAGATTATTATGTTTTACTATTTGATAGCGTTTCATTTGCAAAATTCACATCATTATTTAAAAAATACTCGGTTTAGATTCTATAATTGTTCTGCTAAGTCTTATAAGGCGTATGAAAGACCCTTGGGAGAAACTTGTGAGGAGTAGCATCAAAGGGTTCGTAAATATATGATTAAGCTATCCGGGAAAAAATTATGATGTGTTCTAATATGTTCTTAATAGAAGCTAAAGCACTTACAACTCGGTTAACTCATCATCATACTTATTTTATATGTTTTATTAAATATGATGACCTCATAAAACTGATTACAACGCCTATTTCGAATTAAGCTTCTATACAAACAAAAATATATTATTACTCTTAAGGGTTCATAAAAAATTATACGTAAGGTATAAAAATTGAAATAGTATGAAGATATGATTTATAAAACTCATATATACAAACCAATTAAGGCACTTTACTAAAGATATGGTTAGCTTTGGATGAGTCAGATTTATATTATATGAAATTTATATTCCATGCGCTGATATGGTAAAAAGTGCTTCGGTGGTTTCATTTTCGGTTTTAAATGTGGTATCAAAGATTTTAAAACACGAAGCTTTATTCAAACGAACCTATAAACTTATGAACTTTATATCCAGTTTCTTTCGTATTATGACCTCATCATTATTAATATGTCAGTCTAAGGTCAAATTTGCGTTATAGATAATTATCATTTTTCGCATTGATATATTAGGTAGAGGGAAAATTCTTTTCGCAAATAGTATGCATAAACTTATAATAAAATATCTTCGGTCATACTATTTGTATCTGGCTGGTTTTCATGACATTAAAAAGGTGACATTCCAGAAAAAGAATCAAATTAGGAAAAAAAATTCCCACAATTTTTCATTTGTTTTTTTTTCTGTCAAAATGAGCGAATCGAAAGAAGAAATTTGATGCATTTTAAAATTTTATTACAAAAAAGGAAAAATGTAACGCGAGCCGCGAAAAAATTTGTGACCTTTATGGACCTAATGCAGTGTCAGTAGCACAAAGCAGTATTTTCAAGAATTTTGATGTCAAAGATGCACCTTGCTCTGGTCGCCCTGTTACGGATAAAATGGACGCTATTTTTGAAAATTTCTTTAGGCAGTGTTTTTAGGGAGTGTCTTTAGGCAGTTTCTTTAGGCAGTGTCTTTAGGCAGTGTCTTTAGGCAGTGTGTGTTGCAGTGTGTTGACATCAAGAGAGGACTGCCAAAACTACTAATTGCGGTTTTTTTTATCAGAAGTCCCAAATTTCTACATCAACGGGATCATGTTTCTACCTACAAGATGGCAGAAAGTCTACGCACAAAATGGGACATATATACTGTAATTAAATGTAAATTAATATGAAAAAAAAAAGTCTTGAATTTTCATAAAAAAGGCAAGAAACTTTTTCCCCAACCTATTATTTATTTTTCACGTTATTGAAAAAAATAATTAAAAATAATAAATAAAAATAAAATCCTAAAATATAATCTTAATTTTAAAAATCCTGCGCTCTTTTTTAAAAGCAGTTCATCTTACTCAAACCACGGGATCTGAGTAAGGAACTGACAATTCTGGTGCTACCTGTTTTTGCTGCAGCACGTACGGGTTTAAAAAGTTTTCAAAGCATATGTATTTTTAAATTAGGAATTGTCAAAAAAACACGAATCTATAAACACAGTATTCTGTGTTCAAAGTCAATAAAAGAATCCTCCTGTCCAAAAAAGTAGCTATGAAAAAACATTGTATACATAAAATAAACTATGTTTTTTTCTATTTTAACTGGTATTGTACTTTTAGAGTTTAGGCTAAATTATCAAGGTTTAACTTTAATGACATAATAAAAAGGAAATTATGTGTCATTTACCGGTTCTGTGAAGCATGATTCCTTGATATGAGTTATATTTGTCAAGCATGTCATCATCGTACTGTAATCAATCAAAATGAAACGCTAAGTCATAACACTTGGCTATCATAGACTACTAAATAATTTACTTAAAAACCATATACGCCTTACAAACAGACTCCTTGTGTTTCTCATTTTATTATAGTAATTATTTACTCGTATTTGTTATGTAAATCACAGCATTACGATAATTATGTGTATCTACGATCGTGTAATTTATGTTCGGTTTTTTATTATTGAAATAGCATTATTTTCTAGGAATGTATGATAATACTAGTGTACTATAATTTTGCACCTTGCAAAATCTTTGTAGGGCGTTATGCATCTAAAAGATTAAAATTAACCACGCAGTTGTTGACATTTGTAAAAATTATTAATAGTATTAATTATTGGTGACGTTTTTAATAACTTGTTTAATCTATATTTAAAGCATTTTATTCAATGTATTAATCGTCAAATTGTGTGTTCTATAAATATGAATAATCTAAAACAGAAATAACGTCACTAAAATATTTTTATTTTTGTAACATACTACGTTATTCATTGAAAGTGTCATAAAAGTTGATGCCAAATTCATTCAATTAATAAAATAAAGTTTAAAAAACCATTTTTTTTTGATTTTTAAACTTTATAGGAAATCTTGAAATATTTGTTGAGATAAACATTTCTAACCGGTTAACAATAAGAAGAAGTATGTTCCCTTTTCATTTAAAATGTAAGTACTTATTCTTAACTAACCAGTAATCATTATTAACCAAATAAAATAGTTACTTGATTCCAAGTTCAATTTGTATTTATTGTGACATCAATCAGATAATTGTAATGAGAAATTATTAAATATAATTTACAATGTAATAGTACCTGTAATCTTTAACCAAAGCCAACTTCAACATATAATGATGATGTACAATGATGACCGTGAATATATTATGCTATTATTAATAGTGAGAGCCTGATAAAGAATGTCTAACAAGTTTTAGTCAATGGACATTATGATAAGACGATTTAATTTAAATTGATTAAGTACTATATCATCAACTTTCTTTACACTCGTCCACTGTTGGACATTGATCTCCCCTAATGCACGCCACTGCTCCCGATTTTCGGCGACTTTCATTCAGCCCACATTAGCCAGCACCACCCTGTCTGCCACATGGCCATGGTATTATTGACATTTTGGCCTCTTGAGTGCGGTTTCTACTATTGTAAATTTTTTATTTGTAAATAGAATAAATAGGCCTGCAGGTAGGTTTGCAGCAAATTAAATCATTTGTATTACCTATTTTCATTAAACTGATTCATAATAGCTATGTAAAAGACAAGATATCTCTTGTCTTGTCTTGGCATACGGTGATTTATACTTCTCAAATATTCTTATTTCACGATAAATGAGTAAACAGTTTTACAGAGAAAATATTAAATATTCACGCTTCTCATTATTTTCATTTCGATGTTAATTCATCGAAGCGGTTAACTCTTTTCTTAGTCTGAATTTCTTGAAGTTACCGGCCATTGTTTACAGTGACAATGAAAAGGTAACAATTCCGATAACGATAAGATTCAAGTGAATGGATTTAACTACACAATGGAATTAAATACTTCCAAACGTAAATGAAATATAATATAATCATGTTTTTAAAGTGTTTCTTAAAAATTATTTGGTTATCCTTTTTGTTTTGAAAAGTTTGCCCATTGTTTTTTATTTTATCAAAAATATTGGTTGGGTAAACAACTTAAAATACAGTTTTTCACTAATTTATAACAGATTATAACATTTCCTGTTAACTGCTATTATATTTAAAATAGAACAAATCAAAACAAATCTAAAAATAAAAATTAAAAAATCTAAATATTCAATCTATTCTGGTTATATTAACGTTTTAATAATGTATTTTATGAATTATGAATACTTATTTGTATATCAGGCTTTGTTGCTTGCCGAATGGTAGAAATGTTTTGTCTACATCAAAATGGTATTTTTCTCGGATTGAGACTTCAATTACCATTCTTGGGCTCAAGAAAAATGACATCGTGCTTAAAATAAATTTTTACTCGGTTCTGTCGCGCTACGATTGAAGAAGTTCTTAGAAAACGATTGTTAACATAGCTATTCCACATATAATTTTTATTTTTTAATTTATTGTGTATCATTTTTTTATTTTTAGAGGACATAATCATCAAGCGGTTCCTTCACAGCTGTTATTATGATATGAAGAAAGCGAAGAGCGCTGCTGAATTATTCTTCAGCATTAGAACCTCGTGCCCGGAACTCCTTAATGACAGAGATCCCCTCTCGCCGCATGTCCAGAAGGCATTGAAGATTACGTAAGCATAATGCCACAGTATATTTATACCACAGTGATAATGCCGTTAGAATCGTGAGAGCCTCACTAATTAACCATGGCTGGGTACCACCTATACTAAAAATTTAAAATCATAGCTGAATTCATACTGAAATGACGCCATTTTGAGGCTACGTTAAAAAAGGCCAATTATTTATTTATTTAGTTAGATAATTAAATATAGATAATAAATAATTTAATTAGCCTTATTGCTTTTCAAAAACTTATCAGAACCTGTTCAAGTTTCTGTTATTCGTTCATTGGTATATATTTAGGTATCTAAGGGAAAAATCTAACAATCGTTCATTTAAGAACTTAATTCTCAGAAAAAACGTTACGCTCGACCGACATTGAGCTAGATTGACTGCTGACCCCGACCTCTTGTAATAATTATAGTTACTATAAGTCAGTGTTTCGGTACAGGCACCGACTCAAATTTCTGGCCAAGAAAAGTGTCTTAATTATTTTATTGCAATTTAAATCCTGGCTTTCGTTCTACCACACTCAAAATGTTTTATACTTACTTATCTTTACACAACAAAAGGAGTATTTATGGTTGCTTATATTGTATAAGGTTTATTGTTATAAACAATTTACTCCCAACCATATTTTTGTCATTGGTTGTACCTAAATATAAATTGAATCATTGATAGTTTTCCACTATATCCAAATATTTTGTAATAACTCTCGGTAGAAATAAATTCATGCCGGAAATGCCTTTTACCTTTACTAGCGGAATTATGTAATAACAGGATGATTTTTCAATCTACATATAACTTTTATGAAACATATAATTTTGACTTTTTGACAGTTATCAATAGATGTTAATTGAACTCAGCAAATTTATTTACAAGATAAAAATTAGCTGTGGGTATTCAAGTTTTATATATTATAGCTACGGTCCGTCTGATGATAACTGTTGCCGTATATTATTCTTATAACGCTAAAGATACACTCACGCGCTGCGTATGCTATTAAAATCAGAAGCATGCGTCATGTTGACAGCATAAGAGATTAATTCCACTACTCTCAACACATTCATTGTCTGAATGTAAAACCACGATCACATCTCTTTTAGAAACATGGCACAGCTACGGATATCAGGGAACAGGAATCTCTGGATATGGCAGCTGAACGACCCAGGGATGGAGCAATATGATTACGTTCAGGACGTGCGTCTGTTCTTTCTGACTACGGACGCTTGGCTATTGTCTGATGACATGTTCCAAGACGAAGATATCGCTATTCTGGACGTAAAGGATATATCTTTGAAGTTCCTCACGAAGTTCAACGTGTCGATAGCACGGAAATTGGCCAAATATCAGGAAGTATGTTATCGTTTGCATCAACCATTCCTTAGCTATGTCTTATCTATATATATCCTTAGATATTTATATAAAAGAAATAGAGTGAGACAAATTAATAATACTAAGTGGTATTTCAACCTTGTGAATATCTGGGGAAACCAGGCTGTAATCACTAAGATTGTATGATTCTTTATAACAATTGAATTTTGAGTTGCGACATGAGGTGGTCCCTCACGTGTGTAGTGGTTTAAACGTTACGTCACGATCACAAAAATAGGTAGGATTACTAAAACAACAGATTTTGCCCTTTTTGATTACGATTGGGTTAATCATAATATAATTAGTTTTTATATTTTTGATAATAGGTTGTTTCCAGAAAAAATAGTTTGGAACCGACATCAAACACTGCTTTTAAATTAGATAAACTTATATTGAATTCATTTTGCGTTTTTCGTATTTTAATCGGAATCGAAATCGTAATAAAATCGGACTTATTATTATTTAAAAAAAATATTCAAATAAATATCTATATTTATGATTATAATACTTTTAAAAAAAAGTACAAAACTACCGTTTTGGTCAATTTAAAAATTCCTAAAATGCCTCCAGCACATACACCGTAATGTGTCATCTTAGTCATTAATAAGTAAATATATGACAAGATTAAATGAATGGACGGATATAGAGATGTTAAAACCAATATAATGACGCACAATAAGTACACATGATGCCACTTATTCACAGTAGTCCTAATATTGACTATAGTGTTGGTATCAAGTTCGTTCATATTTGGATATTATATATAATTAGTTCTTATTACTAGCAAAATAGGTTTCATAGAATAATAACAGCCATAAACTGTGATCCCCTACTTTGACTGAAGTCTGTACCACACAATTCTAAAAAAAAATAGCAGGGTCATTATAATTCGGCGCTTATTTGCGGGCGCCGCGAGATTAACCCAACTAATTTGAATGGCTTTCAATAAATTTTCAGAAAACCTATTAGCTTTTACAGCAATTCCAATGTTAAAGTTAAATATGCAAATTTAGTTTGAGGCTGTACTAAAGTATTTCATAGCGTTACAACTCTATGCAATATAACATCATCATCAACAGCCTATATACGTTACGAAGCTAGTCATAGGCTTCCCTCCATGGGAGAAACACAAGAGGATGCTTACTTTGAGCTAGATAAAACGTGTGAGTGTGAGATATATAAAATATTAGAAATATACTAAATAAACGTATACACATTCATGACTCGTGAACAAATATACATCATTAAAATATCTATTTATACCGGGATTTGAATTTGGGACATCTGACTAAGTAGACAGGGTACTAACCACACGATCAGATAAGGTTAGACCAGGTCAACAATCATCTAAAAATTCCTCCAGTATAAATAAAATTTGGAACAAAAAACAATATCCATGTTTTAAATTGTTAGGTCATGGCAACACAACGCTGACCCAATGCGGGATGGTATCTACCAAAGAGACGTTAAACAACCTCATTCACTCAAAAGCGGTTGCTCAACTTGCCTTCCGAAGCACGGTGGACCTGGGGATACCAAATTTTCTTTGATATAATACACAATGGATTCGTTAAATCCTTCTCAATAACTTGCACCGACGTCAACAATATGCCGTGCTCATTATTATATGTTTACTTTACAGGATGCGATACCGATTAGATTGAAGCAAATACACTTAGTCAATGCTCCGCCTTTTATAGACAAGATCTTTGGTCTGGTGAAACCGTTCCTGAAACAAGATATGACAGATATGGTAAGAAATATTCATTACCTTACATTATTTTGAATATATTTATTTAGGTTCTTAACATTACCATGCGCTCTTCTTAAATTTATTACACTTGAAAGAGAATGCAACCGCAATATTGTCAATTTTAAGCCATATATAATCAATAATCTAAATATAATAAGCAACATGATATAAACAATTTTGACGGCAAAAAGGAGCACTATGTATAACCATGTTTCGTTGCAACCCGGAGATAAGGTTTAACATTAACCTTATTCATTGTTCATAAAATGTTATCTTTTTTTCTCTTTTCTTTTTATTTATTATCAAGTATTTAAATTCTTGCTCTAATAGGTATTAATTTTTATTATTATGTTGATGTTGAGTTATTTTCATTTTATTTCACTCGAATAAAAATGAATAATGAATAAAATCTGCTAGTGTATTGGCCTTGAGGAATGTTTTTTATTTATTACAATTGTAATTACATGATCACATCAAAAAAGCTATAGTCTACGATACTAGGTAGATACATTAACTAGAAAGTATTGATTGTCTGTTGACTCTGCTTTATATATAAGCAATGTTCCAAATTGTAGTATGCAGATCGGTATCTTTATCAAATTATTCTTTTTGCGATCTTATCAATCATTTGTATTCGTATATTTTAACGAATACTATATACAATACAAGCGTACTTTGTATAATGAGGAGACGAAGTTTTAAAACTATTTATATAATAATGAGTTGTTATCATTGGCTTTGTTCAAATTTCAGCTTCATTTCCACACACCGAAATCAGACACTTTAAACAAATTTTTCGATAAAGAAGACTTACCAGTTGATTATGGTGGCAACAATGGAAAAATGGAGGACCACATGAAGGAAGTTCTGCATCAGCTGCACAGTCAAAGGTCTGTTTCAAGATTTATTATACGAAACTCGCCATTAAAAGACGAGCTTTGATGAGTTTGTACATATAATCTAGTATATGCAAATAAAATCTTCTTTTGTGATATTACCACAGACGATTTTCAATTGTCTTCCTTATATCGTGATGTGAGACCTTATTCCTAAGGGGAATATTTTATATGCTTTGATTTATATGTGATTGTCAAAAAAGTGACATAAATGGGTATATATTGTTTTGCGTTGTCTATATTTTAACAGAAACATGTATACTGAATAAGTTATTTGATAGAAATTTCGACATTGTCTCCGCCGTCTATAAGAAGAAAGATTATTGAGAGGCATACATACAGATAGAAGTTCTACGGAGATGGAGGAAGAAGAGATACAGAGCCCTAAAAACGTTAAACTCATGTAATTGTTTTAAAAGTATATCTTTTAGAAGAAATAATTATTTATATTTTCAGGGAAATGCTATGCAAGAATGACTTATGGAGGGCTGAGAAAAAGGCGAAAAATAAAGCAGATATTACCCAAGATGTCGGCTCTTTTAGATCTCTTGCCATTGATTAGATCTTTAGTTACGACATGTAGCACACCGATCGCATTTTTTATAGAAAATATTCAGTCCATATACTAATCAAGTAGATGTTAATTAATGGTATCAATTGCAGTATTTAATTCATTGGTCTACTAGACTAAAAGTCTTGCTTGGATTACGAAGATAGATTTTAATTTTGTCATTAGAATTGGAATGCCAATATAAAAAGAAAAAATCCATGTTATAAAAAGCCACTTGTATTATTTCAATTGTTTCCGATTGTATTGCTTTTACTTACGTAACTAAATATGTTTGACTAACTCAAGGATTAACGATTTAAATCAAAATGGCGATTACATGTCGGGTAGAAATATAAGAAATGTACTTGTTCGTACCTAAATTATTCATTAAAAAATAGAAAGAGGAAAGAATCCTCATTTATTAAAAGTTACAAATTTTCGAATACTTTGTTAAGCATGTAAAAACAATTCTAGATTATACCAATATAAAAATAATCGGTCATATGGCCAGATATGCATCCTATGTATGTGTCACACTGTCTGCATTAAATAATAGAAATTCATTTATTCTAATTATTTTAACTTGGTTTTGTTTGTAGTACGAAGATTTAACTAGATAATAAATTTATTAAAATATAGGTTCCTTGGACTATTCTTTTCGCAAAACGTAAATCATTCCTTTTGAACTTGTAATAATAGATTTATTTATTAGTCGCTTATGAAACAACTTTATAACGGTTTATGGGAATAAAATTAATTCGCTTGTTGACAAACTGATTTAAAATGATAGCATTTATAGAAACTTGTTATTGAAAAGTTAAAAAATGACTTTGTTCCTTTATATTTTGCTTGTTATTTAGACTTTTGATCAACAAAGTATTGGTGTTTGTGATATATTTTTAGATATTTAGGAAGAATATTATAGGATATTTTTATGATTGTATAATTGTGTACCTATTTAATAAAAATGTTATTATTTGACCTTTATCGTTTTATGTCTGTAAATAAAATACTACTGTTTGCGACCGTCATATTAATTATTCATAACCTAGTTTTAGTTTTTATTGTTACCGCTAAAAAATATTAGGTATTTGTGGAAAAACTACTTCTATAGAAAGTAAAGAATGTTATTTAGTTTTATAGGAAAATTTAAATTGAGACCCGAAAATCTACACGTTTATTTTGACTAATGAAATGTGTTATATGGTTGTAACTAGCATACGGCGAGTGTATAGGAGTACGTGTGTACAGTTGGTGTACTGGCTGTGCGACAAAGAAACGAGTCACGCAATCGCAATGCATAGGCGTCGCCCCGTAGAGATGACTGCAACTGTATTTGGTCTGCAGCTGCTCCAGCTTATTTCTTCATATGATATAAATAAGAATTGAAAAAGGCGTATTTTTATCATAATACTTTATCAACTAATTTTAAATGTGTGGTTATTGGTAGCTTAGAACTTGCGATAAAATGTATAGCACCCTTAATACGTAACTGTAGTGGTGATTTAGACGTTCTTGTAATAAGTAGCTTTGTCTTATTGCCATTATACCACTCCCAATAGTAAACTTTATTAATACTTAATTTTAACCATTTAATTCAACGTACTTAATTGCTTAGTTAAATTCTTATCAAAGAAACTGGCCCTGAGACCAAACTAGCTAACACCAAATTCCATGCTTTGGAAGTATGATAAGAAATTTGAATAATTACTATTGTCAATATACAAAACAAGCGTCCAAATCACTTTTCAGTGAGTGATGATCAAAAAGTAAGGAGAAATAATTATCTCACAAAAAAGTATCGTGCGTAATCCAATATATAATGGTTATAATGGCTGATGCTGGATGGAGTATTAACTTCTTGTGAACTAACTTGTTTCTACGGAATATCCTTTTAAGATATGTACAGGTATATAAATCTTCATTACAAATTGAAGTTGCACCATAATTATTGTACTCAACAGTGCTTATCAACTATCATCGTCCAGTGTGGAATACAAAACATCTCATTGAGTGGCCAGTCCAGTCAACAACAGTTAATCGTGTGCTCCGAACGTTTTATTTGCAATCGTGTCAAGAAATTATTATATGAAGTGGTATTAAAATTTAAGAAACTACACAAGAAAGGATACTGTAAGTTTATTGGAATAATAATATTTGATATTAACGTTTTTGTGGTGGTATGTTTGTCATACCACCACAAAAAAGCTGCGATAGTAAAAGTATTTAATAAAAGTGTTTTGACACATTGAAATACATAAATTAATATTCCAATCATTAAATAGAACAAACGATTATTATTGTTTTTTAAATTTAATGAATAAAATACATTCTAAGATATATTTTTTTCAAAATTTTGAAATTACAAAGTTGTCGTCATAGAATGCGCTTTGTTTACATAATGAAAACATGATCTTTTAACGTACAGTTTTCCATCACAAAATGCACTAATTCAAGACTAAAATTGATTGTGTTATTGTATTTATATGTATTTATGTATCAGATTAATTAGTGGAGCTTTATATTTATTATCCATTTCAAACATTTATATTTACTGGTCTGGTCTTTTTATATCTTATATTTGCTATCTTTACTATCTATAATCTTGATTTGAACACTTTTTATTACGTATCACTCTGTACGCGCACTTGGCCTCGAAAAAAATAGGTACGTTGGAATTATCATTTCATGTCTCCTAATACGAATCAACTGTGGTTTAATATATGATGGGAGTTTAAGTAGATAGAAAGTATATATAAAATAATAATATAAAAATACAATCTCTAATTTATCATCTTCACTTATATCGAGTCGTTATAATCCAGGGATTTTAAGTCTGAAAAAAACATGCAATTGGGCATAGAGAATATCACAGGCGAAGATATAAGTATTTAGGTATACCAATTTTTGTAGTAATTTATAACATAAGAAAAAATTATTTATATGGGTAAACAAATTCTTAAAATAGATAAAAACGGATTTGAACGATTTTTCTTTATTAACATTTTTGAATAAGAATTGAACTAAGAGAAAGGACAATGGATCAAAATTTAAAGGAGATTTAATGTTGCATTATTAAAATTAAATTAAACTCTGGGTGCTGGCAGACCCCTGCTGGCCGGCATGCCGAGGTTCATTCATAACATAACGGCACTCCAACGGTAAATACGCTACAGTGTGTCCGAAAATCCAATGCCTTTTAGAGTTAATATGTTCTAAACCGGTTTGTATCAAAACTGGGTCACAAAGCCGAATAGGTTATCTGTAGTAAGTTATATTTTATTAAGTGCTAAATTCTTTACTTCCCTTGTACAGTAAGCATATGTACACAAAGTATATTTTGGTTCAGTTAGCAATGTTGCTTAAAGTGATCTGCTACTTAATTTTTAAGGTGCCATAATGACTGACATCTAAGCCATAAATGTTTTTTTCGTACTGTAACATTTCTAATTCCTAACTTGACTCAATTGGCGGACATTGAATCGATTGAGTTAATATTTTTTATTTATTTACACTTATTTAACGAAATCTACACATTTTTCAAAATCTGTAGTTGCTGACAGCAATAACTTAAAATTGAGTGATTAGGCTTAAATCACATTCGTGTGTCTCCAACCCCCTTTTTACTAAAGTGCCTTTACTGAAGCCTCTTACTCCTGAAATTTACCTTCCTGTGTATAACTGTAACTGTATTTGTTTAGTGACACAATAAATAATCTTTATCTAAATCTGTTAGATTGAGTAGACTTAGAAGAGGCTTGGATTTGACATCATGGCTGTATTTAAATGACTAAAGAATGACATGAGTTATTTGAAATAACATAGTGTATTGTGTTTATCAACTGATAACTTATAACAACGCTTTACAGCAGCCAAGCTGTATATTTCGTGATCTAATCGGACTAGTATTAGATTGACATAGCTTAATTTAAATGATATTTAGGCATTACGCAACCTGCTTGGAAAGTTAATAATTTAACTAATTATTTGTATGAAATACACCGGATTTTAAACTAAATAACTCAAAAAGTGTAAATTAATAATATCAAAGTTCCTTTCAAAATAAGTCCGCTTAAGAACTCTTAAGAAATAGGAGAGAACACGTTAGATGACACACCAAGAGAAAAAAAAGTAAATAAATATATTATTACGTTTTTGAATTTATTTCAGAGTTTCAAAGCATGACGGAGAAGAAAAGTGATGAAGAAATACAGCAACTCATTGAAGAATTCAGACAGTGGGTAAACAGTCAACCGTACCTTCCAAATGATTTAGGTAAATTCTAATTTATAGCAATCCAAAATTTATATTAAGATTTATAAAACTGTCTAAACTCAAAAATTATTCCAATTAAATATACAGAAACGACCTACCCCATTTAAAAAACTGTATGATTGCAATAATGCACTTCTAAGACTAAAAATAAAATATTTAAAATCATAAATATGAATATAATACCTACTTAGTAATATTATGTGTAGCCTGTTAATTTAATAGTTACTACATTATGATTGCATACTTTTTCACCATTATAATATTGATTCACTACCGAGGTTTTTCTATTAAACTTGTTGTTTACTTATTGCAAGGAGGAGATCGCTAAAGTTTACAAGTGAATATTGTCTTTTTCCAGATGATCGAATATTAAAGCGCTTCCTACATGGCTGTTGTTACGACTTAGAGAAGACCAAGAATGCTTTCCAGATATTCATTAGTGTCAGGGAATCTGTACCGGAGCTACTAAGCGATAGGGACCCGTTGTCACCCCAACTGCAAGATATGTTTACTTTTCTGTAAGCTATTTTAATTAATCATAAAATTTTGTAAAGTCTGAGACATTGCTTCCAAAACGATATTTATCATTAATTAAGCCCAAAAAATGGACTGAATTGTAAAACTGTCAGAAAGTACCCCTTTTGGTGTCAAAATACGTCAAACAACCGCTAGAGACATTAGAATAACTTGTTAATTTCAGCGACGCGATGACACTGTGGAAACAATAATAATAATAATATTTCATAAACTCACTAATATTCTGTAGCCCTAATAAAGCATCATTAAGAGTTTGTGTTATGGATACTGGATAACGAATCAAATATTCGGACTCATCATACAAATATCTGTTCCGGCAGGGATTCGACCCTTGGACCTCTGGTTAAGTAGACAGGGATACTGACCAATCGACCAGACGTAACAAGAAATATTATATTGCCTCTCAAGCCGTGTATTTACACAAGCCACTATTGTTTTCGCATGGAAAGGCTGATGTGATTCACAGATCCAAAAATATATTCGAACATTTTTTTTTTAATTTACAGTAAACAAGCACAATTCAAAATATCTGGCAACAGAAAGTTATGGATATGGAAACTAGACGATCCTGGCTTACAGAAATTTGATACATTCCTAGATGCAAAGATGTTCTTCATCACGACAGACATGTGGTTACTCTTCGACGACTTCTATGAAGAAGCTGACATAGTCTTCACGGACACCAGGGATATTGTGTCGTTGAAGTATCTTTACTCCAAGTTCAATCTGTCTTTGGCGAGAAAAATGATGAGATATCAGCAGGTATGTAAATATAATACCCACAATATTTGTTTATCAGAAAATTGAACCTTGTGATCAATGTAACGTATAAGTGCCTTTATTTTACGATGTTTTTCGTTCTTTCTTAGCTAATGCATGCTTATGTAATGCGTATAGTAATTTCCAGCGCAAAATTTTCAAATTTCCAATTTTCAAATCGGGACAAATGTACCGATATTTTATATGATTTATATTTTTAGGAATCTATATCTTTCATTGTTTCCGAAAATATCCGTTTTAGAAGTTTTAATTAATAATAATTCCATAGTAGCTTTTTTCACATCATATCATACTATGTTTCCTATCCTGAGATTAACTGTTGATGATATTGATTATCAATAATTAATAAAATTAAATATTATTTTACAGGACGCCATACCGGTTCGACTGAAACAAATACACATAGTAAACGCACCGCCTTTTATTAATAAATTCTTTACTTTCATAAAACCTTTTCTAAGGAAAGATATAACAGAAATGGTAAGTATTTAATGAAAAAGAAACATTGTTGAAAGTATTTTTATTTTAGGAAAACCATTATCTCATATAGTTCTTGCTATAATACTATACGGAAACATTATCATTTAGGGGGGACGATCGACATTTGTCAAATTCTTGCCCTGCAGTCTCTGTACCTTTAAAGCTTCTAAACTCGCAGTAAAACCTCTCGTTTAGCTTTAACACCGTGAGCGTTAAAGCTAAACTCTCAAAATGTTAAACTAATTTAGCCTTTCTGTGTCGAACCTCTTAAAATTTAAAAGTTATAAATAATATAATATTTTTTTCATCTATATCTCTTTTTTTAAGATGCATATACACACGAAAGATTCAGATACACTGTACAAATATTTTAGCAAAGATGATTTACCAGAAGATTATGGAGGTACTAGAGGCAGAATTGATGATCATATGAAGGAGTTTGTGGAACGAATTGTTAGCAAAAGGTATTATAATTTGCTAGTTCGATTCTTCTAATATTATAAATACACATTTCTAGAAGTCTACGTGAAAGGTAATCTGTGTAGATACCACTCTCTTTATCCAGCTGTGCATCAGCTCGCTGTGTGTCACTGACACACAGTGAGCTGGAATTGGAAGTCAATATAATTACTTCTGTAAAATAACTGGATTCCATGGGAGGCATTAAAATCTACTTATAACTTTAATTATATTTACATAATTTTCTCATACACGTTCCCTGTTATGAGGATTTAAAAGAACTTAGCAAATGAGTCTATTTAAATAAAGATATTATGACTGACTTTGTTTTTGACTACGTTGCAGAAATTGTAGCACTACGCTGGCACAAATGTTGGGTTTACGGTAAAGCGGTTTCAGTAACAACTGGGACTAATGGTTTATCGTGTGTTCGGAAGCACAGAAGAGCTCGAGCTTACTGGTGAACCTATTCAGGATCAACCGTAGCAAACTTTGCTTTGTTCTCGTTATCGAAACCAGAGGCAAACTAAAACTAATCGCAAATGAATCGCCAAATGAAAAATGTATGGGATTTGATGGGATAGAGCTTTAAGCAATTTGATTCTGATATTCGAAATACAAAATCCTCATCTATTTTTCCTGTTTTGATGCTATCAAATTGTTCATAAGCTAAGTCGATAAAAATATGTTATTTTTTTCAGAGAATACTTCTTAGAAAATAACTTATGGAGAGTCGAAAAAGAAAAGCCATGTAAAAAAGCTGACATCACCAAAGAAGTCACATTCCGAGCGCTCGAGATTGACTGAGCTGTTTTGTGATTTGTGAAATTATTTTAAGAAGAAAATAAAATTATTTAATTATCTACTACATTTCTCTTATTTAGAAACTACATTACATTTATCATATTACATACATCTTCTGCATTTATCTTATTTATATAAGATAAATGCAGATGATGTAATTTTTACTTTTTTTATTTCTGTTTTTTATAATTTTTTAATTTTACCTTTTATTTAACATACCATCCAAAATATTTAAGAAAGCTCTTAAATTAGCTTAGACATTAAGAAACAAATACCACTGATTACTTATATATATAAGAAACAGATATGCTAATGATAATCGTTAACTCGAGCTATTAAATAACTCATGCTATGCTGTCACAAAAGCTAATGAAGTCCTTACTTCCTGCGAAACGTCACGGCAGGTAATTAAATATTTTAAAGTGTTAAACCTCTTAAGTTAAACTATCCTTTGATAGATTGTAGAGACCCTCCGTAAACATCAATGTTGCATTAAAGACTACTTAATTACTTTTGAACATGTTTAACGAGTATGCAGATTATTACAGTAATTTCATTTCTTGTTAATTACTTTATTATTATTTTTAGTAATAGAATGGTAAATAAGCAGAGATCCACCGTCCGGTAAAGAAATAAAAAATAAAAGAGCAAGTAAATACACATATATCCTGTAAACAAATATTGATTAATAAGTATTGAACGTCACATTTAAACTAACTATACACTCAGCACTTTTCTAGTTAAAAATTTACTTATAAGCCCCGTCCTATGATGATATAATTTTAAGCATCGCGTTTTGACCCCACCATTGATATTATAGAAGCATAGGGCCCAAAAAATTGTAAACCACTCTATTAGATGAATAAGCAGTACTTAAAATACATATTTAAAACAAAATCCTAGATTTATTGAGTAGTTACAATTGGAAAGATACCGTTTGATCCCGGTTCACTCACCTAATCATATTGAGCCAGTTGGGATGTGTATTGCCAAAACTTGTCACTGCTTTTCTCATGTAAGACTTGTGTTCAGCATTCGGATGTATATAGATTAATGATGACGGTGAAATTATCTAACCAATAATATTAAATGTACCCAATATTTTAAGTGTCTAATATATTATGCATTTAGTAATCAAAATCCTTATATTTTATTCATTTATCAAACCCCTTTTTTACAAAATTTTGGAGACACAAGATAATATTTCTCGCTCAAATTAAGATTTGTAATAGGTGACGGCAAATTGGATATAATACGTCACCCAGAGAACTCAGAGAGCCTAGACAAAATTCATTTCGTATCGCTAAATGAAGAATGTATGAAATTTAACAATCACTCTCGATAGCTGGACGAGGGATCATATCAAATCCCGTACTTTTTTTCATTTGGCGATTCGATGGTGATAATCGAAATGCATCTTGTCTAGGCCCCTTGGCCCTCAATCCTGACGCACACACTGTGTCCGCCATAACATGTTTTTTATATTTTGTAACATTGAAACTGTTTGAAGAAAAAAGAAACACTTTAGTGATGAGAAAACTAATTAATGAATTATAATAAAGACTGTCATCCAAAATTACTACAATAATATAACCGGCCTTGTTGGTAGTAATCTCAGTTGACATCGAGATCCGTCGAGACTCAGACGCCGAATCGACTTAAATTGTGCTTCTCAACGCTCGTGGTTCATGTAGGATATCCATAATTCAATATCGAAAATTAGTGCGATACGAAACTTTGTAATTTAAGTGGCTTTCAACAATTTTAAATTTAAGGTGAGTGTATTATATTAATTATACTTAAATTCTTTACGGCCTTCTAGATGAGTGGTCAGCGCCCCTTTCTACTTAACCAGTGGTGCCGGCTTCGAATCCCCGTAGGGATAGATATTTGTATATTTATTTAGTTTATTTATTTATTTAACAATTTATGTAACATACACACAATTTAATAAACTAAATTAGACACAGAGATAATGTACGACGGTACTACTTATTTCTGATACTTATATACATATTACTATCAATATTTCTTCGTTAACTAGTATCCATGATGCCTACTTTGGGCTAAATAATAGGGGTACAATGTAGTATATTTTAAAAGAAAAGTGTATTTAATGCAATATATAGGAGAAAATAAAGCATTGAATCTCTCATAAAAAATATTTAGTAAATTTTACTTCAACTAGAATTTAAAGCATCCGCCTAGTGAAGCACCTTATAGAAAACTTCTTCATATATATTTTTCTCCTGCACTCAATAGAGCTCATTAAGGGAGCGTGATAGTGGGAGCAAGGGCCTAGCCTCAGTCGGTCGTAACCTTGATATTACAGAGAGGCAAGTCAGAAGTAGGGGTGTTATTGGAGTTCCTAATTGATTACATTTAAAAATGAATTATTTTTTTAACGTGTAAAAACACACTGTCTCAAAGGTTAGCAACGAGATATCACTATTTGTGATATCTATATCACTATTTGTGATATCTCGTTGCTTAATATTTCTATATTATTAACTTAATTTGAATACTTAACTGATCTCTTTTTCTTTATTATTTATTGCACATAGGAAAGATCATATACACAGGGAGCTTAACACAAAAATGAGTTTTCTACTAGCTAACCTTTGAGACGGTGTGTTTTTATTTAAATCTATGTATATAACATTGAAATAGTGGTTTGTCATCTTTTAGTGGTTCAAGTCAATATCTGTGTAAAAAACAAAGCGGATGTCACTGATTTGGTGAAATATTTTATATAATAGTTACGTAAAAAAAACAAAAAACAGCTGTGGAAGTGGTAAATAAAAATCTTCTTCAATTTGAAAGAATTTAGTAATTGATATTTAAATAAAGATATTTTGACTTTGACTTTGATTATTTTTATTCGACTTGGGATCATCACTAAGTTACAGAAGATTATCACGAAACAATATTGCGTTATTGTTGTGTTGTGTAAGGTCGGTAGAGCTCGCCAAGGATGCTTCGTGGTGTGGGGTCTCCTATCCTCGGGATATATTTCTTGACAGCTACATTAACATATGATGTATGATAATGTAGCTGTCAATAAATGTCCCTTTGATGTCTGAAAAATAATTATTAGGCTATACAGAAATGTTTTTTTTATTCAGATATCTTTGAATGACTAATTCTGAAACTATTTATTTTCACAATAGAAAGCTAATAGTGTAATTCAAACTAGTATTATAGTATCTAAGTAATAGTAATAGAGTCTGCTTTTGACTGTACTTCTAACTGCAGAAATTGTTAGCTTGTGTACGACCTTAGTTTTTAACTTAAACATAATTTAACAACTGTCAATAATATCAAGGACTATTTACATTTTGAACAACAGACTAAAGTGATGTAAGAATTCGGTTTTAACAGCAATTACTTTTTCATTTAACCCTTACCTTGACAGATGCCTCAAGATATGGTGAATGATATAGCATCCATCAGAGAGTGGTTGGCCAAAGAACAACACTTACCTCATGACCTTGGTACGTTTTTACTATTTGCGCAATATATTGCATACACAGTGGAATTTCAATTATATCTCTGGCATTGCTTCGATGTACGCGTATGACACAATAACTTAAGTACTCAACACACGTCGTTCTGTTACAAGTTATGTATATTTTCCATAATTTCTCCTACGAAATTCTAATAAAACTCCGATTAAGTGCGTTTAGCATCATATTTAGACATTCGTTTTATGTTATTTAAAAATTCTTAATAATACAGTTATCAACTAGTTTTTAAAATTATATAATAGTAGTATTATATTTAATAATATTTAATTGTAGAATTGGATGACACAACGCCAATAACCGTGTGGAATATTTTAGTCATTAAATACTTAGCCCTTGAACATTATGTAGATTATTAATAAACCGGTCAATATTATTTTAATTACTTCCTATACTTATTTACTTATTTGTTTATTTTGTTGAAAAAATTAACAGTTAAATTATATTCCATAAAATTTAAGGTTATTAATTAATAGGTGTATACATTAAAGTACGATATTTTTACCTAAAATCTATTTTATTTGGCAGCATATAAGTTTTTCTTTGCCTCGTTCTTCAATATTTAATTATTTGGCTCATTTATAATGGAAAAAATCAACGAAATTTTTACTTTGGCCAGTTATATATAAAATTAACAATTATCGGTATCAGGATAAGAAGACTACATATTAATTTTAAATTGAACATGGAATAAATTCATGATCTCGTAAAATATTTTATTCATTACTGTGTGCCTCGCTTAAAATATTACAAATTAAATAACGATTTGGTAACTTCAATATTTATAATTTAAAACAATACTGCTACAGAAACGCAAAATGTGCGTGGTGGTTTTATGTTCTTAACTATTCATATGTTAACGTTTCATATAGGAAAGCATGCCTAACAGTTGGATGTATGTTTACTAAATAATCGAAAACTAATATATAATCAAGGTTGATGATGTCTTTGAAATTAAGAACCTTATTGTCCTTGCTGAGCTTCAGAGTTCCATTTTTGTCTTAAATATTTTTGATTTCATTTAATTTTTATTTGTTAAATTACAGATGACTTCATGTTAAAGAAATTCCTACACAGTTGCTACGGCAGTCTTGAAAAAACAAAAAAATGTATAGAGAGATTCTGTACGACTCGTTCTTCAATGTCAGAAGTGTATGTGTCCAGGGATCCAACCATGGAAAAGATGAAGACTGCTTTCACAATTACGTAAGTCTTTTAATTTTTATTTTATTAATCAATTAAACTTTCGAGAATGTAGAATTTAAGTGTCTACTTTTTTAATTTTAAATATAAAATTATTCTAATTCAATATGGAGCCTGTAACAGATAAGATTTATTGAAAAATATTCAAAACACCGATTTAATAATGGTTTCTGGTGCCTGAAAGTAGTCTTTGTATATTTTAATGACCATAAGAATAAGAATAATGGTCAGATTCTCTGCTTGCTGTTTTATATTCTTTCTTATTTATAATATTTTCGAGTTGTGTTTTCGAAAATATCTGTATAAATTTACTTAATAACAAAACACTTAAGTTTTATAAACTTAATAACGTTTTCTTTAGGGACTAAACACTGGATAGTTAGAATAATAGCCTAGATAACAAAAATAAATAAAGATTATAAAAAGGTGAAGCGCTTAAAAGCGATAATATCTACTAATAATAAAATATCCGAAAACTAATATCATCTTTAGCTTTTATTACACTTACTAGTTACTACACTTATATGGTACTAAAACAATCAGTGTAGTTTTTTTAGTAGAATTATAAATTGCACCAATATCTGTGATTAAAAAATTAATCTTTTAAGAGTCATTTTCTGCCATAGACTAAAGAAAGATAACATAAAACAACATAGAAGTACACAAGTACTTATTCCAACTTTTGTAGATACCGGGCGGCGCGGCGATATTGATTTGTTTTTAAAAATATCAGGGAATCCTATTTCAATTAAGAAATTAAGAACTTATCACAACAATTGTAATAATGCCACCAAGGTTATTTCGTAATGAGGCATTCAATATTTTCTAATTGCTTCTCATTAACGAGAATATAAATTAAGGAACAATCAACATATTTCATTCGCTATATTATATTATCTTTCTTAGTATATAATAATCATACTAATAAGTCAATAAATGCTAATCATTTATGCAGCCCACGACTCCATCACTTTAACATTGTTGGGAAAATTACAACGATACGCAAAACATAAAAGTATACAAAACTATTGTTTTTGAGTAATAATCTGCTCTATTAAAAAAAACAAAAATATGTACTTATCATGATAATAGTAGACGTAAATGGATTCCAAAACGTGTTTTAAAATAACAGGTTATTCTGGCCCAACCAAATTATTTTTATTCTAATGTATGCAATGATGTGTAGGTAAAAAATACGCTTAAACTCATGTATAAACGTTTACATAATTTTAAGTAAAATATGAGAAAAAAATAACGTTTTGGTGCAAATAACCTGTATAGAAAGAAAATTCTTCGAAGTATTTTTAAATCCTGAATATAAATAAAATAAAAACATTTTTGTATCAATATAATTTAAATAGTAATGAATAAATAAATTAAATAGTTTGAAGGTTAAGGCTCTGTTCTGTCTGCTATCATCTTTGGTGGTCCAAGAAATTGGGTAATTCCCAAAGGCATAAAGATGTTATTAATTTATCACGAAAAGTTTTGTCATTTTCACGGAAAGTTTACAACATCACAGATGAATGGAATGTCTAGTGAACTCCTTGATGAGGTTTTCTATACCGCTTACTGGACAGAGTACTTCAAATAGAGCATTAAAAGAATTTATAGATTCCGCAACACGAGTACCTCTGGTGTTGCGAGCGTCCATAGCTTGTAGGTAATATTACACACTTGTTTATTGCTTAAAAACCTTATTATTTTGATCTCCAAAGATAAATAAGGTTTTTATTTATTTATCTTTATAAATAAAAACCTTACAAAATATGTTTCAGCATAAAAATAGCACAATTCCCATCCATGTTTTTTAAATTGTATCAAATGTACATACATTACTTAATACTTAATAAACCATAAACTTAGAACCAATAATAACATGGCACAAATTTATTCCTAAAAATAAGGTTATTACATAGATATATACCATGCAAGTTTATTTTGCCAGATTTCCATATCGCGTAATATAATTTCGCGACAAGTAATGTTTGACAACCTTGTGCAAAAATGTCGGTGTAAAGGTGTCTTAGTGGAAACAGGGTTAAAAATTAACCAGTATAACCTTGAGAGTGCAAAAGGTTGAGGTCAATGAAACCAAAATTGACGCTGATCGTAATAAGCAACATGAAATATACGTGGAGTCATCGATAATACGTGAAAGTTTATTATGACGTCTGACATTTGAAATACTAAGTTATTGATAATTAATTCAAATTACTAGATTGATTTCTTTTCAGTAAATTTACTTGAATAATTATTTTAAAAACGTCTGGTTTCTGGTTTTCAACTATTAAATAATATCAAAATTTTACTTCAAATATGGAAATGTTTAAATTACAAGAGGAACATATTAAAACATTTTGAACAAAAAGAGTACTGTGATATAAATCAGGTCGCCTAAGCCTAAACGATAAAACAATCTATAATACCTGTCATACCTTGTCATATCTTTATATTAAATAATGCGATCTATTTATTTTTATGGCTTATGTCAAAGTAATTTTTATTATATCAATTGTGAAATAAAATATTCTTGTATAAAAAATAATATAATGAACATAATTTAGAATAAATATTTATTTATTATTTGGAAATTCTCTTAAAACTTTATTGATTATAACGTAGGTTTACCAAAATATAAAGCTGTAAACTTCATCATAAAGTGCTCCATTGCCCGCCAAATTTGAATGAATAGTTCATTCATTCATTACAATAACAATTATATAGCTTTCATATCTTTAATAAAACAATAGAATCGTTAATTTCGTTTAAGGAAACAAAGTTTTTATTGCGTATTATGATGTTAATGTAACGTATGATTGCGTGATTCGTAATATATTAATTAAGGTTCTGGATGGATCTTACTTGCTCATAAACATTAGAGTTAAATTAGCATTTTAAAGTCATAAAAATTATAGTTTGGTTTTTTTATTTGCATTATATGTAGGGAAGATGATTAAATATGTACATAAAATTTGTGTTCAATTATAGAAATATATACAAAATTTTAGTATGCGAAATATTACTTAACAACTTATTATAACTATTACTTAATAATAGATGTGTATAATTTAGAATATTAGTATAAAATCGGTAATGGTGTCTTCATGAATATGGTTCTATTATACTTATAGACAGCCCAAAGTAACGTTTTAATATGAACAAATTGTTAAGTAAATGCACAATATTTGAATTTAAAATAAATATATGTTTTTCAGATCCGTAACTACGTACAAAGCTGATAAAAATGAGATCCTCATTCATCAGTTAGACGATCCACATTTGGAGAAGTTTACGTTCTACGACACCCTCAAGTCATTCAGCATACAGGCCGACTACTGGCTCAAGAACCACGACTTCTTCCCGGAGGGGCAGTTCATCATCCTGGATATCAAGGACTACTCGCTCAGGATAATACCAAAAGTCAATATCATGTTTTTCAGAGATTTTCTCATTTTCTTATTGGTATGTATAGGTTAATATTATTACAATTTATTTATTTTAGACAGTCGATTTGATTCTATTTTGTTTTTCTTATGATTTTTTTTCAAATTAATAACGTGTGATGTTTCACACCTTGAAATTAAACAATGTCAAGGATAAAATCGAAAGACAAACAACTTACCTTTGATGTCACGATTTCCGGTTAACTTTAAAATAACATGTATGAGAACAAAATGTCGCTAAAATGGCTAGTTATGGTCGCTTGTGAATGAAATAAAAATAGGAAACTTGTAACTCTATCTAGTAAACACAAATAAATAATTGTCGTATTGTCGTTTATCGAATAACGGTGATTTTATTTTTCACCAGCACTCGGATCGAATGCGACTTCCTTGGGTGAAAGTGGTTGCCGTAACAACCGGGAGCAAAGACTCAACCTGCTTTCCAAAGCACGTAGAATCTCGAGATAACAGATCTTAACTGACCTCCGTAGGGACAAGCCTAAGGGCTCTAACCACTACGGTAACGAGGTGTTCGGAGATATTAAAAATACGAATTAAAGAACTTGAGAAGTTAATTTAATACTTATTAAATATCTTGTTGCAATAAATTTTGTGTGCTCTGAAGTAATTCTACAGCAACCATTTATAATACTACAAAAACAACGTATGGAATACGTTTAGTGATTTAGACTGTCTTATTTTTTTAGTCATGAAAGACATGATAAAATAGCCCATCCGAGGTAAATGTTAACCATTGTCAAATACATAAATGATATCGGATGCGTTGATGAACCGAGACATTTTAATGTCACCCATGGCCTGTAGTAATACTGGCTTCTTTTCTCTTTACACACAACGAACTAAAAAAGAAAACGGCTGAAATTGTAAAAGCAGATTCACCTTCTCGAACAACCCTACAAGCGAGTCGACCACACGCCTTTCCTACCTCGCTAACTTTACTCGAAACTACTAGTTAAAATAAACACAAACATCTTTACTTATAAATCACAAATTAAAACTTACCTTATTTCATACAGTGGCGATCAAGTGTACAGTTAATCACTTACTGTTAAAAGTTTTAAAAAAATTACATAGATATTTAAGATATAGATTCGAACGGTAACTATGATCATTCGATCATAGTTTATGAATACTATAACTACGGATACTCTACCCTTACCAAATACCTAGTGTAACTTTCAACCGTATTGAATCGTCTCGATCGTGTTTGCCAACTTTCTAATCGTATCAAAATGAAACCAGCGCCTGTGTTGTGAAGTGTTAGAAAACTCTTTTTATATATGCATTTGTCAGCTGAACGCAACTAGAATCGAAATATTTCTGTCATGGAAATTTATTCAAGGGCTAGAGGGGATTTATATATTTCAAACCTATTAAAAATAAAACATCGAGAGGAAAAAAGAGTAACAAATAAGCGGGATTGGGCAATAGAGTTTTAGGAGTTTATACACAATTGATTTTAGAATAAAGTTTATTCTGTAGTAATTATCTGTTTCAGGAAGGAATGCCAGTACGCGTTAAACAGGTTCACGTGGTGAACTGTCCTACGTACGTCGATAAGCTGTATAGTCTCGTGAAACCCGCTCTACCTGCAGACATTTGTAATATTGTACGTAGATTTATGTTCAAAAATTCCCATTATTATTAACCCTTTAGAGGTCGCGCGAAAATAAAAACTCGAATCATTTTCTTTTTCTAAATTTTCTTCTAATCGTTGAGCGTCCATTTTTCTTTCTTGAATGTTTTAGTTATAAGTGTAGGGGAATATTAAAAAAATTTGAAGTTCGTAGGTATGCAAGTTTAGAAATTACCACTGTTTAAAGTTTGATATGGACCATTTGGACCCCACGCGACCTCTTAAGGGTTAAAGACCAAGAATTATAGAACTGACGATGTTAAGACTTCATATACAGCCTGTATGCATCCAATGCAGGGCATAGGCCTTGTAACATGCGGAAAACCGGATGAGTGCAACATAAAATTTCAATAAAAAGACATCTGGAGAGAAGGCTCGTTTAGCTATAAATTATCGAACATCTACAGCTATTGTTAGTTTCTATAAAAGGTTTAATATTATAGAGAATTTTGATTGCGTTAATGGTTGCGTAATGTGTTAAAACAGTGATTTCGTAATAATTATTGCAATCATATCTGCACTGAACGTTTCATAGGGATTTTATTTTCATTCAAGCAAATTTTTGTTAAGTTTAACATAACTATTGTGTATATCGTAGGACTATTAGCCTTACGATATACACGATTAGTCGCTTCCAATACACTACAAAAGATAGGACTATTTTTCTAAGGGTATTGACCGAGAATAGTTAAGCGCATACAAAAGATATAAACGCGTTACCAAAAAATAAAAATGAAATTTCTACACCATCTTATTTTAATAGTAGGTATCTTTCAAGATTTTTATTGAGTGTAATATAAAAATGTGGAAATTAGTTTTTTTTATTCATTCTATAGATTACGTTCCACACAAGCCAAGATAGCCTTCACAAGTCTATAGACAAGAAGTTCTTGCCGGAGGAATACGGGGGCGACGCACAGAGTATGAAGCAAGAACAACAGGACTGGATCCAACGTATTATAGAAGATAGGTATGATAAATATTCTATTTCGATTCTTTCAATATTTTGTACTTTAAAATGTAACAAAATATAATATAATAATACACTTTATCATTTATCATTTAATAGTAATATATGGAAGAAAAAACATTGTTAGAATTTTAAAACTTACATATTTAGTAATTGAATCTTAGCAATATCAATAATTACATTCTACATTAAAATTTGGAATCCAAAATTTTTTACCATACATAATTCAAGTTTCAATTTAGTGTATCACTATTACCTGACCTAAGCAATAGTGTGGCATTATGCTATAGTCCCTAATATTAATTATGACCATATTTTAGAATGATTGGATTGTTGACAAATAAATAAACTAAAAGTCGTTTAAAAGTTAAAAAAATGAAAGGAATATATAAGCATTTCTTTTGTATTAACATTAATTAGTTATGCTTAGTTTCAATAAGCTACCAACGGATAGTTTTTTTGACATATTTTACAAAATAGTATGTCAAAATTTGGTTTAAGTATTTAATAATTATAAGTGGTTTTAAATAAATATCACTATTTCAGAAAAATGTTCCTGAATGATAATCTCTGGAAATCTGATCTCAAGATGAAACCAAAGACAAGTATGGTTGAGAACTCTATGAGTGGCTCCTTTAGGACGCTCTCCATTGACTAAACTAAAATAATTTGGGAGTACTTTGATAGACCACCAATTGTTATATTGAATTAAAAGTCTTAAATCTTAAAATTTTGATTTAATAAATAATAAAAAAAAATACTGTATTTTAGAGATTAGTTAAATAATGAAAAATATTTTTTATTTTTAAAAATATTGGTACGAGATGCTTGCAAAACTTGGTGTTTAATATTAAAGCGATTAATTGAGATCTTCAGATAATAGTTATAAATATTTCTTATGTGAATAAAAGATGAACATAAATTTCTTTATTTTTTAATTTCATGAAAATCTAAAAAATATAATATCTTTATATATATGAAGCAGAAAAGGTCTATGTTATTAGTTTTATATAAACAAAGCAATAAATACAGCTAAGCATAAGGAAAAGATACTGTTCTGTGGATGTAATAAAAAACAAATTCTTTATAACAATCATCATATATTTAAAGCTTATAACTTAAATATCACACAATGTTCAGGCAGGTAACTTACCCTTGTTACAAATTTATTATTGTGACCTGATAGCGTGCCAGCATACAACATGTTTGACGCCATTTTTGAGAACATTTTTGTACAACATGTGTGTAATTATTACAATCTATGTAATTTTAATAGAAAAGAAATGGTTACTAATTGTATACCGTATACGGAAGCGCTTTAAATCCAGTGTCGTTACACAGATAAAGGATGGTTGTTAAGCAAGGTTTAAAAGCTGATTAAGTTTCAAAACACTGTAAAATTTGGATTGAATTAGCATGAATCACAAATTTTACGGATATAATACTAAATTAATGTTAGAGGTTTATTTACGAACAACGAAATAACTTTAGTAATTAATTTAATATAATATTCAGTATGAGAAATATTATTTAAGTTTCTACTAAGACGAATGAAGGTAAGCTTTAAATCCTCAACTCTCAACTTCTAAAACTAATAGACACTATTATTTAAGTACAAAATTATACCCTAAGACTTTTACTATTAAATCTTAATAAAAACTGTTTTTAAAAGTTATTTGTCTTTTGAATTCGACATATGTACCATTCAGAGAAAAAATAAGATATTTTAAGAGTGTTTATATTAAATAAAGTTCAATAATCATTGATTTAGTAAGATAAAAAAGGCTGTCAATCTATCTGTCTGTTACTGTTTTTAACTTTACTGATAACAATTATTTACATTTGTTAATGCATATCAATAAATTATAAATAATAAATAAGAAAGAAAAATCTATCCAGGAAATGTAAACGTAATATAGTATAGTAATTACGGCATTGTAATTATACAAAAAAATACATTTAATGTATGTAAATATGTATATATGTAAAAAAAAATATTTACTTACAGGACATGTGACAATATTCAAACGTGTTTTATATTTTAAGAAATGCTAAAATTTTTAGGAGCGCTCAAATTGATATTTTCTGATACAAAGTTTTGACATTAAAAATACTTAGAAACTGTAAGACAGTCTCAAGCTAATGAGTATGTTATCGATTGCGTACTAGTACTTTACTTGTTGCATATATTTCCGAATTGGTAATTAAATTATTGAGCAACATCTTGTTGCTCAAACGGTACTAAATAATAACATACCAATATAACTAGAAAATATATTAAGTAAGCAATAACACATTTCATATTGGAATTACAAATTAAACACAAAAAGTCTTCTTAAATTAATGGCCCCTGAAATTCATAGGCAAGATTAATCTTTTAAAAATGACCTGATGATGTTCAACGAAAGAAACAAATCTCCGGTTGAATGATATTAAAAAATCGATATACTAGTACATATACACTCTACCAGTGACCTAACCTTTGACCTTGAATGTAAACTAAAAAAAATTAAAAAAATCCGTCTTCAAGGCACATTGTAAACATTTCCTTATTCAATTTATGAGGCTTTTTATTGAAAAGATCCCACATACAATTAAATGAAGTGACTCACCGATTTCAATAGCACTTTTATATTACAGATGTGTGTACGTACTTATGTTTTAATAAATTTTAATTGTTTAAAAAACTGGTTTTTATTATTATTTCATATTATCATCGCGTGTTGGCTTGGACAGTTGTTAACGTGAATTGAAGATACTTATGATTTTGACTGGGAATGTTATTTCCCGTCTAGCTTTGACGCGCTACAATAAAGTCACGGATATCTAGATTCCGCCATTAGATTATTCTGAGAGTTGTTAATAAGAGGACTAAAATCCTGTTATACTTATACGAGCACCTTTATGTGACCAAAGTGTTACAATAGTTTCAGGAAAATTAGTCCAGTGCGAGTGATCGGAAGGAGCCAGGCAGGTCTCGAACCTTGTCCGCGCGCTCGTCGTGACAGTTATTTGGCCGAAGAGATTCATCCACTGCCCAGCGATCATCGTGAGTTAGAAACCATTCCCTGGAATAAAGATGTTTAATTTTATACTACCTATGAAGGAAATCTTAAATAGTTTATTATTCGTAATTAAAGTGCAGTTCTCATTACATAAAATCAAAGTCAAACTGACATAGTCGGCCTCCGGAGTATTTTACTGTTAGTCCAATAGTTTCGATCAGTATTATTAAATGGAGTTAGTGTGACATATTATTAGTTTTAATCTAATTCTGAGACTGACCATGTTTTAAGAAAATAAGATTTATATAATTATTACGGTACAAATACCCTCACACGTGTCCACTCAGGGCTTTATTAAGAATCGGATTTCTATCCTTTATAATGATAAAATATTATAAAAAAGTTCGTAGAGATGAGTATAATTGTTTTTTATTAGATAAGCTCTCTCTCTCTTTTGTTAACCCAGAAAAATAGAGACAATCATCAGCAATGTTTACCTCTTAGACTCGACGCGTTTGATCCAGTACTGCTTGATTTCCTCAATGGTTCCGGCATTGCCACCATATTCATTCGGGAGGATTTCCTGTGGAATGTCTTTGTATAAGGTGTCGGAGTTAGGTTCGTGAAATTTTATCTGAAAAAAGCAAGTTAACTATTTATAAAAGATGTTATATTGTGAATATTTTCAATATAACTACTAATACAAGAGAATAAGAACAGAAACAACATAGATTATCTTATCTCGGAAATAAATTGTTTATTTTCATTCTTAGAAACTAAAGGACTAGGCGTTCGAGTGGATTTTCGGGTACCTTCAAAAACCATTTAATATGCCAATATTACAGATTAGAGAACTTACATTGTAAAATACTTTCATATAAATAAAAAAAACCTTGTTCAGCATAGTTATTTAAGCTTCGTATTTAAGATAGTTATCTTAAATACGTAGCTTTAATAAAAGCTGCTTTTTCTTTGCTGTGCTGTGGATACAACATAGATTAAAAATACCCAATTAATTAACAAAAATTTAACCGTAAATCGTGGTATTAAAATTATACGTATTGAGTCAGTCAAAAGTGTAAATTTGCTAGATCATATTATTGTCGATTTACTGCTCATTGATTCTAATGGAAACTCTACAAAGATTATGTGCCAATAATCTAACATCAATATTACCAACACGATATGTGTGCAACTTGTTGCATTTCGCTGTAGCTTGAACTAAATGCAAATGAGCAAGCGTAACTTACTCGTTTATGGACGACAATGGTTCAGTCACCGCTCAATATACAGAGCACGCATCAAAGAAGCAATGGAACATCGAAATGTGTTGGTGTCTAGACCTTGGTTGATAATTTACATACTCATTTCAATAGTAAATTTTAGTTATTTAAAATTATCAACCAAGTGTATTTTCATGGAAATAATAGTTCTCCATACATCTGGGTAAGGATCAAAATGGCATTTCCAGCCCACCCTGACACCACATTATAAATATTATGGAAGTTTAGAAATCGAATGTGTTTTTACGGTGATTACTTCTTTCATGCAATCTTCTAAACCTTTAACCTATTTATAATTAAAATTAGTGTAGTAATTTTACTTTGTAGAGATCTTAAAACCCTCTGACGAGAGCTTATAATATTTTTTTTATAACCATTCATATCAGTGATCAAAATGGATTTATGTTTTAAAGCAATACCCACCAGTTTTGCGACTTCTGCCTTAATGAAAGGCTTGCATATCGCGTGTATCTTGCTAATGTAGGCCGGCGCATTGATCACGTGAACCTGCTTCAATCGTATGGGGATTGCTTCCTATAATACAAACAGGAAAATTTAATTAATTTATCGTATAAATTTTGATGTCAAAATGAGTCGTTGCATACCTGAATTAAATTTTAAGTTTTGTTCCTAGTAGTGTGGTTTTGAAAATACAAATTACATAACTGTTATATATAAGGTCCTTTTAGAATCGCTAATATGACGCATCACACGGCCATTACTAATTAGGCATTTAAATCCATTTTTAATTAAAGTACATAGTGCACCCAGAGGAAGTGCAATATATCATTGCCCGAAGAATTCAGAATCAACGGGGCTAAGCAGTGAACTCTAAAGGCTGCCATATAACATCATTTTCTCTGGTCGAAGAGGCCTACAAGTCCTAAAAGTAACAAGAATAATAGTACTTACCTACCTGTCTCTAAGAACCTTGGCTTTTGATCCCCAAACTGTGCCGCGAATGCAGCGTTTCAAGAACAAAACTCGACCTTGCCTCGTCATACAAATGCATATAATATACCCGTCTATATTACAATAACAAGTATGAAATCGACTTATAATACCAAAACAGGATTTTATATTGTATACAAATGGACCTGTAATTATTATTTTCCTTGTACTGTTCCTCTGATTTTTATTTGAATCGCAGATTATCATTACAGATATTGCGATCGCAGTGAAACTGCTGAATTTGATACCGCAACTGTACATGTAATGTTGCGCCCTATTAATCCATAAATAAGTAAACGAACATTGCGATAGTCTTCTAGCAATCATGTCCCAATTAGTATAATTATTTCCCTATTTTTAGAATAATATGAAAATTGGTGTTACTTTAAGTAATAAAACAAATAGCAAAAAACAGGCCTATTAGTCCTAGTACCTGTCAGTCTATTAAGCTCTGTTTTCTTAACCAAAGTAAATATATATAAATAATATAAAATGTATATAGATATCAGAAATTATATTCTAATATGAGTATGTCAATAAATGTTACATTTAATATTAGTATATAGAACTCACCTGTGTATATAGCATGTATTTCCTTAATACAGAGAGGTTAATCTTGCCTATGAATTTCAGGGAGACATTAGAAGAGTCAAATATGGGGATCTCTCCTGCAGGTATATCATCTTCCTCAGTGAGCCTGGTGTCGGCGAGCATGAAGAAGGTCTTGACAGCGTCGATGAAGTTGAACATATCCAAGTCAGGGTTGTTCAGGCGGTAGACGAATACTTTGTAGTTTTCTTTCGTTTTCTTCGGGAGAGGTATCAGGTCGCTATCGAAAATAAAAATCTTATAGCACCCAACCTATTCTAGTCCTTACATTATTATAATTTCAATTTAATGTACATTAGTGGCCTATTACAACTATCCAACATACTAGGTAAATGAAACGATCAAGGTAAACTAAACATTGGTAGATACTACTATAACTTAATCTTCATTAGTGGGAATATATAATTAAATATAATACTTTGCAGACCGTCCTACTTTGTTTACTATATAATATAGGATGCTGCAATTGATAATTTTGATTAAAGTGGTTATTAATATTAGTTAGTGGTTATAATATTGTGTAAATGAGTCGGCCACTTAGCGAGCGTTCCAATTATTCGCGCATTAGTCAAGAAGCATAGTATTCGGATTACTTTCACGCGCAATTTTGGAAAAATTTGGTCAGGAAATAATCACTTAGTGTATGGAATATTCCAAAAAGTTATAGAGTCGGAAAAGATGCAAAATTTACGTATTTATCTCAATATACTAAAAAAAATATTCTTACGATACACTTATAGAAACTTTAATCATAATTCGTTATGCCCAACGTTGCCCAGTATAATTATTTGTATCACAATGTTATCACAAAAACTGTACGAGTTCTTCTCGATGTCTTAAAATGTATAATAACCGTTTATTTTGTGACATTTTATCTGGTATTACATTAAAAGAGTTATTTTTTTTTAATGATCAACATTCATAGAAATATAGTTGTATTGATTTGAGTTATACTTAATAACTTATTTTATTTCTTAAGCTACTACAGCAGCATCAGCTACATGAGTTTCTTTGTTACCTACAAAAAGTTATACTTGTTTATTTACTAAATAATTTTTGCCACTCGTTATATATTATTTTGTTATATTGTAATAGGTTTTATTATGAAATGATTGTTATAAATTTTAACAAATTTTCTACAGCCAAGACCATATGTAAATATTGGAATTTTTCTTGCTTTCCAAGATCACCATTTATCATTAGTGTTTCGTTAAACTAATAGTAAAATTCTACTTACGTAATTTCGAAAACGCGTTGGATTTCAGATGAAAGTGGATCCCTCTTGAAGAATACCTCTGGAGTGTTAGATCTGATGGTGAAAAACAAATCAATGGTACGCTTAGCGCGTTCCAAGCTATGCCCGCAGCTGGCTAGGAATCTGCGCAGAAGCAGATCATCTGTAATGAGATAAATTATCAAAATGTTATAACACCATCACGCTGGCCCTCTGTGGGTTGGTGGATGATGCTTGATAGTGGTTGCCGCAACAACCAAAGCCTTAAAATTTAATTTTTAATATAGCCATCTTATTATATACACGACTATATCAACATATGACGATAACCAGATAAACATTGAAATAAATAATTACTCAAACAATTAGAGCTTATCAATCAAGAAGTCATTAAGTTTATTATAAAATTTTTGTGTTTATAGTGATATTATTTTCTTTAAAATAATGTAAATTACTTGTTTTTTCATATTTCATATAATTTTATTATAAATAAAGGCTTTACAGGTATCTTATACAGTTCTAACATGATCTAATTTAATTAATAAACCACCGACTAAAGATTTAGATTTATTTATTTCACTTTCACATTTATGAAAGTATTTTAAAACCACCAAGCCTTGTTCACTAACAGCAAGCAAGCGATTATTTTTTACTGATTTTGACAGTTACCGTATGGAAGAAAAGACAAAACTGTCAGTTTACTTTTTACACTTGTTTAGGTGTTGGTTGAATCCGGTCGTAAGGAATATGTCCACAATTTAAAAATTTTTAGGAATGTGTTCTACACTGATTTTGATTTCAACATATACTACATGAGCTATAGTAAAGAAATTTAGTTAATCAGTATGGATATTACAATAATACGCCTAGATTTATTTGTTAATAAGGTATTACAAAATCTCGTTGCTGCAATAGTGTGAGATTCATGGCTTGAAGACCTTTAGAAAATTTCCTAGTAACAAATGAAAGTACGGAGAAACAAAAACAATGAAAAATATTATGATGAATGAACAGGGAAAAGTTCACTCTAAGAAATCAAATCAAGGCATTGATTTCAGATCATTTAAAAGGAAATTAATGTAAATACAGACTAAGGGAAATGTGGTATATTTTTTTACATTTACATCAAACAGAGGTAAAATAAAACAAATCAAAAATGGAAATCAAAAACAGAACTAGGTACTACGAGTACAAAAGAAAATGACGGACGAAAAGAACGCTAGATCTTTATGTCATGTAACAAAATTACCATTTAAATTGTTTCAATTTATACCATACATAAATAAAAACATGTTTCTTATTTTTTCGTAGTTTTTTTCAAAAATAATATATGCGCTTTTTCTGATAATATTATTTTAGTACTTACTACTTTTTGTAAGACACAAGTAAGACACCTTTCACTTTAAAGTAGGTCAAAATAGTATGAACATAATCGATTAAGATTTCTTTTTTGAAAGCCTTGAATCATTGTTCTGCATGCATGCATATTTATGAAGAATATTCCTAAACTTTTTAGCGTAATCTCTTTGTAAATTCTATATTGAATAAATAGCTGACTGCCCGCGACATCGTTCGCGAAAACTATAGGCATTTTTTTTATTCCTTGAATGAATTTATTTTCAAGTTTCAAAACTGATTTTGAAGAGTTAAGGTGTTGACCTTAAATCCAAAATTGTATACCATAAACAAAATTTGAGGGATAAAGTCATGAGTAATTATAATTAATTTGTTAATTCGCGATATATAGTCACAGGTAACCTCGAGTCAATTTAAATTGAACTGTTTTTGTAATCTGGATTAAAATACCTACAGCTTAGCAATTAAAGTGTAGAAGCAGGTAATTTTTATAATATATAGTGTCTTCATACTGCAAATAAGACTTTAAAGGAGCTAGTATGGTAGTTTTGAAAATTCATGTTTTAGTTGTAGAAACTAAGCAACTTATGGTCGGTTCCGGATGGGTCAATTAAAATTTTTGATTAAAGTCTTCTGTGATTCGAAAGGCAAGTTAAACCAATTGAACCGCACTGAGCTAGCCTACTATATATATATATATGGAAGGAAGACATGAGGAATTAGGATCATAAGGGTAGGACGGAAATTTATGCTTTATAATAAAGCATATTTTGTTGAATTATCAACTGCTTTTTGATAACCGTAGATGTCTAATTGACCAAGAAATGACTTATATTTAAATTTATAGTACTACATCCAGAAATATAATTTTGTTCAATAAAGTTCATTTTATATTATAAAAATTGATTTTACTATCACTTAAGTTAAAGAATATACTCATAGCAAGGATTTATGCGTTTTTATTAAATTTTATTTACTCTGCAAGTGTCTTAGTTTGTAATAAAGTACCGAGTGTGTGTAAACTTACCAACATCGTGGGGCAAATGCGGCTGCTTGCATAACCAATTCCTGATGTTCACGACGTCTCGGTTGCTATCGAGTTCTTGGTCTGGCATGTTTCTGAAGCATAAGTTTTTGTGATATTTTATTGTAACTGTTGACAAACCTAATACATAAATAACAAACTATTGAGTTAAATCTAAAAAATAGCACATCCTCACCGAAATAATTCAAATTTAATTAACTTTTAGATATTTTTGTTGTAAAAATTGAGATGCTTCTAAAAGTTAAATACTAAAAACAATCTCGTTGGCGTAGCGATTTAACCAATCTGGTTTCGATAAAGAATGCAGCTTTCGCTATGGTTGGTCCCTGGATGGGTTAACAAAATATTTTATCTCGCGCTTATATGCGCTTCGGAAGGCACGTTGACCTGTAGGTCCTATATGATACGTTAACAGCTTTCACTCACCAAGCCATACTGGGTCAGCGTCCTGTTGTTATGGCTCAAACTCATCATCTAGGAAGGTTGGTGCCCAACAGTGGGATGTATATAGGCTGTTGTTGACGAATCTTAAATCTCAACATAAAATATTAAAGATCATTTTAATATTTCAGCAAAAACACACACACTGAATACGCTGAAGCGTCACCAAGAGTTTTTGTAATTATCTAGTTTCTATCAACCATGTCACAAAGAACTGAACAATGCCACCGATTTAGCGTTTTAGTTCTATGTTGTTCGCGTTTATTTAAAAAACAAGTCCCCTTCTACACACATTAATGTCCTTCGATTGTTAACGAGTAATTGACGATATAAATATAATTTGAAATCGTTGTATTTAGATGAAGACAGAGACAGATATGTGCTAGATGCAATGGCCATTGAACCTGTCTGTTATGAGTTTTGTAGATCCGTACAAATTATTTTGCATATTAATATATGTCATTTGAAATTTTTTTTATCGATGTTGGAACATCAGACGCTCCCTTTTTCGGGGAAGGTAACAGGGGATGTGTGGGACTCTTACCCACAAAACCCCATAGCCACCTGACTGCTATCTGCCGGTGCACGGGATGACGTCCGAAGACATTTCGCCGCTGTCGGCAGTGCATCCTAGTACTTAGGTTAGCCAAAGAGCCAAATAGATGAATACATTCTTGTAATTACTATAATTATTAAAACCTATATTACTGTGATAGAAATCACAATGTTGTTAAATTTCATAATTAAGTTCATTGAATATTCGTAAGACTTCATCTTACTATTTAGTCTGGAGTTGTATGCATCTCAGTTTGATTTAATGTATAATAGTTACACAATATAATGTACACCGCATTGTCTAATTCTTTAGCACGAGACACGATTAACGTTACAGGAAATCATTGAATAAATGTTGTCCACTTACACACAAAGAGGAATTTCGGTCTTAAACCGGATGAAGTTCGACAACAATACGATTGTTGACACACTCGGTCTTGAGAAACAAGCATGTACTATCGACTGCGTATTAGGTGTATCTGTTGAATGCAAAATCGGGCCTACCACTAAAGTTAAAGTAAGGTATAGGTCGAATGATATGCTGTCGATTGTGAATACAAATGTTTATAATTTTAATGTATTTTGAACAGCTAGCTGGTTCCTTAACTATACGGAAAACATACTATTTGTTTTCCAAATACTTGTTATGAAGTAGCGCCTTTCGTAAATAAAATATTGTTGTAAGAAATATTGAAAAAAATTATATTTATTCTAACTCATTGAAGATCACCAAGTACGTCATTGTATACCTATTAGCGCATTAATTTTCATGGAAAATTTATTTTGCTAAGTGATTAACGTGATTTTAAATTATACAGATATTGCAGATGCCTATCTATTTAATAGAATAAAATATAATAACTATGTTTGGTGGATAATTAAATTTAATTAATAAGACCAAATTGTTTCAATTACTCGCAGGTATTGCGATTTGTAACTCATTTGAAACAGGAAACAGATTGCATACAAAATTGGTGGAAAGCAACCGTTACTGAAATATTACTTCATGAGATATTGTAATTAGCATGCTTTATCCATTTATTAATATTAATTAATAAACCATTTTGGGTCGAATTAAAGTCCTAAATACTTTTTATTAAGTTACTGGAATCGCTTGTTTATCTCTGTAAACAGCATGATCTTCAACTGTTGTTTAATGAATTTCATGACACAACAAAAATTAGGTTCTTTTCTATATGTACTAATTTAGTTGATTTCTCCGAATATTCGACTAAGGTATTGGGCGTCAAAAAATAAGTGACCGAGGCATTTGATGCCAACAACTGTGTATAATCATCAATATTATCTTACACAGATTTAGTAAGGCGTTCGATCGGATATCTCTAAATATATTGGTTAAAAAAGTGACAACATATGGTATTTTCGAAAAATTCTTGAAGTTGCTTTATATCTAGAGGATAGAAGATAGTGTTTGTAAGTGGGTTTAGCTCAACTTCAAGGTAAATTAAATCTAGTGTGCCTCGAGGGTCACTTTAGGCGCAATTTTATTAACAATTTTTGAGGACGACATACCTAGCATTGTTAGATTCTCTAAATAAAACCTACGTAACATAATAGAATGCTCATTAATACTTCAGAAGATTCTTGATGATGGTCGAATGGAGTCGCCTCAATAAAATTGTGCGTAAATTCTGAAAACGCTTTTTTAGGCGGTATAGGTGAATTTATCTTCTTATCAGTATTACATAAGTAAGTAAGTAAGTAAGTTTGTGTATTTCTCTTATTGAATTAGCTGATGTATAATAAAGATATATTATATTCTATTCTATTCTAAAAACCTTTTTTAAACCAGTTTTGAATAGGAAGTTTTTACCGTTCAGTATTTAGACAAATAAAAAATAATGTTTGTATTTTAAAATTACTTGCATATAAAATATTTGCCGTGAAACACTCTTATGCCACAGTATAATTAAAAAGGAGTAAAAGAAAGAATTTGCTATGTTTATTCTAAGTTTTTTTCCTAGTTAAATGGCAGTATCTGGATAATAAGAATCTATTTTCACTAAATATTCAAGGTAGCTTTTAATTGGGCTTCCGTTCTTTAGACCGAGAATCTCAAGATCTTTTACGATACGAATACATCCCAAGTTCGTAGATTTGACCATCTGCACGTAACTTTAAGGGTTAATTATGATTGTCAAAGTGAAGTGAAGCAATTTGAGGGTTATCCTCGTTGTGCAATGTAACCTCGGACGGGATCTCCAGTGCCATAGCCATTGTCAAGAATGAAGAAACTAATGTAATATTTATAAGCATTTTGTCTAAGAAATGCTTGTTTTAGCAATTATTAGAGTTTAATTCTTAACTTACTGTTTACATTAATTTCTAGCCTATACTGTAAGCATTGGAGTAAACTGTGTTAAAATACAGGTCCTAAGAAGTTATGGAAACGAATGCCACGTTGATTAACCCGTTATCCATGTCCAAATGTAACCTACCTAAATATAACTTCACTTTGTATAAAATAAATAGACATATTAAAATAATAGTTATAATAGTAGTTATAAGTTATAATATATTAAAATAATATATATAATATGCAGTTTATGCAATTAGCTAACTATAATAATATATATATCTGCGAATATGCATGAACTGCTATTACCTAATTTTGTAACAAAAAATGGAGTGAAAATTGTTCTGCAAATATTATTTAATTTTTTTTTTGCAGGTAAAAAGTATGTATTACAAAATAATACCGAATTACAATAATATATGTAGCGTGATGTAGAGTTGCATAGTATAATGACCAACACAAAAAACGTGAAACAGTGTTATAACATTATTTATAATGAAATATATCAACCTAAATAAATATTTTGGTAAATAATTTAAATAGACTCAAACTTGCTTTTACGTTTTAATTTTGATAAACTTATTAAATTTGTTACTGATTTTTGTTTGCAATAAACTTTTTAATTCTTTACAATGTTTATTATCTTCCAACTTAATTAACTAAATTTGAGTTTTTTATATTTTTCGGTTAGCTTTTAAAAAAAGGAAAGGTAAGATTGAACTTTGTCTTTTTTTCTCTCGCGCTAATTGTATTGATTAGTGAATTCTACCACTTTTATTAAATAGATCAATAATTGCCATTATTGATCTATTTAATAAAAGCCAAAATAAGATTAAAACTTAAAACCTTATCTAAATAGATTTCTAAATCGACGAGGTAGCCTCTTTAAGTATAGATTCGCCTGAAAAGAATTATAGTTAACACAGTCAAGACTTCGGTCACAATAAAGTGCTGTTTACGTACTAACCTCTTTGATGTTTAGATGTTATTATTTTGATACGTGAATTCTTAACTCTGAATTATTTATGAAGGTACTTACACAACTTAACAATCACAGAATCTTCAGTAGTTACCTAATATATATATATTAAAAATTTTAAAAATAAAATAATTTACAGACGACTATCGTAGTCGTAGACGAGTATCGCATCTAACTTTCAAATGAAATTTGCGGATTTGAACACGGACGCGCTTGACCGTCAACCAAGACACACTGCCGGCCATCTGCTTTACCTTTTACCGGTCTCTCTATACCTATTACCTATTTATGACGTGTGTATGAAAATATTTATGATGTGTTTATATGTCTATTTTGTTTAAAAGAATTTCAAGTTTCGGTACCTAGATTTTCTCAATTGAACTAAATTTACAAATTAATAAAATGAGGGCAAATGGCATATCGCAGGGGATAGTGAAAATCTGACAAAATGAAGCTAATTGCAAGTATAAGCCTAACAATCTTTGAAATAAAAACCTACAGTTGTATCCATTATTTTTGAGACTTGATTTGGTGCAGAAACGCGAAATTTATCTACGACTAGATTCCGGCTGAGCCCGCTTGGAGTTTAGCCTCTCACAAATTATTATAAAATTTATGGAAGGCTATCTATAAACAAAATGGCCCTTTAAATAGACTATCCAAGACAAAAATAATATTTCAATTCCAACCGTTAGTTCTAGAAATTTGCGTGTTCAACCAAGCACGAGCTCTTCAGCTATATAATATTTGTATAAATTAGCTGTACCAGAGACTTCGTATTTATTTGGTCAATCAATTAAATCATGTATACAACAAATTTTATTACAAAAAAAACATTGCAGTGTAACCTTAAAACATAGATACATGCAGCCGCCGACTTTCTTTAGAACTTTTAAAGGATAACAATTCTATTTTACTCTTACATGATTTTGACGTAACTTAATGGTTTACGCAGCGCACGTTACGAAAGCTATGAAAAAAATATCCTTTTCCCGTTTTTCATTTAGGCTAAGCTGCTATTGGTTGTAACGTGATGTTATACAGAATATAGCCTTCCTCAATAAATGAATTCGCTAAAATAGTTTTTCAATTTAAATCGTTAGTTCCTGAGATAAACGCGTTCAACCAACCAACCAAACTCTTCAGCTTCATAATATTAGTATAGATAGATTTGCAGCTTTGCACTATCTACGATGATATGGTGTGGTGATCCTAATCAACATTGGACAATACTTGTAAAAATTCTAAAGAACTGAACGCTTGAAAACGTAGTGCACATATTAAATAGAGAACAACTTGGCCAGATTTGAGCATTTTGTTTGGTGAGTATAGGGTGGTGGCTCCTATTTAAGTAGTTGAATTGACAAAACTTTCGTTTTTGTTATTTATATTGTTATATTTGAGGGGATAACTAATCTATCAGATACCACTCCCCTCAGGCTTTAAGCAACATCTTCATTAGTGTAGTTTTTATATTTATTTATGGCTTCAGGATACTAGTTCAATGTAGCTCTTTGCCCCATGGAGTTTTTGGTGACCAATGGTAGGCCCCGCTATTTTGTTGTAGTGTGGTTTTTGTCATGAAATTAGAGGTTTTATATCAAAATTTTTCTTGAAAAAAAAATTAACAAACCGGTGGGGTCTACCATTAGTCGCCAAAAATTCCTTGGGGTAAAAGGATACATTAAACTGGTATCCCGGAGCCTGAAATAAAGAAATCACATAAGATATGGCTGTATGAGCTTTAGTTTCCTTTTCTTATATCTATAGGGAGAATTTAAAAAAACTACAAAAATGTCAATGTCAATGTCAATTGGTTGGTTCTCCATGTTAAACAGCCGCATTATTTATTTATAATTATATTGAAAAAAGAAACCTATAGTCTTACTAATTTTCAATTGCTAGACCATGTTTAATCTAAGATTTCGTCCATTGATTAGTGCCTGTAACAAATTAATAGTTCGCAATTATAGAGGTAATAGGTTAGTTACCCCCAGCTCTAATCCCGGTCTCGATAGGAGACTACAAGCATATAAAGAAGAAGGGTTAAAAATCGAAGATGACGACGCTGAGGAGTTTATTGAGGCATCTCACAGTAACTTTGCTAGTGTAAGTTTATATCATATAGGCTAAGCAACAAATATGGAAGTTAATATCATATAAGCCAGGAAACTAGGTTACATATTTATTTTGTTTTCGTAGGTTGGAGAGGTATATAATGAACATTTAAATGAAACGCTCATCGGAAAGTATGATATAAGACATCGTATTGTGAAAGAAAAGTATTTCAAGGAGAATATGCCTAACTTGCTCACATGGAGCGAGAAAGAACAAATTCGCCATTTAGCAAATACTGACCCTGAGGAATGGACTCCAGAAAAAATTGCTGAAAGCTTTCCTGTTACTGTACCTATAGTTAAGGTATTCTTTAATTCTGGAATTCACTGTGATTCTTTTCAATTGCACTTTAATAATATTTTTAGGATTATAATCTATTTGTTTAAAATTATTTATGTACCAATATAGAAGTAGATAATATGTTTGCATTTATTTAATAGTTAAATATAACATATATCTTTTATATTGCTCATTTAGAATTAGATTAGATGATCTTATTCAAAAGGAGCATTACCCATAGAGGAAATTTACCTTTTCAGAAATTACTTAAGTATCCCTGGAAGCCTGCAACAGAACATAGGATAGCTCGCCATGATGCATCTGTTTTAAGGAATTGGAGGGAATTGAAGGAAGGCACTTTTAGTATACATGAAGATCTAAGAAAACATTTCTTAAAATTTGCAAATAGGACAATACCACCCATTAATAAAGAGTCTATTAAAGTTTATGTACCACCAAAAAATGAAAATATGGGTGAATTTGAAAGCATTGTGCAAAGATGTGCACCAAAAGAGGACAGTGAGAATAGTCATCAGCAAATTGTAAGCAAGGAAGCCAATCCTGAAAAAGAGTCATTCAGTAAAAAAAGTACTACTAAAAGAATGACATTAAATGAGCTTGCTGACAAAATTCAGAAACGCCTTGATAGTGGCAATACTGTGGATATAAATGATGAGATAATTTTAAAAACTGTTGACAGCAAAAGCCCTAAAGATAAACAGGTCACCTTCAATAATGATATAGAACTCTATAATGAAGATACAAAAGAACTTAAGGAATATAGCAATGAAGATAGCAAAAATGAAAAAAGCATAATGGACTATCCAGATCGAATAAGAATTCCTAAAAAGGCCTATAAAAAAGGTGCAACATACAAGGTGAATGACTGTTATTATGATCATGATGGCAAGTTTTTATACAGAGTATTAGGAATGGCAAAATAAACACCAAGGAAATCTTTGAAATAAAATAAGTTAATTAATAAAAGAAATAATTATTAAACGTTATTTTTTTATAAAAATTATATGCATTTTATTGTATTTGTCCATCAAATAAAAATAACTCAAGTTTACATAAGACATCTTAATATACCCATTGTTAGGCATAGTGTATGTAATTTTCAATTAAACCACTATTTAATTTGTTCTGAAAACTTAAAAATTAAGTATTTTTTTAAACATTCTATATGTTTAAAAATATATTTGAGTGACTAACACCATTGTACATTTTGTAGGGAACAAAAATATGGCTTGTAACATCACCTGAGGCAGTATTCTATAACTAAAACTATAAGTATAGAGGAAATAATAAATTAATAGTTGAAAAGTAAACAATAAGGCTATACACGGTATGGAGATGACAATAACCCTTAATATCAGCTGTTTTAGTTCATAGAAATTTATTCCATGAACTGTAAATGTTTTAATTTTATGACATATTGTAACCTCCCACTTTACAATATTTGATCAGTAAATCATATTTTGCTGCAAAACCTTAGATATATTAAATAATTAACTGCCTCTATTCTATAATAATGGTTAGTTGTATAAATAAACTTCGGTCAATTTATTACTGTTCATTGATACATTATGAGTATTGTTTAATGCTCAACAAATCGCCACATATAAAGATTATTGTTTTGGATAATCAAGATTGCATCATCTTACTTTTAACAATATTGCACATTATATATTGTAAATTGACAATCAACGATTCACTCCTAACACAACACTGATAATTTACTGTACTTGTAAATTTTGCTGTACCTTAAATAATAGACAATATTTAAATACACACACCAATTTTATAAAGAATATTCGAATTACCAATTCTAAATATTGCATTTTATATTGCGGTTAGGTTTGCATTTAGCACAGTTAAACTAGTATACATAGCAAGTAATTTCAGAAAGATGAAATTTCAAACTTTTTGTAGACATAAAAATAGGCCAGCTTGAAGAAACAGATATAAAACTTATAGATATTGCATACTTTGAAATAGCTACAACACTCCATGCAAGATTATAACCATTAGGTTACATTATATTGTATTAATCACTTGTTTCAATCTGCAACATTTATAAAATTGTTTAATATTTTTAGTTGACTGTGAATTATGCGAGTAATGGACAGTTTATTTAATTTTAAGTTATTTGTTTCTGTGTAATAAGTACATACAGGTCATTCAGAAAGTATTTATTTAATTATAGCAAAATATCAATGTCATTATTAATTTACATGGATAACATTATACAGTTATTTCATTAATATGATTTTATCATATATATGATTTATGACCGTTGATTCATCTATATATGCTTTACAACTTTGGCAGTCACATTATTGTAGTCCTAATAAAATTGATAAAATGTATGTAACAATAATCGATAAAATTTTATACAAATAAAAAAAGAATTACAAAAATAAATGAATATTAAGGAATATTAAATATTACTAATGTGATTATATTTAATTAACAGAAAATCATCAGACATCAATAATGTGACTATATGAATCCGAAGCCAACTTTTCTTTGACTGCCTTCTGTGGCACTTAACGTAAATCTATACAACATTAATATGTACACTCGTTTATTGGTTACACTCTCTAATCCTTAGCTTTAGCACCCACATTCCTAATCTAATTGGATATGCCAAAATGTGAATGTTATAGGAAAACATGACTGTCTTCAACTTGTAATACAATAAAAAGTACAGGCCAGAAAATACATACATTTATATAACAAACAAAAAAGAACATTAAAAAAATTAGATTGAAATAACTGTATGTATGCAAATTAGTCAGGTCATTATCTCATTCTCAATTAAAATGTTTTGTTAAGATTATCGTTGAATTTAAAATATTACGAAACATATACGTATTAGGTTGTACAAACCATTTATTTACCTTCAGTTAAATTATTTAGCCAATAGGCTAAATTTTGTATCAATGGACGGGTTGACTTTAAATGATGTTTGTAAGGTGTCGAATCAACTTAAATGGACGGCGCAGTATGACATTAAAATGATACTATTTTGAAAATAATTTAGCAGATATTGTCATTGTCCCATACGTTACCAATCCACAGCACTAGGCACCAAACTTGCAACCCATATGACATATGAACAGTCATTATACCTATGCATTGCTTACACTTTCTGATATTAAATACTATAAGTTACATATTTATAACATATTTAATAATAACTCATTATATTTATTAGTAGCTACATATATTCGAAAAGTTACAACTTCAAACACTTGTAATATACGTTTTTCGCGTTGTATATAATACTGTCAAAACAGTGCAACTACAGTACGCTCTAACAATTTTAAATTGCAATATGTACCAGTCATAAATGTTTTAATAACATTTTATCATAAATTTACGTCATGCCCCAACTCGTTAAATTTTGGATTTAAAAGTTTATAATCTGTATTCACAACTCTCATTACATACTCTAAACCATAAATACTATATAAACATAGTATACATATAGATCTCAAACACGATAATTATCTTCTCATATACCAGTTTATTGGGATGTCTCGTCATCATACATGTCAAAAGAGTAAGCTGGGTAATAACCTCATCATATTAGAAAATGTTGTGTAAAATCAATTAAAAATATAAGTGTGGTAATTAATAAGCACCCCGCAATATAGATGAAGGCTTTTAATCATTATAAAATAAATAAAAAATATAAAATTCCAAAGTAAAAACACTTTTTTAAAAGAATTTTTATTATGAAATAAGAAAACCATTTTATCTAGTATTTTACGTCAACATGAAGATTTAGCCAGCTTACCCGATAGCACTCTCACTCAAATCAAATCACAAATCTTTACCATCACCCATTTCTAACCTGCTGTCTCAAACCGAGTCCTCAAATTCTAGTCTCAATCTTTTGAAGTAATGCCTACAACAGACTGCAGTAGGCGATGGAGGGAGATCTTGAGGTCTTACTTCTCTGCCTGCTTGATCCAACGCCCTAGTATATTCCTTTTGAAGCGCTATGAAGTCGATATTATGTTCACCCATTGCTGCCATAGCGAGGAATAGGACGTCTCTGTGAATTTCCAACCATTATTAATTTGGACTCATCCAGTTGGCAAGATGAAATTAATTGGGACAGTTTAAATTAGCGATTAAACTTAAATATCTTTACGGTCTATGATTAAGACCACCTATACAGATCTACAGGTGGTTACAATTCCTCGAGGAGGCAGAATTCTCTACTTGGTTAATGGTTAGGATCCAGTTTTCCAAGTCCGCCTGGATTACTGCTATCATATTATCTAATGTACGATTTCCACCAAACGACAGAAATTGTACTGTAATATGTTGCTTCAACAAACAGCATTGTGGTTCCGGCAGTTAGAATTAGTTTTCTTGGTAGTTGAGGAATCTAAGCGTCCTCGCTTCTATCTTCAGCCTTATCATTACTTACCATCAGGCGAGTTGCCCTCAATAGGAACTAAACTGTTAAGAATTGAAAAAAACTATGGCTTGAAGTACGGAGGTTACATTAAAATACTTCACCTGTAATAGGAATGGTATCGTTTGTTTCCTGCGGTGGTCTCCCGCCACGACGAAAGCTTTCTCAGAGCATCTGTTAAGTCGTTGCTGAGCAATCCATCCAGTATTGCTAATATCACACTGTTGGAAATAAAATAATATAATTAGGACATTTATAAACTTGGTGTGAATAAAGTTCATCATCATTAATAATATAAAACTTATGTAAGCACATCAATTGAAATTTTCTTGCATTACTGTTATAAATTAGCACATTATAATTTTATAGTAAGAAACTATTCATCATATTATTATTTAAAAAAATTCCAATACAATGAAAAAAGTACAAAGATAATTCATTTTCGCCCTGCAGAACTTCTTGGTAGATGCTAATTGCAAAATTTAGTATTCAACCATCCATTTTGATAAGAAAAATTTACAATTTCAACCGAACGTTTGGAACGTCAGTTCCAGAAAGCGCATGGACGCGTATTTCAATTTATATTCAGTTCACTGCCACGCATGTAAATGTCAAAATACTCATAAGATACTAACGAATGAGTAGCGGAGTGATCGTGTTCGGTGAGCAGAAGCGCCTGTAACGCCCGCGAACGCTGGTGCTCGGCTCGTCGTTCGCGCCACGCTCTATGCAGCGCTACACCAGACTCGCTGTGTAGACGCACCAGATCCCAGCTACATACAACGCGGCAACCTACACGATATTCAACGCAAATTTAGCGAAGTAGAAAAAAAATGCCGATGATATTGCCCACTACAAGGGTTCGAACCTATGGAGATATAATAGAGTATAAGTTAGATAGCTTAAAGCATTACATAAATATACATCCAATAATGATGTTGGAACTATCATAGTATGCTTCAAAATATAATAATAGTACCAAATAACAGGAACTAAATTTTTTATTTAAGGTTAGTGTTCTAATACGTCGCTAGGTGGCAGTAACAAAAATATTTTTCACTTATGATGTGACGTCATTAACATAGTAACCAATTCTTTATTATTGGCATTTCATAACGTGGTGCACATAGCAAATACTAAAACAACCAACGACGGTAAGGGCCCTATTATTTATAAAACATCACCCACAAAATCCGATTGGTACGGCGATCATATAAACGCGGAACTATTTGTTTAACTAACAAAAATGTCTTACAAGAACCAATACAATAAAGTTACTACTCACCTACTTTATCCGTATCGTGCGACACGTCTACGCTGTGATACCGGATCTGGAAGTCAGGACTCAGTAGATCCGGCAAATGGTTTTCAATGTTGGCTCGCTCTAAGAACCACACTAAGTTCCAATACACTATCGGGTGAGACTCCACGAAGTCGGGCTCTGCTAAGCATACATCGCCTTCTCGACCTGATCAGATTATTTCATAGTATTAACAGATGTGTGATTTATTTTTACATTTAAGATAAAGGTTCTATTTATTGATACCCTTGTATTTTCTGACTCTAAAATTATATTACATGCTTAATATAATGCGTGATAATAAAAGAGTTGATAATGATAATAATTTATTATCATAACAAAATACCGATAAAACATTTACTTTGACAGCTCACATGGAGTTTGTTATTTAATTAAATTTTTTTAGTCATTCCAATTTCAGTGGGCAGGTCCATTTAAAATAATTAAATACATTTAAAAAAGTTATTGTGTAATATCATTGGATAACCCATACAATTTCTATAAACTTTTATTACTAAACCATTTACATTACCTTAATATTTAATATAGCTAAAAAATATAATGATTATTTAAATATTCAAATATATGGACTACAACCCTAATCCACCTGTCATGTTACAAATTTAATACATCAGCATTCTTAAATTTTTTGGTTGTATAAAACTAATCCCTTTAAAATAAGTTATGTCCTTTATGTAAAAAAAAATTTAACTATCAAGCAATCTTAAAGTCTTTGATATTTATAGGCAATGTTTCTAACTTTGGTGGTATATCTACTTCTTTTCTTAACATTAAAATACTACTAAAATATTTTATTTGGTACTGACTTACCCAATATGGATTCGAACTCTTTTCTTAGCACTAAAGGGTTTAAATAAGGCACGCTCAAAATGTCCGCTTGAGTTTGATTAACACGAAGTATCTGCAAAACAAAAATCTCTAATATAAAACAAAACATGATATATCTATACTTCATTTCATTTCAAAAAAATTATTTACTAAGAATAAACATTTTATAACTAGAGGAGAGGCCTTATGTAGGTGCCACGTTAGTACGCTTTGTGTTAACAGTATTTGTAAAATAAATATCTTTTTTCCTTAACATATTAAGATAATCTTACCTGTATAGACAATAATGGAACTGTATGTCTTCCGCAAGCTGTACACCGAGTGTTCAGGTTCGAGTCATCAGCAGCCCACCCGGCCATTATGTCCTCGTCATATAGGAGCGCCAAGCATTGATGGCATTGAGAGCATGACGATATATGGACGGTCACTGGAGGGTTCTCGGATTTAAGGTTCTCCTAGTATAGGATAAACGTATTTATTTAGTTTTTTTACTTTGATATTATGTGCTATGTAAACTAGATAACGGGGAAATGTCTATAATAAACAATATATCAATATTGAAATAATGAATTAGCTCGTCAATCGATAGGACAGAGTTTTTCCCTCCTAACTTGAAATATAAAAATGTTAACTGCCTGAGTTAACATTTTTATATTTCAAGTTTAACTGATCGCTGTTTGCCTCTATGTGTTTAAATAAAATAGATCAAAATAATAGGTAAATAATTATTTTAAATATATTCCACGTGGACATTGTTCTCATTAACGACACGATGACTATTTATTAATGTTCAAGACTTTTCTCTAAAAGAACACTAATACTTTTCTTGAGTGCACTACAGAACATTCATAAACTGAAGGTTACAATCCGATTGGCCGATTTGTATACTTACATTGTTGGGTGGATAGAGATTATCTGGTAAATGTGATAGAAGTGTAGCTAGCGATCCTCGTTCCATTGAGCAGGCTAGGTCAGCATCGCTTGAGGCACGCCTGAATCCTGTACCTCCCGCCCATTCTAAAATTAAACGAAATATTTGTGTAGAAACTACAGTTTAATATAAAATACTTTGTGGTCAAAATATGTACAGAATGGAAGTCAGCATATTGTGACGTCATTGACATACTATAATTTAACTTCTTTGCGTATGGTTTGTCAAAAAAGTGCTACTAAAAATAATTTAAAAAATATATAGAACACCATAAAAATGTTTTATCTGTACTAATATAATAAAGCTGAATAGTGTGTTTTGTTGAACGGGCTAACTTCCGCAACTACTGGTTGGAATTCAAACTCTCTTTCATTATATTTGAGAAAAAAATAGTCTTTTTATAAATGCAAGGTAGTTGATAATTAAGACAACCTATACGCTTTGGACTTATTTTTTTAAGATTAAGGTAAATTTGCTTCATAGTCGTCATTTTAAAAACATCAAATGAGGTAATGGTGATGTGTCATTTTCTGTTCGTATTACAATTTAAAAAAAAATTTTAAGCGATCTTATTAGACCTTGCAAGAATCTCATAATCGCGCGTTACCAAAATTAGTCTATAGAAGTACAGTTTTCTTGTCGTTATTAAAGTAGTCAACTTACCATCCGGGTTAATCTCCGAGGAACCATCGGTCGAGTCTTCCTCGGTTATGAAGCTGCTCAAGGCGCTTGTAGCGTTCGCGACAGCGCCCTTGACCGGTGTTGAGTTAGCGGATATTACTTCTTTCATTTCATCGAACTTTCTCGCAACGCTGGTTGCTGCTGACTTCAAACTGCTTAAACCACTTTGAAGTAGCTCATTTGATTTTTTACCCGCTATACTAGTGGGACTGAAAAAAGAGATATTTAAAATGTTTAGTTTAAATTATTTTGTGGACATATAAAAAATATAAGTTTTCAAATGATTAAGCATAGAAAAATACAATAAAAATTAAATTAATGGGTAATATTATATATGTAAAATATGTATTATTTTTCTATTAACATGTTTCACATACGTACAAGGAAAAAATGGTACTGTAATTAATCTAGTCAATCTTATTAGACAATCAACTCAAATCAACGTCCTCCAACACGGCGCTCTAAAACCTAACGAACAAGTTACTTACCTAAAATAACTTTCGATGACTGCTTTGCTGAATTTCATATTTTCTTTGCGCAAGGACAGTCTCGCAGGCGAATAGCGTCTAAGAAAACAAACAAGCTAGCGAATAGTATGGTGCCATAAAATAATACACGTGAAACATCAATCGAAGGTGGTACACGAAAATTTGATATATGAATTATTTAAAAAACATAAAGCATAATTTTGGTGTGTCCAACTTCAAAGCTAAAATGCTATTAAAACACAATCACAAAAAAGAAAACTTTGTTAATTCTGGCTAACATAAATTTTATGAATTTAAATAGTTTATAAAAAAAACATCAAATATTGGTTCCTAAAAAAAATAATGGTGATGGCTACATGCTAAAGCAGACACTGCAAAGAGAATTTGTTCAGATCTAATTATTGTGTGGTGTCATAACTAACATCAGTTCATGTTTCATTTATTTGACGATTTTCACCTTTTTTTATGAGCAGAATGTACTTGAAATGTCTACTCTAGTAAGTAGTGCAACTCAAAATAAATACACCCCTATAAACAGATCATGCGGTATTCATTTCTAGAATATAACATAAAAGAAAATCACAAAAACTTCTTTTTTATGTTAGATTTTATACTGGTTATGTAAGATAAATTTAAAACCTTACCCAAAACTGATTTTCAGCGTATTTCCAAGACTGGCGAGACTCGATGACACTGTACCGCCAGGCGCCGTCTCACTTCTATGCAGTTTCCTGCCAAGGAGGAAACTATCGAGGTTATCGTGTTTCACTAGAGGGCAGCACTAGCTATACTGTATTAGGGGTTTCTAGGAGAGGAATACGGGTATATTTATTAATTTTGCAGACTATATTTGCTAGGCACTTTTTTTTCATCTTGTTAGTAATTTACAGACAAACGCATTGTAGTTTTGAACTGGTAAATACAAAAGCGTTAAGTTGAAAGATACTGCGTATTTAAAACCGTTCAATGTGATCAAATTTTAATTGTTAACTAAATACCCAGAAGTCTAAATTTAGAGAGAAGAAATTTACAAGAATGGAAGTATAGTGACATTTCTGAAAGAAAGAATATTATAGTATTTTTAATAACATGCAAAGCTATTATAAGCGAAAGCAACAATTGAAAGCATGCGGGAAAAGCTGATAATTAGCCACGACATACAGTATAACCTTCCGGAATGTTAACACTAACTAAAAATATATTTAATGCTTTGCCTTCAAATAAAAATGTTTAATTGATAAGTATATCAAAAAACCGTATAATCAAACGAGTAGAGCCATCTTTTATATATTTTTAAAAAAATAATTCTCGGTAGAAAATTCTTGTTGAAGAGAAATTTGTTGCGTTAACTTTTAAAAGGCGTTGACTGAGACTCAGTCAATACCTCAATAAATATCTCGTCCCTTGATTGGTTTGCGTTTCTACGTATCCGCACTCCCTGAAGACACCTTGAAGGAACCACCTTGCATATAATTCTCACAAGTATTTTACTACATATTGCTAAAACTGTGCTAGCCATTTTCAACATGTAATAGGCAACGACATTTTCATTCCGTACATTCAAGAAAGTTACAAAGTAGGTCGGGACATATTAATGGAATCTGTGTACCCTTGTTGCTCTTCTTGAGGTTCGTCTTGGAAGGAGTTACTCCTCCTATGGAACAGTTTGGGACTGACTGTGAACTCGTGTTTAGGGGCGGCGGGTTCCTCTGGCTGGGGCTCCGCTGGGGGTGGGGGTGGGGACGGTTCCTCGCATAGGGCACCGAGGGGGTCGTCTGATAGTACTGGTGTGCGTGGGGATAACCTGTTTAAGTGAGAAATTAATTTAGTACCGAATTAATATCTAAAATAGGCATTTCTAAGGCGTAAACAGTAAGTTTCTATTATTTTGCCTACTTCTTTTATTCTAATACAAACGAAAAACGAATAAAACAAAACTTATGTAAAGAATAAAATAAAAATGACCAGTAATTAACAGATAAATTATTTATGAAATATTAATTATTTTTTGTAACATTATATAGTAAAAAAAAACAGTATGATAGGCAAATAATTACGTTGTTTAATTAAAGAATACCAACATGTGTGTCGATTTTATTTCATAAAGTAATTGTAATAATAATAAAACACGAAATTTGATGACGAGATTTTCCAAAGTTACACATAACCTACCTATGCCAGTGCAAAATCCTATGAGCTATAAAAAATGTTGACGGACTTTAGCCGCATTACAAAGTAGATTTTTTATCTACATGCAATTTTGATTCTTATTCTATTTTAAATATCAGATTAAATTGTAACATCTTTATGAATTTTGTGGTTACCTTTGAATGTAAAAACAGCAAGAACGTAAATAATTGCAAACTCTACTATATCAAAACCTTTTCTTCTTTTATATTATGATGCTATGTATGTACAATAAAGTGCTTAATAAATAAATAATAAATAAATCTTTAAATTTTAACTTAGAGTAAAACTACTGTATTTTATGTAGGTAATCAAATTAATAAATAATTTTAAAAATTTCATTACACTTTTGAAAGAACCATAATAATTATAAAAACGGCTTAATAGCTCCTACAATATTAAATTCGTATTCACTAACTTAAGCGGTGAAGTTTTGGATGCCAGTGGAGGTTCAGTAGCGGCGGATTCCTTCTCTGGCTCCTCGGGGAAACTGAGGGCGCGTGTACACCGTGCTTTGACATTTGGTACTACAGAAACAGAAGAGAAATAATAATAATAAAATATATTTACAGGTTACCCATGACCGGATTTATGTTGATAAACCTCATACTTTAGGTTTTAATAATATTAAAAATAATTAAGCACTATCTCTAATTAATTTAGGTGTAGTATACTTAACGCACCTCCAGTAAATGACAACCTCTGCAAGTTTTGTATAATTTGCGCGTCTCCGGCGAAACTCTCCGATCTCGTTAAGATTCGCAAGTCTGATGGACTGTCTGGACTTACGTGAATAGTCTGAAATGAATAGTTTTGCTCAATTTGATCCTTATCTTAGGTATTTCTTATTCATAAGAATAAGAAATACCCAAGAATACAACTTTATTACACACTCACCTAAACCTTATTTATTTAAACTTATTTTGATATATGATGAACTATATTAACAAGGCCATAGAGTTCACAATGTAGACAATAATAACAACTTTTTAAACTTAATGTTCATAATAATAGGTTGGGGAAAAAGTTTCTTCGCGGCTTGCGAAGCATTTTTTCCTTTTTGTAATGAAATTTTAAAATGTATCTAACTTCTTCATTCGATTTGCTCATTTTGACAGAAAGAAAAACATATAAAATATAGTGGGGAAATAAAATTTTCCTAATTTGATTCTTTTTCTGAAATGTCACCCCTTTTTAATGTCATGAAAACCAGTCAGATAAATAAATAGTACAGCCAAAGATATTTTATTACAAGTTTGTACATACTATATGCGAAAAGATTTTTCCCCCGACCTAATACACCACCTAGTAAATGAATAATAAAACTGTATCTCGAATACTTAGCATAAATAACAAACCTGTCGTTTTTCTGCAATAGTTGTAAGTGCACTATTGGTATCTTCATTCCCTAAAGAGCTGCTACGTGGTCTTGTGGCTTTTGTTAAATCAGGGTTTGAAGGCATTCCTGGAAACAGTGTTGTTTTATGAATTGTTAAATCAACACAGCCTTATTAATAAAATGGGGGTAGTTTATATAGCTATCCTGATCACGTCTTAGCAATAAGCACTATACTGTTTGTGCAGGTTGTATTTGCCTGTAATTGTTTAATTCATTTAATTTTATGACTTAATATCCAAGAAATGCCGGCATGTACTAATGTTCTCAACCGACGGCAAGTTTTATAAATATAAATCAAAATAGAAGCGCTTTCTCTGTGCACCTTTCTAGTTAAGATTAAAATGAAATTAGATTAATTAATTACGTATAAGGCGAAGGATTATACATTTTAATATAAGGATTACAGAATATCATTCCCTGTTCCTGGAAAAGCTAAAGAATATAACAACAACTCCCAACTCCCGTATATTTTTCAACCGCGACTTATTTGTGTTAATGTTCACTCGGCCACGACGGCCGTCTAATTGAATTGTCAGTACCCTAGTCTACTTTTAGTACAGTACTAGCCCGAGTTAGTAAAGTAGAGGTCACGAGTCATGGATATTTATTTAGTATTGTACTTTGGGCCAGATAATAGGTTTGAATGTGATAAATATTATTATTTTAATACATATTGGTTGAAATGTCGCGTCGCAATAGAGAATATACATGTCAAATTATTTATTATTACAGTACAGTTCCCTCAATAACTATATATTTTAAGACAAAGTCCCCCGCCTTCTTTGTCTGTCTGTCTGTTCGCAATAAAATGTAAATTATAAAATTGACGTTCTCGCAACGACAACTGTGAAAGGTTACAAGGACATATATCATTTACTAGTAAAAAAAAACAATTGTTCTCTTATAGACCACCCTCTATGTACAAATCTAATGCTAGTTCTAAACAAAAAGTAAAACAGCCCAAGAGAGTAGCTGCATTAAGAATTCAAGTACAATATGTTATTAACACAATGAGAGAATTTGTAATTTTACTACCTCTTGCTTGAATTGACCATAACTTAGTACCTAGCATAAATGTAGTCATAGTAGTTGCTTGTGATTTAACTAATATGCAGGATATTTTATTTAAAAAAATAAGGCCGGCGTGATCTTAAATTTTTCATAATCCCTCTCCATAGCTATATTCAATAACGTAAACAAAAACTCTTAACGAGCGAGCGAACACGAAGTTTCGGCATGCTGGCTTTCCCGACGGCTAAAATCGGCGGGTTTGGTGTGTAAAGCCCTTTACATGTACATTCCCTATTCTGTATTATGTTATATGGAGTATTTTCCGACTACTTGTAACAGTCGCTCAAACATATCTCTATATCTAAAAAACTTTTTGGTACACTTTTGCTCCTGCAATATGTCTCTACTATTGACAGGCTATTCATGTATAAAAGAATTAGTCATTATTATAGTTAATTACCTGTGATGAGTATGCCAGCAGCGGTAGATATGGCGGGCGCGTGGGTCCTCGTTGGAGCGTCACGGAGTATAGTCCCGCGGCGACAGAGTAACGCGTCCAAGGCACTTGAACGAGCCTCGAATGAACGGCCTGGATACATAGATATTGATATGAAATAAACCAATTGAATCAAAATCAAAACAAAAAAATTGTTTGAATCTGTAATATTAAAATATCCTAGGGGCCGTTCAAGTATTACGTAAGCACCTAGGGTGGGGGTCTCTGTTTTGCTTATTTTGGATGACATGGGGGAGTAGGGATGATGATTACGTCATCGTTAGTTATTTACTTTTTTACACGAATGGCAACCCTCTCATTGTCTATGCGTGAAAACGAAACGCATTTTCGGGGATTCCCACAAATAATGCATATATTTCGGCACTCGCTTTGAGAACCGATTAAGGAATTACCGCGCGCTATTCACTTGTCTAATTAATGCATCTATCAGTATTGTTTTGTTTTGATACTAAACGTATTGTAAGCATTGAAAGTTATCATTTGTGTTACCGTTGATGCAATTAGCCAAAGTTTTAACGTTTTAATTATTTAAATATCTTATTAGAATGTCGTGTCATATAGACAAATCCAAGTTATACCAAAAACTGTTTGAAAGTTTTAAAACATCTCATACAGGGACGAAAGTAAATGTACAAAAGTTGTACGAAGTTTGACGAAATTATAAATTACAAGCAAATTCAGACAAAGAACTAAATATTATTGTATCTAAGAGAATTGAAGAAGAATTGCAAGCGGCGACTAAAAAATGTTAAGAAATCTGCTTACGTAATACTTGAACGGCCCCCTATTTATTTTGTCGATATTAGTATCGAAAACAAGGATTTTTTTTTATCGGAGACAATAATATCTCGTTGCAAGAAGACAAAAAGGCAAATTTCGCTGAAGCCTTCAAAATGAATTTATGTTTTTGTCGTATTACAGCCAAATGATCTTATCCGATTGGAAATATTCAACTATTTGAACTTTGTAGAGCCAAGAAACAAGATTAAGTAGAAAAATTAATGAACTTTTTAAATCAATTGGGATTAAGAAGTCAAGTTATATTGTAATGAAGATACAAAACTATTCATACCTGAGTCCAGGCTTGTTCTACTTTGGGCTGGTTCGCAAGCGGCAAGTCCCGCGAGCGCTGATAGTTCCCCACCCTCGCCCACCGCTGCGGCTGACCTCACGCGAGGCAGCGTGCCACTACCTGGAAGAAATTTGGTTAAGTACTTTGTAGGTAGTAGGATTCAAAGACTCTTTTAAACCAAATGAATCTCTCCTAGACTTTCATCGCACTTCAACAAGACACTCACTGTCTGATAAGAAATATAATCTGATAATAATGTTATAACTCGTTTTATTTATAAATTTTAATTTAATAACGACAATGATATTCAAACATTAATTGTATTGAACTTTAAACCATCATAAAGGAAATATAAAAATACGCCAAATTATAAAAAAAATTGTAAATAGTGTAATAGTAAAATAATCCCTATATTAGCTTCAAATTTTTGAAAGAAAAATGGTTAGTTTAGTACTCTACAAATTACTGTGTGTGTTAGAGGCAGGATAACGGACAGGACGTGGACAGAGATAAATTCACTATAAGACAATTTATAAAAGATAATATTAAATAATATAATATTTAAAAATACTCACTACCCGTAGAGGCTACACAAAGGCCCGCAGTGGCCGCTCGGCTTGCTCGTAACGCGCCCGCTTTTCGGAACAATGCGGCACCCATCACTGCTATGCGTAGTTTGTTCCAAAGCAGTTGTGAGCCGCTGATATAGAAATTAACACTTTGAATAATATGGAATAAGAATAATAATCATAATCATCATAATCAATAGTCTATATACGATGATGGGCACGGACCTTGCTATATGCGATAAACTCATCAGGAGTTTGTGCCAATAACAAACAAATAAAAAATAACAACACCATGCCGAACAATGCGGTTTGATACGTGAAAGCTTTCCGAAGCACAAAATAGCTTATGATAACCTACTTTGACTGCCAGGGATCAACCATGGCAAAAGTTTCTATGTTTACGTTATTGAAACCAGAACGTTCAAACCCCAACGCCAACGAGCTCCTCATTTAACATATAAATAATGTTAAATATAATTCCCCATTCCATACATGTACAGAGACATATGACACTAAAACTAAACTAAATTTTACTTTACACTCAAATTTTATATTGTAACTGTTAAAAATTGGTTGATAAAAATTTAATGACAGAAATAGAAACGTAAAACTAAAATATACTTAACTACGATGTGATTAAAGTAATAGCATGAAATAATCAGCAAATTGTGGTGGAATGGACATGAAACTGACTTTAAATATGGTTTTCTGTGAGCGTAACGACATTGAAAATGGTTTTATTATTCATGCATAATCGCCAATTAAATGAATGATTCAGGTATATTTTAATTTTGATGTCCCATTTTAAAATAAATACAAGAAAGATTATAAATAGATGTACTTTTCACCTGGGCATATCCTTAGGCCACGTGGCTTCGAGTACGCATCGATTGTAATAGCCGTAGGTGAGAGCGTTCGGCTGTAAGCCGGCTCGCTTCATTAGAAACAGCAGCTGAACTGCCAATACCGGCAGTGAATGGATGCCGCATAGCTGCATCATTACACGGTAACATACCTGCAAGAAGAATATATATTTTGCTTCGAATGAAATATGGGTTCGGAAAACCGAAATATTTCCATAAAAATCTAAATTACAACGGTTACCGTCAATATTACACCAAAACCATAAACGTATCGGTATTTTTGATCACTAACGCGTTTTATAATGAAATAATCCTTAAAACGTCGCTTAAGTATCTAATTATTATTGGTAAAACCTATATAACACTAACAAATATTATGATTTATATTTAACAACGGCGAGGCAACACGCATCGTATGATGTAGGTTCAGAGTCGGTTGTTGTCGTAAAACTATCACTAACTTGGCAATTTCTTTTACAATTAAAAACAATTAAAGAACCGATTCATTTTGATTCTGTTTCACAGAAATAATACGATAATAGAAAGGTTTCGGTAACAGTTTAAATTTAAACGGTTCATATATTAATATTACTTACTTCGTCACATGGAACTCTCAGTTTAGTCGCTCTCTCTAAGAGTTCGTAGGCAGCTCTAAGGGTCGCGTGCTCCTTTCCTCTATTGAGCATCATGCGGCATGGCAACGAGAGGAAGTACAGCGAGTAGCAAGAGCCCAAGAGACATTTCGCCCACGCTTCAGGAGATAAGCTTGCTTTTCGCGCTAATCTATATAAAAATATACCAAGTTGATCTCGCTTGTGAAGTATTAAAAATATACACTTACAATAAAGAATAAGGTCCTATATAATGAACAAACAACAAGAAAGCATCAACGCTTTTGGAGCTAGAATTTGTACGCGATTTTATGTTTATTATTTTACTAAACATTCTTCACAAATACCTTTGTGCTGCAGCTATCTCGTGTTTGGTCCGACGGGCCATAGGCGAGGCGTCAGCTAAAGACTCTGCGGACGCTACAGCGGCGGCCGGCAAGCTTTGTACGGCACCACTGCGACTTTTACTGCGGCTACACTTCGCTACTAAAGTTCCGTCTAGGTCGAACTTCTCGTACGTATATGTTTCTTCTACAAAAGTTTAAGAATGTTTATACGATGTAAAGGTAATTAGAAGAGAATTTTCACTCATCTTTTTATGATATGACATGGCAATGACGTTATGTTAAATGGTGGACTACTCGAGATAAAATATCAAGTTAAGCGACTATGCTAGTTTAAATATTTATTTCAACTGAGTTTCAAAACGGCTGTTATTTCATATAATGTCCATGCTATGAACAGAAAACGAATGCCGGTTAATACATGTTCAATAAATTGATCAATTAATTTGCCTATGCTTTATGTACTGCAGTATGTAGTAGACAGTAACGACTTTGATGTTTTTATTTTTAATAAAACTGTTTTCTTTATTTGACGAGGGGAATCATAAATATACACGATTTATTCTAAATACGCTTTCTAGAAGAATTGTAATTTTAATAACTGGGTATGTCCATAAATTATGTTGACATACATTGCCATAAAAATCAAAATAGGATGGAGTCAGAAATATTTTGGTTGACTTTCGTTTGCGAAGTGAAGTTAATGGCGAACTTTATATCCTATTTAAAGTTCTTATAATAAAATTTAACTGATTTTAAAATCAAATCATATTCACACTTACCAGGATCAGGAGGGTCTGGGGGTAGAACGAATACGGTTCTTTCCGAAGTGTTCGAATTGTCTAACCCGAGCAAAGGCTCGTCTCCCACAGACACCCTTTCTATGCATTCGTCGAAGAAGGTCAACCCTTGATCCACGTCACACACAAATGAACGTTCCTCAATAAACCGAGTAAACATTTGAGTCCTCATCATCAGGGAAAAAAAGCGCTGGTGAGTCTGACAAAAAGATAAAGGGAATAAGACAATTACAAAACAATTTGCAGCAGCTGATCCATTTTGTGTCAGTATGAAAATGACTTGGACAGAGCCGCAAGTAGACTTATAGTTGATTATCTATAGGCCTGCTTACTCTTGGTTGAAAAAACAAAGAAACTACATATAAAGTTATTCTTTATAATAAAATATATATATGCCTTTCTTTCATTCTATTATAATAAGAATGAGACAGGAATTTTAGTAACTTATACTTCACCCATGTAGGAAGATCTGCGCTCAACAGTGGAATAAATACTTTACCTTATCTCTTGACCGTAAAAATGCGTCCATATGGAACAGAGCGTGAGGGTCCGTAGTTCCAACTGTGGGTGCCTTAGTGATCGGTATGAGGTAGCTGCGATATCCTTGTAAAGTCACAGCCATGAAGCGCAGGAATGCTTCCTGGATTTTGAGCTCAAGAGCTTGCTAAAATAAAAAAATATGTTAAAAATCATTTATATAATTCGACCGTAATTAAAAATCAATTTCAAATGAAGTATTACGTATATCAAAAACACTTAGGTTATGATCTAGAATAATAACAGTTCTTATAGCGCATTGTTAATATGTAAAATAAATTAATTCTTTCGTATTTAAAATCACTAACCTCTTTCTTTCTCCTTTGAAAGTCTCTATCTAGACTAGTTGTGGGTTCTCCGTTAAATTTACTCTCCCCCGAGTGATGTATTGGTGATGCTGTAAGTAGAAGCGAGAAAACAATTTATTTTAATAACAATTCCTTATTTTTTTTGTTAAGATATTATTTTTACTTACTTGGTCTAATACTGCCATATAAAGCTTCGAGAGTCTGTTTGAGGCCTCTCGCTTGCCGTTTAGGCAGTAATTTTAATGATATATATCGTTGCGACTCGCATATCTGCAATAAACATTTTACCTAAGCAACATTTGATTTATTAATGCTTTTTAAGTATGTTTGCTTTACTAAATATCGACCGTTATTTATTTGTATTTCCTGCAGACTAGTATTTAATTAAATAGTATTTAATGTTCTATATTTAAAAAAGTATCGGTACGAAATTGGAATCTAAATACGTGGACTTTTAGGTACCACAAGCATGGCTGCTGGGACTTAACCCTTTGCGTTTCCTTTTAGTAACAAATTTAAAACCAAAGTTGTCCATGTATTAATGTTACTTACTGTGATGTTATTTGTGTCTAAATCTACACAGGTGACGTCAGGTGGTGGTTCGTATAGATCAAAGAATCTTGAATCAACACCTATTAGATACGGGAGCGGCGCATGTAACACTTCTGCTAAGCCTGTAAACATATCAATAGCTTATTACCGTTGTATTGGTACCATGTGGTAAGGTTAAATAGGCCAACATTATTATTAAATTTATATGTTGTAAAAAGGTTCATATTTAACTGGAGTAAAAAATTATCATATCCATAATAGTTATGACCTTCGTCTTAAGATAGCTCCTTAAAAATTTGTTAATTGCTGTTTTTAAACTACCCCTAGGTTAGCCTAGGGGTAGTTTACTAGGAGTAGTAGGGGGGCGACTCCTTTGCTGTTAATCTCTCTAAATATTTTAGATACATTTATACTAAACATCAGTAAGATGTAAACGGTTAATAAAAAAGATAGTATTTCAGTTTGATGTTAGTGATAATCAAATGTCTCCATAAAGAAATGCTAAATTTAAGTGTGCTCGAGTTGACATTTGCTCTTAAAAATTTAAGACTAGTAATCCTTCAATCATAACACGGTCTTTAATTTAAGTACTGAAAAATAGTACGAATATAACTTTTAGAACCAAAAACTTAGGAGTTGAGTTTTAAAACTTTCTGAATTAGAACTTAATTGATGTCGATTTGATTGTCTTACCTAATGGACATAACGGTATGTAAGGACATTGCCACTTGAATGGAAATAGTAAACTTGACACTGCTTCTGAAACCGCTGTCAGTGTATCAGGTCTGTAACAAAGAATTAAACAAAATAAAACCATCAAACTGTATCATCATTATTTCTATTTCCCTGGTAATAATACAGTTTATTGTGAACAAATAAGATGAATATGTCACACACTAGTATTTTCTATGTAGCATATATTCCCAAATCACTTTTAATTGATCAGTAGTCTAAATGTTTAACAAGACATGAAACCATAGAGCATTAAAGTCAGTACATTGCAACCCTCGAAAGTTTTCATTAGATGATCAGAAGCGATACTTTTTTCAGGGTCTTGATATATTTATAAAGACCCTAAGGGTATATATTTAATTTACAATTAACTTTATTAGCACCGCCACAAAGTTACATCAAGTAGTAAAAAGATAAAATAACAGTCCTTTTTGCAGTCTGTGTATTATCCTGGAGTATATAACCCATGGAGGTTATATCCTCCAGAATACTACACAGACTCATTGATTGATCATATTTATTCCAGTTTTAGAAGTTCTTGATAGTCTCTAGCCGGAACACCTGCATGTCATAAACTAGACAAAGCCATTCAATTATTGCACAATAAAAAAATCTAGATAAAATGATCCTGTCATCAGCTAGATCAAGGTTGTCGAAATCCTTTGTGTTGTCCAAATTTTAGGGAGTAATAGTAAGGTAATCATACAGATAAACATTATATTTTATTTATAAAGATTAAGACATGAGGATAAATACCTGAGCGAGTGAATAAGTATCTTCTGTTCCGTGATCGCGAGCGCTAGCAGTAATAAGCAGTTATCGGGTCCTAGGTTCAACAAAAGTTGTCTAAAGCCAGCCCCGCTTCTAACTAGTGGTTGATCGTCTCGACGGGTTACTATCACGCGGTCGTGTGCATTCGTTGGTGACAGCTGACAAAATATAATTTATACATGTCAAAATTTACTTTCAACTTACAATAAATTTTGAAAGATATGTACAAAAAATACCTAAACTAGAAAAATACTGAATTCACTGAATATATTAGTTAGAAAAAAGAATTCCTCTTTTTTTCAAAAATGTTCCACGTTCGTACGTTACGCTCTAAGTGGAAGTTAAATGTACGAATTTGGAACATTTTGGAACGCTCTAAGATTACAACTTTAATTCTTAAGTTGGGCGATTTAGAATTTGGTAATTCAAATATGAACATTTTTGAAAGAATATTTGTTTATGATTACCTGTAAAAGTATCCTAGGTTCTGGAAAGGGCACTTCTTCCAATAAATGTGTTATATACCTCTCGACTGGTATTGTCAATGGTTGTTTTGACCATGACATATCCTAAAACGGTAAAAAAAATCTTAGACCATTCAACGTACAGAGCGGGCGGACGGAAAGTTTCATTTTTGTGGACAAAATTTTGTACTAATTCTTATTTATAACAACAGCAATTTTCTTGAAAGCTGTAGCCTCTTTCGATTGTCAAGAAGCAGGTTATTAAGCCAACTTGCCGAAGCATAATTTTTAATGTCTCATCGAGAATTTAGAATGTCTCACCTTTTTGAAATAAATGTGAAAATGTAAGTAATTTAACTTGTAGCTAATATCCCTATCACATTGATGCGTAATTCAGCAATTAGCTTGTCCAATAGACACAAAGGTTAGTCTAGCTTCTTCCAAGAACTCGTATCTCTAACTAAACTTAGCCATAGTGGCAACCTTCTTTGTTTAATAGAGCCTTTTTTAAATGGCCAACTCTTTTCCTTTTGTATTTACTCTTGGTGTCCTATCGGTTACTTTTCAAATACATTTTTCTCGTTTGCCTTTTAATATGACACTCGTCTATATTGTCGTATAAATAAAGTATATATCAATATACACGACTTACCAATATATATAATAACCACCGCTCAAAAGTATCGCTGAACGGCCATCGTGATAGCAAACAAATGCATTTATTAATGTGCACTGAATGTGTCGTGTGGGATACGCCTTGTCTCCAACCTAGTTGCTCCATCTGAGTCTCTGCTAACAGCGAGTGAGAGTAGCTCTCGTAAAATGTTACTGCTGATCCGTATACCTGAAACATAATATATTTATTAATTAAATAATATATACAAAGATGGTTATATATTCTATTTTGTTACTGAGGATGAGAATTTGAATGACTTTAGTCTTTAACGCCCAATAAGGTTTTCAATTTACCTTGTCGGTTGCGTCAGCAACAGTTAACACGAAAGTAGAAAAAACAGGTTTCGGTGTCGCCGCGTTGTTAGGCCACAGTTCCATTGTTGCCCCCATGGGCAAGCAGAACAGAGGGACTGATGTAGGAAACGCTAAACTACGACGTTCTGTCATTGGATACCTAAAGGAAATTATATTATTAATTCAAGGCTTAATTTAAATTAAGTGGCTTGCAAATAAAAAGCTGTTTATTGAAAAAAAAAAAACAAATGGAACACTTTGGCGCGTGAAAAATTATAATTATTCGTTGCTCATCATTGCTTTTGAAAAGTAATTGTATTTATTTATGCCTCGGTGTAGTACCTAATTTTAACACACCTTAATTTTAACTTCCACGCATAATTTGAGGAAAGTACTATGCAAACTTTGGCCACAACTAGGCATTGATAGATTTACGTGTGCCTCATTATACTACCGCTACTATAATAATACCGCCACTATAATGTATTAATTTTAAATAAGTTACATGAAAAACATTTGGCTGGAATTTTTTATATATGTTTTAGGTTTTATACTATAAAGTAACGTTTACGGGTGCTGCTTATACAAACGTTATTATTATGTGCCTCCTGGAAAACACAGCATCGCATTATGAAGAAGCAGTGTGAACTCACCTTAAAAGTTTACTTACTACCGTGTGTAACAAGGCCTTAGACTGGCTCCTAGTTATCATCTGTACCTCTTTGTCATCTGTGGTCTGTCACCGCAAGGAGGGAACCGGCTTGTCAGTGTCATTGCGTGTGTTACTCGCTACCACTAAACAATTGTTAAGTTTTTGTTTTGAAGTTTCAATAGTTTTTGTGAGTTAATTGTTTTTTATTCGTGATGAATAGTGATGCGGAATCCGCCCCTCATATAGGGGATACTAATCCAAGCGTTGCGGCTGCAAACGAGAGCGAATCCGACTCCGATTCGTCAACATCATCACGATCAGAAAGTGGCAGACCTCCTTTTAAAAGGAGGGATGCTGTTGAGGATCCACGCCTGGAGGCATTAATAAACCAGGTAGGATTCCTTTCCAACCTATATATGCAGAGTATTGGAAACAATCAGTTTATTAACAACGATAAGACAGTCAGTGCTTCATCTTCAAACGAGGCCTTTTTATCTATTCCGAAACATACACAGTCCTCTGTTATTGACTTAGGTCAGATTGCTATTAACATAGACCAGTCTAAGTTAGTCAAACCAGCCCTTCCGGAAAGGGTGGAGAAGATTAAATCTCTCCAACATTTTGGTTTACCTACATGGCAGAATGTTAGGTATTCTAAGGTTTTGCAGTCATTTGTAGCCACACCTGGCTTTACTGAGTTAAGGGTTAATGACGAATTAAGTCATCTTAGCAAGTCTAAAGATTATTTAGCAGGTACTGAAAATATTATGGCAGCCTTAGTTAATGCAATGTTTGAATCAAATGATTTACTCCGTTCTGGCTTACAGTCAGTAGTAGACTGGGCTTTTAATTCTCCGGAGGAATTAAAGGCATCAACCCTTGTTGATAAGATTATTTCTGCTGTTGGTACAGGATCTTCATTTTATAAGAATTCTGAAAATATTTTACAAGTTTTATGTGGTAAGAGATCTGAATGCATAGAAACTAGAAGGGAACGGCTCATTAAGGAAATTCCTAATAAATGTATTCAGTTGGCTCTTAGGAATATTCCTCCATCGGAATTACATTTATTTGATCAATCTCGACTTACAACCTTAATTCAGAATTTTGGTGGTCCGCAACAATGGATCAATTCATTGGGGAATAAAGAATCTAAATATCCAAGTTCTCTTAAAAGAAAAGGAACAGATCCTTCTTTTTACTCTTCTACCAGCGCAGCTCCTAAAAGGTCAAAGAATGAATTTCCTCGGAGGAACTTTACTTATCAGAATAATAACAATAATAACTCTAAAAGTAGGGGTAAAGGTAAGGGAATAGGTAAGAGGTCTTCCTTTCGCCCCTCTGAGAAGTACAAGCAATGACTCCAGGCAGGGGTTCAGGGGGGGGCAATTGGAACATTACATAAAAAGATGGGAAGAGCTCGGAGCAACCCCATTTATACTAAGAACTATATCAGGCTCTCGGATTCCTTTTGCTCAAAAGCCTCCCTTGGTATACCCCTCACGAACTGTAGTTCGGAACTACACTACAAAAACATCAGTGCAGATGTCTATACAAATTCAAGAGCTAAAGAAACTCGGAGTTTTAGAAACAATTTCTTCTTTGACCCCCGGTTTCTTCTCCCGGATGTTTCTAGTAAAAAAGAGCGATGGTGGAGTCAGACCTATTTTCGACCTTCGAGAATTGAACAAATTTGTGAAGGTAAAACACTTTCGCCTCATAAGCCATGCCACAGTCCCAGAATTCCTTCAGCCAGGAGACTGGTTGATAAAGATAGACATTTCACAAGCCTACTTCCACTTGCCCATTGCAACGTCTCACAGACCCTTTTTGCGACTTTTTTACAACCAAGAAATGCTTCAGATGACTTCTCTTCCATTTGGCCTATCTTCAGCCCCAAGACTTTTCTCTGCAATTACTTGCTGGGTTGCGGAGACTCTACGCAAGAGAGGTATGCGAGTCCTGGTTTACCTCGACGATTTTCTGCTAGCAAACCAGGACTCCTCCAAGCTAGCATCACAGGCCACGGAGGCTGTGATGATTTTAGAGTCCCTTGGATGGAATGTCAACCGAAGGAAGTCAATACTGACTCCAACAAAGTCGTTGGAGTTTCTAGGTATCAGTTGGGATACGGAAAAAAATGTTATTTCATTACCTCCCAAAAAGCAGACCTCAATTTACAGGGCCTTGACAAAAATGTTGATAACAGAAGGCTGCAACGTTCGGACTCTGCAATGCCTACTGGGACAACTAAATTTTGCATGTTTCGTAATACCGAGAGGGCGCCTTCATTGTCGCCACTTACAGATCACTCTTGGGCAATTCCCTTGGACTCAGGCAAGGGCAAAGATATCCATCCCTCGGAGGGCGATGAGAGATTTAGAATGGTGGCGCGGAGCCCTTTCTTCGACAGCACCGATTCACCCTATGAGCATAACACATTTTCTGACCACCGACGCTTCCGACCTCGGATGGGGTGCTGTACTAGACAAGAGAACCATGTCAGGGTCTTGGGCTCCTCATCAGAAGCTTTGGCATTGCAACAAAAAAGAGATGTTTGCCGTTATCTCCGGCATAAAGAATTATGCGAAGAGTCTCAGGGACTCACACGTACTCCTGCAGACAGACAACAAAACCGTCTTGGCTTATATTCGCAGGGAGGGAGGCACTCGGTCCATAGGGTTGCTATCTCTGACGATTCATCTTCTAAGACTGCTAGACAGGTGGAACATCACACTTTCAGCCCAATATCTCCCAGGCAGATACAATATCATGGCAGACCGACTGTCTCGGAGGCGTCTGGTTCCAGAATGGCATTTATTGCCTCAAGCAACCGCGAAGATATTCAGGCGATGGGGAGAACCCGATATAGACCTCTTCGCGTCAGAAAGGTCCGCTGTAGTGCGAGAGTACGTTACAATAGATTCGCGAGACAATTCCGCAGTGTTTGTAGACGCCTTCTCAAGAGATTGGAATTATCAGTTGGGGTGGGTTTTCCCTCCTCCAAACTTGATTCCAAGAGTCCTCTCACATCTAAACAGGGCGAGGGGAACATACCTGTTAGTAACACCGGATTGGGAGCAACCATTTTGGCGAGCGGATCTTCAAGCACGAACACTGGACGATCCAATACTTGTAGCCAACTTGCCGAGAGTTTTGGTGGACCTAACAACCGGAAGATCACCCCCAAAGGTGGACCGCTTAACCCTATTAGTCTGGAAGATTGGGGGTGGGGAGACAAACTAGCCTCGTGGTCCCAAGCTGAAAAGGATCTCCTTCGGCGAAGTTGGCGCCAGTCTACATTAAACACTTACCAACCAGCCCTAAAGAGATGGATTACTTGGTGCAGTACTAAAGAAGTTGATCCTAAATCGCCTAAACCTGACGAAGTCGCCCAATTTCTTGCAGATCTCTTTTTAAAAGAGGGTTTTGCTTATAATACAATGCTAGTACAGAAATCGGCAGTCGCAACCTTCTGTAGACAGAGTGATGAAATTTCCTCGAATTTTATGGTGAAACAGGTGTTAAAAGCCATCCAAAATTCTAAACCTCCAAGTTATAAACCACCAGTTTGGGATGTTAGACAGGTAGTTGACTGGCTTAGGCAAGAACCAGAGGAAAAATCATTATTTGAAATTGCTCGGAGAACTGCAACAATCTTACTGTTAACATCTGGCCGTAGAATACATGACTTGACGTTATTAAGGATTTCCAAATCACATTTTGATGACAAGGGACAGGAGATAATTCTATGGCCAGTTTTTGGAGCTAAAACTGATAATGGTTTAAGGCGCCAGTCTGGTTGGCGGCTCCTCCCAAATCAGGAGAAGAGTATATGCCCAATAAGATGGGTTAGACTCATGATCCAGGCAACCAAGGAAAGAAGAGACGGTGAAGTGGGTAAATACTTGTTCATCTCAATTAGGGGCACACCCAGGCCAGCTTCGAGAGCCTTAGTTGGAGGATGGGTGCGCTCGGTTTTAAAGGATGCAGGAATAGATGCCTCCCCTGGTTCATGTCGTTCAGCAGTAGCATCCTTAGCCTGGCTTGAAAAGCGACCAATTGATGAGATTTTAAGTAGAGGTAATTGGACAGCAGTTCAGACAATGAAGAAATATTATTGCCGAGAGATAAATAAGGCACAGGAATGCGATACTGATAATAATTTGTTTGATAATTTTCAAGCTATTTGACTTGTTACAAATTGATTAAAGTTGATCTCATAGTTATAATTGTTATACCTGAATATTTAAGATTTGATTATGTTTAATTCTAAGGTAAAAGATTTTAATTAAAATTGTTGTATCCAATCGTTATCTAAGATTAAAATTGTTTTTTGTTACTTATGAGAAATTAAATTGCTTAGGGCTCATAGCAAACTTATTCTTTTAGTTAATCCTACTTAGATCATACTACTATCTATTACAATTCCATTTCTAAATCAACATTGCGTGTGTCTTTTTATGGTCACCAGCAGATATCAAACACGTCTTCATAATGCGATGCTGTGTTTTCCAGGAGGCACATAATATAAACGTTTTACACAACAATAAAACGGTTATTATGTGCCGAAAGAAAACACAGCATCGCAGGAAGGTTCTTCCTGGTGAAGACTTCAATGACACTGACAAGCCGGTTCCCTCCTTGCGGTGACAGACCACAGATGACAAAGAGGTACAGATGATAACTAGGAGCCAGTCTAAGGCCTTGTTACACACGGTAGTAAGTAAACTTTTAAGGTGAGTTCACACTGCTTCTTCATAATGCGATGCTGTGTTTTCTTTCGGCACATAATAACCGTTTTATTGTTGTGTAAAACGTTTATATTATTTTAAGCTAACAAAACATGCTAGTTACATAACAATATATAATAATTACAGTAGGCTACTGTTTAATGAGCTCAATTATAAATAACTCACCTAAACAGTACTTCTGGCTTGTATGCTATTGACGGTGGACGGTTCATTGACTTCTTATAACATAAAAACACATCACTGCCCATTAAACCTGCAATTTAAACCAACATACTTGAAGCCTTATTACGTATGCATAAGAAAACATAACTGTAGACATTTAACATTTTTTGAGATTAGTTATCTAAGTTGAAACACATTAATAGACACATTAACAATCAAGTGCGTAGTTCCTGGATATCGATAATGACATTACCAAAAATAAAGTATTACAGCCTCCCTAGACAACATGCTTTTCGATAATCGCTATCGTAATTGCTAAATGAAAATTTGACTTTTATACTCGATAGCTAAGCAAAGGTTTATGTCTAAACCCATAGATTTTTCATTAAACGGAATTGCAAGTTCCGAATAATTGTAGGATGCAAACCCACATTTTCTAATGTAATCGGTTCATTATAGTGTTATTGTGTTTTAGTATAAATTCACGTTTTCATTCATAAGCACAATTTTCTAATTTCTTTAGAACAATAATTTATTTTAATCGTCAAGTAAAGGTGTTGCGTACATAAAATAACCTGTGTTTACAGGAACGAACGTACAAATATTTCCTGCTCCATTCACAGATATTAGTTTGTTTACACTCAAGACGCTAGTGAGAGTACAGCATGGCAACCGTAACACGTCCGTTGAAAATGAATCGTATTGCAATGGATTAAAGTACCCACAATTTTCAATGTGTTTTTATTGATCAGGTGAGTACAAGTAGCGTATATTAGCACTAATTGGGCAATAGGTATGGTATTGGTAGCAAACCATGCATTTTGGTTTGCTTTAAGGCAGAGCCATACGTAATCCCTTTAGGACCACCCAACGCTAATGCGATTAATTTTATAATTGAACGTTATGTTAGGCCATTGCGATAAGAGACGTAATCGCATATCTTACCTTTATTCAGATTCTTGGCAATCATACAAAACGCGTGCGGCGGACACTCGCCCTTACTGGCGACTATGACGCATATATCGACAACAACAAGCGCGTTGCAAGGCGCAGTTGGATGTGCCTTTCTATACGTTATAAAAGTCTTCGCTGTAGAATTGTTTACGTTGGCGAGTCGGCCGCCGACTGACATAAGAACCATCTCAGCATCAGCCATGAGGCGCTCTTTGCCATCATACATGACGCCTGAAAAAGAAATTTATTTTTAATCAACCATAGATTATTTGCAATATTATAGTCAGTTTGCTCTTATGCTCAAAACATTGATTTTATACATTTTAATTTATAATTCAAATGAATAAAAGCTACTAGACCTAGATAATAAAGTAAGAGAACCTACATTTAACATAATGGATCAAAAATCATTTACGTTTTACTGTTGTCAAACCAGTTTTGTTAATAAAACTAAAATTCAAAGGCTATCAATATCTAATTGAATCGTCGTCAATGAAGACATAAAACCACAGACGATTTATAAATGAATGTTAAAAATCATTTTGTACATTGATCCAACCGAATGAAAGTTCAATGGATCTATTGTGATATTAAATCATAGGATCTCATCGTTACAAATTATGTAATTGTCCCTTCATTCATACGTATCAATTAAATCAAATATTATTGTGACGATGGAATAGCATCAAAGAGACAAGTCAAATACGCAGAGAGTACGTGAAATGTATCGTATTATTTCAAAATAAAACAACAGATAATTTTTGAAGGTGCTGCATGCATATTTATGCTATATGTTAATTGTGTATCTTTTATTATAATTATATAAGATTTATTTTCACAGACGAGGAAGCATTGGACCTTTCCCTTGTTTACCTCGATCACTACGAGCCAACCAGCGACACACCCACACTGATAGTATCGCGTTTAATCATGACGCGCTGAAGATAAAAATAAATTACATAGCTACTTTTTTGCTAAATATAGAATTTTTACAAAGTAGTTAGTGCATTGTGCGGTTGTCACAGTATAATAATACGCGTCACAACGGATATGATTCTAGCAAATTGTAAACATAAAGAGAAACTTTGTAAAAGGTATTTCCTTTAGGATCAAAAAAGGGGGAGTAGGTTCTCACAAATGGATCATAAAAGCTAAAAGAATAATACTACTGTAACGTGTCACCATAAATTTAATGATTATGAGCAGATCTCTTGTTGATTCCTGTACATGTAGAGTTATGTCCAGTAAGAATATACTTAATAAATATCACAGAATGGCAGCAGTAATACCAAGCAATCTAAATAGTTTCAGGAATTATCGAAAATTTGAGTTTTAAGGTACTCTGTAAAATAGTTAAATATTGGTGTCAAATTTTGTATTTAAAGTCAAAGGTAATAAATACAAAAAATATTAAAATCAAAGAGTAAACTTCACCCAAACGTAAACGTCAGAGATAAACAGATAGCAGAAAGCACACGGCCCCTCGTAGACGGTTCCGAGTCTTTGACGTTCACGGCTTATTATTATTTATCGAACGGAATGAAAATAAATGGGTAATATAGCTTTCCTGCGAATTGAATTATTATTTATTCAACCGTAAATTTAGTTTTATGTTTAAACAAAAAATTATGTAACAATGAAATCTTCAACATCTAATTTACCTTGGTATCAAAATTTCGCAATCGATAGACCAAACTGCAATATTTTCAAAATCAATGCAATAAAATCAAAGTTTTTATTTATTTTTATTGAATCACACCGTAAAACTCGTCCTTAAAATTGTGTATATTGAAACCACACTTTTCATAATAACTTCATAGTTATAAAACTAGGAGTTTCAATATCATTGACTGGCGGGAAATACCATTATCCATTGTGAGGAGGTACTTTATTACAATAAAACATTTATTCAATTTAATATCGACTTGAAACAATGCATATTTAGTGAATCAGCAGTCCTCTCATGAGAATGCGTTTTATGATTAAATATAACATGTATTAAGTATTTTAAAAGCAAATTTATACAAGGACAGATATTGCATCCTCTTTTCGTCCAAAATTCTTATCGCAACAGCGATAATGTCGTATTTACTATTAAATGCCATAGTTATCTTACCGATATCGACAAGGGGAGGTCTGTCCCTTCCCCTCCGTATGCATAGAAAACATTCTGGTGACCGCATGGATCCATGGTTTAGGTCTGCCGGTAAGCCAGTCGGCGTGAGTTCCACTAACTCGAAGCCATTGGGAAGCGTCTCTCCAAGGCCAGGGAATATGACACCTGTAACAAACTATAACTTTAATCAATGTGAATTTTTGTAAATACCAACCAACAAGAATTACTTCTGTTCATGTTTCCCATACCAGTCTATTGGAGCGTTTTCTAAACCATAAAATATCTATTTATGGCCTGTGCGTAGCTATGAAATAATCCTACTATCCATAAAGTAGGAAAATTATTTGATCCTTTTGAGCGAATCCAAAAAATGCCGACTTTCTATTTAATCGCTTTAATTCCAAAACAAATCTTATTACGATCGTATAGCCTATCATATTCTAGTAAAATTAATAATACAAACATCAATTAATAATGTACTCATTCCAAGACGACTAAGAGTTAATAAAGTAGTCATTAAGAATAAAATGTTACAGTCAGAACATAACCGCCTCTTTAAAGAAAATGCCTACGCTACACCAGATATTAACAGATATACCGTATGACCTTTCCAATAGGTCGCTATTCACTAAATTATGTAACAATAGAACCAACAAGCTCTTCATACGGGCGCCTTATTTTTTACCACTTATTACCTACTGGACTACCTTCATGAAAATGCGGGTAGTCATTAACTAAATAGGTAAGTATTTTAATCCTACGTTTTGTTTTATTTTGTACGATTGGAATGTACGAGAGTCTTGAACCATGATAATATTGTAATGGTTTGAGTATCTACCTATCTAGTATAAAAATAAACTTGCATATAAAGTAAGTAGTTGTCTATGGTATAAGAATAGAATAGAATATATCTTTATTGTACATCAGCCAATTCAAGAAGAGAAATACACAAAAAAACTTTTAACTTATTTTCTACCTTATCGCTAAAAGCAACTTTATGTAAATTTATGCATTGGAAAAACGACTTGTTAACCTTATATAATATAATGTTAACATTCATTATTAATTAACAGCTCATATACAAAGAATGTGCAGTATCTATCATATACATCGTAAAACAATGATCCTTTATTGGCTTTGGATTCAAAGTGGCAATGAACTTATCTGTGTTTCACTCAGTAAATGTATCAATGATACCAATATATTCTGATTCATGCTATAAGGTCAATAAGAGACCTTCTATGTGGTAATAACGTCAACGCACGGCTGTATTGATTATGAATAAGCATATTATTATAAACTAAACACCTGCTTATTGTATAACACATATTATGCAATGAAATATCAATGTCGTACGTCCTTAGTATACTTTACGTTATAATTAAATCTCATGTAAGAAGCTAAAAGAGAACCGCGCACTTCGCGCGTAATAGAATATGTCTCAAGTAATAGGATCCCTGGCTGTTGTAGAGGAAATATTAAAGATATTAATATACAATGTAAGATAAACGATTGCACTGTCATATTGTAATTGTCTGTTACGGATTCAAAGATAGCACACAAAAAGTCTTTGATACTAAATTTCGAGTTAACGGTAATAAAAAGTCATTGAGCAAGCGCTTGGCCTATATTCATTGCGGTGAATAAGTTTTTTGTGATACCGACCATTCGTAAACCAAAACGTTTTAAATGTTATTTGGCTGTATGAAACCCTTTAAAGTTTTAATACGAAGTAATACTGTTGTATTTTACTATTTGTAGAATAGTTTATTAAATTTTAACATATCGTATACGTATATTTCGATACTTGTGTGATAATTGACTAGGCCTGGAATTAAGGTCTATTCGTCACTAAGAAAGAACGCGACGCGTATTGCATTACCATAAATACCTAAATATCTTTGATATTTAAATTGATCTATAGGAACGTGTTACTTTATGGTGACGAAACCTTTTACCGGTTTTGTTCAAAACCAGGTTTATCTGTGAATTACCCCAATATGAGACACAATATATATAACATAAACACAAAATTTATTGTGTGTGTGAACCTCGGATACATGGGAAGAACGGAAAATTAACAAAAATCTACTTTATTTGTAATTAATGTACGTATTGACTATTTTTAAACCTTGAAGCATTTACCATAAAAGGCTGACATCGTCGGACGGGTTGCAGTTGTAAAGTGATCGACGTAATGAATGCATTAGTGGTAAAAATAAGGTTAAATCTACTGTAAGACCTTGGAGTAATAATGACAACGGGGTGCATACCACAATTTATAAAATGAAAACAAGACGAAGGAATTCAAATTTACAAAGCTTACTTACTTTAAGCCTTATGACCTATATACTATATACTTATCTTTTAGTTACGCTTGTTAGAATTATAGTATTTTTAATAAATTATTCATTTAGCGCATATTTTTTAAAAATACTATATAATTACTAATACTTCTAACTTTTAACTTTTTATAATACTTTTAGTGTTATAGATTTAAATCACTAGAAAGTGTCTCATTTGGTTAACATTTGTTTAAATATGTTTCATTGATACTTGTCAAGGTGTAAACTTTGACACCGTACCTAGCACATACATAGGTATGTACTATTCAAACACTGCGATCGAAATATCCAATATTTTGACATTTTAAATTACAAAAAACATTTGATTTTTTTCGATAGCGTTCGGTTTCGAGATGTGATAAAACGAAGCTGATGTGACTTAAATAACTAAAACAAACAGATACCAACTTAACTAATTAAATATTGTAAATTAAATTAAGTAAATAAATAATTAAAGCTAACTTTCTCTAAATGTGCCCCAGATGCAATATATAAAATACCAGAAACTTACTCAAACTTCACTTTACTTTCACAAAACAATATTCCTAAAGCCTGTCGAATGTAAAAATAGTCAAAAGGCTAAAGTCAGCTACAATTTTTTGCACAAGGCTAAAACATATTTCAAATGTTTTTATTAATGACTAGCTTCCGCCTGTGGCTACATTCGCGTGTAGTTCAGGCTGTCACAAATATTATGTTGCCAATAACGTTACCTGATGGACTATCCAACACAAAATAAATTTATCAATTCCAACCAGCAGTTCCGGAGATTACCCTCCCTACATACTCATAAAATTTACGTCTTTGTAATATTAGTATAGACAAATAACATTTATTTGGGTTAAAAATTCTCTTAGATTGGGGATGAATTTTATTTATTTCTTAATAAGCAGATCAGCACATGATTATATCCCACCTGATAGTAAACAGTGAGAGGAGTCCATAATTGCTACCAACTAGCCAACTGCATCTTGACAAATTAAAAGACAAATTCTTAGCATAATTATATCCACCACACTGACAAGTGATTAATATATTAAAATAGTTACGTAAACCTGTAGATTTGGTCCTGAGGAATTATTTTTGTTTGGACAAAACAAATGTGTCAAGTCAAATCTGCAAAATTATATTTGTCTTTGTAATCAAATTGGAGACTCTTTTAGTAATAAACAAAACAACAACCATAAACAAAAGCAAATGTTAACCATTTCCTGGGGGGTTTCATTAAATAAAGAAGCTTCGATAAAGGTTGCATGCCTTATGAGAATGCTGGGATAAGATATCTTATTTTCTAAATTTGAAATAGCTCATAAAAATATTTATATTATGAAAATGAAATTTTATCTGCAACAGTTTATTTTATTGATAAATTTAATTAAGGTAGTTAGCAGTTAAATTGTAATCAATATTTTATCAACTTCCCTAATGCAACATTATACCAAACATCAATCCATTCAAAAGTATCACTGAATTGTAAATTTATTGTAAACCAGTTCAATCACACAAAGAATCAAATATTCAGATTTTAGGTTTCATTTGGACAAGATAGTTGGATGTAAGTATTATTTCTAAGGGTGAAAGGTAAAAAAAGAGTAAAGTAAATAATGTTAAAAATTTACTGGAATGAAAAAATATATTGTAAAGCACAAATACACAAAGACATTCATGACAAAAATAATAAGTGATCTAGACAACTAATTAGGTATCACACTTTGTCATGAATTATTAATAACTTCCTCAATGGAATTTTCATATCCTGCATTTAATTAAAAAAGGAAACTATCATACAGTAGTATGTCAGTAAATCAAATTAATTTCAAATAATTTATTTATTATTTAATTAATAAGATTTGTTCTTAATATTTATTTGACTTAATATTTATTTCTACCTTCAAATAATTATATAATAAAATCTATGCAAAGCACTTAATAATAAATATAAATTTTAATTATAACTACCTTATTTAAGGAACTTATATAATATCAACTTCCTAGTTAATGTGTTATAATTTTTATGTTGACTAATTAATTTATTAGAAGTTTTATGCATATTTTATAATAAAATAAAAAAAATTAAAAGTGTTTTGAATATCCAATTAAAATGAACTACATACCTATATCTGTTATGGGTGGTTTGGTACTGTAGCCTTTGAGGTGCCCAGAATCTGAATCATCAAGTAGTTCGGGTTTTTCAGGCAACCCGGCTACGACAAAATATTCAGCAACTCTACGTTCATCCATAATGATCGCTTAATTTGACTTGTGTATAACAGTACCTGGACAACAAAATTTAAAGAATTCACGGTCACAGCAATATTCATTCCTAACCTTTAATTAATCATGACTCTCAACTAGTTCTTAGGACTAAAACCGGACGGTATAAAATAAAATAACCTACACAAATACTAACCAGCTTAACATTTTACTTAAAATGGTTAAAAATTATAACTGTAAGGTAAAAATAAGAAAAAAATAGAAACATGAAACCCTTGAACTGAACTTACGATTTAACGCAACAATTAAAGTATTGAGCGTAACTATTGTACACATAGTTCAATTTTATTTTTCAATGTATTGATTACATACGACAGTTCCAATCTGTTTTTACAACAAAAACTACTGAGTAACGTCGCTTAATTTACAATTTTTTACAAAACGTCATTGTCCCGACTGATCAAACAACAATTAACCATAGAGCATAATATTTTTTAACTAGTTTTACTATTATAGGTAGCAAGGGAAACTAAAGTCCATACATCCATGTTTTTAGTAATTATTTATGGATCCTTGATACCGGTCTGTATCATATATTGCATGGTGAGACTTTGATGTGAATGAAATTTTCAAAAAGATCGAAAAAAGCTTAATAGTAGAATCCGTATAGAAACCACTTTTACATGATGCAGTTTTTTTCGCATAATAATGAACTCCACTTACTACTTACTGGATCATTTGTTGTTTTTGTTTATATACGATCGCAATGTTTATCAAATGTTTTAAGCAATTGCATTTGATTGGCAATTTTCTCCTCGAAGAAATATGATACTTTTTCTCTCTTTGATCTTGAGGAACTAGACGCATTTCGATAATCGCAACGTAACCTACAAAACCATGTTTTAAAATGTTTAACGATTTCGTAAGGTTTCCTACCAAAAATGATGGATACCATGATACTAATTTGAGGTTGAAGTAGATACAAAAGAAATTTGAACGTCTTTTACTCTAAACTTCTAAACAATAAACATTTAGAACAAAATGATTCAGTTGGTGTTCTAGTCAAAAAACACTGTCAGGTAATTTGTAACTTTCAGGAAATTAAATCAAAGGCATTCAGAGGTAGTGTTATAGGTGCTGGTATAGATAACAGAGATTTGATAGTAATATATATTCTTCCGAAATAAATATTCAGAATAAACCAAAGAAACATACTAACACCCATGTCTATTTAACTAATCTCTGCCTGTATTTGTTTTGTAACCAGTGGACATAATTACTCCAACTTCTACAGTCCTGTCTTTAACAATCGGTTTAAACCAGTCTGGTAGACGTAACCGTATTGACACATATTGTTATGAATTTGAAAATGTTATGCTTGAGATCGAAAATGTTATGATTATCCATAGGACACTAGTAAATAATTTTGATTTAATAATATGTTTCACCATACTACATAGAAGTAAAAATATATTCTATAGAGAATGAAATAATAGGATAAATTTGGAGTCCATTTATTTAAACATTAACAACTATTTCTGTTTGAGCTCTAGAAGATGGTGCTAATGTATCATTTAGCTCTAATTTATCTCTTGTAGATGTTATTTGTCCAGCAGACAAAAGCATACCTATAGCACCCTCTAATTCACTAATTTTCTTACAAACATCTATTTCATATTTTATTTCACGTAGCAGTGATGTGTACAACAGCAAATTTGTTTCAGAAAATGATTTCAATTGTTGTTCAAAAACATCCACAAAAACATTTGCTGCATCAATAATTGTCCGAGTAAATCTAGTTTCACCAAGATTCTTTTTAAAATATTTTAACAATGCTCCTGTATCTTTTTCACTTAACCCTCCCATGGCAACATTGAGAACCTTTCTTCTGAGCATTTCTTGCATTGCTGCTGCAGTTTTATCTGGAAACTTTGTAGCAATATATGTTTTTAGTACAGCAGATAATGCTTTACTGTATTCCAATTTTCTTATGAATTTGTCATACTCTGCTTCTTTTATATTTTTTTGGTTGCTAACTACTAAATCCACAGACTCTGTTTTTACAGTTTTTATATGGTCTGGTGCAAATTTGAAGAAACCTCTTTTTTCTTCTGATTCCGGTGCAGGTTTGTCTCTTTTCCTTATTGATATTACACCATCTATCATGCCAACTGCCAATGTATCATCACGATCTGATATTCCCATACTGAGGATAGCATTGGGAAAGTCTATATTGTGGATCACTTTGAAGGTGGACAGATCAAATATTTTAACATGCCTATCAAGAGAAGCCGACATCAATCTGCTGTTGTTACTAGCTAACCGAAGAGTTGTCACTGTTTTGTGGTGTTGAGAAATATTTGCTAATAGTTTTCCACCATTAAAAATATCCCATACTTTTATTTCAGTACCACCTGCACTTATGAATATCCCTCCAGATGGCAAGAAAATTGTTGATTCAACTGGACTACCATGGTTAACAGTTAATACAGTTTCATTTGATCTACAATCATATAGCTTTAAGGTATGGTCGTACCCACCTGAGAGAATAATCTCAGGTGAAATTGGACTTGGGGCACCAGCTCGTACATAGTCTGTGTGTTCAGAAAAGCTTGCAATTTTTTGTTCAGTAGCAATATCCCATGAACAGACAGAATTATCATCAGAGAAACTAAGGATTTTAATCTGGTCTTTAGAGAAAAATGTCCTGTGTACCTGTAATGAGAAAAAGTCTGTTAAAACTATGTTTATAACATTTTTTTAATAAGCTCAACTAGATTAATGTTAATATTAATATTCAGTATCAGGAATATTAATTCAAAAATTATAAATATTCGTCACAGACAATACACTTTGGTAGATTGACAAAGTAAAATAACTAACATGAAACTTATAATTACATTAATTATATAAAGGAATATTTTTCTTGACTCACTGGGGCAGTGTGGCCTGTAAATACTCTGAGCACATTTTTGGAATTCACATCAAATAGTTTGACAGCTGCTTCTTCACTGCCAGCTACCAATAAACGACCATCTGCCCTAAAAGTAGCTCCATATGCTGCTTCAACAAACTTTGATATATTCTTAGCTACAACTTTTGTTATTGGATCATACACCTGTTGGGTAATGGTAAAATATATAGTAACAGAAACAGCAATAGGTTTAACAATTAGATATTTATTACATGATATCCATTTTAGAATGTATTTTAATAAGAAACCTCTTTTTAGGAATCTTAATTCAATATGTAATTTCGTCTAGTTTTTATGGTAGGCGAGGTTAATATTAAAGAATAAAAGTCCTAAAGAACGCAAAGAATATTAAGTATGATAAAAAAAATACCTGAATCCTGACAGAGCATGTTGCTGCAAAGTAGTATGGTTCAATTGGGCTAAAGTCTATATAATCAATAGCACCAAATTCTTTTATAAGAACAGGTAGCTGAAAAACACAATGAGTTTTATAAGTTTTAAAAATACACGGTTATAATCACATTTAATAAAATTTACCCCTAATTTCTTCCAATATACTGCGTCATGTGTTAGAACAGATGCCGGTTTTTGGTAAACGGACCTATTGGTCTTTTTATAAGGATACGAAATGTGAGCCATGTCTATTCTAGGTCTTGGAATGCAGTAACTATTCTATTTCATTATGTATATATAAACTATCGACTTTTCTACGTTATGTATTTACAGCAGAGAAAAGAAACAAAATATCAATAACAAATTGACAGATGAGAAACGTGGTTACAAATGTGCACAGACTAGGTGGACTATGTCAAATGAGTCGAATGTGTTGCTTTTTTAATTTTCCCTATTAAAGGAAAGGCAAGAGAAACTGAAACCCCACCCCTGTCTTACTTTTGTTTCGATAAAAAAATATTATTCATGTCAAATTTTAAAGTTATAACTCATTAAAACTTCGAATTATAATATTTTTTTCTAATCTAATATCTTAAAAAATAGTAAAATTTGAAATATATTACAAATATTAGTCTATATAAATTGCGAAATTAACAGAAAGCCTATAAATGATCTTTTTCAATAAACGCAATCGAACTGGTAAAAATATTTGGGTCTTTACGTAGGCTCCCGCTTTAGCATTCAAGCTTAATTGTCAAATCCCTTTCTTTTATCATTCAATGATTCAGTTGGGTTCATAAAAATGTTTGACTCCCAGATTTTTTTGATTAAAGAAATGTCTTAATAGGCCTATTCTATAGGATGAACGAGACTTCATCAAAACTCTGAGATAGTTACATAATGTTGTAATAAAACTTTAACTCTCAAGTAGTATCTCTTTACTTCTTCTTCTTTGGGGTTTTATGGCGCTTTCTTAATAGATTCCGCCAGTATCGAGTTTTCTGCTTAGGTATATATTTTAAGTATCTCTTTAGTAGTCTGCTCCTACGTGAAAAAGAAAATAAGTGTCAAGTGTCAGTCAATGTCAATTCATTCGTTGCGACATCTTCGAAATGCGCTTCAAAATATAAATTTCAAGACCGTTCTAGATTACTTTCTAGTAAATTTATCTGAAGAATTAAATACCAAGTAGTCAAAATGTTCAAATTACTTAGTCGCCAAGGATATCGCAGTGCATTCACAAAAATCTTTTGTGAAAAAGTTGAGGTTAGGCAGACTAAGTTATATTACATTTATTCATCGTCTAATACTGTAAGATTTGCTTCTTCAACCGGTGGAAGTGATGGAGGGAAGATTGCTTCCTTAGTAGAGAATATTCCAGAACCACCTCCTGTGCCGGATCCCGCTTCTTTTGATCAAGTGGGTGAAACGATACAATCTTTGGCTGTTAATGGCGAACCAACCTTTGCCAGTCTGGGTCTCGGCGGATGGAGCCCTGTTGGACTTGTACAAAATTGTTTCGAGTATCTTCATGTGACTTTAGATGTGCCTTGGTGGGGAGCTATATTGATTGGTACAATTGTGGTAAGGGTGGTTATGTTTCCACTGGTTATAATGTCCCAGAGAAATTCTGCTGTAATGAATAATAATTTACCAGAAATTCAGCTTTTGCAACTTAAGATGACACAGGCTAGACAAACCGGCAATCAATTAGAAGCAGCACAGTATGCCCAAGAAATGATGTTGTTCATGAAACAGAAGGGATTGAATCCTTTAAAAAATATATTAGTGCCCCTTGCACAGGCACCACTGTTTATCTCTTTCTTTATGGGTCTACGAGGCATGGCTAATTGCCCTGTAGATAGTATGTCATATGGTGGTTTGTGGTGGTTTATGGATTTGACTGTGCCTGATCAATATTTTCTGTTACCACTTTTAACAAGTGCCACAATGTGGGCTACTATCGAACTGGGTGTCGATGGGGGCAGATTAGATGCACAGAATATGCAAATGATGAGGTATTTCCTTAGAGCATTACCTATTGTTATGTTACCTTTTACAATTAACTTCCCTGGAGCCATATTGTGTTATTGGTGCTCAAGTAACTTCATATCACTGTTGCAAGTTGGAGTTCTTAAAATTCCTGCAGTGAGAGAATATTTTAAGATACCTAAGTTAATGACACACACAGCTGACACACTTCCTATAAAGAAGAAAGGATTTATTGATGGAGCAAAAGACTCATGGACAAATATGAAAATATCAAAAGAATTAGCAGAGAGGCAGCGACTTGATGAGATGATTTTCACAAAGGCGGGCAGAGGGCCACTCCAAAAAACCTATAAGTTTGATCCAACTAAATTGTCCAACGTGCAAGCAAAGCCCAAATAGGTATTAGTTTGTAATTTTAAATGTAGATTGCTATTATAATAGATTAATATTTTAATTGAATATTTTATTTTATGTATCTCTTATTCTACTATACCTCCTTAAAGATGATGATATTATGTTTGCAGAGACCGTGAAATCAAACGGTATGTAGGTAATTTACAATATAAATAAGTATACCATTCAAAGCACTGATAAATGGTCATATAGATTATATAATATATCTCACACTCAAACACATTATTTAGCCTGAATAGCACATAAATAGGTCTTGTGTTATTGATAATAGATAATAAAAAAATATAGATAGTAATATATATGTAAATATCAGAACAGAAGAAAAGTTCAAACATCCAAGACGTGAACAAATAATAATCATAAAAATATCTGGGTACTGACCACATCGAAAAGACAACTGCCATATGAAAAATAATTTTCTACCAAGTGGAATATATACTCACACTTGAAAAGAATTACAAAAATAGATAAATTTTAAGAAATTTATATAAATATTATCTGAATAAACTGAATTGAACTTATCTCTGTAAGAAATCTGAAATCGACACAACTGCTAGTTATTCTACAAAGTTGTCAGTTAATGATAAAGGTAAGTTTTACCAATTTTAAATTGTACCTGAAAGTGATACTTCATATTTAAAAGCGTATTACACTGTGATTTGTGAATAATATTACCTAAATCTAATCTATATAAATGTTTTAATATGATAACAAATAAATACTGTTTTATTCTGATACTTGATCTGCGTTAAATCTGAAAATTTGAATAACCGTTTTCTTACTCTTAAACCTTTTATCTAGCCGAAATTAAGCTTTATTTAAAGTTCGTGTTATGGGTATTAGATAACAGTAGAACATTTATTACCTAGTATATTGTATATTGATATCCTTACTCGAATCCAGGACACATCGATTACTACTAATCGATGTGTCCTGTGCCTAAGTAGACTTTAGTTAGGAGCACTGATCATCCGTCCCATCTGTCGTCATATACTTAAATATAAAATAAATAATGAGGAAAACATCTATATATTGGAATCATAGTTTATTTTTATTTGCTTATGTGAAAATTGTGTTTATTTATGTAAATTCCAATATTTGATACTGTTCGGGACTGCTTTTTATTTACGAAAGAATTTTATATTTGTTTATTAATTTTATACAACATATTGTGTGATCCTGTGATCCTCAGCATCATATATTGTTCAGTATAATAACGGTTCCGGTTGTTGATGGAGTGCGCTACTGCTAGTTTGCGAAAGTTTCTACAGACGGGTTTCACGCCATCATGCGCAAACGCTGCGCCTCATTACTGCCGCGCGGGCGCAGCCCTAACACCTCTTATGCTGTCGCACTGGATGACTGCATGCAGTTAAATAGTCCGGCTCCTTGACATCTGGGGGCCTATTTTATTTTATAATTTTTTATTTGTCTTATATTCCTTTTTACATGTACTAACACTAGTCCTAAGTCTTATAATGTAACTAACTCATATAGATCTTTGTTGTCCGAAATAAATGACTAATAATAATAACAGATAACATCCATAGACATTACCAAATTTTAAATTAAATATATCAAAAATTAGTTATCAAACTAAAGTTCAGATTATCCCAGACCTTTCTATCAATACGAAACCCAACGCGTGCTAGAGAGGACTAATGCTAGGATGTACTACTACAGAGCCATAAATAATTATGTTATACCAGATATTACCTTACTAGATAAAAATATTAAAGTTGTATACTAATAGAGAGAGAGTAATAGAGTTCCTAATACACAATATACAAAAATCAATAACAGAAAAAATTAACACAAAGAAATAAATAATAAATATAAACATTTTAAAGAAGAACTCTCCACCATCTCTTACAAATTCTAGTAGACCTACCTCCTAAAACTTACAGAGCCATGCAAAAAGTTGCCATATTAAACCCTAGTCGAAAAGTCTTCTTTCCACGGATAATGCGCCCACAGACCAACCTACCTTCTTCATCCCGGGTTTCAAACCCGCATGTCCCTAAACAAGAGAGAAAAAACATAAAATGAAAATAATAATAATAAGGCAAGAAACTCCTTTTCCAAAATGAACTAATACCTTAAACCCCCATAGCCAAATAACTTTAAAAATCGTATTACAATATCCTCGACCCCTGGAAAAACGAAGTGGTCGATAGACCCCTTGGGATCGCCAAGGGGTCTATCGACCACTTTGGGAATCCCTGGTCTAGACTAATTTTCTTAAGACATACAACATAAAACTAGCTCGAGAAATATCCAACGAATATTGAAATACAAATCGGAATGCCCCAAAAATATGTATTGTGTTATCGGAGAGCGTCGGGGCGGCTATTGAAATGTTTTCGACGGCAATACTGGCAACAGGGCTACCACCTACCTACATTATTGATTTTATGAGTGTCTACTGTCTACAATTGTATTCTTCGTAAGTATGTATATAACTTGTTTCTTTATCAGCTCAGATTATTTTTATTCTAATGCACGTTAATAAGTGAGACTGCCAATAAATATCTTGTACGTCGCTGTTTACCTATATTACTTTTCTGATAATTTTGGCTGTAGGAGATACTTGCCTATTATAGAAGTATCATGTTACATTAAGCTGGAGGCATTTTCCTTTTACATACCATACATGTTATTAGATCTTACTCATGTAGTTTTTCTTTAATGCTGAGTTTCAATAATCTCATTATGAATGGTTTTGATTATGAACTGTTGCATTGAGAAATACATGAAATACTTTATATTATTTGATTTTTATTAAACGCCTCCTAATCAAACCATACGTAGATACAGTTTAATTAGGAACACTTCTCCCGTCCATCGTCTCGAAGATTGTTTAGAGCGACAAGTTAGGTGCGTACTGTGAAAGAAATTTATTTCACTTCAAATATGATATACATTGTGAGGTAGTGGTAGTGAGAAAGGAGAAGGCAGAGTTCGAGCGGGAGAAGGCTGCCACCACTATCTTCTATCGCCGAAGAACGTTGGTTGAGGACTGCTCCCCAGCTTGGCACAGCCCAGTTGGCGTGCCTATGAACGGCACGTCTGACTTTAAACAACAGAGACAATATTGATGTCCCATTTACAAGTCCTCCCTTTTCCCTTTAAATTTTTATTCCAACCTAGACCGGCTTTACAGTCAAACTACCCCGCCTACCACTTCAAGTCACTTTCATCATGTAATAGGAAGCGTCTGGCAGAGATTTGTGACAGATACAAAAAAGGTACGTCTAGATACGCTGCTTTCCTTCTTAACATCAGAATCAGCGTTCTGTTTTGCGTAGAAACTTTTTTCACTTGATAAGCAACCCTATTCTTTGAGTGGCTGGTGGAACAAAGCATTCAATTCAAAGGATGAATGCTTAGAACGCAATTACAGATGGTGTGTGGAGAGAGCAACTTTATTAACCAACCGACGATAGATTTTTGTTGAGCGATAGGTTATTGGATATTGATTACCCATCTATCTGAATAGGGAGTATTCTCATCTGGAAAATTAGATGGGCTCTCGACTTTATTGGACAAAGAACTGAAATGTGCATTTTTGAAAATTTATTGAGTGTACTACACTAAAGCTATTTTATGAGTTGATTGTACCGACTATGTCGAGCTAGACATCACAAAGCTTAATAAATATTAATAATTAATATTATGTGACATAAGCAATTAACGATGATCTTAAATATTTTTGTAAACATTATAAAGTAACTTCTTATACAATATTTGATAATTACCACCGCTCGTAAGGCACGTTCTCTGAGCTCGCTTGATTTGCTCCTTTTTTGGTCAGTTTTAATGTAACCTAATTCTCGTGCGTTGAACTTCAGGGATGGAGGAAAAATTGCGCAGTAAGTGTAAACAAAGGTTGACTAATCAACCAATCACACACTCGTTCCTCATTGGCCAAAGAAATCCATTATTTTCTACGCAGTTGACGCCATTACTCAGGTATTTAAGATGTTTGATGGCTACAAAGCAGAGAGGAAAACGGAAACAAAGTTATCAATATCATTATCAATCGATATACGTACCTACTACTGCTTGGCATATGCCTGCTAACATGAGACAAACTCATGACGAGTTTTTAGCTCTTAACACCGCGCTAGCCTTGGTTGGTGGATACGGTTGCAATAACACCCAGGACTTGTCATTTAAAGCACTGAAGAGGTCAAGTCATGACGACCATGTCGACATCCTCTGTCTTAACATATAATAAGCACGGCGATTTATATTTTGATTAGCACATGAGATCTCCCTCACTGAAACTTACAGAACATCGTGCAAGCACTGTAGAAACTACATTTCCCATCTTCTTTTTGTATAAAAAGTTTATTCTAGAGCACGTAATAAAGATGTCTGGAAGTTCGGCAGGAACTAAGACGACGGTAGAGTAATTTGAAAATAGAGATTCGAACACCGCCCATTGGAGGGTAAACGTTGAAATAAAACTTCCAAAACTTTATTCCGCGAATGTCCCTGTTAGCTTGCAATTCCGCACTACTTTCTTCTTTAGTTTTTTGGTCCCAATTTTGATAATAACCGCTGTAGAAATTTTTCAATTATCTCGATCTTTAAAAATGACGTGGTTGCGTTTTTAAACTGTACTTAAACCTTCGAGTAGCAGTCCCAATAAAATCATTGAGACTTCTAGATATGTTGATTTTAACACATTAATGTGCTATTTCTAAATAATACACATATCTATCCCACAATCAAATTTTATCTTATCTTAATATATGCCTAGATTATATTTACACCCGGAGCACTTCGACTCAGTGGGATCTTTAGTGCTTGCCTTGTCCTAGAGTCTGTTTTCTGGAATACCTCCAAGATGTACTTACTCAGTATGCTTGGAGTCAGCAGCCTTGTCTTCAGGACTGAGGTAGCCCAATCCAAAGAGACCCATTCGTCTGTCTCACGATAAATCGACTTCAAATCACAGTTCATATCATATCTGAATTATAATAGTGGGTACTGTCGAAGGATTGCAATTTTATTCATAGTGCTTTTATAAATAGATATGCGTCAATTAATATCATAAATATTTTCATCATGGTCATGGTCTTGGAAACTGGGCAAGAACTAAAAGTGAGAAGGATTTTTTACTAATTTCAATACAAAGTTGTTTTACCAAGTACCGTATATTAAAGTTCAATAGTTTAATATTTCCACATTGCATGTAAGATTTATTCCTTGAATTTGGAAGAAGAAGCATATTGGATTCTGTGATATATGTTACACTCTAGGTAATGACGGTCAGGTGCGTTGCAGTGCTGAAAATTTCTCTTTTTAAAACGGTGTTATCAGCGTAGCTATTCTGAATAGGTACTTACTTCAGTGGAATAAATCGTATCTTCAGTGTTATACAGGCTATATACATGACATCAGTATTCGTCGCATTTAGTAAGGAATGTACATAAGATATGTAGAATGTAAAAAGACATACATATCTAACTACATACTATTTACCCTCTGACGTATAGCAGCGTAATTCGATTACGCTATTATGAAGAGTTTGTCAAAAATAACTGTTGTGGGACTTCTTGGCCTTACTTCTACCTGCTTATTTACAGTTTATTTAACATATACTACTACTCATTACCTAAGTACTAGAGTACCTAAATCAGTACCTTCTTGCGAACCAAACACGAGTGTCGACAATTGCGCCGGCGGGCTGCTAAGGGAATTCAGAACTTTTTAAGATGTAGTACTTCACGCTCTATCATAAATAAATACAATGGTTATCTGACAATGGCCCCAATTCCATTGTAGACGGTGTGAATTAAATTTAAGTTATTCGCATCTCTTTCTAACCAATTCGCTAAGAAAGGTTACAATGACTTTAAGGAATGTCAAGTTAGTTGAGACTTAGACGACCCATACACTTTTGACTTATTTTAATAGGCATGTTTTATGATGCGCATTAAAATAAGGCAAAAACGCTTAGGAGTCACTATTTTAGAAACGTCAAATAACGTCACCGGTCATCTGTCTTTTTTTTGTTGCATTATACCGAAAGAGTACTTAGTATTGACATTAAATATAAATTAGTTCTTGCACTACGAAATTGGGGCCTTTATTAGACTAATGTATTGTTTTGACGTGAAAAACAAAAATGAAAGAAATATAGGAGCACCCTTTCTTGAGTATCGCCATTGAAGATGGCTGACACGACAGCTGACACGACTTTAGACTCGTCTAAGTCGTGTCAGTTAACTCAAATGGAGGTAGTGTAGGCGAGTTTATTTTTTTCGGGAGAAATTGATATCTTCACTTGTTTCTCCACTGTAGGAAACAGCTGTACTGTAAGACAATATATCTTCCTGTAATAAAACTGTAATACTGATTAAAGGAACAGAATGATTTGTCAAAGTTGTCAATAAAATAAGAGTGAAAAAAGCATTTTTTTTTTTTAAATATTAGATTATTTACTAGCATTCATAAAGAGACGAAATTACTATCTTCTTCAAAACAATTATCTGTTGGCATTAGACTCGTAAGAAATTATTTTAACCAGAATAAAAATAAGAAAATTTTTCATCCTCATGAAATCATTAAAATCAACCTTGACATTATGAATAAGGACGTGACAGTAACAGATTTACATTTTTATAATACTGTACTGTAAATGTAAAAAATCATTTGTGTGTTTCTTCGAGCGAACAGCCACGTATTACAAACACGTCAGATCGTGTCAGAGTATAAAATGCTTAGAGCATTCTTTTGCTACGAAAGCATTCCCTGATAGCTAAAAATCAGGAAAGTTACATGTAATTATTGGTGACACAATTGAAAATGAAAATGGAGTACAGTTGCAGTTATAGTATAGTCTTTAAAATTAGGGAATTGTGGGCGCTGTGTTACCCACATTCATGCTGGATATCGAACTCGGTATAAGACATGTATGTATTTATATGTTCGTGTAATTATATGTGTCAAAGCATATTTAGTGAAAACAATTTATTTATAGTATAAATGTTTACTCGAAGGAAAATCGCTTCCACACTTTATCTCTATAAAACAATAGAATATGTAAATTAGAATAAATAGAGGTGGACAAGACGGCGACATAAATACTTTTTGCTATTGGTAGATTCCTTTAGTATAAAACAAAAAATATATAAATGAATTGTTTAATTTGTGAAGGGTTGTCTTGTGTTGAATTAATGATAACACGAGTCGGAATTTTAAAAAGATCTTTCCTGTTATTTTTTGAAAAAATTGCAAAGCTGAGAATGAATTCTTATGAAGTCTTTTAACGAAACAAAAGAAATTGATAAAAGCTCTCAAAGATCTGTTTTAAAATAATCTATGACATATTTTCCTCTTCAAATCTTATTATCCTTATCTTTTTCATTTGAAAGATAGGCGGATTTTAGTTTTGTAATTGGCAACAGAATTAACACCAAAGGTTTTGAGCAAATTTAATTTTGGAACTGTTTCACTCTCTGACATACCATGCCAGTCACCACTCTTATTGCATGCAAGTTTAATTTCAATGTTGCTGGCCAAATGCAGTGTTACAAACTTCTCTTTGACCGACAACTAGAAACCAATAACTTTGTTCATTCGAACCATTAATCTTTATTTAAATTTGAAGATGGAAGTTGTAAATAGTTTACAATGAATAGGTATGGTATTTTTTATGCCAACCTCAGCTGTTTTGATTAATGCTCATTAAATGCTACACCTATTATGAATAAATAAAAACTCTAGATAGGTATTACACTTTTGGCATAGGCTCTTGGCTGAATTTTACAATTTTTTTTAAAATAAATATAAACACTTTTACGTATAAAGAGGGTCAATATATCTAACACATATCACGCACAAATCGTTACTATATCATCCTAGTTATAGTCCTAAGAACGGCATTGTATATCGTACCAAGATCACCAGAAAGTCTCTACTTTAACGGCATCGATCACACTTAGTTTTGACTGGCGTATTAGTCACCGGCTTTAAGCAGATTTTAGTTCTTGAAGGTAAGTCCTTTGAGAAACCTATCGATTGCTGAATTAATCTTGAAATTTACTATTATTATTTTATCCCTCATGAAGTCTTTAGTAGATAGAAAACTCCATGTGTGTCTTGTACGATGACCGGATGCGCTCGTCACATTGGCTGAAGGTTGGAGAACCAGCCAAATCCTGCCCCCAATGGAAAATTGACTCAGAAAAGTAACGTATGATTGTTTGGTAGGCCAGTACCGGTGTCGTTCACTACAGCTTTTTAAAACCTGCTCAAACTTTTACGGCAATATTTTTATTTATTCAGTTGCTTTTGGGCCCCATAGGCCACTTCGACCAGTATTGATCTTTTGTGGCAGCCCTTTAGATTTCACTGCCTAGCCCTGTTGATTCCAGAAATTTCCAGATTGGTGAAACATATCACTGCCGCAAACATCTGGAAATTCTGGATTTCCTAAGGAGCTTCCCTAGGTAAATGCTTCGTTTATGCATTATAGGGCCGCAGGAGCAGAGAACGTGCATTACGGTTTCGTCTACAGCAATATGTATTGTCAGCAACTACAAACCACAATGGAAGAATAAAACAATAGCACACACACACACATAACACAACGGACTGCCGCTAAACTAGAGGAGTTGCAATTGAAATGACTGCGATATGAGAAAAAAAACTTCAACTCCGATGTGGCAGTCCAAGCCACCTTTAAAAAGTAGCTTATAATCTAAACTATCTATGAGATGAAAAAATTCACAGATAACAACGGTGCATACTTTGTTTTTGAAATATATATTACAGAATAAAGTTTACATTATATGCCATTCATATAAACCGCCAATTTTATATGTACGGACCTCATATATTATATAGAACAGATATCTTAATGAAGTAGATTTAAAAACAAAAGCAAACTCGACTGCGCCCTAAAGGCGGTTGAAATTAATGTAATGAACAAAGACACAACATTCCATTTTAATTATTAATAGGCGAACACTTACATTAATAAAACCTGCGTTCCCCTATTGAACCAGTCTGTGCAGTTTTTACAACATATAACCTTATTTTAAAAGGCTCGCATAATTCTAGAAATCAAATTTCAATCATTCGTATGTCTGTCTGCATAATTGCTTGGGAAATTGAAAATGAACTTTTGTTCTTTTGTCGCTTTGTGCAATAGACGGGTGACAAAAGCAAGTTGTTTGATGTCCTCTTGCGCACTCCGCGTTGATTGGCACATGGGAGCTATAAAGTTTGAGGAACTTTCAAATTCTGGACCTGACTTTGAAAGGTTCAAATTCAAGCCAGCCTTTAAAATGAGCAAAACTTTTTCTACTGCACCTTTGTGTATTATTTATTCAATCAATATTTACAGTTTTAAAATTTGAGAGTTTACTAGTTATCTTTTGAATACACGCTAATATACAGAGGAAAGGAAGCAATATAATTCAACTTTATGTATCGTCTTTAGGTAGCTTTTATTATTTACTAGGTAAGTTTTTAAAAATTGCGATATCTGTTTTAAAGATAATGTGTGAAAAAAAATTCTTAAAGCACTCCATTTCAAATTGCTTTCTTTGAAGACCTTTTGATTTTTTTGTAATTTTTGGAGCCCTTTAGTTTCTTAGCCTAAGGTTATTAAAATGATATTGAAAAATAATGGTGCTAGTAATAACAAATTAAAAGTCGGTAGATTGTTGATGGATTTTTTTAAAAAGTGGTACTATTTTCAACTTTAAATAAGAAGAAAGTGCAATTTAAGCAGTGTAGTAATTACTAAATTTAGCCTTTTATTTTACTTAAGAGGAATATATTATGGATACTGATTAAATTTAAGCACATCTAGCAATTTTAAGCACATCAGATCAAATTTAAATGATTTTGAAATAAATCTTACTTAACTTTAGTAAATTTTAAACTAGTTATTGTTTCTTAACAAGTAAACTTAAAAGTAACTTAGAACCGTAAAATATCAATGAACTTACATACAATAATGTATACAGTGGAACTAAGAACCCCCTTTTCTAGAAGGTAGTTGTAGGGTATCGGTGACCTGGTGAATTGCTCGGCAGAACCCAGGTTACCCCCTTAAAGGGCAATGGAGTTACCGGGGAGTTTTAGTGGGTATTCTCAATGCCGCTCTATTGAGGTACTGAGTGAGCCCCCCACACGTCCGTCGTTTAGCCAGCGGCGGGTAGGTCCGTAATGGATTCCTCAGAACGTAGTGCTTATATGCTCAGTGGATTACTCCTCGTAAAAAAAGGGTATCGTAAAATGTTGATGAATGACCGACTTATGCGAGGTGTTGTAACATCCCACTGTCAGGCATAGGCTAACTGAGCGTTGGTTAGTAAATTTATGAAGAAAATTTCGATATATCTACACTTTATGTTTTAAAAGTTGGTCAAAATATTATTACACTACATTATGAAATAAACATACCCTTCTCTAGATTATTCTTTATGAAATTGAGAAGGATAGATAATAAAATTACAGGTATAACCTATATCTACATATATTCTTCGATATATTTACCTTTATGCGAACGGAACGAACGTATCAATAAGAGCAACGGTGTTGACACCTCGCATGTTAAGATCATAAATCTTCTATTATTATGGTAGCTTCTAAGCAAAAATAATTTATAGGTAAGAAATATCATGATTTATATAAATAACCAGTACAAGTTTTAAATCTAACCTCTTTAGATGATGCATTTGATATATAACGTTTTACTTAGTTCGGGTATCATATCAAGTATCATATCAATTTAGTTATAATATTAGTACTGTGTTTATGAACATATACAGATTGTATAACAGTAATAACAATAATCTATACAAACAACGAATGAACAAGATATACCAACAATACATATCTGCGATAATATTTTATTTTATTTTAGGTTATCTAACCTTAAATGAATAAAAAAATATTATTTTTTAAAATTATATATAATAGTCGTTTATTTCTTTTCATTTTATGGTTACTTACCTTAGATACTTAAATCAAACTAAATAAAATTTATATTATTATTGCTGAGATATATTATTCTGTAGATATATGTCGGACATTATATGGGTGGTTCATATATTACGCATCCTCATCATAGCTGAGATACTCCCACTGTTGGATATAACCCTCGCCCTCATCCAGCGGCTTCCCGCGACTTTAACCAGATTGAAGATACACAATTCGACAACCTATCCGCCCCAATGGCCGTCAGTCCTCCCGGCGATTGGCCGACAGCCACTGCCACATTTATTTGGGTTTTGTTAATGACCCTAGTTCTAGTTTTGATTTAATCACGCAGAAAAACTACAGCCTAACACAGTTGTCTTATTGTAGCATGCTAACGATAAAACACGTAATATAGCGATTGAACTTAATAAGTAGCCCTAAAGGTGATTTGTTTTTAATACTGTTTGCCGCAGATGGCCTTTACAGCGTTACCGGGGTTTTAAGGAGGCGATTGGAGAGTCCTGAAGCCTTCCTAAAGGTGATATCACTAGATAATGAATTTGATAAATCATTGATCTTTGTTGGTAATAGATGCTTTGACCTTAACTGCTGTATGATTTACGTATTAGAGTACAATTTCCCACAAACGCTAAAGTTTTGTCTGACGTATATCTGTTCATATCAAAGATCTTAGTCCCATATGTGAGTAATTAGGATAATAAGCGGCCACTATATTAGGCGTATTGTCCAATATTCATGTCGATATAGATAATATCTAGGGTCAGAGATTGTTATTGAGGGTCGGAAACAAATCACATTGAATGTGCTCGATAACCCACAATAGTTATGGAAATGGTAGTTACGCCACCAATACATGAATATGTATCATTTTTGTATAGGATTGAGACTTCATATGCTTCATGTATGTACGCTTCGTTTATTTCATTATTCATTCATGTATAGACGGCCTCAGAATTATCTTGTGTTAAGCTACTTCTTAATACCACGTCATATTAACTACAAAGTATTAGTTATAGGCACCACGTACTTCTTGCGGTGTTATGCTACTAAAGTGTTAGATACATCACAAGCCGACCGTTTACTCAAATGGTTTAAATGAAAACCCACTTGAAACAATTAACGAAATTTCTAGAAACAGATCTGCTATACATATATATGAAATAATAGTGGACAATATGAACAAAAACAATTTGCCATACATGGATAAAAATTATTCTCGTATTAATAAGATTTGCGTTACTGTAGTATGAGGTTTCACTTGAGTTATAATTACTGTAATTATTTAAATAAGGTCATATTTCTGATATTAATTTGTTTAAACATGTATAAAAAGGTATTTCAAAACTCCGATGTATCTCCAGCGTTACATTAAAATCGTCATTAACGTAAAACTCCTGAATATCCTGACGATTCTTATGGATAATCTCCCTTAGTGTCCTAGCTTCACCCATATATTAAACAAATAATAAAAAGTAAACGAAACAGTTCGGCGCAAAAATGAAATATAACGGCTATAAAGTTGGAAATAATAGTCGTATTTCTCTGTTACGAGTCCCGGAGGGCCCAGATTGAGGCGGTCGGGTGGACAAATCCCTAAAAGTCGACGAGCCAAGCCTTCTGAAATACATAACATTATCTTTGAACAATAGAAATAATAGGAAACTTCACACTTTCTTCGTCGGAATCTTGAAATGCTACAGTAGAGCCGGCAACGAAATAATCAGTCATCTTGGCGTGTATTTCCGAGGCAAACATTATGTTGTTGACACGTACTATAAGGAATTGTAATAATATAATGAGAAACTCACAGCTGTAGTATTATTCAACATGCCTATATAAGTTTTAAACTGCACCACAGAAACAATATTGCATCGATATTTTGAATTTTTGATGTGGGTATAAATAAAAGGTATTTTTATCATTTCTTATAATGATAAAAATACCTCTTTTTTTCAGAATATGATCGTATTATAAATGAGTGTGTATGATGTTACATTCTTATCGGGAGCCAAAAGATTGATAGTTATATTAGGAACATTTAATTTTTGATAGCACAATCTTTTAAAGTATATTCTTACTTATCGAATAATTTATCATTTGTATTACACAAAATATTACCTTTATTAACACATTATACCGACCTTACTTTCATATTCTTTTCTGGTAGATTCTGCAAATGGCCATCAATTGCATCTGTTTTGCGTCGCCGCTTCACTCTAGCCGTCTCAGCTTCACCAGGGAATCATCGAACATCATTAATTTATAACGATCAGTAGTAATTTGATAATCCTAATAATTATTATCTTTTCTATTCTGCGAATTAGTAAAGAAACTAACTTATTAAACTAACTAACTAACTCTTTTACACGAGTTTTACGTTGACGCTATATTATTGATGTACACGTCTTTTTAGAACATCAAATACTATCACAAATACAACAATAAGTTTATGTGAGTTATTGCGTAAAGCTGTTTATTGAGTTTGAAATTAAGTGTTTAGTCTTATTCTAATAAGGCAACTTGCACATTTCAAAGATTCTATATCAAAATCATAGAGTAGAAAGAATAAGTTTATGGAATCGAAACACACTCATCACTCACGTAGCACGTAATACTTGAGTGTTTCTAGAAGATGTACGTGATGTGTGTATGCGAGCATAACATAAAAAGTATTTTTTTAAACGACCCTGATTTCAAATATTAAATTCTCTTACTTTACTGTATTCACTTTGCTGTATTGCGAAAATTTAATATCCCAGTGTTGTTTTGGATTTAAAATTCAATAACTAAATGATGTCATATGGGTAACTGATTTGAGGTTACATTATCTTTTTTTAATATTGAAGCGGGAAGAGCATTGAAAACTTAAATTCGGTTTTGATAAATGAAAACAGAACGGCAACATTATAACAATAAACTTTTGTATGTTTGTCACCCTTGTATAAAGAGATTTAAAACAATAACCTTTACACTAAAATACTTATACTTATGACACCTTTTATACCAATATTATAAAAAAGAAAAAATTATATTTTTATGCAACGAATACCTTGTTTTAATACATACAACAACAGCAAACAAATATATGGCATATTCGACGGTAGTACATGGTTTGAATGGTAGAAAGGCAAGTAGGTGAATTAATAAATTAATAAGAGATTATCAAAGCACCTTATACGTTACTCAAAAGTTACCGACCCAGTAAAAATTAAGAAAAGGCGAACAAAGCAACTATATACATAATTGTAATGTCGAAGTGTAACAACACCTTTACACGAACCGTCATTTTGGCGTCGATCGCGAGGTCCCAGAACAAATATGCTCGAAGCGTTTCCGAATACAAATTAGGTGGCCGATGCAATTTCCCGGGGTGATGTGACGTTTTGAACGAGTTCCAACATTTAGCGCGTTAGGAATTTTTCATTTCGAAAATTATCATTCCTGAGTTACGTTATTACGCTGTTCGCTTCTCAATTTAACGCGACAAAGTAATTTGTTATGTAAATACTTGGAATACGCGTGCTACGGAACGTTTATAGGTTTTCCTGTAAAATATTGTGTCAAATAAAATATTGCGAATGTTAAAATTAAATTAAGGTTATCTGCTGATATTTTTTTTACGATAAGTCATTTAATTGTAGATGTATGACTATTATCCATTATGATTCTAATCAATTTTCAATTCTCGTAAACTGTGACTGATAATAGTTATAATGAGTATTAAAATTTATGAAAATTAAAATTTTCATAAATTTAATATTTTTTTTTGTTAATGTGTTGGATTGTGCTTTAAAACATTTGTGCTGTACCAAATAATTACTTATGCTGGGTTTTAATAATCTATCTACGAACGGTTTTGCTATCGAGACGATGAATTATCCAAAATATGTCGAAATTGAATTTGTCCTAAGTAAATACATCGGTAGATAGATGATTGAAATACAACATAGTAGTAACAATAGATTTTAAGTGAACATTAAATATTATTATTATAATAAATGTCATTACATTAGCCACTATAAATCTCACACACTTCACTTTAAAAATAACTCTTTTTCCATGGTGCTTTGAATTTTTTTGAAGTGACTTCTTATATTTGGTGTTTGCACAGACACAAAGGTTATTTAATACGTCATACAATATACGTCACCACCACCCTTGTAGCATCTGAAAAATTGACAATAATTGTTTGTAAAAGAAAGCAAATTGAATCTATCTATCTAAACTTTAATAAAACTGAAACAGGACCGATTTGAATAAGTTTTTCTTAAATTTATATTGTACTACCATTAAAATATCGATATAGATAATAATTCAGCAATTTCGGAAATAAAATTATGACTGTTTGAAATTTTCGAAATGATTTATGATACTTCAAGTTTTGCATAGAGGTGCATTAATACGTGGTTCGTAAACATATACAAAGTGCAAAAAAATGTAATATTAAAAAATTTGAATTAAACTCAACTAAAACTAAACATTTTTTTATTGAACCAATATCGAAATCAAATCAAAAACACAAAATCAGGTGTTCCATCCAAAATCTCAATACTTACTCGATACAATTATATTTCGATGTTAGCCTATAGAGAAAGTTGGTCATTATTATGGTTTAATTATACTGTATAATATAAATAATGGAGACGCTTACAAATTGGAGTAAATTTGCAAGTTTTAGCAATTGTATCTGGGCTCAGCCCTACTTTTAATTCTTTAAATGTCCCAACTTTTCTTGGAGCAATCCAGTTTGTCTCAAATATCTCCTTAGATACAGTTTAATTAATCAAAATTATTATTTTCCTTAACAATTGTGTAACAAATTCACTGCTTATCAAACAGATTTAAAAAAATTCAAGCTTTGCTAGTCCTTCTTCCGTAGCCCATGCTAAGACGTTACGATAATTTGCAATGTAAGCGCCGTAGCGTAATGTTTCGTAGTAAGCACAAGTTGTCAACATAAATTTTACTAAAAACATAAATAAAGTCATATCAATTATAATATATTATCTAAAGCAGAATTCGTATTATTAACAATATCACCGATGGTGGATGAGATATGCATAAGTTTCATTTAAAAATTTACCCTGTTTAACATAAACTTAGGGTTTATTTTTGTAATAACAGTAGGACACACTTAAGGTGCGTACATACATTATGTAGCCGATGGAGATATATCTTTATAGTTTTAATAAGTGAATATTGAAACTAATTTTTGGTTATTTATAGTTTTATAACTTCTATATTGGGAAAGAACATGTGATTTCCGCGGTTTATTTGGTATCTCTTTGTAGCATTGTTTTTTAAATAGCTTGTGCTATTGATTTCTTTGGTCACTATTATAACTGCAGCAAAGGAAATCAAAAGTTACACTTAACATCAAAAAACACAAAACCGAACACAAAATCATTTTTTTCGCTTCAATATGAGAATTGGATTATTTTCAAATTCATATGTAGTTTTATACGACGCTTTTTAGGTGAAGGAAAGCATCGCGAGGAAACTGGCAATTCATAGATTATGTGTGAAGTCGACTAAACCGCACTTGGCGAACGTGGTTGACTAAGGCCTAATCACTCGTATTTAGGGCAGGCTCGAGCACCTCAACGTACACGAGCTGTTGATGATGATGATGACGTTTATTAACAGACGTTGGATCTTTTATTATCAAGCAGCTTAAGGCTAAGACAAAACATTAAGCCATAAACAACTGCGTCGTATTCCCTAAACTACAACACTTTTCCTTTATCTCCATGCGGGTTAATCTTTTTTTCATTCCGCCAGTAAATGTTACAGGTTTCACCTGGCAACACTGGCCTTGATATATAGCGGTGGGCCACCTGCGAGCCGACAAATGCAGACATACGTCACAAGGTGATATATGGGCCACTTTTACGGCCTATGTACTCAGCTTATCCTGCTGGAAGATTTAGGTGATATCGCGATTTCCTTTGTGGAGTATCTACATTTATAAGTTGTTTAGTAGTTTGGGTTTTTTAGATACAAGGTACGTAGTTTACGCGTGATTATACAGACTGTTGTGCCTATAACGGTTTTCTATGCTTTGCATTATAATTTAGCTCGAGAGACATAAGTGCATCCCTGTCCTGACTTAATCCAATATTATATTAATTGATTACGAATCAATTATTAAATGGGCGGGTATTTGATAGCAATGAACTATATTTTTGATGGCATGGGACGTGATACTTATCTTTGACTATTTATGCTTAGCGAATGACCTAAGAAGCTAATGATGTACCATTACCAATAGCCATTTGGCACGTAAGTTAACGTTCTGATTACATAATATTGCTTAATTTATCAATTAAAAAATTAATCATAAGTACTATATTTTGTATAAAAACCACTTAAAATTCAACATGAACGATCTACTATAGAACACCGGCCTTTATACCATTAACATAATTTAACAGAATCGAGTATTTTTATATCTCTGAGTTCTTCTTTACATTTCAAAATGTGAGCAAGTCCCAGAATTCCTTATTAGAACATCTAAACGCTTCTATTAGACAGCGCAATACAAGAGACCCTTAACAAGAAGGAAGAAAAAAATATAAAGGAAAACTCACGATGAACGTACAATCATTTAATGAATTCACAATTTGCATACCGACAACGACCCGAAGAAAAACTAGGAACATTTGTAGAGATGTATATAAAGCTACCAAGAATTTGAATAAAATATATACTTCGTTTGCCACTATTATGTCGTAGTTAAAATGTTTAGCTTTTAACAGCAGTTTTCAAAGACGTTCGGTCCGTGATATCTTTTATCACAAAGGCAATTTTAAAGAGTTATTAATTAATGGATAGGTATTTGATATTAGTAGTAAGTAATATATGTACTATAAAACTAATTTCATTATTCTCAATAACGACAGTCAGCTCAAAATATTGAAAAAATCTTGTTTGCTGCCACAGTAGCATTAATAACTCGATTGTATACTTTTAGGAAAAAATCATTTCTCTTGTCCGCAAAGGTTAACATTGTATCGATGTAACATTAAGTACAGATAATGACACACTTTACAAGTAGCTAAATGAGTCACACTACAGTTACACTGTCTAACTCATAAAAGTTACAAACAGCTCTATAAATTGAAGGCTCGGTGATGAGGAAGTCGTTTTGTAATCGTCCTCTTGTTTCTTCTATTATTGGTGTTCCTTTGTTCTGCCTTTGAATTAAAGGCTATTGACCTTATATTTTCCCCGGCCCTCTTTGTACTGTAACCTAAGTAGTGAGTAGTCACTACCAGTAATTACAAGACATCGCTGGCTCGTCTCCTACGGAGCGTTAAATATTTACGGGGTTCTCTTTATCTTTTGTGAACGTGTACTACGAAGTAGGTGCTAAGTAAATTTAAGTTCGAGTGACTCTTTCATTACAACCCGAAGAGACAAAGATAGATCACCGCTGACGTAATTTGACATTTCTAAAATGGCGAAAGCAAGTTTCGCTTAACTGAACGCGTATACAAAATATGTTACTGCATATTAAACGTGAGTCGTATATAACTATTTTTTCATTTCTTTATCGTGTACAGATGCAAGGCTAAAACTACAATTTTGACTTACAGGAAAATCACAAATTAAAATTAGGTACCTTTTAAATGCTACTTTGCTTTTTTAACTTTGTTATCAGAGATTTTAATAATTACTATTTTCAATTTATGTTATTTATTATTCAGTTGTACAGTATCAGATATCTACTTTACATTTTGTGATTAAATTGACTAAGTTTCATTCTGATGCTAATAGATGTCGCTTATAATAAATATTCTTTATAAATTTCAGTTCTAAATTACCATACCATTATTTACGTTTTCTATTCTATATTATTATCAAAAAATTTGCTACTTTTATATGTTTTTTATATGAAGGCTTCATTAAAAGGAATCATGAATATCAAGATGTTATTAAGTGTAAAGCGAAAACATTTACACATTTTTTCCCTCGAATAGTCCAGTAGATTTTCAAAGCGAATCCTTCCTTACATTTCTCCAGAGAATATTTTAATATTTGTATCTATTTGAACAGTCTGACTCATGCTAAAGTACTTGTAGGTACTTGTTTATTTCTTTATCTATTAAACCTCAATATATGTAGATATTATCTAGTCTATATATGTAGTCATACAAATACGTAAATACAAAATTGATTGATATAAAATACAGAAATGTGTTGTTTGAATCGGTCTAATTTTAATCCAGACATTTTGTCTATAACTAGCTTGACCTTGTTTGTGTACGAACACAAAAGTCACCCCAAAGCCCTAATTTGTGAAAATAATATTTAAAAAAGTATTAATTTACAATTATCATCATCATTAACTTCCCAATTATTGCCCTCTTTGGAGTAAAGGCTATGTTACATTGGAGAAATACATAAGGAGTTTTAGCTCACTACACTAAAAATTATGAAGAATATTCTTAATTTTTCATTCATTCGTATTTGGACAAAACGGGTTTATGGTGAAAGCGTTAGCAGTAATTTAAATTATTATTAGCATATTTAAACTCCAAATTTTAACGCACTTATAATACAATTTTTGAAGCAGTTTCGATCACACGTCAAGTAAAATTTCTAGTTTCATTTGTTATGTTTATTTTGTTATTAGTTCTTAATTTAATGATTATGTAGGATTAAAGTCTTTATGTCGGGGGATGAAAGTCCTCTCTAACCATAATCACGGACTCTGTCGAAAATTCAAGCAAGAACAGAAAGCGTGAATGTACTTGGCTCACTTCACTTAGCGAAGGCAGTAAAACGTTGATGTGGTCTTGGTAATTTGGGGGTTTCCAGTCAGTCCGTTCGAAAGGAATCATTTCATTCCATGCTATGTGCTCTCACGTACTTCTGTTAGTGGTATTAATTAAATGCAGCCCCTGAGTCCGTTTTACGAGTCCGGCCAGAGAGGAACTCGTTTCGTTTATCCGCTTCCACTCATAAGCAATTACTTCGCCAAACTGACTTTTCCGGGGACCTCGACGTGCAAAGAAATTAAGCTTTACGGACTTTAAGGTTTACAACTTTAATGGAGAGCGGTGATTTGAACATGAAACATCAGGTGTTTGCGGTAGTCTGCAAGTGGAATTAGCGCAAAATAAAGTTTTAGATAAGTAACGACTTATGTTGGCCAACTTTTGTAATACGTTATAAAGTGACCGCCCTAACACGAGTTCTCTCTCCGTTAAAAAGTTTGGAACATTATTTTTTAGTAATTTTCACGGAAATTTATTTTCCTTTATATACAGGATTTGTGATGTGGTTCATGTTAATTGATGAAAATTTATATTTTAATATTAAACCTTTTAAAAAAAGTATTTTCTTTTCATGATCAACCAAACACTTGATCAACAAAATGAGTTGTATGAGCTATTTGTGACCGGATTTTTCTTCATGTGACTTTATAAATATAAAAGTGAGTTACTTTTTTATGTATTTAATATTTGAATGTTGTATTAGAACCTTTTTAGCAGTGCGGGGGTGTTTAATGACTTCCCATGTCTTCTTCAGAATTATAGGTCGTTTACCCGAAGTTGAATTCTGGAACCATTTTGAAGCTTATTATTTGCTACGATATTTTAGAATCGAATTAGGTAGTCTGTGTAAAATACAATATAATATTATAATATAATATAATATGATTCGCGCTGTGGATTTATAATGAAAAGGTTGCAGCTACTTGCAGCAATTTTTGAATCTAGATTAGATGTAATAAAAACTGGATTAAATTTTATGTGATGTCAAAAAGGTCTAGATTTCTTAAATTTAGAGTTTTATTAAGTGGTAATATAATAGAAAAAAGTTGCCATTCTCTAGATTTAATTTACAGGACTTCTTTAATCGAGTACAATAGTTCTTACGAAATCAAAGAAATAAAAACCTTAATAACACATGTCTCAGTTTTTTTTGCTGAAAGTGTACTATTCGTTTATTATTTTAGTATGTGACGACTTTGCTTTATATCTTGAGTAAAACTATCAAAACCACATTCCGCTTCGATTATGTTATAGAGAATATATAATACGTAAGTGTAGCACTCACACCTAGTATCTAGCCCAAAGTCATCATTATTAAGAGCTTGTGTATATTATATTATCATATAATTGTGAGATATTATATAAAGGAAAAATAGAGAGTAATATGGGATTCGAAACAAGGACATCTAGCTAAGTAGACAGGGGTACTGACTTCATACCAGATGGAACTTTTGGCGAATGTTTGTTTATGCAGGGTATTTGGTACGTATCGAGTCAAAATATACCAAATTTAATATATTTCAAAGTCATTACTACTTCTGAGAATTATGTAAATGGTTTTGTACAGACCCCATCAAGCCGAAACCTGTTATGTTACTGATGAACCCATGTTAACATAGTCATATAAATAACATTGGTGACATTGGTAACATTTTGGTAACATTGGTAACATTCAAAATTGTAAAATGAATTTGGAATCTCTCACATTTTGTTCTACAGACCGAACTACGAATATTTGTAAAAAGGAATTTAAAATGTATTTTACTATTTTGTATTTTATATATGGGTATTTTGTATATCCATCGGGTTATCAGGATAACAGGTTTCACTTAGATGAGGTCTGTAGCAAACCTTATATATGTTGCTTAGAAATAATTATGATTATGAATTATACTAATTATTTATAAATTCGATAAAAATGTATTTTTAATTAAAAGGGTACCTAACCAGAGTTATTTTAAGGCTGTAAATGTCATATATGGAAAGAAATCGATACAGAGCGATTTTCAATCGTGCTCGAGCATTGTCGACTTACGTGATACGTATTTGTCTTCCATCGTCTGCCTCTCCAACCTGTAATATAGGTTATTTGAAATTTTACGCACTATTTATTTCAAGTATTCCACTCGAAGCCTTGTATTACTCGAAAACTCTTAAGTACAAGTAAGATGGGACGAGGGAAAAGCTTGTTTTGACAATTTTTTATGAGTAGATACTAAGAAACAAAGGTAAGTTAATATTGCCATAAATATTAGATTGATCGTTACGAATGCAATTTTATAAATTTGAAATAAGCACTTCTTGTCTAAGGATTTATAAACGTACACATGTTGTGCTAACTCATTAGCGTACATATATTATTTATGGAGCAAAAGATGTTTTTACACTGTCATTATTACAAGTCAAATAAAGATATTAATAAGTATTATAACATTTTTCAGTTCAATCTCTTCACTCTGTGTAAGGGTCCTATGGGGACGTGAGCTATTAATACTCATGAACAATGAACTGTAACTTTCTGGTTCTATATGGTCTTATAGTGAGTCAAGATAAATAAGAGTAATGATGATGATGTTGATGATGCCGGAAGTCCAAAGAGTGCGGGTCGCAACTGCCTGCAGCAACCACTCTGCATACACAAGTTAATATTCAGTTTCTTAACAGATGCAGGTAGTTAGGCGCGATACAGACTACATTTTTAGTTATTACGGTTTTATATGATCGTGACATGCACAGTCGTCTAAAGTCATGTCAATTATCTTCAACAATATTTGGCATTTAAAAAAAAGACAGTTTGAAATTTATATTTCATGAAATATGGGTTTACATATCTACCTGTTGTTTTCAACCCAATGATTGCTCTTATACAACGTTTTTGAATTTGGAATGCTATATACTTTTATCAGTGGAATTCCTCCAGAATACAATGACGTATATATAAAGTAATACCGCTAAAACGTGAGATGCTATGAGCAAGGCTATGTTTAGTAACGAGGCCAGTTTAATTAATGCGCGACCTTTCGTGCTTACATTCTTGCTGAGGCGAGACTTCCATATGCAACTTCCAATCCAAATTACTGTCGATAATAAGTTCAAGAATCTCTGCATTATAATTGTATTAATGTTTACAGTTTGGTAATTAATTTGAATATTCGGTCCATTATTACGTTAATCAAATTGCATTAAGAGCGTTGTAGTGAGGTGAATTTGTATATTATTATCTAACAATGCAACAAGAGATGTCAAATAAATATTAATTTGGAATTCATTCATTCTTTCTAGGCATAGTAATGGATAACAATAACACTAATACGCCAGAAATTAAATAACCAATTGTCTAAAAACTACTTAAATTTTTAGACGAAATAATATCCAGGTGCTCATAGAAGCCTTGGTCCAGACAAGCGCTATCGGGCGTCTCAGGCGCCGGGAGCCGGTTATTAACTTGCTGAATTATTAATAACCGTTGATCCTCTTTCGCTCCTAACCCTTGTACGCCTATATTACGTATATATTACTACAATTAGTTGATGTCTTAAGAAAATTTAATTACTTTAGAAACTCTTGAAAATTGTGCTATTGTAGGATAATAAACGATGGTGATAACTGTGAGACTGGATTCCTTAAGATATTTTGTTTCCTAGAGTACATATGTTATGAAATTTATTGACGGTAAGTGGTAGTAGCGTAGTTGATATCCACTTATACTATTCGAGATATGATGACCTAAAGCTTGATATTAATGCATTTGTTGTATGGAAGTAATGCAAGCTCGCATAATTTATGTACATTATACAAAGATGTCTGTCTTATACAAGATTGGGGAGATCGAACAAAAAGTAAGGACAATAATGCTGTTGCTTATAAACACCAAGGGTGGGCATCTTGTAAAAGAAAGCGTTATGTGTATTGTAAGGTAACATAGGAGACAAGATTCCTTGCCCAATATAATCGCTTGTTCGCATTTAATTTATATATAATACAATTAAAGGCAATCCAATAGAATTTAGGCCATTATTTGTGTACAAATAATAAAACTGAAGAATTCGCGTCTCTGTAAATTGAATAAGTTATTAAATATTAAATAAGAGCTACAAAAGAAGTGAAAATAATGCACGTGATAAACTCCAAAAGTATTGAAGTTATTATCCTTTTACAATTACGCTATATATAAGAGGTTTTGCTAAGCGAAAAACCTTTCTTAAATTTCACGCTTCGAAAAATTATTTGCTTAAAAATTAAAACAAGAAGCTGTTAGCCAACAAAAAGTGACATTCTATGACCTTCAAATACCTAGTATTTCATTAATTTCAATTTATAGTGGTCGTTTGCTTCGTGATGATGATAAATTAAGTCACATATGCGAAAACAGATTTTATAGACTGCTAGCTTAAGATCTATTTTTCTTCATGCCTAGCTGAATGTGATAATGATTAAAGATGTGATATGATCGCGGGTTAGCAATGTAAACCAACTATTGATGTTAAGTATTAAATTATATAATAAAAATGAAGAAACTATATAATACGTTTTTGGTTTTACCAGTAGCACCCGAGTGTTATTTTTTTGACTTTTGATGAATAACCTGTGGTTGTTTTGGTTGATTGATAAGTTTCAGCTTAATTTAATGTAATTTAATTTAAGTTACGTTAATAAGATACTAAGTATGAAAAATCGTAATCGTGGTAATTAACAACTGTAAATTCTTGACTGCTACTTAGCAAAACATTAAAAAATAAATAAGTAAAATTTTATTGCAACTTTTTTATCAAAACATGAGTCTGAAGTGAAGTGTAAATAAGAATATCTAAATATGTCTAGTCTAATGAGTATGATGTATATGAATTGTTTATGACGTCACAATTTACTGACTAATGCACCCATCTTCTACCCAGCATCAGAATATTTGGACCCAATTCTGTCTGTTATGATTCTGTTTAAGTTAATGACGTTATTTGACGTATCTATCATTATAGATACGTCAAATGACGTCATTAACTAAAAAAAAAAAGTCAAATTTTCTTGAAAGTTGTCATTACAACTTTCAAGAAAATTTGACTTTTTCAAACGCATTCATTTGAATTAACTTTTATTTTAAGCGGAATGTTTTTACATGCCGCTAAAATAAGTAAAAAATTGTACCTATCTAAGTGTCAACTTACTTGACATTTGTCTTTGAGTCTTTCTATCTTATTTAACATGAAACTGATTAAGTTTTGTTTTTCTATTAAAATTATGTGCCTGTTTCATATTCAAGTAAGCTTTCATATTCTTGCTACTGTGATTCATTTAACGTTTAATTAACAAAGCTCATTTGAAAAAGATAGATATTGAAAAATATACGAATATATGTTGTGGGTATACAGCAGTTAATTTACGAGCCGACAGGGCTTTGTGGGCACCCAATGAATGCCTTTATTTCGACCTCGATTGCTTCTAAATCACTCGCAGATACAATCGGTAATGTTGCAGTTTTCCTTTTTTAACACCGATATAGGATATTTGAAAAATATTGACTTTTCAAATGAACCGTTTAAAGTTATTTTTACGAGCCTGCAAGCATCTCATACTGATTTGTAACTAGGTCTATTCCTATCTATTAGGTCTTGTTAGTAGATACCTTATCGTACTTATTGTCAAGCGGTTGAGACCACGAACCTGAAGGCCTTCTAAATTTTAGGTACATGGTTTAATGGGGAACAAAATTTTCCTGATTTGATTCTTTCTTTGAAATGTCACCTTTTTACTGTCATGGAAACCAGCCAGGTACAATTAGTACAGTCAAAAATATTCTATTACAAGTTTATACATACTTTATGCGAAAAGGCTTTATCCCTGACTTAATTAATATATACATGTCGTATTGCATCACGAATCTAGGTTTAATGAATTATACCTGAATACTAAAACCTCTTAACGTCGAGGTTTTATTTAATGTTTTAAATATTTTCATTTGGCCGTAAGTTATCAATGATATTTTAACCATTATAATGAAACATTGCATTATGTTGATTACCTAGAGACATTTTTTGTGTGATTTACCAACTAGCGTCTCTTTATCAATAAGAAACCAACTCTTGCTATTTCGTGAGTATTATGTAAGAGGAAAACACTGCGAAGTAAGAAAAGTCGTCCAATTGCTAATAAGGGGTTCACTTTTCACTTTCACTTTTCAAGTAACATATCGTCGGAGATTGAAAATCCGTTAATCTACTATAGGTAAGGGCTGCGTATCTGCACTATATTTAGTCTAACAAGGGAGGGTTGTAATTTGATAAGCTTCTTATTTTAAAGGATTTTATGCTAATTTAAGCAATTAGCTATATTTTGTCAGATACGCGGTGGTATCTAACGCTAGTTACGCGGATTTGCACTTTACCCAACGATATTGAAAATTGTAGTTAAGATATAAAAGGATTTATTTCAAACCTTCTCCCGCATTAAAAATAGAATATTTATTATACCTATGGATGAAGAATTGGAAAAAGCTTTGTAAGCAGAGCAAATATTATGTTATTCAATGAAAAACTCGTCGTGTAATAATGTTTTCGGAGCTATTAAAATTCTTTGAAGTGGCAATATTTGTTGGAAACAAAAGCTTTTGTATAATTTATTCCACGTTTACTTAACTGTGTTAGTCTTGGAGAGAAGCGTTAGTGTTATTAATATGACCATATAAATATCTAAAAATAATAAGAGATTTACAGTGATACTCCGTCTGTCTACAAAAGTAACTTGTTAAATTAACTTTTTTTACTAAAATTGTATCTTTCGAAATCCTAGTTGGATTTCGAAAGGATAACGATAAGGAACAAATATTTAGTTTTTATGTAAGTAAATATCGGATATAAATATGTATTCTATTTTCAAAATAAAAGCAGACTGCAGACTCTATTGCATTATCAAATTGATAATTTAATACGAAGATACAAGGTAAAATAAAGTAAAGCTTCCGCAAGAAGTGCTTTGTATTGTATTTCAATTCCATAAAGTGCATGCTGCCAGGCTTTATCATGTTAAGACTTGGATCTGAAGTAATGGATTTTACTTTCTAAGAATAGTAATGGTTATTAATTTTATTTTCTAATTTTTAAAATATAGTACTGTACGAAAGTTTTAGACATTTATTTAGTAACTCAGTAACAAACTGCTAGATATTGAGACAGGCTTAAATCAAAGCCAAGCAAAAGTGAGTCTTACAGTCTTACTTAATAATGATTTTTTTAAGCAACAATTTGACCTTGTAGGACTTATCACATGTAGGATTAATTATGACTAAAATAAACTCTGAAAAAATATAAAGATAAGTCTTTCCACAAAAAAATTAAATTCTATAGGGTTAATAGAATTATTGAAGAATTAACTTGAATATGGGAATTAATAAAAAATTTTTTCTATTATAATGTTTTGTAACTGTTTATTGACGACAGAATTTCCATTTTTCACATTACTTAGTACAGATTCTCTGATATAAATATATATATATATCAGTTTGTAAAAGATTCTTATTACAACTGACTAAGGTTTACAAACGTCAATGTGAGATCACATTGACGTTTGCTTTGCAGGCTTGTGTACCAACTTTTTGTTAAATTGCTTTTTTAGCGTTGTTATCGTTAACGTAATTGTTTGAACTTTCCTTTATTGTTCCAATATTAAATTTAATACATTATTATTATTATTATTTAGCAAAAGTCTGGATTTAAATAGAGTCTTTCTTATCATCAGATCTTAGTCCTTGACTACTCAGGGATGAGTTTCTTTCTTCAAGTCATTTGTATATACCAATTTAAATGTAACTGGATTACAAATTATGAGTGTACGTTTCAATAGAATTTAACCGTCTCGATTAAAGAGGAGAATATATTTGGATGTGACTTTAGATAGCAAGTTAAACTGCAGTCACGTGGAATGTAAGCTGAAATCCGCGAGCATTGTCCTCTGGCAGTGCTGTAGGATGGTCGGCAATTTATAACAGTATCATAAGGACTATGATAATGTTATAAGTTACGCAGCTATAGTAAGGTGGCCGAGAACGAAATTGTCGGCTTGTGCCAACAGACACGAAAGTTTCTAGAGACTAGCATGTTGTGCGATCACGGGATGCATGAAAACTACATCAGCAGCAATGGAAGTGATGTTTAATATACCTCCCCTACACTTGCACATAAAACAGACAGCCGCAGAATCAGCTTGGTTTTGAGTCAATACCCCCGTGGCTTTGACTGGTCATAGCAATTTTAACAGACATCTTTTTACCCTAAGTATCACAGACAGACCCCGTTCTGAACCTGCACGGAGACAGAAGAAACAGCCGCACACGTACCGCTGGAATGCAACGATTACCGGGCAATCTGGGATCCCTGGGTAGCCTCCGGGAGGTATTTGATGTCGCTAAGGTTTTGGGTGAATTATGAGGACTGGAGTGAATCAAACCTAGACTCTCCTACGCAAAATAGTACATAATAACAGTACAAAAAATATAAAAGATAGATATATCTTGAAAGCTCCTGTTGCTTATTAATTATGCTACTTCAAAAAAACTAAAATGTACGTCAATTCAACAATGAATGCACAAACATTAGGTGGTTCGACGCTTTAAGTCACATATAAAGGTCGTGCACAGGTTTGAACAGCGTTGAACTTAAATAAAGCTCGCCAGCATCGTCTTTGAATGCTCAAGCGAATAAAACGCTGAGTTAGTACTGTTATGTGGCATGGCATTTATTTGCACATGTGAAAAGGAAGAACACTGAATGTTAGGTGAATGTAGAAATTTTTGTTCTTAGATTATTTGGTTATACAGAAAATATAATTTGAATTTTAGATTTTCAGATCTCATTTCAACTGTTATGTGTTGATATTCTAACATCTAAAATTCATAGGTACACTTTTTTGAATCGCACTTTTTTACTTTCCATTTTTTTAAAGGACAAGTGTACTAAATTAAAGGATTATTTTTCCGACATACAAAGTGTGTAAATGAAAATAGAGCTTCTATTTTCAAGAATATTAAATTTAAAAATAATAAAAAGTGTGCAATGATATCATGAGAAGAAAAAAATTGATTACTTGTAAATTATAAAGAACCTTTTTTCCAGACCTTCTGTTGCATAGTAGCTGTATCTAAAAGAATTATTTAAACATATTGACATTCTAATGAACCAAAGCGTTCGTATGTTGCTTTGGATTTAAGACACTGTGATAGGACATAGCTCCGACAAACACGACTCTGAGAGCATAAAGCTCTATTCTTGGAAGCCCAAATTGTTAGTAGTAGGTCAGAAATCTATGTAGATACTAATTAGGATGATTTCGGAGCAGTGTTTCGTCAGTACTGGATTTTACACACTCCTTCATGTAGCCAAGGTTTATACGCATATGGACGGACTTAAACCGCAGGTAGAGCGAAGTATTTTGCCATGCTTTCTAAAAAAAGTATTATCCTAATTTTTTAAGTTGATAAAACTCTCTGAATTCTATTCCTTAATACCACAATGTTCTCTCATAAGTCTCTCACATTTCAAAGGTTATATTGTAGAGTTCAGTTTCAGTAAAGTGCTGATATTACCGCCTTATTTCTTGAGTACCAGTTAAATGCATCGTGGGCCCTATTCACGGAGCCCGTTCACCATGTTTACAGAAACTATTTGTTTGTTTTCATTCGCCACGCTTTGGGGAGGGGTGAACGTCTGTGAGCCAAATACCATGATGAAATATCGAGCACATACTTGTGTATTTATAAAAATACCTTGATTGAAATGGTTTTAAATAACATCTCATTTTCATTTTAAACCGGTAATGATCACTTTTCAATACTGGTCCACCAAGGTAACACAAAGAAGGTTACACCTGTGTCCTTAAGTCACCTTTCATATAGATTTATTTTTATAAAGTTAACTGATAATTTATTTAATATTCCTATGAAGATTTAAGTAATTAGCTACGTACCTATAAGATTTATTTGAAAAATACCAAAAAGTTTATAATATACTATTAATATGAATATCCTTCAGTGTAATAAATTCTTCAGCATTTTTTTTATAGGAAGATCAAGCAAATTACGTCATTCCACCTTATGGTAAGCAGTAATGGAGTAAAAAGGTTTCTAGAGCAAGTAAAACTATGCATTGCACTAGCCATCTTGATCTTGCCGACCTGGGAGATGTTTCTTCACGCCTCTTTTGACCAATATATCCATATCGCAGATCTGTTTGCAGAAATTTCTGTATACATAACCAATCCCTACATTTTTCTGCGTAAATAGTATTCCTTTCTATTGTTCTACTTGTACAGAATCTTTGATTAAATGAATAATAAATTAATGAAAAGATAGTTTTTAATTAGATTTTCATCAAAATGATTCTTGAAATCGAAGAACTTCGACATAAAACTTGCTGAATTGTAGGAAAATGTCTTTATCCTGGTGAAGTAGTAATCTGTATTATAAACAACATTGTTTGACTCACCAGAGGAATCATCGATAATAACATTAATGAGACCGCTCTAAAAGAACTAGTTCTCTTCAATTAGTAGTTCGGGAACATAAACGGAACGACTCAAGTTTACAAACAACCGATGTTGCCGTTTATCGGACTTAGACTTTCCACTCTAACTGACACTCGTAAAGAGTTGCTTAACTATGCACTTAGAAACGGTTGTTGCTAAAACATGGCAATTCGTCAGGGAATGTGATTAACGAACAAATGAATATTGTTCTGTAAGCGAAAAATAAAAGTCCCTTTTAGGGCTTTGTAGTGAAAATGGAAAGAAAAATTCGCAGCACAGTGGAAGGCCCCTGTTGGAGAGAGATGATGTTTGTTGTAGAGCTTGCTCGAGCGCAAGTTTTGTTAAGGTAGTATTGAAAGCAAGCCGTAGAAACTATTTTCGAACCAATACCTAAATATTTGGTGTGATGTAATTAAATTGCATAAGAATTTTATTTAAATTGGTATTATTTTATTTATTTAACAATGTACATACAAACAGTTGAAAATAATTTATATTTTTTTTGTTTGATGAATAAGAATGTAGAATATAGATGGAAAAAAATGTAATATATGGTTCAAGAATTATACCTCGGGCTTAGTGTATGAACTTTTACTTTGACACTCGGTTGGGTGACTATGAAACTCAAAAATTAAATATATTCGCACGATTTATGTTTGCATTTGTTTAACTGTGCGAAAAACGTAAGTAGATTGGTACGTTTTCCACACAGTTAAACCAATATGATGATTAGGCAGCGCAGCTGAGGTTCTAGATGCCCGTGTATTTTTATTAAACTTATATATTTGTGAAATACAGGTTTATTTAACAATGATTGAGGTTAAGGCTAGTATTTAATCATTACATGTAAGCTAAGTTGAGAAATCCACAAAGATTTGAATATCAGTCCTATGATAATTTTTAACGTAACCTCGATCATTTTGTTTTGTAGCTTCCAATTTGAAACGTAAAATATGAAATAATATAGTTTCGAAAAGGGTATTAAAATACAAAATAATATATGGAATCTTCTATTACCTATTGATACCTAGGAAAAAGAATAATTACTAAATAGGAAATAGTAAATTTATTAAATAGGAAATAGTAAAATCATCTCACTTTTAAATGTATACATAAAACTCCTACTACTACTGAGGAGTTTCTTGTGCTTTCTGAAGCAGAAGTAAGGACATATTATGACGATAAAACGACAAAAAAAGAAGTTAAAATTAGTTACATCAAAAGCTTTTAGATCCTAGTGAATTTGACTATATGACTATATTTAGCAATATGTAACTTAAAGAAAATATCATATTTATTACATAGCCCTAGCGGAAAAACATCTGTACAACTTATAATTTATTTCACTCGACACGTTTTAGATTCGATATCCAGCCGTGGGTGTAGGAAGAAATATTCACTCTTGATATTCAACTCGTGTCAAATGTATTTGCATAAATCTTTTTCGTTATTTCTAAATCTTGCAAGGGATTTTGTATATTTATACAGAGTGTATATCAATTTCATTTGGGGCATCCGTGTTTGGAAGGATTTTTATTTTTAAGTTGTGTTTTTCAAGAAGCTCTTACGACTTAAGAGTTTACGGAGGAAATGGTGAGTACGGAGCAGCCGGCTGAGCAATGGTATTCATGAAAATTCTGGCCTATAATGTGATCTTATAGATACCCGTCAATTGAATCTTGAAGTCAAAGCTATAAAAGATATTCATGGAGTAGTGCCGTAGTAGTAGTAATATGTTAATTTAATTCAATGGACGTAAGTTAACATTCTATTAAAATTTCAATTATAATGATTTCATTTGACGTTATTTAATATTAACGTACGTACGACGTATAAGAACTGTCGATAATAATTATGATTATTGGAGGTTTAAAATTTTAATTAATTTTAGATTGTTAATGAGGACTGACGGCGGTGACCACTTTGTTGGTGGGTTGGTTATTATTTGCTATCATCAATTCATAAATAAAAATCTTAGTAAACTATATTGTTGTATTTCTTTCGAAGATTTATTGTCCATGGTAATATATCAAACTAAACTTTACATTGCTTGGAGCTTAACGTAGGAATATAGGAACAATGCTCCCAGGCGCCTAGCCCAGCTGAGTGCCTCCTAGGTGGCGAAGACTTCTCTAAGTCGAATCCGTCATTATTATTCTATGAAACGACGTTCCGGGCACGAATGCGGCCACCTGCGCGCTGCTCACGTACAAATAACCGCGTAAACCTGACAAATTGTATCACATTCATATTGGTCACGAGTGTTCTGCGTTGCCAAAAAAATAAATGTGTGGGAAGCCAAGGATTTCTCGGGTTACACCGAATTTTGTGCTTTTGCGGTGGACTTTAAATGGTTTTTGAGGATTACAGAAGATGGTGGGAGAGGGGACTAATTGTACTGAGAAATTTTCCTGTTACGTCAGGATAAAATGTAGGCTTATTGTATGGGTCAAGCGGTGATGAGTGGTATCATAATTAGTATGATTTTCTAAAGTACGTTAATATTCTCGTGAGATTTTTCCGCTCAACTCATTAAGTTATAGCTTAGTGTATAATGTTATAGTGTACAGTCACGGGAAAAACTACATTTAATAACTAAATAATTATTAATAGATGTTTATATCTTTATCTTTTTTTTTCATAAAAATAATACAAAGCTTGGTTGCACCTGTGTTCGAAACAGCCATTCTTTCAGTACATAGAACTTTCATAACATTGAGATCATGAGTAAAAACACAATAATAAAGTAAACACTTAATAACGTTCACTTCATTCAAAATATTAATTTAAATACAACATTTTGTGTAATCTACTTACTTGTTTTTGTTAGTGTGTCTGTCTCTCTGTGTGTATGTGATTTAAGACTGCGTAGTCTAAGTAACCTGATTTTAAATTACAATTAAGATGATATGGTAACTATATATAAGTAGACTTCTATCAGTATTTAAAGTATCTTAATTTTATAAGAATACAATTATTTGCCACGCAATGTATTGATAACTTACTAATTAATTTTAATAGAGATGGCTACTTTAGATTTAGTGTCAATGGCTTGACAATGCAAAATCATTTTGAAAATATTGCTTTCAGTGAAGGATTTCCAAATCGTTACTTTCGTCGTAGTACGTAAAATATTGAAAGACGCCTAAGGGCTTGTTCCGCTGAATTGACACAAACCCCGCTCACGTCGGCTTACCCGAGTGATATGCACAGGACAGCATTTAGCAATAATAATGTAGGTGTGATAGAATTATTTGCTTAAATATAAGATTTAGAACTAAGGTCAATTTGCAGACATTTTTAAATCTACATTGAGTGTAATTAAAACTCGATTCTACCCTAAATCTAAAATAAAAAAAAATAAAAATTTTAATAATTTTGCTACAAATGGGCTGATATTTTTGTACCGTGTAATATTGGGTATTAAAATATACAAACTACACCATGAAAATTTCGGTTCTAATTTGAATTTTAAATACATTTTACCATAAATTTTAAACATGTGTGGCACCACAGTTCTTACAAAAACATCTTTGTATCTCACATTGTATATGTCCATTTTTGATTACGTTACGTTAAATTTATTCGTTCTAAATTCTAAACCATATAGTTTTCTACCTTCCGGCTGAAATATCTGATGGTGATATAATATTTATTTTCCTCATACAACAAGCTGTTTGACTTTTAGAGTCCTCTTCTCCGAATACCAAAAAAGATAATAACACCGTGCCCCAAATAATCATAACCGCAAGTAGGTACGTGGGTAACGGAGCATATCACCGTATTAACCTTGTAAATAAAATAAAAGCGAATCAAAATAGTATCTACCTACAGTCCTAAAGGCCCTACGCATCCATTTGGAATTCCCCTCACAAACTACAATTGTTATGACAAATATCCCCTTTTTCGTTATGTGCAATATTGACATACATAACCATTTATAGAATTTTCTTCGCAGTTGGAGTCCCAGTCGACGATTCGACACCGCAGAGCATGGCAGCGGTAAATCGAGACAATTTCTCGACGGGTCGTGAGATATGTTTTTCTACGCCTAGCACCATGGTTTTATTAACTTAATATTAGTTGAGAGAGCGAAGATTTTTATTTGTTAATATTTCAAGCACTATTTCTTCATATTAAAGTTAATTAATTTTACAGAAACTAATTATTTTTTATTTTAATTCTTAATGAGGCAGTTTTTGACCTTCGTATGACGTGATAGTAATTGTTGATAAGACAGAAGATCGGAGCAAAATACACCCTGATTTCTCAAGCAGGGGAACTGACTTTCTTAGCTGGTTGCGGGAATACAAAAATACTATTCCTTAACTAGCATTTAAATAATTTGCACTGATAACATTGTTCATTTAAAAGTAAATAATAGTTAAAATGTTATAAGATTTATCTGCAGAGGCGTACCTACATGGCCAAAAGGAATAAGTGGTTGACGTAACAACAAGTACCTATGGTTTAACACGCCTTCCGAACCCCAGAAGAGCTCGACATAACTAATAGGCTCATCTGGTACTAAACATGGTTAAAGTTGCTTAATTCTTGCCTCGTTTCAAAACGAGACAGGTCAACCACCACTGGCCACGTGGTCAATTACCAGTGAACTAAAATAACTAAGAAGACTTATTGAGCATCATTAAGAACTTGTATTATATCCAATAAATTGTGTAATATGCGAAATATACTTAAAAAAAAACAATCGTGAATTATAAAAAAAGTTCGGTCTATTGGAATACAAACCCAGCTAAATCCTTTTTGTCGGTATCTGAAAGCCATTTATTGCCCTCTTTTGTGGTTGCCTGTTGATTAAAATTATTAATAAAAATTAACCAAATCAAATTGATTTCATACTGAATACCCTTGTTTACTATCAGCTTATACTAAAATAAATAATTTCTATGGCACATTATAGTTTACAGACTAAATTGGTTTTGGAAGTTAAGTCTAGATATCCTTCAATAAGTTTCTAATCCCTATAACTAAGTTCAACAATTCAGTGATCGGTAGTTTGGTAACATTAAGTCAATTTTGTTGATTGAAACGCAAACTTTGTCAACATCAATATTTTCGTGTTGTTGTTCCTCTGAAAACGGTAAAGTAACGCTATATTTTTTTGATATATAAAACTTGTTATTAATGTTCGGCTAAATATAAATAATTTTTATGAGCAATCATTCATTGACGGACAAAAATAACGTACGGTTAAAGTTTAAATTAAAATAGGAAATGGGGCTGGTTTTCTAGTGCACACGCTAAATATAAAAGCACCTCAGTTTCGTACTCTGTGTAAAAATAACAGCTGTCAAATTGTATGAATTTGAAAATGTTTTTTTTTTCAACTTTCAACGTTAATAAACGCTATAGATGTATATTTAGGGTTTTTTTTATTGTATACTTTTTTACATTTAGGTAAGAAATAATTTTGTATTAGCTGAATTGTTGTCCACATGACATTAGGTGTTAATTATAAAATTTTAAAAATACATTTTTAAGACGCACCTCCTAACGTCACCTAGATCGCTCCTGAAATTGTCTATGGCTTATAGAAAGTTGCCTAAATTCAAGTTATTTGGTAGTTTTAATTTTTACTACCCTTTATTTGTAAACCTTCAGAGAAAAGAATAAACTGTAGATACTAAATTAAGAATTAAGCCCGATATCAACTATGATCCGAGCAGGCTTCGCACGGATTCCATTTAACGTATAACAGTGATTTACGTGGTGTATTTCCACTGTCATTAAAGTGGTGTAATGCAAACTGAGTCAGTATACAGTCTACTCATCTTGTATTGAAGATGGGTCTCAAGAGTATCTTCCATATTGAACTCAATATTATTCTTCGTTACTCTTTTATGTATTTTCACTATAAAATTGCTTAATATTTTATCAGAATCTGCTAATATATGTGATATTATATGGAAATGTATGTTAGAAATAAATTATGGGTCTTATTGGTTCCTCTTTGTTAAACCTAGAGAAAGATCATGCCAGGGTCAGATCGATTTCTGAAATTATGCTGTCTAATATATTACTTAATACAGTTCCCAGGGCCGCATTCACTAGGGGATTACCTGCTACAACGTCTTTACTACACAGCCGTAACAATAGTCAAATAGATTAGATACACAGCACGTGGTAACATAGCCCAATCTATTTTAATTGAACAAGCCCTTGTTTTCGTGTAGATGAATTGTGGCTTCTCAAGGATGAGATTAGGGATGCGTAACGAGCAATCCACGGGCTCAATGTCAAATATTAAGAGTGTCAGCCAAGCGACTAACGCAGGTAAGCTGTGAATAAGTGAGCAAGGTGGTTAAGTGTTGTAAGTTATTAATGGAGGCTATCACACCGCGGCTCAGCACCGTAAGTACGGTATCAGCAAGTTACGGATCTAAATTTTGCATTTTATGGCATGGGATTACAAATGAGGACAGAATTACAAATGAGGACAGTATTTAACTAGAATATAAATTTTGGTTACGAGCTGATTTGACGATGTTGCTTAGAGATTAGTAGGTACATTCCATACTTTTTGCACACCAATCACAAATTTTATTAGCATTATAAGGTGTTATAGTGTAACAAATATAATAATATTCCATAACATACTGATGCGTTGGATGCACCACTCTGTAATACCAGCATGTGTAAATAAATAAATGAAATAGTATCGTCAAGAGTAATAGATCTAGAAAGTATTGTTTTATTAAGACGACCTTCTGGTCGAGTGGTCAGAACTCCTGTCTACTTAACCAGAGTTATCGGGTTCGGGCAGATATTTGTATGATGATTTCAAATATTTGTTCACGAGTCATGGATGTATGAATGTCTTTATCTAGTTGTTGCAGACTGGCTGCTTTTATAGAATTTTATGTAAAAACTTCGGATTTTTATTTTTATATATTCTATTGTTTAGTTGTAATAGAGAAGTTGTACAATACAGTTGTCTACGTTTTCATGGTTTTATTAATAACCAACACTAGTTATGGATAACACAAGCACTTAATTAACTATAAATTAAATACGAAAACGTTACATAAATTTTGTCTTGCTTGCTCAATTTGACGTTTGACAATTCTAAAACTTATATTTGAGAAGCTTTAAAACCACCTTAAATACTCATAGAGCAAAAGACTGCAAATTTTGTGTTTAAGTATTACTGCTATGCTTTCTCTGTCTTGAACCCGGGAAACTTAACCCTTAATATATTTGCTCTCTGGAACTAATCCAATAATAAACATATTTTAAGCAGAAACTTGGGGTTAAATGGGTATCTGTTATAAACTTACCGCTATACAATTTACAATCCAAGCTTATATTTGATTTACAATCAAGAACCTAAGGAGTTAATAACAATAAACAACTGTAGATATGTTCAGAAAATAATTTTAGTAAGTTAGGAATATAAAATAGGGTTTTTAAATTTGTACTCATACTTCATAGCTAATTTGTTACTTATTGGTTTTATATAAAAATACGTTAAAATAGTCTTGCCGGTATTCTTTTGAACCATCCAGCTAAGCTATGTCCGAATGAAGATTGTATCTCAGGTGTCATTTATCATCAGGTATTATCTAGAACAAATTTCGTAGAATATTGTTGCATATTGTAAAATTTGAGTTGATAATTATCGTGTATTACAGATTTCAAAGGGACATAACAGAATTCATAACTACAATTTATTACAATAACGTTTTCATTTTCAGTTCAATTTTTAATTAAGTTCAGTTTGCATTTTTTCAATTTCAATATTCTTTTTCAATTTCAATATTCAACACTCGTGTTACCAACTAATTGTAACGAATGTTGAATAATAATGAGTTTTGTAAATTGTCACAGCACTGACGCCGAAGCTAGATTAGAATCTGCTTTGAGGCTCTTAATTTTTATTGTTCACAGGTTCAATTGAATGGTGATTATCAATACATTTTAGCAAAAGATCGGAGTTTATACCAATGTTCAAATGACACAGAACTTTTTAAAGCAATGACAAAACGTGAGTATAAATTGGTCTTACAAGCATTTATAGGCTACGATTACTGACTACCGTCAAATGCGTGTAAACTCTAAGGTTCCTAGAAATAATTCTAATAGGGGTCGAAAGAGAGTGGTTTGGTTCTTTAATGTAGTTCGGATTCTCTTACCAGGTTAGTGTTTTGCGTTCTTCGGCTTAAACGGGTGGGTGTGAGAAGACGGGCTGTGATCGCCCGTCTTTCTATGCTTTAAGCGCGGCCGCGTGTGTTAGTGGCTCCCACGCACGCATTGCATAGGCCGCCACGGGATTGCCCAAGTAACTCTGGGCAATCTCCATCGGCGCTAAGGCTGGGCTGCCTGGGTGCGATTAGGTGAATTGCTTTGACAGAAACCAGGCCGCCCCCGTGAAGGACAATGGAGTTACCGGGGAGTTTTAATGGGTATTCTCAGGTCCAATTTTATGTGGAACTGGGTGAGCCCCACACACATCTGCCGCTTAGTCAGTGGCGGAATAAGATTAATGTTTTTTATAAATTAGCTAATTAATTAGTAATTGCAGATAAATTCCAGAGCTTCCAGAGAATGCATTAATAACATAACAAAATTGTGTCTGTTGAGGCCTTCATCAAATATTAATTTCAATGCTGAATACTTTTGAAATATCTTCTTCTTATTCATTCATTTTATAAGAATTTTGTTTCAGAAATCAGACTCGATGTTTCATGATTTGTATATTTGAATAGAATATAAGTATAATAACAACAGTTTAACTATGTGTGGACAGACAAATAATATGGTAAAATGAGAGGATTATTGTCGTTGTTTCGGTAAAACCTTTAAAAAGGTATTGTACGAACACGATGTTGAGAAACTTATAGTTCTTGCTAAAATTGCAAGAGATAATAAGTATTAATTATTTAAAAAATATTTTTTTTAAATATTATTATTATTTTGCATTATTTTTATGAATTATAATTATATGCGATACGTAGACTATTAATTAAGAACGGTATAGAATGTCATGCCCGTGAGTCAACATGATATAATGATGCAAGTATTATAATCTCATGCTTAGTAATTTGACGATAGCATACAGAATATAGAATAATTAGTTAGGTACAAGATTAGACAATAACAAAGCAAGCATTAGTTACGTTAACATTGATTATACATGACGTGTCCACAGCCGTACAAAATGCTACGCCAGAAACCGAAGATTACCTGGTTCTGAAACATTGTCGTCAGGATAACCTATCATATATTATTAAGATATAGAGGTCAATCAAAAGCAAATTAAGAATAAATAGTTCAAAATACATTAAATTGTAATGATTATTTATTATTTTTATTTTTTATACATATGTACCTATAGCAATAAACGCTTCGAATAAAATGAAATTCTCTGGGATTTTTAGATAAGTGATTTTTACTTTTACACTCAACTTCATTTTGTGTAGCACTTTGCGAAAACCTTGTAAATTCATGAAAAAATCCAGTAAAATAAATTGAGAGTGGTTTGAATTGATCAAATTGATTTTTTATTTCACTTGTATCGTAAAATAAATAGATTCTTTATTCGAACACAGATTTTTTATATCCATGTAAGGCGCCAAACGAACTGTAAAGAGATATTTCAAAATTATTGCTTTTATTCGCGCCGCCTGGCATGTTTTACAGAAAATATTGAAACGATTTATCATTTCATGTGATAATTTTTATTTAATGGTATTTGTGTTGTGACAAAATTAACAGTTTGGAGTGTTGTATAGGAGAGCATGCATTAGTGATATGTATATAACCACAAAGGCTCTACTTTAAGTGATTTTTAGCAATTCCAAATTATGAATTTCAATCTATTCTACCGTTTCCGTAGGTTATACAAAAGTTCACGAATTAAATGGAGTAACCATACGATAATGTTTCGAGAGATCTTAATGTTCGTGCAAACAAATCATTATAAAAGTAACATTCTAAAAAGATAAACTCTCATTAATGTACTATAGTACATTAATGAGAGTTTATCTTTTTAGAATGTTGTACTATAGTACTATAGTACGACCAAAATTTTGAAAAGATGCTCATTATTTATGAATTTATAATACTAGCGCTCCACAGAAATCTAACACAGAAATCTAAACATAAAAACTTTTGAGACTTGAACATTCCTGATACCGTTCTTAATTTGAACATCTTTTGTTCAAGGCACTATTGTACCAAGGTACTGCATAAACGAGTAATTCTTTCTATTGTATTTTATTCCTGTTTATTTTAGTAAAAGTTATACATTTCCACATTAAAGTTTGACCGTACATTTTGCACCAGTTTCTGAAATAAGCGTTTAATGGACGAGCAGAATAAAATAATTATGTAAAATATTCAAAGTTTTCAACAGATCAAATAACCGATTTCAAAACAATAAAAAGAAAAAATAAGTCAAATTAAGAAGTTATCCGATTCAAAACTATGTTTGGGGTTGGAGCTTTATTTTCTATTGTTTCTGAATTATTTGGTTTTGTTTGTATTGGTAAGTTTCTAAGATCAAAGTTAGATAAGTGACCGTCAGTATTTCGATTTGCTTGTTTGTCGTTGCTTAAATATACTCAAGAAATTTAAAAAAATACGTGCGTATATAATTTTGAAGGTACCCTCGATTCCCCTAGGATTCCATCATCAGATCCTGATTTGGCAACATTGTGACCACCTCAGAAGTATGATCTATCGAAGAAAAATTTTAAAAATCTGTTCAGAATTGACAGAGAAATCAGTGAATATATATAAAAAAAATATACCTCATACCTGTGGAACACAGAACCTCCTCCTTTTTGAAGTCAGTAAAAAAGGTGAACTACTTTTAGAAATCAATCGGTAAATCGAAACTTAATAATGGTAATATAATGTTAACTTGGCTTGTTCAAACACACTATAATTTTTCAAATAGATATATGTATTGATAGATATTATACATTTTTGTTTAAAATTAAATGTTCTCCTTTTGTAACTATTTTACAAATTTATACCTATGTAAAAATATAAAATTTTACCAAGTCTTAAATAATTTTTCCAAATCAAATTCAGTTTTAATACAGGATTGTAAGATGAAGTTTCTAGACGTGACCTGGTGTGCGGATAGAAGTTGCCAAGAGATGACACTGGCGGCGCTGTTGTAATTAACTGGTTGTAAAAGCTTTTGACTGTTGCCCAGATAGCGAGTTAATCGATCGGTTAGAAGAGGAATGATCGGAATCTTAATATGTAGCACCCTAACCACTTCAGCTACCCCTTATTTTTCCAATTTGGTATAATAATTGAATGGTCCAATGAATTTTTAGTACAGCAAAATATTTTAAGGCAAAATTTTAAAGTTATGTATGTTTGATGAGAGTATAAGAAGGTGGTGGTATAAGTGTATGAATGTTTAGTGTGTGTATGTGTTAAGCAATTATATATTAAATATGTTTTACTTCGACATAAGTAACCAGGTCCCTTACCATGCCGTCTGACTTTTTTTACACATTATATGTATAGGATATATTTTGGCTATTTTATTCAGTTCATTACAGATAAATGTAGAATGGGTTGAGTATTACTGAAGTAGTATGTGCGGGTATAAGTTATCTTTATCTTTTTTCTGTATTGATATTTTGGTTTGCAATGTTGCCACTCTACCACTCTACCAGTTACCAAGTTCTTGTTTGTACGACTTGATAGTTAACTCGTAAATACAAATTCAACTAAACACCATCCCATCACAAAAGAACGCATAAGAGTAGACTTCAACAAAATTAAAAGTTAAAATCAGACTTAATCTTGATCGACATTGGAGTAGATTTGCAGACTGCTGTGAAACTTGGAATTTGCTTAAGGCTGAATTATAATTAACCGACGGAAGTCGGAGCCATTGTTTTTAATGGATTCAAGGCATCTGCTCCAAGCACCTACCCTTACCTGTAGTTATGATAAAATGTTATTTAGTTAGCATTTAATGGCAAGGCATAGTTGGCGTTTTTGTATAATACAGATACGCTTTTTGTATCAGAAGTATCACTCGCATTCAGGTTAGATCTTTAGTTTTCAAGGAGTTCTAAAGACATTTTCATTTTGTATAATTAAATTATTGAAAAACTGTTTGGCATAAAATTGTAGTCATCGAGAAAAAATATCCAAAAGTTTAGATATATATTTTTTTAAATATTAATTGTCTTAAACGATATTGCTTGACATGAAATGAACAATTTAAGCTAGAGTCTCTATGGGTGTAGAATCACTATATATTACCAAAATAATTTGTAAAAATATTAACTTTTTACACAAAAAGATTATGATGCGTTTGTATTTGTTTCCGATTATTTGATATTGTTCTATGATAAAATTAATGATTACTAACACCCTTTATGGTTGTTAAATGTAGTCAGTTCTTGTTGAAGTGTAGCAAGATCCATTAGAGATGGGTAATGTGCAGTTCGGAGAACAACAGCTATAATTCGATCCGGCACTGCCCCGCTGAGGGACATAACTCTGTGCAGAACGTACCAATGGAGATTTTCCGTTAACACATTTTAAACTACTATTTGAAAAAGGAATTACAAAATTATATTCACTTTTGATTTTTATTGCGTAATACGAAGATAACCTTGATTGAAATAATCCTGACATTTCAATTTTTCTAATAAGTAATGAGATGACGCAGTTATGAATTTTTCAGGATTACTTGTTTTTTATCTTAGATATGGGAAGTAAAAAGTTTTTAGAATATATCGATTGTGAAAGGAAATATAACAACTTCTTGAAATATTACAACAAAATTTTTCAATGTTTTAAATAATATATTTTTATGTTTATTGTTCATCTAAAAGAATAATTGGTTTACCTTCATGAATACCTACACCTTAATCCTTAATTAATTAATTAAGACGTGTATTCATTAGGGATCATTTATTATACCAACTGCGGCCCAGTTGCTCATTACTCATATTATGTCCACCACATTAGATAAATTTATTTCATGAGTGTTATTACAAAAAATGTGTTATAATATATGAGCGAATTAAGTAAATTTAGCCAATTTTTTTAGTGTAACGTAAAAATGTAAAAGTCAATATTTTCGAAAAATATAAAAACGTAATTAGATAATTATCCGTTATACCACTCTTTGTAGATATAGTAAATCCAATTTAACTATCCAATTTTTTATTGAACATAATCACAAAGGCTACAATAATAATGAACAAGTGATTTGAACATAGAATATGTTTAACAAAATACTTAATATTTACCTTCTACCTGTATAATATATTAGTGTAGATCCATCTGAAGTGATTGGCTTCTAAGACTTCATTATAATGCAGTTGAAATTCTGATGGAGTAAACACACAAACAACACTCAAAATATAAATACACATATTGGCATGGACACATAAGGGTCATTTTCTTAATATGTATGTATATATTTTCCTTTTTGTTTTGTTTCTTGGCTATTTAAATCATCTCACCTAATGTTTTTCTTCTTTGATTAAATTGAAATGTATTTTTGCGACAACAAATGCGACACAGTCTCTTACAACAGTAGTTGTTAACGTTTGAACCTGCTGTAATTAACTATATTTATGGTTTCTAAATAAAGATTATCGTTATTAATTCTTTCAAATTTTTTACCAGTTTTTGACATTGAATATAGGATTTTATATAGATCAAAATAAAAATAAATTTGGATTTTTTTGGTAAACATTCACTCACATTAATTTTATTTTCAGAATACTTCAAAATATTTAATCATCATATTATGTAATCATAATATTATTATTTGGAAACAATAATATATAACATTTTCCTCTGCAACTCATTTAATACTAATTATAGTTCACTTCACTCCGGTATAATTCAATTTCAAATATTAAGCTCATTTCGAGTTCGAGCAGCGGCCAGCGAACATATAATGCACGAGGTACTAATATAAAACTCATTATAGGCAATTCGAATTAGGTCTACTTAGGCCGACTAGCATTCACATTAGTCTAGAAAGTTCCATTAGACATGGGTTATTGTGCAGCCGACTCTCAGAACAAACAGCTATAATTTGATCCGGCACTGCTCCAGCGAGAGTCGTAATTGGGTTCTAGAACATTCCGATGGGGAGTTCGCTGAATTATAAGACTATCACTGATACCTATTTGTTTGATTTAAAAAATATTTTAGTTCAATCTTGTTCTTCTGACATTTGTGTTACAATCAAAATAATTTCTTTTTGATACAATGTTGTACATCAATTCAATGGCCCAAAACATTTTTTAGTAAACGGTGTAGGTTCCGTTTTTTTCAATAGTAACACCACTTGTGCGAAATCGGAGTGACTAGTTAAATAAATAAAACATTAATGTCCATGTGTTCTTTATTTAAAAATCCAGATGGTAAAAGTAACCATCGCCTATAGACATCATTGTAATTATATACAACAATACACTAAGTATATACTATTCTATCAGATCACTGATAACATCTTATTTTTTGAAAACTTGCGTGGTAATTAGTGTTAATGAAAGTAGCCATTTTTGTTTTGAGTTACCGATATTTCGTCATTGTAGTAAGCACCGTGATCACGGAGTTTACTGACAATTTTGCGGGAACTCAAAACAGAAAGGTACATGGTCTAACACTACGGGAGTTATACCCTACCACACACTACATACTAAACTTGCTTCGTGAGTTTTATCGCCGGGATCATTTTGCCAATTTGGAATCCTTGTTATCCGTTTTCTGATATTTTACACACGTGTTCAGTTTCGGTGACAGATTTCTTAAATTATTATGAATTTTTCCCATGGCTAGATTTAATTTTATTGAATATTTTCGATCTATATAATAAAATAATAAAATTGGTAAGGTTTTAATTTTTCAATTATTTATTGTGTACACTAACACATTGTAAAAATGGCAAAATAAGAACAAAACACGAAAGCTGAAGCTAATTTTTAAATTTCTATTAACTCACCATAAAAGGGTATATAACATTGGAAGCACTTTAAAACACATAAATAATGGCGTCACATTTTTTTTCTTTTTATATATTTATATATATTTTTCGTCCTTGTTAATTTTTATATCAAACTCACATTAAATGATAAAACTACATTAAAGCTGGCAATGTTCTTAAAGCATTTTTATAGGTACCTAGGTACAACAACAAGTAGGTAACTAGGTACTTGTAACTGTTCTCGTCTTACTAATAAAATTGCGAAAATGTTGATTACCAATTCGCAAATCATATTAAAACGTACAACCTAGTGATGAATTCATAAATTCGAAAATGCACGTCAATTTTGCGTTGCACACATACATAATGAAATAATTTAATTCATAGCACTTGATTTATGAATTATGATTAATAAATATATCATTCATAATAGACCTAAAACACCGACTTTGACAACGTGTCAATATTATGATTGCTGAATAGCTTGTTTTATGTTTGAAGTTGACGTATCCACAAGCCATTTTGAGCATAATTGTTTACACACTGTGGTACATTAAACAACTGTGCACGTCGTGTATGACACACAGGTGTACAATACGAGAGGCCAGATATTAATTCTGCACAGTCCAAGCGACCATTAGCAATGACATGGAGGAAGCACATAATTAGCATTTGTCTGAGCTCTTCTAGAGTCTAGACTATTTGTGAAAATTTCCTTTTTTTTACACTAATATCACTTTATTATATTCTATTTCACCAATTTTTCTTCCCTGCACCCAACACTTCACTCGTTACAACTCTTTATGTGTGAAATTATTATTTTCATAAAACACATAATTTATTAAGCAATAAAATCCTCACTATTATTTCTCATTACTGAATCCAATAAATTAATATTGCGGCAACCCTAGCGTAGTATAATGGTAATGAAATTATCTCCAATCTGTCGCAAACAATCGATGGGATGATTATACTCACAGTGGAAATTGGACAAATAAGTTTAAAGCATAATTATTCCCTATGTATAATAAGTAGGCACAGTCTAGCTCTTTGTTTCGACAATGAACATGGTAATTGGGTGACGTTACGATGCTCTAAAGTCGGATAACAATTTCGTAATTATCATGGAGTTCGTCGAATCGTTTGAGATCCAACAATTAATTACTTGCGATTTTATTGTAAGATTTACAATGAAAAGATCATTTTACTTTAAATAAATCAATCTCCAAAGTAACATGAACGTATCAAGTTTCTTTACTGTGAATATAATGAGCGTGATTCCGACAATAATAATTGAATGATTACGTTAGTGGCGCTATAAGAGAACATTATATGAATTAATAAACGTCATACTATAAATTAAATTGAAATAGTTATACGTAAGACACTAAGATAGTACTAAATAAAAAGAAGGGAATTATATAATTAACCATATTATTTTCAAATAGATTTTGATGAAAGTCAAGACATGTATTTTGACTGCTCTATATATCCCGTTGCTTACCATTTAAAAATGAAAAGAATTCATCTGCAGTATTTTAAACATAGCGAAGCATTGCAACGGAAACTAATTTATCATAATTTCACGATAAAAATTAGATGATATATTTCTTCTTTGTTACGAAACCCAACTAATAGGTAATAAATAATTGGATTCTCTATACTATCAGCCGATTACGAGCCGCTTAAGGAAGTGCTTGGAGATTTATCTTGTGGCCGACGTTGGATCAGATTACAACAATGTTGTTGAGACATTATCAGCCGTCTCTGGGAATGAGCAAAAAATAACCTACTTGTGGCCTTTATTTAGAAAAATAATTGGGTATAAAGTAATAAGTCCAGATCATTTGAAACAAAGGACTGTGTTTGGAGCCGTATTCAAATAGACGGGTGAGGTAGCTTGTAAACTAATAGGGATATTATATAGATATTAGATAATATAAGGTATCACAAATCAAATAAGCTTTCCATAGAATATTTCTCTTATATGATCCCAAAATTATGCATTATAGAATTTTAAAGCAATTTCTATATGACAATAATCTATATCTAAAAACATTTGCACTGAAAAAAGCAAAACAAAAGAAGCATACTATATCTATCTATAAATATTAATAAACGTAACACTTTTTATTTTGCATACTATGCTTGTAAACACACAAATAACAAAGATATCATCAATTTTGTTCATACGCCCATACATTTATGTGTGACGTTACATGTAAGGCAGCATATTTAAGAAAATGATTATATTAGATTAACTACTGCTTGAAATGTTTCTATATTCTTGACACACTATATGTATTGGAATACCCTTTAATAATATAATGTGCTATATTAAATCACTGGGTGGTATTCCGTCTTTTGCAGGTTGTCTGGGTAGCTTATTAATGTGAATCAGCTCGCGATTAATGCTAGGATTTTTTGTCTCCATAAAGTAAGGTACTTCTACTAACCTTCTGATGGATTGTCTGATTCCTTGACATAAAAATAAACATTGAATAAATGTTTTATTTTTTTCTAGTTTAAATTCACCAACTAATGATTTCAACAGCCTCTGTGGTCTAGTAGTTGGGTCACCTTACTCAGAAACTTTTTGCTCCATTTGGTTGATTGGTATTTACCTAGGTCTGCCACCTTAATAATGTTAACAGCAATGTTGTGTTATTGGAATTTAGATAGCCAGATCCTTTGTAGTTAAGGAATCCGTGTGTAGCTTGCTTCTTCTTCCTTCTTTGGATTTATAATCACTTACAATCAGATAAGATTAAAGCTGTCTATCCTTTTAACTAGAAAAGCTATCTTTTTAAGAATAAAAAAAGTTTTATATGAAAAAGAAAACAATAAAAAAAAAAAGAAAGATGTTGAACAACAACTTTAGTATAAATTCTCTGAATCTCTAGTGCGTTCATATTAATTCTCTGAAAAAATCTTTCAAATACCATTTCTTTGTTTTCGTATTTTCCTGTTCGGAGTGTGCTCTTCGGGAAAGATGTAATGACACTAGTGACGTTTTAACGTAAGTGATCATTTCCCAAGCTGGAAACTGTGTCTGTTTTATTTAGTCTTGCGAGATGTGTACTAAAACATTTTGTAGGCACTTTCTCTCTATAATTCATAGCTTATGGTTGTTACTTTAAATATTCTTACATCAAGTTTAGAACATCCCGCTAATTACTCAGATCACGCGTTCATAATATTTGTAGTAATATAAATGAGGTAAGTAAGATAAAGGGTTGAATAGTAATATAAATAAAAGCATTCTAGATACAATATTAGTACTGGAATACAGGTTTAGTAGTCTAGGGGAGTCGCAAAGTTTGAACACTTCGAAAATAGCTAATAATATGATTTCGAAAAATTTTGATTAGGTATTTTATATGTAAGCGTATCTTGCTAAAATGATCTTAAATAACAATCTGACTAATTGATTTCATTTTTGTAATGATTTCCTCAATATTGTTCCTTCTTCAGGATGCCTGATAAGTTGTGGCCACCATAGTAACTGAATTGGAAAGATTTCAAAAAATTTGTCCTAAATTTATGGATTTACTTTAATATATAGTCTTAGTGTTAATTAAACCTATTTTGATAACACTGACGGTTTTTTTTTATGAAATATTACATTATTAACGAGAGAAATAAAACGACTTTAAATTTTCAAAGAACCAACATTAAAAAAAAACAAACCAGCAAAACTGAGCGTCTATCTATTTTTAACTTTTATAAATTCATGCAATCATAATTCTAAAGTCCTTCCACCATCAGCCCTCACACAACATACAAAATACATTATGTGTCTGATGTGTGGGTACTTCTTAATTCTTACGTTTACTTTTATGAAGGAAAATTCGCCAGCGGGCTGTTCAATTCACTCAAACATATCATGGATTGTTAAAATCATAATATATATATATATATATATATATATATATATATATAATCATAAATATTTTAGCTTTTAAGCTAAGTAAGTCAGGTAAAAATAGAATTTATTATTCGTCCTCCCGTCACTGGAAAGTATACAATAGAAATTTTATTGTATCTCAAATTTATGCACTTCACAATATATTATTATATATAACAATACAACAACAACAACATAACAAATACCCAATATATACTTCAAACTGTCAGTAAAGGTTGTTTTAGACGACATTTCTACAATAGTGAAAAATAATCAAATGTGTGTAACGTATGTTACTGACTGTATTAGTATCGAGCGGATAGGTAACACGACATAGAGACAGATCACACGGTCGGACGCTTTTGCCGACTAGACAGCACCGTCTAGGTTCTGTTAGGTATGTACATGTATGTTGGTATAGCTCTTGTTTGGTATTACTTCCAGTGTCAGTGTTTAAGTAAATCAACTTTGTGGATTTACACAGAGGAAAGTTGTGTATAATTTTGAAAGTTGCCAAGCAAACACGCAAACGTTTTTGTCAACATAAAACTGGATTTCGATTGTGTATGTTTTAATGCAGGTAAAGGTAGTATATACCTACTGCTAATATTGGTATTAACATTGGTAACTTACGTTAGAGCCTAAATACGCGTCAGTATAAAATGTCCGTAATGAAAAAATCTAAAGGACAAAACGATTGATACTAAAACAGTGGTTTTAGTATCAATTATACTGAAACAACCCAAACATGGGTATTATCTTCAGTTGCTTTAGCAACTGAATACAGAATCGGCGAGTGGTGGCTTAGAGCAGCTTATAACTCACCGTTAAGTCCACAACGCATATTGAAATTTTGCAAATAAATTTTCAACCAATCTATGAACAGGAAAAAAATTTAAAAACTAAAAATGAAATGAAGACGTTTACGACGGAGTGGATAGATAGATCAGCCGAGCTCAATCGAGATGGAATGATGAGGTCTCATGCATGGCTGGGCGCTAGCCATGGCCATCTCGTCGGTATTCATTTGTTGTTCGCGAGTTACTGGGCAGCAAGGATTATTTGATGATCGTTGAAAAGTTGTATACAACCTATTTAAAGTTAGAGCTTGCATAATAAAATATGTAACTTTATTTTTAGTTTAGACATTGTTGATTATATTTCAAGATTCAACACCTGTTTAAAATTCGTTTTAATACAAAAAAATAAATTTTATTGTTGAACTGGCTTTTTTTGCTGACGTTTTGGGTAACTTTAAGAAGTATTTACTTATTATATTGCCGTATTCATTCTGACTATATTACATTCTCGTATGAAATTCAGAGTTAGCTCGCGTTTAACCGTTTTACTTTCGAATTCTAAAACGAGGCTACTTCCGCCATGATTGATCCCTGTCGGCTTATCAGAAAGTCGATCAAAACATCGCGAACTCCTCCATGGTTTTCAAGTTACGTTAAGCAGTTGGCCCCGCTTGTTACTACAACTGCTTTTACTCACTATCTCGCATCAGGCCATCGTGGCCCATATGTCATATACTCCCCTTAAGTTTCTTTCTTATAGGAAGTGTGATGAAGATAATACTATTGATGATAATGAAAACCATCAGTTTACTTGCACCGGGAGGCTAGATGTTTGTTTCAGTAATAACAATTTATTTAAAAAAATAAAACTGTACTGTAATTTTACTGTACTGAAATTGGTCTTAGAAATTGCGTACTTTTAGTAAGTTGTTTTTGAAGTGCTTTCGTATTTTGTTATGTAAGTTTTTCGTAAATTTATTTGCATACCTAGGTCTACCACAAAATGTAAGTTTGTTGAATCTCTTTTATTCGAACTGCTCAAGAAAAACAGAGTTTTGGAGAAACACAAGTTAGATGACATTCATTTGAAATATTCCATTAAATTTGAATATTAAGTGGATTATTTTTATATTTACCCATACATATACATACAAAAATACACATATATTATACGTATAACATATATTTAGTTTCTGTGTAAGGAGAAATAATGCGCTTTTATATAAATTTGTTCATAAAGTTGTTTAACTAATTTCGTAGTGTATTATACTAATTTTTATAACAGCTTTTTACTAACATCATTGGAGACAACAACAATACCTTCAAAATATATTTAAATATATATTATGTCTAATCAAAAGGCTATTGAATTCGTTTTAAATTGAACTGTTTTATGATAAGGCTTTGCTGCGTAACATACTGTTTAGTGAGATTTAATTATACAGATATTTAATGAGGGAGGTGCCTGCAGCAGACTCTACAGTCTGTTACTATACCACTCTATACGTCTACACGTATTATGTTAATTTGTTTTATTTTGATAAGCAAAGATATTTTGTTTTGCATTAATACAAAATATGCTATCTTAACAATAATAATAACATTACTGTTTGCTTGATCAAGTTATACTCTATATATATTGCAAGAATGTTGAAATTGTAGAAAGAAGAGAGGTTTATATAATAATAATTTCTCCTAGTCCTGTAATAATAAGTTTTTCACCGAATTCACACCGGAGCTCACTTTACGGAAGAAATACTTTCAATAAAATTATAAAACACAGAATAAAGCGAACATACATTGTATATATAATAACTCTGTGGTACAAATTAATTATATAAACAATAATATTGAATTCAATTAAAGGAAATTTTCATTTATAGTCGGTTCAAAATAAGAAACTATGCATCCAATTAGTAGTATGAAGGTCTCAAATGTTAATTCCGGTAATAATCATACTATTTCAGCTAAAATAATAGGTTCATGAGCAAATATTTGATCTCAACATTTTACCACTTTATAGACCTGACGATCGATCTAACTAGATGGTATGCTAGCGGTAAATAATATTTGTCTACACTGTAAACTGATAGAATTTAAATATTTTATTATGTAAAACAGTATAAATTATTCTTATAAGATACTCTTATTTAGATAAATGAATGTATTATTTTCTTAACGTAGCTCTTGGCCATCATCTCATATGATGGAAGATCAGGTCGATGATAAAAACAAACTACACAAGAATTCCTCAACCACACAGGAGCTGGCAATCTTGCCTAACAAAACTGTCAGTGGTTGTGTTAACCATGCTGTTAACATTATTATAATGAAAACATATATAAGATAATATACATGTATAAATAGTAGTGTCGTTTAATTTACAAATAATAAATATTTAAATAGTTTTGGTGTTGCAAACGAAAACACTAAAAATTAATGCTCCTCAGAAAGCACGATAGTCGGGAGAATTGGAAAATAGGTATTTAACTAATCTGTTGCTGTCGCGCTGTGCCCCAAACAAACGATTGAGCGCGAAAGGGACAAATGTAGCTCGAATCAAAAATACCTAGTAAAAGAAATGTACAAAATCAACATTACGTATTTCTTTGCTTTCGCATCTAAAATTGGATTATTAATACATTTTTTTCATTTAAAAATTATGAACGACTGTAGGTGCGTTTTAATGCAATGCTTTTTAAAAACAAGCTCGTCAAATTTGTTTCCTGAAACACTATCTTTTTTGAATTTAAAGACTAACATCTCGTTTAATAATTTATTTATGAATAAAAGGAATACAAAGGGTCGTAGGCAATGTGCAATATTGACCCATATTTTCTCTGAAGTGAAAAACGAATGTAAAAACTAATTCATTCATTAAATTGTCTGGTTTTAAGAGCAATTAACAGTTGGAAGACCTTCCAACCTCATTATGCAAATGACAGTGTTTACTGATACTCTTTTGTAACTAGACATTGTTTGGAATAAAAATATAAAAGTTTCGTTGCACTTTTAGCTATTTCATAGAGTTACTGTCACTGTCCTGCGAGCCGTTCCGACTCAACTGACTGCGTTAATTAACTACTAACACATTGTTGCACACAACTTTGTTAGAAACATGAATATTTGCATCATTATTTGTAGTGAATATTTTTATCATAAAGTCTTTTTGTTTTATTTATTATATTTAATTTTAATACAGTTCTCGAAAATTATAAATTAATATTAATAATATATATTATTATAATTATATTAATTATGCCATTATTTATTTTATGTTTTTTTTAAATAATTTTAAAAATTGTTTAAATTTATATCATTGCTTAGGTCCAATTTTTGAATACTCAGTATCTAATTTTATTATCAGTAAACTTATCCAAGTTATTCAACTTATATGTCAAAGTATTTAACAGACACGAGAAACATGAAAAATGACATCACAAAAAATTAAGAACTAAATTGAGCTGCTATACCGCACCAAAAAACGGTGGCATTATTTACAAGACCGTGGTGATGACATTCTGAAAAAATCCGTAAACAGACATTCAACATTCATTATAAATCTTCTATATCTACTTACTTCTGTCTTAAACTGTCTGCACCAATTATGCTTGTCTTTACTTACTTTTTATGGCTTTAAAATATTCGTATTAAAACGTTCCTTATTATTAAAATCCCCTTGGCATAGAGATTTTGCTCTGTCTTTGTTATATTTCGTGCATATTTGCCATTTCAACTTAGCAGTTTGTGTACTAGGTACGCCAAATACAACACAATCTATAAAGCTTTGTCTTTATTTACGCTTATGCTTAAGCATTACGCTTTTTACGTCGTTCCTAAAACTCAATACAATTAAATATTCCTTAGAGATCTAAAACGAACTTAATAATGAACTAGTTTACCGCGCCCGCATCGCTTCGTTTACATTGAAGTACGTTGCATTAACTGTATCTGTCTACGAAGTTCTTTTAAGTCTGCTTAGACTTCACATAGTACGAAGCCTTTTTATTCGTAAGTTCCTTTGCAATTAACGTTCGTAGAGTTTTTAGTAGGATTTAGAAAACAGTTGAATTAAGTACGGTTAAAGTTTTGTTCTAAAAGATTTTCACTGTTAACTATTATGTAGTAAAACTGGAATTTGTTTTTTGTTGCAGTATTCAATGTATTTTTCAATTACATCAGGTTTATGTATCTCGCAAATGTCTTAATTTCGAAAAATAGTTTCACCAAGCAATTATGTTGGTAATTAATGCATCATGGCTTTAGTTCGAATACAGGAATAAATTTTTCTTATTCCAAAACCTTTTGTTATTTTATTACTTTTGGTGTATGTATATTATGTATTTCTGAGATGACTTCTATTTAATTTAGATAGAAATTTGTATTCAGTCCACATAGACGACATTTGACCATGCTGTCAACAAAAGCAAAAGTACTAAACAAGACAAGAGGTTTTAAAATACTGAGTAAAATACCTTTGTTTTTTTCATATTGTCTATTAAATTTAAAAAAGCATAATACGAATGTAGTTAGCTGATACTTTATGAGTACGACAATTACGTATTACCTATTTTAATCACCTTCGATTCATTCAATTTGTTATACTTGCCATAAGACAAAAAATTTTTGAGAGATCACAAAAGACAATTTATAATAATTTAGAAATCCGAAAATAAAAATACAAGTACTACACACAAAACGCACACTCATGCTCACATACAACATTCTCACACAAACATATACATGCATACATTCAATTTAGGTTTGATACAAATGACACATAGAAGAATACTTTTTGTTGTAATACAGTTTTATATAAACTCTGTTAAAATTTTCTCCTTCGTTTGGTTGACGGCACGGATTTTTTAAACCGTTTTGCCTAAGTCTGTGGTCGATAAAAGATGTTGACAGCATTGTTGTATTGTTGTGTTCCGGTTGAGAAATCTGGATTAGCTTTTTTTACCCTTGTCGTTAGTTCCCGCCAGTTTAAGAATAACCACGTAATAACCACCAGGTAAAGAATAACCACGGTGAGTATAAATAAATAATTAAGAAGCGTTGGCAGCCCTATCGGTGCCAAAGCAATGCAGCCCGCATCTTGCAGCTTGAAACTGATCCCCTGCTCAAACAATCGCTTGTTTGGTTTATAGATACCTACCTACCGTTCCTTGTTACATGAGCAAACAGTTTATGTGTACAAATATTGAATAACCCGTTAATCTGATTAGATAGAGCAAATCTATAATTCCGGAAGGCAACCACTATTAAAGTAAATTTTGTTCCGAGTTTGCCTAATATTGTAATTAGTAGCGACTAGTTCACAAAGAAACCTAAGTGTCAGATCCTAAACTATTTACTCTTATAAGTAATTATTTATTGGTAATCAACCGTATAAACTACAGTCAAATATACTTTACACAAGTATACTATAATATTTTCTATAAACAATTAAATCATTTTTACTTTTCAATAGCTTACGAATAAAATTCTTCATAAATAATATAACTTATAATAATATAACCTTTCCCGTTTTATAGTAGTTCTTTTTCCAAATTATATATTTATTTCGCTGCGCAAAGGGACTTAGAAAGACGTACTAAGGAGGCGTTATTGCAAGTCGCAAAATAACATGGCCTTGTTATTTGTTATCCGTGTTACATTTCCTGATTGAGGTGTTGTGGGCGTGACACACTACTCCACAGGGATTCTTAGCAAGCAATAAGGTTTAGAACACGGAATATATAACGCCAACTTTCGTACATTGCTCATATATCTGTTCATTCAAAACTCATTAAGTTAAAATTCAATCCTTATTTTACCTATTTTTTATAAATGTATTTAAGTTGAATATTACTACCTTACTTTACCTATGTGGCAGGCCAATGAGCCTCTATGAGCTGATATGATGATGATACTACAAAGAGATCTCCATTAAAATGTTAAAATAAGTTTAAATGTTAATATGTTATGTTTTATGTTTAATTTTGTTTTTAATGTTTTTTAAGTTTTAATGGTAATGTTAAGTTAATTTTAAACATTCTACGTGAACCATCCCATTATCACGTGTTTTAACAACAGACAAACAGACAAGCAATTTGACATTATTGTCGATTACCTATCTGACTTTGAACTTAGAACCTTTCCACTCAAAATTGTGAACAAAAATCAATAAACGACTTCAAAAGATCAAAAAGCCAAAAATATTTCACATCAAGAAGTTATCCAATTTCAAATTATTTTTTGGAAGTTATTTCCAGACACAAAATAGTGAAGCACCGAATCAAAATTAAGAAATAATTTTGGATTGGAACATCTTAATTTGAATTACTCTTGCATTTCTAGTATTTTGAAGTCGATCTTTTGTTTAGTTTTTGAAATTAAGAGTAGCTTGTGTTATGGATAATAGATAACTAAATATCATTGATATTTTTCATTTTGAAATTGAAGCAGATTTTTGTATAATGTATATTTTACAAAAATCTGTCTTGTCCAGGACCGCTATAGTTAGGGGTACTGGGAACTCGATCGGACGGTCGTATTCATTTATAGACTTATTAGAAATCTACGTTGAGAATTATTTTGATACAGTAAATAAATGATTTCGAGGAGATAATTGTTGTTAGAAGATCATTGGCGTAACTTGGTTTGAACGTAGCGTGGTTCGAACGTGGCTTAGATTATGAAAATAAAGCAACTTATGCCATGGTTAGTCCCTGGATGGGTCAATCAATTTTTTTTTAGCTTCGTGCTTCAGAAGTTAATCCGTTGATACCCCCCAAGCGTCATAGGGCCAGCGTGGTGATATTATGACCTTTCATGTGTTTCCACCATATAAGATGGCCTAGACCAGCAAAGATACGCATTTAGACTGTTGACGAATATCGTTAGACATTGATATTCTAGTTCTTTGTTTGAAGAGGGAAGTAAAGCTGTAATTATACAGTTCTCCAGAGAGCTCTCCACGGTGCCGCTGACAAAGACGCTAAAAGCACGGCAATTAACATAAACCTCTTATAATGTTTTTATAGAATTATTCTGAAATTAAAAGACCTAAAACCCATAAACCTTTTTAAAAAGTGGGCATTACTGTCAAATAGTCTGGCATATTAATGTCGGAGCCTGGAGCTGATATGAAAGCAATTTTCAATAATAATTGACTTGCCTGGCGATAAATCTTTGCGACTTACCTAACATTGAGGTAAAGAAGAGGGACACGCCGTTTAATTATTAACCTAGGTTTAATTTAAATAGTTTTAGTTTTATATATGGACAGAATTATTTTGTGTCGGTTTCGGAATTGAAATTTCGAAACTTCTATAATTTCGAATCGGACTTCTGTATTTACAATTATACTTTAGAGTATTTAGACGAAACTCACTTATTATTTCACAGGTTTGTTTGAGATTTATAGAACAATAATGCCTAAAAGAAGTGTACAAGCACCTAATTTGTAGCGAATCAAGCAGGCTTTTCATTTCACGCGATAATATCCGAAAGTTCCGTGTACTGAAGAACAAACTCTACTGTGTATATGTAACTGACTAAGTGTCTTTAAAATTAAAATAAAAAATCATAAATTGCATCGAAAATTATTAATCATTAATCACAAACTGTCGCGAAATTTTTTAATCGTTAATTACTAGTTAGCTCGCTTTATATGGATCATTCTATGTATTACAATAATCACTTTTGATTGAAGTTATTTTATTTTATCATATAACATTTAAACATTTTAACAACATTTAAACTAGTTATATATATTCGTATTTTAGTAAGTAAATATTATATTGAAAGTGATCTACAATCTAATTATTCTTATAAATTTAGTTTATCTCATTTAGCATAATATACGTTTAATTTGTGTATAACTTAATTTTTACAAGAAAATTTTTACTATCTATATTTCGTTATTTCTATTTTTTAAATTTTAACAGAGTAGCTATTTGCCTTCATCTGACCTGATGATAATAGAGCTAGATTATAATACTATTAACATTATTGCTAAGGCAGAAAATTTAGGTAAGATCTACCATCTTATCTAAATTTAGCTAGCCAGCTGGACCCACTAACACCAACCAAACCGAGTATAAAATTTCTGCCCCCATTGGAAATTGAACCTTTAGATCTGAAATATGTGGTTTCAGACACAAAAACCACAGAGGTAGTTAAAAACATGATTACAATGTCAATGATTGCTTTACAGAGATACAAAGCAAGAGTACTTTAAAACATCCCTTGTCTGTAAAAATACAGTGAAAAAGCCACATAGTAGAATAGCCGAGGAAATTAAACGCATGCGTTGACTTTTACGATCCCGCGGAGACCGGAAAGTCATTCCGGTTATCCTGATCCGGGGCACTTCATTTGGCTACATCCTCTACTCCTAGGTATTTTTTCCGGGCTGAATTTTGATACTGAATGATGTGTCGTTTATTTTTTTATTTATAACCAGTAACAAAATAAAAAATGTATTTTGAGAAAATAAACAAGTACTCCTTCGTACTTTTCATATTATTGTCGCTCATAAAGATACATTGAGCATCGTTGTGGTAAAGTATTAGGAGGATGTATGGGCAGTCATCTGGAAAAATTCCTGTTTTTATTTTCAAAATTAGTTTTTCACATTATATTTGGTACGGAAGAAGTTACAATAGTTATTACAAGTGTTGTTATAGTTATTAGAAGTTACGTTAGTTATTCGCCCAAAAGTTTGCCAGATAGTAAAATAAAATCTAAATGAATGAGTTAATTATTGTTTTGTACAATTTTAAAATAATTTAACTGGCTTTAATCGCTTAATTTCCTCTCGGTTTGTAAATGTCAGTCTCTATGTATTTACATTACAGGTATATAATGATATAGTATATAATGATATACTTTTATGAAAGTCAAGATTGAAGAATATTTTAAAGCTTAGGACTTAAGCTTTCATAAAAAATTAATAACTAATAAAAATTATAATGAACGGACCCTTTTAGGCGTTAACAGGGCGTAAGACCTGAATTGCAAATACTCTACCTGTGACTTTGCAGGCTTCCCCTCCTATAAAAGCTCTCGCAGCTGTTTTACTTTATCCATCTCTTACCAGAAGTTGGTCGATACACATCTCTGTAAAATAAAGGTATTCTTTACACAAAACATGGATATTATACCAAAACATACCTCTCCAGTTGTTGCATCGTTGCAACAAGGTCCCAGTCAGCGAGCAGACGTTACCTAGCTCCACTAGGACCTGCCTTCTGTATCCTGATGTTGCTTCAATCGAAGAACATGAACCGGCCGTCACTGGTGTACCTACTTCCGAGAGGAACCAACTTTTTATTTACTTTGTTGCGCAATCCGCACCTCACGGGTGTTGACGTTCAGCATAAACAGAGACGTGTTCGAATATTGGTTGTCAGCGAGTGGGCAGAATAGGACTGTTGTAAGAAGCTAACACCATAAGTGCATCCGATAGGCCAACAACAAGGTCGTTTCCAGTTCGTTCGTTCTCGAGGTCAATTGAAACTTTGCGCATTAGCGGTCGGTTCTGGTCACTGCCGACTGCAGAATGTGAGTACATAGCAGAGTAAGGTTAGGCCGGGTCTACAGGCGTCTGGGTAAATCATTTTCCCAATGCTATTTCACTAAAACTGTTGCAACAGACGCGGTTTCTACATGATGCGAATTTTAGTTTGGTTGTAGGAAAAACCGAGAATTTTTTCATGCTTGGAGGAGGTAGAAGAGGTGGTCTGACAGTTGACTGATATATCATCAGCATTGTATTGGATAATTGTTCTCTGTACAGGGTTTGTCCACGAAGATTTCGTCTAAATATACCACAATGTCAAGCGTCGCAGATTACTCAAGAGTTTTTTAACGAAGTCGGAATAAGCACATTAGACTAGCGTGCACTCAGCCCAGACATAAAAACCATCGACCATTTGGGATGATCTCGAACGAAGGGTAAGAGCCAGCTGCCCCTTCGACCTTCTAAGAATTGGATGCGTCGTTGTTAGAGGAATCCAAACGGCATTCCTAGAGACAAAATAAAATATTGATAAGGTTGACGGAGGAACAGGTCTACAAACTGTAATCGGAGCCAGAGGAATACCAAATATTAATTTAATAAATTTGCCTATATTTTAATTCTTTTCTATTTTAGTTTAAAATAACATATAAACTATAATACCTTATCCCTAATTCTCATGCCAGTGGTCAGACATAAAATAAAAAAAAAATATTATGTTTATGAAGTTTACATTTTACACTTTCAAATGAGAATTTTGTTTTGTATTTTTATATAATTCCTGTACAACAGTGTATTTATGGGTAGTCCGGGGTTCAACCTACTTGGTTGCTTGCGAGCAAATAGTACTGTATAGTACAGTACTATATCTTTAATACGAGTGTTATGTGAATTTTGAAGTGGGATAATAAATCTCAATTCTTATAATAGTTTAATCTTTAATTAGGATAAATATGTTTTTGTCTTCTAAGGCTTTAAGAAAAATACACAAATGATGTAAGTAGGTTCTAATTACTCAAAGCAGAGTTAGCTTGGATTTCTTTAAGCGTTATTTAGTTTAAATGATGAACCTAGAAAAACAATTTAGAACGAGAACCGGATTTACAGAAGTCCTTATTTTCTACCAACTTCAACAACAAGATAGACATTCTCCATTTGACTCAACTTTTCTACTACTTTTAGAATTTGTAGCTACTTACTTCATGTTTTCATTATATCTGAGCAAATTTCTATTAAAATATGTTTTAATTGTGATTGTTATTTTACCTTGATTTCCTGCCCTAGTGTTCTTATAACCGTGCTTTATTTTTAGAGTTATTATATTTATTAACCTTGTTTACACTGACATGTAGGGTCGTTAGGGTACTTCGGTCCCCCGCCTTTTCTATTTTGGCCGTGTAGCAATTCGCTGTGTTTCGGTGTGAAGGCAAGAGTAGGGAGTGTCGAAGAACGCTGGAACTTGTCGATCAACCCTCGAAGTACTATAATACTTCGAGGGTTATTAACATACTGGTGATCAGAGATCTCGTGGTTTTATTACTTTGCCACAATGAAGTAACAGAATTTTGTACTTAAATTTCTGTAAATAAAATTCTTCCTACAACAACAATAAAACCCAATAAGTGTTTAGTTGTATTCAAAAATATATAAAAAACCAGAGACTATTCATAGCGTTTTCCAGGTTCTAGTAGCTAAGCAGTCTAAGTATTTACCAGGATTGTTAGCAGTTGCGGGCTAAATTCCTGATACATTATATTTTTTAACTATTCTAACGAGACTTTACGAGAGAGCTTACGGATACAAAGAAGTTGAAGAAGGTAGAACAATCAATTGTATAAGATTTCTTTGTATTCTATTGTCATACATTTAATAAACATTCTGTTACAAAATGTAATAATAAAAAATATTATAGCTCTGTAAAATAAAATATATAACAAATATTCAACAATACACATATAACAAATGATGGTTTCTAAGAAATCACTAATAAATGAAATTATAAATCATACAAAAACAAGATGAAATGAGTTTGGAATTTCTAATACCTATTCAATAAGCAAAACAATAAATATTTGTTATTATAAGAGTCTGCTATTTCGGTACTTATCGTGTATTGCTTTTGTATTATACGTTATGTTGTTGTATTTTACGTTTGTATTATTTGGTAAAAACACCCCACTTGAAGTATAAAAAACTTAAAAATAATCAGCTTTTGAGCAAAAATTCTTTGAATAAGCGTAGGTATAGAAATTCGTAGTAAAATGTTTGTTTTCATAACTTTATTTATAATAAAAAACAAACAAATTGATGTTACTTATCTAACTAACTGTTTAAAAATTCAGGTGTTAGTTTTGGATGATGAATTTTCAGAAGGTCAAATCTAGAAGAATGATGACTATCATCTGTAAGTCGCTAATTGAGTATGTTTTAATATGTTTATTTTTATTTTCACTATGGCTCAATTCTTCTTTGTTTAGGATTTTTCATCATCTCCATAAGTCTTTACCAATCTACGTCTAGATTAAAATGTGATAAATAAGTAATACGGGATAGGTATTAACGATAAATGAAAAGTTCACAAAAGTTGATATTTAATATAATAATGTATTGTGACTAATGTGTGTAAATTTGGATCTTCGCATCCTCAAGGGTCTTAATTTAATTTTTGTCATTTATGTGTCCTTAGAAAATAGGGCTTCATTTGTAGATGAGAGATCCCAAGTAATACAGGAGTTACAATGCAGACAAATGCGTGTCATTTCACGCATTTGTCTGCAGTACAGAATTTTAAAGTGTCTGTATTGATTCCAGTGTCCTGTCACAGCTCTAATCATTACTCTTATATCTATTCCTGCTAATCAAGTCTTAATTATGGATTACAGACGTTGCATTCTCTGTTGAAAAGTTTCTAAAAGTAATACGGATGTCTATGGTATAACTCTAAAATCTGTCGATTACATATATCTTGGAATGACAAGGGCTTTGAAAATAATTTTTAAGCGCAATCATAATTTAGTAAAAAATATCCTGACTTTGATGACCAGACAACACCACTTTATGATATTACAGAGTTGCTAGATAAAGCAAAGCTGAAAGATGAATCGCTTAGGTTGCAATGCGGTACAAATTTTAGCAAAACCCTTTTACACTTCATTGACACTGTGAAGTTATAATGTGCTGTATTGTTATTACAAAAATAATAATTTACTTACAAATGCAGTGCCTTGAAACTTTGACCTTTATTAATGAGTAATACCACTGATAATTTTATTGAAAGTTATTCAGCATTGGCAATCTCTTAACGAGTACACACCACGATTTCCATCAGACTAACTCTCTTTTGCATTAATATTTCCAATTAGCCAATTTAATGTCATAATCAAGTCTGAAATCTTCCTATAAAATGCCGGGCCAGGTCGGGAATGAATTTCGTGTTGCCCCCTTTTACAGGACAGAATCCTCGGGAGCCCATTGACCCTTAACGTTTCTTTGAAGTGAGACTTAATTAAATTTCTGCTGCTTACATTACAAAAGGAATTTGCATTAGGTATGAACGTGCTTAAAAACGTAAATTGATAATAGGGGGAAATAATGTCTGTATTTGTGGAGCTCCTAATGAGGCTTAACGGGAACGAACGTTCATGGTGGATAAACACGAAAGCGTAATTGAATATCAAAAGGTGACGATTTGAATTTGTTTATTTTTCGTGGCAAACATTTATTTACCTATGTTCTAAGTTAAATTGAATTCGAAATCAAACTAATTAAATAATGTTTTGTAGTTTGTTCTATAATGATAACAAAGAAATATTTTTCCGATTGAAAATAGTTAATCCGATTAAAACAGGTTCTTCTTTATTTACAAATAAAAATGAATTTGTACACATACATATGCACGCCTATAAATATCAGCGATTTATCGAGGTCATGTGAGGCTGATGGATAATGTGAAACCTGATTAGTTGGCAATGGTTTGATCAGCAGAATCATTTAAGTACGTTTTCTCAATACAAGAAGAAAGTAGAAGACATGTCTAAGATAGGCAACAGAATAAAGGGCGATAAATATCAAGATTAAAACACTCCAAATCCTTTCAAGGGGAATTCAGGAAAATGGTAGAACACAGGCTCACATAAGCGAGCTAAATTGGAGTGCTTTTAGGGCACTATGCTACGTACTGCTTGCTGTCGGTATGATGCTCTGACTACAATCAGAATGAGCCTTCTGGGGATGACTTATCTAAACCCACAACACTACAGTTTATACTTACTAATGGCTTAAACTTTGGGTGTAAGAAGTGTAAAAGCGGGGGAAGAAAAAAATTCTAAAGGGTTGAAGTTCACAGAGAGAGTAAAAATGATGTTCGTGCTTAACAATTGAACCATTTAGGTTTTTGATTTTGTGTTTTTTTTTATTTGTTTTTTGTTACATAAGTAAAAAACAGGGGTAATATTCAAGTTTTAAAAATATATTACTTCGCAAATTGAGTGAGATAGAAAACAGTCGCGAAGATCATCAATATTATTACAAATCATCGAATAATGTTGTAGTCTATGTAATTCGATCTGTGAAAGTGGCAGACTTTTTTGTACTAAAAGAATGAATGATAGCCTCTATGCGATAATGATTCGAACGTGCTTGGGTTTTAGTACTCTGCAATCAATACAGTCTTCCCCAATGGACTTTAGCTCAGAAAATCATATAACGGAACGGTAGATAGATAACGATAGCAGTTTTTGATTATGCTTACGAACTTACATACAATTCAGAGATTATCATACAGTTCCTATGCGTTGGCGAAACTAAACAAATGCAATCAATTTATTTGATGATATTTAGCTGCAATTTATACAGTACACTCATATTTACAACTACTGCGATGTAGTTGCTTTGCTTTAAGTTACACTGAATTAAATCTATCAACCTTTTAAGCAGAAAAATTAATTAAAACAGACATGTTATTCAATTGGAACTTTATAAATATCATGGTAGTGTACTAAATTATGTCATTGACACCGACTTAATAAAAAAGTATTATTAACAACTACTACATATGATAGATAACGGAATAAATGCAAATAGTAGCCTGTAACTGCTTAGATGTTCGTTGGCTCATTTAACATACACATATTATGTCATAATTGACTTGTGCTTGGACAGAACGAGATAGTCTTTACTAATCGAGTAGTTTGCAAAAAAGTATCAAATTACACTTGGCTAAATTAAAGTTCGGGTGCGTGCCTCCGAACAAGAAGGATATCGTTAACTAAACTTTATATTTTCTAATTGTCAATTAAGGGCTGCTTCCGTTGCTAATTAGAAGATCGGGAATCGCACGAGGCTATCCTTTGTGATGGCCATTAAGAGACCCCTATCAAATTTCTTTGTCTGTACAATTCGAGCCAGTGAGCATACAAGACCGCAAAACAAATTAATTTCAGCTTCAAAACAAATGTTGACTCGTTAGCCCAAAAATTGCGGAGGGCCCTGTTAACACTTTAAACAAAGTTTAACACTGCCCCGAGCTTTTTTGAATTAATTCATTCGTCGTTAGTGGTGTTGGTCCAATTCGAATTTAATCTTACTACGTATATAATGTAATCAAATCCCTATTTGTTTTAGTGTGGCTTTCAGTTCAATTATGAAAAGCGTACAGCTTTTAATTGAAAACCTTAGCTGATATGGGTATCATTATTTTGAATTTTGTTAGATTAATTATGTTTGTATAATTTGAAGGCTGTGAGTTCACTTAATACTGCAGTGAATTTATATTTTCTTTCATATTTTTTTTTTTATAGAAACATCGAGCGAAGAACTCCTTTCCACCTGATGGTAAGCAGAAGTAGAGTCCAAATAAAAAATTGACCTTGCCGACCTGCAAGATTCTTCTTCCCGCCTCTTTTAAAGGACCCAGGATTGTAAAAAGGAGGGAAAACGTGTGCTGGCAAAGAATTCCATTTCTTGATTGGGCGACAAAGTCATCACAGTTTGACGGTGACACCGTAGCACAGCACACAGTCCATGGAAGGGGAAAGGAGTGATAAGAGATAAAAGCTCCTCAGAAAACTGTCCATAGTATAGACGGTAGAACGCACTAAGTAATGCAATATCGTGATGCAACTGTAGAGGCTCAAGATGGTAACTAACCTCTGGGTCGTCGATAATGCGGATCGCATGACGCAGCAACCTATGCAAAGGTGCGAACAATACTAAACGCAGGCACGTACTTGCGTCTTGTATAGTAAGCAGAGTTGATCGTGTGAAATAACGCCGTACCTTGTTCATGACGCCAAGTTTCCGTGAGGCTGGTTTAAATTATTTGACAGTAAAATAAATTTTAAATTGGTTTCTCCTCATGTGTTTTTTCATGTAGGAAGGCCTGTGCCCAGCAGTGGTGCGTACATTTAAAATTGAATATAAACTCTTTTGCTTTATACTGTGATTTGCTGTTGATAACTTTTCATTCAAGTTCAATATATTAAATCACCACAAGTATAAGAAGTTTGCTCTTCAAATTCTTCAAACTTATATAATAAATTGCCTTTGTTCTTGTTATGTTGTCTATTATTGTTAAAAAGCGGACTATTTGAGTGAAATTCGATATTAATGATGAACGGATTCTAAGATGTTCGTGGAGAGTCTTAAAACTTACTCTGTTATAAAATAAACAAAATCGGAACACAAACTTTGAAAGTTGAAATTGAAAAAGTTTTATCAATTTTCAATACTGAAATTGTTGGTTTGCACTTGGAACGATTCCATAGTAATATTAAATTAGAATTTTGGGTATTGATAAATGGATTAAGATATCGATCTTCTAGTCATTTTATTGCCGGTACCGTAATCAGTCAAACTTCTTTAAGCATGTGGGGTTAATAATGTAAACTGTAGATTTCTTTTGATTGAATGACATTTAATTGTATGATTTGTAAAGTGTACAGCAATCTTATGCTCATAATATGGGGTAGTTCCCAAAAAAGGCCTCGATTTCTAACAATCTCAATGAAGTCAATGTTAAATGCAATCTTGCTTTAAAGTAAGTGCCATCAGCAAAAACAGTTTTAAGTAACAGTTCTACTTTGAAAATATTAAATAGTTTTAAGGTAACTTATTAGAGAAAACCGGTTTCGGTTTACTTAGTTGATAGCAGTTAATACGAAAACTCTGGCATTCATCGTAAACTTCTTCAACTTGTTTCCGAGTAAGAACACAGGAGATCCCTTAAAATGTTAAATCGAATAGCAGTCGAGTGCGTGTCCGAGACTAAAATTTAATTAAGCCACCCACATCAAGTTTCTCACGAAATACGTGTTAAATTTCTCCAGCCAATGTAAGTAAATGTAAGTACCTTCAACTCTCTGTAACTGATCATGAATTAATTTTGGTCCCCAATTTTCTAAGGTAAACCGTTACTGGGGATGTTTGAACGTGATAATATTAAATGGAATCATAATATTTTATTACCGCTGTAGATATGACCGTTCTATTGGAAGGTAACCAGGTTAGGAGACAATAATTTGTTATTTTTATTATTGTCCACCTTTTGGTAGTCAAATTTATGGTGGCATTGAGTCCATCTGTTGATCTGTTTTCAAAGTTCTTAAAAAACAGTTTATGAGCATTTCATATGTTTATAAAATTATAGATAAATAAATTATCCTAAGGACCTAAGAGTCTATCTACGGTTTGCCATTAATTTACTGTGAGAACTCATCCTGTAAATGTTCCCATATCAGTCTTCATTCTCTTTTATTGACAGGGTTCGACAAGACCAGTTAAATCACAATCATTGCATCACTGTCCGCGTCCTATTATATTAAGAAGTTCTATGCAGATTTAATATTCTCCACTTCCGGAAAGCGCAGTGATTGTAGGCCTCTCATGAGGTGGACCGACGATCTTTTAAAGGTAGTAGTAAGCCGCTGGATGCGGGCTACGAGGATCGATATACGAGGATACGAGATTTTTGGGGAAGGCATATATCCAGCAGTTGGTGTCTCTAGACTGATATCATGGTCATGATGATTCTGGACTTTCTTGACTTTAATTTTGAGTTTACGAGTTAAGATACTTTTTTCGGAACTCAGTGATTTATGGAGCTTGTATAGTGTAATAATCTAGCCAGAACCAGAATGAGTGACGCTTGTCTTCAAGATAAGATAAGAAGATATGGTGAGATAATTTTCACCAAACTTATTGATACAAGAGGCTTGTGTTGTCAGGTAGTCTTTTTATTTTAAACTAGCTGACCCGGCTAATGTTATTTTGCCATTTAAATTATTGCAAAAAATCTGGAAAGGGCCATCCTTATCACCTAGGCGCTTAAAAATTTGCCAACGACCTACTCTAAACTAAATATTCACAAAAAAATTCATAATAGTCAATTAATTCGGCTAGGGGGAGTTCGAAAAAAAATCCTGTGGTTTTAAAATATTATCTTAACGATTTTCAAGGCTTCAATTAAAATTGTATTCTTCCTAAATTTTGATGCCCACTATGAAAACAATTCACTGTAAAATTAAATGGTATCAGCAAAAGGCACTCAATTTATATCCCTTGCGTACTTGCATTCTACTAAGTGCGAATTACAAAGTCCGTAATTTACGCCACAAACGCCGAAGTTTAGTCGAAACAATTCGATATGTGGTCAGACATGTTAGTGATATTCGTTGGGTAGTTTAATATCTATTTTAAACCTAGAAACATAAATTACCAGCGAAATTATAAAGTATAAAATCCATATGCGATAGATAACAATTGCTTTGTGGTTTTGTTTAAATTTGTGGTTCTTTTTTAACCTCTTCATCTCAATCACCCAATATAGTCGTATAGTAGTTGTTCTCAAGTTTACCAACATAAGTATATATCATAAGATTCATTAAACAAAGCTTCTACGTACTTTTGATAAAACTGAGGACACAAGTTTACCAATTTTCATTGCCTCATCCAGCAAAAGTCATGGTTAAGATAAATCTCAGTTGGATTAAAATATTTAATAATAGTTAGAACTTATGCACAGTTTAGACAATCGCAGTCTGGATGCAGATATATTTAAATGTACACAGTTTATTTTCATTTTATTGACACCGAAACTCGATATAAAGTCCTTAGAAATTCACTTCCCTCGTGTACCGGTCCTTGGTAAAAAATTAACATTTGGAAAGTTGTCATAGTAGTGTGCACTTGCTAGTTAAGGTTGTTGTGTCAACGTAATAAAATTCGGTCCTAACTAAAAAGAGTGACGCAGGCTAAATGTAGTGTCTTTTAATGATAATTGAACAGCAACTAATTGAAAGAACTGGATGTATCTACAAAATATCTAAATGTAGAACCAAAGCTGTCTCCTGCAATATCTAAAGGAGTCCAGCCAACAGCGGAGCATTTACATAAAGCACGGTGCTGGCATTATTCTTAGATTACCAAAAGTGTTTATTTTTTTATTGTACCACTTAAATAGTCTTCCAGAAATGTATTAAGTGTAAGAAAGAGTTCTAATTTACAATGAGTATTTGAGTTTTCACAAAACCTACAGTGAAATATCGCCTTAAACTTTCATCCCTTATAAATCCGCTGGCGCAGATATCTCTTCGACAATATAATATCTATTCTGTCTAGTTAAAGTGCTCTTTACAACTTAAAGCGTAAATAAAAAAGATTCCATAGTGTGCAAATTCTTTTTGAACTCGAGCGTACACTTTGTGCAGAAGAGTTACGGTGTGTGTGGCGTTTTATATCATTTCATATTACATATATATCATTATAAAGATTATTATTTGTATTCCTGTCCTTAGTTTCCATAAGGATATTAATATCTCATATTAATTTAATTGCATTATATTTTCTCTCCATTATTCCACCCATTTTTATGGTATCCTTCTTCATGATTTTCTTTCCTTATAGGTTGGTCGCTGATTTGTTTCTTTTCCATAAAATTTTCTGTTGCTTTCTCGTGTTCAGTATATTAGATTGATTGATTAAATCACGACTAAATGAATTTGAATGCGTGACGTTCAAATTCAACTTGAGATATCTGTTATAGTACTTATATATGTAGTAGATTATATGTGGAAAACAATGTGCAACTAAGATCCATCTTTGATATACGGCTCAATCGACAAATCCAACTCTGATAGCCTGGATTTTCATTCTGCGTACGATGACGATAAGATAAAACTCAAAATGAGTATTATACAAATCCCCAAAAAATGCTTTATTTTTTTAAGACCATCCGAGAGCGATTCTCGATTATTGATCGCTTGCTGTATTATTTGTTTTGATGTTATTCGTTGAAAAGTTATGACTAGGGCTGAGTAAGACAGAATTAGAAATTCTATTAAGATTGAAATTAAGTTTGTCTGTTAAGTTGCACTGGGCCACGAAATATTATAGTTTAAGCCACAAACTTGACGTGACTTCGTTATTACAGTTAGACAAGTTTGACACCTGGATTGGTAAAGTCAAAGTCATATAGCTGATTTCAATCGCAGCAAAATAAGGGCGCGTGAACTTCTTTTCGAACATTTACAAAAATAACATTCAGTTTAGTATTATAATTTTAATATTAATATTATAATTATTATACTTTATATTGGTACATAAAATTCAACACAATCTTTTGAGTAACACAAAAAACTAAACACTAACTTAGACTCTGTTTATGTCGACATATCCAAACTAATTTGGCATTTGGTCGCTATTATTAAGTAGGACGTAATTATTTAGATTTGAGGTTGGTACGTAATATTCTCGGCCCTATTACCATTTTTTAAAAGTACTTTATTTCACTACATTCATAAAAAAGACATTGATTCCCATCTGTGTTTTCTCAATGTGAATGCAAACGTAATTATATCTTGACAGAAAGGTGTGAGCAATTGTAACTTTTGACCCTAGAGAATTTGACAGTATTTAGCGGTTTCTAGCAAGAAAAATAGTTGTAGTCTTTCTCATATATTTCCTTACAATACATACTGCGAGAAAAGTTTCAATTAAAATTTAGACTGTTCCTTCAGTCTTCATACTACGGTCCAATTTCAATCGTTTTTTTGTTAATTCTTTGGCCAATTCGAAATGAACAGAAATATTCCACCTCAATTTCTGCCTATTTTTCTTCGCTTTCTCCGATTCAAAGTAAAGAGCATTAAGAGCCGATTAAACAGAATAATAAATAGGCAGCCTACATCCACTGCAAACAATTATGTAGAGGATAAGGTGTGTTTTCGTTACAAACAATGCCGGGAACACAATGCGTCTCAATTTATGCGGCTGAGTCGGTATTCAAAGGGCGTCGGTAGGAGGTGAGTACAAGTTAATTGGAAAACTACATTGGTCTTAATCCTTTTCAGCGTATTGGGTGTGATCTTACAGGCTGTAATAATGTGTATAATTGTAGTTGGATAAATTTGAAGATGACGTTAACGTATTTTTCTTATGCGTAATAACTATGTTTTATTCTATTCCTCAATTTCATACAAAGCTAATATATTTTTTTAATGTCAATGGACGCAAAAAATTATATGGTACCATTGCCTATAGACGTCATCAATATGACGAATATAATGAGGATCTTAGAATCTGGTCGAGTTCTATGCTAGAAAACACAGGTGTACATAATTCGCCATTCTCTCCGCCCCCTTCTCTTCAGGGCATTATTCTATCGTTACAAAGAATCATCACCTTGTTAGGCAGAGAAATACGCTAAGATATGAGCCCCAGGGACTACATCGAGACCGTAATCAATACTAACGCGTGGAAACTCTGAGTATTGAACAAGATGCGTAGGTATTTCCTGGCTTAGCAGTTATAACTGTTGTACAAAAACTAGATCCATCTAATGTGCTATATTACTTACTCCTTTGGGATGGCTCCCCTTAGTACCTCATCGATGCTCTGGACACGTTGCAGCTTCGCATTATGTGAGAGAAGCGACCCAGACCCGGTCTTCGCACTCTTGCTTGACGAGTGCGGTATATAACAAATGTGTATAGTGCTTTACGTGTGTGAGTGTAGGTGCGCGTTTGCACCTGCACTCACACACGTAGGGTAGTAGGTAGTAGGGTTAATTGGGAATATGCATACTAGTGTTAGTTTTAATTTTAAAATAATTTATTTAATACATATTTAAATTTTATAACTGGGATAATTTGTAAATAGCAGGTTAATACCCACTTAAAGTTATCACATTACCTTTAATTACATTTGTTTATTTTTTTCTCATACATTTTCCCAGTTATGACGATTTAAAAGAACTTAGTAAATGAGTCTATTTAAAAAAAAATATTTTGAGACTAAAATTTAATTAAGCCACCCACATCAAGTTTCTCACGAAATACGTGTTAAATTTCTCCAGCCAATGTAAGTAAATGTAAGTACCTTCACCTCTCTGTAACTGATCATGAATTAACTTTGGTCCCCAATTTTCAAAGGTAAACCGTTACTGGGGATGTTTGAACGTGATAATATTAAATGGAATCATAATATTTAATTACCGCTGTAGATATGACCGTTCTATTGGAAGGTAACCAGGTTAGGAGACAATAATTTGTTATTTTTATTATTGTCCACCTTTTGGTAGTCAAATTTATGGTGGCATTGAGTCCATCTGTTGATCTGTTTTCAAAGTTCTTAAAAAACAGTTTATGAGCATTTCATATGTTTATAAAATTATAGATAAATAAATTATCCTAAGGACCTAAGAGTCTATCTACGGTTTGCCATTAATTTACTGTGAGAACTCATCCTGTAAATGTTCCCATATCAGTCTTCATTCTCTTTTATTGACAGGGTTCGACAAGACCAGTTAAATCACAATCATTGCATCACTGTCCGCGTCCTATTATATTAAGAAGTTCTATGCAGATTTAATATTCTCCACTTCCGGAAAGCGCAGTGATTGTAGGCCTCTCATGAGGTGGACCGACGATCTTTTAAAGGTAGTAGTAAGCCGCTGGATGCGGGCTACGAGGATCGATATACGAGGATACGAGATTTTTGGGGAAGGCATATATCCAGCAGTTGGTGTCTCTAGACTGATATCATGGTCATGATGATTCTGGACTTTTGATTTGACTTTAATTTTGAGTTTACGAGTTAAGATACTTTTTTCGGAACTCAGTGATTTATGGAGCTTGTATAGCGTAATAATCTAGCCAGAACCAGAATGAGTGACGCTTGTCTTCAAGATAAGATAAGAAGATATGGTGAGATAATTTTCACCAAACTTATTGATACAAGAGGCTTGTGTTGTCAGGTAGTCTTTTTATTTTAAACTAGCTGACCCGGCTAATGTTATTTTGCCATTTAAATTATTGCAAAAAATCTGGAAAGGGCCATCCTTATCACCTAGGCGCTTAAAAATTTGCCAACGACCTACTCTAAACTAAATATTCACAAAAAAATTCATAATAGTCAATTAATTCGGCTAGGGGGAGTTCGAAAAAAAACCCTGTGGTTTTAAAATATTATCTTAACGATTTTCAAGGCTTCAATTAAAATTGTATTCTTCCTAAATTTTGATGCCCACTATGAAAACAATTCACTGTAAAATTAAATGGTATCAGCAAAAGGCACTCAATTTATATCCCTTGCGTACTTGCATTCTACTAAGTGCGAATTACAAAGTCCGTAATTTACGCCACAAACGCCGAAGTTTAGTCGAAACAATTCGATATGTGGTCAGACATGTTAGTGATATTCGTTGGGCAGATTAATATCTATTTTAAACCTAGAAACATAAATTACCAGCGAAATTATAAAGTATAAAATCCATATGCGATAGATAACAATTGCTTTGTGGTTTTGTTTAAATTTGTGGTTCTTTTTTAACCTCTTCATCTCAATCACCCAATATAGTCGTATAGTAGTTGTTCTCAAGTTTACCAACATAAGTATATATCATAAGATTCATTAAACAAAGCTTCTACGTACTTTTAATAGAACTGAGGACACAAGTTCAATAATTTTCATTGCCTCATCCAGCAAAAGTCATGGTTAAGATAAATCTCAGTTGGATTAAAATAATTAATAATAGTTAGAACTTATGCACAGTTTAGACAATCGCAGTCTGGATGCAGACATATTTAAATGTACACAGTTTATTTTCATTTTATTGATACCGAAACTCGATATAAAAGTCCTTAGAAATTCACTTCCCTCGTGTACCGGTCCTTGGTAAAAAATTAACATTTGGAAAGTTGTCATAGTAGTGTGCACTTGCTAGTTAAGGTTGTTGTGTCAACGTAATAAAATTCGGTCCTAACTAAAAAGTGACGCGGGCTAAAGGTAGTATCTTTTAATGATAATTGAACTGCAACTTATTGAAAGAACTGGATGTATCTACAAAATATCTAAATGTAGAATCAAAGCTGTCTCCTGCAATATCTAAAGGAGTCCAGCCAACAGCGGAGCATTTACATAAAGCACGGTGCTGGCATTATTCTTAGATTACCAAAAGTGTTTATTTTTTTATTGTACCACTTAAATAGTCTTCCAGAAATTTATTAAGTGTAAGAAAGAGTTCTAATTTACAATGAGTATTTGAGTTTTCACAAAACCTACAGTGAAATATCGCCTTAAACTTTCATCCCTTATAAATCCGCTGGCGCAGATATCTCTTCGACAATATAATATCTATTCTGTCTAGTTAAAGTGCTCTTTACAACTTAAAGCGTAAATAAAAAAGATTCCATAGTGTGCAAATTCTTTTTGAACTCGAGCGTACACTTTGTGCAGAAGAGTTACTGTGTGTGTGGCGTTTTATATCATTTCATATTACATATATATCATTATAAAGATTATTATTTGTATTCCTGTCCTTAGTTTCCATAAGGATATTAATATCTCATATTAATTTAATTGTATTATATTTTCTCTCCATTATTCCACCCATTTTTATGGCATCCTTCTTCATGATTTTCTTTCCTTATAGGTTGGTCGCTGATTTGTTTCTTTTCCATAAAATTTTCTGTTGCTTTCTCGTGTTCAGTATATTAGATTGATTGATTAAATCACGACTAAATGAATTTGAATGCGTGACGTTCAAATTCAACTTGAGATATCTGTTATAGTACTTATATATGTAGTAGATTATATGTGGAAAACAACGTGCAACTAAGATCCATCTTTGATATACGGCTCAATCGACAAATCCAACTCTGATAGCCTGGATTTTCATTCTGCGTACGATGACGATAAGATAAAACTCAAAATGAGTATTATACAAATCCCCAAAAAATGCTTTATTTTTTTAAGACCATCCGAGAGCGATTCTCGATTATTGATCGCTTGCTGTATTATTTGTTTTGATGTTATTCGTTGAAAAGTTATGACTAGGGCTGAGTAAGACAGAATTAGAAATTCTATTAAGATTGAAATTAAGTTTGTCTGTTAAGTTGCACTGGGCCACGAAATATTATAGTTTAAGCCACAAACTTGACGTGACTTCGTTATTACAGTTAGACAAGTTTGACACCTGGATTGGTAAAGTCAAAGTCATATAGCTGATTTCAATCGCAGCAAAATAAGGGCGCGTGAACTTCTTTTCGAACATTTACAAAAATAACATTCAGTTTAGTATTATAATTTTAATATTAATATTATAATTATTATACTTTATATTGGTACATAAAATTCAACACAATCTTTTGAGTAACACAAAAAACTAAACACTAACTTAGACTCTGTTTATGTCGACATATCCAAACTAATTTGGCATTTGGTCGCTATTATTAAGTAGGACGTAATTATTTAGATTTGAGGTTGGTACGTAATATTCTCGGCCCTATTACCATTTTTTAAAAGTACTTTATTTCACTACATTCATAAAAAAGACATTGATTCCCATCTGTGTTTTCTCAATGTGAATGCAAACGTAATTATATCTTGACAGAAAGGTGTGAGCAATTGTAACTTTTGACCCTAGAGAATTTGACAGTATTTAGCGGTTTCTAGCAAGAAAAATAGTTGTAGTCTTTCTCATATATTTCCTTACAATACATACTGCGAGAAAAGTTTCAATTAAAATTTAGACTGTTCCTTCAGTCTTCATACTACGGTCCAATTTCAATCGTTTTTTTGTTAATTCTTTGGCCAATTCGAAATGAACAGAAATATTCCACCTCAATTTCTGCCTATTTTTCTTCGCTTTCTCCGATTCAAAGTAAAGAGCATTAAGAGCCGATTAAACAGAATAATAAATAGGCAGCCTACATCCACTGCAAACAATTATGTAGAGGATAAGGTGTGTTTTCGTTACAAACAATGCCGGGAACACAATGCGTCTCAATTTATGCGGCTGAGTCGGTATTCAAAGGGCGTCGGTAGGAGGTGAGTACAAGTTAATTGGAAAACTACATTGGTCTTAATCCTTTTCAGCGTATTGGGTGTGATCTTACAGGCTGTAATAATGTGTATAATTGTAGTTGGATAAATTTGAAGATGACGTTAACGTATTTTTCTTATGCGTAATAACTATGTTTTATTCTATTCCTCAATTTCATACAAAGCTAATATATTTTTTTAATGTCAATGGACGCAAAAAATTATATGGTACCATTGCCTATAGACGTCATCAATATGACGAATATAATGAGGATCTTAGAATCTGGTCGAGTTCTATGCTAGAAAACACAGGTGTACATAATTCGCCATTCTCTCCGCCCCCTTCTCTTCAGGGCATTATTCTATCGTTACAAAGAATCATCACCTTGTTAGGCAGAGAAATACGCTAAGATATGAGCCCCAGGGACTACATCGAGACCGTAATCAATACTAACGCGTGGAAACTCTGAGTATTGAACAAGATGCGTAGGTATTTCCTGGCTTAGCAGTTATAACTGTTGTACAAAAACTAGATCCATCTAATGTGCTATATTACTTACTCCTTTGGGATGGCTCCCCTTAGTACCTCATCGATGCTCTGGACACGTTGCAGCTTCGCATTATGTGAGAGAAGCGACCCAGACCCGGTCTTCGCACTCTTGCTTGACGAGTGCGGTATATAACAAATGTGTATAGTGCTTTACGTGTGTGAGTGTAGGTGCGCGTTTGCACCTGCACTCACACACGTAGGGTAGTAGGTAGTAGGGTTAATTGGGAATATGCATACTAGTGTTAGTTTTAATTTTAAAATAATTTATTTAATACATATTTAAATTTTATAACTGGGATAATTTGTAAATAGCAGGTTAATACCCACTTAAAGTTATCACATTACCTTTAATTACATTTGTTTATTTTTTTCTCATACATATTCCCAGTTATGACGATTTAAAAGAACTTAGTAAATGAGTCTATTTAAAAAAAAATATTTTGACTTTGACTTTTGCGGTCATGATCGGATCGGATGGAGGACAAACCCTGGTCTGCGTAAGTGGGTCGGGGCGGTAGGGTCAGTAACGTAGTCTGATGCTCTTACAATAACCGAGCTAGAATGGTGACTGACCCACCGATCGCCATATGATAGTATTTATACTATCCGAGTATTTGCAACTACCCTCAAATATCTACAGAGACAACATAATACGATACCGAAAAATAATAGAAATGACAACGTCGTAATTTAATTATTTAACACATGTTTCATAGGAATACCACAGTAGAAAAACTATAATTTACTGTGGTATTTTCATTCTTACCTAATTTTCCTTCTATGCATGGTCTTTGATGGTTACTGTCAATCTCACCAATCCAATATTATAATTTGTTTCATAATATAATAACATTTTGAATATGTTATGAGTATCAATACAAGACCTTGTTTATAAATTGATCAATTTCTGAATCAGACATAGGTTTGTTTAGATACAAAGCCTGCTCTGTCTATACGAATTGAATAACTAAAATGTTCGTCTTAGTAACATAGATAATGATGTTATGTTTCATCATAAGTTAAAGCTAAATTATTTGGGCTTATTATATTGGTTACATGCTAAAAATCAAAATGCAAACCTACATGTGTATATTGATGTGAAATAAAATAAAATTTTACAATACTATGTTTCGGATTTGCTTTTTAAAATTTATCTATATTTATTTAAGATTATTGATATTATAAAAAGTCTAAAGCTGTGGTCTATCTTGGTTACTACTGTTCTACTAAGCAACCGTGAACTTGAAGGGAGTATTTACGTTTTTTGTCTTCATACTCAATAAAATCATAATAATTTATAATTCACATATTGAAATTACCATATTCCCAAAGTAATATCAACTAACTTTTATTTTCACACCTCGTTCTTTGGGGTAACGCTGCAAAAGTTAATACCGTTGTTATTTTGCAAAGAAGAACTGTATAAGCCATATACCAACTTAGCCTACGTGTTACACTCAGAGAAAATTACAAGGAGGTGAAGGTTCTACATGTACCATCTCAATATAAACTTGAAAATATAATGCATGCGCGAAAAATATTACACATTTCTATGTAATACAAATAATTTGAATCTTGTTGGAGATTCTACTCGGCTTCACTGAATAAAGAATTCTTTTGTAGGGCGTGTTTTTAAAACAAACGATATTAGAGACTTACCAATAAACAAATTTAAAACAACTGTTGGAATAATCGCTGAAACCTTGATTGGTATATATTGGTGAATGTAGAGAAAAAATAATAAAATCACTTAGATTGAAAAGATCGCCATATTTATTTGACAACAAAACATCAAAATCAACATATAATGTAACTTATCTCTTTAAATATAAAAATTGTTCCAAAGCGTTCGCCAACATCTTCCCGGACAAAATAAATAAAATAAAATAAAATTTTCACTGCACACATATCGGATCCCTTGACACCACCTCTAAGGAATACAACCTCTGCACCGGACGTGCCTTCCTCCCAGTAGCAGTTTGTAAGTTCTTAATTTCTTTATATACCGTGAGCGTGCATTTAAGAACTTACTATCTATTTCATCAAGATCTGGAGTCTCATGGGACTGAGAAAGAGGGCTTAAAAAATGCGCAGGAGTAAGAGGAGACAACTCTAGATTACTGTCATCTCCTACATATGTTAATGACCGAGCATTAATTGTCGCCTCGCAATCACACAAAAACGTTGAAAGCTCGTCATAACTAACGCATGATTTACCAAAAATTTTACGTAAGAGTTCTTTGACTGAACGAATTAAGCGTTCCCAAAACCCCCCCCACCATGGGGCAGTTGGAACATTTAAATTCCACTTTATACGACCAATTGACGATTCCTGTTTTATGCTGTCCCAATCTAAAGAAGCGAGGAAATTTTAGGGATGCCCTAGCCAGAACACGTCTCAGAAGTTCTTTGACTGTCCTTACCATGCGCTCGTGGCAACCTCCCCACCAAGGTGATCCTGGAGGGATTAATAACCATTTGATCTCTCGAGTAGCAGCTTGCGACATAACTTCCGAATCAATGAACTTTAACATATTTCTTGCTCTAACAAAATTTAAGCTGTTTTCCGAATACCTTCTTGCAGTAGCCTCCGAAACAAGAGTAAAAATCAAGCGTGGGCAAAGAATTAGGCTCATGACATAAATAATAATTATAATTTGTAGGAAATTCTTCCATGATGGAGTGAATACTAGCTATTGACTTCTCGACAAATCAAACATTTGACAAGACGTTAACGTTGACGATATTTTAAAGAGCGCTGCTCAATAGGGTGCTCAGTGTAGCGCAAAACCAAAATTTGTCTGTAAAGTGACTATTCCGCACAAAATAATTGAGCAGTTATGCTAATGAGCTACAAGCTGAACCGACGCCAAAGCGTTGTCCGCGGAGCTTTATGCAAATCACCCGGGGCGTGCGATAGCGCGCATTCACCACCGAACTACCTTTTTAGAATGGAGAAGACATATTTGAAATGTCAATGTTCTAAAAATGTCAATGTAACCTAGACGTGATGCAACTTTCATCAAGCTCCACTTGTTAAAACTGCTAGATAATTTAGCATCAACTTACTTTTACGTGGACGGATGCGTTTGCGGACCTGCCTCGCATGATTTGTCAAGGTCTTGATTCCACTGTGAAGACCCACTAAAATTTTCCAGTAACTCCGCTTCCCTTCACAGGGGCAACCTGGGTTCTGCAGAAGCAATATATTCTGGCCAAAGTCTTTCAACTTTTTAAAATTTCCGTTTTGCGTAATAAGTGTATTTACTGTCTATGAAATTGTAATTATATCATTTAACAAATTACGGCAGTTTTAGGCTGCTGATTAATTTTATATCAAAATGGGCATAAACATTTGCGTAATGATAAAACAGAAGAATACAGAGACAAGATTCGGAACATATTTGTTGGTAATTAAAAGCCTCAGTCTACATAGTTCGAAGTATTAAATATTATTATCTTTAAACTTTAAGACTAAAAGAAAATGTGGAATTCTCTCTTGGTAGCTTTCAGTTGACCCGGTACTTAAACAGTTAAAAGTTTTATAACATGTTAGTAATCAAATTTAAGGTTTATATTTATTAGCTATATTTAAACGCAAAGCATTCCAAAAGTTCACGAATAATTAAGGCATGTCTATAAATAAAAATGTGACTCGAATCGGTTTAAAATAGTTGCTAGTATCAACACTACAGTTTTTTCCTTATTGTTATACCAGTAAATGTCACGTCGTTGTATATCAGTTACCATGTACGTCAAAGTGACGCGGTTTTCTAACTTAACTCCTATGAGCACAGACACACACGACAATCCCGAACGCTGTGGTTTCAGTTAAAACCTTGTTATAATAATATCGGTCCTATTTCATTAAATAGGCAGTAGTTAAATTTTTATCAAGGAGGATTCCGTTTACGGACCTGTCTGCCACTGGCTATGCAGCGGACGTGTGCGGAACTTGCTAAATGCCTGATCAAAACTCATTAACTCCACTGACCTTCGCGTGACGCGGTAATTATCTACTTAAATGTTGCTAAATAATCAAAAATAAAATGTAGATAAAAATCCTTATCGCAAGTAAATTGAATATTTTCCAGAGGACTGAAGTAAATATTTTCTAATAGAGAGACTTTTATCATCTGGTAAAACCGCTGACAAGGCTTATGAAATTAGTTTCCTGGACAAAGCTTATCTATGAAAACATCAATTAACAAAACTTAAGTTTTCTCACAATTTTAATACCTTCTCTATAAAGTAATGTTCCGTGTAGAGCCGTCATAATAATTAAATGCAACTTACATTTTAATGCACAGTGGCTCGTTATAATTTTTGCAACATGCCGCGCGGTAACAGTCCGCATTTTTTAAAATTTTTCTTCCTAAATGCACAGGTTTTTTGTTGATTTCCGTTATGTAATGCAATATTCAAATTTCAACATAACTCATGATAACATGATAACTAACAACATCATAAAAAGTAAGACAAAGAAAAAGTTTAATATTATACTTTCTTAATAAAATGACGTACGATTTTTATTAAAGTACACAAAGACACATTCAAGGAACTTTATCGTCTTAAATTAATTATGACAGTATTACAAGCTAAAATATTCTTTTTGTGAATTTGGGTCACAAAGCAGAAAAGAAGAAAAATAACAGCAACTTTAAAAAAACTATTTTAGTTGAGTAGCGCTTGGATGGAAATTTCTTGATATTGCTCGTGTCTATCTAAAGGCTAGTTTCCACTTACCATCTTTTCAATTAATTTTTAATCTACAACACTCTGAGGAAAAATATGGATTCGGATACTCTTCAAAATCAGGAAGCCAATTAGGATACAAGAGGTCATTATAGTTATAAAAAACAATACTATCCTTCTTGGAAAGTTAGGTAAAAAGGAATAAAACCTGTCGCGTAGTTGCACTCAGTTTAACAGCACACAGACGACAGTGTCACATCACGTCTATTACCTACGATCCAAAATGACGGTTTTTCCTAGAACAAAGCCTGCGTGCTGCTTTTAAGATAAAAAGCAAAAGAGGCGCGTTTTGACATTTTCATTTTACTCGGCTGATGTGACGTATCACGGAATCACAGGTGCATCGCACGATGCGCAATATGTCACCACGGCTACAGTTCACAAATGACGTTTCATATTTCAAACGGGATTCAAGAGTAAATGGGCAGGGATTCTCGAACCTTTTCATCTACTAATAATATAATATATTCTAACACTAGTTACTCTTTATTCCATTACTAGCCCGCCGGCCGTTAAGTCTAATAGGAAGCCTGTAATCTTACTATTTGAGGAAAGGGTGAGGTAATAAAACACCGATTGAGGTCACTATGATATATTTTATTTAGTGAAGTAAAGGCACTCTGCAAAACATCATAACAATATAAAACTGAATACTAGATGAAAACTAAATATAAAAACGACTTATGGAATACCAAAGTGCAAGGACTTTGATTTAAAAGACACAACGATAAGTATAATTAATTAGGTATAGCGACGGGTAACTGGAAGGTTAACAAGGAAAAACGGAGAAACGTCTTTGGCGACGGCCAAAAGTATATCTCATTATACGTTTGATCAACAAACCGAAACAATGAAAATGTTTCAAGATTTTTAATTTAAATGATTGATTTGAAAATATTGCCAGTATTAATAAAATAGGTGGAAGGAGTTGCTATAACATCACGGTGTTATAGCACAACTCACTAGCGTATTGTGGCTCATGCACTTGACAGCTCAGCATCAAATTGAAATAAATCTGAGTAAACAAAGAAAAATAAAACATTTGCAGGTTACGTTATTTTAAAAGAATTATTGCTACATGTATTTGAGTGAATTTTGGCAAATTACGGTTCTAATTTTGAATTCTTTTTTAAAGTTCCAATTTTAAATTATCGTTATATATCTAATATTAAGTTAAGAAAATAACGATATTTACTTATTATCACGCATTCTTCTTAGCATGAAAAAGTGAATTGGATGTGGTTGATGTGTTACTATACCGTGCATACAGATACACATAGCGGTTTATTGTTGCCTAATTAGCACAATTAGTTCAAGTTTCAGGACTATTACGCTACATTTAAAGCAGGATTAACGGGGGTTTGAAGAATTTATATTACTAGGGAGTGGATATGTGATATCATTCAAGTTGGAAGGGTACTTTAAGGTGGAAACATGCTAATGCTGCCATTCTAATGGTGCGGCGATGCTAGTCAAGAAATTATTTGTTATAAACCATCAGGTGTACACGATTGAAATAAGTAGCCTTGGCGAGCATGTACTGCAAACTTGCTTCCTTGATAATACCTAAATAAAACTGTCCTAAATATAACTTAAGAAATCATAAAAAAAACCATTGACATGCATCCTGCATTTAAGTACATCATTATTTAAATCAGAAATCATAACATCTCACAACTTCACTAATTTAAGCCATTACCACCAAATATAGGGAGGGGAGAATTGATTTTTCCGTACACGAACTAAATTCTTTTCTCCTAGCATCTAATCATCTCATTTGGCCACCCGACCAGTGGAAAAGTAGCTTTAGGCGGAATTCATGATTTTATGTCGTCAGCGATGACAGAGTAAAAGGCTCGAACACACCGAGTGCGTCTTGTTTGTGCACGAGTCAATACCCACGCATCGTCGCACGCAACACAATGACGAAATTCATCTCTGCTAAAGGTGCACCAGGCGTGATATCCGTTTCGTACTGCCTCTTTTCATCGCTAACAGTTATATATATTTACGTATATTTATTACTAAAGCTCAAAGTTGGCTTCATATTGTTCGAATAATAAATATTGATCAATAAAATTATACAAAAAAATATTTGAATGTAATTCTAGTAAAATAATGAATGATTATTGTAAAGTTATGTTTACGTTTTGCTAACGATAACGTTACAAGTCGCTCAAACGTCAACTCTGAATCAAGCCTTAAGTTGTCTGTTGTTCATTTTTGACAGTTCCCCACCACTGGCTTATTTTTTGGTCGTTTGACCGCCGTATTTAAATTGGCGCTTTGCGAGAAACGGGCCCGTTTGTACTTTGACACTACAGCTAGCATACCTCTGTTGTTATATAATTAAACTTATATATTCACTGCTGTTGCTTTGAATTTATTGCATTTTTTCTATTAATATCGATAGAAAAATATTGTAGTGTTGTAAAGATGAAGAACAATGATTACGTAGACGTAGATATCCTACTGTGACATAAAATCAGTGGAACGTGCGTTTATATTTTAAAACTTTAGTTAAATTATATAGCGATCCGAATAAATAAAGAGAAAAAATGTATAAATAAAAAAGCAAAAAAGTATTTCGTTCTTGAGGTAATAATATTCTGTACGCTGTTGTCGCATTAACTCTGTGACGATCCCTATTGACTTGCTACCGTTTTGTGGACTGTATTGTGGAAGCAAGAAACAAAGTATAATTAAATTTAACAGAATAAATAAAACAGATCAACATTGACACCATCATAAATAGGCTATTATCTCTCGCGTGGGGTCTCAGTCAACTAATATATTTCCTTTTAATGTGGTGATGTTTATATTCAAATAAATAAGAGACATTTTATAGATGCAAAACATTTATATAAACTAAACAAGCCAACTTGGCTGTAACTAAATTCTTTACAGGAATGTTTTCTTTTAATATTTTAATTTAATGTCGTATTGTGCAACTCCACAATATTAAAAAAATACTTTTTCTGTCTTAGCAAAATTAACTATTCACAGATTACAACGTTCTGGCCTATAAAGCTGCGTTTTAATAAGCTACTAACAATAGCTTATGAATTTAACGTCTCCGTTGGTAGCTTATTGATATGCAGTATTAATAGTATTTACCTAGTATTTCATTATGGAATTTCTGATTTCGAGCTGTAAATTATATTTTAATTTGATACATGCGGAGTATTTTTTATATTATAGTACTGTTCCAGTATACTTTGCATCACCTACAACCTGCGACGAACAATACCTATTAAAATCTGAATCTCTAATCTGAAGTGACGATGAAAGAAATTACAGTTCTTTTTCTTTATTTAGGGACTTTTATACATTTGTACATGACTGTTCTATAATGTGATAATCTATATAAAAATACTATGTAATATTTGTTAATGTAATAATATTTTACACATCAAAACTAACCTTGATCCTATTGACACCAACCACAACCAATTCCAGGAGAACCTCCGCAGGTATGGACCTTAGTTCTGCTAGAATTTAATGGAATAGGCCGATGTCATATTGATTTACCGCTAGTTTTATTATAATATCTTATCTCACTTTGTCTATACTGAACCAGAAGACAGGACTGACAGGATCGTCACTTCAGTTAATTAGACCATCTAAATAACTACGTTTCAATTATTATCTTTATCTTTTCTTAAATTTTCCATATTTTTTTAATTTTAAACCACTCGTGCAAACAAAACAGAATTGATTCTTATTTTAATAAATTCTTTATTTTCAAGCAAATTTTTAAAATATTTTTTGTTCGATAGAGTACACTCCTGAGGTGGTCACATTGTTACCGTAGCAGGATTTGATGATGGAATACCAGGGAAATCGACGGTGACCTTCAAATAAATCGGCACGTATTTCATATTTTGGTCTAAAGTTATTCGAGTAGTAAAAAGATAGAAACTGAAACACTCAAAATTGTGAATAAACTAAAAACCGATTACAAAAGAAAGTTACAAGTTATCTAATATAAAATTATGATTTTGTATTTGTTTCCAGAAACAATAGAAAGTGAAGCTCCGACTGCAATAAAATATTTATTTAATCAGATATCTTCTTACAACGAATTAAAATTTGTATTGTTAGCTTGTTTATATATCATCAGATGTAAGAAATTAAATTCCTACTCTATGAGGGAATCTATTACAGATTTTATTTAAGTATAAAATGATAATCAAAGCTGAAATTATAAATTCGCCAAGTAAAACCAAATACATTTTAATTTACGACTTAGCGGTGTTATTTGAATTAAGTCCTTTATTAATCCACCAAGCTGGTGTAATACAGTAAAATACATTTATAAACAGATTACACAGCTTTACATCTCTTCTAAAGCATCCGATTTACCTTTTGTAAACAATTTGTATCCGCGAGGATAAAGGTGTTTTCCTGGTTAATCAATTACAATGAATTAATTTTTAATGATATAAGATTGCTGGTTTATGTGGAATCAAGCTAGTCTGATCAAACCATGTGAAGGGTAACTGCTTTTTGCTTTAAAGTTATATATAAAATATTTAAATATGATAAAGAAGATCACCAATCTATAAATATTATGAAATATACTAACATTTAGTATAATGGTGTGACTTGGTACCAAAGTGTTAATCAACTTGCAAGATAGGTTTTGTAATATTATTTTCTATAATATATTTCTCTATGTTTTATAATAGTTTACAAATACACTGAGAAAAAAATATTATTATAGAAATGAAAATAATAAACATATTATCTATTATTATACATTCATATTCATATTCATTCATGGATCATACATATGCTCTGAATTATACATTCTTATAAAAGTATTAAATCTAAGATCTAAGTGTTTTCACCATTTGATCCACTATTTTTTTGTTCCCGTTAGATCTCTTGTATCGAGAATCGAGATTAAAAATTAATATTTAATTTTCATTTGTTACACTTCGTTATGTAAAAGTTAATTCTTCAATAAAAAAACCGGACTAGTTGCGATAAAAAGTATTAATTATAGGATTTAAAATAATTGCTCAATAATGGATATATAATTTTAAAACTTTCATTTCTCGCTACAATTACTATCGTAGAAATACAAATTCATTGGAATTTGCAAAGTACAGGTGGGTCAGATAAAATTGAAATATTTCAGAGGATCGCATGGGAATATTTAGTCAGAATCTGAACTATCCTACAATTATTATTAACTTCGCATATGCTTCTTTTCGTCCTCATATGAAGGAAGGCTTAAGGCCGTGGGATGTGTATTACTGTTGACAATTATTAAATTTATATTACATCAACCACAAATGGTTGAAAAATATACCAAATCAGTAGGATAATGAAGACTTCAAGATTTATAAAATCCATGTAAAAAATTTTTGATGTCGGTATCGCCAGATATTTCAGACTAACAATATGTGACAATCTAATCTCACAGGAACAGATTCCCGGTAAAAACACCGGTGCCCACGAATTCTATCCCGGATTATCCCTTGCCATGTAGAGTGCAGTGGCCGTATTGTTGTTAGATTTCCAAAAAACGGATTATTTTCAAATGTCGGAACAATGGACCTTCATAAAATCTACGAATTAATAAGTTCTATGAGCAATTTAATGGAAATTCTGAATATTTTGTGCACTGTTGCGGAGTGTACATTTTTACCTAAACTTAAAATTTCAAACGTTTTAATTAACGTCCATCAGTATCAATTACCTCATATGACTCCATCCTGAGCGACATCGCAGACCATTGTCACTCGCCTTTCTGGGGTCATTGGACTCATCTGAATGCCTCCATCAGGCTTCATACTTACCCATGAAAAATGTGTTCAAGACTATTCTGTTTATTTTTATAAATTTTGACTTTAAATATGATATTAACCATAACTTATCAACTCTCAATCAAATGTAATTATTCTCATTATAAATTGTAATTTATTATATTTCACGCAGTCTGAAATAAACGATTATTATTATTCAAAAATCATTGAACAATTATTCCCAGTTCCTCGACGACTCGATGCAATAATACCCCTCGGCAGAGGAGGCCAGTCAGCTGAAGATCAGAATGACAGAGAGAGTAATCGGCGGACAATTCTGGCGTTATCCATCACCCAGTCTCAATCTCGTCAGATGGTCGCGAAGAGAAGTTGGCACGAGGCCATCGGTTGAGACTTACTGGTATCTAAAACCTCGTGTGCCAGGTTCAGATACTTAATCTTTTTGTCTGATTCTGCTTTCACGAGCTTTTCATCTGACGAAACTGTGACATCCACTAAGATCACACGTGATTAAACTTAGTACATCAGTACGATATCAGGCTTGTTAGTTAAAACAGTCCTGTCCGTAATGACTATTATTAAAAAATCAATTTTTAACTCCTGCCAGTCCCTAGACGATTCGAGGGAAGGGAGAATAACCCTTGGCAGAGGAGGGCAGACGGCCTAGGGTCAGGACGAGAGAGAAAGGAATGATGAATGATTATTATTGTTAATATAGGTAATGGTTCTATTTTATACACTTTCAGCTGCGATAGTTAACAATGCAATTATTATGGAAAAATATAAGATGTAAAATATATTATGTAATTTTACGATACCATATTGAATACAAAATTTCAGTTTTGTTATAGCTATTATGAAATAATATTATTTAACTTTTATCATCGTATTTATGCTTTTTATGTTTTAGTCATAAGTGTGTGAAGCAATGTTTACATTATTTATTTATAAAAGATAGAGATAAAAACCAAAGAACAGGGTTTTTGCTGGTTTTTCTCAGAAAAATTCTTATTATTAACACTAGATTTACCAGACCAGTCATTTAGACTGGTCGTGAAATTTCAATTCAAAATTCCTACTATATTACACATTTTTTTTTGAGAAATGATGTTATGACTTTTGTAGCTATAAGTAGAGAGTACGTTTTATAAACTTAATGTTATTTTATATACATTAGTAAGAAATATATTTTTGTTGTTGACATATAATCAAATCGCTGGTATATCTAGTGTTAACGTCAATTATCACTTACTAAGTGACTCTGTGTTTAATATTAAATATTTTTGATTTTTATTCTTCTGCAAACTGCACAAGTAAACATAATTTATAACGGTAAGCGTGCATACCAATTAAAAATGACTAATTTATATTACATTACATGTTTTAATAAACATACATATCGAATTCCTAAAATACACGAAGTTTCTACTAGTCACAGTTAAGTTTTTAATTTCTTCTCAATGAAAGCTATTTTACTATTAGTTAAAGCTAGTGTAGTGTGGACTTTTATCGGAAGATGTAAGTACACACCACGCTAAACATAATATTTTGGAAGATACCATAATGTCATATAAATAAATATATATAAATATTATCAAATTTTGTAACTTCCCAATATCAATTTAACAAGATATTTTCAAGTATGCAGATTCATGGTTATTAAGGGAACGGGAATTAAAAATTCAATATTTGCATAAATAAATTATTATGCTAGTGATTTTTATTCTTACTGTCGTTATGTTTCGGTATTTTTTAATATATTCATCACAAGCTTACAAAAGCATTAATAATGATTGGAAGAATATTGATTGAGTGATTTGATTCTCAACGATACTATTTATTTCTACATTTGACTTCAATCAAAGTAATGTTAAACTTTTCAGACTCAGTGAAAATGCTTTGTAACATAGTTTATCCCTAAAGATATAAGAAGTGTGATGAGCAAGTATATTCACGAGTCATAGATGCTTGTTTGTTTGTCTGACACTTTCTATTAACAGTGTTTAAAACAATTAAATGAGTATTCTAACTGACGCCAATAAAACAATGACGTCATAGAATAGACAGTGGCTTAGATTGTATTTTACTTAATTGTAATTGTTTTAAATTTGAAATCATCACTCAGTGGAGAGTAAAAGTAATAACTTACTTTATTACTTGTTTATTATGTCTTTTGTAAACAACTGGTTAATGGCATAAAAAGGAATAATGCGCCAAAACGACTGTGGTTTGAAATCTGGAAACCATTCATTGCGGGCGAAATTGCGTTTAAAAGGGTTCCAGGCATAATCAAATTTTGATAGGACTTTAAATTTACGATGTAATAATTTAATAGAGTAGCGCATTAAGTGTCGAAACTTTGTGTGTTTAACTAGGTCACTGGTCCCCGTGGTATCGTTACTCCTGATATAACTTACAGGACTAAGCAGGTATATATTGGTTAGGTAGATAATTAATTAATTGGGTAAAAAATCCAGAACTTTCTAATCATACATTCTATTGCTCGAAACCGTATTGTTTGATAATGGTTCTGTGTGTAGGGTATCGTAGCAAAACATAAAACTCGCACAGTTTTATAATGCGTAATGAACTAGTTTGGTTTTATGCCAAATTAGAAGCTTAAATTAAGTACAATAAAATAGTACTTTTGTCAATAACTGTACCCGCTACATTACAAGTATATTTTTCCAAAATTATGCTTCGTTTTAAAGTGTTTTCCAGGTTTAGGAAATATTTGAATTTAGTGTACATTGAAAAAGGGGCAGGACATGTTTAATTGGAGGAAACTTCCAGGTACACATCGATAAACGAATGAATTTCAAACATATTTCTTTGATGCTTAACCAACCGGTTACCGCGGACAGGTTACTGATTTAAGTGAGTTCACTCATTTCACCACTATAAAATTTTGCTTATGTGGAACTATGGGGATATATAGATATATCAATGACAATTAAAAAAAATATTGGTGAAACATTCTGATGATACTCAAATGTTACTGAGTTAAATAAGAAAAAATAACTGTTCCTAAGCGTTCAAACACAATGGAAATACAATATACGCAATACACGTAACAATATACGTAATTTGGATTCGATGTTCTTGGTTTGTCCAGTAACAATAACGTACCATTCAAAAGTACCGGACAAAATAAGTATTGCTTGCTTGTTTGCTTACTAATCGCTCGACTGTTTCAGTTGGCGAGTTTCATTTTCTGTCTCTAGAGATTTTCATCGAGTTGCTACTAAATTTACAACTAAAAACGCAGTATTTATTCGGACTACACAAAATATTGATAAGGTCTTTAAAAAATATTTCCGTATATCAAAATATCCGGATATGATGTGTAAATATTAAAATACATTGCAATTTATTTATGTAGTGTTAATTATTATTAAAGCTAAATTTCATCATAATCATCCTCAATAGAAGCATCTCTCTACTAGTCTTTTGTGTGAAGTGCTTTTAAAAGTTCTATGGATCTTTGAATTCGAATTGAAATTTTGAATCGACCTTGATAATATTACGCTTTCCTTATATATTAAAATCCAATATTCGTGGGTTATTGAAATATCTCTATTTACTCCTCACTACGCTCTTGAATAACATAATAACTGATAGGCAGATTGATCTCTCGTCACTTTCAACAGCCTACACATCGAGAGCGGAGTACAAATTTTAGCAAACAACTATTAATTTCCAATAGCTAGTGGAGAATGTGGGCCAACTTTACCCCGGCCCCCAAGTAATGATATGGACTACTAAACCGGGTTGTTACAGTGCCTAGATTATTATCAGAGTAGACATTGATAATTGTTTAGTTTTGTTGGGAAATAGTTTGGAGTTCCTATTTTTTTAATTGTTAAAAATACTTCATATAATCAGGTGCTGTTAGATCATCGTTTATATTAGCTAGTTTTGTAATGTTTGTTGTAAAAAAGCTAAGGAAAGGCCATGGTTAAGGTCCGATTCTGTTCTTGCAAATAAAAAGCGTATCTTTTATTGGTTTTTATGGCAGTTTCGGATTTATTTAGCTGTAATTTGTAATGCTTACTTATAATTTTATTCCTTTGCCTACTTTATCGTTGGACGAATCTCTCGTATAATTGAGTGAATTGTACAAACAGGTTAATTCGTTTAATCATGATAAATAATTTCCAGGCTGCTTTTGCGACAACCTACCTCTAAGGTTGGTTGTTGTCAGCCTGTAATAGTTGGTTGAACTTTTTAATGTTGAAGAAATAACTTAGCTGTAATTAAATACGTAGGTAAATATGGGCAACCGTTACTCTGTAGCTGATTTGATAAAGACTCTTAATTAATTGACAATAATTGTGGCGCTACTCCGTGCCTTCACAATTTGTCCACTTATATGCGTTCGTCACCAAATTAATATGCATTCGCTTGAGCGTCAAATTGTAAGTTAATATCAATCACTCTCTTGTCTTTAATTCAATAATCGTTTTTCGATTTTTCAATTTATTACTTTCACGTTATTGTACTGTTCCGCTTTGCCATAAAAATAAGGCTTAATACACACGTGAAATAGTCAGAATATTTTTTTTGATGATGAAAATCAATTATGATTTTTATATTCGGTTTACATAAATTGCGGCGGTTCTCTTTTCCTGCCAGCCATGGTAAGATCTATGGTTTGTAGTGAGAGGAAAAGTAGAAGAATATATGAAAAAAATAAATAGATTAACAAGAATAAATAAAATCTGATCTGGGCAACCGTATGAGTTTTAATTTTACTCCATAAAATTGACACCTACATCAAAAATATTTACGTTATAAAAAATAGTGTTAAGTGAATATTTGATTTATATATTTGTCATTTCATTTTGACAAATTAAATTGTATTTATTGTTGTTATTAGTAGAACATCAATTTACTGTCTCTTTAAATTGTTTTATTTTGAACATAAGGAATCAATTAGGTAGGATCCGATAACTGGACTAAATAATTAATTAAAATAGTGTTGTAAATTGCTTAATAGTGAAGATGTCGATCATAATTGAATTTGAAATTGAGGTACATTTTCATATTCAATTATCCTTAATATTCAGTGAAAGATTATCTGTTAAATTATCTGTATTTTAACACCTATAACCACTTACTAAGTTTTCGTGTAGGTATAAGAAATTTAACAAGTTCTCGGAATTTCTAAGAAACAGAAGCTTTAATACAATTGCAGAAGCAATAAAAGAGATACATTTGTAAGTTTAGTTAAATTAAGCTTATTTAAATATTAACCCTTACCACTCCACCTTACCTGTTTTAATATTGTTTATGTCGCCGTAGTGGCGCCATCGGAGTGGTAAGGGTTAAATGCTAATGCATGTCTAGTATAAAACCCTAAACCCTAAGCATAAAATAAAAAAAAAAAACACTTCTTCAATTTTGTGATACAAGAGATGATTATAAAGAGCGTTGGTAAAGGTACTAAAGTAACTTAAGTCAAAATACAATAAGTAAAAGTAAAATCTATACCAATTTCATTTGCTCCTTCGTTGTATCTTTTCAATAATTTTTAGAATCATGTCATTTCTTGTTTTACTGAAAAATATTCAAAAACATTTGAAACCTCCGAATATCTTTGTGTGCAATTAAAGCAAGGCTAAGTTACATTATGGCCTATAAATTTGACCACAACACGAATACAAATACGGCAACACAGACGATTGTTCTAAAATTCTTGTGGTCTGCGCAGCGAATGTATTTGTAGCTAGAACAGAGAACATTTAGAAAGAAAAGGAAGTTTCGAGGATTTGGTTTGCGTGTTAACAGCAAGTATTTGTGTAGTGAAATAAATTGCAGTCACTTTATATTACTTCGTGACCAAAGTTTGTGTATAAGTATCTTGGTCTGTTATTGTTATTGTAAACGCTGAAATTTTTTGTTTAATTACTTGTAGATATTTACAATAAAACAGGAATTTATCCCTACATATTAATACGTTACCAACATGCATATGTATATTTAATAAAAAATACCATACACGTAAAATTATCAAAATGCTCCTTTTTTAAAATAGGTTAAAAAGATAAGATAGCTCGCTGTTCAGTAACTGCCATATATATGATTGACACCTTAATGGTAATTTTTTTTATACTAAGGTGGCAATAGCTATACTGCTAGCCATTTTGCGAATATCGTCATCCCGCGGAGAGTTCAACCTACTATAAGTTCCTCCAACGTCCAACACTTCGTTTACCGAGCCGTGTTCAGTACTCCTAGAGTGAGTTTCAAGCGAAACCGTCTCGAACGCGTTTGTTGTCCGTGTTAAATTGTATGGAAGCGACAGCAGCGCCTCTGCTGTGAAGTATTGGAAACGATTTTTTACATATGCGATAATCAGCTGAACGCAACTACGATCGCAATCGTCTCGATACTATTGAAATCCGATGAGTGTTGCTAAAGCATCCAGTACTTACTTGGAATAATTAAATTTTTATTTCTCATCACAAAAATCATAATAAAATGTAATGAGAGAAAATATTTTGTATGTAATTTGATAACATGATGATTTCTTTGGGAGGTGATTCATTGATTAACAAATTAATGCTAATGAAGAATTTAATACTTTGATTGTTCAGTTTTAATTAGATTAAGTCTCCAGATCAGGTAAAAACAGGAATTCAATGAGATATTTATTATATTATTACTAGTTTTACTTACGCATAAGCATGTTAAGCTGTCGGTCCTCGTTTTTAAAGCAACCTCTTTCACCCATTGCATGCCGCATTGGGCTAGCGTGGTGGTTTAATGACCGAAACTCCACTTGTATTACTCAGATGTAATGAGGGGTGTATCCTGCAGTCAATTTATTATTTGGTGAGTAATTTTATTTATTTATAAGAGTACAGCCCAAAAAATCAATAATAACCTTTCATTATTGAACTTTTATACTTGTATACTTATAAATAAATAATGTTACTTTCCGATCAGACATTAACGATATTTATTTATTATAAAAATAAAAATTCAATATTAAAATGAATCCTGTTTAAGGAAAAAAGGAAGGTTTATATTTATGTGCTGCCGTAATTGTTGTACGAATAAATTGAACATTGTTGGTTACATCAAATGTTTCATGTATAATATACAAATTGATTTAGATCGTGAAAATTTGTATAGGATCTTCTAAGTTGGTTTGTTGAGGATTTGAAGTTTGTTATAACGTAATGATCGATGATCACGTTATTTGAGACACAGATTGTGCTCTGTTATCTCTGTTTTGAATTCAAACCATAAATTCCATAATTCATCCTATGATGTACAAACAACGGCACATTAAGTGTAACAGATTTACTACAAAATTTGCTTCTATTACGAACACAGTAAACGCGATCTCATGGAGAAATATTAATTGCTTAATACACCTTCGATTGTCATAAAAATCGCATCTTATGGGATAAAAAGGACTCAGTTTTATTTCCCCCTCAAATTTAGATTTCTTGACTGAAGAGTTGTTTAGTTTTTTGTTTCTCGACATGTGCCGAAATATAGAAACAACGCAAACCCTAGAACAATTCTTTTTTTAGCACTTTATGTAAATAAAAATAAGACAATGACAGTCAGTTATGGTAAGAGATAATCGTGGGAATGTATATTGAACTAATGTACCACTTATTCATGATAGAAATCTTTTTCAGCAGCCCCACATACAGACAGAGGGAAAATAACTGAGTGTCTACTTACTGAGTTTAGAACTCAGAAATACGAATTAATTTATTTGTTTTTCATTCAAAAGCACTGAAAATGGTCCGATAGTAAGTGCAGAATAGACTCAATGGGAATAAAAAAGTGGTAGACGAATGAAATATATATAATAGAAAAATAATAGTTAAAGAATTTATACTAAGACAGCAGAACAGAAAACCACGTGACACATCCACCACAACACGTTTCCTGGCAACCGCCATAGAGACTACCGTAACGTTCCGTTACAGTAAGCAGCAGGCCATATGCCAAGATAGCTCACTAGCTTAAAAGGTTAGGGCAGTATAGTAACTGGCACTCTACATGTGCTTTACTGCATGTGCTATACCTTCTCCACATTGCCGTTCCAAAAGGCCTTTCTGTGCGTCCTTTGAAGGCATCAATTCTGTACGAACAAGTCTGCCGTTAATGAATACGTCCCTCGTTGAGAGCTGCGAGATAAATAAACTAGTCATAAAGAGATCTTTGGGCTAAAAGTTGAGGTGAAACTGAATGATTAAAACCTAGACTAAGATAAGATCTTTCAAATTATTCCCACGATAAAAGGGTCATCTCGCATATGGTTATTAAATTTCATCCGTAGACGGTGTGCCAGTGAATCAAAATACTTTAAAGTTGGTTTTACGCCAGTTTCTGTGATACTTTGCAAAGTATGTTTTGGGACTTAATTTTCTTATAAACTTATTAAGTAATACTTTGACGCTTATTATATTCTGCTTCGCATGCCAAGCCGTAACCGTAAGTAGTTTAGTCTTTGTTTCGTCGTTATATTACTCGAAGTTATATACTCATGAATATTTAGTAAAACTTAAATTAAATACATTCTACTATCAGTTCTATCATCAAGTTCTGTTAAATTATCACTTTAAAGATAATACTTGGTTGATTTATGAACACAACACAACTTCCTCTTAGGACACGCGTGAATCTTTCAGTAGATAGCCAGACAGGTAGACTAAGAGTAACAGGAGCTGTTTTTTATTTCGATGATGACATGAAAACGAAATTACAATGACTTAACAAAGTCAGTTATAAACGAAAAGCATAGAATACACGATTATAAATGGCCCTTCATACTTTTAGATTGTCATTGAATGACCAACGTTTTTCTTTGAGTTAAGAAAAAAGGTCTTATAAACTATGTTTAGGTATTGAAAGAAGTTATTGATGAGTTTTTTTATGCATTTCGGTATTTTAATCAAACTATACAAATAAAAAAGAGAATAGAAAAATAAAATATATCACACCAAGAAAAGGTAAATAGGTTTACGTATATTTTCATTAAATAACTTTTGGACACCAAAGTATTGAAAATCGTAACACGTAGGAAAGTCCGTTTCAATTGAACTTTAAAGCCTTGTATTTTTATTCCTAAATATCAGAATACATTCAGAACCTCGGAATTATTATCACCTTACAATTTCAATTGCGATTTGCTAAAGCAAGACAAGACAAAGTTTTAGAATCGAAGTCGTGATCGAGCATTTAATAATATATAAAATACCATACATACATTATTTACTGCATAAACATAATAATAATACCACAGTAGAGAAAGGAACCTTGGGTAAGTAGCTGACAGCGTATGTGCAAATAAAGATGGTACTATGACAAGAAACTTTAAGAGCAAGGTAGAAAGACGTGGAAACGTAAGGTAAGGTGATGCGAAAAAGTTTATTTAGGCAAAATGGCATGGGAACGTGGGCAAGACTGGCATAAAAAGTACATCACAGAATAACGTAAGTACTTGTAGGTCCTTGCGCTGGTTAATTGGTAATTAGTTGAATTTACTACAAAAATACTAGACGTGATCTATACGTAAATTAAAAATAAATCAATGCATACATTTTTCAAGCGTTAAGGAGTTCCTTGAAGCGGTATATATCAGAATATTCAATTAGAGCAAAGAGACTGTGTAAGACAGATTTTGGTAATTGGTCAGTCGAAGATTACGGAAGTGCTTTGGCGCAACTCGAATTACATCAATTTGTGGCCAGGCACTAATCAAAGCATCGCTCAGATTTTTAACCGTCTTAGCATATGCGCATTCCATTTGGAGTAGCTGAAAGGATATATTCAAAATATATTCTTGATATATATAACTAGCTGCCAATGATACTAGTTTGATCATAGTTCGACTAGAAATGATGGTGAGGTCCTGTGTCAAAGATACGGTACGCGGTAAATTACAAATAGCTGCTTGGCTTGCATGTATCTCTGTAGATCATCAGTATATAGATAGGAACTTCGAATAGAGTGTGTGAAAAAATTAAAGAAAAGAAATAGGAGATAAAACGCTACCCTGTGTGACTCCAGCATTCATATTGAATCATCCAGAGATACAGTATTCAATGTGACAACGCTGTAAGGGCCATGCAGGTTACTTTGAACCAATAAATTACGAGTGCATATATATTAAGCAACTCTATATTCCAATGAAGCTGTCAAAATCGACATTGAACTCATTACTGTCCTAAGTCCAGTAATGTTTGTTTTCCATATCAATTCGGATTTCATCAGTAATATATTTTAAATGAATACTAGTTAAAAGTTCAACTCACTCAAAGGGGCGGAGAGAATTATTACCATTTCACTTCAAGCCACAGAACGTTATTACACCACAAATTAATTTGAACACTAAACGCGTGAACTTTGGGGAGGTAATGGTCAAGTGTGCCACGCGGTCAAAATTACAACAATTCATCAAGGCCCGCGCCGCCTGAGCTAGACAACTATGAATCATAAATTATTACTCGTATCTGTGTAACAATTAGCTCAAGAGATGTCAGGTTAACTATGGCAATTTAGACCTCAAACATTTACGGAACAAGTTATGTACGAAAGTTGGATGGGATCATAAAGTTTGAATGTTGAGAAGACGTATTGTAGGCACTTATCAATATCAACTAAAATAATTAATTGCTTGTACAACTACAGTGCTTTGACTGAAATATAAACGATGTTTTAAATTCTCGTGTATAAATACATATTTTTCTTCATTTAAGAATGGCATGATATCTCTATGATAACAATTCTGACAGAATAAGACCAAAGTTTTGATCAAGTATCAAATGTATAATTTTGTTAAATAATAAAAAAAATATTAATTAAATCTATTAAATAAAAAATTATACATATAAATATAATATTATATAAAATAATAATTATACAAAACCCTTCCACGCATAACAACATATATCTACATATCCCAAACACGTTTGGCTAAAAGTCTGCATGTTTAGGCAAAATACCACAAAATTTTAACAAGTTATTTATCTAATTTTTATATTCGCCCAAGGTACCATCACTGAACCCATCTTCGCAAAGGGAGTTGTATGGAACTCTAAATTTGTGTAAAAAGGCAGGTGTACAGGAAATGGAAGTAGGTGTAAGTCATCCGATAGTGATTATCGAAAGGTATGTATAGCGATCGATTGAATGACATGATTAAAAAAATTATAGATATAAAATGCTTTATTGTATACCATTAGATATATAAAATAACGATACATAGTGGCCATGTATAGCCTAACTACAATGCATAATCAGAAACAAAATCTACAGAGTTATTCTACGTAATAGCTCAGTTCTATCGATTGAACAAAGATGTTCAATAACGTACTCACATCAAATAAAAGTGATTTTTAAGAAAACCCTTTCTCTAGACAGTACTTTGTTCTCGAACTTAATTTAAACAAGGTTATTCTAAATATTTTACGGTATCTATTCGGCTGGGAGGTAATAAATCAGTGAGTTAGCTAAAATAAGAACCGGGTAAATAACACCCGCTGCTGGGTATCCCGGCGAAATATTAAACAAGTTAATACGAAGGGAGTATGATGGATGCAGATCGTGGCCGAGGGTAAGACGACTAGATTACGGCTATTCATCACCTTATCAGCTGATACTGGTTGGTAGAATATAATAAGACTTATGTTTAAAGAAATATAATAATCAACTACTTTACAAACATTAATATTATATTGCTTTGAACGTGTAAAAGCTTCGTCATACAAACATTGAACGAACGAAAATATCATAATTTGAAAATCATTGGAATAGCAAAATGGCTGTACTGTGAGACTGTCTATTGCCTTTGTGATTGATCTAGAGGACCAGGGTTCAAATTCACGGGGTGGCAGAATATTTTTATTTACTTTGTACCAAACAAAGGTACCAAAGGTTTAGGCCATAACTAGAATGTTAACAGTATAGTTATGCCAGGTCCTCTACCTTTGAGGCATATGTATGAACCACACTTTAATCTTCGACCTTATCATACTTACCTTTAGGTGAGATTATTGCTAAGAGCTATTCTGTTAAGAATAAAAAGAAAACTGTTTTTTTGTAAAAAAAATACTAATTTGGAATTTCGAAATTGGATAACGATGCATATACTACCATAGCCTACCATAGAACTAGCATGGAGTTATAATATATTATAAGTTTGGTAACCATGAGGATGAAGAACTACTTTAATGTTTAAGAATGCTCAATGACGTTTGCTTTATTATATTTTTTTAATTTTTAATACTTAAAATATTTAAGACGATATTCAAAGTTTTAAATATTAGTACCCCCAACTTCAAAATTAAATGGTGGCATAGGAACAACAGAGAATGCGACATAAAAGAAACACTGTATATTTACATGTTACAGATACGCGATTACATGTCAAAACCTATCATTGTTGAAAGATTCTGTTCACAATGATGTTATATTACAGAACATGGAAAATTACTTACGCCAGTTGATGTAAAACAGTCAAAAGTTTAACGTCCAACCGCCATCACCCATGTATAGTTTTTGGTGTACGAAGGGTTCACTTTTATTGGTAAGAGCAATCTTGACTTCTTCTGTGTCTTCAACATACCTTAACCTTAATAGTTTTACGACAGTAAATTTTTCATACATTTCTGGGTTAGAGCAATTATTTCATTCAATTAAAATGGTTACAACGTTTACAAGTAATCAAAGTGGAAACTAGAGAGCTAAACTTAGTTTTGCAAAATTCAATATCGTTTGGTTCAATTTACTAAAGAGCACTTGTATTCTAAATTAAAATTTTGCGCAATAGTCATTAGCCTGTGATATAAAATAGGATCAAGGCTATCGTTAATGAAAGTTTTATTTATAGAACATACAGGATAAGAATTTGTTACATAAACAATGAAAACTAAATCGACAATTTAGATTTGATAGTAGGTGTGAGTGATGGAGAGTATAACTTGTACGCCAAAGATTATTTTAACAGATCTATTCAAACAAACTTAGGAAACATAATCTATCTTTCTCGTTATAACAACCTTCTTTATAGTACTCTTAGAACCTCGCAAGTATCCGCGTTCTACTTTGGAGGAGTTTTGTTCAATACCTTGGAAGTTAGTATTATGTATTTGATTTATAAAGTTTAAAGTTTTCTCGAATATGTCATTCTGTGATAGGAGTGTAACAAACAACATATAACAAACTGGTGACTCGATATCGTCAACACCCATATCGTCAATACTGCATATTGTTATTACTTGACGCAGCAAAATATAGATGCAGACGCAGCAAAGCATAGCTTTTCTTATAAACATCTATTATGTCCCAAAACACGTTAAATGTCCATCCTAAATATTTATAAGTGGGCCTCCTTATCTCAGTAGATCATCGCCATCTCGTTCTACAGTGACTGGTTTTCAAACTATTTTCAAATGAGTTTTTAGTATTTTAAGAAAGACTAAGGAAACCATGGAAAGAATTGTTCCTGGTAGAAATAAAAACAATACTCATTTGCATTTATAAAATGCGATGTAGATAAAGACACAGGTAGTTATGGTATAAAATTATGGGTTAAAAATGCAGTGGAGTCATGCTTTCCATCGGTAATGCCGTCTTTGCTACTTACCCTTATAAATGGGAGCACCACGCGCCCTCTACTGATATAAGGTGAATGGATGACTCTGTAACTTGGAAGTTTAACTTCTAGAACAGTTTAACTTCAGGGAAGAAAATTTTACATGACATTTTTTTTACATATTTTATGTATTTATTGATTAGGAAATAAACAGAATTAAATTACTGAACCTAAACTGAATTGAAATGAAGATTTTCACTCATAGGCATATACAGTAATTTCATTAAAAGCCTTGACTATATAAATATTCTTACATATACAACACAATACAATGCAAACTAGATATAAAATAACAATATTATGCAATACACAATAGCCTCTAATTAATTTAATTGGACTCTAACATAATTTTTCGTTTATTCCAACCCTCGAAGAAAACTTTAGCAGTGGGAAGAAGCGGCATATGACACTACTCCGAGCAAAGTAAAATTCAAATTTCGGATATCTACTCGTATATCGATAGCACCGCGGTATAATATTAAAACAAATGTTCTTAGAAGCACCAAGTTTTTTCCGATTCCAGTACTTTATCTCAAGCTTTATATCAACGGTAAAGTCTGTTCGATAAAATGAGAAAAGAATTTATAGGTGGTAAACTGCATATTAGCTAAGCTATCGATTGAGAATGGTAACATCCCTGCTTTTTAAAACTGATAAACAATTTACGGTGCGTTCTTGCCGAATAATAAATTATTGTTTGTACCAACTTTGTGTACTTTTACATGAATTACTATTAAAAAAGGAAAAGTGGTTAAAAGTGGTTAAATTACTATTAAAAAATTGATTCTGATGCACCTCTATTTTTGTGTAGGTATCTTTTGTATATATTTTTTTCCAGTACTAAATATTCGATGACGTTACGAAAAAGAAACGTCAGGTAAGAAGTTATTAGAAGTTTCAGTGATGCGGTGATTTTCAGGTTATATTGCCTGGATGTATGAAGTCTGTCTGTTAAAAAATGCTTTGCTTTGCGTTAAAAATTGTTATCAATTTAAACATGAAATAGCAACCTACAATATATTATTGCTTCTGACAACACTCAATAGATGTCCATTAATTTAATTCATTTTCATTCACAGAGTAAAAATTTTTTTCACATTAAGGCAAAGGAGTCAATGTCGTCATACATCCGAATATGACTTTTATTTGCAAGTTTATTTCTTATTCTTTTTAAATTTTTGATATAACGTTAATGTGCTTTTGTAATCTTTTTGTAAATAAAATAGTATGCTCTGTTTCATTTAGGGAATTTAAAATTAAAAAACTATTTAAAAATTGTAATCCTTAATATTTTTATTCTACAGCGTCCAACAGCTTTCTCTGTCAGAAAAACTGCATATAGCAAAACAATTTTATTTAAAGCCCATAACATATGAATGGAACTAATAAGGTTCCACTTCGTTTTGTTGTTTTTAAACGTTGTGTCAAGGTGAATGAATTACAAGTAAGGATATTCTATTTACATAGTTATTTTCACGTAAATTTAAACAAATAATTTGATTAAATATGACATTTCTAGTGTACGCAAATGTAATGCCAACTGTGTATCAGTGAAATACGTCTGGTCTACTACAGATTAACTGGCAGGTCTATGGGACATTATTACATTTAGTAGCAACGGTGGGATATTTAGCCTCACTGTTATTTGGGAGCACCACCTACTGGGAAATAAAAAAAAACTGGGCATAAGTTTTAAATACCTACTTCCGTACACTTGCTTTACCGTTATAAATGATAGAAAAAGAAAAGTGAATTTTTTATACTAATATTTTGTAACTACAATTTTGAAAAAAGTTAAAATGAAACCAAATGTAAATATCTAATTGGATTAGTAATATTTGTATAATATGTACTGCGTCTTACGCGTTCAAGTTACTCGGATTTGCACCATCCCCGAGGTTATGCCATATTTATATATAAATAAATAAATGAACATTGTGCCGCCACTTGTATAGTTTCTCTGTATGCTAAGCCCAGTGGTTTATTGATAGAGAACGACCTTACTTCTTACGTCCGCCATATGTAATTTTTTTATGGATACATTTACATAGATATTTAAGTGCTTTTCTAGTCTCTGTTAATAATAATATATCTTCTTTGATAAATCAATTTTTAGGTTTAAAAAGATTAAAGTTTGCAAAAGAAAATTGTTCGACAAATGAATGAGAGCTCATTTTTTAGATTTGTAAATTATACATTTAATAATTATCATAAAATGATTGTTCGCAACTAAATGCGAAACCATTGTCACTTCTATAGTGAACAAATAACTCTGAAATTCGATCAAATTACTAAAGCGGCTGTCGAGAACTCAAACGGTGATTTAATTTTTTTTATAAATTTACAGATACCGTCTCCTTGGCTTGGAGGCGGAGGAATTTGCGTTCCAATAGCTTTAAGAGCCAGTTAAGTTTCTCAATGGGCCATAGGATTACCATCGAACAACGATTACACGATCTCTTCCGTGCTTTCTTCTAAAATACGAGCATTTCTGGCGGCCAAAATTATTTTTTACTAACCCAAATAAATTTTATAATTGCTATTGATACACAAGATATTGTTCGTTACTTTTCCAAGTTTTGCGAATTATTAAAAGAACTCTTGAACATGAAAGTTGTCTGGAATATTTCGCTAACATGCAACAATACATTTTACATATCATTTGTTTTTAAATATTAAATTACATATGATTGGTCTAATTTTGTATCTGTATCAAAACGATATTATAATTAATACGTGTTATCGCAATATTTGGTGCTTTCATATCTTTACAGTCTTCCGTATTTTTGTGATACAAAAACATAAAGTATACCCAAACACAGGTAAAAAACCCATAAATAAAATAATTTTTATGGCTATCTGTAGTTACTAGGAACAATAGTACCTAGACATAGATATACAGATACCCAATTGATCTATCGTTTGAATTAATTTTACCAAGTAAATCTGCGAATGTGTCAATATCATGAGTGGAATAAACACTGGCTAAATATTTATTAGAAACATTTCCGTAAGGATTAAACAGAGTAATGAAAATTTGTTTTTATATATGTAGCCTGTCTATAGTTAAGACATAGTGTAGAAGCAACAGTCTGCGACTAATATTTTCTTAGATATAGCAATATGTTTGAGAACCTTATATGACACACAGAATATGTCGTAAAACATTTATTATAAATTTTATGACATTTATAAATATTACCTCACGTTTTAAGATTTGTAAGCCTAATAATCTCAGACCTATACAAAAAACATACTTAGTAAAGACATTTGATGTAAAATAGCTTTTTTTACGTGGTGTAATCCGTTTACGATCTACCCGCCATTATTTAAGAAAGCGAACCTAGATGAGGGGTCTAGCACCAGATCACCCCCAGTCAGCCAGACCGCAAGGCGGGCTTCGCGCTGATGGCGATTGCCTAGACTTACTTGAATAATCACAGAGTTGGGGACCTATGTAATGCGTGCGTGGGAGTTCTGCATATACACGGCTAGAGGATGGAAATTTTTTGTAATATATGTGAAAACCCATATTTTCATTTTAGGTATAATTCCAATTGCTGAATATTTCATTACATTCAACTGAAAAAGAAACTGCCATATTCGTACAAAAAATCACAATTTGTAATTTTTTGGTAAGATAGGGTAAGGTAAAATAATAAACTTCTTTTTATATAAGTGTTGGTACCTTGTCTGGCAGCTCAAAACCGTTACGATTAAATTTAACGAAATTGCCGGGAAAGGAGTTCCCACGGGCTCGTATTCCTTTCGGTTATCATTTGGGAATTGCTGTACTCGTAGAAAAAAGCTACTTTCGTTTTTTGTTGCTTATTTTAACGTTATTAAAATGTCCCAACAGTAGGAGGAAGGTGCAATAAAAAATTAATATGTGCATTTTCTCCCAAAAAAGTAGTTAGATAACTAAGATAGTTAATTGGAAAAACTCTGTTTAAAAATAGTATGTTAATAGTTTGTAAATATTTAGTACCTTGTAACTAAATATGTATATTTGCAACAAATAGTTTGATTGTTTCATTTATAACTAAAGTTGAATAGGTTGGAGTTGACAATAATTTATGACACCATAGATTAAAACTAACAATACTTTAGCAATTTTGCGTAATAAACGCGATTAATAAATGTTTCAAAAATTAAAATAACTAAAAAAACTTAGCGAGAAATCTATAAATACAAAAGTTAATGCAAATAAATTATAATATTGTTGAACTTACTTGCAGAATTTATATTTACTCAGTACTCGTTTACAATAACCACAGTATAAAATGTAATTACTCAACGATAATTATCCTTATTAATATAATTAAAGGACTGTATTATTACTGGAACAGTAATAAATAATATAAAGTTCGAAAAGATATCATCATAAAAAGTGAATTAGAGGAACAAGCTAAAATAATTCAAAAGTTAATAGCCTTCGGGTGGAAGGTTTCTAACATAAGGGCACGCTTTATTGAATACGGAGGCTCTTAAGCTCCTGAACAACTTTTACTGCGCTAACTTATATTTCTGTTTAAATAACATTGAAAAGTGACTAGGCGATTTTATTTTTGCTTTAAATTGACTTGTGACTTGTCAGTGCCAAGAACAAAAGCAATAAGTTTGATTATTATTTGTATATTGTGAAAATCTTGTCAATTAGATTTGAAGAACCAACTTCAGTTGGAAAATGAATCTTATTAAAATTGAATAATATGGAACGTCACGGATGAAACATTCAATGTAATCTGCAAGTGGATAAGTGTGACTACAATTACATCATTCGGATTAAAACAGTAAGAATCAAAGACTAACTTGGACAAATATTAATATTGAGTAAATTTTAGTACATATTCAATAAAAATCTAAAAAGCTTACGTTTCCTCTTTCGTTCCTTCAATAATAATAAAAAATTTGAATTGAACAATAAGCTTGTTTTAGCGTCATTACAGTGAACAAATCTCAAATTTACCGCGCACGAACGACCTGCAAATTTAAGTCCACCTCTGTCATAAAAGTCACATCTTCGTGAATAACGATATAACTTACTAAAAAACTTTCTCGTCTCTTTAACGCCTCACAACACCCCTTCGTGATATTTTATGGTAATTTTGTTGAATCAACATAAGCAAAATATATCATGTTTTCCGTATTCAAAGCAACACAAATGTAGTTCTTGACTTGAATGTATGTTTTTTGAGTATGACTAATGCAATTTCAAATGAAAGTTACTGAAAGGTATCCGGTTTTTTAACAAGAAACTTAAAAATCATTAAAAAAAATTAAGTGCGATTGAACAGTAAATCTAAGTAAGACTACAGCTTAGGCCCGAAATTGCCTTAAAACCATTTATTGACGAATTTTTGGTTGTGTTTGTCCTGTTAGCTTGGTTATTCTTCATACGCGGAACAAATACCATCTCTGCATATGTCAGTACTGTAAACACAATACTATTCATTTCCATTGTGTGAAGTCAACCACACGGAAGCTACTGTCCTTATATCGTAGTGTAAATATATCAACATGATTACAATGGCCACAAATCAAGACTGGGGTAAAGCAAACATTCAATTGTCGAAAGGGTACTTTAGCAAATTGTAAACAGAATTGGGTAAACAATACACATACGTAATGCTAGTAAATTTCGAGATATAAAAGCTAATCTTGGTGTGCAATCTTCAGTATCCAGCTGAATCTGATAGCTTGATGTTGAGTTTGTTTGTGATATTAAACGTTCTTAGAGTTGTTAGCGACAGTTACGACGAGACAGCGTGCGCTTGGTAGAACTGCGTCGTAACGAAGCTTGTTAGCGTACTTTTGTAAAGAAGATTGTGTACTGTGGAGAAGACACCTCTGGAGCGAGACCGCGCAAATGGAACTAATGAATTCTGCATTCCTATGTGTGCTAGTGGTGCTTCTGCCACAGACGCTTGGTAAAGATTTTTTTCAACTTTTATTATATAATGTGCAGACTAGTCACAAAACTAGAGAATTAAGAAGGTTTAACTATAACAGTCTTCTTTTGTATAGATAGAAAATTATACAAGTTAATGCTTGTGAATTTAATTGCTCGTGATTTGATATTTTAAATTGGAATGGTATTCTGAATGGTACTTATGTATTTTACTTAATATTATGTCTGCAGAAATAGTATTTGTCTTAAGTAAAATATTAATAATCCTGGGTTTGACGTGATTAGTAATTTTAAATATAATTAGCTTTTGTTAACAAAGCTAACATTGAGAATTGAAAAAACCTTTATTTTACAGGTAAATCAAGAAACAAAAATTCACTTAAAGTAGATGAGGAACTGTATAATAAAACTGTAGTCATTCAAAAGCCAACGTTCCGCAAAAAGTTACTGCTTAACATAAATGGACCTCCTTTAGTAACAAATATTATCGAATTACAGACAGTGTTCAACAACTTCACTTGCAGGTCTAATATACGTAAAACCAACCGCCGACCAAGCTCGGAAGAACTTAGACACGATATTTTAACAAACGAAATAGGTTATAGAAAGAAAAGAGAAACCATAGTCAAACAAGACTACGATAAGTCCACAGAGGTCACACCAAAAAAGACGAGAGCTAAGAAGAATAAACTGCAAAAAACTATAACAGTGACGAAGTATAATGTAGGCGGCGAAGTTTACGCTTTGAAAGTGAAGGAGACACACATATCGATGGAAGAACAGGATGATTCCAAGGTTCCAACGACAACATGCCAAGTGTATAGCGTCAAGAAATCTTTCTCGTGCGAGTCGCCGGAGGGTGAAGCATTGTTATCATCGGCGAGGAGAAAAGCTAACAAAAAGAAAGCCAAAAAAGAAAATACGAAGACTAGTTCTACAACTGAAAAATCACACACTTCTGTGTTTAAGAAACGCGAAGTTGACAATTCACAAGTTGTGGAAAATTTTATGACATCTATAGAAGATATCTATTAAAACATTAGAATTAGGATTTTTTTTCATTAAATCTTACTTTTATTCTCATTTCTTAAGAAAAAGCACGACGGTGCAATACCTATATCTGTGTATTATTCTCTAAGTATCAACACCTTCAACATATTTTAATGTTATTATCATTAGTCAAATTCTGATGATGATTCTAACATTCATTATTATTTAGTAGGCAATAACGTTAAGTGCAATGCATTCACTGCAAGCAATTCTCTGCAAGCGTAACGAAAACTGCTCGTCATTTCACTGATAGCTCTCGCAACTTGTCAGTTAATTAAAAAACCTGCTTATAAATAAAAAAAAGTATGATATTTGAAAAAGCTAATTATCTTAAAATAGTCAAAATAAATATTGTAATCAAAATTACTTAAGTATACTGACACTGCTTTGATGTAGAAAATAAATAAAAAAACCATCTGACACGTAATATGCCTTGTTATGTGACCCCATCCCTCAGGACCACATGCCTTAACGAGCTCGCATCTCAGAGATTAGATGTCATGTTGTGAGATAATAATGTGCATGCATTTTGTGAACTATATTATTTCCTTTTTATTGAAGTGCGAAAATTCCTTGTAATATAATATTCTCTATTAATACTGTTGGCACGTTTTCGTTAATAATTTTTGCGGAAAATTTAAACTACAGGACTAAATAATTTTACTATATAGTTTTCACTTCGATATTGATGTATCTTAAAATAGCCTTAATCTATAGCTAGAATTAAATAAGCCATTTCCTTATCGTAAATTGTTACAGATTAACTTCTGAAATGACCATAATAAACACCATTGGTTTTTTCATCTTTAAAAATTTTAATATTTATAATAGTATTTTAATTATTTTTACCGCCATCATGAGAAACTCAGGGAAAAGGATAGCCAATATAATAGTATATTTCAAAATAAAAAAATAATTTTTATTTCTCAATATAATATTTATCTATTTATAAGAGTTGTGACAGAATTATTCGCCTTATTTTAACGCGCGTCAGAAAACCCGATACAAAAAGTCAAAAATGTATGGCTAGTCTAAATGTCGACTATCTTATGGTTCCTAAAAGTCATTATATCCTGTTATATTGAATTGGAATGAAAGAGAGGCAAATTACAAAATATTAGTTTCAGAGAATGACTGAAAAATCACCACCATTGTATTCTATATATTGAATAAATATATTTTTATGTAAGGTTTATGTTTATTAAGTTAATTATGCCCTTATGTCAATTACAATAACTTACAATTTGGGTAAATGAAGTTAAATGCTTATAGAGGTAATATTATTCTTTAGAAATATATCCTCAATCAACTACATATTGTCTTTTGTAATTTAAGAGACGACACATTATAACTGTGTCATTATTATATGAATATTCAAGTGTGTACAAACATGCCTGGAAACAAGAATGGGCTGGCAATCTGTCATGTTGCGACTATAATATTTCATAACAAAACCCCAGCAGCTGTCATTGTAAAATAGCATTTGTACTATTCACGTAAGATTGAAGTTATGATAGCACGATCTATTTGTTTGAGGAGAACTATTTTCTAGCACTCGCTATAGGAAAACTAACAGCCTTAGTAATACACGTGAGGAAAAAGTTCTTATGATTTATTTATATTTATGCGTACATGACAATTTATATACGTAACAAAGTAAATGGACAATAAAAGTAATGTTGTTCAATATATTTGAACAAATAATATTGATTTTATTTGAATTTAGAATCAGATACGATTATTATTATTATTATAATTCTAATTGCTTTTGGGCCTTATAGGCCACATTAATCAGTAATTAATCTTTAGCTCTACTCCTGACAGAACTTACATACCGCATCTTGCTCTATACCTATTTGAAATAAGTGTTTGTATAATTTGCAGTGTCCTGTAAGGATTCTTGTCAATACATAGGTTTTGTATCTTTTGAGTTGTAGTATCTCTAGACAACTTACTGGTGAATCCTTTTATTAGGGATTTCGAATGTTTTTGATCGTTTTACGGACTTCCACAACTCGACTGTTTTTTTTTCAGTTGTTAAGAATCGTTTCCGGCAAAGGCAGAATGCCCCGATACTTAGAATAACTTTATTGGACTTTACCAGGTCGTTTAGATTATTTTTGCAGTAATAGTTCTAACTACTTCCTTCTATATTAATCTTCTTTAAAGGTTTTCTGTACTGCAATGTCATCTTTATTAAAAATATTTGTTAAAATTGTTATTTGCTTTAGCACGATTTTAAATTTGAAGTCTAACACAACACCCCCATTCTAAGTACTAAATATCATTCTATTTTTAAACGTTATCAAAACTAAAATAATAGATTTTTTTAAGAACTATTTTTTTAAATCGTGCCGTTACTTATTTAACAATGTCACTCAGTTGCTGTAAATTGAAAGAACAGAGTCTCTATCACTAACGCTTAGAAATCCTTGCATGTCACACTTATGCTTATAAAGATCCCGATTACTACACAGCGATGTATCCGACATATTGATTTGAAGTCGAACTAAAATGAACACATTAATCTACAGCAGTTAAAGCGCTAAAAACTAAAACTAACTGAAAGAACTAAATGAATGGTGCGATAAAACATTTCTAAATGAGGAAATCACCACAAAAGGATCACGTGCGAACTTTACCGTTATCAGCAGTTGGTACCCCACATTCTGCTCTTGGCCAAACTTTGCTAGAGCAGGGTTGATCCCTCCAATAATTTCCTAATAAAAGCCAAAATATTGCACTGGGAACGATTATACAAGATTTATTACATATATTATTATTTATTATATATTTATTATAATTGTTTTACTTTGGCACTCCTTAAATTATTGTCTAAATAATTTTGAAACCTATTAAATGCTGCGATTCTTTAGTAGTAAGCGGTTTGCATAGCTATTTAATATTAAAAGTGCTTTATCGTTTTATTTCATATTTAAATTATCATGCGAAAAATCTAGGTCATGCTAATTAGTCCTGTAATTTCGTCGTTCCGTAAAAAAACCCCTCCTCTGTATTAAATGCATGTATTAAAACAATTGATTGACATTTTGCCTTTTTATTTTATGTTTAGTTCGAAATCTTATTAGGACATTGAAAAGAGGCAATAGAAATTTAAAAAGCTATTGTATTAATACAATAAGTAGCAGACATGAAACAACCTTTAAATCGAATTGACTCTCAGATTCCACGAAAAAGTAGTTCAAAAATGTTTTTGGCATCCAATATATATATTCATAAAGTTCGGTTGAAGTTCTTGCAGAGGGATGCCGCGAAATATACGGTGAAGTTTATTATAACTTAACCTAGCAACATGTTTGTTGATAACATAATAATAATTTCATATTCATAAACGTTACTGTCATACATTAATCGTAATCAGCGCCTAATACACATTTTGAATTTTCCGACCTTTGAACTGGAACGACGCTGAAATTTGTTCGTTGATATTTATAATTTGTGACATAAGATAGTGTTGTATAAAATTATAGAATGTTATCATTGGGACATTATATATATTTTTAGAAAGGTAATAAAATTTGTAACAAGCCAAAGTCTGTACAGAATATATATTAATTAATCACTAGGTTCCAAGAGATTCTGGGTGTGATCTGGGGAATTTCTTTGGTAGAATCCAGGTCACCCCTGCAAAGTGCAATCCCCACTGGTCATTCATCAGACATTGAGCCCCACACAAGCCCGCCTCTTAGTCTTAGTACTTAGTTAGTAGTAGATCTGTAAACGGATTCCACCTCAAAAAGGTTGCTAAAGATTCAGGACAATATAAGTAATTATGACTAACAGTTGGTGTTATGGATAATTTATTTATCATGGAATATTTTTCCTTGCCTTTCCCTCCCTCATCTCTTTACCCCACACAAACTATGAACGAACGATTCTAGAAGTAAGTTCGCTTATAAGTACTTTAGGATACTTTTATATACCCACATTTACCTTCCAAACTAATTTACCCCTTTCGTGACTAAATTAAAATAACTACTTAAGCACCTATATTTACTTTTTTACTTATAATGAAATAACTATATCTATACTTTTCGACCCTGGGGTAACCGAAATACAGGACTGCACCAGGTGGCTGTCATAAGTTTATTTGCGTAGTTTTTATAGATGTTCAAATTCAAGCAATGTTTTTACTGAATAATAGGTATATAAACCCAACATCATCTAAATTTCTAACATTATAATCTTGGCTGGCGAATAAAATTTACATAGTATCACCATTTGTTATACCCTTTTCAGCCAACCTGTTATAGATCACGTTTCAAAGGTTCCAACTATAGGTTAACCCATCAATCCAATATTGTAAGTGGTACTCCATGAGATATAATTTATTTTACGCTCTTTGTATTTTTAAAATTATTTTATTACACATAACTATTTTGATTTACCTATTTTGGATCTTCCTGGACATTTATGAGATTTGAAATAAGGTTTGTTTTGTTTAGACGCACTTCATAAAACTGAAATTAGAAATACGTAGGTTTAATGAAAAAAGTATGTGAAAAATTCAGTTACAATGTATTATAAACAAAATACTAAATTAAATATTGTCAATGACAATCGCAGATGGTGATATTCAATGGTATGTGAAGTTAGTCATTTAGGTTAAGTGTTAAGCATGATCAGAGGCAAACGGTGCCAGTAAAACTATTAATAGAACATGGGATGAACTCGTTAGATTTCAAGTGCAGAGTTGAATCTGAACCCAATTGTCTAGTCAAAGAATTTAATTTGCATAGTACACTCATTTGTAAACCCTTCTCAAGTAGCCGACCTATGAAATAGGGTTTCTACCAAAAGGCTTTGTGAAGAGTGACAACCCTACTTCATAAAGAGCTGCTAACGAGTTCTGACTTTCCCAAGTCATGTAGTGCTTAGAAGGTTTATTTATCCGAAGGCTTTTCGGGAAGCAGGATTAACGTGTCTTTAACGACTGAGCGCAAGATCTCGCCTCAGCACTTCGATAACTTGGCTCAGAATTAATCAGACAACTATAGCGTGGTTTCATCGTAAGTGAGAGTAAATATTGGTAGAACAACAAGAAGAAAATTATATAAGATATATATGTTCATTAGAAATTAATTGAATTCTAGGTTTCGTACTAATACTGCTGTTAACTGGTCGGGAAAGTTTAATACAGTGAAAAATAAAAGTTCTCATACACTATAATGTAATTATGTTATTTATGTATATCTTTATGGTACAAAAAACATGGGACCTAAAAAGTTCCCGCAAATAGGTTTAAATAAATAGCTATTTGAGAAAGTGAATAGTAATTGTGACAAAATTTTATAACCTACATCTTTGTATTTATTAATTAATGAACTGTGAAAATAAATTAATTCCTGAAATAAATACCCAAATAAGATATTTAGCTAAGCACATAACACAATTGAGGATAGAAAACTGTATCTGTAGAGAAATAAAAATCTGCTTAGAACAAAAAATAAACAACTTATTGTGTTGGTAGCTGAAATGATATATCGTCTTCTTTTAATGCTTCTGCAATAAGTTCTGGTAATCTTACCCATTGGATTTTTTTTATTTCAAAAGTAGCTTTTTGTGGTATTCTGTAAACTAGAGTCGAATAAAAATGCTAAAAGCTAAAATATCACTTTTAGATAGTTATTTGACTTTAAGCTCAATTACATACACACACATATCTATAATACTAGATAAGAAATGTGAACATAGTTTCTTAAACGTTTCCAGTGTTGTACAGTCAAGCACTTAGCCGATTAATAATCATTGCCACAAAATGTAGTAAATTACCAGTACCCTAAATACTGCTTCCTCATAAACACTATCAAAAATTCACATGTCGCCATAACTGTTACTCAAAGATCCATGGGGCAACCCTCCTAACACTAATGGCCTACACACAGTGAAACTTGCGCGGAACAACAATTTGTTAGCATAAACAAGAGACAATTAGTGGTATAGCTCGCATGGGGTAGGCGACACCTGCGACACATTTTGTGTTCTTGGCATTTATAAGCGGAGGCGGTTAAGAAAAGTCTGAAAGATTATAACCAAAATCTGTTTACGGAACGACCATGGAATTAAAAAAAACTGTTGATTTATGTAGATTCCACATAATCAATATAAAAATGTAAGTAAATATACACCTGTCAGACAGACTTTGTTATATTTATTTTCTTATATGGATCAGGATCCTTCTGATCAGATAAGTTTTCCAAGAAACAATATTGAGAAAGAGCATTGTTGCCCATAGTTTAAATTATTTTAATTTTAATATTCTATAGGTGGTAGTGTCACTTCTTCATTTAACTGGAATTCTACGCTAACGTCTAGAAACATAATTTTAAGTGTCCTGTTTTTATGTTGAGTGGAGTCTGATTGCAATGACATTATGACATAAACAACTCATGAAACAAATATAGCTTAATAGATAAACTCAAATAAAGATAGAATTATAATGTCTGCTGATATAAAATGAAACGAAAATAACAAGAATAGAACTGACAAACTCGAACTCCAACTCGACGCCAATCAAGGAAAAAAGCACAACAGAATAGCAGAGCGTTTTTAGCACCATGAAATGAGATTGCTTCAAAGACATAAACGCTACCTCTTATGTTTCACCGACCGCTCTTGCTGTCTTCAATATTGAAGGGCCCGATAAAGCAGTGTGTAGCGAAGGTCAACCGGCACATAAAGGGCTGGTTCTATTACGTAACAAACAAGAAGATCCGCCGTACATCATAACTATTGCAGCATCTTCGACAAAGACAATCCCGCCAACTTTTATAGCTTTTCTTTAGTCTGATGTAAATGTAATTTGTTGAGGTGTTTGGAACTATTCGTCTTTGCGCCTTACTGACACATTACGTTGAACGTGCCTTATTTGTACAAAATCGTTAGGGTACTTATGTCTGTCTTAAGAGAAAAATGGTAATGGCCTTTTGTTTGCTGTTAGGCTCGAGTTTTATTATGGTTTTGTCGATGTTCATTTGTTACGTACGATTTTTCTTAGTTTCACGTGGGAATTCTTACTTATATTTATGTTTAACTGTACAAGCTTATATTTATTGCCCAACACTAGACGAGACCGCTATTAAAACATAAAGTAGTATGATATTGTAGTTAAGTAAACTATATTTTATCATCAAAGCTTGCATATAGCCAATAGCCAATAAATAGCCCACTATTTATTTACTTAATTTAATATATAAATGCAGGCTTACAGATTAATATTCCAATATATAATATATTATTTATATCCAATAGATTAATATATTTATTAAAATATATATGTATACGTCCCTCTGTTAGCCAAAGGGCGTCATACATGGGAGAAACATATGGAGCCTGGGCACTGAATGGAATACCACCACGATGTGGCGACTCTGCTCTGTAGGTGCAAGTGGTTGAAACCGAAAGTTTTCTAAAGTACGCAGGAGCTCAAAATATTATATTTCGATTAACCCATCCGGGGACCAACCATAGGGAAAGTTGCTTATTTCCAACATTCATGACACCCGAGCGTCCGACCCTCAACACCAACAAAAAGGATCAAACCTTAAAAGCGGAAGATAAGATCATTCTTTCTACGAAACTATCATCCGAAAGCCCACAAAACGAATGAACGCAATGTTAGATTAGGTCTCTCTTTCCACCAAACTCTTGATAACCACCTTCATTATATTTTATAAAAGTTCTTCTGAAAGTGAGTTAGCAAACCTAATTACAGCAACGAAATTTATATTTATTTTTAAGTCTGTTTCTCGGCTTGGTTTCCTTTACGCAATGTTATTAATGTTGTATTTAAATGTCAGATAGATGCCTTATTTATTTTGCAGTAGAAAGCAGAGCACAGAACATTACAGGGTAGTTACCCTTACATTATACAAGCTCATTTGATCCTTAACAAGTGTTATTAGTATTTTTATGTTGTTGAGTCCTGCAAAACCGATTTTATTGACCATTGTAATACATTTTTATTGAATTTTAGAACATAACACTACAAAAATATTCCTTATCTGGACAGGCAACGGGTGTTAGTCGAATTAATGGCTAAATTCTATTTATTTGTATCGTATCGCTTTCTTTGCATTATAAGTAGAAATTACCAAATTTTAGTTTAGGATTTGTAACATCTGGAAATTGAAAAGTTTTAAGCTGCGTAATACCTACTTCAATTAATCGCTTGAACAGTTTATAAAGTCTACTAACTAACATAAACATTTGCAGGTTTTAATTCGAACAGTGGAAGTCGTTCGGAAATGAAGTAATTAGGATGGGCCAAAAGTTTCAGGCTTACAAAAGGAAACAACTCTTTCGCTCAGCGGAATCTCACTAATTTCTAGCTAACAATTGTGTCGCTTCCCGTAGGATGTTTGCAACCGTACCCACACAAATCTGCAGGGAAAAGGCGAAAAAAACTGCAAAAGGTAGTAAAATTTCCGTTGCACACAAAAGAACTCCCCGCGGACGCCGTGGAAATACCGACTGTAGAATGCACGTGTATTCTCGAAATGGGCTGCGTACCACTTGTAATATGTGATACTTTGTGTTTTTCAAATATATATACGACTAACATCGTTTCCTCTAAGGATTTATCAGTTACTTAAGCTTTCTCAATATTAATATAATGTTCTGTTGTGTCTTTTAGTTTTTACTTAGGTGTCATTAGCATAAGAGATTGCGGCACTAATATGAGTTAACGTAGGTTAAAGCAGTTCCCATAACAACAGTAACTAAGGTATGTTTGTTATTTTTTTATACTGCTATAATTTTTAAAGTAAGTTGAATTATAATATATTGATAGGATTTTGTATTATGCGGAGATTAGTGCAATCTACTGATGCAACGCGTTGAGAGTTGTCAACTGGAAGATATCTATACGATATATACGATAAAGAAGCCGCGCCAACTCTCCCTGTCCAGATCGACGCTGACAGTCGACTACTACACGCCTTTATTTCACCGCAAGCCATCCTCCCACTTCTCTGGACGAAAAGGAACATTAGATCTTTAGACATACTGTCAGAGAGTCTCCACTCAGTATGTTTTTATTTTTTCATCTTTTAAACTATGTATCTGCATGTCTTGTGTAAATATTTCTCTGTAATCTGTATTTTAAATGTTGTGACTTTTGATGCAATTGTTTATTTGCAGTTATTATATTTTATGTCATATCTATCAATCTTAAAGGATTTCCCATTTGCTTGGTTGATATAATTAATTAAAACTTTTTATTTGATAGAAGCAGGAATTAATGGATTTATATCAACTTTTACGTTAATTAAAAATATCTATTAACTTGGGTATTGGTATTTGACTTTTTGTGATATCACAACGACCTTCAGTATAAATCTACTCAAGAAAGGACTTGAATCCAAGAGTAAATTTAACTGAATAAATAAAGCTACGTAATAGAAATCTCATAGAGACAGACAGAATGGCTTAGGTGGCACAGTGCCGTACCTACTACAATTAGATCTGGAGGCACTATTGTGATTGCCCCACACAAGCAAAACTGATTAGATCCCGGGCTAATTAAATCACTTGTAACTTGGTAGGCCTGAAATAAAGGACCAATATTAGTGACTAAAGGCACTGGTAAAGGCTGTGCATCCTAGATGGTTATTAGTACTGATTTACGAATTAATCAGTCTAGTAAAGTATTATGATCACTTATGAATGTCATACCTAGAGCTTGCTGAGGATATTGAGACTACATTCAGTGATGCAATTTGACTTAGGTAGTAGTGTTTTCGGAAATAAAAAATTCATATCCATATAATTGTAGGCGTGGTTTTAATGTAACAAGAAATTTTGTTAACAAAACAATACACTAAGTTTCAAGGTTTTGTTTACAAAGTTTTCAAAAAGCGAACGATGAGAAATAAATGAAAAACAAATGCTACATTTGCCAGATATACATTGATATATAAAAACTATAAATGTCGAATATGATATAGGATATTTAATATCAGAACAATTCTTATCTACAACGTAGATGGTCCTTACACTACACTGAGTAGTTGCGACTAGTGGCTGAGTTTGTACCAAGATTGAACGAACAGTTTAGATTAGAAAAGTTCGTGGCTGGGTCTGGGACAAATTGCTTTACTAATACAACAGATTTCCGGGCTCCTGACCAGCTGAAATCCGACAAAAACTTAGACACATACTTCGTCGGGTCGTGAGTCGAAATAAGCTTTAAGACTCTATTAAAGTTTTCCATGTGATCAGAGCGATTTAAATTGTATTATACAAAGGTATTAAAATTCACAGACTGATTGTTGAATACACCTACTATATTTTCATTGTCGGTGAGACATTATGAGTTAATTTTCTTAAATTTGTATTATAATCAAGTTTAGATTTTTAGACGAATCTAAAATTGGTTAATAGTAAACGTTTTTCGGATTTATATAATAGGCCTGCAAGAAAAAATATAAGGTTTTAAATTGTTGCAGTCCATTTAAATTTAATGAGTGACGCCTTTAAAACGAATCTGTTTGTCGACGAACGGTCGTACTGAATATAATAAAACAGTCTGTCATAGAGATTCCACCTACAATGGAATAACCGACGAACCAGCAGACGGCGATACCGCGCTTCAGTCCGCTCTTTACCACGGTTAGTGTAACCTAGCCGGATTGAGGAGCAATAAAGGTCGGGTAAGACCCTTCACACTTTGCTACCAAAGTACTTTAATCCAACACCGATCGAATTTAATTTGTTTAATAAACATCTCGCCTTGATTATTCACTGTAGAATTTGGGGATGGGGGGGGGGGGGGGGGATTCAATTAAGCGAATACGAGGCCAGAGATGCAGTCACGTATCTAGGGAGGAACAGTTGCCGATTTAGGGATCACGTACTGCCCAAGTTAAGGATCTCCGATAGCAACTTGATTTTTAATGCGACGCAGATGTTGGGTGGGATCTTTTAATCCGTTGGGTAATTTGAAGAGCCAACTCAAGATTTTTACTTGTTTAAGAAAAATAATTGAACTCAAATTATGCTTTATTTATTATGATATAAGCATGTTAAATGAATCTATCAGATAAGCAACACAATCATCAGCTGTGAGACGTTCACCGCTGGATTTAAGCTTTCTCGATGGACCTCCAAATCAGTCCTGCACTGCCCGCAAGTCCAGACCTACCGACGCTATGTATCAGCTACAACGGGGGTATAAAAATATAAAAAATCTTAATAAATATAAGAAATAACATCCAAGCAATAATCCAACCAAGACGCGTATTATTTACTCGGGTGTGGCAGACAGAATGTTAAGGCGATGCATTAGTAATGTGCTCAATGGATGCGAAGTAGAAAAGAGCAATTCGTATGCACTCCACTTTTCCACTACTATAACAAAGAGGTTGCATTTGGGGATAAATAGAAAATTTTTATTTAAAAATTCCGGTTTTCAGTTGGCAACTTTCTCAACACGTTTGATTTTTGTTTTTTCTCGTAAACTTGAAATCTAAAGAACTCGCTCGTTGCACAAAATTTGTGCTCTTGCTTGCTATGTTTTTAGACTTATTTTTTCTATAAATTCAGTAGGTTCTTCTGCTACTTCCCTTCTGCAGCTAAAATATTTGTATAGGCGGTACCTACCATCTGGCTAGTAGCCCTGAGTTAAGATTAAATAACGATGGTTTAATAAAACAACTACTAAAAATTATAGAAATTTCATATTTAGATATTTCAAAATATCAAATAATTGGTCATGTATTGATATAACTAAGTAATTTAGAAATATGTACTGTTGTATTACACAAGATTGGGACTCATAATCTATACACTTACTACCAGGCATTGAGAGAATTACTATTATTTGTTTAATGATAATTTATAACAATAATAATTACACCGATCAAGTATCAAGCGCGAATGAAGCATCCTCCACATTTTGGTAGCGAATAACGATAACGAGAAACAGATAAGAGATAAACCTAATTATTTCTTGTAATTAAAATAAATATCATAAAAATAAATGATAGAGGTAAACAAAATTATATTACCATGATTAAAAACCATACTTATATTCCGATGTATAGTAAAAAAAGGTTTTGTGAGATCATGTCATCTAGAATGTAATGGCTATGACAAAATCACAGTAGTAACTTGTATCCATAGAAAAATTTAATTTTTTTTAAATCTCAATTACCTATTCAAATTTCCACCGCCAATAAAGCATGCAACAGTGTTAATATTTTAAACATGTTTATGTTAAATAAAATGTCGAGTGTTAACAGAATTACAACTCAATAATATAACAGTTTGGTTTGCTATTTATGAATATATACTACTCCTCTTTGTACAACATAGTTTAAAAAAAATCATGATTGGATACAGCTCTATATAGATTTAGATTTGTTAAAAGTAATGAGTTCTTGACTTAGCTTCACTGGTATTTTATCTATGGTATTACATAAAAGGAAAGTAAATAGAGTATTCTGAATTCTGTCAAGATAATAGAGGACAAAGTTGAATAATAGGAAAAGATCTTGTACCTTGGTACTTTCGTTTATTTTAGACTTCTATTCCTAATCAATGCGATAGACAAAATGAATAATAAGTACATAAAATTAATATAAATTGCATTGCAACACCATAACTATGTTAAGTAGTTGTAGACGTACGCTTTGGTAGATCTTACTACAAAACTACAAATTACTAGCGAATACTTATTTGTTGTTTTTGTCAGATGGGAATATGAGACTGATTGAGGATACCGAAAGCATACCTTCACAAAACTACCACTTTCTCGAGCATTCATAAGTAACCCGACTGATCCATTGTCACTTCAACTTCAAGGTAAAGTAATATTCATATTGTGTATGAAACTGAGTCTAGATGTGACATCAGTTAGCAAGTTTTGATTATAAGTGTATTAAATGTGACGATTACTATTACTATTACTATTACGTAAACTAGTCCGCGATAGTCCACAGAATTTTCATCAGACCCTCACACGATAAATGTTTATCTTTACAAGAACAGGAATGTCTATTATATCACAAACATTATCAGAATATCAAACAACGATTCGGCAAAGTATCACTTTAGGGACGAAGGGATGTGACCAAAAATAAACTTTGTTTCTGAAGTGTAAAGCACTATTATTCCTAGAAACCAACTTTGGCACAATTCTTTTAGACTTATCTACACGTGTCGTTACTTTTCGTAAGTCCTAACTTCGAGGCCGAAAATATTTTCAAATGAAATTTAATAATACCTTTTACATTTCACGTGGCAAACCAGCACATAGCTCGCATTATTAAAATCACTAACCTTAAAACACAAAAAATGTGATTTCAACAAAGAACAAAAATCTCTGTGCTCGCAACGGAACGCGGCTTCAATAATCTCTTCTTCTACTCTTGCCTCTTTTGCTCTTCACTCCTTCTAGTATTTAAGTCAGCATAATTAGTCTTTTTCCGGTCGTGTCTTTCTAATAATAGCGAAATATATACAACGCTATTTCTTTTACTCGGCATGATGTGTAAGTGGATCTTTTGTCTTTGCTTTCAATTTCTTTATATTTGCTATTTCTCTATTCTTACTTGTAATTGTTTTATTTTTTGAATTTGAAATCAACTTTTGAAAATGTCAACTTGAACACCTATGTAAAAGTCTTTTCAATTAACCTGAGAGAATTGCAAATCTAAAGATACTCCAATTATAAAAATAAGCAAACGCATTTAATCCTCAATTAATGCCTTGAATGCAAATCTATCTACGTGTCGTACTGTGTAACGGATCTTCCTTAACTAAAATAACACGAGCTGCGAGTAGCAAGTGTTTTTCACGTCCTCATTATCTGACGATTCGTATTCGAGACGAGATGGCTGCCTGAGTTCCGAGGGTTAGAGAGTCACACCCTATTGCAAACACGTCTCTCTATGCTGTGCTTATCAACTCTGAAAGCGTTATTGATTTTCTCTTAAGTTAATATAAAAATATACTTCAGTTACCCTTTCAGGAAAAGTGGTAATTGTATTGAAACACAAGTTTAGGCAATAATTGAGGTATTTGATAGTAACAGTTCGATAGCTACAACGTTAGCGGATATTTGTAGGGTAGTTTTAAGTCTTATAACTAATCAGCCGTATATAGGTGAAAAATTAAGCAAGATCCACATATGATTTAAATTGTGTTAAGGCTCAATAAAATTATTTCAGAGCTGTAATTGTTGCCTGGAGAGGCATCAGAATTCGAACAGAAAGCTGTTTGACCAAAGTAGCCTAACTAACCATAATAATTTTAGTGATATCAAGACTAATGTCACACTCTTTATCATGTTGTATTTATGGTCACAGTTTAATCATACCTAGTCAATTAATTTTTTATGTCAGGTCTTTTGAACTGGACCTGTGGAATGGAATAAAATAAATTTGGGTCTAAAAATAGTGTGACACTCGGCGATTTACCATCTATGCTTTTTAGATTTTTAAATAATACACCATCCTTTACTACGGAATGTGTTACTCAGCTCCTAGGTTTCTTTATAAGGGTAGATACAACTAGCTCATACTGGGAGTTGTAGTGACAAATTATTCTGGTTGTTTTATTTTTAATCTTTTTTAGTAGATGGAAAATATAACTTAATTAATACAGAATAATTGAAACAGTCGCAGGCTGTTCTAAGCAAGTTTATTCAGCCAAAGAGTAAAAGATGTTGGTATTTTTAAGTTGGCAAACAAAACTCGTGGCTAGTGGCCACAAAGTTGTTGATTAAAAACATTTTTTCATTTCTTATTCGGCCAAGTGGTTAGCATTGTAATAGTCGTGACGAGGCGGGATCACTGCACGAATTGCGTTGGATAATCCCGAATAGTCTCTTTGTTTATTTGACGTTTGTTGTTGATATGTAGACAGTTGTTATAAAGGGACTAACTTCTTTTAAAGCTCTAGGGATACTTTCTTTTGATTTTGTTGAAAACGTAAAAAAGAATTGTATTCCAACGAAATAATATCAAATGTAATCATTGAAATACTTTGACAAAGACTAAGGTTGTTCCAGGAAAATATTTGGCATTCAGAAGACCAAAGATTTCATAAATATTCACGAGGAAAATTTCTATTAAGACAAATAATGTAAATTAAAAGTTTGCACATAAACAGGTGTTCTAAAACAAAATAAAATTGATTGTATATTCTTTATTTTTTTTATCAGAACTACACAAAATAGTTCTGGGTATTTCAGTAAATAATTTTAATTCAGTTGTAAAAATTATTCATAGAAATTAATAATCTCTAGTAGTACTTAAATTTTCAGTATTTTGTACGTAACATTATGTAAAGGATTTTATTAAGAAATACCTTTAAATAATAAAAAATGTTATTTTTGTGATTAGTACGGGTATCTTCTGCCTGTGTTTACTCGGTATTTTCCTTGGCTGTAACAAGATTAATAAGATTATTAACATTTAATAAAACTTGGGACTTATTTGAAAATACGATATGTGATATAGAATTGAGAGCCTTGAGTTGCAATAGACAAAGCACATTGAAACAGAGGCCGTTGAAATGGAAAGGTCCTCGAGTAGAGTCTGTGAGGACACACACTGAATGCGGGCAATGTACGGTTGATCGGTTTTGAACGCTCATGTACAGCAGTGGGCGTCTCTCAGCATGATGAATAACTTTTGTTTTGTATAAAACAAATCAATCCATCAATCCAATAGTCCAAAACAAGTATCGAATGTGTAAGTTTTATATAGAAAAGGACGTAAAACTTACCCGGTCTTGCGTATATCGTCATTGCCCATAGGGAACTGGCGGCCGCGACAATTATCCCAGGATATTTGTAAGTTGCTGGAGCACTCATTACCGATGAGGTGGTTGTAGGAGACAGTGGCGGCGAACAATTCCCAAGCACGATTGTGGTCGCAGACACCGGTCAAACAGCCGGGCTGGTTGGTTCCTCCGTTTGGATAAAAGTCTACATTGCCTACGTCGTTTCCAATACCAAGACCGTTAAGTCCACCGTCTGTGTGGATGGCTTCGACATAAATTGCGTCACCAGAATTGATGCAATCTTTATTATAGTTCCATAGAGGTCCAGCTGGATCCAAACCTAAAAAAACATTTTAATACATTTTCTTTGACATTGCAAGTAATTTTGGATAAATATTTATATTAACACTATAAAACAATTTAGAGGATAATCCGTCCAAAATTAGGGCTATACAGGCTCATCTAAGAATTATATAAAGTTACTTTTCTCACCATTAGTGAGACGTTAGAGAGCACACGTTTTCCCTCCTTTCTACAATCCTGGATCCTTCAAAAGAGACTTGATCTTGCAGATCGGCAAGATCAAGATGTCTAGTTTCACTTGCACTAGCTACTTTATTATTTGGACTCCATTTCTGCTTACCATCAGGTGGAATGGTGTTATTTGCTCGATCTTTCTCTAAAAAATAATGTGGTACTTCTAAACCTCATAGTTTTCAATTTTTAAATTTTTTAAAAAAACTTCTGCAGATTACTTTGTCTTTCAAATACTTATTTGATTAATGCATTCTGTACTACTTGATTCGTGTGTACATGCGTGTCTTAAATCAAATAACAATGAATTTTATTAAACTGACAGTGGCAAATGTAACTTACCAGTAATACGGGCAACTCTTCCTTTTAGTTCCCTTCCAGCGTTGCCGGCCAAGTGAGCACCCAGACTGAATCCGATGATATGAAAGCTGTTGAGATTAGCTCCGGTAGTCTGGCACAAAAACTCAATGAACTGTCCAAGTCCACGACCAATCGCTGGGATACCACGAACCGCAGTTGTGTATGGCGCAATAGCTAAACGTCTCCAATCGATGACAATAACGTTCACGTTGCTTTTTCCAAGATAAGCTGTGGAAATATAAATAATGCTACATATTATCACTATGGAAATAACACTATGGTGGTGTCTTTGTGCGATGGGTCGTTGCGTTCCCATATATTATGATTGAACGAAGTGATGGCTGATTCATGTATCATATACCTGTTCGCCGCTAATGAGTTCTGGTCCAATCATATTCTCTTTATGTATTCAATCAATCTAAAAATTTATATATAAAAATTTATAATATGTCATTATAACTATATCATCGACTGCTGTATGGCACACTATTAAATTACATAAAGGGATGAAAAATTGCTTTTCCTTATAATAATTTGGGTATAGTTATACAAAATTAAAACTTAATTGGCCTCAAGTATAGAGCTAAATAATACTCAATTTGCTAGAATTCTTCAAATTGTTTAATTTTAACTATTGTTATTATTAATATTTTATTAGTTAAATTATATTCTTCGATCTTGACTTTTATAAGAGTAATGTACCTAAACTGAATAAATATTTTTTAATATAGCACATTTACAATCGACGGCTATCTGGTCATCTGGTCACCCCTGTCACTTAGCCAGAGGTACCGGGCCTAAATCCTGATAGCAGCAGATATTTGAATGTTGAGTGCGAATATGTGTTAACCATAACACAAACTCTTGATGATGCGTAATTTGGGCTAGATAATAAAAAGGTGAAAGTGTGTGTAATATTATGATTAATATATATATATATATATATATATATATATATATATATATATATATAAAATTAAGATGGTTTTATTTTTCGAGTCTGCTTACACTTTTGCTCCGGAAAGGGTGCTTTCGCAAATAGCAAGGAGAAAGAGAAATAAATTCATATTTACCATTTCTGATTACTGGGTTGATGTCTGTGTTTTGGTTGCTGAGCCATCCATGAGCAATCACGACTGTAGGAACATTTGGGTTGAAGTTTGAATTGCGGATAGAGGCAGCATTATTCATCACCAGAGTTTGACTTGAGATCGGATTATTCCTGACAAATCATTTCCAATTAATTATACATGAAATTTTTAGGAATGTACTCAATGTGAGTTTTTCTACGTATTGAATTTATTTCTACCGCATATATTTTTTAAAGTAATTACAGCACATTAAGCTGATCAGCCTTATACCGTAGGATATGAAGTGTTCCTATTAAAATATATATATTAAAATATATAGTGTTACTATTATAATTGAAATATACCTAGTAAAAAGAAGGTATTGGTTATTTGATGGATTCTTATTAATTTCGGATAAGAGTTGGTGATCAGGTTCCTCTTCGAGATCAACTAGATGATACGTGCCATCGCCATCGGGGAAGTAGATGAATCGAGGATATTCCTTCTCCTCCCCAATTTTGGTAAGTGGCACTGCAGATGCAGTGTACACTGGAAAATAAATTTAAATTGATTTTAATTTCTACTGTCTTAGATAAGCCAAGTCGATAACATGATCTAATGTAATCCCTATATCAACGGGGTTAGTGCGAATTCGAATCTACCATTGGTAAAGTTCAAAATACATCTGCATTAAATTTAGTCTCACGAAAGGTTATGAATTGATCAGTTTCTGATGAGCAGGTTATTACAAGTGTTTTTGGGATAACTTTTTCAATAGGCTACATTTTGTCTGCTACGTGGAATTATTTAATCCTAGTTACGTGGATTTCCACTAACTATTAATAATTTGTTGTAAAAACTGCCATTTATTCGTTACTATTAAAAGAGTACTTAAACAGAATGAATATCTCCATTATCTTGCTGTAGAATGTAGTAATTAACAAATAATATATAAAATATATCAAATTGTTAATTTACCTGTGTAAGTTAGTAGAAACAGCAGGATCACACGCATTGTATCACCTAATTTATGATTTAGCTTATGACGTTTTGAATCAAAACAACTTATTTATATTGAAATCGTGTTATCATTGCAGCTTATGAGCCCATCAATCAATTTTATCTACAAATCATTGCATACAGATATATTCCGAAAATGATTATACAATTATAATTATACCTAACTTTGTTTATTTTTAAAGTCCAAAGGTTTTTTGTCATTGTCTGCACTTCATATGGTAAGTATCTTACTGTAGTAATATTATTGATCTTATCCCACATTGCGACATAAACCTACATATAAAAAATAAAACTAACGCTGGAATTTTGTTTGTATACTTTTTGTTATTTTTAAGAACAACGACTTCCAGAGTAATTGCTTGTGTAAAGCGTTAAAGTATACTTAATTTAAATAGCAATAGTCGAATTATTTACATTTGCAGTACTTGTTTCATTAATTTCAAAAAGACGGTTTAATTGGTAAAGTAATTAAATACTATTCGTTTTTTCCATTCATTATAACGGCCACTACAAGATCGTTTTTTTTGACTGACTTATGCTTTTAAGGAGGCGAGAGAGACCTTTGGGAGTCCTCAAGCCTTAAGGGGTGATACGCCTCTAATCGACAGGCATACCTCCAAGGGAGGTGTCCTGCTGTCTCGACAGGGAGCGACAAACCTGAGGGTACCTCTAAAGGCTTGGACCTCGGCTCACGAGTCGTGTTGTAGAGGAGAGAAGCGCCCTGGTACATACCTGTACCTGGTATAGCACGACGAGTGTAGACCGGGTTTTCGCAACCTTGTACGACTAGTGTGGTGTATTGGAAAAATGTACCTAGTTCGTGATGTGTGTGTATGTAGCAGCGTTTGCAGATTATGGAGGACATTCTTAGGTCTGCGTAAGTGGGTCGGGGCGTTAGGGTCAGGAGAGTAGTCGAATGCTCTTTCAATGAGCGGATTGGAATGGTGGAGTGCCTTGTCAAAGTAACGCCTGGAGGCGCCGTCTGTAATGACTTGACGCATGTCCCTAGAACATGTGTCAAATCATGTCCCAGGGGCACCTGGTAGCCATGCGCATGAAACAGTTTTGGAGGGCATGTACTTTGTCGTGACTGTCTGGTACCCTGAGTTGGTAAAGTTTATAAATTAAGCCATTGTGCCACACTTTGTCAAACGCCTTCGCCACGTCATTGAAAAGCGCTCCCGTGCCTATGGATCGGATGGAGGATTTACCTCTAGTGGCTCGCCTGAACTGTTGTAAACTTTGACTATCCGCCGTGTAGTATTATCACCTGCCCGGTCACCCAGATATCACTTTAATGAAGAGTTGATTATTTGTCTATTTCAAACTTAGTGGTTTCTTCTTTTTCAAGTATTTTTTTTTGTACTTTCAAAAAGGAAAAACCTTTGTTTTTCCATTTTGAAAGTTATTTCATGATACTTATTATAATGTTTATAAAAAGCAAATCAAAAGCAAAAAATATAGTAGGCAGCATTTATTTCACTTTTTAATATCCATCATCATTGTAAAACTAAGAACAGTAAATATTAGGACTTTTCCGTTTTTGCATGTATCGGCCATTATAAAATAATTATATTCGTTGATGTTCAGGCATAAAATGTTTCTAATATTGCTTAAGGCAAAACTTTAACTTTCAGATTCCTTTCGGCTTCATTATTTTAGAAGGGATATCTTCTGTCTGTATTTCCTCGGAACGATCCAGACCTGAAACAATTTTTTTTGTGAAACAGTTGATACGAAGTGGATCTAATTCTCCTTAACCCATTTAAATGCAATTGAAATTGTTTTCATAAAAGATTAATGCATCCTTAACTTGGTCCATCTTTGGTTGAACCTCTTTTTCTAGGTATTATAAATAGAGAAACACATTGGTAAACACAAGTATCAGATGATATAAAAACATTCACCTTGTATCACTTCGATGTGGTAATTTATAAATCCTTTTAAAGTTTTTACGCATATACAAAGCTATTGAAAGAAACTTTACTTAAATTTATAGTTAGTGTGTAATAATTGGATCTTATTAATAATTTAAATTTAAAACATAATCATACATACATTTTTTTAAATTTATCTGTATTGTATAAGTGCTCCTAAAATTAACCACTTCTTAGAAAATAGACTAGCTTTAGATTGATTTGCTATTTTAATATTTTTTGTATTTTAACGTGTATATGATTGAAAATTAAGATATGCCTCAAAGATTTAAAGTTATTGTTAGTGTACAAGGCATTTTTATAAAGATAACATACCAACGATTTGGATCCTTAAAGAACCATAAATGTTGTCTACATAAATAAATATTCTTACCCGGACTTGCGCAAATCGTCATTTCCCATCGGCAATGTCATGCCGCGGCAATTGTTCATAGTGATCTGGAGACTGTTAGAGCATTGTCTAGCAATGAGATGATTGTAAGAAACAGAGGCTGCAAATAATTCCCAAGCACGGTTGTGATCGCAGATACTGGTGAGGCAGCCGGGTTGGCTGTTGCCCCCGTTAGGATAAAAGTCAGCATCGCCTACGTCAGTTCCAATACCGAGACCGGTGAGCCCGCCATTTGTGTGGATGGCTTCAACGTAAACGGCGTCGTTACGATTGATGCGATCGCTATTGTAATTCCATAAGGGGCCAGCCGGATCAAGGCCTGTGAATTGTATAACTTGATAAAATCACAATGTCATGTCATAATAAATTGATAGCGAACAAAAAGATTCTCTAATCATTATAAATGTTATATAAAATCGATAAGGATTATATTGAATTTATTGTATTTTATGTTGATGTTTTATGCAGTCATTTTGAATTGTTCAAGATCCTCTGAAGATTACTTTAGTACGAACTTTAGTTTACCTGTCATCCATCCCTCTTTTATAAAGTCTCTTACACTTTCTTTTATGACATAAGGAAAGAGTATAATAGCAATAACTATTGAACGCTTTTCTGACCTGACTTATCTAATAAGATAATAAATATAATTGCTTTAAAAATACAATTTCGTCTATTGACGTAGTTCTTTATCATATTTAATTGGACTGTAATGAAATCACTACCTTTCTTAGCTCATATTGGTACATTTTAAAACCAGAGCGGTCAGATAAAAAGGAAGGTCCAATTACTAACCTGTTATACGGGCGACTTTCCCGCCTAGTTCCCTACCAGCATTCCCAACAACATGGGCACCTAGACTGAATCCGACAAGATGGAAATCACTTAAACTAGCTCCAGTACTTTCACATAGGAATCTAATGAATTGTCCAAGACCACGACCGATGGCTGGGACTCCACGGACAGCAGTTGTGTAGCCTGAGATCGCAAGACGTCTCCAGTCCAGAACAATGATATTTACGTCACTTTTCGCCAGGTAAGCTAAAATATAAATCAAAATTTAAACTTTTAATTGGTTTGCTAAAATTCGTTACTGAATTAAACAGCAGCTAATAACTAAACATAATTAAACAAGGTAAGCTAAGCTGAGGAGAATTGGCCGGTATAGTTCCTTCTCCTTGTTGCAATTGAGAAATTAAAGCAACATTCGTCATCTTTGATTGTGGATACATGGGAATTTTGTTAATTCTAGCCTTTAGTTGTTACTGCATTCATTTACTCAAATCGAGGCAGTGTAGTTGGCTTAAACACATAATTAGTTTCTTGCATGCATTATAAAACAAGGACTTTTACATTTACAAGACCATAATCCGTTTATCAGGAAACACTAAATGTTGAGCATAATTACAAATGTGATTACGAATGTGATATCTTTTTTAAAAATAATATACAAATGATAGTTTCGAAAATATAGTATATCATCACATACCGGCTCTTATAATTGGATTAATATCGGTGTTTTGGTTACTGAGCCATCCATGGGATATCACCACTGTAGGATTTTTTGGGTTGAAATCGGAGTTGTGTATAGTTTTAGCGTCACTCATCACGAGGTTTTGACCGGAGTTCGGATTTGATCTGAAAGTAAAATATGGTACATTTTTGATGAAATTTAGTAATAAATAGATACACCATAAATTCTATTAGATACTAGGTCATACATAAACATTTAAACTAATATAATTTTCAACAATTACAAAATAGTCATATTTTATTGAAATCTTTATCATATCATAGTTTAATATCGTTATGATCAGAAGTTTTACATTCGTAGAAAAATGCCTCTGCTATAGACGCCCGGGATTCAATTGCCAGTGGGTAGTTTGTTCCATTGTAAGGCTTTTTCTCAGTCCGCTTAGCTAGTTACCACCTATTTACCTAAGTGTATAATTGTAACAATAATGATGACAGCATTGTCGTTTGTATTCCGAAAGTTTTGTAGTTAAGGTAGTTCTTCTCTATGATTTAGGAATCTGAAGTAGCTTTCGTTTTCAGTATTATAATCATTCAATGAGATGAAGCCCCATCAAGAATCAAACAAAGTTATTCTAATGCTAGCAAAAATTATTTGCTGCAACGAACTGATTCCAATTTTATATAGAAAATCAGCACTGTGTCTGCTTTTTAATTCTATTCTACTATCATTCAACAAATTCTATATTCATTCCACACAACTGTATACATGAATTCAGTATATTTCATTGATAATTAAATTTAGATTCAGACAGCCCCACTGGCTAGCTTAACGAATATAATTGTTCATGATAAATTCTAATTGTGTTCATTTATATTGGTGATTTAAAAAATACCTCGTAAAGAGCAGATACAAGTTGTTTGCTGGGTTCCTTTGGATCTCTGCCAGGAGTGTATTGTCAGGCTCTTCTTGAAGGTCTACATGATGGTAGTGGCCTAGTCCATCGGGAAATTCAATGAAGCGAGGATATACTTTCTCCACCCCAATGTCAGCGAGTGGTACTGCTGACGCGATGTGCGCTGAAACGCAAAAAAAGTTTGATAAGTTTCCGCTTCTGCTTTACGCATTAAAAGATTTCGTGGCTCTTTACTTTTTTGCACAGCCAAATTCTGGAATTCCTTACTAGGTAACGGGTTGATCAAAAAAGGCGTGAAAAGGTACTTTAGGGCCAGCAAGGTGTAGGTTGCTAGAGCGATGTGTCACATTTTGCACTAGCTATATTCGCATATGAACTCTACCTACTGCTTACCATCAGGTAGTGTGAAGTCATTTGCTATCCTATTTTTGTATTCACAGCTTTCATTATTATATTGGCACTAATTTTATTTTATATTTACATACCTGCGGATATGACTAGAAGCAAAATCGCGACACTCATTGTGTATTTCAATTACTTTAGTCTATGAAGATTCAAACAACGACAAGGTATTTATATTGTTTGCTATCAAATCCAGCTTATTAAAAATATATCAGCTGTTATCAACTAACTAATCACGGGTTTAGTTAAAATATTTATTTGATTTATTCAATTAGTACATTTTTTTAAATAATACTACATTTCTATGTGATTTGCGTAAACGATACGCGTATCTTTTGGAATGCGTAGTATCTTCATAGATACAGGCCCTAATAGGAGCACTATGTGAGTAGCACTTGAACATTGGATTCGCGGTTGGAGAGAGGCAACTTACTGCAACATGTACCGTTTACTTGTATGAGATACGAATACTTTATAGAGATATGAATAGTTGTATATAACTAGTATTATCTTTATATATACAATATTATCAATATTATAAAACTTTTTTCACAGTATTTATCTAACATTCTTTCTTAACCTTAACCTTCTCGATGCTGTCTGTTAAGATACACTATGCGCCAATTCCTATGATTTAAGCTTCATCCAGTGTTATAGTGTCCTTTTTCTTGTAGTTTAGACTTAAAACATGTATTACAACATCCTTCAAATGAATGTATTTGCGGAATGCGATACTCTCGTAATGATCCTTAGATCCGACTTAAAGGAAAATACTAACTACTAAGAAGGACATATGTCCTTCTTCAAGCTATACCTTCAACAAGCACTTAGAGCACGCATTAGACTTCATGAAATGTTACTTTATAATTGTTTCTATAAATAACATTATTAGACTGAACTCTGGTTAAAAATTAATTTATGAATGATTAGCTCATGGTATGTCGCTGTATAGCTTGTCTATACTATTTTAGTCAAGATGGCCGTCATTCTCTACTACAGTCTCGCTACTGGGCTAACTAGACCTTCCTAACTTCCTTTCCTTTTAGAAAACAAATTTTTATTGACCCATAAATCATGGCGAAAATTACTTCGTATTCATTATCTACACCAAAACATTCGAACCGAAATTCGAAATAAGCTTCTTGTTTATGAAACAATGTTGAATAAAGTATTACTTTTACTATTTTTATTCAAATAGTATAAAAAGCAATAGCGTAAAAATGCTTGAATAATGTAACTAAAATATAGTTATAATGTTCCTTATACAATGGAAATTATCGAAACTTCAATATACAATATAATTTTTTTAGTCAGTTTGACTGCCTCAGTACGTAGAATACGTAGTGTTCTTATATATAATAGCATACTTTTAATAAACTTAAGTTAGACTTGATACTTCATTGCGTGATTTAATTTCCGATGTCTATAATTTCTGGATAAAGGAATTTTGAGAAAATTTTCATAAAAGTACTGATTATTCTTAAATTAAATCTCTTAGATCTACTTCCATATGGACACTTATAACGGCAGCGACTTTAACTACTAGAAGCTGGAATTGTAGCTTTAATCTTCAGAAATTATTTATAATTTTATGTACCTATTTTTTGGACAACTGTCTGACCCATGGGTAGAGAGGTTAGTCTATTTATTCCTGTTTACTAAACCAGAAATCACCAGATGAAATCCCGGTGGGGTTAGATGTTTTTATGATACCAACTGACTTCAAATATTTTAACGTGACAATTGGAATTAATTAATTTCTCATAATATATGTAATACGTAATTAATCTATATATCTCTTCATTATCGTATATCCATATCACAAGCGCTTAATGGTGATTAAATTAAGATAATGGGCACAGCTAATATAATATATTATAATTAATTTAACTTAATTATCTTCAGTTATGAAAACATTAGTTTAATAATCAATTAAGACATTTCAAAAAGATGTTTAAAATATGCAATCAAAATGCTAATGTTATTAAATAGCATAAAAAAGTTGTAAAAATAATGTTATCTAAATGGATATAAGATTTATAATTATTTTATTTATTGATTTTTTTTTATTTCGTTTAATACCTCAAAAGTTATAAATCAAAAAAGACCGAAGAATGAGACAGATTAATGGCATAAGCTAGTGCTGTTGAGAAGAAACAGATTATATAAACCTGAGACGATACACAATATATGGCAATAGAATTAAATTCGACATTCGAGGTCTATCTTTTACATTGCCATTTACTTTGTACTGTCGAAGAGCTAGTTCTTGGATTTCATCTGATATTACGTAGGTCTGTCGAAGTTCCCCCATATGTCTGTTGGTACCCTTGTTTTGTGTATTTATCTGGATGTGCTTTAAATAAGCTAGTAACTAAAACTGTAATGTTGACGTGGAGACGGTGAATTGATGACTCGGTAGACCAGCTCCTGAGTCGGAAGGATGTGTAGCGATGCTGTGTCAATTGCAGAGGCTCAAGGCTGTTCCTTCCTTCATCGTCTTCTGCATCGTCAATAATAGTGTTGGCGATTGTCAGAATGGCGCTGTGCAAGTTCGGTTCGGCATTCGTTATTATTTTGGACCCAACCTGCACAGCGCCATTTAAGTTATGTCGGGTTGCCTTTCATGAAAATGATTATCATAACATTTAAAAGTATTTCGAGTTTTATTTAATTTAATATGTCATAAAAATATTTTTGCATGCAATTGCAGTTTGTTTTTAAATATTCTTGTGAAGTTGCAACATAAAAAAAGAAGGACAAATAATTCTGATATAACACTTAGGTCACATATTGTAAAAATTAAACTTAAGCAATCAACAACAAAATATATAATTAAAGTTTGAGCTATGTTTTATTTTCAACTTTTCTAAATTTTGCTTTGTACTGAGATACTTAACATGAACAATAATATATACAATGTAGTAATACTTGATAACACAAATATTACTGGTATTCTTTTCAAGCAATCATAATATTATTTTGCGCTTCCAAGATCATTATATGCACAGAACGAACTTTGCGTCAGCAAGCAGTCCAGAGCTTGAGGAGAATTTGAGCCGTTCCTTACAAAGTGAACAAGGCGAACGAGGTGTTGTATATCATTTCATAACATTTGAAAGTTTCTTCCTTACATTGAAATTGCTCGATAAATAGAGTTACGTGTAGTAATCTGATTTATTTTTCTTTCAAGATTTATTTTTCTTTCATACCTTGTTTCAATTAGGAAATAAAAAATATTATAACTTTTCAACATTAAATATTACAAGTACAACAAACACACAGTACACAAGTGTATGCATTTAACAAGTATTTTCTCCAGTATTTACAAATTAAAATGGGTAGGTCCTTCCAGTATTAACTCGGTAAAGGCCGACTCTGAAATATAAAATATATAACAGTTATAAACAACTTATATAGTTTATAAACAACTTATTTTAGAAAGGGAAAGATTGCTGAAGATTTCATCAACTTTGTGGTTTAGTTGATCTTCTAAAAAGGGATGCTAATGAATCAAACATATGGTGACATAATTTTACAAGTTTATCACCTAAACATTTTAGATGTTAGCATCTCATGACTCACAATAATACCCATAACATTTACAAAAGCATTTTAATTAGGTGCAAAAATAAAATTGTCATCTTGTTCTCAATAAAGAAGATATTTGAAGCCAACATGGCGTAGGAATCCTTGTCTATTATTTCAAATTCTATCTTGCTTAATTTCAGAAGGATTTAGAAGGCCACGTTCATCACATTTATTAAATACACAAATATTTAAAAAATAATAAGTAAATGTACTAGTTAATATTATTTAAATGCTTACCCAAATTTTCTTAGATCATCATTGCCCAAAGGCAGCTGGCTACCACGACAGGTATTCATAGTTACTTGGAGAGTACTCGAGCATTGATTTCCGATAAGGTGATTGTGAGAAACTGATGAAGCGAAAAACTCATAAGCGCGGTCGTGGTCACAGAGACTAGTCAAGCAACCAGGCTGGCTCATGCCTCCATTCGGGAAGAAGTCAGCGTGGGCAATAGCAATGCCGATACCAAGACCGTCAACGCCACCGTCAGTGTGGATCGCTTCGACATATACTCCATCGTTTGCACTAAGACGGTTGTTGTTGTAGTACCATAGAGGACCAGCTGGGTCCAGTCCTATGTACAAACAAAAAATAGTGATTACAAAAACAAGATATAAGTTTATTTTCATAAACAGTTTTTATCCGTCAATCTAATGATAACGTCCTATACGGGGGAATTAATATCAGCCCTTTCGTTTCTGTTTGATGTAAAGAAATAATAGAGAATACACAAGTCACGAATTCGTTTTAGCACTTTGTTTTCAATAATCTGATTATAGTTTCTTGATTCATAACTTAATCATATCGGATTTGGAGTCATTTCTTTATAAAATATATAATAAGTATTCGAAAAAATAATACACAAAATGACATTATACTGACAATAAATAGTAGCTTAAACATTCAGGATGAAGACATTATAGTGAAAAATTTAAAATAGCTAACCAGTAATGCGAGCAACTCTTCCTCCTAAATTCCTGCCAGCATTTCCAACCACATGAGCTCCAAGACTGTGCCCGATGATATGAAAATCGCTAAGGTAAGCTCCAGTGGTTTGACATAAGAAGTTAATGAACTGTCCCAAGCCGCGACCAATTTCAGGAACACCAACCACAGCCGTAGTATAATCCGCAATAGCAAGGCGTCTCCAATCAAGGATAATGACATTGACGTCACTTTTGTGGAGGTAAGCTACAAATAAATAAAAAAACTAAGCTTAAAATGTTAAAACCACAACATTATTCAGTCAATAACTGTTCATATTGATTAATCAGAACTTTATAAACTGTGACCTAATAAATCTATTGAGATCCGCCACCAAAGGTTGTAGTTTGTATTAGTTAAGTACTGTCCAGGATCTTCCTAACTTAAAAAGTTTTAATGTTATGTGGTCGATAATGTATCGTCCCAAAGGACAATTCATTTGTGGATAAGGGTTTTAAGCTCTTGTATTGTACAGTATTAGCAATTGACAGAGTTTCATGTTTCACATACACAGGTATGTTTCACATACATACGATATTTGAACGTAATGACATGATCAATTTGCATTGTTATTAAATTTCTTAACAAAACTTAGTATTAAGTTACCATTTCTGATTGTAGGGTTGATGTTGGTATTCTGATTGCTGAGCCATCCGTGGGAAATCACAACGGTTGGCACATTAGGGTTGAAATTTGAATAACGGATTGATTCAGGATCATTCATTACCAAGGTTTGGCTAGTGGACGGGTTCTTCCTAGAAAGTGTTTTTTTTTGTAATACAAAATCAACACACATGCATCTTATTTATATTCATTATATTAAATAAAGTTGAAATTCATTTTTTTGTAAATTCTAGTTAACCTGTCAACTCAAGCAATTAAGGCCATATTTAAATTTTTACTGTGTTGAGTTTCCCGGGAGTATTTCCTGGCACAACAAATTTGAATGACTACTTTTATAACCCTGACTTAGTACCACCTAACAAATTATTAAAAGAAGAAGAAGTATCTAAATTATAATCTTACGTGCCATTAGAAGGTATCATTTGTGAAAGGAAACTGATTACCCAACATATTTTATATTTATACAATGTTCTGTATAATTTTTCTCGTAAAATTTCCCGATTTTCTTAATAGTTTTATTGCAAATCGAGGCGAATATCGATTTAACTCTCGAGATATGAATGCTGGAACTAATCGTTCATTTCAGTTCAGTTTAATATTTCATTTCTGAAATAATTTAGTTTACCTAGTTACCTTGTGTAGAGCAGGTATAAGTTATTGGCAGGGTTTCTGGAAATTTCATTAATCAATTCCATGTCTGGTTCCGCCTCAAGATCCACTAAGTGATAATTGCCTTGTCCATCGGGAAATTTGATGAAACGGGAATATGGCCTCTCCGCATTTTTTTCATATAGTGGCACCGCCGAAGCGATGTGCACTGAGAAAAAAGGCTTATCTTAATATATATGAGGCATAGCTTATTATATTTTAAGAAATACAAGATGAGTTTCACGTTGTATGCACAGTAAAATTAATTAACACACAATAAAATAAATCACGCACCTGCAGATGTGACTAAAAAGAACAAAGCAACACGCATTGTGTTTCTTACAACTATGCACCTGATTTTTAAATTTTACCAAGCTTTTTATATCGATAGTAATATCATATTTAATCGAAGTGATTTAATCTATGAAATGTTATTGAATCATATCTCAAATTATATCTTTGTAAAGTTATTTTAGTATATCTCATTGAGATGATCTGAAAGATATTATTACAAATAACAGAATTAAAAATTATTATTTAATAACTATTTTTCGTAAAAATAAAGTACATTAAGTTCTATAGAGACTGAAAAATAGTTGTTTGTTCCCTACGCAATTGAAATTATGGGAGACGGAGGAGCAAACCAGCTTTTTTAAGGTTTAATAAGCATAAGTGAGGTCTTATTGAGATTGTTCAATAAATAAATAAATAAAGTGATAGGGCTATGATGACATAGGTTAAATATATCTTTAAGGATAATATGTTTTAGGATTAAACATCAATATTTACTCCCTATCTGTAAAATATGTCAGTATTTCAAATAAGATATATCTATTTTACTGTTCTTGTATTAATTAAAATTACCACAACCGTTTTCTATTTCATTTTATTAAAATCTGTCTTTTATAAAAAAATTTATTAAAGATGGTAAATTATGTAATTAAATAATTTAAAATAGCATCGTTATTTAGAATTAAATAGTTATTTTATGTAATTGATATGAGTACGAATTAAACGAAATATATTCTATTGTAAAAAATATGCTGATGGATGCGCAAAATTGACAAAGTAAATTATACTAACTTTTAATGTATCCTTGTGGTGAATAAGTCACCAGCTCTCATTAGGGTAGTGTACTAGGCTAGTTTTTTTTCCCTGTCTATAATCTCTTGATGTTTACAAGATATGCCGGTAATTATATTTTTGTTTTTAGAATATAGTTATCACTTAGGCTGTAGTTCGCCAACACTTAATAAACGTAACCAACACGTTAAAATCTGCCAGCCAGAGTTTTGATTAACATATAATTTAAAAAATAATTATGTAGACAAATCTGATCTGAGTAAGTTTTTGTTAATCAGTTGAGTATCTGAAAGGAACAGAAATATTTTACCGTCAGTTTTTGACATTTACCGACCTGACGGTAAGCTTTTAAATGCTATTAATGTTGCTTGGCAATGGATTTTTGTTTGTTTTGTCAAACTCTAATGAATAGTATTTGTATTCTTAAATGAATAAAACAATATAATTACCACTTAAAATAACCGCTTACTACCAGATGGTCAAATCCGTCGAATAGCGCCAAAGTGTGATTTTTTTCCTTTATATTTGTTGTCATACAAGAAGTTTTTATTCGATGGTGCTTCAAATAGGCATTACCTTTGTAATATTGCTTTTTATGTTTTTAAATGTATGAGATTAGACAGTGTAAGGCCAAAGGGATATTTTCAATTTCGCTTGTAAAATATTACGGAATGCTCCCTTCATTTCACTAGGTACTTCAATATGAAAGAATTCAGAATACAAATTTCTTTTCAAAATCAAATCTCCTTGCGACGGATGGCGCGTGAGTTGAACCCGAGCCAATATATTATTTAAATGACCAAAAGTTTCTGAGATCATAAAGAACACTCACTCTCTTATTTAAAAGACGATTTCGTTGCTTGATCTCGGATTTATTCTCGTTTTTATTTATAAATTTAATATAAACTTCATCTTTAACAAAGAACAAACGCTTGCAAAAAGTCTTCTGTGCTCTTAAGGGAAAGAAAGTATAAGTATTGTTGTACATAATTCAGATTAAATTGGGTTTTTATAGAATTATCAAATTAATGTGACTTAAAAATGATTTTAAGAAACCCGACTCTTTTGTTTTACGCAAGCTTTATGTAACTTACACATGCAGATTTAAAATATTTACTTCGAATTAGTTTAATAGAGTTCCTTAATACTTTGGAAGGCAATTAAGCTATTGGACAATTTTTATTACAACGGCTTTCACCAACCAAGGGACGTATACAGGTTGCTGTATACAATAATGATGACTTCTCTACTAATGAAAAATGTTTTCACCAAACTGAAAGAAAGATGAAAAGATTCATTGAGGATTTCTTATTATGTAAAGGGGGAAAAATAATGAACCTTCTTGAAATTTCTCCCTATTTTTCTCGGAATAAGATCTCTTGGTAGCTAATAGGCTGGTTAAATAGGTTGGGATTCAGAGTTTTAAGTTTTAACATTGATTTTAACAAAATAATGTTGAATAAGCATGATGAATTTTATATGAACCAAATTTCATAGGGCGTTATATTTCTTATTTTGCTTGTATTATATATTATTATTTGCTTAATTAAAATAAATTAGAAATTCCTAGATTTTTTTTATTTCTTTTCAAAATATTTAGTATCATATAAGTTTATAACAATAATACATTCGTACACTTCTCACACTTATTTTTATATATTTAATAATATGAGAGAATATAAAAAATTAAATATATAAGAAAACAAAATCAGAACAGATATCTGTCCCGGCTGGGTCTCGAACCCGGAACGAGTAGATTTTAGCTAGGGATGCTGACCACTTGGCCAGCCAATAAATTTTCAATATTACATCGCACTTTCCATTATAAGCAGCTGTGAATCGTAAGATAAGTAACTACTTCGTATTTGTGAAAAAATACAATAACACACAAGTAAGCTAGTTTTACTTATAAAGTCGAGATAACCTGGAAAGAAGATATTTCTTTCGGATTTTGTTTCACGATGTCATCTAAGACCACTACGCTCAACACAGTCACGTGCTAAAATAATTTTTGGCTTTCCATTTTCTGGTTTACGTGGTTGAATTGTGGGAATGTCTTTGTTTTCTGAGAGGAAAATAAAATTGCGTCTGAGTAACAAATTCTTCTCTCGTGTTAATACTTTCTTTACTTTACTTTATATTCAAGCAAACGGCTGAAATATTTTTTTAAACAAGGAATAAAAATCATTCGCAATAATTCGAAAAAGAAATAAAAGCGATAGAAATAACTATTTTAATTAATCCTGTAAAGGTAGCTTAAAGAAATATTAATGGGTTCTCTTGAAATTCCTGTTCAACAATCCCTTTTTTCGACAAGAATCCTTTACCTACAAGTGGCAGGCATGTGTAAGACCTACTCATCAGTGCCTAACCAAAGCGCACTGTCAATATCCAATAAAACTCCCCGATATCTCCATCGTGGAGTGATCTTTGTGCTTTTAAACTATTCACCAGACAAAACTTCCACAGACTTGAAATATCATGTAGTTTCTTTGATAAATAATGTGGACGCTACAGTGGTTTACCATTAGATTCTTAGACATATACATATTTTATAAAAAGACAATTGAATTACATGAAACTGCTTTCAAAACAAAGATTTTATTTATTTATGCTTTCAATCGTTTTATAATACCATTTCAAAGTTCAGAAACACTTGATGTTAAAGAATAGTTTATAGTTTTAATTGTACTTTGTTATTAGAAATTGCAGTTTAATGACAGATTTGATTTAAATGTGTCATGTGTAAAGTTTTAGGGTCTCAACAATAATTATTAAATTTTAGTTTATATAGTACATAATTAATAAATAAAGTACGTAGGTAGTAGTATTAAAAGCTGCCAATGAGAAAGGACTTCGGAAAATTCATCAAGGACATGATATGTTGGAAGCACGGTGTCACCTGCAATGAGTAAGGTCTCCAAAAAAGAGTGACTGCAGCTACAGGCAGGCTGTCGACTCACCTAAGTAAATTTTTATTCCCAAATATTTTTGTTAAAAGTTAAATTCTAACAATAAACTATTAATTCGTTTTGTACTGACAACCCTAATTACATAACTTTCTTGTGTTCCAACTTTCATAAGAACCAACACGTTTGAAGTAAATAATGTTTGAAGTAACGAAATGGTCCACTATGGAATTGCCCGCGTTCGAGGAAATATTCAAAGGAATAAATTTAATATTTTGCGCCTCTGGAATACCCCTCGACAATCCAAATATACAATTAAGGTTTTACTTTGCTTGTTTATGTTTGATTATCACACTTTTCGGTGAAATTTCCTTTTTCTTTTCGAAGATTTCGTCTGAGAATATCCTTGAGCTGATGGATCTAGCCCCTTGTCTCTGTATCGGGGTATTGTCATTTTGTAAAGGTGTTTTTTTGGCTTCGAAACACAATAAAATCTGTAACCTCAAGAAGTGCTTAGAACATGAATACCAAGTTATAATTGAAGATGAAAGCAAAAGGAATCTTTTGTACAAAGAAATTGTGAAAGTTAATACACTAATAAAATATTATTTCATACTGAACGCTGCACTCATAACCGTATATAATTTTTCGACTTTGGTTTTTATGGAATATCATTATCAGAAAAACGGAATAGTAAAATTCATGTTGCCATACGCTGTGATATTTCCATTTGCAATAGACACATGGCCTGTTTGGATTGGGTGTTATATTCAATCTATTATGAGTGGTAAGTTTAAAGAAGGGTATCAGAAAAATAATTTATAAGAAGGCTTTAAAATATATTATTTATATTGAAAAATATCCAAATTAGGAAAAGTCCAGTCGTCCTTAAGATGGAATTTAACTTACAACCTGAAACTATTTGGGTAGCCGCTTTGACTGCTAAGCTTTCCGAAGGAAAATACAATGAATTTCTTCTGATCTATTTTTGTGGTTGTTCTTACAATAGAATAAAAACGCCCAGAAGCATTGTTTCATAAGAAACTGCGCCGTCAATAGTAGCCAATATCTATTCATATTCATAGTGGTATATATCCTGTATTTACTCAGGAAGACATACACACAAGAGTATGTTATTTTAATAAGGTTTTGAAATAAAATTATCGGACTTACTTAGACACAATTATGGGCACACTTGTTTAATTCTGACGGAATACTCTAAAATGAATTAAAACTTAGTATATACCGCTCGAGGTGCTCGTTAGCGAAGTGGCTCGAACACTGTGGTTTCTTTAAATTAAACAAAGCAATTTTTACCATAGTTGGTCGCAAGATAGTCTTGATCAAATTCGATATCACGAGTTCCTCCGAGCTTAGACCGGTACGTTAAGCCGTTGGTCACAGTGGTTATGGCAAATGCTTTCACCCACTAATCCGCTTTGGGCCAGTTTTGTGGTGCCATGATCCAAACTCCTCGTATGTTTCTCCCATGGAGGAAATCCCAGCATATGACCAGCAGTGGGACTTATATAGTCTATAGATGATGGGAAATTTTAGAAGTCATGTAGGGACAACCTATATATGAATGTTTTTTAAGATCGTAAATTGAATACATCTTTCATAATGTCATGTCATATGACAGCTGTTCTTTTGTAGTCGCACTGATATAACGAGGTCCAATGCACTTAAATTAATTATTAGATTGTATACTTCTGAATCACTTTCAACAAAATTTCATTTTTTGTGCTGACAAAGTTAAAGGAGTACGAAATATAAGCTAAATAGTTTATTTGAAGCCAATAAGCTATTCGTACACATATGTAGACGTAAAAATAATATGTTATTAATATGAATGACGTTTTCAGGTTTCATTTGCATTGCATTCATCTCCATGTCTGATGCTTTATTCTGTGTTTTGACGTCTCAAGTGTGTAATAACTTTTACGTATTAAGTGACGAAATAGAACATTTGAAGGACAGTAACCTTGATAATTTGTGCAGATTTATTCAAAAACATCAATACATTTTGAAGTAAGTGACGATAAAACTTTAATTTCTTTATAAAAATGTTATCTTTATTAAAATTGTCTGATGATGTACTGTCCTGACTTCTTTTGATCTACTATCATAGGGTCTTTGTTACAGGTTATCACATGATCTAGAAGATATATATAAATTGACAAATTTATTTAATTACATAGTTGGCTCCCTCGAAATTTGCGCTTTGGGCTTCAGCATTACGGTAGGTATATCATTTTTCAAAAAAAGATTGGACAATTTAGTAAGTATTTTCATACATTTATAGCAGTAAGTGCCCGTGTGGTTGAGGTGGAGGCAGATATTTATTACTTGGTATGGTTATTAGGAAGCATTTTTATAAGTCCGCCTGGCTAATTACAACCATTTTAAACTTGCTGCCATAACCGCCGTGCCCACACGTAAGATAACCAGTTTTACTGGTAGCTGCAATTTGATATGATTAAGACCAAAAGCCATTCCTGTCACAATTAATATTTTCTACTTATAATTAATATTCTTCGTAAACAGTATAAATAAATAAATTGACATTAATTTTCAGATTGGAAAATGGTCGCATATTTTAGGTTACATTCTATTTTTGCTATCCGTCCTCCTTCAAATATTAATGATGAGTGTTTTTGGAGAAAATATAATAAGAGAGGTAAAATTAATTTTATCGACGGCATTGGGTGGCCTCTTGGAGGGCGAAAAGTAATTACTTTATTCATTTACAGAGCAGAAGGGTCGGGGAAGCAGCCTTTCTCTGCAAATGGCACGAAATGGACCAAAAAGCGAAGAAAACTATACTTATAATTATGATTAGGTAATTATCAACTTGTCAGTCATGCAAGAAGTGTTAATATTATCGAGCATTATTTTGATGTAGGGGTAATAGAACATAATATTTTTATTTTTATTTATTAACAATTTATGTACATACACACAATAAATTTGCTGAGTTTTTGACGAAGTTATCGAGTTATTTGGTGGATCTCATAACGTCTATTCGAAAAGATCTAAGTGAAGTATATTGTAAGGTATCAATGAAAACGGATAATATTGTTCTGTATAGTATGCTATAATTGACTAAGCTAACTAAAAATTGGGTAAGTGCTGACAGAACTAAATGTAATAATGTATTTGGGTTTGAATCACAAATATTTGGCTTTTACTAATTAAATAGAAATGCTTTTAAGAACAATACTAGAATGTACACACATTAAAATGTAGGTCTGTCACAAAATTAAAATGAACTAAGCATAAATAACATTTAACTTCATAATTTATATTTTTAAACTTTGTACAGATGTCAGACAAAACATTTAGTTACAAGTTTATATTAGTTAGCAGTTAAATAAGTGTGAAAGAAAATTCATTTAAGTCATTACTTTTATTCTAGTTCATCTTAATTCTCTTTTTAATTATTTTCTTAGTATGATGTCTAATAAAGTCTTCTAATAAAGAGGTTCAGTTAAGAAGTAAATAGACACAATTGGTCTTATTAAGCATGCCCCACTCATAGATAAGGTCTTATATATACGGATATACGGAAAAATTTTCATTTACTTTATCGAAGAATAAGTAAATTCGTCCTGGGGCCTGATTTTCTTCAATAACTAAACAGTTTTATTTTAAGTCGTATGCAATAAAATTTTCCGTATTTGAAAACGAAATACAGGAAATATTTGGAAAGCTAACTGACACGATTTTGTTGTATCGCATCACAAATGATTTTAATCAAATCCTGAAATTTACTTTTCAGATCGCACAAACAACAGAAATTAACAGCATATAAATTTTCAGTGATTTCTTACGCAAGCTTCAGCAAGGTAAGATTTCCTGAAATAAAAATACTGAATAGTTAGTAAATGCTTCATTGTACTTAAATTGCAAATAAAAAATAGTAGGTATTCAATATAAATCTCTGCCATCTCATTTTGTATAATTATTTTATTTATTTATTTATTTTTATTTAATAGCTTATCATTCAGTAATCAACGTGTTAATCTATCTTAATTGTCATACCATCTTTTAAGTTTTATTTAAGATTAAGAAAACATCAAAATACAGTATGTAGTTTAAATTCTATCCACAAAGACTGAAGTTATGTCATTAATTTTTTATTTCTTTTTGCAGATCATAAGTACGTCATGGTCATACTTTACTATACTGCGGACGATGTACAAGACCCCTGAAAATAATTAGCAATTTTAGCAGTATTTTAATAAAAATAAATGTTAAGTACAACAAACTTCATGAAAAAAAATGTAGATTTAACATAGTAAGTACTTTTAGTAGTTAACAATTTTAATCGTTTTTCAATGTCAAGAATATATTTATCCAGCTTTATATATCCATTGAAGACTAGAATTATCAATCTACAGCAAAAAAATGTAAATTAATGGCAAATAATACGCATAAATATATGGGACCTGTTGAAAAAAAAAATCTTTAGATATATGGAGTTTTTTTATTATTGTAAGTAAGCCCTTTGGTCCAACTTTTTTTAGTTTAGAAAATTATTTGGTTTTAGTTTTCACTCCTACTTTTTATATATGCTTAAGTAAAATTTATTTATAAGTATTATTAGAATATTTTAATTTGTTTTTGATTGAACATATTAAAAAAATACAATAAAAAGAATAATTTTGCATTGCTGAGTCATTTTTTTTCTAATGTTATAAAATATAGAACTTATACTTTCTACAATTTTTCGGCAGATGCAAAACTATTTTTGATGCAAAACGATCTTTTATGTTGATACCATATGGCTCGCCCTGCCGTGTCTCCGGTGTTCGTAAGTTCTATAGTTTGACCGAAATGGGGTTCCTGGTGTAGGAATGCGATGATAGTACCCATTACCTTTTCCTCCCTGTTTTTAATGACCATACTCAAGTTGTATTCGTTAATCATGCTATACTGCGGTTGGTGGCGCGTGAGATCAGACAAGCCGTCACATTTTCTTTTACACAGTCTGTATAATAGACACATGTTTTAGTGTCAGGAGACCACTGCATGTGGGACACTTGTAAGAATGTTTGGACAAAATAAAATGGAAATATGTGACATTTAAAGATATAAGAGGTCGCGTCATTAGAAATGATATATATCTTTTAGCACTAACAGTGCACGAGGGGGACGAGATTAAATTAGTGCTAGCATTCTGATAACCACAATCATTTTCATGCGCGCGTTCTTTTTTTAAATATATATAAAGCTAAGCAAATGACTCGACACCACCTGATGATAAGCAGTAGAGGACTCCATATGTGAAGATAGCTAGATTCATTCATTCATCAATGTTGGATTTTCTAAAACAACATACCTATTTACCCCTGTAATATGATAGAAATAATTATGACAGTCTATAAAGTACCATTTAATATTTTAGTTACTCTAAACCTTAGTTTTAATATCCCAGTTAGTCGTGTTGTGTAAAATTACTAACTGACCGGACAAACGTTTTGCCACATAAATATTTCATAGAAATCGGTCAAGCCGCTTCGGAGGAATTCTATAACAAACACTGTGACACGAGGTTTTATTTATTATATATGTTTCGTTTTATTTCCAGAAATAGCAATCTTATAGATATAAAGTGTGTGATAAAAATAAAGATGATAAAAATGTTCGGTCGTAATCAGTTTAAGCATTGCATTTGTATGATAAACTTGAAATTACGATGTTACCCAATAAGTAGGTGTGTTGTATAAAATCACGAGAAGTATTTTGTTTGCAACCTATTTTTTTTATAAATGCTCAGCAAATGACTCGACACCAGATTATAAGCGCATAGAGGTGTCCATATGTGAAGGTAGCTAGTGCAGCATGCGACATACCGCCCTAGCCACCCTCACTATGCAGGCCCAAAAGTTGTTTTTCACGCCTCTTTTAAAGGAACCGATCTTCTAGGAATACGTATGCTGGTAAGGAGTTCCACGCTCTAGCTTTGCGACAGAGAAAGGAGACACGAAAACTCTTTGTTCGCTAAGTAGACGTGGTGACAGTGAAAGAGACTCTCCTTTCCTACTCAGGAGTACGCATGCTAGGGAGGGATAGGGTCAAAGACCTCTTCAGTGCACTTTCCTTGGTACAAACGAAAAAAGGTACTAAGCGAAGTTATGTTGCGACGCAATTGCAAAGGCTTTAGGGTGCCCTATTGCTCTTACCACTACGGTTTTTGATAAATTCCAGCAACGCTTACAAAGCACACCACTATAGTTTTATAAAGATGCTATCTTCAGTATGAAAAGTTGCTGGCCAAATTTAGTAAATACAATATACCACTACTCCTTCATAGAATTTTTAGGCATTTGGGGTTATATGTTCATCTTACGCTTTGAGGTTACATCACATTAAAATTATGAGAAGGGAAAAACAAAAAATAATCACAAACTATGTATAAAAAATAAGGAACTTCCATAAAAACCGTTACACTAAATATACGGTTTATTAAACAAATAACGAAAGTAGATGATAAAAGAAATCGACTTAATTAGAGATCTTTACATAGGCCATAATTAGATTTCAATCATCCACATTAAATCAAGCTCTCGATAAATTTAATTGCTTATTTATAATTGTAAAGAAAAATGGCAGTGAATTTATTATTTTCGTATCAAATGGTAAAAAATAAAATTATTACTGTGAGTTACACAACATTGTTTATACGATTGACCATGGAAAATATAAAACAGAATGCGTAATATTTAGAACAACATAGAAAATTGTCTTAGATATCATCAAAGCTATCTTAAAAGTAAAAAGGTAGTATTTGCTAACGTTAACTGAACTTGATAATGTATGAGTATGTTGATGTTTTGTGCGTACTTTATGGCTACACTGATTGCTTTTATGGCTATTTTACCGCTTTTCAAACAAATTATTTATAAAATATTATATTTCTATCACTCACACCTATTATTATCTATTCCCAAATTAGAGACATTATTTATACAAATATCAGTATTATATTAAATAAACATACAAACCTCCATCACTCGAGAACAAATATTCGTCCTCATTATACAAATATCTGCCCCTACCGGGATTCGAACCCGGCTAAGGCGCTAAGTAGATAAGGGTACTGACCACTTGACCAGACAGTCGTTCAAACAGAATATAGAGCATACATTCAGAATTTAAAAGTAAATCGAAATAGTATTTCTGGTACATACTTAAGTTATGATAATCTTATGGAAGTTACAAAAATATTATGAGGCTGTTCTTTGATTCTTGTTATCTGACGTCTAATTATAACACCATGCGTTGAGTATTTCTCTCATTATATCGTCTTTTTCTAACAAATTGTACTATCCTATTCAGTGCCAGTGTGGAAACACGCGATGTTTATGGACATCTAGTAATTACAGTTTGCGTCAGAAAACTGCGTGTTTGGGATTACAAAAATAAGCATCGGTTACAGTTCATTGGTTTGACTAGAGACTAGATAAAAATGGATCTTTTCTGTGGATTAGAGCATGCTGCGTTCTCCCGTATGTATATTGAACCACAAGTATATATATTTTTAATGCTTTAAATGTATTACTTTCCCAATATAATTTTTATGGTATGATTACTTCTATTTACTTTGAAAACAACGGAACTTAATGTACAATCTTGAAAGGGTCAATAGCAGATTAACTGTGTTAAATTATAGTCACTCAACTAGGAATGTACCTCCAACTTACAAAGATTGCATCAAAAATTATAACTTTGTAGTGTAGTGTCTTTGCGGTAAGGTTCCAAGAGCTTATTAAAAATAAACTACACTGAGGCAATTCCATTTTGTCCTCGGCACCTCGGAATTATTTTTTTATTAAAAACAGCAAATTGGTTGACACCACCTGAGAGTAAATGGCAGTTGGAGTGCATATTCGAAAAAGCTAGTCCAATATGCGACACTCTGACCTAGTCACCTCCACCTCGCCGGCCCATATTGTGCCTTTTTGAAAGGAAAAAATGCACCATGCTGTATGAAGAATGTATCGTGTATATATTACGCTGTATTATATAAACAACACGATGTTGCAATCTGTCCAGAGCATCGAGTAGGTATTGAGTAATGCCACATCTTTCTTCAAAATTCAAATGTTCCCGAGGTATTTGTGTTCATCGCGAACCTTTTTTACGAGCAACGCTTGTAATTTGTATAAGTATTCATAAGGAAGCTCTAAATAATAACACGTAATTAGGCTAGATAATTGGTCCGAATAAAGGATATAATTAGGATACATTATTATTATATTTTGTTTTCTTATTAGGTTTCATCTAATTAAGCGAGAAGCGTCTTGTCTACTATTTCATATCAAGAGATTGCACGACCCAATAAATGATTGCTAGAAAATAATATAATTATTTTTACTTAAGAATTATTGATATAAATGGATAATTCTGAATACGGCTATTGAGGATATCAATAATGATAAAATTATTTTATTATCAATACCTTGATATTGAAAATCATTATCAATAAATCCATTTGTATCAATGTACTAATCGATAACTTATTGGTTGAGATTTAATTTAATTTATTAAAGTTTACGATATTTAAATATGAATATGCATTGGTTTAAGTAGGACTAGATACCTATTAAAAAAAAAAATATTATTTTACCTCAGTAAATTACGATTTTACATCGATTATTATATTCTCTTCACAAATTTGGCCTAGTACACTACTGAAGCTTTCAATCCGTAAACAAACAAGCAGCGCGCCTGCCTGCAAACCCGCAAATTGCGTCTTTAATACCTACTTTAAATTAATAATAGGCAAAACAATATTGTTTAATTAAAAATAAGTTTTTATATCACACAGGACTTTTATAGATGGATTAAAGACTGATAACGAATATTAATCGAATGGTCGAGTGATTGTATGAGTTGCTTCGATAAAGCGTTTGGACGTATGTACTATGCGGTAGTTGAACTATAATGACGCAAACAAAACGTCAATGCAGGCAACTTTTCTGAATTACCTTTACTTTGTGTCATGAATCATCTGTAATATATAATTATAGGCATTCTTTTGTTTTAGATTTATTATAGGAACACCACTTATTTCCCATATTACAAAATATATCATCAAGTTAGATCTGACTACTTAGTATGAAACTCCAAAAGGTGATGCCTAACAGGTATTATCCACTAATGCTTGACTATGACGTTAGTGAAATCTTCTACAATTACCAATATAATAAGGTCAGGCTGGTAAATAATAATAATAATAATTTATTTTGCATAATAATATAATACTATTTACCTAGAATATATACCTATAACCCATAGTAATAATTTAATTTTGTTAGGAAGAGGGTACGCTATTTAAACTTTACTAATTATTTCGTTTAAGAGAAGTTTTACGTATGTATCGTAAGTTTGTGTGAAAACAGTATTCTCATTTTTGGTCTTACAAATAATATTTTGTTTACATTCAACATCAAACTAGCAGGTGGTCGCTTGTCTGATCTGCAATAGGAGTTGATATATTGGATACAGAAGATGATAATGCATCCCAAGAGTTTTCTTGAGTACAGTAAACAGATTAATATAACCATTATGTTATAATTAGATCGAGATAAAAACTATTCTGACGTCAATAATATAAAGCAATCGAAAGTACCAGATAATTATCATAGACACCAAAATAAAATTATCTAAATCAAAATTACTGCATATCTTAACCTTATTTGATATAAATAAGAATTTTGATTATTTTATTGCTATTTTATTGTGAGCTGGTAAATTGATAACAATGAAGTTAACATTACTGCTTCTAGCGAGTTTTGCTGGTATGTACCTATATATTATAAGTAGGTATAATTAGAGGATCGTGTAATTGGTAGCAAAGTTTTTAGCACATTAACCATCCGCCAATATCATAGCATTTATCAACCGGCACCGGAACGTCACTTAGAACGAGCGGACAGAGCCAAGGAGGCGATAACATTAACTTATACATATGAAAAGAATTCTACCCTATTTATTATTCCATTTATTACTTGTTCACATCCGATGTGAACAAAAATCAGTTACTGGATTACGACCCTTTTACACTTCTGCGGCGCACACAATGTAGTTTTATATTTTCTATTGTAAAAATGTTATCTTTAAATAATGTACTGTTTAGATTATTATGTGTGATGACGAAATGAAAATGAATTCATTGTCTATCTATCTATAACTCTTCTCGTTATAGCAAGTAAATGTGAGGTCGGAGCTCAGTTAAACTCTTTTTCTTTAAATTGGTATTCGTAGTGTTTTATTCGTTCTGCATATCTTCTATATAACTTCACGGGTTTTAATTAAATTCATGTATTCACAAAGGCATGTATTATATATAATATTTAAACATATTTAAATCAACGCAGCATGTGCCGTTTCCGCGGTGCCCCTAGCAGATGTGCCTGCGCAACCCGTAAAATTTATTGAATTCGATGGACAAGACGAAGTAGAAACTGAAGATGGCGAAGAACGGTCCAATTCATACATTCTATTTACCAGGTAATAAATTACAATTATTTTTGAAGATAAATCTGGCTGCATCAATATTTTAATCAATAATAAGTATTTCTAATGGATAAAACAATTAAAAATTGAATTTAAGTCATAATTAATTGTTTTCATCGTTAATACAAATTAAGAAATAAGTAAAAGCTTTTATTACGTAGCTAATATTTGACAAATTTAATTTTGGATTAAAATTAGCGCGAATATTTTGAAACTGGAGGAAGCCATTTTTAATTCTTTAGTGTCGAACACATAACTGCTATTTATGTTATGTTGATTTTAAATATTTCGTAATTATTTATATTCGTTTGGGTTTATAATATATAGCAAGTCAAATAATCTATACAATTCTTTCAGATTTACAATTTGTTTATTCAATTGTTTTTTTTTAATTAGAAGGTTTCACCAAACGTAATTTTTGAAAGCGTTGTTGACAATGTTCAAACAACAGCATTCTTCTCTAAATCTTTTGTTTCCATAGATACTAGCATGATAAAAGCCATTAAGTTCTTTCAAAAACCCTTTTTAAATATTTACATTTTAGTATTTTGTAGTGGATGTCAAGTAAAGAGTTTGCTTCAGAAAAGAGATGAAAATGGCCTTTTTTTAAAAAGAATGTATCCTGTCTCTATTTAATTTCAGTTGAATTAGAAAAGATAAATCTTGGATTGTAAAAAATGAATGATTATGTTGATTTGAGTGCAGGAAGAGAATTATGGTCTAAAATAATTTGCTTAAATTTATTTACACAGAAATCAACCCACTACCGGACAGATTATTGTTAAAAATGACGCCGAATCGATTGCAAACTCTGATTTTAACCCCGAGTGGCAAACAGTCTTCGTCGTTCATGGATTTTTGAGTGACGAGGAGTCAGGCATGAACACCGCTATTAGAGACGGTCAGTATCCTTTATGTTATGTTATATTATTGTTACATATACGAATAGAAACAAAATAAAGATGAGACGAATCTGTTCTCTGTTCAGAGCTCGAACCTCTCGGTTCGTCTCTCTATTCATTTTTTTTTGTTTCTTAACGAAGGAATGATGAATGAATCAATATTTATAGCTGGAAATTGCTGGGAGGTCAATGCTGATATTTGCAATATCTTTGTGTGTCGGAAGGCATGATAAGCCATTGGTCTCGGTTATAGCAACGGTTACGTTCACCCACCAAACCGCATTGGGCCAGAGTAGTGGTGTTATAGGCCAAACTCCTCATGAGTTTTTCCCGAGTACCAAGTTAACAGTTACAGGTTTTAGTATTTGGAGAGTCAGATTTTATCTTTACGTTAAGTTAAACAATGCTGAATTACTTTTCTACAAATGACAACAAAAGAAATAGTATAATATAACTATACAATGGTTGATTTTTGTGTATACAGTATCCAAAACACAGAGTGTTTAAAATGCTTTATTTTAGTGAACGTATATGAATGAAACATATATATTACATTTAAATAATCTTGTTCAATCATCAAAACTAATTAAACAATGTACTTAAAAAAACAAACTTAGCTTCAGACGACCAGTAAAAAAGGTTTTGCTTTAAATGGCGTAAGTAATTAATTTTCAGTCCCTTCTTTGTCCCACATGCACACAAAGACCTTCGGTGATCGCCTGGGAACATCCATCATATTTTAAAACTTGTGATTGTGTAGTTTAAATTAATTTGTAACCAATATTAGATGTGGTTACAAAGGAGCTCGTTGGCGCTGTGGTTCGAACGCTCAAATTTCGATAACCCTGGATGATCAATCAAATTTGTTATTTAGTTGGTCCTTTAAGCCGTTGGTCATGGTTGTTACGGCAAACTTTTTACCCACCATACCGCATTGGGCCATCGTATGGGTCTGATTGCCCAAACTCATGAATATTTCCTATGTGGGAAGGCCTTTGACCAGCCCTGGGACGTATAGTAGACGATGATGTCGATTATGACAATGTAAAGTTGCATGTGATGGTATTAAGGGGTAACCTAAATTTTTCTCATAAAACAATATTTAGTTAAATATCATCAAGTCGACTTACCTGCTGTGTTTTTGAATAATTAAGAAACAGAAAGAGTAGTAGTAGTGCAATACAAAGTTGATTAGAATGGAGTATTAATGATGATTTAGTATAAATCTGATTATATACATTAGTACTGACCACTCGCCGAACTGACTTCTTCTAAATATTAGCGAAAATTCATAGATAAATATAGATCAAATCAACAATAATTTACGTTAAATCTTTTGGACTACTTGTAGTATAAGTATTCAACACTGGGAACCCCGGGGGAATGAAATGAACGGTTGGTTGTGTAGAATTTGTTTTCAAAACACTCGTTTCCATCTAATGAAGAAGATGAAATTGTTTATATTTATTTATTTCTTTCTATCTTGGGAACAAAAGTATATTTTATGTAGGCTACTTAACTATAAGTGATAAGTGCGAGGAGAATCAATTACGGTTTTGCGAAAAATATCCCTCTGCTACTTTTGATAGCCTTGTAGATTGTAATTATTTACCAATAATCTGTGCTGTACAGATAAATCAGACGCATTTGTGCCCCGGTGGGCTGCCAAAACGACTCGTTGCTACTTTGCTATTATATAGGCTTTTTTCTTTTTTTGCTTTTTTCCTATTCTATTTAGGTTTTTTTTATCATTAAGCTGAAGAATTCTTAAATTACCAGTAGTTATCAGAAGTTGTCAATATTATAATCTTGTGGTACTTTGATGACCGAATAAATAAAAAGTATTTGTTTTTATTATATGTTTCAGCTTTCCTTGCTCAAGGTGACTACAATGTCATTATTGTTGACTGGGGCCGTTGGCAATCAATTAACTACGTGTCTACCGTACGCATCGTCCCTGAGTTAGGTCAAGAATTGGGCACCTTTGTTACATTTTTGGAATCAGCTGCTGGTATATCCTTGGATAATGTTCACCTGATTGGCTTCAGTTTGGGAGCGCATCTCATCGGTAATGCTGGACGCAGTCTTGGCGGCAGGATTGCTCGTATTACGGGTAAGATTTTCAAGACATTTACAACTCATTCTTCGGTAAGCTTAAATCAAATTAAATTGAATTTCACTAGATAGTAGCCCATCTAATATCATAAGGCAGGTTAGTTAATCGTTGCCTATTTCAGCTGTGAAGCAGGTCGTCATGTTTACATGTGGAGAAAGTAGTAAGACTATTTAAATACTGGGCTTGAGGGCTATTATCATCTATTATATCCAGAATGTCACCCATATGCAGTTTGAGTTGATTTCTTTGAAATTCTGTATAACAGCGATCGTGAACACAGAAAATTGGGGGGGGGGGGGGGAGGGAGTTCTACTATAAATTGAATGTTTTTTAATTTTATTAACTATGTCCCATTTATTTTGCAATATTCATTCTTTTGTTCATCGGTCTGTGACTTATCAAATGAAATAAGACACATAAGACACAGACCGTTAATCAAAAGAATAAGCAAAACTTTAAAATAGTCTAGTAACTAGATTCGTAGAACATTACTTTAGAATTTTCAGTTGCCGTTAATTGACATTCTTAGATGAGTTGAGGATAAATTAGTCGCAACTGGAATATATATAATGATGGTGAGGTAGAAATATTCCAGCGCTATCACTAGAACTTATGCCCTTAAAGGGACAGGAATTAATTTCTCAAAGAAATGATCTATTTGATCACAAATTCAGCCATATCCTTTAAGGAACTGGTCATTTTAATCAATGTTTAATATTAAATATCTATATTGCAAGCTGTAATTATGTAAAAGAGGTTGTAAGGAAGGTAATACTTTCACCGTAATACAAGATCATTATGTACTCCTTCGAACACGCAATTCGCTGTAGAAGAGAAGAGGACGCTTCCTTTTTTGAACATGTAATACATTATTTATATTATATAATTGCAATCATTAAAATTACTAAGGGAGTCTAATATTTTATTTCTTTTCCAGGATTGGATCCCTCTGGCCCGCTATGGACCGTGAACTCGAACAGAATCGGTGCTGATGATGCTCAGTATGTCGAAGTGATCCATACCGATGGAAATTTGGAGTACAGTCTCGGTCTAGGTTTCGCTGTTGGTGATGTGGATTTCTTCCCCAACGGTGGAAGCTCGCAGCCCGGATGCATCCGAAGCACCATATGCTCACACAACCGTGCTTGGAGATTCTTTGCCGCATCTGTTTCGTATAACCACTTGGAAGGAAGAAGATGTAACTCCACTTCTCAGTTCTTGACAAACACTTGCCGTGGTGATCATCTTAAAATGGGGAATACTGAATTGAAGAAATCAGGGTAAGAATATTTTTTTATAAATTTATTTCTTTCAAGGCTTAGTATTCGAAAGCCCAGATTTATGATGACAGTATTTTTTAGCTTTAATTTCCTAACATCTGTAAAATTTAATGATAGATCATGAATCATTAACTATAGATTTTTATTGTGGGAATTAAATAAATTCAATTTGGGTCCGAAATATAAAATCTTAAAACTAGTTATATTTTATAGTTACTCTTCTCCCACTTTATTTAAATAAGACTGGTTTCTTAATTCTATTATAAAAATAATGCCCTATATAAAGTATAGTGAAGTAGCAATTGATTCCTGCGTAAGACACGTTTTTGTTTTTAATTTTTAAGATGCGCACGATAGCAAAGGTATCGCTCTAAATATAATTTATCATCCAACACGATAAAAAATGAAATGAATATTATAATAATAATGATTTTCTTTGTTTAAGATCTGGAAGATACCGGCTGAGCACACGCAGAACTTATCCTTATTAAATGATGAGCTCCAATTGTTATTCACTTAATTTGGTGTAACTATATTGACACTATAATATTTCGTGCAAGTAAAAAAAATGTTGATCTAGACTTTGTATTGATAAATCTTAATCAAAACTTTGTACTGAACATTTTTGAAAAATAAAAGTTGTGAAGAAATGAGCAGTCTTTTGTAATCTCATTATTAGGCTATTATATGATCGCTGTGCGCATCGAACCATCTTTAGTGCCCCCAATAAGTTAACTTTTCCTATATCTTAAATTTAATAGCTGCTATAAGCCTTATTATATGGCGAGGAAGCCTCTGTCTTTTGCCTTTAGGTAATGCAATTTCAGGAAATGCAATCTTGTTAGATATAGTATTTAAAGTATTACATTAACCACCACAGACTTGACAAGTTAAATTGGAGGTAGTATTTTGTGTAGTATGTGATTAATAACAAAATATCTTAAGAGCGCTCCAGTTGAGAAGCAACCCTGTGTTTTACCATTTGGGTTGATGTTAATTCTCCGCTCTCCTACCTTATCTTTTTAAAATAACTTGCTTGTTATATGTTGCCATTCAGCCTTATTTTGACATTTGATTTTTTTACTAGAGGAAGTAGTGTTGTGAAGTAAACAAGTCCTTGTGTTGATAGTTCTAGTGACTTACTTACCACAGGATTACTTTGTGTCAACAATGAACACAGTCTTATAATAAAAAGAAGAACCATAATGCTCTCTACGGTTGATGTGCTCAAACTGAAAGCAAAAGTAATCATTTATAATGAAAAAAAGCCTTTGTCGAAAGGACAAGAAATATATATTTAGCCTATATGTAAATCTAAATGATGAATGCTAAAGTTTTTCATATAATAATTTTAATTGTAACAACTATATGTGACACTACTTTGTATTTATCGATTGAAGTATTAAAGAAAGAGTGAGTCTATTTGCTACATTAAATTTTTTTTACATTAGATTTATCATAGAATACGAGATTCAGCTATTGTGAAACAGTGCAGTAAAATTTCATTAAAAGTGATGACTGTCTAGTAGATACCGATTTCCTACGTTGTATTTGCTACTGTGGAATTCAACACTACAAAGTTTCACTATTTATTCGATATCAACGCCTTCAGGTTTGTAGACCGTTCTCAAAATTGTAAAATACGACCAGGATGTACTTATAATCTGCAACAATAAAATAAATTTAAATTACGAATAAATTCATTAAAGACATCCAATTTGTTCGATTTGTTTTCAATATTGTATTATATTATTATGTGTTGTTTGTTGTTCTTATTGTTATATTGTTTGCTGATATTGTGGTTCGTTTTTTGGAGTGTTATTGTGTTTTAATTCATATCAAAAAAGGAGGGTTAAAAATCAACCAGTTGTTGTAAGATCTAATAAAATTAAATAATTTTAAAATTTATGTACACACAACAACATTCCAGGAAAAAGGCGGAAAGAAAATTTTTAAACAAAGATACCTTTAAATTAAATGAAATATCTTTTTTGCAGTAGCAAATCTCTTATTTTTTTAATGAATTATATACAGTTATATTTCTATTCAAATATAATGTTAATCAGCGTTGGTAATGTTAAGTTGATTTAAAATTCAAAAATGTTTTTGACTAAGTATGACTTACCAAAAATATTTTAACAAAATGATCTTTTTAGTATAGTTATATACTAATTTAGTATTTCATGTTAGTTTTCCTTTTCACTGTAACATACAACATAATAATGCCACTAACCTTGGTGAAGCTTTTATAGCTTATCACTGAAAATTTGTAAGCTGTTAATCTTTGCGGCTTGATGGATCTGGAAAGCATCATACTTATTATGTATTCATTTTTATTATTTGTTAACTTAATATAATAAAAATGATATCAGCTCTATAATTTAGTTCACAGTTATCATAGGTTTTTCATTTCGATATTTACAATTTGTGCACTGGGGTTAATGAAGTCTACTCTTCTATGTTTCTTCTTAGCAAGCGAGTTGATTCACTTGCATTGCTTTTTACATAAAACAAAATAATAATTGAAAAATACCTGTTTATAATAATGAGAATACTTTTCTTAGATTTCTCATCCATATTGTACCATTTGCAAAAAAAAGCCGCATCTCCTACTTTCTGGCTCTGAAAAATGTATAAGACCGTTACTTTCGATACATTTCTGTATTCTGTGTTGTAGATGAAACCCTTACTTCTTGTATAATATTTTCTCCGAACACGCTCATCAAAAGAATTTGTAGTAACACCGAAGCCAAGAATAAACTGCAACCGGGCACTTGAGCCCAAGAACCCATCTGAAATATGATGAACGGTTATTGTAATATTTTGATTATTTTATGATTGTACAATAAAATGTAATTTACATTACTTTTTACCATTTAGTTAAATATTGTTGGAACAAAATATTTACCTTGTTGTTGATAAAGATAACCTATGAATATCGGGATTACGCCCGGATTATGAATATTACATTTATTTAATTATTGCTTTAGCTAAAGCACACCACGTTATTATTATTTGATAAAAACTTACAAGTAGCCTAAATTATTGAAAAATACATGATCATATATTAATATTATCAATGAAATTTATTATTATTAATAATAAATTTTTATTAGTTAATATGTGTTTTGTATTATTGATATTATTTACATATATCGTGCCTTATTCAGATTTAAGCTCTTGCATAAAAATATGTTAATACGGGTTGTGCAAAGTAATTATTGATAATTACTTTTCAAGCGTAACATAAGTTATTTTTGAAGTTAATAATAAAGACGGGATAAGTCACACTCAATTAGGAATGAGAGAGAAAACATTACCATCCTTAATTCAGTCTGTAGATCTTTGTGATAAGACCTATTGTTTCAGCAACAGTATTTGAAAGAGAAATTGAACCACAGCTTACATAGAATAAACTTTTTTGCTTCAAATACATTTATTAACTAGTGAAATTTGTATCACCCACAAACTATCACTAACGCCATCTATTAAAACACACCCGAAGTAGCGGTGGAAAAATGAGAATTTCAATGTTTAGCATATCAGACAATTATCCATACTAAATTATCAAGTGCAATTTTTTCAATTTTTATTTTTAGGCTTTTCTTGAAGGTTTTCGTTATTTAAAACACCCCTGAATTAAAGGAAAAAATACAATAAAAAATACAAATCCAAGACGTTTTGGAGTTTAAGCGACACTAGCGAACAGCTATTTATTTATATATAAGAGAAGACGCTGTTTAAAAAGTACCTTTAGTCTTCTCTTTGTGACATTTATTTATCAAAATCAATATCTAAGAAAATGTAAGCTTTGCTATTTAGATATAATAATAATTAAAATCGGTTTCGAATAAGTAAACATAACACAGCCACGGCAATTGTTTCAGGATAAAATATATTACCGTTAAATTGAATCCAAGCGCACATATTTCTAGTGAACCAACAAAAACAGTGAACAAATTCGGTAGTCGAAATATTTTCTCCAAATCTTCACTTAGCCTGTAAATACAAAAAAATTATTAAGGGTATTATAAAAAAAACTTGTTGCAAGTTCTTCTACGAAAGATATGATATGAAAAAAAGCATTCTAAGCACTCTCACATCAACGCAAATGAATTTACAAATTGATTTGTGACACTCGACAAAGAGAATAAAAATCTGCACAGTAAATTCTATTCCCTTCATAGTGCACTTTACAGAGAACACATTCTTCAAAGTTCCTGTTCGTGTTAGAGTTATCGGCTCACGCTATGCGTTTGTATCAGACGGTCACTCAGTAAAAACATTAAATTTTATTTAGACGGATGTGGATATGAGTTTGTTTGTAACTCTCTCACGACTTCTCAACTGATTTGAATGAATTTTTCTCTAGTGATAAATATCATTCTAAGGACAAGTACTTTTAACCCTGGAAAAAGCGTACCAAAGGGATGCAATAGAGATGTTGTGTCAAAACAAATTCACGCACGACCTGAGTAAAGCTACTATATATATATAAAAGTTATGGTGATTTTACTCTAGTATATATTTATGATCCTCCACAAGCTCACGTAAATTCTCCACATTTGTCTCATCCAGATGTTGAATTTCATTCGTTAAGACAGTAAAGTTATTGCAAATGTGTAAAGTTAACACACAATATATTCCGTCTACTGTTGTTAAGAATATGATGCACATATAAGCTGTAAACACAGAATTAACTAAATTTATTAATTTTGTAAATTAATTAAAACTTAAAACCTAAAACGAATTTAACTTATAATATTTTGTTAATAGAATTATTTCTAATGCTTCACGAAGGGGCGAAGGGCGTGGGAGGGAGCCGCTCATCAGTTGATTTGCCAACCTATATTGATATTAACAATGAATACTCATTATCTGATTTATTTTCTCGAAAAATCTTCGTAATGTATGACTCTGAATTTTTTTTACATATACTAAATGTGTTTGCTTATTTTCACTTCCAATTTTATCGTCGTAAAACAACATCTGAATCATGTAAGCTAGCGAGCGATCAGTTTCATGCCCCGCTCGCTTCGCTGATAACTATATCAAACAAAAAAAAAATTTATTTGGTTTAAAAAAAAACCGTTAGACAAGGTCAAGCTATAATGGAGCGAAAAGTCGGTTTATAATTGTGCGAAAGAAGTTTAGGACATTAACATTGATAATTTAGACCAGTCAGAGTTGATGAACGCCTGACAGCTTGGAGATAACTACACAGACTTCCCAATTTATTTTACATTTTCAGAGTTTTAATCAACCAATTTTTTATAAATCTTATACAATTTTGATTCTATAACAGCTGATTTTAATTAAGACAAACATAAAAATATGCTACATAAATGTTTGACGTGTTTAGGAGATAGAAATATTTAGCATTAAGGACCTGAAACCTTCCAAAATTATAATTTCACCACTATGACAACATTTTTTTATTGTATTATTACATTTTTAACGAAGAAACAAAAATCACAACTTGATATAAAACGAAATAACAAAATATTCTTTTCAAATTTATTCTTTTCACAAAAGAGACACGTTATTGTGAGAAAATAACCATCAAACCTTATTTAAGTTTCTTTTTAATGATTCCTACTGAACTTCTGGCCTGTAATTGTTATAATTTAACACATAGCTCTTAAAAAATCATTGCAAAAATGATTTATTGTGTAGAATATTTTATTTTATTAACTTTAATAATAAAGTCGCTATTTGTTTACTTATTTTAATTATAAACCTTTTTCATTTTTAAATTGTGTTTTGCATATGAGGAAATGCATACTTTATTTATACTTTATGTATACTTTTTTTGTATACTTTATTTAATATTTAAACATTTTTTATCGCAACAAACCGGCGCCAAACGAGCATTGACTTTAAGCTCATTAACAGGATATAGTTGATTTAATTTACTTCTAAATATTGAAATAAAGATACATAATGCAGCAAAGGTACGCAAAGGTATTATACAGACCAGAGTACTCAAAATATGTGCCACAATTTGAAAATTTACCTAACGTTAACGGGCTTTCTCTAAGTTATAAAACACCATTAAAAAATCTTCTTTCACAGGAATTTGAACCCCACACTTTTAGATCTGAGGAAGGTGGTATAACTTAATATGTAAATTATATGTATTATATAATTTAATGGGTGAAAAAAACATAAACTTATTTGATTCTGTGCTTAAAAATACTGAGTTTTATAAAAATCCACATATTTATTTGTTTATTATTAGGTGTGCAATTCGGTTCCATTACACAATGATACAATCCATAAATACATATAGGTTACCATATTTGGTAATCTATATTACCTGTATTTGTTGTTTGATTGTATTTTTGGATTGTGCATTAATAATAATATCTAAAAATAAATTTACCAACTGAAAGTAATTGGATGTAAACAATAGCCCAAGTTGGCCATGTATCCGTTGAAAATGGTAACTCCACTGCATAAGGAAAAGTGAATACTATTTTATTTTTCTTTATGTACAGATAATACATTAATATTAAAGAATGAAAACTGTAAACAGACACCAGGACTATATTTAGAATGAAATAATATTTCAAGAAACTTTTCATGATTGTCATTCTGTTTTGAATGAGTTGTTCACATTTCCGTTTTTCTAGAATTTTCGTATGGAGCTTGTTGAGATGATTGGTTAGATCAAAAATGTTTTGCCTATTTAATAAGATAGGTAATATTTTTAAAACCGTTAGTAGACCAACACAAGCGCATGGCGTCAATTGAGTTAATTCCAACAAATTCTCTGCCGAATTTCTAGTGACGAAAAACGCAAATTCCCCTGTTACCACAAATACTACGTTTAACACTGAAAAGTAAAATCTCAAATAGATTCGGCTGTCGTTGAACGGTATTCCACTCAACCACAAATTAGTATTTATTAGCTTGAATAGTTCTTCGAAGGAACAGGTAACCATTTTAATTGTGAATTTTAGCTAGAAATGTTTCGTTTAATAAAACTACTGCTTCGTTCACACGTTTGCGACGGAAACACAGAGCTTATATGAAAACTTTGAAATTTCTTTCTTATATTTAGGGTTGTCACAACATCGGAATCATGTCAAAAACGGAAATTCCAAATCAATTCTTTATATGTCATTTTACAGAATAGTGAATACTGCTTAAATGATTGTTTTAAAATTCTTACCTAAGCCGTGACAAAAAATAGTTGCATGGTTAATCACATATTGAATTCACATAATATCATATTGAAATTACACATATAAGTTTTAATTTGGCATTTTTGGCAATTTTGGTGTTCTTAAAAGTATTAAAAGAACCATTACAGCATAAATTCTATATATGAAAATTCATATTTACATAGAACTAACAAATAATGCAATCATTCAATTTTTTTATATTCGTGACGCCCCTGAGTTTGATATCAATATTACTCTTCAGGACAGTATCAAAACAAATCTATACTTTATTTCTTTTTAAGGTAACTAACAATTAAACGTTAGTGTGTATTCATAGTACGTTAAAATTTTATTACTTAGGCAAGGTATATTTTTTAATGTTAACGTTATTAATTAGTTTAATAAAAAAAATAAAAAAATACAAAAACCAAAACTTGGGTAAATACAAAAAGGTGTTATTTATAACATTAGTTGTAAATAACACTTTTGAAACTCACATTAGTGAGTTCCTTTTTTAAGGAATGTTAATAACAAAGTTACAACACCATTAACTGTAGTTTTTAATATTTAACCATATTTTAAGCATTTCTATCTGGCTTATTTATAAACAATGAGCACATACTACCTCTTTTGTTTATTTTTTTATTTTTGATGGAACTATAGAAAGAAAATAGTTAATTTAGTTAAAACAATAAAACTAATTATAAAACCAACAACGAATATATGAAAGCAAATAAAATGTCACTAAAGAATAAGTTTTGAAAGCACTACAAAATGCGAGGTTAAGCTTGGATGCACATAATAATATGCAAAATAATATAAGTAAGTAGGTACAAGAGCACAGCAAGTTTAGTGCAGATTAAATAAAACTTCTTTGTTAGTTGAGTGACACTTAAAAGTACTACAATATTTTCTTAACGGAGGAACTATGTTCCAACGCTTCGTGTCAGAGTAACAAAAACTGTCACGAAATGTAGCAGTGTTGTGTCTTGGAAAAATGGAGCGGAGAGTGGTTATAACTATGTGGTTTTAAAATGAAACTTTATGAATTACAATTTCAGTGAGACTGTTTTTTTTAAGCTGCGAGTTTGCTTAACAAGGGTCGTGGCAAAACGCAAATTTTATAACTTGGAATATAATATGGTGTTTAAAATAATAGTTAATCATTTTCTAACACCTTGGAGAAACCAGTGTTAAAATTAATCGGAAGACAATTTAATAATGTCTAGATTTGACTAAAAAGAAATCTTCAAGGAAATATCAGGTGTACATTACTTTATAATATTTCCCACCTATCATCACACTAATTGACATATCAACAAAACAACAGATCCTACAAACAATAATTGTTAACAATCACGGGATCTATTATTACGTATCACACAGTTAGCAATCAATCCGTCCTTCTAGATACTATTTAGAAACGAATTCATAATAGTACAAAAATTGTTTCTTGTGTTAATAATAAAGTAACAAGGCTAAATAAAATTTAATACAGCACTGAGTTACTATCTGCGTATTTATCGGGGACAAAAAAATGATATCTTTATTTTTTGTAAAAATCTCTTGTCTCTCTCGAAAGCTATATAAAACATGAAAGTTTTAAGTTTTTTACTTATGCTCTAGTTAAAACAAAAGGCAAAACCATTGCATCTCTCTAGTAATTAACGATTTATATCGAATTTGCCTTATTGGTTATTACTTTTTCCCTTATATTGATAAGTAACTTTTAATTTATTCTTTAGACCCCGGTCTGTAATAAACGATTATAATTAAGAACCTACAGTTTGGTATAGACATTCAATATTTTTAATTCCTAAATTTATGAAGCAACAAAATAGACAAAATACATTTTACCTTCCATTTGTTTGTGAGAAGACACCTGCGCTGACGGTAGGATTACGCACGTACGTAAAATATTTATTGTATGTACTTAATAGTTTTATCTGCGGTAGTAGTTGTACTCTAATAAGTTACACCACCTAACTCAGATCTAGAAGTGTGGGGTTCGAAATCCAATGAAAGAAGATCTTTTTCTGAGTTCCGGTGTTTCTAACTTAGAGAAAGCCCGGTAACGTTCGTAAAATTTTCAAATTGTGACACATGTTTTGAGTACTTCGTCTATATAATATGGCATAATTTATTCAATGCTATTTTACCTTTGCTGCATTATGTATCTATATTTTTCAATGTTTATAAGTAAATTAACTCAACTATATCCTGCTAATGAGCTTAAAGTCAATGACCGTTAGGCGCCAGTTTGTTGCGATAAAAAACGTTTAAATATTAATTAAAGTTTATTAATATATTTACTCATATGCAAAACACAATGTAAAAATGAAAAAGGTTTATAATAAAAACAAGTAAACAAAAATCAAATGAAACGTGTTTAACTAGTTGAATTTTAATATCGGCCATTTGAACTTTAAGTATGTTTCAATGATGAATTATGAACCCATTTATAAATATGCAGCGTTGCAAAGTATAATTCCGGTATAACGGTGTGGATTTAATCGTCTGAGCAAACATATGGATGCAGATCCTCGCCTTCCAGTGAAATATTCCTTGTAATACTTCACAGGCTTTCTAGAACGCCTACAGTCATGTCGAGTGGAAATCTTAAAATGGTTCTTTGGCGTTTTGATTTAAGTCGTCTACGGTTTCTGAATTTGAATATTATTCTTTGAGATCGTAAGCGGTTTTATTTTTTGATTCGTGCTAGCGTTAGTAATTTGTGAAATTGCTCTGAAGATCTTTTGTGATGGCTAAATATTTACTTTACTAGACATTTGTGAGGAATAGATTTAATCTCTTGTTTGGCGAGTTTCAGTGAAGGAGATTACAGTCATTGTTTGCCATTCATTAAATTAAAAATGGAAGGATTTGGGAGGTAGTTTTATTTTATCTGAAATTAGGATTATCGGCGTGGGAAGAAACTTCTCTTACAATTATTATAAATATTTTTATATTAGAATATAAGAAATATACTTACCTCATTATATATATTTCTTATATATAAATATAAAGGCAACCCTTGAACATCTGCTCCAGCCTGGACTCGAACCCGAGCTTCTATTAGTTGTACATAAAAACACCCATAAATTAAGAAACAACTCATGTCACGAACTTCGATTCGAAACCCATTGAAAGTGTTACAATGATGAACTCGATACATTGTAATAAGTTTCATTTGCGGACATATAATTTTGTAGAAATAATATATTATCTTTACTATCGTTTTAAAGAGCTGCTATTGACTACGTTATAAGTACTATTTATATAAAACCCAGGGCACGTTTCAACCCTTAGTAACCGCATTTGGAATGTTCAAAAAAGATTTGAAAGAAATATTTCAATATAAAATGTATACTCAACTTTGTACATTATCAATGATAGTTTTTGGATATTCTGTATTGTCGAAAAGCTAACAAACATATGACTAAGTTCTTAGGGTATGTCAACACAATAATTGAATTAATGCATAACTAAGTTGTACAACAATTTGTGTGAAATTAAGGATATATGTATTGTATTTTATTATTAAATATATGTGTATTTTTATATGTATTTTTAATACATTTCAGCCGTAACACGTAGAGAAGTTTTCTCAAAAATTCAATTTCATAGAAAGACACGTAACGGAGGCATGATGCCTAATACTAGTGGAAGCTATTTTATGACGCTGCGCCATATTGTAGGGATGCGCTTATTTGGAATCGAGTTTAGTAAATACTTACTATATTTCAGGGAATGACATTCCTATGTAATCTATATTTAAATATGTTTGGACCGCGATTCATTGGACCGCGAAGACGTCATCTTATACCACGATAATCTGCCGAACAATATTAGCCACTACTGAGTTATGGTATTATACAAATGGCGTCGAGAACATACTGCGCCACACCAAATAATGTATAAAGGAGATTTTGGCGCGTAATGGCGGGGGCGGTTTGGTGCTGTGTGTTTCATATATTGTGTTGTAGTGTTGTTTTTGTCATGAAATTGGTGTAGTTTTATGGCAAAAAGGATCGTTAAGTCATGCAATATTCGGAATACATCATTCAGCGTTGATTAGTGACTTACGTGAGATTTTTCAGTGTTTCATTTTCATTCATTCATTTGAAGTGTAAGTTCATTTATTTAAAACATTATATGATTTCATTCTATTTACTTATCATTTCGCAGTAATCATTATCATAGCATTCCATTTTCGTATCATTTTATCATAATCGTTTACATTGCATTCAATTTCCAAAAATTTTCTCGTAAGTTATTAACAAAATAGCGGGGCCTACCATTAGTCGCCAAAAACTACACGGGGCAAAGGGCTACATTGCACCAGTATCCTGGAGCCATAAATAAAGATAAAAACTACATTAATGAAAATATTGCTTAAAGGTCTTAGTTACCAAGCCAAATAATTGAAAAAAAAATGTATAAAATCAAATATCGGAATAGTTCAATCCAATTCTTGCAGTCCATTTAATTATTACTAAAATAAGAGTCACAATCCAGTGAGGTTTTTTAGTTAATTTAGTTAACAAATATTAATGCCTAATAATTCGGATCCTCTTTACTATAGCTTGGTACTTTCGGCTGAATTAATGTTTAAGCGTTCTACCTATTTAGTTCTGTTCAAAAGCTTTAACTTTAAATTAAAGTTTTGTCGGTCTTTCATTAAATTGTTGAGTGTTTCAAATAGGAACAGTATGTAGTATTATATCAGCCTCTTACGGATAATTATAAGGATGTTTCAAGGAAATGAACTTATGATTGAATTGACTTGTTATCTATTGTACTTTAAATCGTGATGTTATAAATTTAAAAGATGTCTAGTTAGAGCAAGGATAACTACTTTAAATGCAGTGAATATCAATTAATCTTGTGGCTAGTTTGTTACTATTAAAAAGTACGATCGTAAGCACTTAAATCAAGTAAAAAAAGAAATCGGCCAATAAGACTGGCAATAATTAGTTTCTAAACAAACTGGCTATACTTAATCATCTTCACTGCTACTGGCAAATATTGCAGCTAAACTGTATTTTGATAGAAATACAGTAAAAGTGCTAAGCAAATGCTTACGCTATTATTATCATATCTCTAATCGATTATGCATCAAAATACCTATTTACTGCAATGATTAATTTTCGTGGGCAAGTTTTAGTTTATCATTTAAGGATTCTCCATTTTGTTTCCTTAGACTCAGTTATCATTCGCGAATATAACACCTAATAATTAATATTAGACAAAATTATTCGTATCTTTTAAAATAATTGTCTTCTCTAATATAACAGGAAAGTCTAAGACGTAACTTCTTGAACGAAATAATTTGAAATGTTTTTACTTCATGTCAATGGTTTTTGAAGGATCTCAATAAATAGAACAAAGCCAACAATGAAAAAGGTAATTAAGAGGTGAAATGAAAAGCTTTGATTAATTTCCATTTCACAAATTCAACGTTACTTCAAGCAGCAAATTAATGACCTGAAACGATCTTATCTTTTAGAACTAAGATTCAAGTTTGTTAAAAATTGCTTTAAGTTAAATTTTATTACGAAAACGGAAAGGGAAGATACGCATCTTTGATCTATAATGATTTTTTTCTAAAAAAATTTAACCGATTTATTATAATATTTTAACCAATTTTTATAAAATCACATAGTTCTAATATGGATTGAAATCCAATATGGATTATGATCTTTTACAATATTTTTACCGACGATAATTATCATCCGTATCAATAAACAAAATATTCCCAACAAAATTTGACTATATTTCCGCCTGAAACATTAAAAAAGCAATAAGCTAACTAGTGTATCAACCAAAGCGTCCGCCAAAATGTTTTGATAAGTTGAAACCATTTATTTTCTTTGCTAAAAATAAAAAACAAGTCCTTATAATAATACAAGGTATGAGTTTTATTTATACTTTAATTAAGAATAAACGTGTCATTTGGATGAGTACATGATTATCGTAATACAAAAACCAAGTCCACAAATCTTAGCACCATTTCTGTGCTAAGAAAAGAAGGACAGAAAAATTTGTTCTAATAACATCAAAGAGGTTTGTTACTTATTTTGCATTATTTGATGCGGGTAGCCTTATATTTTTTCTAAGCAAATCCCTAAAATCAAATGCCCGTAGATTGTTCTCCTGTCAAAATTGATTTATTTTTATACGGGTATACTAAACTAATTTTAGAAATTCTTTTATGTATTTGATCAAATAGTTGGTACGTTGTTTTAAGAAAACATATTTACTTTATTTGACTATCAATAATCTATTTCAGCTACACGTGCTTTCACTTGGCTCCATTGCAAAGTAGAAATAAAGCTTTTATTTTGTGACACATTCACAAAATAAGCTTATTAACAAAGGTATAACACTAAAGACGAGGTTACCCTCCGTAAATTTTTTTTAATCGTGCAACGTCTAAAAAGTTTTAATCATAATGGCCTATGTATTTTTATTTCATAAGTGTTCAGAACTCGTGGGCCGATAAAAGTGGATCAAAATTTACTTGATAAGATGTTAAGTTATAAAGTGTGTGACCCTAGCTATGTATAAAAAAAGAGAAATGTTTTTACGTGGTATATATCTAATTTTCTACAGCGTCTAATACTCAGACTCAATTTTATCAGGAAGCTATTTGAATGACTTGGCCAATAATAATTTATTTAAAGTAATATATTTACACCACCAAATTTGCAAAACGTAATATTTAATCCCTAGATTTTCTATGGATTAAATATTACGTTTTGCAAATTTGGTTCATATTTAACATGTTAGTTAAATTATACTACGCAATAATCGTATATTATGACATACGAGTGATCTCAGGTGGGTCATTGGGATACTTGGTAAGTTATACCGACAGATTTCTACGTAGAGCACGTACTTCAATGAATTAACGTGTTACTTTAACAAAAAAAGTTGAATGTAAAAATAATGATTTCTAATATGTCTCTTTATAATAATCTGTATATTAATGTATAATAATTTTATTCGATGCTAAGAAATATTGACCCCGATGCCGTTGGGCACGGACGAAATTAAATTTATGTTATTTGTATCTTTTTAGTTCAATATGAAAGGGATATAATGTTTTTTAGTAACGTCGAGTTGGCACTTAGGCGATTAATATACTTTTGACTTATTTTAATCGACGTGATTTAACGTTAGAAATGTCGAATTTCGTTACAGGTATTTTTTTGGTTGGACTATAATGAAATGTAGTACTGAACTTAAATTTAATTTATTCCGTACACCACGAAATAGGGGCAATCAGTTGGATATCATTATCGTTAACAGTTTCATTATGACCCTCTGCTGGATATAAGGTTTTGTATATGCGAATACGATGTAAGCAATTCAACTACCACCAAGAAAAACTATGGCAAAAGCTTCATTATAATCCTAAAAACAAGACTCTCAAACTAAATAATAATAGAATTCAATAAATAATATGATATTTATCTTATATGATATTTATTAAAAATACTTATCTCTACACTACGTGATCTGCAACTGCAATAGATCGACGATTAGATTCAATAACAGGCCGCTGCCTGCTTATAATTTAGTTCAATGCACAGTACTGTGAATCCGCGAGTTCCAGAACCGCACCGATCTAAAGGTTATTAGGGGTTATTTTATGTAAAGTATGAACCAGTTTTATGTATGTTACCAGTGCAGTAGTGAAGAGGAGTTTACTTTTTTATTCTTAACAGGGCAGTTTTTATTCTTCATCTCAACGCTTTATTCTTTCACCCAATGGTAAATAAAATTATGGCTTTATTAACATTGGGCAAGATGGAACCGTACTACACCTGGATTCCTCAACCGTAGAGGAACTGGCTATCTTACCTCCAATCAGATAAGGCCTTACTACCAACTAAACCGAGCAGAAAATTTCTGCTTCCAATGGTAATTGACCGCGGACCTCTAAATTAACGACCTCCAAAGTAGTTGGCCTCTAATCTAATCGTCAACTATATAAGATTAATCTTAAAATCAAAAATTAATCTATCGAATTCATAAGTATACCAAAGTATAAGTAACGAGTTCACTTTCTCAGACTAGAATGCACAAAATATGCACTGATGGATTACTTTTTAAATTTTATTTTAAGGTTACGTAACTCTTTTATTTGCCTGAATGTAAGTGTATTAAGGTCCTTTCTCAAATAGAACCTAATACGAATCAAGATCATTATCCTTCAGAGCTGTTAAGAGGTCTAAATCAACGCGATACGGTCTTTTATGTGGTAAAGTATATGAAACAAAAACTATATATATTCAACTTTATAATAAACCCTCCGTACAAAGTCTATCTTGCACATGGCTTGTTTTTATTAATGATAAAATTTCAACCATATAAAAAAGAGTGAACATTAAAACAATAGAATTATATCTTTTACAAATAACAAAAAAAGTAAACTTTATTTTAATAAAATAAGTCAAACAGAATCTTCATCCCTATGATAGCTCTTTATCTTAACTTGGGAACAAAAATTGCGTCCCCGGATACCGTGAGTTTAATAGTGGAGCTTACTGGTCCATCGTCTTTTACTGCGTGCGTGTAGCCGGGATTGCCCATTTTTAGCCTTTCAGTAAACTCTTGAAAAAAGGTTGAAGCAATAAACGGCCTGAAAGATTTGTGTTATTTATCTCTTTATTACTCAAATTCTATTTCAGATATATTGAAGAATCACATACATAACAATTTGATAAGTGAGTAAAGTTAATAATAAATAATATTTTTAATCATATATTATGATTAAAAATATTATGTCTTACACTCACACCTGTTATCCAGGCCAAAGAAAGCATAACTATAAGCTTATGCTATGAATATTATTTAACGGAATATACATTTTTAATATTTTAAAATATAAGAAAATTAATACATAAATACAATGACCGAGAACACAATTATTAATTTTTATCACACAATATCTCTACTAACTAGTACTCGATCCCCATACCCATGGTGGAATAGCCTTTAACTAGGGATATTGAGAACTCAGCCATCCGGTAGTCAAATATTTATGAAGTAATTTGGACAAAATTTCAAATATTGACTAATATGGGTGTATAAGGGCGCTTTCATAATATATTAGGTAGGGAAAAAGTCTTTTCGCATGAAGTATAAACTTGTGATAAAATATCTTTGGTCTTACTATTTATCTGGTTTGTTTTCATGACATTATAAAGGTGACATTACAAATACAAAATCAAATAAAATCTTGTTTCTCACTATTTTTTATGAAGAAATTGGATACATTCGAAAATTTTATTACAAAAAGGAAAAAAGCAATGCAAGCTGCGAAAAAAATGTGACGTTTATAGACCTAATGCAGTGTTAGTAACACAAAGTTGGTTAAATCATTTTCAATCCGGGAATTTTGATGTCAAAAATGCACCTTGTTCTAGTCGCCCTGTTACCGATAAATTGGATGCTATTTTTCAAAAAGTGGAGCAAGATCGGATCAGCAGTTACGACATAGCTGAAAAATTGGGAACTGACCATAAAATAGTTTTGACCCATTTGAAAAAAGCTTGGTATATAAAAAGCTCGTTATTTGGGTGCCACACGAGCTCACAGAAAGGAACCTAATGAACCGTGTACTCATTTGCGACTCTTTATTGAGACGTAATGAAACCGAACCGTTTCTGAAGGGATTGATATCTGGTGATGAATATTGAATCATGTATGACAAGAACATGCGAAAAGGTTGTGGTCAAAGAATCACATTCATTACAATTTGATAAGTGAGTAAAGTTAATAATATTTTTTTTTTAATAATCATAGTCTTACAATCACACCTGTTATCCAGTCCAAAGAAAGCATCGTTATGAGCTTATGCAATGGATGCTATTTAACAGAATATACATTTTTAATATCGGATCTCGGTTCTAGGTATCTTGCGGTTCGGATCTCTACCGCCTACAACTAATGAGATTTAAGCCATAAGTTGAGAGAAGGCGGCCGGAATTGATTAATAGAAAGGGTGTGGTCTTTCATCACGATAACGCTAGATTCATCTTTAGCCACTCAGCAAAAATAAAGAGAGTTTGGATGGGAGGTATTAATGCATCCGCCATAAGTAACCTGAACTTGTAACCTGTCTCTTCAGAATTCCTTAGGATGTGTCAGGTTATCATCAAGATAGGACTGCCAAAACTATTTGTTTGCGTTTTTTTTATCAGAAGTCCCAAAATTAATACAACAACGGGATCATGTCTCTACCTAAAAGATGGCAAAGTCTACGAAGAAAATGGCATATATATACTATAATTAAATGTAAATCAACTTTGATAAAAAATGTCTTGAGTTTTCATATAAAATGCGCTGAAACTTTTTCCGCAACCTATTATATTCTTCCCGTACTGACAATATGACGAATCTTAGCTAAGTTCTTTACACAAGAGGCAACGCCTAAGTAATTAGTATCACTACCACCAGGTGATCTTTAGTAGACTTATATCACTTCTGTCGTATTTAAAGTAAATTTATTTAATATCAAAATTAAATTGTAATTTGAATCATTTCAAGAATAAGCTTCATGCAACTTCTTTCTGAGCTCAAAAATCGCTCTTTTCATTACCGAATATCTAATGTCAATAACATAAGCACTAAACATTAACCTACAAAACATTTGCCTACAAAGCAGTAAGGTCAATTTTAATGTATAAGATCCAAAACATTTAAAGAGTTAATTTTTAGTGCTAATATAAAGTGTGAGTTTAACACATGCCTAGATTCACCAATAAATAACAGCGATAGTGAGTTAGAAAGTTATCAAAATTAATTTTATTAATCTTGCACTAGAATGACAGTTTTATTTTCTGTTTAAATTCGTTTTATTTATTAGTTTAATTAAATTTAGAGAAATCAATTTTTGATTGAAAACAATGCGTATGCAGATTTGAAAATTACTATTTAATTATTTTGTAAAATCAAAAAATGGTTATATGATTGTATTGAATAATTAAAGGATTGGGCGAATATTCAATTTGAGGATGAGTTTAAATTTTTCTGTAATAGCAGTGATCTTATTTGTAATGGAGTCAATAACAGTCGGAAGTAAAACTTTAGAAACTTTTCTAATGAAAGTGTAATTAAATATTAAACAACGACATTCATTTCTTGGTTTTACAGTAGATATGTACTTTGCATTCATTTTGATTCTATATTTTAGTTTAAGTTTCTAAAAACGAAACTAATCAGAAACCGTACTATTTAAGAGGAAATGATGAGTTTGGCAAACACAAATTAGAAACACTTAGAAAGTATTATCCCGATTTCCCAGATGGTTACATCTATGAGTGTACTCAACAATCAGTTTCCTTACCCAAAGTTCACAATCTGATAGTAGTAAAACTTATTCCCGGGTGTTCTAACAACAAACATGCGAATGCAGAAATACTTTCCGCCATATTGGAACTTTGACTAGAGCCCCGAAAGCAAATACTGAGAGAAAAACTTTAGCTAACGTCTGTGGACACAGTTTGTTTGACTAGTTACAGAACTTTGGTTTTTTCAAATCTTAAGATAAAAATTATGATTTTTTTTAAGGCAAAGTATGAATTGGACTGTTTTGTATTCTTGTCTTACATACTTTTAATATGAGATTAGCCAATAATATTAAAGTCTTTGTTTCATTCAGAATTACATATTTTGACTTTCTTGTAAAATTTTAGAAGTTTATATTGATAGTATTCAATTATTTGACTGTTTACATACCACAAAGTAAATATTAAAATAAAATAATAGTTGTTTTCAAACCAATATTCGTAAAGAAGCTCGACTGCTTCTGTGTCCTTAACAAGGGATTATTTCCTCTCCCAAAGGGAAAAGAGTGCGAAAACTTTAATTAAACAAGTTTTGTGAGAATTGAGCTTGGGAGTTTTGTAAACGGATAATCGAAACCGTGGAGTTCACCTGAGGGTGGATGTTTCGGTAGTTGACAGCCCTCACAATAGCGAGAAAATGGAGAGAAAAATGTGATTTTGACGGGTGCATGCTATTCAAATACGGTTTGTTCCCTTCAGTCAAATTTTAGATTGCTCACATTTCTTATATATATATTCGTAAAAAAGGCAGTTAAAATATTGGCAGTTTAATATGGTTCTCGCATACAAATGCCGTATCGTATTATTTCATGTAAACATTTGTGACTTGATGATTCCGAAAATTAGTTTTTTTTTGTAACAGTATAATGTTTATATATGTTATAGCATCTTTGGAAATTTACAACCCTACCTCCACCACTGTATTCAGAACAAATTTTCAAAATTGGTTTTTTATTCATTAGAGTATACTCCTAAGGGGGTCCCATTTTCACCAAGTCAGATCTTGGGATCCCAGGGAAATCGAAGCAAACATTAAAATTTTATAGGCACGTGTTTCATATTGTTTTCAAAAGTTATTCGATATTTTTATTCGATACAGTAAACAAGGTCCTATTTGTCGTGATGAATCACATTAATTATAATACCCATAACTATTTACAACGAAATAAGAACATATTGGATTATAACTTAAGGAGTCTGTAAGTAATGTATATGCTTTTTATGAAGTATAGCCCAACCTATATGCCTTGAGAGCCATGTCACATGGAACGAACGGGCTTTTACAGCCTATTTTACTCTCTGCACAGGAAGATCTCAGTCTGATAGGAAACCTAGACTCATCTAGGCACCATTACAAAAAAAAACCGTTATCACCTATCCCTCCTATTCGGGGGTCCCATTCCAGACGCAGAACAAACCATAGAATAAAAACAAATAACATTGTTACCATTTCATAAATACAACTTTAATAGACCATGTCAACTTACTCACCGAGAAACGGTCATTCATGAAACTCCACGACACCATTGTCACTAAGTCAGGATCTGATGATGGGATACCAGGGAAAACACGAGCAACATTCAAATTTATTAGCGCGAAATACGAAAGAATAGTTTTTCTAAAGTTAATCTAATACTTTTAACAAAAACAAACGGACAGGCAATTCGATTGGTCATCTATTCAACATTGACATTAGAACTTAACACTCAAAAAAGTTTAAAATAAAACTCAAATCCGACTTACATTAAAAAGGCAAAAGTAATTTAACTGAAAAAGTTATTCAATTTCTTTTCTAAAAATTATTTCTTTTTAAAATTATTTTTTGGAGTCCGACTATAAAACATAATAAAACTCTCATATATATATATTTTTCTTTATTATAGACAAAAGATCATTACTAATGCACTGACCTATATTTTCTTATTTTTCTATTTACAATTGTGGTATAACTAAACATAAATACAATATGGTATAAAACGTGGTATAAAAGTTGTTGGTCGTGAACAACTAACGTATGAAAAAGACGAGAAAATTAACAAACATCGTCAATCAATACATATATATCCTATTTGGAGGCGACAATTTTGAAGACTATAATATAAAGCTGATTCCTAACTTCCACGCAGAAACTTAAAACAGGACTTAAACAACAAAAAAAACCGTTAACCAAAATTTTTTGGCAAATTCCAATAGGTGCTTACAATAAAAGTAATGTTCACGATACTATAATAACTGAAGACAAATAAGTATGCCAATCAATGTTAACCTTACCTTCTGTTAGGTATATTTTCGTTTAACTTAAAAAATTTATCTATCTCATTTCAAAGATGGATTCAAATTAAGACCAGTTTTGAAAATAAGGTCAGGATACTTTCATTTATTGCTGTGTTAAAAGGCAGAAATCGTAATGACTTTGATTAAAAGAAATAGGTAGTCGATTTGGAAAAGACTACAAGTAATTAGGGAACATGATTTATCATAAGGCAGAGAGAGACCTCCATGATTACAACAATCAAATATTTATACCATCTCGTTCGAGGAAAACATTAAGCGACAACGTCCCCAAATTGTACTTGGCTGTTGGTAATATTACCAAATCTCATAGGATCCGCTAACGTCAAAACATTTGATAGAATTTTTATGAAGTTTAGTTAGGCTGGTTAGCAGTTTAGAAGATTGAATTGCTTTTCGAAACGAGGCTCAAGGTGTGCGTTTTGTTGTAAAAAGTTTATAAATAATAAATATTTTTACTGATCAACCTTTCATTTATATTCGAAATATACATACGATTCATATATCGCAACTAGTTTAATTCTACGCGACATATACATTTCTCATCTAAAAACCTTTGTACAGTAACGTTTAAATTGTAAAATTCGTTGTAAGTCACAGATCGTATTTCGTTCAGCAGGTTGCTATTTGCAATGTATACTCTAATATCAGTTAGCACATAATTAATAACGTAAAACCACAAAACGACTCTGTAATGTTAAAATTGCCATCTGCTACCAATAGCAATAGCAAAGAATCTCTGAGACCAAAAGCAATATAGTAATTTATCGAGTGATGACACACTAATGTTAAGTTTACATATTTCCGTAAACATTTTTTATGTTTACGTTTCCAAACGTCTTTCAATATACATACATAAATAAAACATAAAGTAAACTGAGGTGAGATGATTATGAAGAGTAATCAATTATTTTCTGTGCTTTTTATATATTTTTTTTAATAAAAACACAGAAAATGACTAGACACTGCATGATGGTAATCAGTAGGAAAAGTCCACCTTGCAGGCCGAGAGTGAGCGAGATGAGAAGAGGGACTTATTGTCCCTCTTCCTCCTTGTTCTTCCTCTTTGATTAACATAAAATTTGAAAATAATTCAACTTCAATGTAAACATGTTGCACTGCACATACTCACTCTATCGACACAAAATAATTTGTCAGCCATCTGGTTAAGTAGTAAGAATCTCTGTCTACTTAGCCCAGAGATCCTGGGCTTGAATTCCAGCATGGGCTATTTGTAAGATAACTACGAATATTTGTTCACGAGACATGGAAGTTTGTATGTTTATATCTGTTATTTATTTACATATTATATACTATATTTCTCTGTTATACCACAATTTCTTAATTATGTTTAATTTAGGCTAGATAATGGGTGTGAGAAATACTAATGTATTATTATCATGTTCATGGCAATTTATTGCTAGGCATGATGATATATCAGATGAGGTTTATATGATCAGGCCAAATCATAGTACTAAATAGCGCAAATTTATACAGTTTGAGCGGATTCGTGCCAATTGTTATTCATAATTGCAAATTGTATGCGTGTTTCTATTTGCTGTACATTGCAGCAATCACTGCAACTCGATGCAGGCAATTGTATATTTGTTAAGTTTGGTTTAGTATTGTAAAGAAAGTTGCAATTAAAGTTATATTACGATGCTGAATAAAAATTATTACAATAAGATACAAAAGTCAACATTAATGATCATGTTGAAACACACGCAAATATTTACGGCTCATAAGATTACCTTAAAGAATGTCTTTCTAAGAAAAAGTTAATAACAGAGTCAAAGTCAAAGTCAAAGTCAAAAATAACTTTATTTAAATAGACTTATTTACTAAGCTCTTTTAAATCGTCACAACAGGGAATATGTATGAGAAAACAAATAAATATAATTATAAAGGCAATAGTCATAATTTTACTGGGTATCAACCGGGCATTTACTAATTGTCCCAGTTATAGTATTTAAATATGTACTAAATATATTGTTAGTTTTAATTTTAAAATAATACTATTATATTATACAGAGATTGCCAAACCATATTTATTTATAATAAAAAGTAAAATCTCTAGCCTTTTATTTCACACAGATATAATGCATTTATATGGAATTAGGTTCATTTAAACAAAAGGTGTTTGAATAAATAAAAGACAAACCGAGCTAATAAGAACAAATATATACTAAGTGTTGCGGAATGGCTAGTTTTTGTATAATTCCACTTTCAATAAATCAATCTCTTAATTTCCTCGCTATGTTTTCGATATTATAAATGGTTAATTCACATGCCAATGCGAAATAGCCAATAATGTGGTAACTATGTGACTTTACAAGCCCGCAACGTAAATGGCTGGATAAAACTCATCAAAAGCTTTACATTGATCCAATGGCTGGGATGTGTTGGGATTAAAATTAGTTTTGGCGGAGTCTATTTTATTGACTTCAATATTTTTATAGGAAATTCAGCTACACGATTTAAAATAAATTTTTATTTTAATTGGGAAAAGTTGTTCTTGTTGTCAAAAACGAGAGATTCCAAATAAAATAAACTTAGCAAAAATCAATAATTGATATAACGGTTGTATGTTTAAAAATTACAAAAATAATATATTAAATTTTGTCTATGCGCTTACACATTTGTTAGCCAGGTATAAGGAGGTGGAAGCCAGCCTGTAGAACTTTTTGGGGAACCTCGGTGTCTACCAAGGTCTCTCGATAAATCTAAGAAACTATTGACTATTGCTTGAATAATATTTCTTTATAATAAACACTATTTTATTTATGAGAAAAAGTTTATGGCAATATACGAAACACCAAACATTTAAGAAAGGGTTGAAAACTCAAAAGACTCCGTACATTTTTGATAATACTGGAACAGATTTCTAAATTTTAGTAAAGATGTATATAAAAAGCTTGTTTTATACATACACAGTATTATTATTGAAGTTATAATTCTAAATAGTTTTTATTTACATGAAAGAGCTATTGGGTGCCATCTACAGTCAAAGGTCACGTGATCTAAGGGATTTATTCAGATAAAATAAATATATATATATATCTATTAAATGTAATGTTATTTTAATATATATATATATATGAATGTTTAATGTATTTTAAAATACAAAATTCTCTTTTAATTTATGTAACCATTTAACTAATTCAACTCGCGCTGTGTTTTCTATACTTGTTTCATTTATTAAATATATAAAACTTTAGCTAATACAATTTCTTTTAGTTATTTTTCTTTAATAAATATAATATTTTTTTTTGTCCTTTCCAAATAGACACCTGATTAACCAAAATATTATATCCGTATATATATACAATAATTACAACAGATTCGTCAACATTAAACTAAAACAAAATTAGACATTCCTCCATGCTTGAATAAAACTCTGGCTGTCAGACAATTGTTATCATAGAAGATAACATTGCCATTTTTAAAGAAGAAGAACTTATAACTACGGAGCCCTTAAAGTGCATGGCACGATATGCATATAAAATAAATAATATATAACATAATAATATATATAAAATTGTACTTTAAATACTTAAGTATTTGATTGCTTTTGGCATATGTTGGAAATCTATTTCAAAGAAAAGTTTCAAACGTAGAAGAATCATTTTTATCATTTCTACTTTGTTACTTTTTGAGTTGTTCATAAACTTAGAATATTGCTTAATGTTTGTAAATAGCACATACATCTATTAATTCTTAAAACTTTGAACATATTTTATTTTTGCTTGATTCTTGCATTCACTACAATACTTCCAAATCTGTTGATATTTTTGGCAATTTTGTTAGATACTCATATCCCATACACCTTGTTGTTCTCGAAATCGTTTCACCCCACGGGCTATTGTAGAATTCCGTTTACCGATAGGGGGTCACGTATCGTGAAGTATTAATCATGGTTTATGTTGCGTCAAGTTATCTCACCCGGGCTCAAATGTCCACAACAATAGTGACCAACGTCACCCAGAACAATGTAGCGGTGTTCCTTAACAAAACACTCGCGTGATCTCTGTGTGAGTTTAGATCGAGTCCGCATGCGCGCAGCATCTGTGTTATCCCTCTTCTCGCGTCGGAGTAGCTGCTGAGCAAATTCAGATCCTAAACTGAGTCCATTGAGATCAAAATTGAGGCAAAATTAGTCCCAACTGAATTTCATCGCTAGACGGAATGGCAATAAGCTTCCAGGACTCTGATTTTTTAGATGTCCCCCGATCGTGATGAAGCCGGCACGTATCGTTCTCGCGCGTTTTCTTCCGACGTTGTTACGTTCGGATTTGTAACGGACAAACTCGGGTATACAATTTCAGTGACGGAAATACACAAGTGTTTGGTTTTGTGGGATGGTGTTCCGCGTTTTGTGAACGCAAACTGTGGAGATTACGGATTTAAAAGACAGATGTAAGTTTCAAATTGTTTACTTTGTAAGTTACTTTTAGAGTTTGGATGCGCGTGAGCGGGTTGAAGTTGAACGGGTTTATATTTCTTATACGTACCGAGTAAAGTCATTAAAATTATTTTAATTTGCAAGGTTTGAAAAATTATCTACTTTAAATAGGTAATTATAAACTATTTTATTTATAAAAAATGGAAAATAAATGAGGAAACCACGGAATTCTCATAAAATATTCCTATACATCATTTAAATTTCGAACGCTATAATTGGCGGCCAAATGATTGACAACGTCTATAACCAATAAATGTAGCTTTAACGTGATTTACCGATTTAACAATGTGATCAATTTGAAGGGTTTCAGATTTCGCGAATATTATATTGATTTGTCCATTTATTTATTATACTATATTTTACTTCTAATAATTAAATTACAATAATTAAAAATAATTACAATAAATAAGAAAATTACAAATCTTTTGGAAGAAAGAGTAGATTTTTTATTATTGACTGTTTAAAAAAATCAGTAATCTTTGATTTGACTTTTGCGATCGAGTCTTACACATTATTAATTTGCTTATTTATTATTTTAATAATAATCATCATAAATAGTTATGATGATGATTATTAAATTAATTTCGTAGTCTAGTGAATTAATAAATAAAAAGAATAGTCTTTTTATTAATAAATTCATTAGACTACGATAAACTTATGGTAAAAAACAAAGAAAATAATTAATTAGAGACCAAATAAACGATAAATATCGCATTTTTGGTCTCATATTGTATTTTATAGCAACACCGTTCGTGATATTACTATTTTTTAAAGATGATCATGTGCATGGCACATGCATCTTCCTAAAGATTTTCCTAGTTATCCAGTATATGATATTCTGTTTCCAGTTCAAAGGATAAGAGAACTGTATAAAATTATTCCAAAATAATATTTTAAATGTTTCCAGAACATGAATCAAAGAATAAGGTGGCTGATTTGCCCATTTAAAAATTCAAGAGTTTTTTGATATTTTAGGCACTCTTTCAATTTATTAAAAAGTATTTCCTTTTGAAGCAGGCGCGTTTCCTTCCCTGTCGTAAGCAAATACTGCGACTCAGATTTCTTTCTTTCTCTAAAAATAATATATATTTAAGTTGGTTTAAATTAGGATACTAAGAAAGATTAAAATCAAAAATGTTCCTTTCCTATCTGTGCGAGTTTTTTGTTTTAATTTCATATTAAAGCTGAGTTTTTGCTCTGTTATATAATACCGTTTCTTAGAATTTATGATGTGAAGAGACGAGAAAAAGCGGAGGTATACACTGTGGAATCTTTTTCATTGTATTAAGAGTTATTTTTCAACATGGCCTATTCTTAAAACTCGCTCTAAATCTAAATTAAAGTATCCTATTCTCTTATTATGTACTGGAAAAAGATAGCAAAAAATTAGGCCCATTGGTTCTGAATTCCTTTTTAAGAAACTAAGTTTATTGCCTTAATAATTAAATATGAAAAATAGTTTATTTCTTATTACCTTATTATTTGGCATTATTATTTAATACCAATAGTTAAATTGTGGGATTTATTCACGTACACATTTTATTCATATTTAACTATATTTCAACCTTATTATATTACTAAATAACAGAATAACAATTTTTTTAGAATAGCCATCAAAATAGTCGATTCAGTCATCATCATATCAGCCGTGAGATGTCTACTGTTGTCCATATGCCTCATCCAAGGCACTTCATACTAATCAGTCCTGCGACCATCGTCTGTCGTCGTAGATCGTCGGTATACCTTGTAGGATGCTTACCAACGCTACGTTTTCCTGTACGCAGCCGCCACTCGAGGACCATTTCGCCCCATGTCCGTCATACCACCGTATAATGTGTCCTACTTCCTGCCACTTCTAACTCGCAATTCTTTGGGCTCTGTCAGCAATTCGAGTTCTGTAACGATCTAATAATCTCTGATTACATCAAACAAAGAAATTCCAAGCCCTCTCCTTGCCCACTGCTCTGGTAAAGCTTATAAAAATATTTTTTATGTTGATAAAAATTTTCATAAATTTTTTTATGAAATAATTTCTTAATTGTTTGATATCTTTAATTACTTTGAAAGCAAGTCATTGTTTTTATTTCTTTTAAATGATTACATGATAATATTGTTGAGCCGATAGTCAGATTGTTTTTCCAGTACCTGTTTAACAGTTCATAAATTTCTTTTTAAAAGGAGTCTCAATATTAATTTGCAAGTTTATTTTTTTGTCCAATTGTTTGATGTTTGTTGCCAGTTTTGATGAAAAAAATTGTAGCAGCTCTTATTTTTATGGACGCAATAACGTATCATTAAATATAAAAGCAGCGTGTATAAGAGAAATATATGCGTGGTTGTGTGTCATAACATCACGCCATTGCGGGTCTAAAGGGAAAATAGTACGAGATGACAAATTTTGATTGACCCATCCGGGAGCAACAACGATGATATCCGATTCTTTGTTTTTTACTTAGGGACCATAGCTCTTGAACCATTATGACACCGATCTTACCTCAAGAATATTAATTCATATTTTAAAAGTAATGTAACTACATCACTAGCTATATTGAATTTTCTTTATAAAGTGTCTCGTCTTACGGATAATACAGCCACTTACCGAATTGCGGTATCTCTACGATCTTTTGTTTTAATATATTTTTCTTTATAGAATACTTTTTATATTTTGATCAGTTTGAAATATCTATCTATTATGTGACATAAATTATTCAAATTTAGATTTTCAGTTCAGAGTATTAAAATATTTAAGTTACATTTCGAAATATAGTTTCGAAAAGACGATTTCGTATTTAAAATATTTATGACCACACTAAAACAGCTACTTTCTCACGATAGAACCATACCAACTCTCCTGATTCCCTTGGAAAAAATGTAATCCTATAAATTCTACAGAGCGTTCCACAATCTATTTCGTAAACCACCTAAAAGAACAAAACAGCCAGAGAAACAGCTTTAAGATTGCCCCTGTCTGCCACTGACCACTCGAATACTTAAGCTGGGCACGATGCCAAACGAAATTGTTTGTATCGAGGGACAGACTGACACAAAAGCGAGTCAAAAAATGACGACCTAATTACGGTAGCAATATTTTCTCTCTAACTTAAAAACAGAAAATGTATTTTAATTTCGAAAAAGACAATATATGTTATATTTAAAATTTTCAATTTATTTTCAGTTTCAGTTTCATTTCATTTTCAACATTAATAAACCAGTTTTTAATTCTTTAAAAAACGTTCGTTATTAATTACTTTAAGGTTATTTATCAATACATATTATTTGAAATGCAAGTCTATAATCAAAAACCAACCAATTTATATTTAATCAAAACATTTGAAAAGCATTAATTTGCATTATTAATTATTTATATAAATATAAGCTTTCTTTGAAATTGCTTTAGATTGGTGATATTTAAATTAAAAACCTTAAAAAATCTTTTAAAGTTGTATAACAAGCAACGTGTTACTAATTTAAATAAAATAAAAACTAAAAACATTTTGTCTTAAGTCTGGCTCAGTACTTTAGATTATACTTTCATATTATTATATTTTTGTAGTATTTGTTTCATATTATTATGTTTTATCTGTAGTAAAATAACGTCACCTTGATTTACTTTGAAAGTTACAGGTAAAAAGTCACAAGATATCATTTATAATACTGACATGAATTTCTGAAAATAGCAAGCATTCCCGTTTAATCCATTTTCCAAACGCAAAAAATGCAAAATTAAGTTAATTTCTTTCAGCTGTAGAATCTCATTTTACTAAATGAAATAAACATTTTCTCTTTTAAACGGGAAAGGAAAATTGGCTCTCTAATTTTTAAACGAATAGCTTATAGGTACTAACCCCGAAACGACTCAGAGAGATACACTCAGAACAAATGAACACGTAATTCAATACATTAATGATATAATCTGGTCTTCAATAAGGATTTTATCGCTGAGCTAACGTTTTTAGCGGTTGAATGTTGAAGGAAAAATAATGACCTCTTTTTCCCACTTTAACGTCCTTTCTTTGCTGGTTCTAAAAAGAGTATTAAATTAGTAGTTAAATGAAATACTGCAAAAGGATTTAACTTTCAATGAGATATTACTTAAAAAAATTAAATGAATAGTTGCCATTTTTAAAAGTGGCTGTTTTAAAATAAAAGTTACAGTGAAGTGAGTAAATTAAATACTTTTTAAAGTAGTAACATTTTATCATAATCTATAATTTTTTACTATCGGTTAATTAAAAGTTTACAATATCAGAAATCAGCAAATAGCCCCTGTTTGTTTTTTTATTAAAACGGTTCGCATGTTTTGTCGTGGTGTGATATGTTGGTAAAAAAGAAAATCCAATTTTCCGGCTAGCAACTTTCTGTTTCGTTCGTTACCTCTGTATAAGGTTTCGACGTATCGCAGGGCGGGAAACTCACAATTTCGCAATGTGGTAATCCTTGTCGCATTTTTAGGAAAGGATGACATTTCCAGTTATTGTCTTGGACAAGAAAATAAAGTTATGTCTTTGTAACTTATCGTAAATCTGATGATAAAATGAATTGACGTAAATATTGCTTTGTGTAAGAAAATACTATTTGGTCGTTCGCTTAGTTAATCGTAGTACACTAGAATATGTTATCAGTTCCAATTGTATTTTTAAACTATATACACATCAGCCAAGAGCTAAAATAATTTTAGTTTTAAATAGGTATTAATGATATGTTTTATACAGTAGTACTTTTATAATTTCATTTCATGTAATAATATTTCTAATCGCTTTTTATTTATTTATAAGTCTGCAGTCTCATCAGTCAGTATCTTATAATTAATATATAGTATAGTGTCATAGCTGTTGTAAATACTGCTACTTTCTCCTACTTATTATGCGCAGAAGCGTCATGATACCATCTGTCATTTAGGGTCAAACAGTTTTGGTGAAATTGCTTTCGCTTAAAAAATTCGCACACAACAAAAACATTAAAATTTTATTGCTCAATTGTAGGAGACAAATTGAGCATACTTTCCAGAGAATTTGCTATGAAAATGAAGATGACTGACAATAGACAAAAGCTGATTAAAACAAATAAAACATAATGGATTTTACGACAGTTAATTTTCTGAAGTTTGTTCGGTGTTTGCAAAATATTTGATTTATATTACGGTGATAACAAATGTATTATGTCGATCCAGTATTATCTACAGTATATAGTTATTACTATCCAATGAAACTTTTGTGATTACCTATGTTAGTCATTAAATAAAAACTATAATTATCACCACACCAACTCCAACTTCAACTTAATTTTGACTGTACATGTGATATTTCATACGTTTAATAAAAAGATAACTTACTGAGTGAATCTGAATATTTCGCAAATTAATAAGTTGAATAATAAACAAAAACTATGAATAACATGGATTATTACCGTTTCAACGAAGCTTCTGTTGAACCCGTGTCAAAACTTTTTCAATTATGGCAGATAACACACGCGGTACTACGGAACATATTTATTACGAAAACTTTGTCTCGTCCGGGCAGAAGTTGGAGTACTGTTAAGAACTCTTGATGATGCTTAATTCGATATAAACTGCAATTATTATGATCATATCAGTACTTTTTGTTATTAAGGGTTACACGCTTAGGGCCTTACTAATATCAGTGTTACTAACATAGTTACAGTGTTTATAAATTGACAACATTTCATTTTCCTCACTGCCAAATATTATTGTTGTTTAAGAAATATGACTGAATATAATTTGGTTTTTTTTCTCATAATAATGCTCATTTCCCATTTATTTTAAAGATTTCAAGTAGCTAAGGATACAGGTAAAAGGCTCATATTGATTCCTTTGCTTGGCTTTAAATATTGAACAGCGGCGTGTGCTTTTTAGAAGAAAGCATAGATGGGCGATCATCTTTTGTTTATACTTTTTTTACGACTACTATTTCTTAGTTAAACGAGATGGCACCATACTACTGAATGTAAAATATCTTTAATGTTTTTTTTTATTCTTGGCCTTCATCTGAGTGAAGATAAGGCCGAAGAAGGAAGCGAACTACCTCTGGATTCCTTAACCACAGAGGAACCGGCAACCTTACCTACAACTGCCGGAACACAGCAATTCTGACATCATTATTGCTATGGCGGCAGACTATAGGTATTCAAGATAGTTGTCAAGGTAGGTATATATGAGAAGTGCAGGTAAATTTGAATACTCAGTGATGTTCAATATGACTGACAATTATATCAAGTGTATATTTTCAACCATGGTTATTGTATTAAAATGCGTATGCATGCTTTCTAAAGTTACAACTCTGAAAACGAAATATAGTATAATTATTTTCCTCTACACAATCAGAATGGGTTAAACTGCTTTATTTAAATATTAAGGTCATTAATTATTATGAGTACTAAAGTAATACTTATCTTGGTAACTGTAACGAAAAACGCTTTTTCGCCGTATTATTTTCTGAGGATAAATATTAATACTTAATTCCAGTTCAATTAGTTTTCAATTCAATATTTTTCTAGCCGACTAACGATTTTATTGTTTTAATAATGAGACATTCGGTATAATATAATTCTATACATTTCTAGCTGTCTGACCTTGCTTGAGGGTGGTGCACCTAATCAAAAAAACCTTAAATACCAACCTTATTTTCACAATAAATAACACAACAAGACATTAATTTCCTTATGCACGGAGATACATTTCGGCAATTCATTTTTATTTATACAGATTAATAATCAGCCGCTTAACAAAACGACTAAACTGACGATTGTGTAATGCTTTAGGTAGACTAAATTTTCCTGTGCGTGTTTAATAAATTTTCTAACGGTAGGTCAAAGGAGGTTAACTCGGTGATAACAAGTTGCAAGATTAGGCGAAATATTTTTGGCTTTGGCTTTATTTGTGGCTTTTGTAACTAGAATGAGAGAACCGAAAATACCAAGCGTGTCACATCTGTCAGATCTCTTCTGAGAGATGTGACACGCTTGGTTGATAGTAGGTTTTGAATTATATACTTAACATATACAAGTTGTAACAATAAAAGTTGTAGCAATAAATTCAATAATTTGGTATTTTCATAATATTTTGTCACGCTCCTTGTGATGCCATTTGGAATTCGAACAAAATACTCAGAGCACAGTGTAATTGTATGAAGCTTATTAATGGTATTTAATTAGGCACTTACTATTGATATAATATTGAATAATAATAAAAAATACTACAAGAGTCTTTACTCTTGTGTCTTTACACAAGAAAAAGTGTGGAAATAAATAATATTTGTTTCTTCAGCCTACCACCTTTACATTATCAGAAATAAACAAGAACCACTGGCTATACAATAAAATTACATTATTCATAAGGTTTATATAGTAAACAGTTTCACAATAAATTAGCTGACTTGACAAAGGGTTTCTGAACAGGATTCTTATTTCGAATATTTGGGAACCTAAAGCATAACTAGTTCCGAGTCGCACTCATCGACGACTCATTTTCACAAACTAGGAATACGTAATTATATATGAACTCAACTCTCCAATTCAACAATTCTAATCATAGACACTAAGTGAACATGGGGCGACGGGATTAAGTTAGGAACCTGTCTTACGAGTATTAAAAATCAGAAACTTTGTTAAATTTTACTTCTTATTAAGTTCTAGAAACAATTTTCAACAAATTTTTACACTAAATTAATAATTTCAAAGTTGATGGACGTTTTACTCTTGTTTCCTTAAAGATATTATTATTTTTAGAAGTTTTCTTTAATCAAGTTTATGTTTATTTTATTTTTTAATTAGCGCTTCTTAGCTGTGATTTTTAATTGACGTAATTCACGCTTATTACATTATACGCAAAAATCATAAATGTCTCAGTAAACAATTAACGCTTTAAATAAATTTCATAATATAAAATCGGTAAAATAAACGAGAAACAAAGTTTACACGAACACGAAAGCCTATTGAGAAAATCAATCTCTTTAGCGAAGTGACAAATTCCAGAAGTAATTTTGTGATTAAAATTTTCGTATCAGGGCATTTGTTTCGTAAATACTGTTTTCATTGTTACAGATAGAAATTATTTCACTAAACATTTCTATGAAATTTTCATTTTGCTCTAAAAAGATTTTTGGAGGCTAACTTGATTGAAGTGTTGTTTTAAATGAATTAATACCAAGAATCATTAAACTAAATGTGGACTTTATTGGATAAGGCTCATTTCACCCACGTTCTAGCTAATACCTAAAATAAAGTAAAAGTTAAGATTTAAGTGAATTATTTACCGAAAATTCTATACGATAAGACCTTTCAATGATTTTAATAAGTTTCATTCGTTTTGATAATTTCCTGGAAAATACATTTGTTGGAATTCGAAAAAATAAAATATCTGCATATTCATTAAGAGTCCTTTGAACTCAAAAATAGCTTTCAAAAATTTATTTTCACTTTAAGAACTCCATAAATCAATATAAGACTATAATTTGTTAATAGAATATATTCATACATATACATTTATCTTTTGACAGTAATCTGGTTGATTGGTCACTCCTGTCTTCTTAGCCAGAGGTAGGTATGATTCCCGGTAGTAGAAGATTTTTGTATGATGAGTACGAATCGTTATTAATGAGTCATGAGTGTGTGTATGAGTATTTAGTTTATTTCTAATATTTATACATATAATATTTATACATTGAACAGATACATTGAATTTAATAAATAAACAATTTCTATATTTCACTGCTATCTAGTATCGATAGCAAAAGCTCTTAATTATTCTGTCTTTGGGTTACATAGTAAATGGGAGTGTGAGAAATATTATAAGTATTATTAAACAAAATAATATCACATCTTCACCTGCATTCTGCCATTGTTAGCTTTTCATACTTGGAAAGGTAAATATTGAGGTCAAAGTTGATTATTGGTTTTATTATAACTTTATCCGTAAACTTTTCTTTGGTGTTTTGCTTGTTATACGAGGTCTCGACAGTCAATACAAGGTACGTAATTCAATTTAACAAGCCGAATAGTCATCTTTATCTTTCCTGCTTAAGGTTTATCGCTGGATATATTTAATATACTATAAATTTGAGATACTGAACGTGTATCGTACGGGATACTAGCAGAAGTGTTGGTTTTAATCTTTAAAGTAAAGCTCATCTGATTTTGGGGCTTTATTGATTCTGTTAAATAATCTTATTTTTTAAAATATATTTTGTTATTATTTGATCTAAATAGCTTTTAGCGTTCCCGGACACCTCATATGATCGGTTAAGGATTTTTGTAGTGAAAAATAAAACTGTACACGACTCGACTACGATATGACGCCATGACGTCATAACAGTCAACAGACTGAGGTACTGACATACTACACAACTTACTATCAATAGAAGTGTTAAATCCTATTTCTGTATATAATACATATTAAAATTATTGTAGCGAGATATCCATATATGTATATATAGCTATAATATATGTATATATGTCAGTGGGTTCGCCAATCATCTTCGAATTATTATCATAATGGAACGGTAAACAAATTATAAATGTAAAACAAGTATAAATGTTTAATTTTCATTAGACCAAACACGTCAACACTGATAAAGTTATGAAATTCTTCTATAATAATATCATATTTTATTTAATATTTAAATTTATTTATAATTATGAGTACAAGTATTTGTTTACTAGTCAAGTTTATATGTTTTTTTTAGTACATTCTGATTTTTATATTCATATTACTAATCTATATTTCTCTGTTATCTAGTAAAAACAAGCTGTTTACGATGCTTTCTTTTGCCCAGATGTGTGTGCGAAAAATATTTTATTTTCTTATTTATATTATTATCAAGCTTATATTATTGAAATGGATGGCAAGTGTACAAAAATATTGTGATATTTATTTTTGTTGTAAATAATTAAATAAACTTAACTGTATGTGTTCATAAAAATGCTAAAAAAAAATAGTCCATTAAGGGACTCAGCAAAATACGGTAACCAGGTTTGAACCTTGCTACCGTATTTTGCTGAGTTGACGAATTGATTTGTGCGGGAACCTGAAAAGCGCTTTCAGAATCTCTCGGAGATAAAAGGAAAAGTTTGACATAATCACGTGAGAATTTTTTCTTCTACAACGTCATTCTGACTTAAAATAAAATTACCTGCAGCTCAGCCCCAGTTTCAGTGTGGAAATCAAATTACGATATGCAGCAAAAACTTCCTGGAATTTTAGAGAGATAAGAGCTTGCTGGAGTAATGCTTTAAGTGGTTTTAATTTCGATTAAAAAGTACAGTTTAGCGCTTGTGTGCTGGACGGGTTGGTCAAATGTTGTAACAGTATACGCTCTAGTACAGAGTTACCATTACATTATGCTACCATTCTACCATGGTCGTATTATAGCTCAACATCTCGAGGCCTGCGCCCAGCAGTGGTACACGGTTTTTGGACAGTAAAGTGTGGAGGTTGGAAGCAAATCTCCACATATTATTGTTTATTCTTGGGCATCATGACCTCTTCATTTTAACCATTAAATTTTCACATATCAATATTGCTAACCAGCAAATTTCAAACATATTCATCAGAAATTATTTATGGTTATTGAGTTAACTTCAAAGCGATATCAGCCTTTTGATTATGAATTATAATTTATCACTCGAATGGCTTTTATGGCTGTATATTGACAGTTATGATAGACAGGAACATTCGTAAGTATAAATATATAAATTTATTGTGAAATTGTTAAAAAATAGTAAAGTTATAAGTCGCTTTTGGACAACTGATGTGAATTGGTTTTTTTTAATTGTGAAGGTTTAGTAAGATTAAGTTTAATTTTGGATCTAACATATAATAGTACTACTAGCTGTGGACTATAGCCGGGACAAGAGCCGGAATGAGACTATCCCGGGTCCCAGTATTTGTTTTTGGGTTACGGTTAGTTCTGTATTTATATACACATATTTATAATATTTATTAGTATCATTAAAAACCAGCTCTAAGTTACGCATATAATAAATTGTGTGTGTAAGGAAATTATATTATAATGAACGGTAAAATGAAAAGTGTGGCTAGTTTTTTTTATTATAGAGCAATTTTTCGTGTAAACCACCACGCTTTCGAGAAATATCGTAACACTTCAAATGCCGCACCTAATCATAGCACTCGTCCTTAACGATAACGACAAAAATCCATTACACGTGCGAGTTAAGATTTGCAATATTTATCAGTTTGGGTCGGAACATCGGAAGCTAATTACTTTTCTAATGGCCCACTTTTCGGACCGAAATAAATTGAATTCGGACCCAGGGACAACATTATACGGACTACAAACTGTTTACTTATTTATCCGTGCCATGTGTGATCTTTCAAAGAAAGGGAATCGTATAGGGAAAAGAGCAAACTTCAGCGCGATATTTCACCAAAGTATATTATTTTTTGTCACAGTTTTTGCTAGGTTCGGTAGATTCGTATAATTGTAGCGATGAGTTTCTTGCAAGAAATGATCCTACAAATTTTGTTACGTTTTTTCTTACGACTGAAATTTTATGTTCGTACCCAGCCAACTAGTCGTTCTTCCGTCTACACTAATTAATGAGATTTGTTTTTAACTTAAACTTATTAAATGCTTTAAAATCACGTTAAAATTACTCTAGCTCTAGGTAAATTATTTGAAATGTATGACTAATCATTGTTAAATACGTTCAAATCAAGAGTCAAATTACTTGATGTGACAATTCTATAGGTCATTAGTTTTGGATATTAAAGAATAATTAAAATTAGGTAATGCCTCCTGACCCTGCGAACTACTACCAACGAACGTAAGCCTTCAAAAAAGGTCTGTTAGATACCATGCTCCAAGAAAGGAGCTGACTGTCCCAAATATTATATCGGAAATTTTTCATTTCGTTTGTCAACTAGTCCTGTTGGCATACTTGAAAATGTTAAGTATTAAAATGTGAATTTATGTTCTAAATTTAGGTATGTTGAGTTAATACATTTTACGTACCAGGAACGCATTATAAAATTTTGGAAAAACCGATTAGTTAGCATTTTTTTTCTTCTAGTAGAATTTTCGCTAAATTTTTAATTCATATTATGTTAGTTTTAATATCACACAAGAAATAATGGAAATAAATGCCAGAAGCTGCATTTCTTTATGGCCTTAGAAGGAGATTCAAACAATTTCTAATGAGTTTGCAATAAAAAACAAATAAAAATAAGTATATGACTTATATACACACTATTTAGAAAAGCTTACAGTACAAAAAGGCAAATACTTAACGGCTGATTTAATACTTGAAAAATCTTTGGCTTACCTATTGAGTGAAGGATCTCTCCAGAGGCCTTTCAGAATGAAATCAAGATTTTCCATACTTTTACTCGAAGCAAGTTAACAAACAAAAGAACGGTGGCTAATAACATAATAAAGTCAAAAAGGGATTTCCTTTACATTTATTGCTTATAGGTTCAGGCTATAATGTTTACATTATTTTTTTATTGTTCAAGCGGTGATCAATATAGAATATTTTATTTCACTTACACTTTTTTATCAATCATGAATGAAGCATCATTACGAGCTTGTATCATAGATAGACTATAACGGAGAAATGTTGAATAATAAGTACGTAAATAAAAAATACACACACACACACACACACACACACATCCTTTACTTTAAATAATTAATCTAAATATTCGTACTAATCATACAAATATTTTCCTCTACTGGGATTTGAACCTAGAATCTCTGGCTTAGTATATAGGGGGATCTCTCGATGTATCATATTCTCCATGGCCACTATTCCAGGTCCGAATCCCAGACGGTCAGACGCCTGTATGATTAGTATTACCTTTTTTCAAATCATGGATTATATGTCCACTTAATACATTTCTAATATTTCATTAATAATATACGTGTTTTATGTATAGTTCTTTGTTATTTTATATCTTTTACAATGCTCTTAATTTTATTTTATTTGTACTAAATAACAGTTTCCAATGGTTTGCGAGAATTTAGGAGAACACTATTGTTTAACGTTATAAGCTTCTTAATATCTAAATAATTAGATTCCAAGACCCAAATAAGAGTAAACGTGGATGCTATTATCACGACGAATACTGTAAATTTAATTAAAATTTTAAGTCCTTTTAAATATTACAAAACGTGTCGGACATGTTCTTGGTTGGTTTATTTACTTTACCAGCAAAATTAATTTGTTACAAACGAATGAAAATCCAATACCTAAATGCCATTCAGTTTCTCATTCGAGGCCGAGCAAACATCGTTGACATTCCCCGAAATCGTGAATTCATTGCGTCTATAAATAAGTACAGTAACTTGTAAACAGATGTCCCTCGCTATAAAGAGTTAATTATCTAAGAATACCGACCCGGTTTGTGCGGGACTAACTCCCTAGGGAACTGAAATACTTCTTTTTTATTTTAAACTGCTACCCTTTAATGAGATATTGTGAGTAAAAGCTTTTGTCGAATTCAAGGGTACAAAAGGTTACTATTGATTTAGAATAAATAAAGAAAATGGCCGAAATTATTTAGAATCGTGACACTAATAATGTGCAAATTAAAACGTATAATTATTTAAATGCGTGTTTATTTAAAAGTTTGATAAGGAGTAGGTGTTAGTTATTTTGATTTACAGCTACATCAAGATTTTAAGACCGGCCTCTTTCAGTTCATTAATAAAGTCAATTTGTCTTCTCTACTAAAAAAAAAACAAATTTAATTTTTTTAATCAACTATTTAATCTCGATCTTTAACAACATTCATTATACATACATCAGGACACCTACGATAATAAATATGAATATACTGCAGATCTTACTGAATAATGTTGTTTTGTTATTTTATATAATATCTTATTTCAACATGGTCTTAAATCTAATCTCCTTGACAAATTGACAAACATCTATTCTCGTCTCTCATTCACATGTATTATTAGACCTAACGTTTGCATAGCAAGGACCATCTGTGTTACAAAATAAATTGTACAACGGATAATATTAGAAACAAAGTATAAGTATATTGGTTACGTTTAACTTATTAAGTGTCTGTAGTAATTTAGGGGTTTATTCATCCTTGATGAAACCTTGTCACTTCTGGTAAGTGTGTAAAATCAGATTAATTACTACATTTTATACTTTATAATAATAATATGAATATATCTATTTCGTATGTAGGTGTCAAAATTTCATCACAATATTAATAGTTTTTTTATAACTGTATATCTAGGTACAGACGCCGACACTTCAAGCGTAACACTTCAGCTGGAAATAATTCTTATTGCAACGGAGTATTACCAAATGGAAAAGTATAATACTTTACCTTAGATGTGTGTATTTGCCCGTTCCTTGAATATATAAATTCATCAAATTAAATTATTAAAATATATGTAAATTGAATATGTATTAAAGTAGGATTGTATCGAAATATCCCTATAATTTATTTATTGATATATTATGAAAGAATTATGAATATTATTCCTTTTATTTCGAAAGGAAAGGTTTCCTTTTTAAAGGTTTCCTTTTTTCCAATAGAATTATAGTTTAGGTAGGTTACCTAAACTATAATAGCGATGCAATGCAGTATATTTACTTATGCAGAACTGTAATATATATAGATATACATTTTACTGAGAAATTTAATTTATTTAAATTCACTAGAGTTTGTATCACTATATCCTTTCAAAGCACCATATCAGATTAACATACTACGTTACATGTGCAAACTTTTAAAACAAGGTTTTATTAAAATTCTAAAAAAAATATTAACCCATTAATTTTCTTACATATACAAGCTTGTTACGAGATCGACTTATGTCGCATCTATTACACAGCCTAAATTAAGATTCATTGCGAGTTTGTTTCATGGATAACGGAGAAGTTTAGATAGTAATATATGTATAAATGTCAGAAATATACTAAATTAATGTACAGACATCCATGATTTCTGAACAAATATTGGTACTCATACTACTAATATCTGTACCTATCGGATTTGACCCCGAGACTACTGACTAAGTGCACATGGGTTCTGAACACTCGATTTCCTTTTATTTACTTTGACTTACATGAATTATATTTTTTTGTTTATGTACACAATTAACATTTGTATTACTGTATTATTCACAGTAAGCATTTCACATTTGATAAGCTGAACGGGAAGGGAGTGAACAAAAAATAACTAGTACATAATTTTGGGCCGTATGCGTGGCTGCGTTGGATTTAGAATAACGTCACTAATCTAGCCACGCATTGTCACACAAACTAAAAGAGTATGAAAAATTTTAACTCTAAAGGTCGAGGACAACTGCTTTACACTTGAAAGATTTTGAAAGTTAAATAAAAGCTTGTCAAGTAAGACTACGACCACTGACTTAGTGAAAAAAAATATTGACAGTAAATAACTTAGATTTTACTTTTATAATATTCCAACGAGCAAAGTTCTAAGTTCTGACACGATCACAATTTCAGAGAAACAAGAATTCTGATTTTCATCTTGTACAAAAGTATCTGTATCGTAGTCTGATATAACAAGATGTAGTAAAAAAAAGTATAGAAAGTGTGTTCTCTATTCATCTCAAAATTATTAAAATTGTTTGCACAAAAAACTTCTGTGGGAATTTCAATTCTTTTTATAGGAACCGAGTGATAATTGACCATGTGCTGACATTTATGTGCATCTAACTTCCCATTAGAAAGAATCATGTGGCGCCAAACACTTAGGACCGATAATAAAATAGAAATATCTTTCAAGTTGGGTAGTTAAATTATAAATAGTCAAGTGTCATTTGGAACTAGAATATTGGAGCAGTAAACTTCAAGAACGTCAAAGAACGTTTAATGTGTAAAACGTTTTAAATCGTTAACACACTAAAAACTATTTCATTAACCATGTTCAAAGAAGGAGACGGTTTTTAATTCGTCGTAATCTTTTTTATGCATGTTCCCCTATTACTCGAAATGACCTGAACCGATTTGGAATATTCTTAACTATTTGAAAGGGTTTTATACCTCCCACGTGGTGGCATTGTCACTAAATTAAGAACTGAAGATGAGATCCTAGGAAAGTCGAGGGAAATCCTTTAATTCAATAACCACGTCTAATGTGTTTCATATTTTTTTCTGAAGCCATTCAGCTATTTGCGCCCGGCAGGCATCCATCAGCTCAAAGATTGATCCACAATGGTGATATATGATCTTTGAGTTTGAGTACGTTATATATAATATACACGTATTGATCTTTAGCAGTAATTATGCAAGTTGTTTCGGCGAGCTGGTAGTTGAATTCTTGTTCAATTTCTATCTTGACTTTAGAAAGTTACCACTAAAAAATTGTAATTGTATTTTTTTACCCACTTTAAAACACTAAAAAGGCAAAAACAATTCATATTAATAAGTTATAAAATTACAAATTATTTTTGGAGTTGGTGATAAGTAGTTTTTTTTACCGAATTATTGCGTTTAGAAATAGGATCACCGACGTAGCTCAAAGAAAATCAAAGCCTCAGTAGACAGCTCATTGCAAGGAGGACTGATGGTCGTTAGGGTGACAAAGGTACTCGAGTCACGGCTACATACCGGGAGTCGCAGCGCTGGTCTTCTACAAGGCGGATATACTAGCTGGTAAAGGTTCCTAGAAGTCGCTGAATGCAGACTGCTTACGACTGATCGGATTGGAGACCCTTGGGGCAGACTTATGTCCAGAAGTTGACGTCTCTCAGCTTTATGATGATAGTGAATAAAATACCGGCTAAGAAAATTTGTCTTGACATGACTTAAGCGTCAAAAACTCAGAGTCATTTTTTTATAAATTAAACTTGTCAAATCTATAAACTAAAATGTTTATATCATTCAATTGAGTCTTGTTATTGAGGAAACTTAATAACAAAATATCAGAAATGATTAGGTTAGTATAATATTGGCTTCACATATACATTTCTTCGATTGAAGGAATTCTATTGGCTGTTAACCAACTATTCTATATCAAATTACATTCCAAGATTATAATTAAGTGATTTATTATTTCGTCCGTCTAAAAATAAGTTAGATTTATTAAATATTATAACCCGTTTGAGGAGCTGGTTTGTAATAGTTTATATTATTAAAATTTTGGAAACAAAGCATGGTTCCCCACAGGTAAACACATGGTAGGAAACAGAAGGCGTAGTCAAAAAGCCACTTTGCACGCAGCCTGATCCAACGCACGGAGCACCGTCATTACGTCAGCGTCCCATTACCGGAATGGTACCTACTACTTGCGAGGGCAATTTTATTTTATGTCCTAATACCTTTTACATGGCTTTATTACCTGACGCTATTTATGGAAAAGTTCTTTTAAAACATGCTTAAAACGGATTGAAAGTAGATTATTTTTCACATACATTATTATTTTGTGTTGTGTTAGGAGTATTGCCACTTTTTGTGAATTTATTTGTTGAATATACTTATTAGTGATTACGTTAGATAGCAAAAACCAGTCTTTTTTACATTATCTTTAATACGTATTAAATTAAAACGTGAAATTTTAACAACATAACCAAACAAACATAACATAAACAACAACAACAAAATATTATAAATTACCTTATGTTATTTGTTGTTTTGTTAAATAAATTTATTCGCAATTTTTTTATTCGTACTCAAAAGTTATTTATGCAAGTATTTGTTTGAGACTAAACAATTATGTATGTTCTAAGCTCTGGTTTCGACAGCAAAAACAAATCAACTTTCGCCGTGATTAGTCCCTGGTTACGTCTATCAAAATTTGTTTTGTGAGCTTCTCCGTGCTTATGAAGGCCATTTGATCCCTGTTGTTAAGGCAATCGCTTTCACTCACTAACCCGCGTTGGGCCAGTGTGGTGTTGTTATTGCCCAAACTTCTAATGCGTTTCTCCTATGTCGGAAAACCTGTGCCAAGCAGTGCGATTATAGACTTATCATGATGATCAATGGCGATCAAATAACGATATTATTACAATACGGTTAAAACACAAAATAAGTCAAGACAGTATAAATCACTAAGAAATATAAAGTCTTAATTGATCTTTCAAATCAATCAATCAATTATACACACTGTTTTGTACGTCTTGTGGACGACTACGAGTAAGTAAGAATGTTCAACGCTTGGAAAAATTTGTTGCCAATTAAATATATAATAGTAGTATTTGAAACCTTTACAACTTACCATTTCAAGTAAAGTATAAACTTTCTTAAAGTCAAAAAATTGTGTCTTTTTCTAAAAACATTTATTGCATTCAAATATTTAAGCTAATCTAACTTACTGACTTTTATCTTTTCTTCACTTGAGAATTAATTTTGTTTTAATATAAAACACATTTGTAAAATTAATTAAATAATTTTGAATGTTCCAACTTCAACTGAGATATTAGGAAGGTCTGTGTAAAATGTACAGAGATTACAGTAACTGGCTTCTCATTTATTACACCAGAATGGGATAATAGGATATTCTGAATACATATGACTACTGTCTGTGGAATTATACCATGATAAATAGCAACATTTACATGTACAATCAAGTTACTGTATGATGGATTCATCGTTTTTTCAAGTTGTATCCAGTACATTAAGTAATTTCCACGCGCAGATTGATTCGTAAATGCACCGTAAATTGTACAATTTATTTGTTTTTATACTACAATTATGAATCTGAATAACTTCGTATAAGTGTATTGAAGAATAAATATGATAATGTTAAACGTAATTTAGAAATGGAATTTAATCAATTACCAACAAAGATGTAGTGTGCATTACTTCAAAATTTTTTATCGTTATCCATTTTAGAATATAACATAAAAATATATATTCAGTTTGGTATTTTAAATAAGACATAAATCTTTACACACATGACATAAAATAGTTGTTTTTTCACATAAATATAAAAAAGTAAGTTAGTATAGCAAAACCAATTCTTGATTTCTATATAATTAGACTTCTAAACATGCTAATCATAACGCTCTACTGGCTATAGGGTATTGTGGAGTCATTTCCCTCGATTTGTAAGAATAATTAGTTCTATCAGTATGGTTATTTTAATTTAATCAAGTCACGCGCTATAAATTAGTATATTCAATTAGTCTTATTTGTATAACCGTACTGGAAGTATTAGTTACAGAACTTTGTAATACCTCTGAAATCCGAGTTTACATCAAAATTCATCGACTGAACGTTTGGAATTACGCGGGTCTACATCCATATCTATCAAACACATGTACATAAAAATATTGTAACAAAAAATTGTATCGATATTTTTTCTTTATCTAGCATTCATAACGCAGGCTCTAGATAAACCATCATCATCTCATAGATACTAAACTATGAGATAGTAAGTAGATGTAATAAAGTAAGAAAGAAGTTTAGGAATGTTAAAATGTTTTTATCTACAAAATATGTTTTAAAGGTTTTGCTAGTAAATAATACCTTTAAAAAACGCATTATGGAAACATCATAGAAAAATATAAAAGTAGTCTAATATCTTACTGTAAATAGATAAATATATATCCAATAGATAAATTGAAATTTAAAACTTCGTTCTTGTGAATGCCAAAAAATAACAATATTTCACACGTAGGTGGATAATTAAATTGATTGCACTTGAATATTTATTTCTTCAAGGATGTACATCGTTGTAACCATGATTTGTAGATGATTTACAAATCATGGTTATAACCAATTTGATTACCAAAAAAAGGTTCTAGTGAGTCAACCTTACAAAATAGACATATGATGCCCCGAACTATTTTTAGAACCTTTACAGGAGAATAATCCCGCCATATATGATTTTTGCGTTAACCGTTGACGCAGCGCACCTAACGAAAGATTGGAAAAATAATATTTATATTCCCGTTTTTGCAACATTTTACATTGATGCTCAATTCAGGTCGTAGCGTTATGTTATGCCTATAGGCTTCCTTGATAAATACAATATCCGACAAAAAGGTTTTATAAAATATTATCAGTAGTTCCAAAGATTATAATCATTATAGAGCGTTCAAACAAAATCTACAGCTTTAAAACTATTAGTATAGAATACTCTTACACTTACTCATTACGTTATGAATATTTTACTTTCACGTCTGTGTTAGTATGAATAATTAACATTAATAGAAATAATGCCTATCACGCCTTGCAGTCACACAATATACTGAATCAAAGCAAATTGCTGAAGAACGAAATATAAATAGGGATAGTACCTTCACAGACGGACTTGTCTAGCTAATATTTTGATTTTTTAAATAAAAATATCAGTAACTGACTCGACACCACCTGATAATAAGCAGTATAGAACACATAGGGACTATATGTGAAGATAGCTAGTGCAGCATGCGACATACTGCAATAGCCACCCCCACCTTGCCAGCCCAAAAAGCTTTTTCACGCCTCTTTTAAAGGAAGCCATGTTGTATGATGGAGGAAATACGTTTGCCGGTAAGGAATTCCACGCTCTAGCTGTGCTACAGAGAAAAGAGTTACGAAATCTCTTTGTGCGCAAAGTAGTCGTGTCGACCGTGAAAAAGTGACTCCGTAGACAAGCACGCGTATTCCAATTTAAGGAAAATATAAACTTCTTGCAGTAATCTTTACATCTTTTTTTGTTGCAGGTAAAACGCGGCTCACACGAAGAATATATTATGGAAAGTGATAAACGGGTGGAGTAAACAACTTTTATAAGAGCGTGCCGTAAAATCTTCCATTACTTTCTTTCTTTTAGTGGCTTTTGTTTCGGTGACAAAGTGGTACGTTTGTGATGTTGCGAGGTTCACTCATAAAAGACGGCGTTGCCAAATTTCGGGGTAGAGGCGAGGATGGGCCGTAAAAGTGACGTGTTTCGTGTTGGCAGCAACATGATCTTGACTGTTTACGCCGCACTACTTCTGTGGAAGTTCGACTGTGTCGTCGAGAGCACCAAAGGTAATGAGTTACTTTTCTTTCTTGTATACGACAAAGTTAGCAAACAAAATAAACTTTCCTGGCGGTAAGTTATGGTAGTAGTACATACATATTGTAATAAATTAATAAATTAAAATTAAATTAATTAATTTGATAAAACATAATTTTGTTAAAGTAACTACATCATTTATACAAACAACCACTATAAAAGTTTCTCATTCAACGATGATCGATATTTGATTGTGTATTTTGTAATTTTTGGTTAAAAGGTTTACTATTACAAGCGATGCACCCTCGTCGTATTAAATGAATCTCAATTAAATATTATAATGGCACATAATGTTCTGCTCGGGAAACATTGGATATCAATTAAACTAGGAATATATTAAGCTACTACCATTCTGAAATACACCTTCAATGATCTTAACTTAATTGCTTGCGTAATTTGTATGAAAATTTTAGCGATATATGCAGAATTATCTAAAATTCGTATTAAACCTACTTCTGTCAAAACACTACTAAAAAGTTCCTTCAAAATCGTTGTTCCTTCATCTACCTTAGCCCAGTTCTGAAAAGAACGGAAAAAACTCAGAAAGGCTTGTACCAGCCTTTTCTGGTAAAAAAATAATATTTAGATTTAATGTGAGTGAAAATATGTTAATGAAGAAACAGTGTAATTTCTATTACAAAATTATTGTATATATTGTGGTTGTCACACTGTATAAAATAAAAACAGATCCAACTAATTAGTGAAGTAATACTGAATATAGTAATAATTAACATACGTCAGGAAAAGAGAAAATTCTCAGTTACTTTGCAAACGAGTTCTGTTTATCGTAGTCTTTATTCAAAATTTCCAAACCAAAGGATGAATTAATTTTGAAAATTTATTTCATTTATACTGGGTTTTAGTTAAGTTTACATTTGGTGAATAGTAACATACATTTTTGTCATGTCATACCCAAAATGATGTACACACATACAAATAATTTCATTTTAATACTAATAATTGTTAACAAAAACTCTCCCAAAGTATTAATAAAATGTGAATTAGAAACATAAAAACTATTAAACTTATTTTAAACTTCAAGACCAAAGACCATCAATAGCCCAATAGATATGAATCCATAAAGAAATTCAAAATTACAAGACGATATTTGTAATGGCAGTACTTTTGTCGGAACACTGCTTCCGCCCTTTGTGACCACACAATATTTTGTTTTATGGCTCATGCATTTCAAACACGACTGGGAATTTTTCTGGCGACAGACTCATATCGTCGACAATGCGATATTTTTTATGACCTCATTTGTTTCAACTTTTTACAACCACAATATAGTGAAAGTAATGTAACGATTGCTGCGTTACGTCAACAGATTGAATCAGTTGATAGCGGAAACAACAAAATATAGTTTGTATTTTCCTGGTTTGCTGGGGGGGTAACTTTACATATATTATTTGAACCCTGTTGATTTATTTGTGGTTCCTCTCTATTATTTCTTATAGGTTTTTGTGTAAATCTATTGCAGGTGCAGTAAAAACCTTAGAGATAGTGTGTCTTTCTGTATAAGGGTGGGGGGAGGGGATTGATGTTTGTTAATTATTAACGTTAAATAAGAACGTTAAGTAATACAAACTACACATTTCCATAATGAACATATAAGTTCAATTGCAATACGTCAAATTATAAAAGAACTTTTATATTTTAACCGACCTCATTTTGTACTTTCCATTTTGAACAGATATTCTGGAACTGGAATTCAAAGACGGTACTGAATGCAAATTGTGTTCCGTAAAATCCAACTAAAACTGTAATTTAATCGTGATGTGAAAAATGTCGCGGAAGCTTCCAACTGAGTTCCTTGAGTAAATTCACGTAATTCAGAAGGGATTGCTGCAGCAGTAATAGATGATTATTTTAAATTTTCAATCAACCTGCATTGACTCCAGATGAAGTTTTTATAGCGGTTTGGTTGTCGAGGTGATCCATGGGGACAACGAAGTTCAAATAATGTAACACAAAAATATTTAAAGCGTGGATGTATTCAATAGCGTCTTTATTTTCTTTTGTAATTAGAGCCACGAGCTGTACAAAGTTGATTTTGTGTAAACACTGTCATAGTTTATTTTTGTGATGTAAATACGTTACCCAGACACGTTAGTTCGCTTTCGGATGCCCAAAATAAAAGTATCCTAAGTATTTTCTATTACAGAAATTAATTTTTCTTTGATATTTTTCAAAGTTCTTCTATCGCAAGTATAATAGAATTAAGTGTAAAGAGAATGTACCGTTTTTGTCTTTGTTCTTTCATCTGATGGACAGGAAAATTCCTTAAGATTGATATCAACCGAGTTACACCTGGGGGACGTTGTAATTGATGAATTTCTTTTAGTCTCAATATTTCTTTTACCAATTTAGAAATAATTTAGACTAAGTTGATTACATCCAATCGCAACATTTGACGTTTTAATTTTAGAAATGTTATCTATTTCATTGATTAGATGGATTTTAAAAGGAGTAGGATTATTTGATTTGAAATTATTTTGATATTTATGATAATGCACAAAATGTCCTAGGTGCTAGGTTTCAATAACCTATCTATGGATGGTTTTGTTATCGACGCGAATTTTGCTAGTATAGTTCTTATATAATCATTTATTGAACATAATAAATCAAGACAGACGAGGAACAGCACGAAGGTTTGTCGTTACACGATCTTCTCAACTTCAGCCAAAAACTATAATTTATATTCAAATAGTAACTATAAAATCTGACTGTCAAAATAAAACATTGACGTTGTAGAGTCTGGACTCTGAAAGTACACCCACGGGAACAACAAAATGTAACGAACCAACCTACCACCATTCTTTAATGCCCAAGATACATTTTTCCCAGCGACAGAGGTGAGGTGACTTGTCTTCAAATAGATTATTTATATTTCCACACCCTTTGTGTACCAAAAATGTCGTGTTCTACTAAACATCCCAGTAGATACATTTTGCTTTAATATTTCTCAATATATACTATATGAAGCCATTAAATCAATCACGTTTTCAATGGAAGTGATATTAGAGATAAATCCGGAGAGTGGCTTGCTTACCTACGGCAAAAAGTCTGCGGGCTGGGCCTTTCACTAATTCTGAATTTAAATGCATGAGATCCAATAGGTTCAGGGTGAATCGATGAGAGTTCTCCGATTGCCAGTGCTTATGTATTTAGGAGAATAATGGCTCGTGGTCGTTTCTCAGCGTATACAAAAGGACGTTATCAGAAGCATCACTACAGATTTACTTGAACGAAAAGACACCCTACTCTTTGTGAATATTCTAACACATTTGTTGAAAAAGACGTATGGGCTTTTTTTAGCTCAATTTGAATTTTCTTATTAAGTTCTTTTTACAAGAAAATATGGTACACAATTTTACAAAATGCGGCAGATATATATATATATATATATATATATATATATATATATATATATATATATATATATATATATATATATATTCTTCATTGCACAAAAGCACGATTAGCGGACTAAATACCTAGGGCATTCTCTACCAGGCAACCAGTAGAAATAGTAAAAAAAGTAATAGTAAATAAAATATAAAATATAAAAAATATATTAGTTATATTCTAGATGTATATTCTATGGAAACCAATCGTTATCAAAGCATTACCTATAGATAGATAGAACATGCTTATACAGAAAATTTAGCAGATGTTATATTAAACCCATCCACTACATATTTACCCTCCCTTACCCATTATCGGATTTGAATCTACAACTACAAGTTATACTTATTTCCCTAATGATAGTAAACTGAGATGAGCATTTCTCAACCGTTAACAATGAAATGTTAAAAAATCAATATTGTTAATAAATATTACTATCCAAATTTAACAAAAAATATTTCAAAAGCCGGAGAAGCCTATTGCATTACTTTTTCACCAAAGTTTATATATATTATTAAAGTACACCAAAAATAACAGTTAATTAAAGTAAAGTAAGGTACAGAAGACTGATGAACCAACCCAATTTTTTTAACGACTTATTTATATAATAATAATAATTTTATAAGAAAAAGTAATTTAAATGTAATACAAGCCCCAATTAATACAGGAATTGTGTCGTAAATAATTCAAAAACACAATTTAGTTGAATAGCTCTCGGGAGATTCCCTTTCTTTGTTTAATACTCCTCTGGCATTAATATTTCATATTATAGTTACTGGAGTATGATTTATGGGGTGATGTGAACTGAACAGATGTGTAGTGCAAGGATAGTGCGGTGTTTTTGAAAGGTCGTTGGCGCGAGTATCATTGAGGGCTGGAGAAAAAGGTTGCCTAATTGTTTGCACATTTCGCCACCCTTGGCACGCGTGTTACACTTTTGAAGGGTAGTGAGGGGACACAAATCACAAATGTTTTTTTCTTCGTTTTTTATTGTTAAATTATGTCCTTGATTATAGTAGGTTACTTAGTTAAAGTGATGATAATAGATGACGTTTCAATGTGATACTCGGTTTAAATGACAAAATTATTACAGTACTAGCATTCATTCTGAAGCCGATTAAAGTAATCCAAAGCTTTTTATCTTTAGTTTACATTAATAATTTACAATGGTAAATTTAATTGAATTTGGCATACCATTAGGATATATAATATGACAATTACTTAAATCCTTACCATCCTTAAGTTTCATAGAAGTTTTTAATTTTTTCTTATTGTACCAAATTTAAAATTTATTTCATGTATTCAAATTTCTTAGTATTAAAATTTACTCCATTATTGAAATCAATTATGTCGAGGCATACAAAACCAAGCTTTTACAGTAAAGGTATTATTTTTTGTATCTATATTATTTACCACAAAATCTCTCTTACTTTCCCACAAACTAAACGTTAGTCAAACACAATAGATATTCTATCGTGTAAATGCCAGAGGTTTGGTAAAGGAATCATGGTCCTTGAAACTCCACCATAGAAAGGAAATTTGGGATTATTATATTTTGTCGATAATTATCTTTATAGCCAACACTTTTTGAAATGCACATGTGCAAGGGACACCATCGCTGCTCCTATTATGTTTGTGAAATGGCATTGTAGTTCAAAAAGGCTATTCTTCAATCATTTCCACCCTAAAGTGTTGAGTTCCTAAGAGGAAATTACTTTCGACCCTCAGACGACCATTTTTTGAAGTATTTATGTATCACGGAAACGGTATTTCGTAGATATTTCCCAATTGTAATACGTTTTTAGAGACATTTGATCGATGAAACTATGTGTATCGAGGTATTTTATATACCTATATTTGGGAAAATAAAACTAAAACTATTCAAAATAATTATATACGTGAATATCAACAATATATTTTCGAGGATTTCGCTATTGCGCTGTTTAGACTTCAAATTACAGTTTATCAAAATTAAGTTTATTAAAATAAGAAATGATTCAACAGCCTTACCCTGTTGAATCATTTCTTATTTAATATAAATTAACGCATTGTGTTTTCTACAGATATGTTATAAAGCATCAAAATAATTTATCTACTCAACAATATTGACCAGTGATTTAGAACTTGTAAAGCTCGATGGTATGGTGCTTTAAGTACTCCGGTTTGGTTTTTTCGCCATGGTCGGTACCTGGATGGGAAAGCTTGTTAAGACATTGGTTCCTGTAGTTACGAATCTCTTTCTACCAACATGCCGTAGTATGTCAGTATGTAAGAAGAATTGCGTGTAGCAAACGGATGTATATGTTGATGATGGTTAAATTTATATTGAAAACATCAATTTATTGCGTTGAAAAGGACCTTACGTAACTAAGTTCAAATTAATCAATTACTGATAGTGACCAAATGTAAGTGAGTTTTAATTGTTTTCACTTTGCGAAATTGCGTTTTGAACAAGTCTTGTTTTCTATCAAAATACGAAAACTTTATTAAACTGTAATTAAACTAACAGGGTATATTTTAGTTGAGAGATATTATATTCGTAAGTCAATTAGTAGTTGTAAAATATTTTGTTTAATTTGGTTGAGATAGTTCTTTAAATTTTATGAAAGTAACTAAAGAATAATTATAATGAAAAGGTATTCTATGATGGAGCTGTTGTCTTATAAAATCTCAATCTATCTACTGTATGCACCAGTTGGTATAAAATATATACAAAATACAATCGAATATACAGACTCCATTTCGGAATTCCGGTAAAAGATTAAATAATGCTGGGATATTTGATCAGGGAACATTGTCGATCATCGGTTCGAGTGGTCAGTATCCATGTTACATAGACGGAGGTCCCGGGTTCGAATCCCGGTAGGGGAAGATATTTGTATTTTAATTACGAATATTTGTCCACAAGTCTTGGGTGTTCGTTATTTATTTAGTATATTTCCATACATATTACTATATATATTTATCCGTCATCCACAACAAAGCTCTTACTGAGTGAGTTTGTGTTTGTGATGGGAGAAAGTCGTTTATTTCTCTTATCTGTTCCCATGCGAATTGGGAAACCACTTTATCATGTGATAGCTTAGAATAGAAGAGAAGTTATAAAATAGGTCTACTTAATATTATTTACTTGTTATCTTGGGGCAGCTTGTACGTTGTTCATGTCCAGACCGTACCTCAGATACCAGCCAACAGGGAAAGTTACTGAAAGGTTAGTTAATTGAATAAAGATAGCTACGAAACACAAGTGAGTAAGCTTTCATCAAAAACAAAGGTCAGGAAATTGACTAACCATTATTAGTTCTATCCTCACAAGTAGAGAGTGGTTTTTAACGTAAGGTGATGTTTCAAATGAAAAATAAATGTAGATACATGACTGTCAGCTTTTGTATTTAAATAAGTATTTAAAAATGCATCTTATATGATGTTTTACGGATATTTTGTTGAATAGTTAATATCTCTGTCTACTTTGCCAGTGGTTCCTGGTTCTAATTCTGGTAAATTTGTATAATCTGTACGAATATTTATATATAAAACGGTAAAGTTTAGAAAGGATAATATCTGAAATTATCTGTTGGAATTGGAAAATCTTTTTGTGTTAAGTAATCCATTTATCTAGGAGAGTTTTTTGTTTTTTGTGAGATACTGAACACCACGCAGGCGCAACTACACGAGCTCTTAAAGATTCTTAATTTGGGCTTCTTTAGGTGTTAATGTGAGTAATATATTTTTATTATTATAAATATGAATGAAGATGAATGCTCTAAGGCTAATTAACTTAGTACTAAGGTACGATCAACCGATAAGTTCTCTGAATACTAAAACTGTAATATTACTAAAACAGACATCAATCTGATAGCTACCATCGGTCGGGCTCCGTAATGACATAATCAAATTGTTCCCCTTCACATCTGTGCTTTACCTTCGAGGGTTGGTAGACAATACGCACGGATACCCCTGATAATGGCTTCGATACAGGGGTGTGCTAGTGATTTATTACACCTTAAACGGATTGTCCGACTGCAGATTCGTTATATCTATGTTCTAATAGACAAACTCCCCTTGTTTGCGTCATCGCCTCTGGCAATTTTGATCGCTCCCGGTATGAAATTTAGTGACGTGTTAATTAGCCATTTAGATTTTGAAAATAAAAGCATAAAATTAATTTAAATAAGACCGTATTTCAATAAAATCATATTTCAATAAAATAAAGTAGATAATGATTTTCAATAATTATCTACTTTATTTTATTGAAATATTCACTAAAAAAATCTATAATTATATTCCACTCTAGCTGTGCCTGCGACTTCGTTTGCGTGGGTATCGAAAAATAACAACATGTTGTACGTAGGTGGGTAAGTTACATGATTTTAGTTAAGAATTCATTTGGTCAAGGACAAATATCCTGTTTTCAAAAACACCTTCGCAGAGAGAATGCATTATTTTATAATAAATTTGATGATAATTATTATATAACATTTTTCATTGATGATTAGCACCTATTAGACGTATAGTTATGTTATATAGCCTTCATCGATAAGTGGGCTATTCAACATAAAAATAATTATTTAAATAGTATCGGAGATTAGCGCGTTTAACCAAACATAAAATCTCTTCAGATATATAATATTAGTATAGATGGATAGTTTTGTTCACTTAGCTTATATCTACAAATATATTGAAAAGTATATATTATTCCGAACATAGGTGAGTAACCTAACATTACTGGTGTGTATAATATATAAATAGTGGAGATAAAATAAAAAAGGTTTGCAAAATTTTTAAGCGTTCACAATTAAACAAGAAAATCTAAAGTAAATTTAGAAATGAAACTTTATCCATTCAGTGGATTATAATTAAAGAAACTTTACTCGTTTTTCTAAATGTTTTCGTTTTACACTTGTAATGAAAAGTTCTGAGTTTTTTAGAAGATATCTTCCAAAAACTCAAAGAGAACTTTTCAAAGTATTGTAGGAGGATTTCTTAACCGCTAATAATAAATTACAAAGATCGTATAAAAAATTAAACTTTTCCTTACCGTTATTAAAACCTCGGGGACCCTTTGACTGCATACAATGTATACTGTAGACAAGTGCGAGTAGTGCTGTAGAAATAATATTTCAAAATCAAAAACCGGTAGTGCTTGCTGGTGAAGTACAAAGACAAACTAAATTTAGTTGACTGAATGACCGAGTGTTCACTATCTATAGCTGTAGGCTTCTCGGCTAGGGATACCTGGGTTCGAGTCCCGGCCAAGATAGATAAACATTTTGCTTTTGGACAATTTTTGTTGTATATATATTTATGTATCATGTTTATTATATTCCAATATTTAAAATAGTTACATTAATACTTAATAATAATACTTTGTGCTAGATTTTTTGTGACGGAAATAATTTTATTGTCATTATTGTTATATTCTATTTTATTGTAATTGTTTGTAGTTTTATTGTAAATAATGTATTATTATTATTATTTCATAATGGCTGATCCCACATGAGATTTGCCTTTGCTTAGCTGTGGGATTTAAACACCATGCTCTTGTGAATATCTTTAGTTTTTAATCTTGCAATAATAGTTGAAATATTGTGACATTATTATTTTCTAATACTACATGTATCGTTTGAATGTGCAACAAAGAACCAATGTTATATGGTTCTTTGTTGCACATTCAAACGAAACAAACAATACAAATCTACAAACAAAGAATAATAACTTTGGGAGAGCCTTATTCCTAAAAATCAATTCATTTTATCAGGGTATAATAGCTAGCTATAAAAGTTCCCTCCGGAACATACAAATAGGCAAATGATATAAAATTTAGGGAGGGTTTCATAGTTTGCGAACCGTACCTTTATGGGGCGATTAGTGTCAAGTGGCCTAAGTATCATCTGTTTTACCGTAGTGGCGATCGCACGTTCATTACCGTCCACTGCGGCTCAACTGATATAGTGTTCTCATCGTACCAACTAACAACACGGCCCTGGGTAATGGCCCACTTAACTTCTCGAACTTCCAGTAGGTTTGTAATGAATGAATGAAATAAAACCGCCCAAGAAATATCGCCTTGACACCGATAACCAAAAAAAGAATATTATTTATATGGTTCGACAACTAATTTAATTTCAAAGGAGGAAATGCTTTTGTTAAAATATTATTTAAAGAAATGAAGAATTGTACACAGTTGAATGTTTATGAGAACGGTTGTAAGTTTCAATATATAAATAAATAGGAATAAACCATTTAAAAAAATCACAAGAATTTAAATTTTTACCACGAATATTCAAGTTCAGCGAAGTCAGCTTAAAATTAAATAAATTATGCAAAGAAAAATTTCTCTGTCCTGCTCAGCTATTACAACAATCAGGCTTTAATATTCGACGATTCATCTTGCTCGCGTTAGTGAATATCGTATGCGTTCATTACCAGAGCCTATGGCACACAACCTGATATATGGCACTCATTGTCGCGAACAACGCACCATTTTGGCTAACGGCTCGTTGTACTGACCTCATTTATTTGGAGCACATCACTATTGTACTCGCATGTCATGCCCTAAGACCGTTATCCTATTAGTAAGAACGAAAAAACCGCTATTGTAACTAATGACAGAATGAAAAACCTTGTATGAGAAAATGCACAATGTTACTTGTTTAAATAACTTCAGCATTATTTTTTTTTGTAGCAAGAAAGTATACTATAAGCAGACTATAATTGCTTAGTTATCAAATATGTGCAATGATTCATGAATGACATTTCTAGACATGTCATTCTGAGGCGGTAATTAAACCCGCTACCTCTGATAATACAGACTTGGATTTGAATATATTTCATTTCTCAATTTCATTTGTTATATTTTCTTCTGTTATCCATACGAGGAAAAGCAGGTCATTCCCAAGTAAATTATTTGTTGATTACTTCCTGGGAAGATCAAGCAATTTCTTACGTCTAAAATTACTGAACAAGAAGAACAGAATAAGAATAGTCTTATTTTAATTTATCTTATTATTGTGTGGTTTTTAACGTTTACGTCGTTGACACACCATTTTATTTCAACTAAGAACAAATATATTTAAATAAAGTTGTTTTTTAATAACATCTTTATTTCAATTTAAATAAAGATGTGAAGTGAAGTTTAAACTTTATTGGTTACAGATTCACATTATAGTTTGATATATGTAAAATATTTTAAACTAAAAAGTAAGATTCAAGAAAAGTAAACTTAAAACTAATTCTCGACTCGACTGTTCCTTCGTTTTGCGATTTGTGATTTATCTACCAAATTAATGTAATTTGGACCTTTGATATAAATAACAGAACTCTTCAACGAGAAACAGAGAAAGTATTAAAGCGATACTATAGAACAAATAATCAAACGCTAGCCTAGTTAGATAACATTTGAAAAATATTGTTACAAACTCTTCCTTGAAACTTTTGAAATACTTACTTTATATTTTGCATCATTATACCTCACACTTTAACTAATTAAAATTAAACAGTTAATCTCATCCCAAAAAATCATAACGTTAAAAGATACTTCCCGCAAGCATATGAGATGAGTGACGTGTTAATTATAATGACTATTACACTAGCAACTCAATGAACTGAATTATGTCAGCTAGTACAAATGGTTTCACAATGTTTGCTGCCATTTTGGCATTAGCATAATTAAGTAATTATCTCCTGTAACTAAATGTAATGCGCTACATCGAAACGCCTGGTGGTTCTGAAATGTGTCCGTATATTTCGTTACACTGGAAATAGATGGTTGAACTTAATAATTAAATTTCGAATTCTAATTATTACTTCGAATCTATACAAATGAGTTCAAATAAGGGATTGAGCCGAAATTGATCTCGAGTTTAATTTGATTGAAGTAAAAAATATAGAATGAAATTTTGATTACTTATTTCGTGTCAAACCTTGTACTTTTCGGGAATTAGCTTCAATAATGCTTTTTTAATTTTGATGGAAATATCATGAAAATTAAAAAATTATGTACAATTTTTTCTGTCAAAAATACAGTGGGTGATGCCGTTGAATTTATAAAAAACGTTGATGTTTAAAGATATTTTTATAGATGATTACATTAGGTGATTATATTTTTACTTAGGAGTACTTTATTTATAATTAGGAGTACTTTATTAAATCATCAATGTATTTTAAAGTGTGACTTTATTGATTTAGTCTAGAACATTTCATATTTTCAACACTCAGTATCATCACTGATCACAGCTAATCTATTTAACAGGTATTGATAACGATTTTTTGAGTTATTTTCTGGTGGATCCTTTAGGTACACGTTCATTACGGCGCTGAAAGCCTGCCGGGTGATAGATGGCTCGCTCATCGGGAATAATGGCTCGTTCAGACAACTTTCCGAATTATTTACCTCGTTCAATTACGAGCAAGCGTAATTCTGGCTCACACAGCGGGTTAGAATGATGCGGTAAATTTTGTCCGCGGACGTGATAAAAAATATTTTACATGAGACAATAGGTTTCGTTCAAAGTTTATATTTTCATTGAAAGTTCGATAATACGTCACTTATCATACAGCCCATTCTAAATCAACAATTTGTGCTGTGTACAAAGTATCATATTCTTACACATTAACTATAATGTGCAATCTAAGAAGTATTTTCGGTATATATTTTATTTTTAATAACTTGTATCAAATCAATTCTATTATTTTAATTAATAAATGTTTCCTAATATGACAAAACTAAAGTTTAATTCAGACACTCTTTTAATTTAATTGTAAGGACCAATATGTAAAAAATAAAATATATCCTGGGATGCGATGCGTACATTTAATAAAATTAGATATAACAATGCAATATGGCTCTAATCATTGAACTTTCACTGTATGATCTTGAAGTTACTTAAGTATTTCGTTTTATTATAATTACTTTTAATTTAAATGTTACCTGCATATTTTGGAGACTTTTTTGTAAATAATCAAATTTTATACATACCATTCATTATAACGTAACAGACTCCAATTACAAATTTGAATAACCAGATAGAAAAATAATTTATTCGCGGAAATAAGTAAAGTACGTATATGATTATGAAGTTGGTGAGGACTTACCTACTAATTGTGAATTTTTATTTGAACATTGACGTATGAATGTTAAAAGAACTCTTGTAGAGTTATTTTAACCCATCATCCCAAAATGTACTTAAATCGTAACTTTTTAATAGCCTTTCGACTAAAACAGGACAAAATAAAAATCAAATAACCTACCAAGTTAAGTTCAATTTACAAAGTTCCCCTTGGAGAATGCTAATGCCTTTATTATCTTATCTTTATTCGAGCCGCTATATCGACCAAGAGCTTTAATAAACAGAAGTTTTCCTAGATGTTTATTTGGTTTTTTATTGGCATTTAAGATTATAACGAGAGATTGAATATTCTCGAAGTATTTTGGACGATAATTGGGAGAAAAGTTGGAACAAATTTATCGCCTCTTCTAGGACCATTATCACTTCAACTCATTATTATTTGTATAAACAATAAACTGTTTCTCTCATTAAAGAAAAAAATGGTAAATCGAGTGTTGCCTAATACTCGCTTTACCATTTTTTTCTTAATCTAATTTTAAATATCAATTAATTTAATGTTAAATGCCAATAAAATAAACATCTAGGAAAACTTGTTTAATAAAGCTCTTGCTCGATATAGCGGCTCGAATAAAGATAAGATAATAAAGGCATTAGCAAAGAAACGAACCTATAGTCTATAGTGCTTGAAAGTGTCCCAACGTTGTTCATGTAAGTATTTGATATGTGATATAGAGAAAAATTGTTTTAATATGAAACATCATATATTAGTTTATTTGCTTTGAAATTTGGAGAACAATGTTTTGGCGACAGACTTGTTAATGGAAGATATCAGGTTTAAATTAATACTAAATTTAGTCTTCATTTTATTAGTAAAGTGGTATTAACTAAACTTAAGATAAAGGCATTTTAACAAAGATACATAATTATAAATAAAATAAGTATCATGCTCGCTTTCACAAAACTACTAGATTCAAGAACGTGTGGAAATAAAAAAATATTTATTATGTCATACACAATACCGACGGTGATATTAATCCATGTTTTTTGTTTTAAAAGAGTGGTGTTGAATGAAAGTGTTGAGGGATATTATAATGATTGATGGCTCCACACGAGATCCTGTCCCCTATTCAGTGACATTAAATGTTTCAACGGGTTTTTTTTGGAACAGAACAGTAAATAATGATGGCGCTTTTTAGATAGAAAAAGATTTATGTTTCGATATTGTTAGTGTATTTTGAAAAACCTTTTCCTATCTGAGCCTGAATTAGAATTAGAATTAAGTCGCATGCAAAAGTTAATAATTTTAACAATAATTTCAATAGCATTTATTAAAAATTTAACAATTCCTAAAAGCGTTCTTTAAAATTCTTTTTCTTAAGATAAAATTTATTACAGCCAAATTTTTAGAAGTGCTCAGTTAGTAGTTACTATGATTGCTCATATTTAATTAATAATTCTGACCTAAATTCAAATAAAATTATATTCCACATTACATCTGAATTTACCTAGCGATGCCTAACAATTTTAGAAGCAAAAACATTGTGATTTTCTCTTCAATACTTGCGTGACTCGACAATATTCAGCTCACGTTCCCTGTAATACTCAGTGACTTCCATATCTTTTATTATACTCTCTGGATATTAGCTTTTGCAGTTATAGCAGTGTAACGGGAATTAATCTTATTTACGTTTATATTTTTATTTAGGTTCACATTAAATGTTACGATTGGTGCTAAATATCTTTTTATGAAGCATTTTTTCTCTAGAAGAGAACTAGATAACTCATTTTCTTGCAATAAAACAATACTGGTGAATATATAAGTAGCTTAGAAGTTATAATTTTGTACTTTTTTTGCTTGTGTGGCAAAAAAGTGGTTAGCTGAAAGAGATCGTTATAGAAATAAATTTCCCATTTACATGTTTTTTCGAATGTAAGTACATTTTTTATGTTCTCTTTTATGCAAGACGGATATAATATTTAAAAACTTTTCAACTACTAGTCTATTTTTCTAGTCATTTCCGTTTAGCAGGGCAACCTGCTCTGTAACCAACGGTGAGGACAAAGGAAAAGTTGTAAAGTATATTACTTTTAAATTACGTTAACAAGTCACACATCAAGCTTGAGCTGAGGTTGCCGGTGATTTGGAGCAACAGATTGTGGACGCAAGACGCAGGGTACACGAGCGATGAGGTTGTGGCCGAAGCTTTTTGATATACCACTTAACAAAAATTTTACATTAACAATTAAGAAAAAATATAAATTATACAGACAGTTATATACTGAATAAACACACGTACATACATTTTTGTTACAGTAAAAACACGAGATCAGGAGCCTTATAATTTTAGGAAATCTGATAATTATATAGATATACCAGAGCCTACAAAATGTGCCCTTTCAAGATTATCTTCGAAACAGTATAATATTGTTCCGCCTCGTTCATGCTCGTTCGCTCATTTGAACGTTGACTGCGCTCAGCAATCACATAAAATATTTTAGAGTACCATCTAATCCAAAATGACTGTCTTAATAAAATCCTTTAAATTAAGTAAGAATTCAGCCTGGAGGCCGCTTTGGTCACAATTTAGGGACGCCCCTTGTACAAACCCAACGGGGTTGTAAAATTGGAAGTTCTCGACAATCAGTAGATGTGGAGGTGAGATTGTTTTGATGATCACAAATGAACTGTTCATGCGTCCCTTGATAAAGTATCAGGGTTGAATGATTTAAGCTATCATAAAAGATAAACCTATTTTATTTCTTTTAAATTTTTAACTTAACTCTGTGTAACTTGAAGTGAATTTATTCAAATTTTTCTCAACATACTCTTTCATTTGATATGAACACCCAGAACACCCATTATAAGGTTTCCTAAAAATAAATAGCTCAGGCAGTTCTTCATATAGAATTTAAATTCATCTGTTGAAGATAACTGCATTAAAATTCAGTAATTCAATTGCAACATTTCACTCAAAAAACATGCAAACTAACAAACATAAAAGTATAAAATCTTGATATAAAATGTTTTCGACTTGCTTATCTGTTTGTCGTTTATTAAAAATACTCGAATAACTTTTTAAACGCGTGCCAATAAAATTTGAAGATTTTCCTCGATTTCCCTAGGATCCTATCATCAGATCCTGATTTGGTAACGAAGGGACCACCTCAGGAGTATGCTTTTTCGAATAAAATATAACTATGAGGATACATGAAGAAAACTAGAACACAAAGGACCATACTGCTCTAGGCAACTCCACCAATGCGACCTACAAGGTGGCTTTTCACGCATTTTTTTAGGAGCGATTACGTATGTTAGTTTAAAATTCTGCTCTCTCGTTGCGTGACAAATAAACGAATAACTAAACAACTTTGTTCTTGTTTGAAACAATTATAGAAAGGGATTTTTTTTTCTTAAAAGTAGGAGTCCAATCACAAAATTCAAAGGTAGGATTAGTGACTTAAGAAGAATAGGCATTGTGATGGCAGCCACTCTGGCCAAACGGCGATAAAAAGGGTCAACAATTTATAAAGAACAAGGATCGGCTCCCTAAATTACCCTTTCTTATTAAATTTGTTATGACGCTTTTACCGGATTTTCAATCTGAATTATAAAGAAGGAAATTTATATTCTCGAAGTACACATTTTGATTCTAATTTACCTGGCACGAAGTTTGACGAAACTTAAATTGTTTCATAATGAATTAGCGGAGAATGTTCGCTGCTACTGTAATTAGGCTCTGTAGGTATGTTATATTTTAAACCTACTCGTGTTCAACTTGTAATTTGCTTCTGTTCTTCAAAGCTTAACGAATATTTTAAATTAGAAAATGGCCTACGCATAATTTAGTCGTAATTAATTGAAATGGGATTGTTATTCAAGTTTTGTTTTGTTTAAAATGTTGTAAAGATAGATAATTTGAATACCTAGAGAACCTTAGTGGCCTAGTCTGCGTATGTGATGGATTGTTGTGATTTAAAGAAATACCTAAAGTGACGTAATTATTTATTAGTGGTAATTTTGCATAAAAATTATTGATTTATTTTTCATTATTTAATATTATTTCTTACAATTATCATGACATGTATATCTCAAATCAAATCAAATTATTTATTTGTTCAAGATGTGTTATAACAAAAGTTTTAAATATAAATGCTCCAACACATAGACATGCGTGCCATATACAGAATGGCTTACAAATATTACACATTTAATTTTAAAAGATTATTTTTAAGTGAGTCAAAATCAAGAAATAAATTAAACCTAATTTTAGGTAGGTAAAGATATTGACAATATTCTTAAATAATCTCATTAAAAAAAATTTAATCATATTCTCCTACTTTTTCAACAAACTTCTTTGATCTTTCGTGTTAGCAAGTGGTTACTATATCAGGAAACGCATGTACCATTAATAGAGGGTACTCTTACTTTACATACATAATTCTCTTCTACAGAGGAGCTCGTTGGTGTAGTGGTTCGAGAGCTTGGGTTTCTTGGCTAGAATCTATAAAGGTCATTGAAAATTTGTTATCAAGAGCTTCTGCTTCAGACAAACACATTCAAACGTCGGTGCTAGATGAAACATCAACCGTTTTCAGCCCCTAACCCGATGAGGTTAGTCTCCACACTGATGGAAACGTTACGGTCCAAACTCCTTATGTGGGATGGCCCGTCCCAGCAGTGAGACGTATGTGCAGTGTTGATAATACCATGCCGGTTAAAATGAAAAAAATAAAAATTAATTTAGTATGTGAATGTAATGTAAACCTCATTCACTCATCTACTAAGAGATTGCTGGCTACATAACGTCAGGAATACAACAGAATTGAATTAATATTATTGCCATTTATATTAATTAATAGTGTAGAAACTAGCTCTGGCGTGGCATTGTCTTTCAATGTCAAAATACCACTTTGTCATAGTTTTCTCTTAATTCAACTCAAGAAGATCAACTGAATGCGAAATAGACGGAGAAATGAAGTGAAACCATTTTATAAACACTAGATCCTTGAAAAAATATTATATTTTTAATGTATTTTTATTTTTATTTTATCTATCTATTTCGAATGATGTTTGTACTACATATACAAATGAATGACACATAGGTTACATTAATTTATTAAAGAAAAAAAATGTACGACCATAGAATTGTTAAATTACTATTAGGTAGTTATATTCCTTCAGATACTTTGATAAAGTAATTAATATTTAATAGTACGTCTACAACATTTTAAGTTAAATAAATACTGTAAAATTGTAAATCATCTCTTATGTAAGTAGCATTGAAGTACAAACGTTAACTAATAAAATACTATACTATGTAAAGCGGACCAAAGTCACAGGTATCAATTCTATAGCCATATAGACACCAATCATTTCATAAGAATATATCAAATGTCAAGAAAAATACCGTTGTAACAAGAATTCGGCCTCATTTTCACGTGGTCGGGAATGTAATAATTTAAGCGGTATATCATAATGGTCAATATGACAGCATTTTCCTCGTATACTGTTTGCGTATTATGGGCTTATTATGTCTTTTCTAGCACTTGTTTTATTTAATACATATCAGAAAAATCACCCTAAACTCCAGCGAACAACTGAGAAAATGATTATGAAAATGGCACTATGATGAGGGTAGCGAGAGAAAATCAGCGGAAATTGTTGATTACTCTGATACAGAAAAAAATATACTTTTCTCGAGATCTTAACAGTAATAATACACTAATAAAGACAAGATTGCGTATTAGTCGACCTCAAAATTAAAGTGTCACTGAGAAATTTCTTTACGTTAAACAGTTTAAGTTAGCTGTATCATATATAGTGAAAGAAATTTAGAAAAAAATTACTATATTATAAAGTAACCTCTTCGATTTTTTTTCATTTGGAAGTTTAGTTTTCTTATAAACATCTCCAACCTATAATCAAATAAACCGAAGAGGCGGGATGTGAACCCACTAACTGTCACAATCTGGATCTTTACTCTAGCGGCAATGCTATCGACTAGGATAACTCAATGATAGAGAGCTATGGGCAGTGATCAGACGTTTCTTTGCCTGTAAAAATAAAGAGACAGAAATTTCCGACACCATAGGATACGAGTTCCGCTGTTTCCAGCATACTGTTCTTCTAATGAGCTCTTTCATATGGATGAAAGAGCTCGAGATGAGTAAGGACTCACTGAGAAATACATTACTACTTTGTAGTTTTATTTAGCTTAGTCGTCCTGAGTTTGCACTTACTAATGATTTCCGTATCAGAATGGCGTATATTTATTTCTGTTACAGTGGTTATTCTTACAAATATCTCACAAACGTTCATTGAAGTTCACACAAAATCAAAAATATATTGAGAACCGTTTGTGTAACGTTGAATGCGACTTTTAATAAAGTAATTTCAGTTAACTTAAATAATCATTTTTTTTTAATGATGCCTTTATGTCTATCCATATATAGCATGTAGTGTTTACCGTTTCTTAATTGTACATTTAGCTATAATATATATATAGTTTTGTATGCATATGGTTTAGTTTTATATGTAGTGTGTATTATTGTTTTGTTTTGTATGTATCAGTGTAACAATTACTGGTGAACCAAATAAATAAATATCCGTCTGAGTAAAACATACACTTGTCGTTTTTTTGCAATATATAGCTAATGATGAATTTTATTTGATGTAAATTTCAAAGTGCTCTCTGGCGTAGTTGTTGTAGTGCTTTGGTAACGAAAACAAAGCAACTTTTGTCATGGTTGGTCCCTGGATGAGACACTAAGGATATAATATCTCGAGCTTCTCCGTGCTTTCTTAGATACTTAAAACCCGTTTGTTATAGCCCAAACACCTCATTTGTTTCTCCCATCTAGGAAAACCAGCAATGCTGGTTTAGATGGAGAGGATGGATGAGGATAGTTTTGGAAACTACTCACTGACCTACCCGCCACTGAAGAAGCAACGAGGGTGTGTGCATGTGTAGGAGTTTTAATGGTAATGGGGCAGAGACAGTCCAACAATCTTTGTATAATAAAAAAAGTGATTTTGCTGTTTTGACTAAACAATCGTAGGACTTCAAAGTTCCGATATACAAAAAATAATAACTCAACTGTCCATCGCGAGGGTGACCTAGATTCTGCTGAGGCAAGTCCAATCCCTAGACATTGACATGTGTGTAATCATTTAGTTTTTACACAAAAAAATTTCATTTTTTCTGCAGGCCGTATACAGTGATATTAAAGTCCTTGTAAAACGGTGTAAATAATTAATTTGCATGAAACAAATAAATTATTTGAACTGATATCCGTAGTCGTAAATTGTGTTATACAGCTTCAGTGTAATATGTCATTTCATGCGGTTGTTCTCAATTACACTGACTGGATTATCAGAATTGATTAATACGCATTACTTCATTACGACTAAGGGCACTAACGTGGGTAGCGCTTAATACCTCAGTTTCTAATGGCGCTATTTAATGAAGATCTAAAATTTTTATTTACATTGCTATAAAAATGTACACCTATAATATTAAATAATTGTTTTACGTTAACTAGTATTCATAACTAAAGCTCGTAGGCGTGATTAAGTAGTTAGAGTAACTGGTTTTTGATAGTTAGGGTCATTTATATTTTAAAAAACCATTAAAATATTTCTTTTATGTTATATCTGTCACTCAAGACACTTTTTTCCAGAAACGTCGCAATTTATTCCTAATTTAAACATTAAATAGGATTTTTTTTCAATATAATGACCTTTTAAAAGTTACGAAGCCATTAATTTCTGGCATTGACTTCAATGCAATGGTAGTATAAAAAATGAGGGCTTTCAAACATCAACAAAAAAATTAACTTTCAAGTGAACCTTCCACTTTTAGGGTGATTTTGAAACGATTTGGGGGAAATGTTCGCTTGTTATCGGTCTTACTGAAGTTGGCCTGAAGGGAATTAGTTTAGAGAGCCCAAAGACTACCATGAAAAGTATCCCAATGATCCTAAGTAAACATTCATAATTCTTTGAGATAATTTCCATCTCTGGCCGTATCGGATATTGGTTTTTAGTTTTATATTTTTTGGTATTACCGATAATGAGTTAGGTACTCGTGTATATGAGAAGTAATGATTCGAATAATACAATTTTATTTTTTTGACCGTTCGGCATTTCCAAATATTCTAATATATATTTATCATGTCTTAAAAGAACCAGTATTAAATCATTTTAGGAAGTGTTACTATCTTTATATGCATAATATGTTTCAATAATTTGTATTTACCGGCATCAATTACACAATAATAATAAAGCCATCGTTGAGTTTTGAGTATTCATTAATATATTATACTATACTTTAACTTAGAGATATCAAGTCACATTCGGCGGAGGCTGCAAGGCATCTTTCTATGGTCTCCGAAGATGGGGATATACGCACAAAATGATTCCCATCTGAATTCAATGAACTCCATTGAGTTCAATACTATGATACTAAAGGAGGTGATTCTCTTCAAGAAAAATGTTAAAAGCGGTTGTGCTCTATTATTTCGATATAAGAGAAAGTTAAGGGACCGAGGTTATTCGAATACCATTTAAGTAACTTTATTCAAAGAATGTTGAACAAGCAGATAGCCAACTAAGTATCAAGAATCACTTGATATTCCGAAAGTCGACGCTGAGGTAATAAAAGATGGCACTCTTTAATACTGGTTAACCTGAGTGAGTTGTTAAATGACTCAACGCCTTAGAGTAAACTGGATATGTGGGGCATCACATGAAATATCTGGCTGTGAAATTGCGATCTGATTATCATTGTCACAGTCCATAACTCTGGGAAGAAGTTTTAGTAAGATTATGTGAAAAAATACAAAATATTCCAATTAATACATTAAGTAGTACTTATTTAATAATATAAAACAGACATATAAGAACCTATTTCCATTATCATCTAGTATATTACTATATACTAGATGATAATGGAAATAGGTTCTTATATAATTGACAAGCTTTTGTTTAAGATATGATGTTTTTCTTACTCTTTAAAATCATGCAATTCAAAATACCTGTACAGTAATAATGGCTAAAGATTTAAACATATAATAGCATCCACGAAATGTAGAAATAGCGCAATCTTCAATAGCTATTAAAGAATGAGATGATAACAAAAGTGATTTTTTAGTTAGGATAGTAACCTATGATAATCAATCCATATATTAATCCTTCTAAGACCCTAGGTAAACCCTTAAACCCTTTACAGTATTAGCGCTTATGTGTGTGCTTCCGTTCCATATTATTAGTTACATGTATTTTACTAGTGACTTAATGTTATGATTAGGAAAATTTTTCTGACTATTGGAATCATGACATCGTAAGGAAACCGTTTTTCTTTTCCTCTCTCAAAGAATGCCAAATTCAAATAATGCGTACGAAAAAAATGCAAGGGCAAAAAATTTTACATGATATGACAGAGGTGTTTATTTTGGAATACTTTTACATGATATAAATGTTAAATTACTACACAATACGTGGCTTTAGTTCATACAAAAAAATATAAGTAGACAGAAAAACAAAAGTTGATAGTAGAGTTTTATAATACCTATTTAGATAAAATATTCAGGTTACAATTAAAGAAGCTGTTTTAAACTTGCATACTGTTCGAATTCTTTTCACAAAGATGTTAATCACAAAACTGCATAATACTCTACCATGTTTCTAAAGTATATATTTCTTTCTTGAGCAAATACTAGCGAGATATCTTTCTGTTTTCTGGAACATTTATAAGTTTTTGCTATCAAACCCGAAGTTTCTACACAAAGAAACAAATCGACTGGCAAAATTGTATGGCGAAAGTCGTAGTTCAATTTCGCCTATAGAAATAAGGAAAGTATATACTGATAGTTCTGAATATCGAAGTGAAGTACATAAAATTCAACCACTAATATTTATAAATATAAAAGTGAATTTATTATATTACAACAGAGAAAAAATACTACCTTTTATGTAAAAAAAATCATGAGACTTATAAAACAGGAAATATATTAATAATAGTGGTTGCATAACCTTCTCATATTTCTCTCTCTCCCTCTCTTTTCTAACTCAGCGAAAGCAGCAGCCAACCCTGGCTTTTAATACGGGTTTCGAAGATAAAACATACTCTTACCTTCTTCTTCTGGCAAAAATAAATTGATGTGTGTTAGTCTCGCTAAAACTCAAGACTGTCTTGACCTATTTAAATAATTTTAATTGTATTTTATTTGGTATGATTCAGGGGTGGTTTAAAAATAGAAACATCTTGGAAAATCCAAAGGAGAAAACTAAAAACGTACAACTAGAAGTTTTGGTTTCAGAATGAAAAATTGGCTAACTGATATACTAAATATTAAAAATGTCATTTTTCGCATCGCTTCTTTGTGTTTCTTTTAATATATGGCGTTGAATAGTGGCAGTTTGAAGGTAATATAAAGTTAAAACAGGGTCAATTAGTGTAAAAATAAAACCACATGAAGTTGGAATCTCCCATATATTTTTTTAAATCAACACGAATTCATATTCCTTTTTTTAAAATCTATTCAATCATGATTATTTCAATCCATAATATCTCCTACTAAATAAACGTTATCCCATCAGTAACCAAATAAAACTGTTCTATGCAACTTGCACCAATCAGTTATTGCAACAGTGTATAATAAAAATAAATGAAAAACAAATGGGTAAGCAAAATTCAAGGATGACACACGCTACACATGAATGTGTATATTTTTTATTGACAGCTCTTGCAATATTTATAAAAATTCCGCCACTGACAATAACTCTCGAGTTTATTTTTCTTAAATAATATCGAAAACCTCATTTTCTCTTTAGAGCACTAAATTTGTTTTGATAACGTCCAAAAGTTGCGAAAATGTTTGTCAATTAGTAAATAATATAAAGTAATAAAATAAGTGCTATTCCCAGTATAAATTACTAAATATTCCACGTTTTTCTTCCTTTTGTGTATTCAATGAAGTAATACAATATCCCAAATACATATGTAATGTTGTTATTACAATAACATATTATGTTTACCTCTTGATAAGATGTTTACACATCAATACGGAACCCCGAAATCGGGTCGAGTTCATTCTACATGACGACCGAATTCCTTTACTTTTTCGGTTGGGATTTACATATCTTCTGCTTAATCGTGCGTCCGAAATCACATTTCGGAGTTATGAAATAGCGAAATAAGGGTGGGAACCCAAGCGAAAGTCAGGGTTTGCAAATAGATAAAGTACCTCCAGATTTTGGAGATAAATCTCTATGTTATTAACATAAATATTTCGATTATATCGCATGATATTAATGGAACAGTTAAATGTATTATGGTTTACTAGATTTTATATAAAAGTAGACTCTATTAGAGGTAGAACTAATGTCTCGTAATAAATAGTCACTGTATATTCTACATTATACTTAATATTGACAACACCAAAATAAAATTCCAAAAATAAGTCAGTAACATTATATAAATACGATATGACACTATATGAGTATTCATTGCAGGCCCAACAGTTCTTTGTCTCAGCAACATTCAGCCACTAAACATGCACGCAAGTCTCACTCACCAACTATTCAAAGAAACCCAAAGTAGTGATGGTAAAATGAGAGTTTAAATGTTTTGCATGTCAGCTACATGATTTTCTATAAAAAACGAATATTTTCAGTTGTCTATTTCAAAGCTTTTCTTTAAGATTTTCCCTGATAATTTTATTATTAAACCACCCTTGAATCAAACTAAATGTAACACAATAAACCTTATTTAATTTGGTCAAGCATTTCTTGAGTTGTAGCGAGACTAACGAACATCAATTATATTTTATATATATGAAGGAGATTGAACGGAAAAGCTTCAATGATAGCAACAGTTTTAGCTTTGCATATCACAAAAAATAAATAGGTGCTTGATTATTGTTTCTCATAATATATTTATTTACGTTTGATTTTTTTTTAAATCCTTATAAGATGCTTTAATTTGACACTATAGTAACATAAACGCTAAAATAAAATTATTATTCAATTTTATATTTTAAAAAAGCACTTTGTATTTTCTATTGTTATCAATATCAACAATTTTAATAACGGGAGAAGTTATATTTTTCACTGAAAATAAAAATGCGTGATTATTTAATTAAAAATTGCATAAATTTAATTTAACCAAGCCAAGGTTAATCCTCTTAATATGAAATATAGCAAGCGTAGCATATAATCATTGGGGTCCTTTGTTTTAGATCTAATTTTTCGACGTGACTTGTGGCTTTGCTGGGTTAAATTGAAAAAGTTGCCAACCCTGTTACGGGCATATATCTAGTCTAATTTGAATAGGCGTAGGGTCGGGGCGACCGTTCTCTCTTGACTGAAGGCCAGTGGTGTCACATAAATTACTACTATATATCTCCAGCTACTATATCAAGCTGGACGACCCCCAGATAGGACACGAACCTTAAAAATATAAGAATGAGACGTGAATTCGAAATGAAAAATGGAAATCGAGTAAAAGATTGGAAACAAAAATAAGTCTAGCGGGAAAATATTATTTGCAAGAATTTTTGTTAAAATATGATTCAATTGAAGATAATAAAATATCAAGTTCTTGATACAATATCACATGATTTGTGAAATTGCGCATGTGTGAAATAATATTTATAAAAGCCCTACTGAATAACTTAATTGTAGCCTCGTAACGTAGCCAACTGGTAAGCAGTAGTATTTAATACACGATAATTCATTTAAATTTGAAGATAAAGCAGTGAAAGGAAAGAATAATACAAAAGTAAAAAATAATATACCCAAACCAATAATGAACTTCTATGTTGTATTGAACCCCTCAATTCTCTACTGCATTACCTAAGTAATATCAGAATAGAAAAGAATAGAATAGAATAGAATATAGCTTTATTGTACATCAGCCAATTCAAAAAGAGAAACACACAAAAAAGTAGCTAGCAATTAGTTGCTTATTAGCTTATTTTGGAGGTCAAAAAAGGTATTTAGGAAGTTCTTCACTTATAATGATGAACTAATTGACAACCGCCAATCACAGTCACAGACCGCCAATACGTAACCGATTAAGACAAAGTGCCAAACTAGCTTTAAATTAAAATTAATTTTCTATATATTCAGGTTTTGTATATTCACCTTTATAGTCAGTAAAATCTTATAAAACACTTTGTTATTTACAAATAATTTTCCAATATATATTCAACAACATCACTGTTGTAAGCTAGATTCGTAGCAAAAGTCAAATAGTACAAACGTATCTTCAAACGATATACGTATCTACGTAAAAGTCGACGATGTTTACGTAAATACCTAAAGGCTAAATGTCAAATATGAGAGCGAAGAATATAGATCGATAGAGAACCAAAAAAACTTCAACTTTATAAACTTCAGGAACTTTAGAAAGCACTTGAAATTATTGATACTATTAAAAAAACGATGAGAATTTTAAAGACTCTTAAATAAAATTACGTAAAAAAGATGAACTGTTAATCAAACAAAGGTATAAGTTTCGATTTCATTGAACCATTTCGATCATGTTAGTCGTCAGTTGACAAATTGTATGCAATCAACAGCAACACCTCTGTTGTGAAGAATTGTAAATGTCTTTTTATATATGCGATTATCAGCTATAAGCAACTATGATTGAAACGTCTTGATACGATTGAAACTTACACTAGAGGTACAGTTGTCAAATCGTATGATATCAATTTGTAAAGACAATATTGGTAACCTTAAAAGAAGTCCCTGCGGTAAACACGGTAGAAATGTGTTATATCGAAATACGATATCAATACTGCCAGTTCTTTGTATTTACAAAGAAGTCCTAGAACGTTATACAAACATTTACCGTCTTATTATAAAACGCGAAGTCAATCCTGTTTGAAAATGTCGCTATCTCATTTAATGGCTGGTAGAAAAAGGCTGATAGTTCAATAGCTAATAATAAACTGTTCCATCAATTTTCTCCATCATGAGGCCGCAAACTAAAATTTAACTAAATTCTCCGAGGAACTTTGGATCCATTACAAAGCGGACTAGATAATTTGAATTTAAGTTGGATTTAAACTATGCGAGATAGTTTGTTCTATAATTGAGTATGATATCCTGGAGACAGAATTTCAAATTTGAATTAGTTCATCGTCTATTGTCGTGCGTCAGGTACCTTTTCCCATTATGTAGTAAAAACATGTATTTCAATAGAAATTATTATGTTTGTCGTACTTGTTATCAATATTGTAACAGTGAAAGAGCTCGTCTAAATAAATAATAATTCATTTCTTTTTTATACCTAGGTTACTTTCGCGTTACTCAAGTACCTTTAGGTTATTCTGGAATACGAGAGAAATGTGGCACATTTTACGGGTTTCTTGTCGGTTTGTCGAGCGTACGAATGCTCAGAATACATTAAATATAACGTCCGAAACTACTATAAATTTATCAAGAAGTAGAATTGTAAAAAATTTAGGTTTGGGAGCGGAATACGGTAGAAATGATTCATACACAAGTATATTAGGTTAATTTATTTAATGAACGAACGTTAACGAACTAACGAAGTTCTTAAGGAAAATAAAACCCTAGATTATATTAACTACAGAGTATAAATTAGCAGCAGTTTACAGTGATTTTAGATCCTTCTACCCATAATCCCGACTTTTATGACTGCAAATCACTACATAAAGATGCTTATTTTTCTTTTTGTTCCAGTTGTAAAGAGTAGTATGAGGCATCAGACCACATCCCCGCTCAGCCGGATCGGGCCCACAGCTTCCTTGAGGGACTCTGAGCCTGACTTCATAGGTCCCATAGAAAACGTCACAGTTGCCCTAGGTCGAGAAGCAATACTAACCTGCTCCGTATCCGACCTTGGAGATTATAAGGTAACTTTAATTTTCATAATTTTTATCCTAGTGGTAGTAATAAAATCTGGATTATTTATATGTATTCAGTAATAAGTTTTGGTTTTTGATTAATGGGTTTCTTCAATGCAACTAAGCTTGTACCAGCAGTTGGATATATAAAGACTATCAATGATAACAATGAAAATTTACAACATAATTAATAACAGTTTGAGAACAATGTCAATATAATTGTATTGCAGTTGCTTCTGTGTTTCAGAAGCAACTGCAATACAATTATTTTTTCATAATTTTGACTTGGCATTAGGTAGCAGACAGTTTAATATCATTATCAGTTATTGCTAAGTATAATTTCAGATAGTCCAACTAGGTCCTCTAAAACAACTTTATTCTTCTTTCTTGAAATATTTAAATGCCACTTGACTTGTAAACGGCCTATTTTGTTGGCACTTGGCATAAACTACGAATCCACAACCCCTGCCTTCCATTCTTGTTTAGGGAAGGGTTTATTACAGTCCCAGTCTGGTCGTGTTTTGCACATACATTATTTATATGTGCATGCCGTTGACCTGTCAATTACATTCGAAGGGCTTAGGTTCCATAGCTTAAGTCAAAATATATATAAATCAAGTTAAAGTTTACTGTCGTATAATAAGGTTTAAGTTAGCCTAAAAATCGTTGAATAAATTGTACTCTGTATAAATTCTCTTTTTAAATTCGATTTCGAACAATCGATTCATTGGAATTCATTGATTAAAAGAGCTTAGAGCTAAAGTCGAAGTCCACTAGTCAGTAATTCATTCGGTAGTATTATAAATTAAAGAGTATATGATTTATTTATTTACTTAATGTAGACGTAGAACTAAATCTTTTATAATAAACTTAATATTCAGCATTTACCCAGTTACAATTTAATTTCAATAATACAGGGCATTTTAGTGAAGTAGATTCTAGTTTAACCAATTCTTTGCAGTATAAGAGAAAAACGTTTATATTACATATTTATATGTTTTGTTGTACTTAGTTAAGATCTCTCTAACATTGATATTTTTGTTAATATCGTATAAAATAAATTCCAAATATAAGCTACATTATAATTCAGCTAAAACACATTAATGAAAATATTAATTTTATCAAGAAGGAAAAACAAATAATGACATCGTTTTGTTTACTAGTAAATTTGATTATTCTGTTTTATTTCATACGACTATTCATAGTCAAAATAATGTCAAAGCATCCACTAGTAATAAATATGTGAATTTCTATTAAGCTAGTGGCGTAAGGAATTAACGTAACGTATATAGAATTGAAGATATTATGTAACGCGGGCTCTTAATTAACCAAATGAGAAGATCAGAGATAGATGACACGTATTATTTTCGTATGTTTTAAAGTTATAAGATAATGAGTAGAGAAAGTCTTTGTAAGTGTAAAGTTAGTGATGTTTGAATAATTACAGGAATTAAATTACATAGCTTTAGTACCTAGATAGCTTAAGTTCTGTAATCTAAAATTTGAAGATACAAAATTAATAAGAATAATGATGAACAAGATGATTTAAGGCATAAAAAGCATTTACGACCGCAATGAAATTATACTCCTACATTGTATGAATTTCCTACACTTTCCTCCTTCATGTAACTGACAAAGTGATTCGGTGAAGTGTCGCAGCCTTTCGTTGCGAAAATATTGACTTGACCTTAAACAAATATAGAACGGCTTCAAACCTCTTAAATACGGACAACTTAATAAGGAAGGGCTTGGGACAAAATGACTAAATTATCAATTACTATACATAAATTCAGAAATTGAATTAAATAGAACCGAAGCATAAGTAGCATTCCTAACTTATGCAGTGTGATGTTCTTAATCAAGTGGCATTATGTTGGAAGCAGAGTAACTCGATTGATATCAATAGATACAAGATTTTATAATTTAATAACAAAACATCCGTCTAGACTAAACAAGACTACACCCAGATACTAAAGATTTATCTAAATCTAACTAAAAATTATTTCTAAAATTTTTCAACTAGATACAATTACCTTCCTATTTCCAGCAGTGGGCTAAATATAGACTGTATATAATGATGACAATGATGATATATATATAGTATATAAATATAAGGATCTCAGTGGGCTTTGTGTTGACAGCGACTTTTGATTTGTTACAAAGTTTATGACGATCCGTAGGAGAAATCAGCAAATCGTGATGAGATAACGCCTCGATGAAATGCAAATGATTTTGTCGGCTCGATGCTCGCAGAAAGGCCCGGACAGAATTGAAAACAAACTAAAGTACACGCCTAAATTTGTTCACAGGAACAAAACGCAACTGATTCATAATTACCTTTTCGTATTAATATCGTTACACGAAACAAAGCTTCATTCTGTTCAATTGATTCAATATGGTTTCTCTTGGTGACATACATTTCCATTTGTTTCTCATAGTTAGGTAACACACCGATGCTTTCGCTATCGTGAATCATACTACAATATTTGTTAAATGTGTTATAAAATAATATTTTTTTTAAGGTTGATGATATGTTATAAACGATTGCATTTATTTAAAATAATGATCAGAGTGTTATATAGTTCATGAAAGACATCTTTGTGGATTTAGAATTATAAAAATAATGAATTATATTTCAAGCTTTGATTTTTAATCAGTATGGCACATTAATTATAGACCTTTCATAAAAATGATAACGTTTACTGTTACTGATCAAAAGCTATATCGAAGATAAGAAAGTGAAGGTAACATTTAGTAAAAAATATTTTCTACAATAATATCTAATTTAAATAGGTTCTAAAGCACGTACTAATAAGACATACCTTAAAATTTCATCTTTAACCTCATTTAAATGATATAAACTTGATGTTATCTGATATCAACTATAATTATAACACTTCAGTCTACCTGAAATATTTTCATTCTAAATTATAAATTTTAATTTTAATTGATAATTATTTAGGATATTCCATATTATTTTTTGATATGCAACGCTTTCGAGTTTTCACGACCAAAGCAATTTATTTCTATATAAAAAAATATTCTTATGTAGCAAATAGAATATATTATATATTTATGTGAAAATTATGTATTTAAATTAGTTGTCGAAATTTTAAGATACCTATAATCATTCCTAGTAGTTAATATCTAAAGTGGCCATACTAGATAAATCAGTTCTAACAAAATATACCGTTATATATTTATATGACTTGATAAATCTTCGTGTAGCGCCTGCAGTATTATGGCAGTTAGCTTAACTAATGGAGGGAACCGCCTTAAAGATTACCACTGAGCTTAAGAAGCAACCGCAATTTTTCGACATGGTATCCAATAAGAAAAACTTAATCGTCTATATTGATTACTCTTACAATCTCACTCTGACATATTTCCCAATCCTACTAAGACTGGTCGTACTTTTTGCCTCATTATAACTTCATATTTTTCTGTACACAAGTTGTTCATAACTTTGAAGAGTTCTTCAAGAGATTAGATTGGGTTTTCAATTATAACTAGGAAGCCACTTATTACTTCTGCTATATTACAAGACTTGGGAGACATTTTGTTTCGTTGTATTATTAAAAGCATACGGTCGAACCGATAGGAAGTGGTATTTGCGGTCGGTAGAGATATAATTTAAGTAACTCATTATACTTTCAAACACTCGTTGAGATGTAGAGAATAAAAAATAAACAATTTAAAAAATATATTTTTTTATCATTTTTAACTAAAGTTGCTAGTTGTAGATATACTGTGAGATATTAATATAAATACTGTGAGATGATATGTTAGAATTTTCGGTTGGGCAACGATGATTTTGCGTTTCCCTACCTATTCAACTTTGACGGGAATGCAATTGAGTTCCATGTTTAAAGGCAAGAAATCGAAGGAATTATTTGACTCGTCATCGGGTCATGGGCAGAACAGTGCTCAGCTGTCATTAGTGTGATAGATCACCTACAAAAAGAAAAAAAACTCGTTTGTCATGAATAGACACTAAATGGATCATCAATAAACGAAGGTTATTTACCGACTATTTCCTTGGAAGAGAAGAAAAAAACATGATAAAAAGAGTAAACGGAATGTTGGCAAAGTTTCGATTTGAGAGATCATTAATTTTGTACCCTGGAGACTGTTTGGTTATACGTGAAATATTGGCTTGTTTTTTTTTTCTCTCACGAGAATTATATTTGCTGTAAGCAATGTTCGTGACAAATGTAAAAATCACACTGAATCCACGTTTATTGATTATAAAGCGTCGCTTTCGCACTTCTCTTTGTATATAACGATCTGGCATTACATTTTCTTCTTACGTGAAGAATCTTCACCATCAAAATTTAATATAATATTTCGATACAACTAACAAGTTTCAATAAAAGTCTGGAGTATGCACGTTTCAAGAATTAATATTGCAAACACGTTGACATAATCTTTAGGTAATGAGCGACTTTTGCAACCAAAGAAGCTTATAATTATTAGGTAAGCTTTTTTGATGCTAATTAGTGACGTCAAAATTTTATTAGACAAAAATATAATCTTTTTTATATATAGATAAGATCTCTATTTTCCAACCTAAAAATTAAGAATTGACTTTAAATCCACTCAAAGTATTATGACCATTGTAAATCAGGTTACAGTAGACAGACCATAAGACGGCCAGCGTTAATAGAGCTATATTTGTGATATTATTTTCGATTAAATCCGGTGAATACGGTAGCAAATGAATTATTCGAATATGCACTTTTCTAAAAATTAGCATAAACAGCATCTTATGAGAATGACGGTCTAGTGATGAAAAAAAGAAATTAAGTCCAACAAAAATATATTCTGAACTTTAAGGATCAAAATTTAGCGTGTTCCATTATTACACATGTTTATCAGGAAATAAACGTTAAAAACCTTACTTATTAGGCAAAATGAAGGTTTCTACGTTAAAACAAACTTGTTGTAAGTTCCTCTTTTGTATTTGACTACTTCTTTGTGGCTGAAAATTTGGAAAAATTGTTTCTTGGATCTTGGGGAGCTAATGGATGGAGGATAAGCAGAATGACTGAGAAGATAAATATACGTAATCATATTTTGGAAAGTTGGTAGGTAGGTATGTAATTTATTTCTAAAAGATACTCGAATTATGTGTATGTTTAATTTATTTCTGTTGAATATATTGACTTATGATCCGCTCTTCAATGGCTTTTATCTGTACTTTAGAGTACTGTAGATATAACTTAGCAAAGATACTCTTCAGTAACACTTAATTTCGGCTTTGTTTTTAAATAACATTTGAATCAAGAATCAAACGGTTTGTTTTAGTCTAATTAATACATCAAACAATATAATATAGCTGCAATGCGGCCTTTTGCATTTTGTCTGTTTTCGTTTTCTTAAAGTGTTTATATATTTTCATAATTAGTAAGCAATAAAGAATATTTGTATTGTATTGTGATATCGTTCTGTGTATTAAAGCGTTTACATATACCTCAAAAAGGCCCTTTGATGTTGACGTATGCATTCTTAATACCTATGATGACAATTTATTAATTAAAGATTGCTAAAACTATTTGTGTTATATTTTTATAACAACGATTTCATTGCATTTATATTTAAAATTGAAATATATGTTAATGCTAGTTCATGAACTTTCAAGATTAAAAATGAGTCTGATCAAGTATTCCAGACTATATGCATGGAAATTTATAAGACCTAGAAGAGCGAATCGATCGCCTTCTTAGGTAGCTATCTCAGCGATTTCAGTTTTCCATAAGGAAATCCAACTTGCATTTTCTGCGCTGGGAACAGAACCGATCATAATTTTAAATCATCCCATTTTGCATTTTTCTAGACTGAAGTTGATAAATATATCGATAAAGCAAGGGCTCCGCGCTGAATGCTTGGAAAATTATAAAAATGGCTTGTGGCGTAAATGACGCTATTAAACGATTTATTAAAAAAGAAATCCGCATAGTCACAAAATTGTGGAGTCACATAACATCATTATTAATATTTATTTCGATAACAATACTTTCTTATCAGGCGAAGGCCTAAAGCCAATATACAATACCTTTAAATTTGTACCTTATTTATTCAGCAATAATTTTACTTCATATCGGGAATATTTCTAACAAAATATCATAAATAACTTTCTAAAATGTTTAAGTTAAAAGCTATATTCAAAGGTTTTTTCTCTTTTAGCCGCTGTTAAAATATTAAATATTATAGGTTATGATTCCATAGGATTTCTATTTATTTAACTAAAAGGTTTCATTTCCTTTTAGTAACAACTAGCTAATATATTCCTTCCAAAACAGTGGTCTTAAAGTGTATTATTTTGAAAAGAAAATGTGAAACCAATAATATTAATAGTAAAATAGATCACTGACTCAACCATTCTGTGAGTTAAATGGCTGTGACAAACAGATAGACGAACTACCGAGTCTAAAGTATTGGAATAAGGAAATTACTTAAGAATAGTATCTTACATATATAGCTATCTATAAGACTTAAGTAAAAACCTTTCTACAAACTATTGTCCTGTTACACTACCAAAAACAAGCCAAAATTATATGAAATTTTATACAAACAATTCACAGTAAATTTTATAGAGGGCTTATACAGTGGTTATAATAAGGCTATTAAACTAAAGAGCCTTTCAATATTTTCCAAAAAATTAAAGATATAGAAGCTGCCATCTCGATTGGTAAGTTGAATAGAAAATGACACAAAAACTCCCAGAATCTTTGAAGGGGTTTTATTTAAAATCTTTCAAAAAACAAGTAAGAAACTTTTATAACTCTTTACTTCTATTAAAGAAACACAAATGAAGAATTAGGATAGCGCAATTCTGACCTTTATACTAAAATTTTTAAAGTTTGGATAACTAGAAAACTCTTTGAATATATAAAGATTGGTTTTTCAATTACCTTAATTATCAAATAGGCACAAGTTTTCAACGAATTTTTCTGAGTTTTTATTAAGAAAAAAGAAAAATTATTCGTATGAGAATAGGAGACAATTATGTTTTAGGTGTAATTACGTCATTTTTGTACCTAATGTACGAAACTGTTATACTTGGTATCATCTCATCAATCATAGTTAAAATTTAAGTAAACAGCTATGCTAACAAAATCCTATATAATAATATAAAATGTCTGGGCGTCTAGATTAACGCACTTTCAATGTCAAGCGAATACATTATGAAATCAAATTTTTAGCTAAGTTGCTCGATGAAGGGTTAATGTATTACGTAACATCCTAATTATACACTTCCGTAGCAGTTTTCTGAAATGGATTCTCGAAAATACAATAACATTTCCTTCGAATATTAAAAGGAGTGGGAGCATAAATAACCCATTAAATAATGGCTATATTCGCTTAAAGCAGCGTCGTTAATGACGTTATTATTGTATCATCGTAAATACAACCGAACTATTCGTAATTCCAATTGTTAAGGACTATACCTTAATTTCCAAAGAGTCTTAACAATATATTTAAGAAATAATGCAGTTTCACTTTTGTTTTTTTCTGACCAATAGTTAACCACAAGCTATTTTCATTTTTATCAATTTGAAACTTAACCTACCTTTACTTTACAACATATAAGAACAGAACATGCACATAAACTCAAAAAGAAAATAGGAGTAATATCTAATATTTTATCAAACAAACCTTATTTTACAAATAAGTATTGTTTTTATAATATAATATTATAATTGATTTAGAAGTTCATTACTTCTTTAGATTTATGAACACTGTTCTAATTTAGTCTCACTGTTACTTGTAACAGGACTGTCGTTTTGATTTATCAAATTTAAAACATGTAAAAAAATACTGACTCGCCAGAATTCGTACCACTTTTATTTACGAGGAGGAATCCCTTTGAACCTACTCACCAATGGCTAAGCAAAGTGAGGTTTGCCCAGTGTCTGCTCGAAGCGGCACTGTGTTGTGAAGCGGTGTACCACTGGGCTCCACACAAACAGAGTTACTGGGACAATGCGTGCCAAGGAGCCACCTAAGCACAAATGATTACAAGCTATACGTATAAACTTTCCTTTGAATCACTCATTCATATAATTGAATTTTATTACATTAAAGCCGTAAACGCGTGCCTTAAGGAATTGTTACTGGTTTGGATTTACAATTAAAAATGCAATATGTACAATCACACCCGAACGTATATTTCAGGCTTCTTAAATATGTAAGAAACACCGTATCGCTACTGAAATAAAGCCCATGTGAAATAATATTAAATACATAAACAAAAGCTTGGAGTGTGTACATTTCTAAAACAAAGACAGACGCGATACTAACGTAAGTTAGTAAAGAATGCTGTTATAAACTGTAAACCTTTGGCAACAATAGAATATCCATGGACCAACTTTCGATTTACAACTTTGTCCAAATTGTACTTGCAAAGTCTTTTATTAATAAATTCCTTTGGATGACTGAACATCAAAGAGTCAACATACTTTATGACTCCGTTTCCAACCTTTTATAGAAACAAGTTGAAAAGAAGTAAAAAATATGTCATTGAAAATATATTTGTAAGTTGAATAAACAAGACGTCTGTACTTGGAAAAGTAAGTTAAAGTAAGTTATTGTGTATTATAATAACACGTTAAATAATCTAGCTATTACATTTTACAAGAATCACTGAACAACTCCCAACACAGTAAATACAGCCTACCGCCCATGGAATGTAGCAAATAACTTCAAAAAATTATATTATTTGAAAAAGTAATACATTAATAAACACCGAACTCCTCCTTCGATATGTAGCTGTTTGTAACTATCGTAATACTAGTTCCGAAATCAAAAAATTGAAATACAATAATGTGAAAAAAATCATTCTTTGATTATACATTATTTGATAGTAGAGAATCAATTTAATCAACATAATTAAAGGACAATGTACACATTTCAAATTTACGTAGGAACTTTTTGTTATAAAAGACAACGTGATTTCTTTTGATTCTAAGTACATAATGTCAGAATACAGATATGTTGCGACTTTAACTTATTTAACCTCTTTATTGTCTTTTATATACTTTTTTTGTATTTGTTATTTATGGTGTAAATAATGTAATAAAGCATATTCTTGTATAATTTAAAACATATTCTATCTATCTATTATTAATTTTTCTTTTTAATCATTACACATTCTATGCATTTATACAACCTTTAACGTTGAAATAAATACTTCATGCTACTTGTGAATGACTTAGACTGGTTTCACACTAACAATGTTTGACCACAAATCAACTGCGTGATGTATTGTGGCGGTAGTGGCTTTACTGGAGCTATTACCTTTATCGAATGTAGAGAGCTAAATCGTCCAAGTTTAGCGAATAATAGCTATGCAACCGCTCAGTGAAGCAGTAGAATTGTATGTTTCATCAAACTATTGATTGACTCCCAATTTGTAAATGCTGATCTTTTTAATATTCTCTAGTAAGTTAGCCTTATAGTTCGTCTGTCAGAGTATATGTTAATCTATCCTTTTTATATTGCTATATTGAAGTAATATAATCAAATTTTAATAAAAAATTAAATGTAAAATAACTCATTTTAAATTTCTATAATACTTGAGTTGAAAGTTTAAAATATTAAATTAGAAAATGTTATGCAACATTCCTAAAGGCCCCTAACTTATCTTGATGTAAATAAATATATATGGAACAATTTAATTAATCTTAGTCATAGTATCTTAATATCCAGTGATTTATTAGTCGATAAGTTGTTTATTTTATTAATAGAATATCTAAGACTTAAAAGTTGCAACTGCTTAAATAAGTTAACTGTTTAAATAACAATATACGTAGGAATTTATGTCTGAGTTTAGACATAATGAGCCTTATAAAAAACATGGATTAACGTCAATCTTGGCTTAAAATTTATATCTTGATGAAAACCCAAAACGAGACAAGTTAAGTATGGGTGATAGAGCTCTTTGGAAATATACTGTTTTCCTCAATTCTACTCCACAGATATGGGATCTGTCTTATTATTTATGCTAGTGACTTTTTCGAAATAAAGCCAAAGAGAGATGCATAATCATTCCACTGAAACAATAAGTAAAAAGCCTGTATATTCTGATCGCTGATTTCTCTAAATAAGTACTACTGTAAATTAATAATAACCTGGGCAATCGAATGAGAAATTGAATTTCATTATTGAAAAATTATTTTAATTCTATGAAAACACAGTGATGGGCCAGAATTTCTATGTAGATTAAAATTTAAACCTACGTGTGCCGCGTTTCAGCTTATTCCATTCAATTGCGAAAACGTGATTGAGTATATATCGAAATATATAATTTAATTATTTTAATATTAGTAGGGTTTTATCTCCAAATCATCATCATCATCAACAGCCCAGATAATGGTTGAACACAGGCTCACCTCCTCAGAGATGTTTTAAAGCATTACATCACCACGATAGCCCTTTGAAAGTTGACAGAAAAATACCAGGTTACGAATTTTCGATTACCCTAATCATCCCAACCCCAACAATCATATACGTATACGACCTCAGGCCATTTATTACAAACTCATAAAGTGCATTTTGTGTATATTTGTTTTAACTCCTCAGGTGGCGTGGATCCGAGCTGATGACCAAACTATCTTAACACTCCACACGCGGCTGGTCACACACAGCTCGCGGTATGCTGTCACTAACGACTCACCCAGGTCTTGGCAGCTGCATATTCGGCCTTTGAAGGTGGAAGATCGAGGATGCTACATGTGTCAGATTAATACAAGCACCATGAAAAAGCAAATTGGCTGTGTGGATGTTTTAGGTAAGCAAGATACTAAATACTTTTAAAATTTAAAAAAATGTTCAATCAAGTGACTTAGTTCACATTGCTCTTAGAACGACTACACATTAAACGTGTTATCTGAAATATAAAATATGAATATAAATTTTAATAAGCTCTAGATTATTAAAATAGGTCAACTATATCTCACTTTGTGTTTACTTTAATTCAATAAGTGATAGGTAATTCAAAAAGAAACAATAATAAATCTCATATTTATAATATTTTCGTCTATATATACATTCTAATATTGATTCACAATATCCCAAATGTCAAATTATTGTAATATATTTTCTACGGACTTTGTTTGATAATATGTATTGTTTTCATTTCTTATGACGGGATCCATGGCAGCAAGTTTTCATTGAATCGCAATTCCACAAAACTATGAAAAATACTAAGAACAAATATACAGGCTTAGTTATCTTCATACAAATACAAATAACAAAGCATTAAAATTATATTGCACTAGGAATTAACGAATTAACAAACATACGTGATATTAGATATACACACTGTTAATTATTTTGCAGGCTCCGATTTAATGTTATTAAAGAAACTTTTAATGTGTGTATTGTCATAGCATCACGGTATTCATTTATTATTGAAAACTTAAACAGAATACGCATTATTTGTTGATATTGATATATGTAAATTATACTAATATGTATTATAATTAGGAGAAAGATACCACTTCAAGCTTTGAGGATTTATCAGTTCAGTGCTGTAACTTTTTACCATCAGAAGACTCTCAAGTATACGAGATTTAAGTGAATTTTGTGAAAAGAACTAAGAAGCCTAATTTTCCAAGAGATTATATTATTCCTTTACCTAATGAACAATAAAAAATGTTTAACATATTATTAAAACTTAAATACCGATCTTTTGATTATCTTAAACTTTTAATGAATTAAAACAAAAACGCTTTGTAGAAACGGACTAAAATTCCTAAAGGAGTAATAGAAAGAGAGAAGAGGTGTAGAACAAAAATCCTCGTGGCTTGAATGTAAATTAAAGTTGCTGGCTTAAATAGGTTCTATTTATTTTGTCTAAGTCGGATTCGGTGCCTGTGTATTGTACTAAGTTGAAAGTTAAAGGATGTGCAAAATTACCTAGCTTTTGCGAAACTTTTTGCTTTTCTTTGTTACAGTTTGTATTTTTAACAGATTTTACATTGTTATCGACTTCGTTAGGCACTCAAAAAGTGAATATTTTATTAGCAAACTCTGCTGAAGGATCATTTACACACTGTTCGTTTATCTTTGAAGTAAATTTAAATCAATTACTAAAGATCACTTGGTTAGCTGAATATTTCTGTCCCTTAATAAATTGTTAAATATTAAAGAGAATCCATAAATTGTAGAACCAAACAGCATGAGGATAAAAACAACCTCATCAAATATCTGTAAATCGCGTCGAATGAACCTGCTCGCGTAATTTACATCGAATTTCACTTGGGAAGTTCATTTTATTTTCAAATTTTGTACACGAAACTGTAAGCCCGTAATATACATAAACCTATTTTTAACGTCACTGACAATTTTTTTTGTTTCTCTTAATATGCCAAACTAGTGTTGCCCAATTAATAATAAAAATATTAAATAGAATTTTAATATTGTGTAAAGTTAATGTATAAATCGAATCAATAAAAGAAAGAAAATGATAATTAAAAACACTACATAAACTTTGTGCTATTGTAATTACAATAATGACCCTAAGATATAGGTGAGCTCCTGGATGCCAGGGTTTGTTTTAATTAAAATAAGTACAATTTATTGAGCTACGATATACTGAGAACCTCCAGACAATTAAAACTTAATAAACGTTTATAAGTTAAGCCTTAAAGCGTTAAATAGTACTTAAGGTACTACTTCATCGAGGCGGTGACAAACCGAGGAGAGTTACTCTGGTGAAATTAAACAACCGCCGCCACCATTCATCGCCACGCTCCGATTTGAATTTTTCATTTTATCAAACATAAGTTACATATTTAAATGTTTGTTTATTGCATTCATACATAACCTGGTGTGAATGCTTAATTTCAAAAGTAAAAAGAAATAGCCGGGAAGGAACGGTAGTTTTAGATTAGCACATCAAGATTTTTCATAATAAATTATCAATTTTCAATTATACTTTTTAATGGTTTCATTGGGAGTTTCCAGAATCACCTCTAAATTAAAAGTAAATAAAACAGAATAAAATTATTCATATTGAGTAAGCGGTTTTTATATTTAGTTATGGTGACAGTGAAATGGCATTTATAATTAACGTAAAATTTAAATAGACGTTCAAACTCTTTGATAATCAAGTAACAGGATCTCACAGTCATCACCACGCCAAACTGAAAATTCTAATCACATTGCAGATATAACCTTACTTTGCCCAAAACTGCACATATTTGGCTACATAATTACGCCATTGAAACGTTTCCAGCTGTTTTCTTGGCAAACGTCCCAAAATTATCACCAATAATACTCATAATGTATTCACAGTGCACAGATGGTATTGCTGATTGTAATAAAAATTTTAAACTAACTTTCATTAGGAACAAAATTAAATAAAAATACACTTGAATAATTTGAATCAGATTTTTAAGTAATTAATTCATTTTCAGCAGTTTACAAAATTTTACTAATGAGTTATGGATAGTTACGAAAAGTGAAGTGAAATTTTATCAAAGCACAATTGAGAGAAACCATAAGATTGGAGAAATGTTAATTGTGCGAAAGGTTTTTTGGGAAATCGTTAATTAAAAATTAAAAATCTCTCAACATTCAATTACCTTAATATTATAGAAATTCAAAATGTAGTTCATTAAAGTAACTTTGAAGACTAAGTATCTAATCGCAAAAACATACACTGGAGTTTTATGGCTCAAATTAATTAAAAGAAATATTTTATTCAACATACAAGAGGAAACCCGTTCAGTTGAGAACATCTCAAGAATAAAACACTTATCCTGAAAAGACCACGCACCTCATATATTATGGTAAAAGCAATTTATTTCCTTTAAATTACTTCTCTGTCAAATATTTCAAGAGAATATTCAAGTAAAACATTAATTTTAATTGAGCTATTTAACGAGAAAGGAGTTATCTTCAAAATACTACCCACGCAATGTTTTTGGAGGCACTTGTTCGAGAATATATATTATGTCATGTAATATAATATCTCTGATTTTAGGCATAAGGCACTAAGCAGCTGTAAAGTCTTAGTTAAGAGAAAAAGAGAGTATCTCGATTTAGCTGGGAACTTATAAAAACGGCTTTTATTATGTAAATACTAGTTTTACTTAGATTTTATTTTAAAAAATTTGATTACGAATATAAATAGCAACTAGTAATGTATAATAAAACTACATCGCTTATGACACTCAATAAAAATTAAAATTGTCAATTAGAATCATTTCATTAACAAAAAGAATCATTTCGTCATTTCAATTTGCCCACGCATTCTTATCATCGAAATATTCCTGAACCTTAAATTTGTGAAAAGGCAGTTCAGTCATATGGCGGGACTTCGTGAAAGACTGTTCTGTTTGTCTCTGAATATTTTTATTGCTAGTGTTAAAGCTATGACACTAACAACTAAGTCTTTCAAAGGAGGGTGAAATATGTGGATTCCATTGTAGCCTTATATTTTTAATTCATCCTTGATTTTGGTGTAAAATCTTCCTGTTATTAATTTTCAAATAAATAGTGCATTAAAGTAGTTTAGGGGTAAATATTAAGACATTGTACTTTACAAAATTATAAGTTTAATTTTCTTTATGTTGGTTATTTATATAACTTTTAAATTTTGTTTCATGTATTTGTTTTATAACATCTTTTATTGTTTTTTTATAATTTTAAACATTGATCCCCACACTGAAATGAAATAGAAGATATTTTGTCTTTAATTCTTGTATAAAATACAGACACATTCAATAATTTCTAATTCACCAATCTCTACCCACATGTATAAACTAAAGATAAGTAAAAACCCAGTTAGTAAATAAGGTACTCTAAAACAGTTTCTTTCTCAAATGAGCACGTATGAGTTGGCGTATAGCTATTATATCAGATGTTTTGTTCTGAGGTAGTGATTTACGGACGATACATTTTGTCCGTGAGCACAATATGCACGCTAGTTTACGGATAAGCCAAAAACAGATTTTTTTTGTGTACGTGGTGTCCAGCAATTTTCCAGAGAGATGTGTTTGATGGATTTTTAATTTTGTGGCGTAGTTTTCATCAGTTTCAAAAGATACTAGGATTATTTTTATAAAGACCAATTTCAACGTTTTTTTAATTTAGAACGTTGACTTTATCGTATGAAAAAAGATTTATTTTGAAATGCGACTTTTTTTATAGGATACGAGGTTTAGTTTTATTTCAAAGTGGCACGTGCGTTTATGGCAGTTTTACATCAAAACCGTTTACATTTCATAATTACTATGGATTCTATATAATTACTTAAAGTAAAATATATATAAACTATGAGTCGTTATCAAAATATACTCACCATAGAAAAATCTGTCACTACACAGTACCCATGACTTAGTAGACCAGGCTAATAAACGTAATCGAAGAAGAAACACCCAGGTTTATAATAATTGAGCTAAAAAGTAAAAGTCACGTGGTTGTATTTTTCTTGTACTTTGTGCCACTTATATAAGTTTGGAATTAGCAAAATTCTAAAATTTCTTCCATGTAGATACTAAAAAAACTATTTGTACATATCTAACTCACAGTTTTAGTCTGTCCATTGGAAGCTTTAGTGATATTAAACTTATGTAGGTCGCAAGAATAAAACGTTGTTTTTTAAACGATCTTTTGAATGATAAGAATTATAATTAATTTTATTTAATATAGACTCATCTACAAAACAAAATAATAATAGTACTCCATCAGATGTCAGTCTGTATACCAATAAAATTAGTCATAATACAGTTAAGCAATCATCGATATAAAACATTCATTCGAATAACACATTCATAAATTTATTTTAAAACCAATTATTCATTTGAACATTGAATCCGGAAATAAAGTGAAATATTTTAATGTTTCACGCATATTGAATATCAAGCTGATTTGCATCGAAGGCCACTCTACCCAAATGTTTTAATGAAATATGGCTTTAAGTAATAAGAAATTATGTAATTTTAATAAAAATATTTAACCAGAGACATCATTAATTCGAAATTCATATCAGAATGGTAATTTGAATGTATGTAGAAAATACTTAAATAAAGCATTTCCGCGGAAATTTATTCTCCTCAAAGAGTAACAGTGCTCTTGTGCATTCATTACTCGCCACGACCAATTCGAGACGCTTAATAATTTATACATTATTTATATTGGATCCTTTTTGTTTCTTTTTCGTTATTTGGTAATTTTGAATTTATTTATAATTTAGGTTTGAGCGATATCATTGAAAGATGTTTGTTATCAGAATTATTTTTTTAATCTGGTAGACATGCCCCAGGGATTTTATATAAAATCTTGTAAATTATTTCCATGTTTACAGTAAATTGTTTTTTATTTCTTCGATAGTACCTCCAAACATAGTAGATGAAGGAACTAGTGGTGATCTGGTATCGAGAGAAGGTCAGGATGTCAGCTTATCGTGCAGAGCTGATGGGAGACCATTGCCACGTATCCTGTGGAGAAGAGAAGATGGAACAAACATACAATTGAGAAATGAAGCTGGAGAGCTCAGAAAAGGTAAGGAAAAAAGAGAATTTTTAAGAAAACATTTCATACAGCATTGTTGTATATGTAATATAAAAATATCTGAACTTACAACGAGTTCTATTATGTATATAAAAAAAAATTTTACTTCCAACCTTTAGTGTTTAAAAAATCATCTTTAAAGAAATATTATTTAAGTCTGACTTACACTGATTTTTACTTAACAGTATGTTAAATTTGGTTAAACCCCTACAACAACAAATAAAAGTTAATCCAGATACTACTAAAAATAATATGTTAAGTTTTATGCAATGCTTTACAAATTTCTTTTTATAAGCATTTTTTTAAGACTGAGCCCATAGTGTTAACAATAATGAACTCTTATAATATACCCTTTCACAGTCTAGCCAAGAGACTAGATGATTGAAGATAACAAGATCATCACTCTGTAGCTAAGGTCAAGAAAGAGACAATTTTTTCTCAAAGTAAACTCATTTCTATATACGATGCTCATAAGACTTGTTTCAAACGACTAAAGCGTTATTTTTACGTAATAAGTATGGAAAGCTCAAATATTTGGCGTAGTTCAATGTCTACACGTAGTTAATTTTAATCAATTAGCTTTGCATAAAACTTTATCAAAATAGTGATTCATTATATTAATTAATTAAAGAGTTGGAAGTAGAATGCGTTTTTTTAGGATATTATGAAAAAGAAATTTGGCTTTCCAAGGGCACGACTCGTTATACCATAAGAAAATACCCTTACTAATAAAATCTGTGCCGAAAATCTAGGGTCATTATCCTGGACTAATTAATGAACATCAAGTTCCTCGGGCTCGTAATTATAATAAAAGTTCAAATAGAAAGAAATTCTGCTTATGTAAACGGTAACAACGCAAAAGTTTAGCAGACTAGAGACTATTTTTGACGAAACTTTTTCTAATATCCGCCTCGAAGTATTCTGCCCACTTCAACCCTGTGTTGAAGCAGTCTGAATACTATACATACATTTACAAATCGGTTTTACTTGACTCTTTGTTTGTTTTTTTTTAAATAAATACTTTTGCATTATATAAATGGATATATTACAGAGAAGAGTAATAATTATCTTGAAGTATTATCAGTTATTTGTCACTCCAAGGACACGTCTCGCTATACCATAAGAAAATGCGCTTACAGTTACTTATAAAGTCTATAGTGCGGAATATCGAAAGTTATTATTCTGGACTAATTATTGAACATCAAGTTCTTCAGACTTCATCTCTTTTCTATTCAATAAAAATGAAAGAGATGCAATAAATAAGTTTCAAAGAGTTATTATAGTTTTAGAAAAGTATAATAACTCTTTGAATCTTCATCGCATTTTACAAAATAATAAATCTAAAATGTATATTGAAATAAGTCAATGATTTACAGCAATTTAAAAAGAAAGAAAATATTGCACAAACCGTTACTACTCTATTAAATGCTTCAAAGACTGTATGGTAGTTATGTTAGTAAAATAACAAGATATACGATTAAATTATAATTGCAAAGCAAATACATACAGCTTGAAGAAAAGCACCGCAATCCATTTTAGGGTCTATTCATAATATTTTTATTATATTAATATAGAGCGACCGCAAATTTTCTTTGACTAGGTAATTGCTCAGAGTTTACAGTGGGTTGCTTCATATGAATATTCATTAAATAATTGTTTTCCGCAAAGCAGCCAGCGAAATTGGAGGAACGGAAGTTTTTTGTAAACCGACTTGACAGCGTCGATTTACTGTGCCCACGAACCCACTTTGTGTTTCGGCTATTACTTATTTTTTGTTCACCAAAGCTTTTGCCTATATATTGGTATATTTATCAGTGTTAGCTGAAACTTGTACTGAAAGAAAAATGTTCTGTCTTCGAATTCCTTTTCTTTGAATACCTTTCTTCACGTTGGCATTAGATTTAATAAAAATATCATAGAATTATACTAAAATATAAACTTCTAGAAAATTAATCCATATATTAATATTTATAGTCCACTAAAATCATGAAAAAAGTAGGATACAAAAGAGGAATGGTCTCCCAATTCATCATGCATGAGTGTGAGAGCTTTCAAATCAATTGGATAATTAGCGCATTAATTAATTGGAACAAAATACTATTTATGAGTCCAAAGGCCATGTGTCGTTTCCAAAATTTACTTTTTTTGCGGAAAGGTATACGTTAATGGACCTACTGCCACTGGCTACGCGTGTATGTGGGGCTCGTCCTCCACCACTTAAGAACACTTGGTTGGCAACTTGGTAGCTGCCGAGGCAATTCACTAAGCCATCCTGAAAATATTTTTTAATTAATAAGATTCATCTCTCGGAAGTTATGGAATTTAAGGAATGCTAATCTTAACTATTGTTATTTATTATATTGAACAAAAAAATGAGATCTATACGATTAATCACTTAAAATAGTACTTATATAACTGTCCATATTCTTGGTAAGATTATGTAGTAGTTTTGTCGTTCAGAATTACACATCTACCGTTTATAAATACCCAAGATTATCTTCTACTGGTATTACCCCAATTAAACTTTGACAAGATTTTGATGGAGGTCGAAGGGCGATAACCGTTCGTTACGTAAAATATTTAGGTAATGAGTATTCCACGTGTAGCAGTTGCTCTATGAAAAACGCCTCTATTTTGAATGGAATAAGAGCAGTCTGAAGTTAGAACCTGAACGCTTGATGTGCTGTAGTTGTGCTTATTTAATTAATTCCTTCTTTATTTGGGTCTAGTTGTGTTTGTTCCTAGATGTCATGAAGGGTTGTAGCAGTCTTAGATGACAATTAACAGATAAATTATAATATTTCACAAAATTTCTCTCTACGACGAGATAATCATGAACAGAAAATGAGTCCGACGCCATCGTTATGGAATTCATATGAAAGGCCCTAGGTTGAAATTTGATTAATAATTAGTTCGTTCATGTCATAAACATGGTATAACATATTACATATCTATGTCATGATCTACAGATTTTTCTGAATGTAGATTAAATTTCTATTTAACAGAAAGTTGAAACTAAACTCTTTACATATAGATCTAAATTAAAAGAACCTCATTGTATTAATAATAAACCTCATAAAAATGTCATTGTTTACTTGTACAGTGGATATGTTCATGGGGCCGAATCTCAATCTATCAAAAGTGGAGAGAAGACAAATGGGAGCTTATCTGTGTATTGCATCTAACGACGTTCCGCCATCAGTCAGCAAACGCATAATGCTAAGTGTAAATTGTAAGTATTAATTTATACGAATACTTTATGTGCGTTGATACTGCTTTTACAGAACCTCTCTACGTATAAAAATACACGAATACACAAATTATCTTTTTCCTCATAGTTCCACCATCAATAGTGGTAGCAACTAAGGTAATCGGCGTACCAACTGGTTCCCACGCCAGGTTGGAATGCTTCATCGAAGCTTATCCTCAATCAATCAACTATTGGCTCAAAGGAGGTGAAGAAATGATCCTAGCTGGGTAAGATACATCTTATAATTTGTCTTATTATTAATTTTATTTATTCGGTGAACCATCAGTGTAGATATAAAGTTAATTAATTGATAGCAATAGCTATCTAAATAAAAATCTAAAAAGTACATGAATGATTACAAATTATTTAAAATATTATAATAACTTTTACAATATTTGCGACACAATGTCACTGTATTCTGATATTTAAAAAAAAAGTGTAACTTCGCAATTATCTTAAGACATTTTAAATAATTAATTGAAATCTATCTGTTTACTAAATATTAATTTTAAAAAGTATTGAGACTTAAAATATTGCATTAAACTTTAAATATTGCATTTCAAAATTTCTCAATAACAAAACAATTCACATTAGTAAATATTTTATTAATGCGATGTTTTATTTTTTTAGAGAAAAATTCGATATATCCGAAGAACGGATGTCAGCGTATCAAACAAGGATAGCTTTAACTATAACAGATTTCGAAACAGAAGATTCTGGGACTTATACTTGTGTGTCCACAAATACTATTGGTAAAGCAGAAGGGACTATTAGACTGTATGGTAAGTTACACTAAATATTTAATAATCTATAATTAATATTTATTCTTAATATTACTAAAAGGGTATTGCTAATAACCTAGAATTATTAATGAGAGTATACATTCTACCTTAAAAAGGTACGATTTCATTTTAAATTAACATTTTGACACGAATTTATTTTTAACACAGAAATCAAAATTACAACAACGACTACGACAACTACTACAACAACAACAACATCCACTACAACTACGACGACTACAACAACAACTCCTCCACCAACAACAACGGAATATTTTCCACCTCGTAAGTAATAAAACTAAGTTTTTTATAAGCCATTACTTAAATAATTGCGATTGATAAATATTTTTGTAACTTTAGCCCTGATCGACTTTGGTATTTGAATATTACAAAAAGCACATCATAATTACAGCAATGTCACATATTTAATTTTAATGTTTAAATTAAATTATGATTTTCTTAAAATGTCTATAGTGGAGTTTATTATGAAATCCTTAATAGCTTGATTGCTTATCATTGATTGATTGCTATTTATTGCTATTGATATTTTATTTAAAGTTTTAATTCTCAAATTTTTCTTTAATAGGGTTTGTGGTGCCTCTACAGCCAGCCGAACAAAAATTTTACACTCCTGACGTAACAACTTACGGTAAGAATTTGTAATATTTTTAACTAGCTAACGCCTACTGGCACCATTCTGATCTCAGTTGTTGCTACTTGGATAACCACTAGTCTGTTTTAAAATACAAAGTTTGAATAGTATATTTAATTTTTTGTTGATAGATACAATGCAAAACGTAATTGAGCAGTCCGTCCTCGACAACAACTGGCTACCGACTGTGGAATCTACAGCCTCACGCACACATCAATCCTGGACTCTCCTCACTCTTGCACTAATATCAATGCTGCCTCAAATAAATAATATTATAATTAGTAGCATTCAAACTCTTCTTTTTTATGTACATAGAACAAATATTAAATTTCTCAAACAGGGTACGAGATGATAAGTTACTTTTATTTGTGATACAGCGTCTATTTAGGATTGTAAATAATACGTCATTTATTTTATCATTTGTGATTTTACGTTGCTATTATGCATTAAACTTATTTTCAACAATTATATTTGAATCTCGATGCTTGTACACTTGTTTATACCAAACCTAATTTTCTAGAATATAAGTATGCCGTGTTTTAAGGTACCTAAACATTGATAGAGAAAACTTTTTTATCTGATTCATAATATTTCCATTACATAACAGAGTTACAATAATCAGTAGCTATTACTGCATTTGTTTTTAAAAACTTAATAAAAAATATAAAACCTGCGTAATACATAGAAAAATAAAGCATTGAAATTTGTTTTCAAAATTGATTGTTATTATATGAACTTTTCAATCACGAGCCAACTTTGTTACGACGTTGCTTACTCTTAAAAGTTCACTTAACATTCTCAACCAACGAAAATGTGTAGCCATTAAAATTTAATCATAAAAAAGCATATCAAAAAGTATGTAAATATTAATTAAAGTTAATTGTATATAATAATAATTTCTAGAGATAGCTGAAGAAAATTATATAAGGCAATAGTTATTAAGGCTTAGTAAATGTCGATTTAGTACCTATTGATACCTTTTAGTTTGTTTTTTAAAAGAAATAATTCGATGTGAAACTGATTCAACGTGTACCCTGTGTATTGGTCCGTCCCACAGTTTGCGTAAGGTATTCAAAAATTATATTATATACTTTTTTAACATTTTAAAAAGTTCATCGAATGCTGGACATAGGCCTTGCCAATAATTTCCAAGCCAAACGGTCCTACGCTGCCCGCATTCAGCGGCTTCCTGCGACATTAACCAGATCCACCTTGTGGTAGACCTGGCAACATTGAGCTTCGGTTTACTTTTTTAAATAATTTAATTTTCATTTAATTTAATAAAGTGTTATATTTTTAAGTAATAGGCGAATAAATGTTACAGCATTGTCATAAAATGTGCTTCCTTTCTTAAAATTGGAAGCATGTTAATTTGATGTTTTTTTAATTACATTTTGTTTTTGTATTCATTCGCTTATATAAGTATTGTTTAAATACTTCTATTGTTTTATTTTTGGTAAAAAAATATTTAAATGCAATCAATTTCACGTGAATGTTTTTAACTTTAAATAAAATAAGTCTTCATTTATTTAACTCTATAAATATCACGTAGGTTTTTACTGTGTAAGATGTTTTATCTTGTATCTCATCACTGTAACAATATGCTAAATTAAGTTGTTTGTAAGCGTTATTTAGTTTTAGGGAAAATGTTATGTAAATATCGGGGTGAACAAGAGGCAACCTTATTAATATGCAATTAGGTAGGGTTTACTTTAAAGTAATTTATATATTAATTTGTAATTACATGCCACGAAAATAATAACTGTACAGAAACAATAAAGAAACGATTTATAATTATCAAGTGTTTTCATTCAAACAAAAAAAAAGTTTACATAATTTACTTATGAAGTCTCAATAATTTACTTATGAAGTCTCAATAATTTACTTATGAAGTCTCAATAATTTACTTAAGTTAAATATAATAATAAAGAAACTACATACAACAATATGATATTAAAGATGGATTAAAACACGAATTTCCTGGACTTTGTCGTAGGTAATCCCGGTTACGCGAGTCCGATTTGTACGTGCTTGGAGTTAATAAAACTATTTCCGTCTCATATTCTCAAGATACTTATCTTTCACGTAACAATCTAATATAAAGTACGCTCCAGAGTATATACAGATACAACTGAAATGAAATGACTACAGGGGAGATGAGGCTAATATTTATAATAGGAATATCCACAGAAAAATAATTAATCCATTGAGCTATAATTCCTTCATAAATGTATATTGCCAGAGCTATAAATTACTTTCCCCTCGAGATAATCATTTACACGTTTCGTAAGGCGTTATTTTGCTCTCCTTGTAGTCTTCTGAGGATAGTCTCTAGCAAGTTGCTCTTAAGGGTGATTTAAATTGCTTTTTCCTTTACTTGTTTCGCAAAAGAATGATTTTGTAGTGGTTTTACAAATCATAAAAATAATAATAGTCACAATTAAAGCTACGCACTGCCCCGCTCTAAAGTAGTAAGTAATGTTTTAAGTTAATTATTATTTTGAGATCTTTGTATACTGATTGAATTATTTGTTTTGACACCAGGCATTACAAGTGTATCATAATTTTGTTCGCCAAGCTTTTTATATCTTATGATCACCTGGTACTTTCTGGAATTTTTGAACATCGGTCGGCAGAATTGTTGGTTGGGATAAAGTAAATCCTTTTGTTAATACCGGACCCACAGAACAAAAGACAGTATTATTACCTCTAATAAAAGGTACTTACGTAACTTTTCAAGGGTACCTACATTTTTCGTTCTAATGTTTGCGAATTCCAGACCCGAGCGATACGCAACACCTTTCGCACTCTTTGTGATGCAAATGTTAGGCCAAAGACAATTTATATGCTAATTCACTTAGCTTCGCACAAAATTGTGTGGTTGACTATTTACCTGACCATGTAAGAGGATAATTAAGTTTCAGTATTCTTTTAAAGAAAGCAAACAGGTACCTTCTACATACCTCCTACTTTTTAATTCAGTTAATTTTTAGCGATACTGAAAATTATAACGATTAATTACCGCCACCGGTAAAATTAATATTTATTTGAACCATCCCAATTACTACAGCGATGGAGATGCGGCCTATTCATGATTGTTGTCAACGGATTTAATCGTCCCACTCGGCTCGGCACATTTTTTTTCTTCCTTCCTGATCTTAAGGAAGGAAGAAAGAAGTAACGCAAACACGCAATGCGATTTGGTGGGTGCAAGTAGTTACCATGACAACAGGGTCCAACTGCTTAATATGCCTTTCGAACCAGGGAGAAGCTTAATTAACCTTGATGGTGACATCCAGGAAACAACCATGGCGATAGTCGCTTTGTTTTCGTTATCTTAACCAGAGCCCTCAAATTACTACGTGAACGAGTTTCTTACGCGGCCTAGTATTGTTACTTAATAATTGATTGTACTATTATTACGAGTGACTATTGAGACTATTTTTACTAGTCGATCAACGAATAATGAGACTCGACTGCATAAGTAAAGTGACCAGAGTTCATAGGGAAGCTTTGTCTTGGGAGTGGATCTTTTCTATTCCATAATATAAAGTGGATAGTAATGCGTTTGATAATTAATACAAGAATCATAGTTTCAGTTTTCCGTTGAATAAGGTTTTATCGAGAGCTTATTTTGGAAAAAATAGGTACTGCGATTTCGAAGTAATTATTTTAAACAAAGCGTTCTAATTATGAAAAAAAACATATTTTGGGGTTTGTTTACAAACATTTCAATACTTATTAAAAACACATTGTAGGTGGGTTACATAAAATAATATTTTAATGTTCTAAGATATCTTGTCAAAAGATATAAAAGTGCTTTGAAATATGTCGACGCAATCTTATTTAACAAAGTTATGATTGTAATTGTAACGTGTACAATGAAAGGAATTGAAATACCACGGATTTATTAAAGTCCTTAAATTAATTTGACAGTGCTTAAAATAATGGCTGGCTCGTGACATACACAATCTTTCCCATTTATAAATGCCTCGATGTTTGTATTATGTAAACTGAATTCGTTAATACACCTACTAAATGCGTAATGAAGCTGTAGCGGCTCCGTTGTAGCGCAGACAAATTGATATCGAGTAATCGAGATATGCTTGATAAGTAAAATGTTCTACAATGTAAATACTGAGTCTAGAAACGACATTGAAACGTAATAATTATACGTAGGCTAAATCTCGCTTACAAAATTTCGGCTCACATTCCTTAAGTCCTTGCCAGAACAATTATGTTTACAGCATAATTGTGATCCGGCAGCACGAGGCAGGTAGTTCGTTTCTCAGTAGTTGAGTTTGACAGTATCATCATTTATCAACAGCATAGATGAAGGCCAAGAACTACTCCGTTGAGGAAAACAGACTGAAAAATTGACTCTTACACGAACATTTAGAAAAATCTGATTGTAGTAAACATACTTATAACTAATGCATATATTATATATCACGATACAGTGGTAGACTGATAGATAGTAATTATTTTAAAAACACAAGCAATAAAATTTACATAATACAACAGAAAAAGGCGGTCTTATCGGTAGGAGTGATCTCTACCGGACAACCATGAGGTAAGAAGTTGACTTTAATAAATTATAACGATAGATGCAAAAAATACTAGGAAAACTCTCAAATTGTATGACAATACACATTAGTGGATATTAGTGGAAAACTACATTTAAATACTTAATCCACTATAATGGTATACACCCTTTGAATGAAAACCTGCCATGCTGGTTGTCTGGTTAGAAGGAACCATAAAAAGCATAAAAGAATGATGGCGAAACGATGGCTGACATTAAGTCCAAACTTGAGAAAGATAAAAACAAATCTTGTTTTTAATAATTTGTGCATAAAGATAGTGGTGAGTAAGCAGCATATTTCTAGCACTTTTCTGATGATGAGGCATTAAGAGACCTGGCTTGTCGCGCATTCTGACGTTCATAGTTTATGGATGATACCAAATACCATTTGAACAGACACATGCTTTCAAGAATAAGGTAATGATACCAATTGATCATCAGATGATCAGACTATCCACTTTGATTGATGGAAAAGAATATAAATTCCTTATGCAAAAATATAATCAAATCAACATAATTTTAAATGAAACGACTCTTGAATAAATTACGGAAATACTTTAAAACTCTGAAGAATCTCATTGTATTTGTCAAAATATTTCGAAAGAAATGGTGTGACGAAAAAGATATGACGCCTGTCTTAATTATGACAGTGCCTCAGAGTTTATAAATAAGGAAAACGACAAAAATCTTTGAAGCAACCATTTATAATTCATAATAACGGAGTTGTCACAGGGTTTTGTTATGATTTCTTTGTTTTCAAACGTGAAGTTCATGATGGAATCCATCAGCTTAATTGTTTTTTGCTATATTTTGCCTATTCAGAAGAAACAATAATGACAAAAGCTGGTGTCGCACAATATTTTGTAACGTTAAGATGCCTAAAAATTATTTTATTAAAACTTTTAAATTTTGTATACTTACTATAATAGAAAAACAAACAGTCTTAAGATTCGCTTAGATGCCAGTAGTAAAGAAATAAGCTAGATATAAAGCTCTTTGATATGATATGACTCAGAATGATCTCACGACTCACCAAAATATTAATGCATTGGATTTTCACCCAGAACTTAGCTTTGGTATTAAGTCGTGTTTTGAGTAACCAAATACAATACTTGCCCAAAAATAATTCAATGTAAGAAGTAATATAAAATTATTTTTGGAGTTGGTACTAAGTTGTTTCCGGAAATAATAAAAATTGAATATCCGACTCCAAAAAATTATTTTGAATTGGATAACTATTAGCATGAAATTTTTTTTAATATATAAAAAGCCGGTTTCATATTTCAAGTTACAAAATTCAGTTTAATTTTGATGCTATTTTTTCTCTAAACAATACATTAAGTAGTGCCTTTACTATAAGTAAAGGCACTTCTACCCGAAAAAAATATGGTCACACTAGAATGCTTTTTAAACTTGTCTATATTGAAAAAGAAATCTAATTTAAATAAATCACTGTAGAGCACCGTTCTCAAAAATCCACCATTCAACCTCTATCCCTTTCGTTCCCGTAACTCTTATTTTTCCGTTCTCACGCATATTATATAATGTTTTTCTATCGAAAAAAATAATTTTATATTTATGACGTCACAGCTCGCTGACAACTCCATCCCATTATTATTTTGACCGCGTACTTGCATTCTATTATGAATAATACAGACAGTGTTAAGATAAAAACAAAACAATATACTTCCCTCCCGCGTTAAAAAGAATATATTTTCAAGACTGACATATAATTATTTCAGGATTAACAGTAGCTGCTTTCATGTATTTCCTCGAGAAGAAAACTAAGATAGAAAATTATTTCTATAGCCTTTCTTTTGGATATACGAATACAGGAGGTACCATTATTTTGTTTTTATGAATTCTGAAAGAGTAAACAATATCGGCGACTTGAATAATTATAATAATAAATAACTGACTCTGATTATCAATCCCAAAGTAATCATCATAAAGAGCCTATGTTATGCATACTAGGTAACGGAAAACATATTTAATATTATACATATTTTTATATTAGAATATAATATATACACCTAAGTCTGTTTTTACACGGTCTTTTTGTACACGGTTTTGATATAACACGGTTTGAAAATTGAATATGTAACTGATGACGACAGCAATTAAATTTATGTTGTTGTATTTATGATTATCACTTATTCTACTTTATTTTATTTTTTACCTTAAAAATTGAATAACCTATTCTTTTCGTTCACAACATAGTTTTTTAGTTCCTGAACTTGCCATACATTTAATTTATATTACTTTTAAGATTAGAGTGCATATCTTTTTTATCATTAATTACTATGCTTGTGAAAATAAGCATTATATATTTGATTTAATAAAATAAACATGAATTCTTGTTCTTAAAAATTCTTGTTTTTCTCTAATTTCAATAGGTTTTAGAGATTAGGAACAAATCACCCATTTTTGTATAAGATCAATGTCTTTTTTTACACGGCTTCTTCTGGAACCAATCTACCGTGTAAAAACAGACTTAGGTGTATATATATATATATATATAGACTTAATATATAAAGAAGCAACTCAGAAATTTGTGTACAAAAATATTTTATAAAAACCTATCTGAATTAATATCACCTCACTTAATCTATATTGGGCCAGCATGCTGGTTTATGGTCCCAAATTCTCATTTGTTTCTCACATGGAAGCCCTGTGCCCAACGGTGGGACAAATTTAGTTATATATCATTTAGTTCCCTATGTGTGAATTATATGTGAACGTCTCCGTTTCTGAGAAAAATACTCAAATCATTATACATTTATTATAAGCTGTTGTGATGCCGTAGATCTGTTAATAGATGAAAGCTCAATAACAAAGCGCTTTCTAGAAAATTCTTAAGATCACTACTTTAGAGATTTCGAGAATTAACGATAAACAAAATCGTTTGGAAAATAATAACTGCTGATTTTGATACAGTTAATTGTCTACACCTGCTCCATGCCCTTTCAGGTGTAGTTTAATTTTACTGACATAATACATATATTATTACATCAAATTATTTTCTTAGTGATATAAGATTGTTTATACGAAATAAATTTTACATTTGCAACTATACCAACGTCGTATTGATGCGAATGTACATAAAACGTATACACTGTATGTTTATGAAAATAGTATCTAAAGTTTAAGCTTTCACATAAAATAGTTAAAAGAACATTCTTGTTATATCTCTGTCTAGCTGCCATTCTTAGTAACAAATACTTTTAGTTAGCAGCTCGTGAAACTTTTCGCGATCACAAAGGAAAATATGGTTTGCTTTATAAGTTCGTATGCTGGAAAGTTATGAGGCATTAATTCTTTAAGTTGGATAACCACTAGTCTAGAACAGCAAATATTTTAATATAGAGATAGCTACAGGTGCAACTACAACTTTATGAATGTTACGTAGCTGTCTCCTCAATATGTTGGATTATTGAATTGTTTTTTAGATCTTTATATTCGTTTACTCCAAAATGCATTACGTGTATTTTCTTCTGAAAATATTAAATTCGGAATATTTTTAATTTAACGTAATTTTCTTAACATAAAAAAGAGGTATTGAATCACTAAAAATGTGACATCATATTTATTAAATACTAGTGAGATAAACTTTGTATCCTTTCAAATATCATGAACGTCATCTTTTATAAGTAAACCGAAGTACCAATCACTAGTTTCCATACAAAATAACTATTTTTAAATTATTATTTCATAAGCTTTTCTTTAGGATTTTCCATAACATGTTTGTTTAAAATCATCCCTGTGTATCTTAAATTCAAACAACAAAAACAATTGTAACAATTTTATTATTTTGAATACACAGATAAAATAGATAAAAGCTGTAAGAAAAGGCGCTGGAATGACAGTTTGAAAATAGCCATCTGCAGATACTCCAATAGATCAAGACGACCATTTTGCCAGTCAAATGTATTTCCGCTGAAGCGCTCGTCACAATATTATAAATTAAAAGTGATAGAAACTGCAAATTGTGTTAAGCACGTCAATGAATATTGTGAATGATAAAGCGATGAAAATATCAGAAACCCTGTTCCCTTTATAGACTGGGTCTAATCAGCTGTCACTTGTGAGCTGTGACACAGACATAAATGTCAAGTGGACACTACCAAATAAATAAATTAGGGGTTGAGTAACCACGAACCCTCTTCAAACGAAATCCAACAAATAGAACAATTATCCCCTTTTGCCGCAAATTCGTTTTTATTATTGACGCAAAAAGGTAAAATGTTATAGAAGTGCTGATTGCGGGAATGTGTTATCTGTGCTAGCGGCAATGATTGAATAGATACAATTTTCCTTTTAATGATCCCTTACATTATACCACCTTAAAACTTTTGCCAAGGAATTTTTGAAGGTTACAATGCGTTGATGTGTAGCTTCTAAGAGGTTTATTTAAGACTTGTATTAGGTAATTCTAGTTTTATAATTTAAAACTTGCACAAAACCATTAACCCGATTTTAACTTCAACTTCTGCAGAATATCTATATATTCTGCGTGGAAGCGGTTTGTTTTAAGGTAAAATCAAAATTAAATTGCTCATTTATTTACAAGAAATACGACAATTGTAATATTAGATCTTAAGTAATATTTTTAAGTATTTTTGTCGAAGTTATACGGCTGCCATTTTTATATGGCGAAGTTACTCCCAAGTCAATAATAGTATTTCTAAAACTAATTAGGCTTATTTTATAACACTAGCTGGTTTTGATGCTCTTAGTTCAAAACTAGGACAAAAAGAGGCTTTTTAATTCAAATATCAAACAATCTGGAACTTTTGGAGTTGTTCTTTGATCGCTCAAACAAACAAAAACCAAATCAATTACAAAAACGAACCTAGCACCGTGGTCATCGTCATCATCATCATCATTATTTACATCCTATATAAGCCCCGCTGCTGGACACAGTAGTTTGGGCTATAATAGCACCATGCTGGCCCAATGTGGCTCGGTGGGTGAAAGCGGTTGCAATTTGATTTAGCCATCCAGGACCAATTTTGAAAGTTGTTTTGTTTTCGTGATCGAATTCAGATCGTTCGAACCGCTACACCAATGAGCAATTGTGTTAAAAATTCCTCATATGGTTCTATTATCAAAGTAAGTCGGTTTATCTGTCTATCCAGCAGTGAAACATTCATATCACTTCATGCGGAATGCCGTCTGGTGGGCACAGATGATGCTCTGCTTTTGGTATCTACTTTAATTCAATTACTACCTAATTTTCGTTCGTATATAGGATAGATAGGGCTTCTTCTAAGTTCACCTGGCTAGCTACCACGATCTTACCTAAGTCTGCCGCCATTACAATAATGTTAATAGCATTGTTATATTTCGGCAGTTGGAGGTAAGATAGCCAGTTCCTCTGTGGTTGAGGAATCCGGATGTCTTCCGTATTCGTCCTTATCTTCATGACACGATAAACATTAAAACTGTTATTGGAAAACTTTAGGTTTTTTCCAGTTATTTTTATAATTAAACCCACCCATGAATCAAACCGAATAAAACACAATAAAAAATAATTTAAATAGGTCCGTAGGTTAGCGATCCTCACGAGTTCATTTTTATATATAAGAAAGATTTAAAAAGTCATAATCAAATTTACAATGGATATCTAAAATTATAAGTAAATTTATGTGGCCATTAAACAAAAATATTACTTATACCATAAACAAAAATAATGTTAGCATAAAGTGTACAAAACTCTATTAGACGAAGAAGTAATTGTACAAAGCGCTTACATGAAAGCTTATACATGAAAGAGGTAATTTTGCTAATGAAAATAAACAATTACAGTCTCGTTGTCGGACGGGGTAATTAGTTTTAACTGCGAATGACGGTAATTATAATTGGCAATTATGCTACAGGTTGCTTAAGTCAGTAAGGAAGCAACATTTATTTTTACGAATATTTTATTGAAAATGTTTTAATGTGCAGTTGTACCTAACTTGTATGAATGAATGGAACGTTTACTTCGTTTTCCATTCGTACCTAGGTTTGTAAGACAAGAGTTTTTTTCACAGGAAAGCAAAAAGTATCATGTTTGAATTAATATTGAAAATACTTTTTTGGCACAATGTAAAAGTAATAGTTAAAATAGAAATTTAATTAAAATAAAAGAAGAAAAATCTGTGAAAAGTAAATTATATAGATAAATATTTTTCGATTCTTATTTAAATTAAATTCAGTCACTGAAATAGTGAGAATGTAGGGATTGAATGTTGGAGAGCTTCTTTCAAATTAATGAAGTCTTAAATATTGCTGTGAAAATCAAATAGTGCTAATATCAAAATTCACTTAAATTGTCGCAGAAATATTTTAACCGAATCCTTAAACTACAGATACAAGAACAGATATTGTATTATGCTCTGAAAAAAAAGTTGCATATAAAAAAGCATGCTAAGCTACAAGTAAGCCTTTTAAATTAAAATTTAATTAAAACTTACCCATGTTTTAATAAATTTATATTAAGTTTTAATTCTCATAAAGCATCTTCCAGTTGAATATCGTAAATTATTAGTTTTCTCAAGAGAAATATTTCCGCTGTCACGGACAGAACTATTCCCACGTTACGTTTGAATAAAAAGCAAAAATTTTAAAATTCACAAGCCGAGCACCTACAACACTACACCTAAGTCTGTTTTTACACGGTAGATTGGTTCCAGAAGAAGCCGTGTAAAAAAAGACATTGATCTTATACAAAAATGGGTGATTTGTTCCTAATCTCTAAAACCTATTAAAATTAGAGAAAAACAAGAATTTTTAAGAACAAGAATTCATGTTTATTTTATTAAATCAAATATATAATGCTTATTTTCACAAGCATAGTAATTAATGATAAAAAAGATATGCACTCTAATCTTAAAAGTAATATAAATTAAATGTATGGCAAGTTCAGGAACTAAAAAACTATGTTGTGAACGAAAAGAATAGGTTATTCAATTTTTAAGGTAAAAAATAAAATAAAATAGAATAAGTGATAATCATAAATACAACAACATAAATTTAATTGCTGTCGTCATCAGTTACATATTCAATTTTCAAACCGTGTTATATCAAAACCGTGTACAAAAAGACCGTGTAAAAACAGACTTAGGTGTACTTGCTTTAGTAAAATAGTCTTTCAAATTAAGTGCGAAGGTAATTACAGTAGTAATTCTTTAAAGTGACCAACTTACTCAGTCAGTAACAAAGCAGATGTCAACAATCCACTTCGCTTGTAAATTAACTTTATGCTGCACCAGAATAAACTTGGTCAGCCATTTTTAATTTCAACAAAGAATAGAAATAAAATAATAATTTACTAGATATTGTTCTTTTGCACAACAAAACACATATACGTATCTGAAAAACGATTATGAAACCAGGTCTTTCAAATACTGAACATTTATGTCAAAGTCAATATATATTATTCAAATTTTGTACATATATAATTTATGACTTATTGAACGTCACTCTAAGCCTGAGAAGAACAGGCAAGAAAGACAATCCATAAGTAATTCTGTAAGAAAAACTTGTATTTAGACTGTGACGGATGTTTTGTGACTAATATTAAAGATTAATGTTAATATTTAATAGTGCCACTATTATTTTGGTGACATCAAGCATATCGACTTTAATTCCAAATAAAAAGTTTGAAATTGCAACGAGATTATTTTACACAGGGAAAGGCACTTTACAAAGAGGATTCACGGCCGTCAGGGGCGAAAGGTCCTCGTATGGTGGCCGCGTACCGGGAAACGCAGCGTTCGTGGAACTCCCACAAGGTCGACCAGCGATCAAATTAAAGTCGCGGGAAGCTGCTGGATGCGGCCAGCGCAAGACCGATCGGTTTGAAGATCTTTGGGGTTGCCTATGTCCAGCAGTAGGCATCTTACTGATGATATGATATGATGTTAATGACACTACTTCATATACTGGATAAGTATATCTTGTGTGTGAGATTGAGCATACTTGGTTAAAACCAAATTGTATTCAGGGTTTAACCACCACTTTCACTAAAAATCACCATTTTCGCTAAAAATCTATTCAAAACTAATTATCATATTATATTAATGTTAGTCACATATTATCATACTTCATTTCGTAACAAAATTATATATTATTTTATGGTTATTTACCACAATTATGTTCTATGGAAAGTAAATTAAGGCCCAACTCAATAAATTAAGTCAATCATCAACCCTCATTGTCCCGTCATGATTAGTTGAAAGCTTTAGCTCTTTATGTTATTAAGAAAGGTCCTTGATAGGTCCTCATATGATTTAGACAAACCTATTTATAACTATTAATTTAAAAACATTTTAATAAATTATTTAAATAAATATTACTAGCTACAGAATAAAGTTGTACTCAAATAAAATAATAAAATTTCTCAACAGAATAACATAATTCAAATATGCTTCTCTAAACAAAAGCAATATAGAAGATAGTCAAGTCCTCAATATAAGCATAAATCGCTTAATGGTCGTATCAAATTCTTGCAATTGGATTTTTATTGAGAGTGAAACAATCTAAAAAAAACGCTGCCTTAATCATACGACTAAGTACAGCGGCTGATATATTTTAAATTTCTTATTTATATAATTATATGTAATTATAACTTGACGACTTTTCTGTTGTTTTTCCGCTGAATCCAATAGAATTTAGCAATAAACGAATGCCTTAAGTGACCGTCATTATAGAATTATAAAGTAGTATTTTTATTTCTAAGTATTTCCTGCTTAAATTAAGTTCGAATATTTTACTTACTTAAAAGTCGTGTTTTCATATCTTATCACCAAATATAAAACTTACCATTTAACTAAAACCTTGGGTGAATAAGCACATTACTTGCAACTGAATAGTTTTAAACGGAGCATTCCAAATAGCAACACTAATTATCTCCATTTTACGTGATCGTTTCGACGGCCGCCATATCTATAAATTAGAGGTGGTTCATTTGAAATATTTTTACCCCTCGTCGTTCTAAGTTGGACAGTAACATCTAGTAGGACATGGAGACCTTCTACGGTAAATGTTATATATTTTGTACTGCCTTGTTAACTGCTGGCATAAGGCTAGGCGTTTTTATTGTTCACTTTTCCGTGAGCTTACTTGTATATAGATAGTGACTTGTTGTTGGGATTGGAGTGTGCAATTATTTTTTATTTATTTAAGAGAAATGTTCATTATTAGCAATGAAATGTATAATCATCAGTTCTAATTGACAAGTTACAAAACAACTCTCTTAATACCTTAATATAAATTTTATTAATGTTACTATATATTACTGTTTTCTTATAAAACGCACAGCAAATAACATTACACCTGATATTAAACAATAAGCATGCATAATGCATGCTAAGCTAGTGCAGTATGCGACAAATTGCATTAGCCATTTCCACCTTCCTGGCACAAAAACGCGCCTCTTTTCAAAAAACCCACGTCGTTTAAGAAATACGGTAAGAAATTCCACACTGACCATTCTAGCTGTGTGACGAAAGAAAGCAGTCATGAAATCTCTTTATGCGTAAAGCAGGGGCCGAAACAATGAAGCAGTAACTCTGTAGACTGGTACGTATGCAGAAAGGAAGATCTCTTCCTTTCTGCATACGTACCAGTCTACACATACACACTACACATCTGTGTGTGAGTAGAAAAGGAAGGGGGTGGGTTTAGATCAAAAACATCCAATAAAATAAAGATTTAGATTTAATGTGTTCTTATTGTATACATAATTAAAAATATCAGTATTGCTCTCACTCTGTCTCTTCGCATTAATTTTCTTTTCGGCTGACTTTGACTCATATACCCTTAGAAATTATAAATATGAAATATTATTTATGTAGGTAGGCAAAGAATGATGTTGACGTCCACCCACAATTTGTTGTGTATACAAAAGTTGTACATAATAGGTTTTTTTCATCAAAACTTATTTTAATTGAAAGTTCCACTTAGTAAACACGTCGTCTGCTATAGATTGAAAGAATCTAATTATACTAAGCCTGTTTTCTACCTTAATAATGTTTATATTTACGTAGAGTTTCTACAACCAATCAATAACCAATCAAAACTGTTTGAATTACTCCGTTAGAATTTTAAAACAAAAAGTGGTACTGTGCTGCTTTGTCCGGCTGCCACTATTGTGTTTTTTGATTGAGCATTACAAAAGGTCTTAGTACCTACTTCTGACTATAGTTCCAATCATGATCATGTGCACAGGGAATCATTGTTTTTTTATCACTGCAATCATTTGTGACTGGATCAGAGTTGAAAATTTTTTATGATAGGGAGAAAAGCTGATATGTGCGAACTCATTTTTAGATAAAATAATAATTTGCGCCTCGGTGTCTACTTTAAAAATATTACAAGTAGACTATAATAAAAATAACTACCGAGTTTATATATTTAAATCATTCATTAGGTTCACCATATATAATGTTTTTTAAATAACACAAATAACTTATACTTATATATTTGAAAGTACGAATCAACGAAAGGACTTATATAATATTATTTTATTGTTTTATTTTATATATATATTTTTTACGGAATAAAATTTGGAAATGATTCCTGGTGTAAACTAAAGGTAGAGTTACCTTACAACAGAAATAATGTTTTTATTCTTAACAAAGTACCTCTTCACCTTCATCTCACTTTATGGTAAGTGAAGATAAGGCCGAAAATGGAAGCAAACTGGACCCGAATTTCTCCACTACAATAATGCTAATTAAGCATTATTGTTATGGCGGTAGACTAAGGTAAAATAGTTAGCCAAGCGGACTCAGTAAAGCCCTACCACCAACTAAACCGAGCAGAAAATTTCTGCCCCCACGGGAATTGAACCCCGGACCTCCAGATCTGAAGTAGGTAGTCTCAGCCGCGTTCACACTCTGTAAGCAACTTAAACGATCATAAATCTCATCTCTTCAGATCCATTTACAGTTTATTATATGATTAAAGCGACAATAATGGTCAAACCCCATCAAATTCTATTCAAATTAAGCGTGCGGTTAATTTATCACCGTGTTACGTTCTACTTTAAACAGTATTTCGGGCTCGTCTCATTTATCTTATTCACTTTACACAAGGGCGCAGTTCCGCGGAGTTTTACATTTTAATTTGGGTCGCGGTTTTAATATGTCAAGGGAACGTTACTGGCTAAGTTACGACAAGCGATGATTTTTCACAAGGATTTAATATAAAGATGTAATAATATTTATTTGATTGATTGTGCAAGACATTTAGTGTAATTAGGTTTTTTTTGATATATACAATTGTACGCACAATTTAAGATTTTCTTTAATATTTTAGTCAATTTTTTTTTTTGTAAAGAATCTAATTATCTAAAACCTTTAATGATTTATGGTGCTCTCTGTCTAAGTCAGATAAAAGCTTAGTAATTTTAAAATTATTGAATTTTAATTATTGTTACTTACAATCAATAGTAACAGAGATTCATTTGTGCACGTTAACAACTGCATTCCAAAAACCTCCATTTTGCCGTCAAATTAGGTGATGTCAACAAGAATAAAAAAGACAGAATTTTAATAACTACTTTTCTCAACAAAACTTCATTTGCATAAAAAAATATGAAAACTCAAACATGTTTAACCAACAACAAGTTATACTCATAATTGAACCATTCTTCAAAACTCAGAAGGTAATCTGTGGTGCAACAGTTTTGGGTTAATTTCACGTGGGCCTAAAGTGGTAAACTTTAGGGTTATGGCGCACGTGCTTGTATTTATAGCCCAGCTTTATGTTATAATCTTTATATTATCTCAAGCTTAGAAAGCAGGTAGAAAAAATGTAAAGGTAAAATAAACAATTTTGAAAATTGAGTGAATAATAAATAAGGACCAACTCTAAATCATTATTCGCTCAATAATCAGGAATCTCAGGAAAATTCAGAACACGCCTCGAATTTTACGAATAAACTATATAAAAAACATACATTATGTTTTTTAACTAGCTACTAACACAGGCAAGTCTACAATACTGACAATCTAACTAATAATAACTAATAACTAAATTATTTATTTAAAAATTATTATTTTTTATTAAATCTAAGAAGTTTAATTATTTTTGCTTTGTAAGTCGGTTTTTTGTTTTGCTATTTTGCTTTTCAACCTAAACTTCTGAGCAAAGGATTTAAAACTACAAAATGCGTCTCAATAAGCCATTTGCATATTATTTTATATCTTATATTATAACGGAACACAATGCGTAAAAATTATCAACGAAAATACAATCAACTTTAGGTGAACCGAAGTGGGCTGGAATGTGTAAAGCAAAATAATAATAAATATCTCCCAACACAATGTAATATAAAGGTTAAGTAGGTATTATAGAAATATATTGCGAACTCAAAAGACAATATATCATATTGACAATTGTTGAAAGTATTCACATTTTTATGGTTTTTATAACAATGACATGACTTAATATTTGTTAAAAAAATAAAGCAGCCTTATGTATGGAATGAATAAAATTCAAATGATTATGTAAATGTGAACTCTGAATGAACCGTATGCAAACCAATTGATTCAAATTTCATGTTTTTATGTACCTAACAAAGCAAAAAGTTTCATTTTGACTTCAAAATTGTTTATTTTGTATTTTCAAAGCAAAGCATTTTAGATTTTTTGAATCATAAATATTTTAATAATGAGCACATGCGCTACGCTATAATGTATATGGACGCAGGAAAGTCTGAGCCCAACAGTAGAATCTGTATAGGTTATTTATGATTAGACTACCTTCGTTTGATTAATAATTGTGGCCCTCCATCAAAACTACTGGTATCTCTACTCGTATAAGTTGTTTGACTGTAGAACAGTGAAAAATATTTTCTTTAATTTTTACTGTCAAGAATAAACAAAATTAAATTATTTTCTACTTTATTGTGGGAAATAATTGTGATTAGTGATGTAATGTTCAGTTCCTCCAAAAAGTAAGACACCCGTATCTGTACCTGAGCTTGTTTTTGAACCGTCATTATAGAAGATGAGTGCTTTATGGTTTTTAGGCTGGAGACCTCGGACAATTGTATTTTGTACCTCTTGTCGAAAGCAAAGGTGGGTTCGATCTTGTCACACAATTTCTAAAGTCCACGACTTCGAATAAAACTCCTAGCATGTTCGATATCGTAAACCTTACCTACTTACCTTACCTTATTTTTTTTACTTACCTTTTATTTTGAAGTCGACATAGGCTATTTCTACAGTCTTCGACTTCAACTCGAAATACATACTATTTTGATATTATTTTGATGATAATACAGATAATATTTTGATTGCAGCTCGTCCTCAGCAAACTGTTGCTTGAGTTGACGGCGCTTAGCAAGGGCTTCGGCTTCAAGCTCTTCGTGCCTTGATCGTTGCGGCCAACGATGACGAGGAGCCTATAGACTTGGACACGTGATCAAATGTTGAAAGTATGATAGGTTTGGTGTTAGTAGTGATATCATTGACTTTACATGATTTCTGAAGTTTGGGAGGAGGACTAATGAAAATTTTAAAATGAAAAATATTGTTTTGAGGAGATAATAATTAAGAGAGAAAATAATAAATATGTAATTCAAAATAAACAAAAACATGCAAATACGTCCAGTGACAGTGAACACAAGTTATAAGCAAACTTCAAAAGTAAGAAGTAAAAATATACAGATAAAAGTATCAAAGAAGATCATATTATAAAGATGTAAAACTTGGTACGCTACAGGCTCGTTATAAAATTTCGTCATATAATATTGTGTTTACAAGGAATATAGATTATTATCTGCTTTCATAAAACATGAATGGTGGCCCGATACGTTCGTGGAGTGGACAGTCGGTCCTCCGGGCTGCCCCATTAGGACGCCTCTTGCGTTCCTTCAAGTGTCCTCGATTCCTCACAAACCCGGATTTGTACGCAGTAGTGACTTTCAACATGGAGAGTGCTCGAATACTTGTGTTCTGCTTGTTATCCAATGATTTTTCATTTTTTCCGATTGTAAAAAGTCTTTGGTGTATCTACCTACCTTCCTATTCTACTTTTTGTTATGCTTTAAATAATATTGTCACTTATTTAAGTGTTTAAAATCGTGTAGTCTTTTGAATGGTGGCATTTAAATTAAATGTTATGTGGCACCCCTTTTCAAGCATTTTGCATACACAGAAGAAACTTTTAGAATTTCTTAAGAAAACATTAAATTCATATTTCAGAAAAATAAATTAAAATATGTGTGTCTGTATTCATATAACATTAAATGTGGTTTCGTTTCAATTAATGAGCGATTTATGAGTAATATTATTGTTAGGCGAACATTAAAGTGGCCAAAAACTGTAAATAAATATGCATTTAAACCTATTTGTTTCGTATATTAGTAACGAGTGTGTCATGCCTGGCATAACAGACTCAAAAAAGGTTCTATATAATTAATAGCAAAAATATAAATTATTTTTTGTTGCTTGAGCAAAGTTATTGTTAATTTTATGTTTAAATCAACATACATTTATCTTGATTATGTATTACATTACAAAAATAAATGTAGAAATATGTTTGAAAGCAATTCAATTTCCAACATTTTGTGGAACAAGTTCATATAGAGAGCTTATTAATTACGAGAACTACATCCATCTACTTTTTGTTCATTATACAATTCATAAGATACCAAATTTCCTATTATTAATTATTGTCACTGCAATTGTAGTAAGAATGCTAAGCTAGTATGTTGGAATGTTCGAAGTAAGTTTTATTACTTTGAGTGGTATGTGGAATTAAATTTGAGGCTGATGTGGAACAGCTGCACAGGAAGTTCAAGCTAAGTGGGACTGTGAATTTGTGAATGCCAACGATAAATCGGTGTCAAATTCTGGCACTCTGCCTGAATCTACTGCCTCTCCAATCATCCTATCTGATATTATTGCTGAATGGCGCAAACAATCTATCTAATAGTTTATCGTCTTCCCAATCGCTAATCGATTCCAATGCAAAGAAACAAGATGTTTCATTGCGTTGTTTACTTGAGCCACTGGTTTTGTTTTTTGCTGTTAATTATTTTTCTTGTTTACGAACTCAGCGACTGGCGTCAAAGGAAAATTACTCAAAACTGTGATTGATGTTAAGTCAATAGCGGGAGTAAATTTGCAAAATGTAAGTACATAGATAATATTATTATAATTATTATATATAACATTTTGATATGTTTAATATAAATTAAGTAAAATATTTATTTCATAAAGCTTACAAATGTATTCACGAAGGAAAAATAAAATGATTTAATTATTAAGCACAATTGGTTTTGACCTCCACACTAAACATTGCCTGTGGCCATGTCGCTGAAGCGTTCATAGACCTAGTGGTTCGAAGGCTTTTTGATAACAAAAACAAAACAACTTTTGATATGGTTGGTTCCTACATGATTTAATCAAAATATCTCCGAGGAAATCACGTTAAGTCGTTGATGTGATGAGTGCATGAAATAATAAGTTAACGTAAGCATATTTATCATACGTAAGCATTTTTAATGTATATCGATTGAGCGTGCGTCATTTATTTAGCATAATAAAAAATAAAGTTATGATTTTTATTATAAATAATTTAATATTGAATTACATTAAATAGATTTTTTCATTCCCCTGGAGACAAACGAGCCGAAAATCATATCGTTGAAGTTGCAGGATGCAAAAGGTTATATTTGTGAAATATACTTTTATTAATATACACTTTCATAATTAAACTTTATCTGCTGAAGTATTGCGCCATATTACATAACTGTCATACCAACCTCTTTTTAAAATGGAAACACAATATAAAAAACATACCTCCATAGATACCTAGACTGAAATTTTAATACTTTTATGCACAAAGGGTAAAGAGGTCTACGAAGGCGAATAATAAAGTAGGCGCCGGAGCTGGCACTGTGCCGAGTGCCAGGAAATCGGATCATTTATAGTTATGTACATAATATTTTCGTGGACATTTCATTCCAAGTTTTTTTTTAATAAATCTCGTTAAATTTTGAATTCCTTTTGAAGTGATTATTACATTACTTTTTAAGTTTAAATTCTCTTATACATCGACTAATATTCATTACATAGCGTTTTAATCATGCTTTATTTTATTTACGTTATGAATATAGATTATCCTTGTGAATGACAAACAAACCCATGGAACACCTCAATCGAAGCCTATAGCAGTTTGGGAGATAATACTTATGCGTAAATTAAATTTTATAATTTTCAATTTTACTATTACGATTCAAAATAAATATTTTAAATCCTAAATATTTAAGAAAATCAACAAAAAAATGTTATTACTAATTAGAAAATATGAAATTTTATATCTTAATCATGAAGTAGGTAAGTGGTAGGTTTCGTCGTAATTATGAAGTTCACATTTAAGACTATACACACTGCAGATATTTTTTTTACTTAGTGAAGGCGGGTTGTTAAAGACAAAAGGTTAATATATACATTCATTTGTTATATACGAACCCTTATGTTACAGCTTAGTGATGTAGAATAAAGATACGGGAAAGTGTTCGATATGTAATAAATAAGAAATGATTTGTAACTCAGTACGCCTTTCATGAGTAATCAATACAAAATTGTTTCTGGAGGACAAACGACAAAAAATTTAATAAAAGTGTCTCCGAGAAATGATATTGGGACTGATATTACTTACAATGGATACTTTACCTTTTCCCTTTGTGTAGGTTAGAGTGTTTCGTATTTTCAGATGTTTTCATAAGTAAACATACTGTAAGCTTCTATATTACGCTATCGAAATAAAAATAAATACACAAATAACTAGCACCTGTACAAGGATGGTCAACAAAAAATTAGAACCTATAACTGATTTAATCAGAATTTAACATTTGCAATATATTCAACAAGTTCTCTTTAATTTTTTAATGGTTTTATAAAAATACTGGTGATCAAAGTCACTGAATTGAAGCTATTATTAAAATTTATGATGTCACAAGCTATGTTAGTAATTCCATATTTTAATAGTACGTTTGGGTATTCCTTAGTTCAACAAGACTGACAAGAACACGAATGACCCGATCTTATGTTAAATTATAAACGTAGCCAATGATCACTCCTACGCATATGTCATTCTCGCATTCCTATTGCATTTAAAAGATCTAAAAATACATAACTCTTTTTCTGTAAAATCGTCTTATTTATCATGGAAATTTCTTTTGTTAATTGTCCAGATTATCTAATTAACAAACCAGACAACAAGCCTTAAATTCACAGGCTAAGGGGTTGACTCGAGCAAAACAAAAAAACTCGTTTAAAAATTATCATAATGGTTACTTTGAAATAACGTTTTCGTATGCGGATAAACGTTACACTGAGGGACAAAAGTGTTGGAAATTGAACAGAGTCGTGTTTTACAACTTTGTACAAAGAAGTTTCTCTTAAAATTCGATTAAAGGGTACCGCAAGGCTTTTACTCCGAGTTGCCGAGTAGTATTCGGAACTTTTTATTAAGCCTCCTTTCCACGCAGAATCTGAGCACTTACAATCTCGCTTGCTGGCGATACAGAAACCACGTGATTAAGTTTATATTCTTTAAAAGAAAAAGTTTATTACAAAAATGAATACGAAGTTTTACTACTTAATTATATAGTTGTAATAACAAGCTATAAGTAAAAGTGCCAATATTAAAGTTTAAGTATATTATTAAACAATAACTTCAATAGTCGGTTCTACACGTCTTACGAAGGCCATGAGTTTAAAATGCCGTTTCTTACGCTTCATAGTCAAAGCAGAATACACTTTGGGTACAAGAAATTATTCATTAGCTTTTCGCTATTGCAAAGATGGGCCCACAATATAGCCATGTTGACAGGAAACTTGAACAAAGCATAGGTTCAAACAAACAAGAAAGTACTCACAAACATTTTACGTTAATAAATATTGAGATTTTCATTACTCAATGTTGCTAGAATTTTGTGCTTCCACTTTGTAATTTACATTGATCACTTGTTCGAATGAGTACTGCTTTATTTATTACTTATAGAAGTTTAGAAGAAGTTGTGTAAATACTGACGTACTTGCTTTTAATTTATTATAATGAAACGAACTTACGATATTAAGACATAATAACGAACTAGAACAGAATATGAGAAGTGTTTTTGTCAAATAAAATGCGGTGCTGATACTCATTTCGTATTTATTTCATTTATTTGACTATTATTTATATATATTACTCCTTTTCCAATTCCTAAGGAAACCACTATCCGTCAGGTAGTATACATAATAGCCAATTTAGTGGTATATTTAACCTTATACAATAGTCCCTCGATGAAACTTCACACAGTTGAAAGTCAGTAAAGAAGAAATTGAATTAAACAATTCATATTTATGTTATAACATAGTATTTTAGTCTATTTATTTAATATTATACATGTTATCATCAAAACTTATTGTAAATAACAGAAACATAAATTATCTTTACCTTTATACCCGCAGATTGTTGATTTTATTACACATAAGTAAAAAATAAATTAGAATGTTTACATATTTTTTATAGAAATAAGCAGTACCTTTGTATAATTCTCTTATATTCTGTGGTGTCCTTTTAATTGTCTTTGTGTGTACATAAATTGTTAAATAAACAAATAAATATACATAATATCTCTATCCCTATAGCCTTAATTTTATTTAATACTGAAAAGCAGAAACTGAATACCGGAGAGTCTACGTAATTACTAGACAGTTTCATGTATACGTCTTTCTGACATGATAATAATGCAAACTGTGGTTATAATGGCACAATTAACTTTACCCACATTATACGAGAAACATCGACAAGGAAAATTAATTAACGCAACCGAACTTCAAAACTAGCCACCATTATGATTGTTTGCAAGTCATTACGGTGAACCACAACAAAATTCGAAATTAATTTGCATCCAATCATAACTTTTATTTTAAACCATTTTAATTTGGCCATAAAATACAGACAATAGATTGATTATGTCATTTCAAATACTTTGAAAATGAGGGAGAACCTTAGATCTGTCCACAAAGAAACATATCAGTAACATCCAGTAAGATATACCGTAACATTAACAGTAACATCATATATACTACCCATTCCTTGGCACAGGCTTTCCTACGTGGAATACACACAATGCGCTATTATCCAATCCGGGTTTTTGGGTGAATTCGGTTACAGTAACAAACAAGACAAACGCCTTAAAGGGCTTTCCGAAGCACATAGCAGTGCGTGATACCTAAATTTAATTTAACAATCCAAGGAACAACCATGGCGAAAGTTGCTTAGTTTTTGAAACCGAAACCACTTACCATGGTTTTAACCACTACGACAAAGAGCTCTTTGCAAAAAAGTTTTTAACAAAACTAAAAACCGACTTCAAAACAGCAAAAATATTTTAATTGAATTTACCAATTTAAAATATTTTTTGGTGTTGGAGATTCCCTTTCTATTTTTTGAGTAAACAACTATAATTTTAAACTGGATAAATTAAATTATATTATTTTTTTAGTTTTTTTTCACAATTTTGAGTGATAAGTTTTAATTTTTTTTTATATATTTTTCCATACCGACGTAGGATAGTTCCTACGTCGGTATTTATTCAGAGGTACCTAGTACTAACTAGGTACCGAACTAGGTACTGAACAAATAACTCCAGACAACTCTGTTCAGGCGACTAGGAGTTACCAAGTAACATACATAAAGAAAATTACCACTCCTCCTTTTTTGGTCTGTGCCCAGCAGTAGGACGTACACAGGCCGTTAATGAAAGTCGATGAATGGAATAAAAGCTGAGTATCACTCTTTCGGGAAAAGCCATGTATATTTTGATTAAAACGACTGATTAGTCGTTTAATAAGTAACTTGCAGTACAAAACGTAGACACGTTCAATGAGTCTTTATCGGAGTTCACAGATTTTCCCTAGCGGGTGTTCTACAAAAGACTTATTCTGGGAACTATACCTTAATACTGCGGTGAAATAAAATAACTTTGAACTTTTAAAACAATTACAATGCTTTTGGCAATCCATAGAACTGAATGTTATTGAATATATTATATGAGTTTCATAAAACACAATTCGCTTCAAACAATAACTGAAAACAATAAAACCTTAGATCAATAATATAAGCCACAGGAACATCAGTATGAAGTTGCAAAACAAGTTTCAAATTGCAAACTGGATAAGAAATCTGTTTATTATTTTTTATAATGTAAACATTATTATTTTACAATCTTGCAGTTTCACTAACGTTCAACTATAATTAATATTTCACTCACTTTCTTTTCTATGACAACACTTTTAGCTTAGTTTTTTCTAAAATATTTTCAGTATTTTTTACGCAAATCCTTCTCTTTATAATTTAGCCTCGGGCTTGTCATTTCTGTATTAAATTAATATCAGTGAAAAGTTTTTTGGCAAACGGCGAGAGCCCTGCGGTTCTTTACAAATTAATTTAGGTTTCATTGTAGAAATTTGCTGTAGATACCGTCGCCGGACTACCGAAGGACTGGCCTTATTCTTGGAATAATGGCACAATACCGTTTCTTTTAAATTTATTATCTATGAGTGATCATCTTTTGATTCATTTTTATCTATGTTAATGTAGAAATAATTGCTCAAAATAATGGCTCTTTTGGTTTGTACAAATGTACCACTCATTTAGTCGTTTATGTCTACTGAGATATTTAGGTCACAGACAGTCTCAAATATTTTTTTATACTAGTATTTAAAATTCATTTGAGATACATTTTCATATCAAATAAGTATAAGGCGGCCAACAAGTTTAAGAAGATAAGCAGTTAGTAAGCTTGACTACGCTTATATACCTGCATATTAAGACGAATTACTTATATTGAAGACAAGATCTTAGCTTCCATGTTACTGCCTCTAAAAGTACTGTCCAAGGTCTTCATAAGTACCTGCATGAGAGGAATATGCGCAATACTAGGAACGGGTACGTGAAAATATAGGCTGTTGATAATATGTAAGTATTTCATTACGGTTAAAAATTTTAAGTGCTGGTATTTCAACAATAAAAATTGTTAACAATCAATTTCCTATCGAAGCAAACCATACAAATAAATCGTTGAGGTCTACAGCTCTAGAATAAAACTAGAGCTATGGAAGAAAACTTATGGCTTCCAATATTTGTTAAAATGAAAACCAGCAATGGAGAATAACCAAGGGCCAATTTGTGGTTATACTACTGATCTCGGTAGCAGAACTATAATTATTAAACTATTATCTCAGTCGCGTCTACAGTTTTATTTCTTACTAATTTCTTTAATACAGGTCTCCAGTGACTTAGAAATCTTGTACGGCGAGGTCACAAGTGTCCCAATAAAAAATCTTGCTTGAAGTTTATAGAGCATGATCCGGTGCAAGCGGCCCAAAAGATGAACTTTACATATATCTGGTATGCTTACTCAGGGGTTGCCGAAAATTGCTACTTAAAATTCTATTTGAAGGCAGTTGGACGAAGGGTAAGTTCTTTTTACTGCATAAAAAGACTGTCATGTAAATCAATCTACTGTCTCATACACAGTATAACACACAAAGAATTTGTAACTTGGTTCTTTGTGGTACATCCAAAAATTAGAATTCCATAAAAATACCTTTGTTTCATCGTTTCTATAACATGGGTTTGTTGCATGGGTATGGAGACTTGTAAAAGCACCTTATGGTCAAGTAAATTGACATGTGGTAAGGAGTCATTCTTCGTGCTTTGAATGAAAATATTTTACAGAAGTTTCACATCTATTTTAGTTCCGTAATAGATATCTATTCGTAGATACCTCTTGACAGTTTTCCTAAATGTAGAACTAATGATTTTATGCTCGGGTTTTAATCTCTAACAATGGAAGAAAGCACTTCAGGGTGTTAAATATGGTGAAGAACTGTCCCAGGAACAATATAATATATAGATAAATTATACAAATAAAATTTCTCATACTCACACCTATTACCTAGCCTAAATTAAGCATCACCAAGAGTTTATGTTATAGATACTAGATAACAGAGAAATGTAATAGTTATATGAACATCAGAAAATACTAAAAAAACTGTGCAAACATCGACTCGTAAGCAAATATTCGTACTCATCATACAGATTGTATGTAAAAAGTACTAAAAGTATTACTTTTATTTAATCTAATCGTAAATTTAGTCTCATTCATAAAAAAAATATTTGGCTGGTTTAATGACGTATGTGTTGATAAATGATATTGATCTTTGTGCGAACAGAGGTCGAGGGTTTAATTGAATTCGGGCTAAAATTATTCTAATGTGTGCTCGCTTGATTTCAATAAAACCACCCAGGCTTAAGTCTGATAAAGTCTGTGCTTGTTGCTGTACTGATATTAATGCTAAGGTATTTAAGCACGAAGAATTTATGAAAATTAGAACTATTTATTTACTAATTACAAATATATAAAACGGCCAGCCTTATCACAAAGAGCGATAACTTCGAGTCAACCAGTGTTTCAAGTTTAATAAGTACTAGTTTTGTAAGATCAGACTTCTAATGCCTAGGATTGAGGCAGTGTGTAAATGATAATCCTGGACATCTGCTCTTTGCTCGTTTATGGTTAAGCTCTTAATTTAAAGTATTACGTTACTAACGTACGTTTAATATTATTTTTCTATTTCTACAAGATATAAAATGTAATTTTTTAATGTGTGGATTCTGTATTATTAAATAAGAGTATTGTCTGAAGTTACAAGAAAAAATACCAATATTAAATATATCCCGACTCTAGAACTAAAAATGTTGTAGGTAGAGAGAAGTAGTTTTGGCAACCAGTTGTTAATGTTAACCTGACACTGCCTACAGAGTTCTGAAGAGAATGAAACAGGTGGAAATCTAAAGGTATGCAAGGTCAGGGCTATATGGCGGATGCTAAATATATATGTGGTCTAACGTTATCATGATGAAAGACCACATCTTTTCTATTAATCACTTCCGGCCGCTTTCTCTCAACGTTAACTCTCCGCTTTAATCTCATCAGTTGTTAGCAGTAGAGTTCCGAATCGATGGTTTTGCCGACGGTAAAAGCTCATAATGAACAATGCCCTTCGAATCCCACAATAGTCACAGCATCACCTTATTGCGAGTTAACCCATGTTTTGCCACATTCTGTGAATCCTGATCGACCTTTGACAATGACTTTTTCTCGTGTTCTTATCATACGTGATCCACTTTTCTTCACCAGTTATTAATTTATTCAAAAACGTTTCGGTTTCATTACGTCTCAATAAAGAATCGCAAATGAGTACATGATTCATTAGGTTTCATTCAGTGAGCTCGTATAGCACCCAAATATCGAGATTATTTGTGTACTCAACATTTTTTCAAATGGGTTAAAACTGTTTTGTGGTCAATTCCCAGTCTAACTATGTCGTAACTGCTGATGTGCCGATCTTGCTCCACATTTTCTTTGCTCCACTATTTTATCCGTAACAGAGCGTCCAGAGTGACCAAAATTAACTTTGTGCTACTCTTACTGACACTGCAGTAGGTGTATAAACGTCACATATTTTTTCGCGGCATGCCTTGCATTTTTTCATTTTTTGTAATAAAATTTTAAAATGTATCTTCACTCGATTCGCTTATTTTGACAGAAAGAGAAACAAATGAAATATAGTGGGAAACAATATTTTCCTAATTAGATTCCTTTTTTGAAATTTCACCTTTTTAACGTCATGATAACCAGACATACAATTAGTATATCAATAGATCGATTATTACAAGTTCATACATACTATGTGCGAAAAGACTTTTCCCCCGACGTAATAAGTTTAACTATTAAAAATTATATTTGAAAAGGAAATACCCACTTCTCTTTTAAATAACAAACAAGTTATACGATGTGTTGATATCTCTTCTTTCAAGGAAGTAAGTGCCTCCAGCAAGGATATTGTTTACCAGAGTAGGGCTTTATTTCCCTCTATTTCTTTGTATAGTAAAGGCCAAAGCGGCCTATGTATTTTCAAAGGTCTTCCTTGTTGGTTAGGTTATTGTCCAATCGCAATGCGTTTACTGCTCCGATGAGCACTTTGTATGCACTACTCTCTTACGATCTGCAGACGGCTCATAGTGCTTGGTTGCAATTTCAGCTATAGGGTGGGTATCATATAGTTGTGTTTTAGTTAAAAAAAAAAACTATCTATAGAGATTACAATTTACAAATCATTTATTAAATACGTGTAAAAGGAAATATATGTATAAGAATAATGAGGAATATTTCTTGGACTTATAATATGCAAGTATATACAAATAACTAAAGTGGCATTCATAACTTAAGCCTTTTAACGCTTCGAACGATAATTATTCCATATTATATATTACCTTATTGTATATGAAGCAAAAATCTTCAAGCTTCATGTAGAAGCAGGAATTTTTTTATATAAAAATCGCAGCAAAAGACTCGACACCACCTGATAATAAACAGTAGAGGAGTCCATATGTGAATATAAATTTTGCAGCATGAACATACTGCCCTAGCCACACTCACCTTACCAGCCCAAAAAGTACTTTATCACGCCTCTTTTAAAGTCAAAACTAGGTTTTACACTACAGTTTTTATTACATAGCTACAAATTCTAATGAAAACATGATTTCATTTTAAAGCATGCCAAGAATAAAAGTATATTATAACTTGACTTGGTTAACTTTTTATCACCGTAGCTTAAATGATAGGTTTGCCCGATGAGTATATAGAAATGATCTCTGTCTGCCACTATCGCCATCTATCAAAAGTTATCCGAATTAAAGATGGTATAGATGGTAAAAATCTATTGAATAGAGACATTCATCGCTCTTTATGCTACACTTATACTAAGATTCTCAATTTCCAGTTGCTTTTGATGTACAATTAGTTGATTAGTATTCGTTCAACTTAAAACAACCCTATTTTTAAACCCATAACAATGAAAATTTTATATTTCCTACTTTTTAACTTTATCCAGAACAACACTGCCGAATATGCTTATTGAAATTTTATTTATTGTGAAATACTTACGTTTTCCAATTTACTTCGTTGACCAAATATAAAAGAAGGTAATTGAGCGAATTGAATCAGCAGCCATATTGGATTTTATTTTTTATTCTTAAAAGACTTTCATTTGATACGCAAATTAAAGGGCTTGAGATTATATAATGCATAGTATGTAATTCGACGTCTTGTAGCGGCGGCCATGTTAATCGTTTTCTGCATTTTATCGATTATCAATCAAGGTGTGTGCAAACATTGTAAGCATCTGCATCTGTAGGCTGTAAGCAACTGCTGCAAAGCATCTCAAACTATTTATTTTATATTTTAAAACGTAGTAGCTGAAATTGATTGAATTAAGTGCCTCCATCATTTTAAAAATTTACCACAGGGTAGTGACTACTACCCTGGTAGTAATCACAATATTTTGGGTTTAAAATAAAAATAGTAATAATAATAGTGTAGTAGTAGTGTAATAATAGTGTAATTTAAAATAAATATAGTTAATGACTTCGTAGAATTTATTTCTATTTTAATTTTATTGTTATTTATATTTATAGTGCCTTCACAGAATTCTTCTTTGTACCCTGTACAATTACTATAAGACCTTATTATTAACATAAAATACGAAATAAAGATTAAGTATTGAGTAATATTATGTTTTCAGAATTTTAACTCAATTTCATTTCAATATAAGCTGGGAGTTGAGCATTTAAAGTGCTCTTATTTACATCTTTAAATAAAGTTTGAATTAGAGATATTTCAGACACTATTTACCAATTTTGCTAGATCTCTTTAGAATTCTTTTATTTGCGGTCGTTATGAAATATGCTCAATAAAACATTATGAAACATCTCGTTCGGAACCACCTGCCGGGTGAAAGAAAGCAATTTTCTCAGACGTAGTTGCTCAGTGATTTTCCAATTTAATACAATTTTTTGCTATGAATAAGACTTGTTATCAAAGAAACTTCATTTTACAGCCTATTCATGTAACTAAAAATACATTTCAAGTTCATTTTATTGAAAAATTTTGAAAGAAATATGTAGAACTATGTAGTATAGAATGTCACTCTAATTTTATTAGTTCATCAATATACAGTTTTTACGGTTTTATTGGTTAATTGATGGATAAAAAATAATAAGAAAAAAAAAAAATTTTTCTAGGTGAAATGGTAGGAATATAGGTACCTAATTTTATTTTTTAAAATAAATACTATATTGAAAATAACAGTGAGTGATTTAATTTTTAAATGACATCACCCAGTCTTGTAAATAGACTGAAAATCAATATACGTACTGCCGGATTTTTGGACGAAAGCAGTAACAACGGCGTGCTATCCGAAGCACACAGGAGCAAAACATTACACACTTAGAATGATACATTCAGGGCCGACCATTGTTTTATTTTCGTTATTTCAAAAACCAAAGCAATTGAAAGAGCGAGCACATTTTTAAAAAGTAAAAAACAGTACTTTTAGCCAATAGGAGCTATTCTTGTCTATATTACAAGAGTATATATACAGTATTTTTATAATGTGCCTTTATCGTCTAGTGTAAATTGAAATATTAAGCTTAATATCATTGCTGTTATTGATAATCAAAGATACAAAAATCTAATCTTAATCAGAAAACGCTAATATTACTCAGAAGGTATAATCGAGTCAAAAGGTCTCCAACTTAAAGCGTATGCTAATAAATGATGCAGATTTTGCAGTGCTGTCTTTAAAATGTCGGTGCAAGATCGAGACATTTCTTGAAACTTCATAATGCAATAAACAAAATTGTAAATAAGAATAATAAGAAACGTAAGAATTTAACGTTCTTAACTAAGGAGCGACTCTACTTGATATTTAAATATTTATCATGCATGATTAAGGGTTTGTATTATTGATACTAGACAACGGTAATAAATACAAGTTTATATTTAAATTGAACTAGCCAAGTTATACAATCCAGACACAATTTCGTTTTTAGTGTAGAACAAGTAAATAAATATACAAACTACCATACAAGCTGTCATTACTTTTGAAAAACAATAATGTTCTAATTCATCATACAAACATACACCCCTGCTGAAATTGAAACCCGAGACATCTAGCTTAGCAGACAGTAGTAATCACCATTTGCTCGAACGGCTGGCAATCCTATATGTTGATAGAAAGTAACTAAAAGTTATCTTTAAACATTACGTTTTAGTAGAAAAAAGAATCACGACAAAACGTTGTTTTTGAAGTTATGGGCGAAAAAACCTCAGCTCTCATTTCGTTTATCTAGTAATTTGGTTTGGCAGATCCTTGGTCACCGCGAAGGTCCCTGTCTCCGTTATTCTATTACTTTGACTTCTAGTAAATTAATATAAATCAAGGTTTAAAAAAAAAGTACCTACTATTCAATGAGTCATTTACTGACGACTATACAGTTTCATGATTTATACATTCCTTCTGAACAAAATGTTTTGCTGTCAAAACAAACGTTTGAAAACGTTAAATTAAATAAACGTCTTCTCAAGTTGAAACTTGTTGACTTACTCGCGACTCTTAATGAACTCGTTACAGACAGAGAGGACTTACGTGTCTAAAATTACAGAATTGCGACGCTTATTCAGATAGTTCCTAACAGCCGGATAATATCATTATAGAATAGAATATAATATATCGTTATTGTACATCAGCCAATTCAAGAAGAGAAACACTAAAAAAAAAAACTTTTAACTAATTAAGTCAACTTACGGATTTTGTTCATAAATTACTAAGATTTTGTGTAAGTCTACTTCTCCTTACTTGTTGAATTACAAAGAATAATATTAATAATATTCTTTGTAGTTTTAAAATGCATATTATTTTGTTATACGGATAAACTAAATACTAAACTAAACTAAATACTGTATTTTTTTCAGCACGTGATTTATTTTTCTTATAACAGGAATTACATTTGAAATGCGTGAATGCAACTTTTTCTGCCTTCGTATAAGGGCACACCTTTCCTTTTTACCGTGTTCTAATAAGGATGATATGGTTTCATTCGTACATTTTAATGAATATATTCATAAGAAATATTCCATTTTAATCAGAAAGTAGAATAGTTAAGATTATTTTATATTCGTCAACCGTAAAATCAAATTTCTGAGTAAAAAAATAATTTTGGATTATCCTGTACGCTTTTAGTAATAAAATCATCAAGTACTTCAGGATAAAATGGGAAGATGTATTCAGATTATATCTATGTGTATTACGCAGATTTACGTAGAATTGCTTATTACTTTATTTGATGAAATATTAAGTAATTTCTTATATAAAAAGAAAAGGTAGGTACGAAAAATTACTACGTATATTGGTTTATATGGCTCAGTTGATGGCATTCCGTTAATTATAGATGCTTATATATAACATATAAAGTTATGCGTCCTATTTGCACGTATGGAAGCAACACATGACCAGTTTTGAGCGTAAAATTTTTAATATAATTTTTTGTTTGTTTTTAAAACTTATATAAAAAAATTAAAAAGATAGTACTGCTTTGTCATTCACTAATTAGGGTTTTAATATTATATTGTAAGTATTATGCATGCAGCTCATAAAGGCATGGAATTAAACCGATAGGACCTGAACCAATGATGCCAATATCCCTAGAAGATTCAAAGTCCAAAGTCAAAGTCCTACCATTTTGGAGAAATTAACCTCCATCAGCAACTTTGGAACACTTTGGAGTGGTGCAGACAGGTGAGACTCGCGTTAACGCATATCAACCCTTAACTCTCAAAAGACCTACTACAGGTAAGTAGATCTATACTCCATCGCATAACGAGTGTACTAACTGGTCACGGCAATTTAACATGCACCTTTTCAATTTAGGTGTGGCGGACACTCGCCTGTGTAGAACATGCAACGAACCCGAAGAAACAGCTGCTCACGTCTTGCTGGAATTGAGCGAAGTGGTAAACGCTCGGTAGTTTGTCTAGCTACCTGGTATCTCCGAGTAGCCTACGGAAGGTCTTTGGCAACATCAGTAAAGAAAATTGGTTTAAAAGAAATCATATTTTGGGCGCCGCCTCTCGGAGCACCAAAGAGCTAAAGAGGAGATCACTTGACTACCTCATTTATGAGAAACCAAAACAAAAGTTACAATTTAAAAAAATATTATTATTTTATAACTACTTATATGATCTCCTTGAACCGTTGGGTTGTTTGCCCAATAAAACTCGTACTCTGAAATTATGAATCAAATGGAACAAGAGAACATGCGAAGACATTTTCAACCTCTTCTCTGTACGATACAGATGAGCACTAAAATGTATTCATGAACGTAAATGCTCCATATGATTCTTATGCGAAAGTTAATAAAGCTCAAATTTTATAAGTGCAAATTTAAATCACGAGGCTAAATTTGTGTACATTTTTGAGTGTCGGGTAACGGCGACTCCTAGCGACTCGTGGAGACACAAAGGGCGATTTAGAAAAAGTCGATGCAGAAACTGGCTGACAATTTGGACACAAGAACATAATTCTTATGGGAATGAAGTAGTATGTATATAATCTTAAAATAACGTTTGGTATATTATTTTACACTTTTACATTTACTTAATTCTTTATATAACGGCTGAAAAAACGTATGAGAAAATTCCAAAATGATTCAAATGGACACAACCAAACGGGATTCTTTTAATGATAGTTATAAAGCAATATTGATTTACTAAATATACAACAATTGCCATTATACTTTCACCCTTATTTCGAACTGTTAAGATAGCAAAGTATTTTCTGTAAGCACAAATACATTAATGTTTAGGCCCTTCTCATAAAATCTAATGCGCCGATTTCGCTATATGAAAGCTGGAATAATTTTATGTAATTGTTATTCGACGTTTCTATTTCTGGTCAGTGAGATTTTATTGTAAGATGTTTGGATTATAGAAACAGATTTATTATTAATAGGAAGAATTCTAGTTTAATCAATGTAGCTAAATGGTCCGTAGCTACAACTCGTCGAATTTATATTTTTATTTATTGGCTATTTGAATATAAATATAATATTTTTGAAAATCGTTTCAAATTGTAAACCCTACCCTACCAAGATTCATATGTGTACTTAACAGCAAAGGTTTTTGAAATGTAATTATTGGTCTTAAGAATCTTATCTTTAACAATTTTTTTTCATTTATCTTTTTGTCATTTTACTTTACGTGGGTTAAAATTAGATTACCACCGGTCCATTCACTAGAACGAGTGTAGAGAAGAAATAGAAAGTCACTTAGTGAAAGGACTTATTAGTTATGGCATGCTTATTTTTATATTCTTAAATAAATTACCTTTTACAAAACTCATTCTAGCATTAAATAATGAATACCAGATGTTGAAAATCCAACTACTGCGTCCAGAGCAGTGAAAGGTCTCATGAAATAGTAGAAAGGCATGGCCATAACATCAAATTAAAATGAATCAATAGATCTTGTATCAATTTTCCTCTTAGAAATAATTGGTTTAATTTGGTAGTAATTTTGTAGTAATTTAATTTGGTATATTCATTTGTGTCTTTTAATGTGAACTCTTTTGAACATTGAACATATCCAGTAAAATGTTCTAAATTGATGACATAAATATAGTTATTACTTTCCCCACAAGAATACACTCTTCTATGACGCGTAACAGAAAAATAGTCAGACGAAAAAGGTTTTACACACAACATTGAACATGATTAAGTCACAATAACTGATAATGTAATCTAACCTAAATAATAACTCGGAGTGGTCGCGAGCGGACAGTTCCATAGTCCGGATAAATCCCTTTACCTGCATTTGAATGGGCGTACATAAAGGAGGGTGAAATTGGATTCATTATTGATTCAAAAAGGTCAAGCCGGATGATATTCAATCCGGTCTGTGTCGTGGTGAGATCACGTCGTTTGCCGCCAAATAACATTGTATTTTTGTATATTTTCACCGGATTCAATCCAGTTGTTTTGCGGTTTGCTGTCATTGAATTCAATTGTGTTTCCCCATTTTTATTATACATGGAAAAACATAGTTATTTTACGATTGCGGGAACAATCTAAACAAAGAACTTCGCATGTTCATTGTGATTGAAAAAATGTCAGTCATATTCAAATTCATTTCAAATCATTAATCTGAATTTGTTACTTCGTCATCTTTTGTTATCATTAGAGTATAACGCAGAAACAATTAAGATTTTTTGTTTTTCTGAATCTGAAATCTGATTTTTCAATAGTACTGGTGATTGTCTGAGTTACCATTGTTCTAATTTAGAAGATTTAGGGAAAATATTGTATTTTTATCGACAGATATGACTTAGCTATAAAGAGAGACTGACCTATACACATTTATCAAATTGAAATACTTTCTGTATTGTCAAATTTAGCCAATATAATTAAAAGGATCCTCCCATATGAGAAACATAGTTTTGATAAAAGTTTTCAATAAAGAGCCTAAACAATTTAATGCAAAAGGTATTCGTATTAATTATTTAAAATAAAATATGGCGTAATATCTTGTGTGAGCGATACTATGTCATGGTAGTGGACAGATGATCTTTCTTTACTGTGTTAGGGAGTTTAGTAAGAATTTAGAAAATAAAAACAGCAGTTACGTTGTATTAGAGCAATTATGTGTAAAAATTAAATTTTGAACAAAGATACATGGTCAAAACGGAAGGGGTATATAGTCGACCAGTACAGTCGCGCGATATCATAATAAGGTATTTAGTCAGACTAGTCAGATTAGTCAGAGTATTGTCTTCGCTGGATGGTCTCTGTTGACGTAATGGAAGTTCCGAATGGATGGAAAATGAAATGAATAAGAAAACTTTGACATTACAAAGTGGCATATAAAAAAAATTACTTTGGAAATTTTTTTGTCTCCCACTATTCAAAATGAGCGAATCCAAAAAAAGGAATAAAATGCGAGCCGCGAAAAAAATGTAGTGACGTTTATGGATGTAATTCAGTGTCAGTAAGACAAGCACAAAATTGGTTCAAGCATTTTTAATCCGGGAACTTCGATGTCAAAGATGTACCTCGCTCTGGTCACCCTGTTACCGATAAAATGGACGCTATTTTTGATAAATTGGAACAAGATCGGCATATCAGCAGTTACCATATAGCTGCGACATAGCGCAATGACCTCTGCGGTAAGATGATACAAAAAGATGGGCATAAGTCTAACAATTTCCCATAACATACCACACTATACAATAACAAAATATAACACATCCATTTAAGAAATGAGACATTTGATCTTTGAACAAAGTCAAAGTCAAAGTCAAAAATAACTTTATTTAAATAGACTTATTTACTAAGCTCTTTTAAATCGTCACAACAGGGAATATGTATAAGAAAATAAATAAATATAATTATAAAGGCAATAGTCATAATTTTACTGGGTATCAACCGGGCATTTACTAATTGTCTCAGTTATAGTATTTAAATATGTACTAAATAAATTGTACAAATAAATTGTACAAACAGTATGAAAAGGTACAGCAATATTGTAAATTTTATTAATTCTAGTTAGAGGACAGTCTCTAACTTTTAAAGTATCAATTTGGTTCTCTTCTACTGTAACTAAAAAGTTGATCCTTGATTTTTCTTGTGGAAGTTGTTCAAGTATTATTTTATATCAATTACCCTTCTTTGTTCCAAAGCCACAGGCGACAGCCACTAGCAAAATGAAAATAACTTCCCCGGTATATCCATAGCAGAGTGAAATTTAATTTAAGGTGCGGCCAACGTGAAACTGGTTGATTTAGGCAACGCTAAATAAAAGTTGATAAAAAATATTAAACTACTTAGTATTCCACGCATCGACTCTGATTATACAGCGGTTAAATACAGTAACCATATTAAAACTCGTTAAAAATATATTATTCATTGCATTTTCATGTCTCGGCTACAAACAATGGATAACTCTAAAGTATGGTGTCTAAAGCTTTATTATTAGGAAGCTTTTCTTAGTTACGGATTTCATATTAAGTTAATGGTAATAAATAATCTTTTAATAAGAAATTGAAAGCCAAATGAAATATATTAATTTCAGTCCTCGGAACACAAATGGAGTGTAGTTGTTTTATATGGATTTTTTGACCAACCACCTCAACGCAAGCGTTTAATTTAGCTGTAGAGTATAAACTACGCAATCTGGCGCATATTAGTGTTGTAATCACGGCTTAGTTCTTAATTAAACTATTCCCGTACACTAGCGTTATTAAAGCTATCACGTAGAATATTCTATACCTTTATTGTTGGTGTTGTAGTTACATATTCATCGCCATATCTCTCCTATCATAACAAAACAAATGTCTCTCCATCGATTTTTTGCGAAGACTACATTTATCAGCTTCCTATGTCCTTGATTGAGATCATCATGTCCAGCCCCCTTATTGTCTAACTCTGAATCTATCGCTTATGCTTTCATTTTGACGTACGCCATCTTCCAAATGCTGCTTTACTGTTTATCATTGTGACGTTTCACTTTAGTAATAATTTTAAAGCAGCGTGTCACTATGCGTATTATAATTGATGCGGAGCTAGAGCCTCTGCAATTGCGTCGCGACATAGCGTCGCTTAGTGCCTTTTACTGTTTGTACCATGGAGAGTACTCTGAAGAGCTATTTGACCTTATATCTACCTCTCCTTTTCTACTCAGGAGTACGCGTGCTGGTCTACGGGGTCAGTCCGTCATTGTCGTCACGTCTACCTTGTGCACTAAGATATTTTGTGACTCCTTTCTCTGTCGCACAGCTAGAACGTGAAATTCCTTGCCGCTACACGTATCCTTCATACAATATGGGTTCCTTTAAAAGAGGCGTGAAAAAGAGTGGCATGGGCAGTATGTTGCATGCTTCGTTAGCTATCTTCATATATGGACTCCTCTACTGATTATCATCAGGTGGTGTCGAATCATTTGCTGAGCTTAATATTTAAAAAATACAAATTGTAATGATAGCGTCCGAGTTGAATGCAGAGTCCGATAGGCGCAAGCGGATAGTAAGTCTAAAGAGTACACACTGACTCGAATAGTTAATTTTATCACCACAAAAAAACCTATAATTGAGCTGATGCCGAGATACGCAACATACACGAAACATTGGACTGGTACATTCTTTTCTTCGTAGCTTCATAAAATTGCCTGTCATCCCCAGGCCTCAGAATACGCAGCCTTAGTGATGGAAGTGTGAAATATCAAAATAATTTGGAATTCGAATAATGTGTGCAGAAAAATTACGCTTATTGTATATTATAAGTGTTATTTGACATTCTTATCGAGAACTGGCCGTCAAAGCATGTTATATGAAATTTTATTGAGTCTATGATGTTTACGTCGTAACGTACTGTCAACATCATAACTACAATTATGCGAAACGGTGGAATAGTTGGTTTGGCAGTTTCAAAGTTTTATTCTACTTCTGAGACCGACCGTGTAAGTGTTACTTAAAATTGTAATATCAAAAGCAAACTTAGCATTAACGCTTAATAAGGTCTCCGAGAATTATTTAGGCAATTCCAAGTGCTGAAAACTAAACCGATTCGAGTATTAGTATAGAAGAAAATTAACACAGATTATGCAAACATCGCTTTGCCTGTCATCATATTCAATGTACGGCTCGTTTGTCATGATAATCTACAGGAAGGTGCAACCGCCCCAATTTGCATATACATTCGCTGATTTAGACCCTCAGCACCACATGTATTGTTTTATCTGTGAACGTTATTTACAAACATTCTGTTTAAGTTACATAATAGAGTCCAAGTTTTCATAGAATAAAAGATCAGACCTTAAACCGTAACAGTAACTCAATTTAAATTGCCCATCGAATTAGAAAGTGGTTTTTAATAAATGCTCCCCTCTGAACGGGCTGCAACTTCGTTTTTTACAAGTAATATTTAGCAATAAATAAATATTGTAATCATTGTAAGTTAATTTGAATCATTTTTCAGCTTCTCTGAATTCTTTAATGAAGTTTTTTATGTTATACTGTTCAAGTTTCTGTAGACAAGTAACCGGCACTGTGAGCATGTTTTAGACATATGACAACTATGGCACATTATTGTGTATGCATTCGAAACGAGCAGAAGTATATCGTGGTAATATCTAACGATTCAAATCTTTACTATAAAATGCAATATGTGGCTAGAATAACCAGCTATGGAGTCACAAAAACAGGATAACGCCCATTGCCATTGGAGTAACGTTATCTGGATGCAACGCCGTCTGTATCTCCTTTAATTTGAGTTAAGTCTTACTTTAAATAACGTTTAGTAAGAGCGATGAATGGTTTCGAACATATTGAATAGCCATATTTATCGCGCAATATCCAACTATAACCAAAATATTAATTTTCATCTTATAATAGATTTGCTTGATAATTCCCTATAACGGAAACTCAATATTATACATTACGTAACCAATTACCTCAAAATCATGCACATATATTAGGAGAAACGGTTCATTAACTAATGAATATTATATAAGCTTATCCTCTTTTACTTTCAAGATTGCTCTGTTGTTATACAATCAAAGAATATTTATTTGTAATTAATTTCAAATCTAGCGAAGGATCCGGGGTTAGGCTCTACTCTATAAAGAGTTCAGATAGCTTAGTAATATGTGAAGTACTTACTTATATATCAGACAATCCGCCTTATGACAATATCTAGTTACTCTTGACTTAAAACTGATATTGTCTCTATCCATCTCTAATATAGACTATTCTATAGGTATAGACGAATGAAACTATAAAATTATATGTTTTAGTAGCAACTCGGCCTGTTTCATTACTTAGGAATTAATGCACTGGCAAAAAGTAATGGAACATTGTATTAATGTGGACATTACGCGTGGATGCGAAATTCTTAAATGAGATTAAATTTGATTTAATTTAATTTTGATTAGTTTTAATAAAACTCTTTTTAACTTTTATCCAAAATGTTTCACACTTAATTTATATGTAATTAAGTGTGAAATATTTTGGGTATATTTTTTTTCATATGGAAAACCGTTACTAGCAAGCAGACGTACAAGAGTACTTATGCTAGAGTATTTACCTTGGGTGGGTCTTAACCCACTCAAGGTGCGCGGTTATCATAGCATTCACATGAATTTTACACACACATTTTATTGCGTTAATAATAATGTAGGTACATTAAAAATCAATGGACTGACGTCTTACTTGAATAATATGTAACTTTTTCTCTTTCCAATCAAACTTAATCATGATACTGCATTATTATATTTAGGTAATCAATGATTATGTTATAAGGATAAGGAATGGCTCACGAACGCTCCGGTAAAAATAACCCTCTCAATCATGTTATACATCATTTATAGAGCGGCTGTCGTCATAATCATACGAATTCGGTAACCAATAAAACTATTTTTACCGAAATGGACCATTTTCCTGGAAGGTTCCGAGAAATTGACACAATAAATGCTATTTTATGGCGCATTCCACCCTAATATAGACGGATGAATTGTAACTTATGGTGAGAAAAATACGGCTGTCTTGCCGCGCCAAGATTATTAATCAAAAGCATTTGATACCAGAAAAATATGATTTTCCTCTTTACTAGAAGGTCGCCATAATGCTTAAGTGTTTTTTCATACAAATGAATGGTGCCACAGCAAATACAAGATTAAAATAGGAATTTCCGAACGCAATTTGATCGAATGAACGTGATAAAGCAGAAATTCCATTAAAATTGTGTAAATGATAAGCGAGTTTTTTTATAAGAATCTTTAATCTGCATAAAAAGTTAATACATTTTTCGTCGATTATCGCAAAACCAGTACTGTGTTTAGATAATTATGAATTACGTTATTTCTATTTGTTTAATAACACCTCAAGGATGCCACGAAAGGTATGAAAGTGAAAGTAGAAATAGAAAATATATACTTATTATAATTTATGATATACCTTGTTTAATTTTATTCAAAAGTTGTAATACTAAAACCTAGAAGCTAACTTAAATAAAACTTAATAAATTTTAAAACATTAGTATCCGTTTTGTAATGCAATATTTGAAATGTGTAATATGCACTTTAATATGTAACCTAAAATTACTTTCGCATCTCATCAAAATCAAAATTACTTTCATTTTCAATAATTTAATTACTCTGCGAAAATAAATGAGTTTTAACAAACTATATATGGTAAGCTCACGCTTGGAGTAATATCCAAATTAAGGAATTAGATGCCAGTGTCTTGGGAACCCGCAGTATAATTACAAATACCTACAAGATTCGAGTGACGTAATAAGATACAGTCACCGTTTCTTACTACACTCATCAACTTTGAGTTATACATAATATAAAATATTACTCTAAATAGGAATTTAGTCATTTTATCGAATTTTAAAATATTTGAAATAATGTTATTTTAGTACACTTTACAATTTAATCAAAATAATGAAATCTGTTTTTATTTATTGTATGTGTGTTTAGTAACAAGCACAGCAAATGACTCAACACCGCCTGATTGAAACCAGTAGGAGGAATCCATATGAAGGGTTTCGGTCTCTTAAGAATATCGAACAAAGCACTATCATCCTGTCCATCCTAAGGTTACCTGGAAGAGATCGCTTTTAGCGATAAGGTCGACCTTTGTACAAAATTAGTTAAAGTTGTTTTTAGTTGGCTGATGTACAATTTCCCTTTTTGAATTGGCTGATGTACAATATATTCTATTCTATTCTAATCTATCAAATTAAAATGGCTTTAGTAAGTAAAGAAAATCCTTCAAAATACAAGCCGTAAAATTGACACTGACCCAGCAGTAGTATGTAAGGTACGTCACATACAACTCTACTCATATAGATGAAAGAGTCCATAATATACTGCTTTCCATTAGACAGTATCCATTTATTTCCTGTGCTCTTCATTAAATAGGACAAGTATCAAACCAATAACGATATAGTTTTATATTTCAAGAAACAATTGATAAAATGTATTAAGTAGGTAAGCGAGCAATCTCTGTGCCTCTGGAGTAACGTATAAAAATATTTTATTTTCTATTACACACACTCGAGTACACTCGATTGAACCTATTTACGTTTGACGTGAAGCTCACACCCCAGGTCATGGGTAATATTGCCGAAACAAAAATCACGCGCAGCGATCATAAGGTTTTTTATTGTATAAGGGGAACTAATAAATAACAGATGTCAGCAAGGTTATAGATAAAAAGCGATATAAATGTATGATTTTATTTATACAGGAAAAAACATGTGAAATTAATGAGATGTACACTCGCGGTGATCAAAAAATGTAATTGCTAGAAGTCGTCAGTGAATATGGCAGCTGAAGTGAACACAGGCATTTAAGATCGATCTTCGGTCTCGCTCCCGCATCAGTTGATGGCGGCACAATGCTTGAGCGCGCTGGAACATTATCCTAAATTAGCAATTTTGTTAATAGTAAAAATGAGCTGCCGGTCAGTACAAGTTACAACCTACATGGCTTGGGGTTCCGCTTTCGAGATCCTACCCGGGCCTATTTGTATTATAAACCACTTGTCATAGTTATTGATATATATACATATGAATATGTCTTATTTGTAATTAGCTAATATATGTGTAATCTTCTTCATTTTCCTATTTTACTTCTTCGTTTGGGTGTTTCAAAAATTCGATTCATTTTACCCTTTGATTTGATCAAATTACCATAAATAGTTTTATAACATTACTAACTATTAGATTAATTATTATATTATTAATATAAATTGAGTACTTATATGTCAGAGAAATAACCCAATGAAAATAACGCCAAATAGAGGTTTTCTTATTACTAAATTTTACTCAAAAAAAGATACAAAAATTTGACGTTATTGTGATTCGAACCTGGAACATCTGTTTTAATCGACAGTGACTAATATAATCATAAAACCTGCCTGATAATACCAGAGACATAAGAAGTCAAGAAAACTTGTAATGTGATCTTATTTTTATCCCTTGGGAAAAACATAATCTAATTTCACACTCGAAGCTTTCATGGGGAGAAATTGGGAGGGGATTCCTCTACATTTATAAAGGACTATATATGGAATATATCTTTCATATAAATAAGATAATATAATACTACACAAATTACTCTTAATTTTTAAGAACTAATTTGAAATACTCAAATAATTACTCGGATAATAATTAATTTACGAATACTCGAAGCCAACATAGTAAGCCAATATACAAGTCTTTGACTTTGAGCCAGAAGGTTTTAGAACTCAATGAGAATGCGCTGTGCTCTAAGTCTTTTTGCTGATTTAATACCGAATAAGGTTACATTTGGCTCATGAATACCAAAAGTTTTCAATGTGAATAAAATTGAGTCATTTTTATTTACGTGGTAGAATATTTTGGCATACAAACATTTACATTATTCACAAATATTTCAGAAAACGATGAGACAGCTGATTAATAGTATTTAAGAAAGTAATTTCATAGTTGCTCCAACAGATTGCTCTATTGAAGCTCTGTAGATAAGTGTGCAATACTAATCAATAGTATTGTTATACAATTTTATAAATCTATTTTTCGAAACCATAGAATACAGTATAAGTAAAAGAAAAAAATATATTAAAAAAAATTTATTTCAAAAGTGAAACCGTGACACTTTGAATTGGTATTCACAGTGAGAGGTGCGGCAAAATGACAAACAGTCCCAGGAGCCATTTCAAGTTAAACTTAGACACAAGTACAAAGTAAACGAGCCCGCGATGGCCACAAACTTATTCTTGCCATCCGTTATGTTTCATTTGGGGCGAGCCATAATGAAATGATGAAAGTACTTACTGTAGCTACTAACGCTTCTGGAAGTACCTTACGGAAACTGAAATGTTTACAAATTAAATCTTTTAGGACCCGATTTGTAATTTAGATTTTTATTATATTTTTTAGATTTTTTTTTTAAATGACTTCCTATTTCGCCAGTGACTTAACATGTAAAATAATTGTGTAGTAGAATTTCAAAGATTATTCTTTTAAATTGCATTTAAAATATTATATAAATTATTAAATAAAAACTTTACAGTTATCGAAGCCTTAAATTGACAAAACACATTTGCTTGTAATTTTAAGAAACTAGCCGGGGTTAGTGTCACTACACAGTTTATATTGCACCGCTGTAGCTGTAATCCACTTAATACTCTCTCTAAAATATAAGTGATGCTCCGCCTCACCAGGAGATACATGCATTCTTAATGTAGATTAACTGTGACAAATCTAGACTAAGTAATTTTCGTATGGACAACTTCTAGTCACATGTATAAGACCAGCAAGTTCCATGTAGAAGCAGTTAAAATGCAACCTTTTTGTTTTGAAATACTTTCTCCGGTAAAACATTCTTTCAGGCGTACTGTTATTTTCATCTACTTAATGCAAAAATACATCAGCGGGAAATAAGATGTAAACTTTTGGTGGTTACCGCAGAAATCCATTTCCAAGTTAAACAGATCTTTTTGTTCTTGTTTTGCTCATTGAATCTTGGCGAAGTTTTTTTTTTCAAGTAAAATTTTTAGGGTCATCATGCGGCACCAAAGTAAATAGAAAAGAACTAACTTATCTATATAGAAATACGAGGACAGAACTTTGTACCTCTATTTCAATATATTAATAATCACGGAGGATATTCGATTATTAATAAAAGTGAAGGGAACTGAGGAAAATTAAAGTTCTTTGAAATATTAGTTAACAATACATAATTAACATTTTAAAAAGTGCTTAAATAAAAATACTGCGCTCTTATTTTGAACTCTAGGCAGTCTAGGCAATTAGCAATTAGCAACTAGAATTTGATAATTTATAACTGGGTGAAATATGGTCTACAAATTTAATATTTTTTTATAGTAACAGACTTATTATTTTGTTACTGGATTTTTGATTTGTCAATTATTTGGCCATATATAGAAAAATTTTTTCTTTATGAATTAACAAATTTAACATTGAAATCTGACAATCGTCAGCTGTTATTTGTCATTTTTATTATTTTATTGCATTGCTTATTCCTGCTTATGAAATTGGTAAGAAAGGTCTTGTTCAATAAAATATATTTTGAAACGCGCTTTAAACTATCGCCGATTTATAGGAAAATAAGCAATATTTATATAAATATCCGCAATACATTTAAAAATAGATACATTTTTTTCCAACGCAAAGGTAAAGTGAATCGCAATCAAGTAAAATGACTTTGATGTGTTAGGTTACAACCGAAATGAGAAGCTCTATTAGCACTTAAAGGCTGAGATCCTGAGGATCCTGAGGAGATCCTAAAAAGGTAACAATGGAGCTTCTCCATAAAAACTTTGAACAACTAAAACTTATTTATTCTTCTCAGCAACGTAACAACGCATAGGAATTACGTACAAAATATTCAACCGAACTCAACCATTAACTCTTTCTTAAACGCTAAAGTGTCCTTATTTCCCCACTCTCCCTTATATAGTATTTCATTATGCAAACTCGGGATTAAAGACAAGTGACTTCAGCAATTTCCTTGAGATATTTCATGTCATCACTTTGCCTCTATCTCAGTATTATTAAATGTTCTTCAGTAAAGAGCTAAGCTGAAGGAGCCTTTTTTGAAGGGCACTCACGATTACCCTTTCAAATAATGGGGAATAAATGGAGTTTAATATATGTATAAAATAGACTAAAAATATACAAAATCTACTTTATTGTGACATGGAGGAGATTTTTAGCTGCAACCGTGAACGTATGTAAGAAGGAAAATTAGGTTCTCTCAGGATTTTACTAAGTATAGGATATATGTAAATTAGCATCAGGAGCCAATTCATTTCACCATTAAAATATGTAACATGATCATTATTGGTTTGGTTTGCTTACGTTGATTTTTTATGTTCGTTATTTTTCATTGATGACGATTCTTTATTGACCAAGCTATATTTTATCAGCCGTCCCAATAAACAAATTTATATCAAAGAACGTTGAACAAATCAATGACGATATGGTATTCGCTAAAACTGTAACTTCTGATAGGCCACCAAAATTCTAAATAGATATATAATGCTTGAACACTAAGGTGGGCCAAGTATACGCTGTCAAGCTTCCTGAAATCTGCCTAGGCGAGTTTTTATTTTTTCTCTAGTAGTTAACCTTTAGTTATTTACCTTTTTGTTGTCAGAGATTGTGAGCTTCCTAGGTCTATAATTGGCATTAGTCATCTTTTGGTGCTGTTAAATGTACCCACTAAGGGTATTGGGGGTCTGAATTTACCTCGATTCTCACATACCCCTACAGTTCACATAATACTATAGAAACAATGGGTAAATGCATACGATCTCTTAAATAAAAAAGTAAACTTACTGATCAACGATTTCATGAACAGAACTTCTAACTTTTACAGGAATGGATATGTCAGTGGAATTCGACGGAACTTTCGTCTTGCTCGTGTTCATTTTAAGACCCCAATTGTTGGAAAACTGCAGAGATCGTCAATCATTGTGCTCAGGTCGTTCAGGGTCTTAGCCATGACTACGATATCATTAGCAAGAGAAAGGTGAGTCATGTATGCGCCGTTAATCTTGATGCCACATCCACTCCAGTCCTTGTGAAAGTGATCATGAAGTTGTGAACAGTTTTGGAGATATAACGTCGCCCTTCTTTACCCTAACTTAATCTGTATTGGCTCAATGAAAATTTCTTTAAACCTTCAGACTATAGCGGACTAATAACAAATGTTTTAATATTTTTTTTAATCACATATATTATGAAAACAGTCAATGTTATAGTCAATTATCAAATTTATTTTGTTTGATATTGTGCCATATTATAAAGAATTATGTATAACAAAAACCCATTACTGGCGGCTGGTTACATTACGATAATCGGTTATTAAAAGGTAGATAGTACGATCTATCCCAGCTATGCATAGAAAAATAAGTTTCTAAGAAATGAAATGATCCAAATTCACAAATGGTATCCTTTGTTTTACAGTCTCACAGAGAAAGCATCTACAAAATGATTTTGCGAATCGTGTCAACAAGCATTGAAAGATATTAATATTAAATGGGCTTGTCCGCTCAAACGAGGACTATTTAAAAGCTGTTTAAATTTAAATCCAATCGAGATATCTCACTCGCCATTATATTAATCGATGTTTTGTAAATGGTTTCGTATGATCAGCAATAAAAATACTCTATTCCAAATTCTTAGATTTAATATTATTTATGTGGTTCCTCTATACTCGTATGTGATTAAACTATTTTACAGGTGGCTAAATAATAATATAAGCAAGTATTGTATAATAAAGATATATAGTACATAATTATTATAATTCAAAATATAATATCTTTATATATTCTTATAGAACATTATTTTTGGACTATGTAGAATTATCATTCAACTAACCACTTCCATAATGCTTCAATCATTTACAGTTACTATGAAATAATAATTATTTGAGATGTTATACGGTTTGATGGGCTAAATATAAAAATGTTCTGACTCAAATAATTGCAACTAGATAAAAAATGCAATAATTTTTATAATAATAAACACACAAATTAGCCTGGTTATAAAGTACTCAAAATATCATATTATAAAATATATATCAGGTCATACTCAAAAGTTTAATTTAAGTGCAATACATCTCATTCTAATGTGACTATAAAATGGACAGCTTGAATATCACGTAACATTTAGGAAGATATATTAAATTTTGTAACTTATATAAAGCCCTAAATTAAGGTTATTTGGCAATTCTAATTATTACTATCCTATTCCTATATTATTATAATGAGAGTGGGATATACTGAACTGAAATTTAATAATAGAGGGTGCAGTCAAAATTAGCTCCAATATTCTATTAATTGTATCCTCTTCTTCCTTTTTTCTTTTGAGATCTTCCGATTCTATGTCTTTTTTCGTCGATTACTAGTCCGCTCGCGCACAAACGCTTACACACAATAGGAATATATTTAACCTCGGGATCGCAACTGGACCAAAAGTGTGTAAAACTGAGTCCCGTTAAAACATTGAGTAAAGAGGACAAAAACAAGTCAGACAACATTCTATTTATTATTTTCATAAAAATTATACAGCAGTCAAGCGAAAAAAACGAACGTTCATTTCAGACGTACCACCTACGCCACGTTTGGATTCCGTGTAAAGAGCCTACCAGTGCAGTGTCTGTCGGATTTATGGCTTATAGCAGTGGTGGTTATAATCAAAAGCAAACCAACTCCAGTCAAATCTGCGCCGCAAATTTGTAGACTCATGGCATTTCATCTAAAAATGAAACACAAACAAAAACTTCACGTGACAAAAATTTGTCTTTCCATAGTAAACACTTCTTTTCACCCGCAAAATCGAATTCCGCGTATCCTTCTGAAATAAGCCGTAACATCGTGAATTAAACACCGGTCGTTCACAGCCTAAACTCAAGTGTCATGTGACACGCTCCAATTTTCACGCTCATCAGTTTTATTGGTTCGTGAGTGGTGCCCTTATCTCACACCTCCACTGACCTTTACCTTATTGGGGGTTCGAGCCAGTCACTCGTGTATGTTACACGTGAATACATTCTCTCGATTTACGATTTCACTTAGTAATCGATTGATTCGATTATCACAATTCGTTAAACTCGATTCAGACATAAACTTGATTGGATCGCGGGCGCTATAATTTTGATCAGTAAATTGTAATCTCGTTGAACTTTTCGGGAGATATAATTGGAATTTATTAAAACTTTACTTTTATAGCAAACACAATCAGCTAAGATCCAAATATGATTGAAATGGTGATGGGCAAAAATTTTATACATCTGTACTGCTGTTGGGAGTATCATGTATTTTTGTACTTCTAGTTCTTTTCTCACACTAGAATAATTGCTAAAATAAATTTATCCCCATGCCGACAACCGCTAAAACTAACTAAACTAAACATAACATCAGTTTCCACACACAAAAATAGAAATAATCCACTTACTCTTTGATATGTAACAACGTCGTCATTAAATTCTTATGCCTTCATAAATTCATGCCATATTATATCTTCGGAGGATATTCGCGCGATACTTCTCACTCTTTCCAATGGATCGTTCATATCTGCAAAGAGGTCTCGAACGTGTTTTGAACAGCCTTGATCACATATTTTATTACCAGAATTGGCTGCAATATCGCATCATTATCATAAAATGAAATAAATGAAGTGAAGTCCTAGAAGAGACTAGTAATAAAATATTAAATAGTTCAAAAATTTTCTTTCAAAATTGTAAACAAGTGTTCACTTTTTTAATCAAATTAATCCTACTGACCTGACATTCATTTTGTGCGCAATGAAGATAAGGGTCCTTACCTATGTCAAAACATAAAAAGCTTAAATAAAGGCAGAAAAATAGAATAAAGCGCCTTAAAGTCGTAAATTTGGTAGCAGTCATTTTAACTACGTACCCACCTTTTCTTTTTAGCTAACTGTAATTTATTTTGTGAGTTTATTTTCCTCCTCTGATTTGCTTTCAAGCGTTCTTGCAATCATTTGTTATTCGAATTTAAATATTTAACAACGAAATCAAAAAGGTAAAAATCTTATATAGTTATAACTCATTGTATAGTTTGTGACATCAAGCTTAGTCAACCGTAAATGTAAATTAACGGTTTTTGTCTGAGGTGCTGCCTAACTTATTTATATCAAAAAAGGAGAGTACTACCTGATGGTAACTGGAAAGCATTTCCTATCAGGGATTCTCAAAGTGGTCGATATCGACCCCTTGGGTTTTAAATACTTACTTTACCAACCGCAAAGTTTTTAAATTAGTGTATTTTATTTATTTGAAGAAACTTATTAACGTAGTGGTTTCTACCCTCAGATTTTGATAACGAAGACAAAGCAACGTGAGCCATGATAGATCCCTATTGGTCATTTTATAGAATTTTTATTTAAGCTATATATTTATAAGATAAATTATAGCGATAGTCACTCTGTCTTCGGTATTGAAAGAGTTTTAATCTACTTTACCGGTAAGCTTAATCTTACGACATATTAAAGTTTGTGTACAGCGGAAGACTTACATTACGCTTATAATCAGCTAATAATTAGTAATTAGATGTGCCATTATTTTCAATTTTTTTTATTTAATCCTCTTTTATAATAAAGAATTTGATCTTACAAAATTCACTTTTTGCTTGAGTGAACGCAATGGTGTGGGGAAAATAAATTAGCTATCAGGAGCAAATTGAATCTTGCATTCAGCCAGATTGCTATTCTCAACCCGAGGCTATATAAAATTACCTAAAGAGGAAGTTACAATCTTTGAGCAACAGTTTTACGAAAGTAGATAATAATTATGTTAGCTTACAAAGTAATAGTAAGCAAGAGTAATACGAAGCACAGTACATAATGTATATTATAATAGTTAGCAAGATAACTTCGATATCTACGAGAAAAAGTCAACTTGAAGCCATACTAGATAATATTAAATCAAATATTATTTCACTTTTGGCTTGCAAATTCAATACGCCATATAAACATTCGAAACGAGTCTGCATTGTTTTTACGTTAAAGTATACATATGTACATGCCATTTTGATACAAACTATTTGTAAAGTAAAATAAAAAATGCATATCGACGAACAGTTATGTTGGGGGAAGTTAAATATGTCTCCTTTGTTGCCAACATAACGCCCTCTCGCAATTTATTATTTTACAAAAAGCACGGGATGAGTTGAGCAACGCATATAATATGAGATATCTGATTTTTCTTAAAATCAACTACCATAACATTTCTTTTATCGAGTACAGACCTCTCTTTGTATGTAGATATATCTAACTGTCATATGTTTGCTCCTAAGTCTATCCTTGTCACCTCTGCACGCGTAGCAGAAAGAACTCGAGAAACGTTTTGTCTACACCGTCGTGTAAATTTTCTCAGGTTGAGACTACCATACAATGACCAGAGAAAAGTGACGTTTCGATGTAGACAAAATCTTTTCCACTGCTTTACGTCTTATGTCTTATTATTATACCTTTTCAGATGAATATTATTACTTATATATTATACTAAAGAATCTCTAAACTGAAGACTTACTTCCCCTAGAACAAGATTTTAGCATGAGCCGGTCATAAATTTCCAAGACGATTCCAGCAACTAAACAGTACAAGTTCGGTAATTAAAGTATAGATTGCTTAATTGCCTCAGAACTAGCACTCTGTGCGCGCAAAAACGCAACCGATTGGCTCTTATCAGTGTACTGTAAAACAGTAGGTATAATTTACAGATGATGCTTACGAAAGGAGGTTGGTATATACCATTTACCGTTAGACTCATTTTCAATATTTCTATTTATAAACTAGGGGTATTCCGCAGAACGACATACAGCACAACAGCTGCCTGCTTGTGTCATATATTTTATATGAAAATCATTATCATGTTTATAATTAATACATAATTGTTAATAATCTCCGTTATCTAACCTGTAATTCTAACTTGATGTGAAGCTTCTTACGAGTAAGATAATAAGTCTCAGTGTAATAAATAACCTCAACTTAAGGTTATTTATTACACTGAGACTTATATAAAATAAAAATATAAAGAAAGAACAGAATAATAAATAATAATAAGAAAATAAAACAAATACTAGACCAGTATTATAAAACATAATAGAAAAGAGAGAGAGAGATACAAGAGATGTAGAGAAGAAGTAAGAGTTCATAGATTCCGTACTGATATAATCTACATTGTGCTTACTAGCAAGCCGCTTGTTTTGTACAGATTTGAATGAAAAAGGAAAAGGTCTTTTGTGCAAGAACAGCGATTTCAATTTATAAACTGCAATTGCTATTGAATCGTGCATTGAATTTTATACTACAGACATCGTTACCGGAGTTTTGTGCAACAATAAAGCGTTTCTCTCCTTATGAGACTTTTGAACAGAACCTACAGAAGAAGTGAAGTATTTGGTGATGGAAAATTCACAGTGCGGTTGGAGGCAACGACTGTAGTGGGACAGTACTGCAGTAGCTGACATAAAATGAGATCTGAGAATCTGAACTAGAAACTTTTTATCTTTAATATTACTTTGTTGACTGTGGTTCTGTTTTACTGTTGTTTCTTCTTGCTTTTGGAAATATAATTTATATTCACACACTTTAAACTTAAAAATTATCTCTTGACTTCTACCATAATAATAAAAGTAAAAAGGGCACAAATTGTATTTGTTTTATTGTAAATATTATGTACAATGGTAATAAATCTGGAAAAAGCGGAACCCGTTAACGATATACAACATGCACTAGTTACTGTATAATGTATCTATGTAAACACTCACACGTAAATATTGGTATAAATTAACAAACAATATGCAAGAGTAGTCATTACTATACAAAAACTCTTAATACCGCCTTGTAGAAATGTGCCCCCAAGTGACAACGCCATCTATTGACTAAAAGTCAAACTTTGTTTCATTAAGAAATTGACCAAAATCCTTCTTCATGGTTCCAAATATGTACAAGCAGATTATCATATTTTAACGCAGTAAGCAAGATTATTGATATTAATTTTAAACCCATTTTTATAGTTACGTTTCAAATTAAAAACATGTTACATAGATAATCTCAATTAAAATGAATTAGTTTTTTAAGAAGCTAAACTTATTGCAGAGATGTAGCTTGTTGACCTTGCACGTGTTATGGTTATATGGTATCTATTTATAAACCTGTCTAAATTAAAAACTCTTTCTTGTATTTTTATTGCATTTTCAACAAAGACTATTGTGCAAGCCAATAGATATTACTTACTCTTTTTATTTTTAAAGGCTTCCTCCTGTTTTCGGTGAAATTCCACTTAGGGTTGAAGTACTCATAAAGTTAGTATATTCTCCTTTTTCAATAGTTCTTGATCGTGCCGCTTGATTGTTCACCAAACCCTATGGCTTGGTGTTCGCTGTCGGCTTGATATAAATATTGACATGAAAAAGTTGAAATGCGGCTACTTTTTAACTTTATATGGTTAACTTTAATATCAAGCTTTGTGGTACATGAGTTTAATTTTACGGCTGATTACGATATTCAAATAGCTCTTTACACTTTAAAAATACTAACAGTAATTATAAGCAAGTAAAAAGTGTACATAGCACGCATAATGGAATACAACGTATCGGGAAAGCAACCAATAAACCACCTGCTGAGGGTCGCAAAAAGCCTATGGATGAATTTTGCATAGAATCGTTTCCTTTGGACGTCCTTTCATGAGAACATTACTAGCTGATGTGTTATATTGATGCATATAAGAACTAAATTTCATTTCGGATCTTTTCAATAAATTGTATCACTTTGTTACATATGATTTATTTCACCTTAGTTTCAGACTGCTCAAACAATAAGTACGTGTCAACTTTATCACAAGAGATTTATTGCTCCAACTCATTCTTAATTTTATTCACGTATCTTTTTAATGAAAGAATTTTCTTAGTATGTACATTACTAAAATACATTATATTCACATTAGTTAGTATCAAAATAACAATAGGACCAAAAGAAAACTTTCTAATAATTAATATCACAAATTAAAAACTTAAAAAATATACAACCTAACCTATCAAAGTTTTATTAAAACTGAGGTGTTATCAAACCTTCAAAATGATAATAATTCGGTTCATCTGATAGTGTTTATACCAACACGTTGTAAGTGCCAATGGCTGAACAAAGGCCATTGAAGCCTTTGTTTAGCCTTGTCTAGACGTATTCTATTTATACATAATATATATTTTCAAAGACCTATAAAAGTTATGACGTAGAAGAAATTCTAGAGTCTTCAGATACATCCTTCTGTCACCTCCTAGGTTGTCTAGGGTTTCAAGCCTTCCATCCATCAAAAAGGGATGAAAAAGCTTCTTCATGGTCGTTAACGTGCCATACATTAGCAATAAGTACCCAGATTTGATACAAAAACCTATTGTACCTGTACAAAAAATCTTTTGAATTTATATAACCCACAATCGAGTACATTCTTGACGTACTACTGACTTAGACAACAGACGGATGAATAAGCTCTAAAGCACTGCAGAGCCGAGGCATCACCGTCACCCTTTTATCTTAATCTAACCAATCCCTTTTTAATAATAAATAAGATACAAGTGCAGTTTAAATCCTTATACTTCACTTATACATTACTACATACGATATTCTATTTGAAACGTATGGTCACTTACGCCTTTTGTACAAAATTAGTTAAAGGTTCCCCAAGTATTTCTCTTATTCTCGTATAATAAAGATATATCCTATTCTATTCTATTCCATACGTAAGAAAAATAATCCAGAACCATATAATGCTTTTTTAAATTGGTTCGCATAAACACTGACTTATGTATCCATATCTCGTTGCCATCGATACTATATTGCATAATAGCAGTGCACAGTTTATTTCCCAAAGTCGTATGTAAACTGTTCATAAAACGCAATCGATTCGCTTTTGGTCTAGCGCTGTGTATGCTAACTCTCAAATGAAAAGGGTGTACCGGTTCAAGCAAAAACAGCACTCATAGTTCTGTAAACTTCATTGCTGTATTGAAATGTAAGCGGGCTTGTATTAAGAAGTGGTTTTGTGGTTAGCGCTGTTGTGCCGCTAAAACATTTTGCATGTTCGTAAAATTTGTATTCATATGTTTTATTTACAAGATAAGTAATGTAATTACGGTAATGATTATGTAATAGGTTATATATTATCAGAGTTTTTCATTAAGTCCGAAAACCAAACCTTAGTCGATAAGTTTTATTAATAGCTACTTAAGAAAATAAGACAACCTGTACCCAACTAGTTACCCAACCTCAATTTATTTTTATTTAAAGCTTTTTTTAAGGAAACCAGAAGTTTCTAAGCAAGTCTGTCTGCTGCCATCTCGATGCGATAAATTTAAGAAAAGTCTTTAACTTCGTATTTTTGATTAAACACACCATTAAACTTCTATGGAAAGCCATAGAAGTTTAATGGTGTGTTTAATCAAAAATACGTTTCTTTCAATACTTATTATAATACTATAGCTATCGCTAGTGCCTTTGCTACAAAGCGACATCTGTGTCGTTTAATTAAAAGCGAAGTGTATAGCGAGTTCTAAAGAAATCAATCGAGCATACTTCCACGCTGCGCTGTACGATATTTACATACCCATCTTGAAATACTGCACTGATTAATTTCCTACAGAGCATTCAATCTTTTGCTAAATTACCCTTTTGAATAATTATTTTTTAAAACTGTATTAATCCTTGATTGTCAAAAGAATTATAAAAATTAGATTAAAAGCAATAAATAGCATACATATCCCTAATTTAAATCTAGAGTTTCAGAAATGCGATTGATATGGGTATATCATCAATCTCTTGACCGCCAAATAGAACGTGTGGCATTATTATTCAAACTTATTTCAAATGGTTAGAGCTCAATTTCCGTTGAAAACTTAAGACATTGTCCTCAATAGGCTCAGTAATGTAATTTTCAACGCACGAAGGAGTTCTAATATCGAAAACCAATTGAGTTTCTTATCCATCGCTATCGATCCATGATTGTGTGATGGTATAAGATTTTAAAAAATGTTAAAAAACTTAAAATACATTCAAATTTGATACGTATGTTGTTTGTTACAAAACTGTGAATTATTTCATTATGTCAGCTTAGTGTGAATTGATTACATAACAACGCTACGGATTTGTAAGTTTCGCGATTCGAAAAAGATAGTTTTTTTATTATTATTTAATGAGACACAGAAAAAATACTTCACGACATCTAATGATTAGCAGTAAGATACAAATTATGTTTATTAATATTTTAAAAACAATATCTATTAAAAGTATTTTTAATATCCTACTAAGTACAAAGTACTGCGCCTCAATAAAAAGACGAAACGCTTGAGTTCATAGCACCATCACGTTGTATTTTACACTCATACGAGTAGTAACCAAATTTGCTTACTCATAAATGACATATCGTTTTCCCCTTCAAAACTCAACAGGCCAAGGCAGGAAAGTCGAAAAATTATGCGCAAACAAATTTTTGTGAATCAACGCCAAGTTCTAAACCCATTTATGTATCTTTGAGCCTTTAACGAAAAAAGTTTTGTCATAATTCCATTCTAAGTAAAAAAGTAAACAAACAAAGTAAAGAAGGCAATCAAAAGTTGCGTAAACAACTTTTCGGCGCTTACGTGAAGAGGGCTCCCGAAATGCTGTAATGTTATATTAAACCTTAAAGGGCCGAGGGCAAGCAAAGACTGAACTTGTACTAAGTGAAAGAAGATACTGAGGACTTGAAATAAGAAATATCAATAAAATCTTTTATTGATTTTGCGATCACAATATCAATATCAAAGTATGAAAGTTTAGTCCTTTTAGTAAACTGGATAAACAGCTTGGAGTTATTTTAGATAAATTTTTCATATTCATTATTTTTAATGCACTTGAACATTACAAAAAAACAATACAGATCGTAGGAATACATTCATTTACTTTTACGATCAGTTAGTGATATCGAAACTCAACTGAATTACAAATATCAATATCTCAAGAGAGACGTTATAAAATTTAAATTCTTAACACGATCAATAACCAAATGTGACATAAAACTATTATAAAATCAAATTATAAAAAAGACCTTATTGTTATAAGAAATATAATTGACCGAAACAAATGGGAATCTAATATTGTTTATCTGTTACTGAACTATAAAACAAAACATTGTAAGTACGCTTTTTGAAGTTAACATGGAATTAAATTTCGAAACGTCATTACAGTTCGTTTAAATGTGATGCGGATATTGTAATCCTGCTGTGAATCGCTTTTTAAATAAAACCGTTTTAATATTTAAAGCCAACCGAAATTTTGTATTGCATGTTTTTATTATTCAATTCAAATTAAATACTTTAAATAGCATTTTAATCTCATTACTATGCAAAACACACTGCATTTTGTTAGCTTTGATCATAAATCAGAAAATGAAAGTTATTCGCTTTAAATTATTAATGACTATCAACTGAACAAATAAACAAAGACAAAAAAAGTTGATTATAGACTGCTTCGAATAGACTTTATAAGAAAAAACTAATAATAGCATTTTAAAGTAATATTTAATGAAACCCAATTTAGCAAACCCAACTAAGCATTAGTTATCTGAAAAGTACCCACAATAGACTTTCCATTGTTTGTGAAAGTTGATACGTGACAAAAGTTAAGAGCTCATGTTATGGATAGGTACTTGATAACGTAATTCGCTATATCAGTATTCTGAGAATCCATATATATATATAATGCCCTATCTAATCTCTGGAACTACTGGTTGGAATTGAAAAAATCTTTTTGTCTTGGATAGTCCAATTATTGCGAAAGGTTATAGGCTGTATAATATTTGTGACAGACCGAACTGTATAACAGAACTGCGTGTACACAAAGTTAAAAACTGTATCAAACAAAATTATGTGAAAAACTTTTTCCCCAACTACCATACAATAGATAATCTTTGGTAGCTTTGAGGTTGTATGCATCACCTTCAGTGTAACGAGCGAAAAAACCACTGCTCATGCATTAGGACAGTCCTACTGACTACCCCGAGCGCATAATTTAATTATAGAACAATACTTACCTACTCGCAAAATATGTAATGCTTCATACCCAGGCCCAAAGCTTTCTGCCACTGCGCGGTCAATTTCACCATTGATTTGCTTGTATTAAGATAAATAATGTACATATTTAATTTTACAGCCTTCAGGTTGTAAGCACCACCCCGAACGTGTCGTGCGAAACCCACTGCACATACATTGAGACAGTCCTGCTGACTATCGGAGCGCATGATTAGTTATATGACAGCATTATAAATTTGATTTCTCCACTTTCTGCATTCCAGCTTCCAAATTTCTTTTCTAGTGTCCGAAAACCTTTTAATTTTCGACATTTCAACCCTGAAAATTTCTACATAAAACGAACGTGACCTGAGTTACTATAGGCACTAAAACGCAAATAACAGGCGGTGACATAGTAAGGGCAGTAGGATAAATATCCACATTATAATAAAAATAAAAAATCAGAGAAAAGGCAAAGGAATTCATTTCTACATCCAAACTAAGTGCAGACTGGTAGTACTTATGCGTTATAGTAAGTGAATATATACCTTTAATAATATTGTAGACGAGAATGATGAAATTTTGTATAGAAATTGAAGCTGTCAAATTAAGGACCAACCGACCTCTCGAGCCTTGTCTTATAATCTCAATGGGGCCATTTCCAATTTCGCTATTTCCTTTGAGAGAAAAGTGTATTGTCTAACGCTTAACATTCAAAAGGATTGATTAATAATGTTCCACAATAAATCTGAACACAATATGATTAAACTGGGAACTTAAAAGTTAGTACATCTTTTGTAATTTTTTTATATAAATTTATGAAACCGGTATTATGTAAGGGGTATTCTTCGGAGTATTTCTTCGGCGTGGAGGTCTTAAAACTGTTTTTGTGTAAGCTTACGACGTAATAAAACGTGGGTTAGTAGGTGCTAACTACGGCCTTTTTACGACTCTGAACCTAGCTTATTGCAGTTTGGTGTCATCGTTTTGATTATTGTTTATCATTTTTATAACCAGAAAGTCAGCTATTCGTTTGACTTTGTCTTGTTAGAATATAACTTAATTGTTAATAATAAAATTAAATTAACAATGTCACCAATATAATTCAATTTTCTATTAGTGAAGTAATCAGTTTTATAGAAATGTTATATATGTAGTTATTTGTTTATTTTATTTTCAAAAAAGGTGAACAGTAAGGGTAATAATAATAGGGTGAAATAAGTTATATAAGAGTTATGGACCAATCAGGCACTAGATGATTTGGCGAATTCATTATATTAAATAAGTACCCACTTGTATGTAGAGTAAGTTTATAGAACTGTTACAGTGAATACTATAATGTTACTATTAAATGCAATACGACTAATATTTTGATATAGAAACAGCTTTGAAAATTATAACTTTTTACATAAGAACTTAATACAAAGTCTAGAAAAAATTAGCAAGAAACGAAAGAACATTTTCCTCTCTCCGTCTAGACAGTAGACAGTTTTACTCTTAAGAACGGTAGTTATAAAAACAGACAATGTTTGCGTTCCACTTGTTTGAACTATTATTTAGTAAACCTTATATATCTGCCTACTGTCTATAAGTGCGAAATTAGCGTGAACTACAGAAGCTAGTCATCTTAATTCATAATATCACAGGGACAGTATGATTTTTTAATATTTACCATAGTAAAAATAGAAATATAATGAAATATGTCTCAATTCTGAATTTGAGGGACATCACAAGCGAGTCCTTAAGTAACTGTCTAATTAATATTTTAAATTAAGTTCAACCTCTCTTGTGTTCACGACATGCAATTAATTTCGCAAAGATTTCATTTTAATTCAAGTTATAAAATATGACTCTATGACGTTACTTAATTTTCGTGGAAAATTTAGCGAAAAATTAACTGGCTGCTTCAATAAAGTGACAAAGACCTTGCCTATTGATTGGAAATACTTACTTCGAATATTTAAAAATAGGCAGCAGGTGTTATAGACTTTGTCAAATGGTAATTTATACACTAAAGGCTTGGCTTAATATAAGTTTTTTACTTACACTACGCATAATTATGATATGAAGGATGATATGATCTGTCATGACGGCTATCTCTATCAGTACCTCGGTCTACATAAAAAGAGGTCCTGGAATCGAATCCTGATAGGGACTCACGGGATTTGTTGTCACGAGTCATAGATGTTTGTATGTTTATTTAGTTTAGTTATTTAATATATAACAAGCTAATATCTAATATCCATATCACAAGCTTTTATATGATGTATAATTTTCACTAGATAATAGAGGATAGTGTGAAATATATATAAATCTCATTCCACCGTGTTTGTGTATAGGTGGTAGGTTTTTTTTATAGATTTTAATAGATGATATGACGAGCTACGCAAATCAGTAATTTCTTTTATCATCACTCAATAAGTGGCGTTCAAAGCAGATTATATATAGGTGTAACAAAGTTTACCGAGTCATCTATAGAACTCTTGGCATTAATCCCAGTGCAGTTCTAGATTAACTCGACCTGACCTCCCTGTTCCCACCAACATTTCCATGCTCAACCACCTTACAAGATATCCAGAAAGTAATCGTTAGTTATTCAAGTATATATCACAATACGAGACGAACCAAGACGGTATCTTTAAACAGTTCTGCATATGAAATTATGATATATCGCTTATGAAATTTTCTACTGACCCTTCCGACATATAAATCATGGATGGATAGGATTACCTCGGCTGTATTTTATGTCGCAACCGAGGGCCTACCGATGTGAAATATGGTATACTTAGTCTAAGTAAGGCTCGAATGATGAATTATTTATCATTTTCATCTTCGGAATGACAAAGAAAATTTTTGGTTGATCTAATTCTTGAGAAATGCCTCGCTTATGCATTGAGACTGGAAGTGTAGGAAACTTTACCACGTTAGTCAATTAACAAATTCCATTTCGGTTAACTGAAAGTAAATACATTAATATTTCGTGAGATTTAAGGGCATAGTACAGAATCCTTGAAAAATTGGCCTTCATAACAGATATGATTATACGAGTATTTATTTCTAAAGAATATTAAAGGATTTATGTATAAATATGTATACAAAATGGTTTTATTTTGTATATTTCTATAATCGTACTCGCATAATTATTCTCCATGATAAAAGCTTTTAATTATACTTCATTACGTAAGTATTTTATATGCTGTAAAAATAAATAAATACAATACAATACAGATGTTCTTAGTTTAGCAATCTCTTCCAGGCAACCTTGAATAAGAGTAATTAAATAATTAAGTCAAAACAGATTGGGTGCAAGAACGCGTAGAGATAGAAAGGTACATATAATATTATACGAATAGTAGAAATAACTACATAAATTATTAAATATATAAGAACAACTTATAGAGAAAAATAATATAATTTATTAATATATTCTCTTATTTTTCTATTTTTATTACGAACTTCGACCTAATAATTAATTATATTTGGAATTTTGAGATTTATTTATCAAACCCTACATTTTGCCCCAAAATTTGTCTTATAAATTATTTCCTACTGAAACGGAAGATGTTTAATTAAAAGATCGAATTAAATTATAACATTGTGTACTCAGCCTTTTCCTGTGGGACTCCCGTTGTAAAGCCGGCCATTCAAGTAATTTATTTCTTATTTTAAATGAATTTATCAATCATTTTTACATCTAACAGCCTCAGAACTCCTCATCCTGGGTTGATTTCTGTTTCTTAAATTACCAAGTGCTCATCGCTTTTCTTTATCACCTTATATTAGACCGCCTCTTTATTCTAGTGTCTGAGAGTACCTACTTTAGATCTGGAAGATCAAGATTCAATTCCCAGAGGGGGCGCAGTTTTCTGCCTGATTTAGTTGATTGGTTGAGGGGTTTTTTAAAAAAGCCCTACCACCAATCTGCCGACATAACAATGATAATGTTCGCATTGTTGTGTTCCGGCAGTTTGAGATAAGATAACCAACTGGTTAACAGCTAGTTTCTCGACAACAGAAGGCATTTAGAGGGTATTTATATTAGAATAGAGATTTATTTTCTATTCTTAAAGATGTTATGAAAGCTGAGATGAAAGATGAAAGAGCAACACCGTTGAGGATACAAAATAAATATCAACTTCAACACATCTCCATGTGTTTGTCGATTAATAGATCTTTGTCCAGTATATTTACACCACAAAATCTTGTTCATAATCAGTTTGCATCAACACCCTACTAGGAAAATAAACTTCATCCAATCAACTGTCATGGTAAAGGAAACGATAATTACTATGTAATTTGTTTTGGTTAAACAAATCAGGGACCAGATACCGGAAAAATAATGATGATGATTTCTAAAAACAATATTCTTTACGTTTCCAGAATATACCTTTAATATCGGTAGTAACGTTACTCTTGAAATTTATATATCAAAAGAGGCGTGAAAATGTATTTTAAGGGCAAGCAAAGTGGAGTACAATCTGTATCCACATATGGACTCCACCTACAGATTACCATCTGGTGCTGTCAAGTTAATTGCTTTTTATAAAAATAAATCTTGATATATTTTTATCTCTTTTCAAAACTCAAAATGAGCGGAAACGAAAACATTTTTTTATAGCGGCCGGTTAGCTCAGTGATTACTACAATAAGCTACATTATTACTTCTTCAGAAGTCGAGTCCCGACCGGGGCCAATATTTGTGTGATAAACATTAATTTAACTAAAAGGGTATGTATATGAAATATTTAATAATAACAATAATACATTTAACTGAATATATGTTCTACAAGACATGTTTTTAATAAAGCCTAATTTTGACTAGATATTGTACGTATAAGTATGTTACTTATAATTATTATTGAAAATTTACTAAAAAAAATTAATTTCTTCAAGGTTCCAACCACATTATATTTCCTTATAAATTATGTATATAAATTTTTATTCATTTATTTCTTTTATTATGCTTTGACCATTAATTAATTTCTTATCCAACATCTTTAAAAGCTTTATATAAAAGCTTAAATTTTTACTTTATAAAACTACCCCGTAAGATAACTCCCAAAGCTTCAATGCGTAATCTCATGCTTATAATAAAGACCTCGAGTAATTTACATGGCACCAAATAACTGGCCTTAGTACACTCACTCAACTCGTCTGAGGGCTCTCAGCGTTTTAAAGAAAGTATTTTCTCATGTCGTTTATTCATTATTAATGAAACGAGACACTCCTTGTTGTACCCAAAATATTTCATATTTACTTAGACAGGTCGCTGACAAATTTTTAAACTTTTACAGGCTCAGAGATTGAAAAATGAATGATAATAACTAAGCTTCTCAAAAAATTGTTTGTTTTTCTTTCCTTAGATATGATAATTGAATTAAAACTTCGAATTAGTTAAATGAATTTCTGAGCCTAATGAAAAACTTCGGCGAGAATTCTAAAAGTATATAGCACAGATTAAGATGACATTGAGCAATGACTGCCTTAGTATTTAACATCTTACGATTGTATTAAATTTATTTCAGATTATTCCATGAAAATGTTTATTTTAATAAATATGCAGATATGACGTGGGGTATTGCTTGAGAATAAGTTACCCAGTTTAGAATAAAATGCCTAGAAAAATTATTCAATAGAACTGGCAACATTAAAACCGATTCACGTAGGCGTACAGAGTTTATGAATAGAGACGGCACGTCTCCCTCGTACACAAGGACATTTTCTTTTTCCATGTAGCATTTGATCTTGAGAGCTACTGAAGGCGTCAAAAGAAACAGAAGCCAAAATGCCTCATCTTTTTGCTTCAAAGTAGGTACATGTACACTGCTTTTAAACTATATTTTTCTTTAATATCTTGTAAATTTGGTATATTTGTAATCTTATGTACCTACAAACCTTTATTGGGTTAGTGTGATGGCGTTACAGCTAAAACTCCTCGATTTTACTATCTCATCCTTATTATAATAGCCTGTGGACAAATTATAAAGAGTTTGTTTGGTTAAACACGCTTATATCTGGAACTACTGGTTGGAATTGAAAAATTCTTTTGGTGTTGGATAATCCGTTCATTATTTTCCGTTGTTTATTATTATTATCTTATTTACGTTTATTTTATTATGATGTTTTCTTTCTCTTTATTTCGAAAATATGACATATTACAATTGAAGTAAGGTTTTCAATCTTTTGTATGATTTCAAAATTATGATAGTGTATATAATTCCAAATGTGTCGAAATTACTATTAAACAATCAGTTTAAAACATTTTTGCCAAGGCGTTAATTACAAAGCCAAAAACTTTTTTTGAAAAATCAATTTTAATAAAATACAGTCATGTATTATGTATTGACCTTCATAATGAGTGGTCGCCATATAGCTTACAAAACCTATCGAGTGATTTTTTCTACAGAATACAACCATCAATAATATCGCTTAATATATTTATGTTCAAATGTATTTTGAAGCCTCAAATGTATTTGAAATTCTAATTACAAATTACATTTTGAAGGAGTATATAATTGAATAAACACCAATATGTACTAGTATTAGATTTACTTATTTAATTTATAAGTAATTCGTATACTGCTTAACCCGGGTAATCACATAAAGTTAAATGAGACGCTTTTTTGATTTAAACGAACTTGAAACTGTCATTCTATGAAAGCTCATTTTTTATTCTAAAGATTTTCAACTGTTACAGTATTTTAAACTTTACCTTTCATACGTACTACGAAAAACGATTCTCATTCATTTAGATGTGCTCATTATTTGCAATGCAGTAATGTATTAATAAATGCATTAATGTGTAGGTAACGATTCGGCGGCTGTTGCCGCATTCTCCACTGATTACAAGCACTCGTTGAAGTCACTTCAATTAATGAGTACTTCTCACCAGAGGTTGTTTAAAAAATGACAATGCAAGCCACAGTGTTTAAAAGGGCTCTGTTAGTGTGAAGCGGCGTGCGATATTACACGCGGCGGCGGTGGCGGACGCGGCGACCACAAGCTCGGTTACGGAAACCAATTGTATACGTTATATTGAAGATTTATTTGCAAAAATATTATTATTATAAAACATTTACAAATTAGTTAGTGGGGCCAATAAAGGCTGTAGATGACAATGAAAACCTATAAATCCTACGGCAAGAATGTAAGCACAAATTAGAAAACGTGCGAATACTTACGATATAAATTTATTGTATTAAACATTTCACATGAAGTAATTATTTAGTCTTAATCTTAGTCTTCAATTAAGAAACAACTCCACGCTATAAAAACTAAGGTCTTTGTTGAAATACATAAAAAATATTAAAAAGCTTTCAGCTAATTACAATAGTTAAGTACCTATAACTTTCCTTTAAAATCCATTGTACTTATCACTTAAATGGCAAAGGTCTAATCTTACTAAGTGATTAGAGAATGCTATTATTCACTTTCACGTGGCATAATAATTTTTCAATTTATGGCCTTGACAGATTTAATACTTCCGCATTGCGTATATATTGACTGTAGACAAAGCATAAATAATAGACACGGGAATAAGTTTTTGAAGTTTACTAAAATATAACAGTAAAACGTGTACTTACAATAAGTACATTTTCAACTAAAGATTAACTATTAGTCGCAATTCGGAAGCGTGATACAGTGGCTGAAGACAAAAAATCTTAGAACATGGATAAATTATGGCACTGTATCGCAGTTCTACTCTTTTTGAAGGTTCTAGGTTTTGAAGATACTCAATGGTCCCCACCTCTTTGCCCACCCATGCACCTATGCAGCATAGATCATCATTTAAATTGTATAATAACGTAGGAAATCTAATCATCGTATTCAATCAGTCAAAACTCTGATGCTAAAATTATTTTGGATCTTACGTGTAATAGGAACACAAACATATATTTTATTATGAGGCAATGTAATATTAGTCTCAATAAATAAAAATGAATTGCAGTATAGTTTGTACGTGGAGAAATTCCGAACGTCTGTACCAAGATAGATAATTCAAGTCAAGAAAAGATTTCTGTAATTTTTAGTCTACCGGTGAGAAGGCGGGGTGGAAGCTTGCTTGTTCTTTATTTTTAAAAAAGCTCAGAAAATGACTCGACACCACCTCATGATAAGCACACTACTACTACTTCTAAATACTACTTTCTTCTACCACTACTACTGTTACTGATGCTTATTATTAATTATCATGATTTTAGACATGTTTTCGTCGGCCGTTCCGTTCTGCTGTCAGTACTTAGCAAGAGGCCCCGGTTTCGAACCCCGGCAACTGAAAATAGTTGTATGATGAAAACGAATATTTGTCTCTAAGTCTTGGACTTTTGTACGTAGTATATTTCGGATATTTATATATATGTAACTATCATCACCATTATCTATTAAGCAATATTAACTAATTCGTAACAAATTTAAATGTGGGTAGGTGCTAATAATTTACTTGATCCTTCTGATTGCTCTGAGCAATTAATAAAATAGTTGTCAATTTAATGGGCCGTGTCAGTTAACCGGAACGCTTCCACTTCTCGGTGTCAGATGCAATAGTCGCCTAAGTATACCCAAAGCTCAACAAAACCGTAAAGCGATGAAAAAGTTTCACGACAAGCGCTACATTTGCAGTGTTTGCTCCGCTGCACATCCACACTTATATTGCGCTGTGACACTCCTACCCATTTCCGTTCCATTTTTATATTTTTACCCAAACTGCACCAGGCTTGGCCAATATTGGAAAGCGTTTGGAATATTTGGCAAGCTAGCTTTGAAAACTGGAGAAGTTTCAATAATACCGTTACAAGACTTCCATATTGCGTGTGTTCCGTATTTAAAATTCGTCCAATCGTAGCTATCAGATCGATGCGTAATATGAATACATGATGAAATGGGAATAGCTTGTTGGAATTGCTTTTCTAGGAATTCGAAGTTTAAATTTTATTTGATTTCTAAGATGTTTTCTTTTCGGTTTACAATCACCATGGCATCTTCATTGTACCATTTACTTTATCAGAATTATTTATAAATTATTGGTAGGTTGACAATTGCAATTAAAGTTTTCTATACATTGATTGTATAATAGTATTTAATTTACTTACGGATATATTTATTGACAAACAAGAATGTTTGTCATTCAAAACCGGTACTTGTCTAAAATGCCGCATAAAGTAAGATACAAATGCCTAAATAAATTACTGGTCTGCAAGCTTCAGTTACTAAACCGTGGATTATATAGAGTTTGACTTAATAGACCATGTGGTTCCGACTTCGAGCTAAGGACTGGAATTGGTTGAAGTTAGAACTAATAAGTATGTCGGAGGGTCGAGCGGAATAGGTGACTGAGAACGTTGTTCGTCTTGGTGCGCCATCTTGGGTATACGATGATATTTTCCACAAATAAAACTATACTCGAATCACTAATCGATTGTTTAATTTAGGTCTTTTAATTACTCTTCAAAATACAATATGATTATCAAGATGTAAACCGATTGCTTTGTGAAGCGTGGAGAGTCTGTGCTAACGTCCGATCACTCTGGCGGCTCGCGTCTGAATGCCTTTTACTTTCCAATCTAGCATAGACTACTCCCAAGCGATGACAGCGACAGCGGTCATTGCTTGACGTTTCACTAGGCAACGTTATACCATAGTCGCAGTATTGCCATACTATGTCTATGCGTTAGACTAATAATGACAGTTGTGTTGGATAATGATTTCAAAGGTGCGAGTAAGATGCCATCTCGCCGACACGACCATCCTGCCGCATCACACGTCCTCGTGTGCGTCTGTAAAGAGATGTCTCACCAGTAGTATTTACCATTGCTCGGTCATCACTGACCAATAAAACGCCGTTATACAACAATCAGGGTTATTACTCTTTTTACAACTTTGCAACATGTTAATTACGTACTAAATGGGCCCTAATTAATTGACTTCGAAGGACTCCTGAAGTTCTCATACTCAATTAATTTCAACTTAACATCCGAATATCCGAACACATGTCGCGATTCTCATCAGTGCCTCCATCAAGCACACAATCAACACATAATGCCTCCATCAAGCATTATGTCTAACTGATTCTAACGAACCCAGTCAAACGCCTCCCTCAAGCGTTTCGTAACAGTGCCTCCATCAAGCACACAATCAACACATAATGCCTCCATCAAGCATTATGTGTAGCTGATTCTAACAAAGCCAATAAAACGCCTCTCTCAAGCGTTTTGTAACAGTGCCTCCATCAAGCACACAATCAAACAACGCCTCCATCAAGCGTTGTACCTCTAACTAGTACTCAAGTAACACCTCCATCAAGTGTTACTAAACTTAATCACGCAATGTGTCGGAAACCTTCGATACATGATCATCACATGGACCAACTAACTCATCTACAACTATTTGAGCTTCAGGCATCCTTCTTAGTCTATCGTGGGCTTAATTGAATTTTCGATTGGAATCTAATGCCTTTAACAAGTTACGATGCTCGTCTAACAGTTCTAATTTTGTTTGGTTACAATCTTAATTTTTTTTTAACAACACAAAATCCCCTAATGAAAACCTAACTATCTTGGCCTTGTTTGACTCAAAACGCGCATTGTCATATTGTGCGTTAGGCCGAATGCTCTCGGAAGCTAAAATTCGAACTCTGTCTAAATCAATGGGTTCTACGTCCACTGCTGTTACCAGATCTAGTGGTCTCGCGACACGACCTATGAGTAATTCAAGAAGGCTTGATTTCGTTATGCGGTTATGGGTACAGTTGAGGGCCAACTGTATACCAGAAGTATCACAAAACTTCGTATCACAAAAATTCACGACTAGCATGGCAGCACCCTTGATCCGCGATAATACACGTAGGTGCACCAAATAAGGAAACGGCATATTTCACAGCTTGGATGCTATTTGCAGAGTCGATATTAGAGGTATAGACAAGTAACGAAAATTTAGTGAAAGCGTCAATCAGGACGAAAACATACTCCTTTTTATCATTTTTGCCACTTAATTTCCCTGTGGCATCTATGTACAGGGTATGCCATGGAATAGCAACCTTTGGGATCGGGTGGAGCTCTGCTTGGCTTTACCAGTGTGGGTTTTTAGAAATTTTCTAAGTCACACAATTATCAACGAATTTATGGACGTATTTGGTCATGTTTTCTTTTGCCTTATGGCTTTATGTTCAGGCATCTAGTCAAGTTTATTTTTGGAAGAGGTGGTTAGAGCAATACAGAGGCGCCATCGTCTGAGAAAACTTGGGGACAAATTGTCGGAAATAAGAGGCTAGCACTATGAACTGTCGCAATTAGGTTACTGTCTCTGGTGGTGTAAGGCCAGTCGGTGCCTGAATTTTCTTGGGATTAGGTCTTATTTCACCGTTACTGACAACATAACCTAGGTATTCTACCGTTTGTTTTAAGAAAGAACACTTTTTGATTTTCAAAGAATAACCCTTTTCGGTAAGAATAGAAAGGACTGTAGAAAGACCTTCGAGAGCTTCTTCGACGGTTGAGGCCACTATCAGTACATCGTCTATATACACTACAACATATGTGTTGGTAAGTTCCCCTAGAGCCTGACTAACAGCTCACTGGAACACAGCCGGTGCATTACGTAGCCCAAAGAGCATAGCAACGTATTCAAATGGACCCTCGGGGGTAACGAAGGCAGTCCGTACAATGGAGTCAGGGTGCACCGGAATCTGGTGGAACCCTGAAGCCATGTCCAGGGTGGTGAAGTATCGGCCACTGCATGCAAACGAGCTATTTGATCCGAAATTAAGGGCAAAGGAAACCGGTCAGGGGCTGTGTTGTCGTTTAACTCCCTATAGTCAACGCAGAGCCTATCACTACCATCCTTTTTTTTTCATTAATAAAATCGGACTCGCTAAAGGCTAGGAGCTTGGACGAATTACCCCTGCTCGCGTTAACTACACACCTACGAACTACACACCGCTCCTCACTAGATAGTCTATAAGGGCGACGACAAACGGGGTTATTTGGATCATTAATATTAATATGCATCGGTTCAATCAGAGCGCGGTGATCAGGGATACCGGAAGTAAAATGTTGCTTAAATTTCTCCAAAATGGTGTCTAGTTATGGCCTAAACTCATGATAAAGACGATGTCAATCTGTGTCACGTCATTAAAATTAATGTCTTCAACTAGGCAGGAATTAACAACCTGTACTTTGAAAAAATCTAACTTATCAATCGTCATATGAACTGCTAAGCCCTGTCTAAGAATTTCTCGGCCTAGCATAACATTATGTCGTAAATGTTAGTTGGGTAAAATATGAAAAACAACTTCGATGCACACGCCATCAATCGTAACGCTTGTAAGAATTTGTACAGTACTAACAACTTTGGCCAGACCTATACCTGTCATCGTGCCAGAGTTGTACAATCGTCTCTTTCATCAATGAACACTCAGCACCAGAATCATAATAAAATGGAAACTCCTCACCTGAATGTCTTAATGTACCATATGGAGAGGTGACTTCAAACACGTCGACCCTCTTCTCGGCAGATGTTATGGCTTGAATACCAGTTGCCTTTTCGTTCACCTTCGTGCAGTTCCTAAAGTAGTGCCCAACGCCACGGCAGTTGAAGCAGACGACGCCTGGCTTCGCTGTAGGTAGTTGAGGTCGTGAATCCTTAGAATTAGTTGGAAGCGGCTTCGTTCTACACTGTGATGCTTTGTGCCCTATCTTCGCACAGCTAAAGCATTTCACTGAGCTAGACATATTTGGACATTTAAATCGTTTCGCATCAAGTCCATCATTATCATTCAGTTTTCTCTTAAGACAAGATACAGCTGCGAGCTCCTGCTGAAGTTTTGCTCTTGACGATATATCGGTCGTAAAGGACATGCATTTCACACGTGGTTCAAATTGGGCTAGGTGTGCAAGAATGTTAGATACCGCTATCTGTTCCGTGGACATGTCTTTCCATCGTGACATTACCGAAGTGTACATCGTAGCAGCGTATGATGTTAAAGACTCTCCTTCCTTCGGTCGATTGTTGTTGAGGTTAATGAGAAACGCAGCGGCGGTATCGCGACAGTCGTATCTTGCGTTGAAAAGCGATTTAAAATCACTCCATGCGATGCCGGGGAATGTAATTTGCGAAAACCATGTGGAGGCTTGCCCCGTCAGTGCTTTGCTTAGTGCGATAACAAGCGCAGCGCCTTCTAAGGGTTTCTCCGCCTTACATAGGTCAGCCATATTTAACCACGTAAGTGGATCACAATTTTTACTGGGGTCAAATTCAGGTAAAGTAGTAAAATTTTGTTGCGGTACCTTCATATCCTCGATGATTGCCAAAAAGTTTCGATTCTGCTGTTGTAACAAACTACACCACATGTCTTCATTATTTCCTGGTGGGACATGAGCCGATCTCACTTCTGATGTCGGAGGGTCGAGCGGAATAGGTGACTGAGAACGTTGTTCGTCTTGGTGCGCCATCTTGGGTATACGATGATATTTTCCACAAATAAAACTATACTCGAATCACTAATCGATTGTTTAATTTAGGTCTTTTAATTACTCTTCAAAATACAATATGATTATCAAGATGTAAACCGATTGCTTTGTGAAGCGTGGAGAGTCTGTGCTAACGTCCGATCACTCTGGCGGCTCGCGTCTGAATGCCTTTTACTTTCCAATCTAGCATAGACTACTCCCAAGCGATGACAGCGACAGCGGTCATTGCTTGACGTTTCACTAGGCAACGTTATACCATAGTCGCAGTATTGCCATACTATGTCTATGCGTTAGACTAATAATGACAGTTGTGTTGGATAATGATTTCAAAGGTGCGAGTAAGATGCCATCTCGCCGACAAGTAAATACTATGTGCTAACTACAAGGCGTTGTTAGCATGTGGCTGTTCTATATTGTTTTACTTCCTCTGGACTCTGCGCTAAATTTCATCGCACAAAGAGACTAATGAATTAAGTTATTGATTCGTTTTCTGATTGTATCTGAAATAGTAATAAGCTTGTTCATTTGGTTTCAAAATGTATTCAGTGAACTTCGTTATTTACGGTCACATAGAAAGCCAAATATTGGCTACTTTTAAATGAAAAGTAACTGGAGTGGAATTTGTATTTTATCAAATTATCTACACATTGAAATGCGAAAAATTTGGCGTTAGACAAAAAAACTCGTTTGGTAACATCAACGATGAGAAACCCCCTGTTGCCACACAATACGCTACTGGCTTTTGTCGGTATCTGGATAATGTTTAAAACACTTAATTACTTTTCGATAAAGCTAATTGATGTTCTGATTAAGAAACATTGCTCATTTCTGAATTAACCCAACCCGGTTAACTTTTGAATTTGAATATTGAATTAGAACCTCCGGTGTTCGTCTCGTTAATATTAAACAAGTTTCCTAATGACTTGACGCAACACTGTATCGAGCCGTGTAATATTATTAAACAGTTATTAGTACTTGTTTATATGTCTATATTTAGTTATTAATTCGTTATAATTTTAATAATTGAATTATGGTACAAGCATTTCATTTTCACGTGTCTTCAAATAATTCACCCAATTTCAATATTGAACTTCCATACTTTTAATCCAAGTCAATAATTTAGATAATAGAATCAACTTGATACCTTTTACATAATACTAAACTTTATTTAGAATTGACAAAACAAAATGAAGTCGTTTCTTTAACTGTTGAAACTAATTTTAAAACAGGACCATCACTTGTATTGTTTCAAAAGAAAAGAGACGAGGAAACTTCATCTTTAATTTGAAGTTTAGTGAGAGTTTCACATCAAATTATTATTTGATGACAAACTCTATTCCTATTACTCTAAATTTTATTAAATTGGACATCATGAAACTCGACCCGAATGAGAAGTGATATGAACTTAACTAATTTATTAAATTGTTTTTCGTTTTGTCAGTCTGGAACCTTCTTTATGGCTTACTATTCTAGGTTGTATCATAAATATAATACTTTAGCGGCATTCGTTCTTATTTATTTCTGGTTCATATACTTGAATATAATAATGTTTGTACTATGTTGTTTATGTTTTTATAACCTTTTTTTGAATTTTTTTCAACCTTATAATTTGTTAAACGTAATACAAGTAAACAACAAAGAAATAATTTTACTCAAATTAATAAATTAATATATTTTTTATAAGTACATCACCCAAGTTAAATCTTAAGACTACATTAAGAGAGCACCTTAATGTAGTCTTAGAATTTCATTTCCAAATAAAAATGTACGTAATATGAATTTCAGTTCTATAGGCTTCGTCTCTGGACATGATTCCATAAATAAGAATTAAAAGATATGATTTCTAGAAAATTTTTGAAATAATGTGTAAAATGTAACGTTAATAATGTCACAAGACGACAAGTTAGCTGTCAATATTCATACTGCAAATACATGATGGTTAATTAAATATTTAGATTTAGAGTTATAATTAATCAAGCATTTTATTGACGGCTGTGAATTATCACTGACGTCATAACTTGAACGAAACTTTACTGGTCTGTGAGTTTCCCCAGGGCATAAAAACCAACTAGTCTATTAACTCCAAACTTGGTGTTATAATTTCTGAATGTTAAGGAGTTGTGACTGCAATGTTTCGTTCAGTCTGTTGGACTTTGTAATTAATTTTATTCATGTAATTAGCGTCTTGAGCTAATTCTTGCTAAGTTTTAATTGTATCTTTTCTAATTAATTTGTGTGTGTCTCGTTTGTCAATGTTTATGTACTTGGTGCAGTATTTCGAGACGCGAATTTCAATTTTAATGAACCATTCTTTTAGTTTCAACCAAAAGTTTAGTTTTGTTTGATATCATAAACTTTCACTTTGATGTTGTATTAACAATAACTAGCAGGTTTAACACAATATTACCCATAAGCATAGGCGCATTTTATTGCAGTGACAAAAAATAAGTTAAAAATTTATTTATACCACCTGCCTTTATTTTTATGCGGTTAAGGCTACACATATCTATTCCAAGTTGTCTAATTAGCGCTAAAGCACTCAACTACTACCAGAAACTTACATTCTCATACTAAGTACTCAGTTGGCAGAACTATTATAATATCAAGACAACACATTTTTTTCTTTGTAAAAAAGGAAGAAAATGTATAAAATCAATTATATAAGTAAAAAAGTAAATTTAAATTTAGTGGGTCATTTTCTAGCTTACTGGTTCTATTACAAGAATTTTAATAAAATATCCCTATATCTTATCTTATCTTAGTAAAGTGACAGAATTAACTCCCAGTGCACTTCGACCCAGTGGGATCTTTTATGTTTCCCTTATCCTAGAGTCTGCTATCCTGGAATACCTCCAAAATGTACTTACTAAGTACGTTTGGAGTCAGTAGCTTTCTGTCTTCAGAAGCGGGGTAGCCCAGAGGCCCACTTTTTTCTAGCAAGAGCATCACAGTAGCACATTATGAGTTCCATTTGTTCAGCTTGCTCCCCACAGGATCTACACAGAGGCGGTACAACTAATTTCATTTTAAATAGCATGCTATTTGTGCTATAGGGGCCAGTAATAGCGTCACTTAAGCTACTTAGCCTGCTAGGATGTAAGCCAAATCACCTTCTTAGGGCCTCCAAATAGATAAATGTATCTTTTGGAGTGTGCGAGAGAAACAATCTCATCCCGTTCTTCATATTGTTTTCTCTCCGCATACTTCCTGAATGCCATTCGCACCGTAATGGATGAGATTTCAACATAGGGTTCAAGTCTAATAATATTTTCCCCATTGTCATATTAATACTTCAGTAGACTGGAATATCTGTTGATTTGTTTCTATTTATTTATTTTCTAACATAAAATCATTCTTACATCTACTATCTAAATAAAAATTGTCGACCGAAATACTATAATCTAGTACACATTCGAAAATTTGGTTTCTGTTGAAATACTATCTCGGTAATCTTTCTCCTGAGTTTCTAGAAATTTGAGCTCCAATATTCTCAAGTCAGGGGATCTGATGAATCTTTTCAGATAAAAATAAAGACTTACTATAATAAATAACGACAACACTGGAAAGTAGGTAATATGAATATAGTAAGTAAAAATAAAACCTATGTCGCTCCTTTACTGGTAACTTACTTGATTTTGAGAAAAGATAGAAAATCTATGGATCTAATATTAATGGTTACAAAAGCTTAACAACCAAAAGCTTGCTCCGCAGGTTACTCCATAGACCATTTCTCTAAGTGAAATAAATATATTTTTTAAGAAATATTTAATGAATATTCTACGTTAAGCCAATAAATAATATTATCAGCAAATTGTTTAATGAGGGCCAATTATAATAAAATAAAACTTTTTCTATTTTCACGAGACACAATGAAACATTTCAATTGGTCCATAATAAAACCACAGTGTACAATTAAACTGTGTTTCTTGTATAGACAAATTTAATGGCGATTAAATAAATTCAGTTTTCCTTAAATGGACAAATATTCCCAACAAACTTCAAGTCTTCATAGCCTATTTCGTAATATCAAACAATTTCTTTTTCAAGATTGATAGGTACTTAAGGGTCGAGATTTGGGACCCTTAGGTGACCAGAAAATCCCACCTATTGCTGGACTCTAACACAAAGGAGCCGTGACAAAGGTCCGCCCCGAATGAAAAGTAAATCCCTCAAAAATACCTTTTATCTTCTTTTTAAATATAAAGTGTGCTCAAAAGCCGTTTTTTGGGAACAGGGAAAGTTTCGTTTCCAGTTGCGGATTTGTGAAAGCTATTATTATATTTGAGTGTGTGATGTCAGTAACAATCAAAAGGGTCGGATTAAATATAGTATAATATAATTACTATTGTCGAAGCTCTACTGAGTTTGTAAGGGAAATTTATTATATATTCTGAATTCATATTAAAATTATTTTAATAGGTTAGATACTTTTCAGTGTGATAATTTCAAATAACAAATACAAATATTAATAAAGTAAAATAACAATGGAAGAGCAGTAAAAAAGTGATAATGTCAATTTATTTCTTCTGACCAGTTGACTGGGCCCTATAAAATATAATACCTTCTTAGTTACTATTATCTCAAATTTATTTGCATTCGATTCAATTTCAAAATGCTCAAAGTGAATATCTCATAAAATACCACGCAAATAACACCTATTCAGTTCAATTGCCATTTATTACTGAAAATTAAACCAATCTTTTTTTATTTGATAAAAGGTTGTACCCTCTTTGACTAGGTATTTCTCATCATCATTTTAGGTTATTTATGCCATTGCGGCAGAACACTGCGGACCTGGACTCAAACTGTGTCTTCACACAGTATTTTGTACTACTTCCTAAGAAGAAAATGAATATCTATGCTGTATTCGGCACACCATAGATAATGCAATCTCTTTTTGTTGCACTAGTTGTACGTCGGAAGAAATTCAATAATCACTCTAATTTTTGATGTGTCCATCTTAACGTTTAAGGCCGAAAAGAAAAACAACTGAAAGTCAATTCATATTTCATATTTAAACCCATATTACTAACTTGCTTAAATTATGAAGTTTCTCAAAAGCAAGAGCTACTCCACAGTTGAATCGTTCATCTATGAGACATCCTAAATCACAACTTTAATATCTTTATCAAAAACTAAGAACAAATTATTACCTCTCCAGGAGCTCCCAAAGCGTTTAACACCACCTAGCGTAAATGTACTGCAGAAGGCTATAAGTAGCCAAATGCTACCTTAACCTCATGACAAAGCGTTATAGGATCTGCGTTTGAGAACAGCACCGCATAGAACTAAAATTACGTGTCCCACTACATTAGCACTTGGCTGGCAGTCTTGGCACCAACTTCAGAATTTGCACGGATTAATTCTAAAGTTGTGGAAGAAATTGGCTTATATGAAGTAGGTGAATTTTTACGAAGCACGTCTTAAACATTTTCTTACTGTTTTTTCAGATAAAATGTGTTGTAAATGTCGTTTGAATTTTGGGTTTCTAACACCGGGTAACACTAACCGAGAATTTAAAACTACGTTGCACATGAAATGAACTCTTTATCTAAGCAAAAATATAGAAAGAAATATTTTATATGTCTCTTCAAAATGCTAACAAGAAATAAGAAATGAATGAAATATTACTTTACTGGAAATCATTCTATTATCAGTGGGGCTATATTTAATGATATTAACAACGACCTCAAAATGTAAAATTATGTAGAACCCTACTAGGAAATCATGTTAAAGCTGTCTGGGAAAGGAATTCCAATAAATATTTAATTTCAATTCCTATACTATCACGACCCCTTCTCACTTTGTCGATCTAAATTTTCATCCTTCTAATAAACAAATTAAGTAGATAAATATTTAGAAATCTATACACTGCCGCCTATTTGACTTTACTATCCAACTAATGGAAATTAATTTCCGTATGGGATGTGGAATTGGATAGTAAATTAAAACATAAAGTAAAACTCCGGTAACGCTGTAAAGGCCATCTGCGGCCAATAGCATTAGTCAGTCAAAAAAAAAGAACATTTTATTCTTCTTAGTTTTATGAAAATAAATGTATACTTTCATAAGTATAAATTTATTTTCATAAAAATATTATAAAAATAATATAATCACAATTTACAGCACACTCGTATTGAACTGAGAAGAATGGGCAAGAATCTTTTTTTGGTCTCGCTATTTATTTATTGAAAAATGATCAAATTACCTTATTAAGGTATGACATCCAATGAAGCTAGCCCTTGTATCCATTAGAGTATCTAATAATAATGGTAATTAAAGGTCTATATTTTAATATGTTTAACGTCATTGACTAGAATACTTTCCGCATCGTTTACTTTAATTTAACACTGCACTCCCAATGTAAATAAAAACGTAACGTAAACGTAAACTCTCAGAAAAAGTACTTTAAGTGTTATATTAAAAATATCAACAAAGGGCCGTTTCTTTTCCAAGAACGACAAAACATTTTACGACCATATTCATACTAAACTGTTTACGGCATTATGATGTTAGGGACCAGATAGCTTTATAAGTTTCTTGCGGGTTATTACCACATAAAATTGGGATATTACTCACAACAAATTTTAATATTGTGTAGTGATATATTCGAGTCCGGATACGTCAACGAACTTTAGAAGATTTGAATATCATTCAGTATGACAATTTTTATTTGTTTCACAAAATTATCACCTATCATCCATTTTAACGTATAGTAAAAAAGTATAAATTTCAATGGTTCGAAAGCATCACTTTCTGGAAGGCAAAGTAGATTTTTTTAAACTATAATGTTTGCAATGAATGAATGTAAAAATGTTTGCACTATCACGAGAAATGCTAAAAAACGTTCCGATATTTTTTGATCAGTCTATGGGTATTAAATTTATAGTGCAAGCAATTAAGTTATTTCACAAAACCAATATATGGTGATGCACATTCAAAACAATTGCCAATCAATATATGGGATTTACATGGTTTTATGTAAGAAACTAAGTGATTGAAACGTGTATAATTAAGATGTTTTAATTTTATTTTAATAATTTAAGACTAATTAATTACCTTTTTTAATTAAATAATAAAATTGCTACTTGATATTATCAATAAAACTTTCCGCAGACTCTTGCATCCTTCTTATTAAAAAAATGTGTTTATACAGAAACACAATAACCTAAATGTTCTCTTGAATAAATAATAAAAGTTTGCTAAGCGATATTTATTTTCCGCTTGATTACTTTCCAAAACTTCCCCTTCCTAAACTTATTTAATTTTGGAAATCCATCCATCAAGAGAGATTATTAAATGTAAATCATAGTACTGGGATATTTTCTTTTACGATATCTATGGTTATTAGTGGGCTCTTTAATGAACCACATAACCTTCTAATATCTTTTGATCTAAAAAAGAGTTCTTTGGGATTGAAATCCTTAATATTTAATTTTAATTATCTTCATATAACATCAGAAACTTTTGCTCTGAGAGATGAAGTGTAATTATGATAATAGTATTTTAGACACTTATGTATTGAGTACAAAAGCCATTGAAAAGTGTGACAGATTAAGTTAAGGATCGTAGATCAATTTAACTGTCAATCAACCGTTTCACACGATAAGTAATATTTAATCAAACAACATTTTGTTACGTCAATCTTTTATTTTTCTTCAAGATTACCATCAACGGTTTTGCAATCAAATAAATTTAAACAAAGCAATTTCTTTGCTTAATTTGCATTTTACTAGCATGCCTGTTTGTGTTTGATAGCATGTAATATTCTCTCAAGTCATCATTGATCATCCTTTGTAAGTCCTACTACTAAGCACAGTCCTCTCTACATGGCAGAAATATATGAGCTAGGCCATAACACCTCCTTGCTGCTCCATTGGTCCTTGCTGGTCGAAATGATGGGAAAATATGGTTGCAGAAACAACCAGGAAAAAAACTACCGAGACAAATTTTGATTGCCCTATCCAGAAGCTATTGGGTTGGCCTGTTTGTATGCCGAAGCGCGGTACTACGTACTCAGCACCCGGCCCATATCCTGTTGTCCAAGATTTACAAATCAACCAGCACTGCGGCTCTGCCGTCACTGGCTGGGGTCCTGCCCGCTGTATTGGAGGTGTGACGCGCGGGGTTGTTTGAGGAGTCTCGTCAGGATTTGCCTAGGTACTAAGCAGGCAAAGCGCGGTATTTAGCCAGAGGTGGTGGACGAATGGCAGAAGAGATGGGATGAAAAGATGAAAGAGAGCGAGCTGTATTGGTTCTTCATGAATGTTGTGGTCAGACTCAGCTCACGCTGGGTCGCAAACGCCGCAGTTACTCACTGGCCATGGCTACTCCAGGACAAGGCTGTTTGAGATGAAGCTGACAAATTGAAGTATGTTTGAGTGCGGGAATGCAGATGAGATGTTCACCACTTTCTGTGGGAATGTCCGTTGTATGAAGACCTACGTATGAAGGTGATGGACGAAATAAGCCACGACACACAAGGACCCAAGTACCACGAGGACCTGGTTGGCTCAGAGGCGAACTTGAGAAGGCTGCAGGAGTTCGCGGACCAGTGCCAAAAGAGGCGGAGTATGTCGGAGAAAGTGACACAGTAGCACACAGAGAACAAGAAGCTCGTCACCAGAAACGTAAGTATGGCATTGTAGCCCCAGAAGGGGAGAGCACCATCTAAGGGACAAGGACGAAGACTAAAGTAGTAGAGAGCATCGTAGATTCCGCAGGCGGTTCTCGCTTTTTGGCCATTATAACCGTAAGCTTGGTATGGCACTGGGAAGCGGTGAGTTGAAATATCCGCAGTGAAAGTCAACTATTGAATTTCTTAGTTTTCGTAATCAACACCAGAACGCTCAAACCACTAATCCAAATTCTTTTAAAACATTTATCTAACATTTTTAAAGCATTTTACACCGACTTCAAAAAAAAAGGAGGAATTGAATGGTCACTCATCTAACTTGGACCTTAAGAGCACGGCACTAAAAATAGTGAAAAAAAATTAAAGAAAACTAAAAAGGCAAAAATTATTCTATTCAAGAAACTCAAATATGTAGTACCAGAAAGACATATTTTGAGGGATTCAGCAGCCGATCCTGGCGTTAAAAAAGTGCTTGAAAGATGACATAAAGCAAAAGTATCGACGTTAGTAGCGTCTCATACCAAAGACCTACCTCCAAGACACGAGATTCATCACCTTCATGCCTCTTGCCATTATGGTGGTTAGTGAGTGCACTAAGCCAATAAGCTGCAGAATAGTAGGAATCCCGCAGGTAGCGAGTGACTGACGGACCATTTATATCAGCATGACTTGAAAACGATTAGCATTTCTGACACCCTGATGAGCACTCGTGACCCACATCATCAACCATACGACCACAAAGGCAACGGATAATTGTAAAGAGTACATAAACGCAAACTAGTTACAATACGAAATTCAGTGCGGTCTAGAAGTGCAACTAACTTAGCCGAAGGCGAAGCCTGTAACCAAAGATTTGATGCCCACTCACCGACAGCCAAAAGTCAGGATCGATCCGCCAAACTGGTTGACGTATTTAATAGATTGTTCCGAGCCGGTTCGCAGAGTGGGCCGTCCCATTATTTCGAGGACTAAAGGGAAATAGGTAGGTCGGTGTTAGGGCAGGCCGCCAACCAAGTTAATATGGCTTTGGCCAAGTCAGACATATCAAATAACAAGAGATAAATAAGCCATGTGAATGTTAATTTTAAGTAACTCTAAATAATATTTTAAAAAATTTGAATTTTATGATTTACAACAATCTTTTACAATAGGTGATCTCAGAAGATAGATAGAATATCAGGCAACCATCAAAACATTGGAAACTAAATGATTAAAATTAGAATAATTTCATCTCGACCTACAATTTTATATTAAATAGATAAATATTAACTTTTGGAGTTGGTGCTTAGTTGTATTTCAAATGCATAACCTCTAATATTGAATTATATTTGCCTTTTAGTGTTTTGTAGTCGGTTATGAGTTATATTTAACAACATATTTTTGATATCCATGTACTTATGTAGGCGACTTATACAATGGTAAGATCTTTAAGTTGCAGATAAACTCATAAATCATAGTTATTGTTGTCATCGAAGTCACTGTCCCTTGGGTACCAAGTATTGAACTAGCAATAAAAAATCGTATACCACTTAAATATGTAAGCACCGAACTTTACTAGACGCTAAAGTGGCCGTAGCCGTGTAATGCCATCATTACTCTTTCGACTTCATCCCGTTGTTTGCCAAATGGCCTGACCAAATCGTCCATAGCACAAAGTTTTCCTTTTTAGCCCATTTTATATAAGGAAATTCAATTTGTATGTCATGGATATTTGCTCTTACACGCAACTTAACGTCTTCATTCTAGATGATAAAAGTTAAGCTAGTTTTTAACGGAAATATGACGATTTCTGTTTTTGAATATTTCAAGCTTGTCCCTTTCGCTGAAATCGACTTAAAAGTAACATGCATAGATACTGTAGTATATGGCTGTATGTATTAAATATTATTGCCCTATAATTTTATGATAAAATGTAATGAGTACGTATCCCTCTCTTGGGTCCCAGTGTCAATCAAAAATCCAGTACAATCAATAAAGAATTGTTATTTAAAAAGTAACAGATACATACATAACTTATAAAATCCCTGTAGTAAACGTACTTAAACGGGACTATGCTAAACTCTTACTTCAAATCTGACGGCTGAGAGAATACGTTTCAACAGACGCAACTTTGAACTAACTAAGAATTTACGAGACAAATATAAATATGGTTTACTTAACGAAATACGTATTTAAGAACTATACCATTGTCCCAAATTATACTAAATAATATAAATTTCATAACTTTTGCGTTAAATTCAAGGGCCTGATTCTGTTGATGATATTTCAGTTTAGTTCTTCACTTTTATTACAATACAGACCTCGTATAATGTTATTGAACGTTTCTACAATGGCCAACTTTGCGAGCAAGTTTGTAAATGTGAAATAAAAAAACTTCTACTTCATTTATTTATATTCAACAGCGAGAAGCCGATTAAAATGAGTCTAAAGTGTATGGATCTTTTAAGTGTTAACTATCTTGAGGTTCCTTTTAATTTACTATTTTATATTGAAATGGAATGTAAGAGAGGGCAGAGGGATAACTTTATTTTGGTTTAATAGATTGTTGATAATAATAAAAATACATACAACAGATGTTCTTAAAAAAAGTAAAAGTTAATGAAGAAAGTTTCCTTCCAGAGTGTGATTTGTTTAAGCGCAGTTTTCAAAATCAAATGAATTTATTTTTGTATTTAATTTTAAATATTATTATTAACAAGTATCACTCAAATATTTTTATTTTCATTAGTAGATAAATGTATTAAAAGTATCGAAACTTGTTACTTTTTAAAGAGTCTGTTGAAAAAGTAAATAACCGTGTTATTGCCTGCTACTAGTCATGACCAACTGACAGGCCATGCCAGGAATGCATTCTATTAGTGGTCAGGCGGATAGGTCGAACGCTTAATGGATAGTTTTAAAACAATGTCCTATCACTATCAGCTAATCGAAATTGTGTAGCCTTTAAAAATATATTTCTCATACTCACGCCCATTATAAGCTTGTCCAAACTAAGCATCATCAGAGAGTGTGATACTAGAATAACGGGGACATATATAATTATACTCATCATACAAATCTGCCCATAACGGTATAAAATTGTTAATTTACATTTCATAACCGAGGTTGGTTTCTTAACTAAATTGTCATAGGCATATCTCTAATAATAGAACTCTAACTGAACACAAAAGTCAATATAGAAAATCTCATTTTGTTTAATTTAAAATAAATCCAAACAAACGAATGACGGTGTCGCTAATTATGACGTAGACGCATCCGTTTTTTCAACACCGACGATGCATTCTACAGAATTTGGTGAATTTCATATATTTTTATTGCCTTTACAGGTCACTATCGTTTATACTTGATTAATAGTGGCATGCAGTTAACTTAGTGTTATAGCCTAGTAGTATATGATTTTATTTGTTCTGAGACTCAGCTTCGACTAATCAGATTATCTCAGTATGCCTTAGTGTTGCATGAAACGTACACATGATGTTATATGTTCTGAAACCCAGTTTTGATTATTCAAGCTGTCTCAGTTGTTATAAAACGGCAGCATATGATGTTTCGTGTTCTCAGACTCAAATTACATTGTGTAAACTGAAGGACATGCTCAAAATACTAAGTAAAAAAAGGGGTCACTAAATGGAAGGTTGGAGATGACAACAAGGCGCGGCCCTTATGATATATTCATAGTTCGGAAAATAAGCTCAGTAGCTTGATGCATAATCAATGCTTAGAAGGTAAAAAAGTTCGTTTAGTTATCGCCGTTACGTGGTTGAAGCAGATCTATTTAATTCAAGTATTCTTGGCGACAGATGGCAAGTGGCTACCATGGCATCCAGGCACATCTAGCCAGTAATATGATTATTAAAAGTCGAATAAAAATATAACAAATTTGAGCTAGATACACCATTTATGTAGAGAATGTGCATTTGCATTGAGTATTCTTTTTTCAACTTTTGGTAAAAGGAAATATAGTCAAAAATAATAAAATCTTATCTCGTACCGAGTATGACTAAAAGAAAACGCAATGCAAATAATTACAAGAGCGTGTGAATCTATTTAAATGATAATTTTTCTGTTTAATTCCTCTCCGCCCTTGACAGCAGAATAACTATGTTAATATGGGGGAAATTCTCGGAAAAATTAGATTCTAAGTAAATTACAGCTAAATAAAAACTCACACACATAGTGCTTATTTGTAAAAAAACATCAGGTAGTAAATATTACGTGGGATTAAGATTATCGATTAATTAACATAGTTCGAAGAAGCTAACACTGGAACATAACGTATCTACCGCGATATTGCAGTTAGCGCCGAAGTGTTGTGTTTTAGTTTGAGAGCAAAGCTTTCAGATATGTGCTTGCCAAGAAACCCGGTAAGCTCATTAGCAACACTAAACTGAGAGCGTTAATTCCCTGTATTGAGGTGAAGACTTAATATCGAAATAACTTAAACAAAATCAAGTTAGCTACACGTTTTTTTATTCAATGTGATTTATATGTGGTAAAATACAAGAACAAACCTGTAAAAATTAATTATTTGCATTTTTTTTATGGAGCTTTCATTGGAAGAAAAAGTTTCACCTGTGGTTTTAGTTTAGTTTAGAATATAAAGAACTGAAGAAGTAATAACAAAAATTCTACTTCCCCTTAATTGTCTCTAAATATTGAACTTAAGAAATTTTATCTTATTGCTACTACTGTCTCTTTATTGTGTCTAATTACTCATTTATTTATATTTACTTTTCCTAATAAACAGAATTAACAATGTTTACAGAAACTAGACACTGACTACTACAGAAAAAGTGATTCTAAGAAAAAGTCACTATTTTGTGTGAAGTTTTCGTTTCGTATACATCTATTGGATACTCAATAATATTGGATACTAGCGCCGACTTAGTTTTTTATTAAATTTTTATAAATACTGTTAAAAAGTTACAAATATTACAAAAACAAAAAAGATATCTATTAATAGAAAATAACATCTAAATTGGGCTAGCAAAATATAGAGCACTGAAGACAGGCATTTATTGCATCCCATTGTTCGTAACAAGATATTTCATGAACCACCGTGGAATTTGTTAAAAGCTATATTTTATATAACTAATTTTTTTTTTTTATATAATTCTGATTACCAACAGCAGATATAAGTCTTACAAAGGTATGCCTTAATAAATGGGAGAATCACACGACTTTGGGCCATAACACTCACGGGTGCCCAATGCAGTTTATTGGTTTCAAGCGGTTCCCGTGACAACCAGGGCAACGACATAACATGCAATCTGAAGCACGGAAATTTGAGATTAAAAATTTTGATTTATATATCTACGGACAAACCATGGTGAAAGCTGCTTTATTTTCATAATCGAAACAGTACTCTAGAGCCACTTCGTTTCCTTTTTAAACCAATCAACAAGCATGCAGCATGCATGCGTGAATATAGAGTTATGTTGACAAAGTAGAAGACAAGTCTCCCAGCGGTCAATACAACGTTTAGTCAATGATTCTGTACTTAGTAAGAGTATCAACCAAATAAAGCCGACTCAAACGTTTTGCGTTCAGTTGTAAAATTTTAACATAAAAACGTTCACAATATTTAATTAGGCATTAAGTCCGCTAATTGTGCTTTTTTGCAATGGAGAATAAATATTTTAAAAACTGAGGTGCTGTTGACGTCGTCGTACGATTTGACAGCTCACAGTAAACACGATCGAGACTGTTCTTGTAACAAAATGCTATATTTTGTAGTACTTTCTTATTCCCGATCTGATTAATACTTTCTTGATCCCCTAAATCAGAACTTCCTAAAAAAATCTAGCTAAAGATAATTTTAAACAAGTAATTTGATCTATATTATTCTGTAGTCTACAAAATAATTTAGGTCAAAATCTTTTCATCTTGAAAGTAGCTACTCTTTTTTACCAACCCCCAAATTAGAATTAATATTGAAATGAACGGAATGTCAATAGAACATTTACGGCCGATACCCCCAGTTTTCCTAATTTATTTTTCCATCGGACCTTGGAGGAGTAGACAGGTAATTATTCTAAAGAAAATCGAGCCTTTGTGTAATTTCACGTGCCAGTGGTCTCGGATTGAAGTGTTAAATTAAAAGCGGAATCGAAGGCGTTAGTACCAGTAAACAATTTTGCTGTTTATATTTTAAAACAGTGTTTGCATTTAATATCGTGATAGGTATCTTCATAGTAATTTGGAAATATTTTGTAGTAAACGAAAATTTTACATTTCAAAATATGATCTCTGCATGCTACGCTCTCAGTACGTAGCTGATGGTGGAACAAAGGAATTGTATACGATTAACTTTTATCATTTTTCATGCAAGAATTTATAATAGAAAATTACACGTTCCAAAGTATTTCCGCCTTTGCTTAGTGTTCTGAAGCACCTACGGTTTGCTTATTATTGCGGTTTTTACTGTACAGCGGTGAAAATAACTAGATAGTGATGTTGTTGCCATTTGGAGAATCACATATTAACAAGGTCTACTTAATCCTTTTAATATTTCAACATTAGGTTTATGAATAGTTTTTTTTCTTATGGTAACAAATACCGCACAACAAGCATATGCCCCAACTGGTGGTAAGTGATATCCAACACCTGCAATAAATCACATGCTTCTTACTGCAAGAACGTTGACTCTCTGGCCACAAGAGATGATAATATCACCCAATGCCCTATTATGACACCGTCTATTTTCCCTTCACACCTAAACACAGCGCACTGCTACACGTCCAAAATAAGAAATATTCATATTCGACAGTATTTATTAATCCTTCACAATGTAAATATAATCGAGATTAGGAATCTAAATTTGTGACATGTCTGAAATAGATGTGCGAGAAAAATATATACTACAAGTCACCAGGCTCCACAGCCATATATATTTCTTAGACAACAAAAATAACCAATGTTTTACGATAGACAGACAACAGAGTTAACTTTTACTGGTGAGTATATGTGATTCTTTTTTTATTTAAAAAATATATGATAGAATTCACATAATTCTGTTTCTAAGTTGCATGTGGTATACCTAGACTTTCGATAAATTTATTTTATTCCATATCTACAACAATGATATAACAAATTAGAGTTGGCTAGCTCCTTTATTGATATGATAAATTACTAATACTATAACTGCGATCTATGTTACAATAAGTACATTCCACTAAGGTCTTCGTGGCAACCTACAGCTTACACTAGCCCATAGTTCTTATGCTACCATGAAAGAAAGAATGTCCACAGCTGTGGGTCGCATAAAATCTGATGATAATGACATGGATATAGTACATTCTTAATTTTACACATCACATGTATAAATAATATAAAATCACGTTAAATTGGGTAAACATTAGATGTAAATTGTATTTATATTAATATTCTCAAAGATATTTACAGTTTGACCCATTTTTCCCACGCAAGAAAGTTGCTAAATAAGTAATGAAAATATACGTACAAGTCAAGAGTACTTATAAAAGTTATACAACTTTAAGCGTTTCTGCAAATAAAAGTTCACCCAATAAGATTCCAATCCAGCGCGTTCCAGAATGTAACGCGTATCACAGCAGTTCGACCATATTATAGAGAAAAGTGCGCAAAATAAAACCATAAACCCAGTCTCGATCACGTACCCTTTTTTGAATTCGATCAGATTTCCTAAGGTAATGAATTTGTAATATTCTGAGCACACAATATCGCAGACTTAAGATAGTGGTTTGCCAAGAAATCGCTGGCACGGGAGTCTTAAGCCTACTCCTATAGATCCTCAATTAAAAGTATACGACGTGCCAAAATGACCAGTTGGAATTAATGTTAACTGAGTTTCTAAATTGGTAATTTAGTTTACACAAATAATTGCGCTTGTGCATTCAACATAGTGCATAACTTCTAGCATTTGTTCCCTGGTAAATACAAATAAGTCTTCTTTGGTAAATTATATAGGCTTATGACTTCATGCGCACATCTTTTTAAAGGTATCTATCGTGGTTAGACTGACATCAATTTAAAAAGGAAAAACGAACGCTTCATAATTAAATGAACTTGACGAATATCCTATGTTAAAAATTTATTTTTCACAGGTGACTGACAAGTCACCTGTGAAAAATAAATTTGTGAAAAAAATTTGTGAAATGTGTGAAAAAAAAAAAAATTAATAGCACTCTCGTGCTATTTGGAATTCTACTGTTATTTTCATTGACTGTTGTATAGTAAAATATTTCGTAACTCTCCTCCACAGAAACCTTTGTTGCATAAATTCAATGTTGATTTTTGCAAAACTGTAAAGCCCAAATGTATTTCAACATATCTGTTAAATTCCAACGAGAAATAAATTGTTCAATAATTTTAAATTCATATCGCTATGAAACGCTTAACATATTCGACACGTCGTAGCACCTAACCTAATATATTATCTTTATTCTATTTATTTTCTTTATTTCGGGTTTATCAATAGTTGTCTCAACAATACATGCTTCTAACAATGAAAAGCTAGGGCAAGGGGTTATTGAGAACTAAACATTCAAACACAGCATGCATATTTTTAGTTCAGCCAGCTAAAATACAATCTATTTGGCCCTGGTTTACTATGGTAACAGATAATGAAACGCCATAGGCCGTGATCTAACACTAATGTAAGTATAAATAAATATTACGAACACTAGTAGGAAGTCATACGAGAACTCCTTTTAACAATATTATTTTAATTTTGCCCAATGTGTCGTTTCCGTTCATTAAGTTAATCATACAACATCATAAACAAGATTCGCTTGTTTCTAACTTAAATCATCATATCGTGTCCGTATCTCTTTCAGTCTTAATCTCTATACTTTTAATCCATTCTTATCATAAAATATGCTCAATAATTCAAGATATTTTAAGATCGTGATACGTTTCTTAAATAGTAAATATATGTCTCAACTGATCCTTAAAAATAATTTTTTTATATACGTCTACTTCTTCGGAAATGAATAGTATCTTTCCATTTTGAATCTACTTAAAATACAACACGAATCCAATTGAAACAAAGAATTGACGTTCGGCATAAGCGTCCGCAGGTCGGGTCTCAATAAGCGGTCTGTACCGAACTTAATGCATTTTTCATGTCGCAAACAACTTCGTTGTAGTTCTAGTCGCTTCTGCAGTCCCGATATACGACATGCAACATCATAGTGGAATAAGTTTTGAAAAAACTTCAAGCGTTTCACTTAAAAGTTTCATCTGCAAGCCGTCGTAAAGGCAAACTTCTGTTCCGTACTTTTGTAAGAACAGCAGTATTTTGAATATTTGCTTTTGAAATTGATTTACAAATCCACCTTCATAGATTAAGAAATGAAAAGGTTTGTCCTGAACACCTGGATCAAGACATTTTTCTTTCGTTTCATTATTTCAAATTAGGAATCATTGAGGGCTTTCGTTCAGCATATTAGGATAACGGATCAACAAACTACGCACAACCAATAGTGAAATAGTTTTAATGGCTGAACAACTAATTATTAAGGTTCATTGCTCAAATCTAAACTAGCAATTTAAGTTGTTATACAATTATCTAGCAATTTGGATCAGACAAGTGATTTACAGATTCAACTACTATTACTTCATAGCGCCGAACATCTCCCCGACAGATCCATTCAAACTAATACCTACAAGTAAATCGATTCAGGCCCGATGCAACCGAGTTCAGACTCAGCACTAAGTCGGTGTCAAACTCAGTTACTTAACATTACACAATGTTGGAATTGTTAAGTTCAATAGTATCATGTAACTAAATACTCTGCAATACTTTGAACACAGTTCACGGGACATTTGAAAAAATTGACCATACGGTTGCATGTGTGCGTATGCGTGTTTGTGTCAGTGTAAGTGTGTATTTAAAAACAATTGCCATCGCGATGAAGTTACACAATAAAGTCCCAGGTGTACGCTTCAATAAATTAAGTCTCTGGAGTTTTTTTACGATGTAACAACATCATCCGACTGTTTCTTTGAGTCCATGTTGAGAGTTTTACAAAATATTCGTTTGCAGTCGGCAATACCGCCTGCAAAAAAACAGGGAAAATTCCACAAAAAAGCAAATTAGCTGAATAGTGGAAATTAAGTGTGAAAAACTGTCGTGCGAATTCATAACTATAATTTCTTTTATTACTACTCTGGACTAATTTCGATTGAAGGAGTTCGTAGCAGGTAAACTAATAGTTTATATAATACGCTATTTACTAGTAGAACACGTGTGTGCACTACACAATATTTACTTAAAAGTATAACCTTATCTAGAACGGATATTACATAAACCCTTATTAGCTTTTGATTATATTATATTTAATTCCTTCTTCACTAAGAATTTTGGTTTCTAATTCAATGATATTGGTAACAAAACTAAATGTAGATTGGTCATATTTTAGATCGGATCAAAATTTCTATTATACTTTACAACATAACGTGACTGAACGGCTAAAGAGTTGATATCAAGTCCGATCGTATGGTACCGCTCTTACGATCTATAGAGCCACGCAGTCACGTAGTAAGCAAAATGGTGCCGAAAAATAACCGGGTGCCCTTCCCCCTATATCAACAATCCGGGGAAGAAAATTGTTTTTATAGATTCGATATGCCTCAATTTCAATTGGCATCAGATCTGTTTCCATATTCGGTGGGCTGAGCGGAATCAATTTGCGTTTAAATGAGGGCCAGGAAGGCGGTGGCTTTTCTAATACTCATTTTATTAAAATAAGATAGAGCTCAAAATTAATTGGGACGGTTGGAGAACAATTATCAAGAAACATGACACTTGTTGTAATGAGAGGTCCTCAGATTTCTTATTTTATGTAATACGCGTCATTATTGAAAGTGGACCTTCAAAAGTTTTATTCAATAGTAAGTGACATGAAATACGTCATATAAATAAAAAAATGGGTCGGAAAGTGAATTCCAAATAATAAAATATTAAGAGGATCTGTCGTTCAAATAAAAAGTAGGCTCTCAAGAGACGTGTCTGTGCGGTGGATTAATAAAGTGTGTGTGTGAATATTTTAAGCGAAATTTTGCTTAGAATCAACAAAAACAAAACTGCTACTAAATTGTATAGTTCTCGAATATTGTGTGATAATTTTAATAGTAATACAATCGAAATGTATGGTTTTCTCTACGATTAAAACCCTTTAAGATTGAGATTGATGCTTTGACGTCTAACGATACGGTACGCTCGAATAACCAAGTATTTTTCCTTCATTAAAGACTTGTTTGAAAATTATTTTGTTGTTTTTCAGAAATCGTGTTTTGCTTTGGAATCAACCTAAGTTAAGTAAAATATTCACAATGATTAACAATAGACAATTATTACCGAGAATTGCCATGAAAGGATTCTAACAGCTTATGACAAGAAGGAATAAATCATAATTGGCGGAAACCAAAATTTTTTTTAATATGCCAGTGAATGCCAAATAAACAGATGACCCATTAAATGTTAATGGAAGTGATAACCATACATATATTCAATATCAATAAAGTACTTACTGGCTATTAATACCTCCCATTCAGTGTAATGACACTGGCAATTTTTACCTTCACACTGAAACATAGGGAAATGCTATAAGGCTGAAATAAGAAGTAACTCGTTTCTTGTTCTTTATTAAGGCACTTATTAATGAGAAAAAGAGACTGTTTTGATAATTCTATATACATTATTAAAATTTCGACATATCTATTGAAAATTTAGTTCAACCAAATTAATAAATCTTAATTTGGTTGAACAGGAAAAACCAGGGCTACAACGATCATGAATATCAAGAGCGATATTCCTTTTTAGGTATACAAAAACTAAATAGCCAATGTCAATACGGTTTACAATTTTTTTTAGAGTCTGATAACTGAATAATTCTAAATCGCCTATGTTCAATGGCAGCGGAACGCTGGTGATGAACAGAATGAATCCTGAGGAGTTTTCGTCTAGTTTCGTATTTCATATTTTAGCAAATAACACTATTAAGCAATCGAAATCACACACTAATCCTAAATATATGTAGAGTAATCTTGTTTCCTTTTCGAATGAAAATAATTAAACTCATGAATATTTTATAAGTGTTAAAGTTGTGTAACATCAGACGTAATTTGGTAAGAACTAGTGGAAAACTTAGCTTCCCCTTAAATATTTAACTAATCTATATAAATATAAATGAAGGTTGCTGAGCGCGAAACTCGAGAATAGCTGAACAATTCGGAATTTTTTTTTTCTTATGTTCCTTAAGGGCTAAAACTCTTTTCGGGATTTTGATCTTTGGCTTAATTGAAGATAATGCATTAAATGTTTTATGCATGTATCACGGCAACGCAATAAAATAAAAAGTATATAAAATTGTTACTTGTACTAAAACTGCAAAAACAAATGACATTACTAAACGGAATAAAGTTTTAGTTTGAGTAGCATATATTTATTGAAGTACGTTATTCACTGAAAATAACAAATATATTTTATTTATTTTAAGCAAAAGGTAACGCATAACTTAGTTTTTAAATTACGTTACTTCAGAACCGCTCAGCTGCAGCCATGTTATTACTTCGAAAATTTTTTTCGCTACATTAAGGAAAAAATTCTAACATAAATTTTCCCAACATCAATCAAGTAAACTGTCAGATGACTCAATTTGAGCGCCATAGTCGCTTCTGAACGGTTAAGAAAATAAAGACTTAACATATCTTAACATATTTTTCAATTGTTTTTGTTTCTTATTGCAACCACCATACGCAATAATGAAACTTATAACACATATGTGGTTAACATAGACACCAAATTTAGTTCATTGCCTATAAATCACTGGGTTGATAGGCAATTCAGTAATCAACCAATCAATTTATCTACTTTTATGGATTTACATGAAAATAGAATAATAAAAGCAATTTTTTATATATTCATTTACTCACCAAATAAAATTGTATATGATATTTGTTTTAATACAAAGAAAACAATCAATTTCATCAATTTAAAATGAGAACAGTTCAGTATTTATTTTATTATTCTAAAAATAACATTTTAAACAGAAAAAGATGAAACGATAAAAACGATGCAATACTCATAACATTTATTAGCAAATTATTTGTGCACAATTGTCCATATATTTGCAGCATTAAGCGACTCCAAAAGAGGTATTATAAGTGGGTTTTTAATGTAATTATATTATACAGCAGAATGCTAACTGACTTAATACAGAAGGAAATTAAATTTTACTTTCATCAGCCCGTAATTCGAGTTTTACGTCAACTGCATTCTCCGCTTTTGAGTAGTGTGAGTGTCACTTGTATAATTTTCATACAACATTTTTACTAGAGTTATAATATTCTAAGTGCAATGCTGATGACTGTATCCTACGACTGGTTGGCCGAGTGGTCAGTACTGCTAGTTACAAGGTACTCGCCAATCGTTCTTAAAATATTAAGACGGCCTAAAATTTAAATAAAACCTTTTTAAGCTATTTAATAATAAACATTTATCAATTCTATATTTTAGCACTAATTGAATCGTTTAACATTTAACTTTCCGTAACCGTTCTCTATGTTATAAATTTTCGATTTCATCTGGAATTGATCCATATTACTAAACTATTTTGTGAGTACAAGGTCCTGAAGAGAAACTTCGATGACAAATGAAGTGAATTATTAATTTGTTTTGACGAATTAGATCTAAGTTCGCAGAATCTAGCTGGGAAATTATGGCGCCAATTCTCTTAGTCTTATTATACAAAATTTAGTAACAGTAATATGAATAATATAATAATAATAATATTTCTGTACCTAGTCCAAATTAAGCATCATTAAGAGCCTGTGTTATGGATATATATAATTTCATTTTCGTTTAATCGACGAGTTATCACACGAATGCTGATTTTAATATGTACTTTATTTCAGGCTTTAGCTATAAAATTCATAGACACTAAAAATTAAGTGAAATAGCAGTGTTATATTACTCTATTACAATTAAAAGATTAAATTCAAGCTTAGGCAGCACAAAGCAACGAAATTTGTTTATCAATAAAACTCGAAATAACTTTTGGTAAACATTGGGAAATAGAAAACTCGTAAAAATATTAAATTAATTAAGATTAATTAACACGTACGATATATATCTAAACAGTATATGTTTTCATGGAAACGAACCAAAGTTTTGAACAATATCCAATTATTGAAAATATAACAATTCCCGGAACTTGCACTACAAATTTTAGATTAACGTTTTGCCGCAAAGTGCCCTCATACTTGTGTCAGCTGTTTATCATACTATCGAGCAAAGACAAACGTTGAAAAAGTATTACAAACTTTCAAAGACTAGTCTCTAAAATCCTGGATGTAGACTTTTAGAAAAGTCCCCGTGGCCATGCATATTTTCATAATATAATAGAAATAAGATTTTTAATGCGACAAAAACCAAAACTTATCCATAAATCAAGTTGATATAAGGTTTAATTTTTCTGACAAGAACTCTCTGGTTACCTTATTAACTCTGTTTTATTATTAGGTCGACAAGAGTCATAAGAAAATTAGAGAAAAGGCTAACAAAGACAAAATGAATAAGGACTTTAAATATCTAAAATCATTTAATTGATATAATACTTTGTCCTTTGACCTCATCAACAAGGGAATGTCATGAGTGTCTGGATATTCACCCGATGATATTTATACCTGTCGTTTAAAGTACACAATTACATTTCAAATTACTTTAACTGCATTACACATTTACTAGCTCAATGTCCTTGTACGAAACCAAGCGGACGTCTTCCCACAACGTTAGTTAGCCACACAGGGATAGGCACTGATCGAATTATTTGGCTCAGTGCACCATTATACGTAAAGAGCTTCTGGTCACCACTGAGAGCTCTAGTGCACTAGTAATAAGCAAGTTTTTGTTTGCGTTGTGAGTTATGTGTTAGATCGATGGAATAAATAAATTTTATCAGTATGCGGAAAATGTGAAGATCTCCTTTGCCTTTCCTTTTTTTTCCTTTGGCTAAGGTGTTTTGTTTCAGTTTAGTTATGGGCTTCTTGACACATTACACGAACGACCGCCTAACTTAAAAACTATTAGCTTAAAGTATAAAAAAAATAATATAGAAAAAAGTATTGCAAAACTCAATAACTAATAAATTGAGCTACATCTCTCACGATTGTTTTAATATGTCGTCACTGTGCATACATGATAAAAAATCTCATAAAAGTTACTTTATTTTTTTAACTCTTTTGCCAACCCTACTAAAATAAGTAAGAACGCGCTCTCTCATTAGAAGTTTTGTCTCTGTCTGTTTCTTTACTCATATGTACCTTCTGAGGATCCAGATCTCTTTATTTATTATTTCTTCTCATAAAATTACGTAAACTTTTTTTGAATAGGAAAAAATAAAATATCCAAACAAAAATGTTACAGATAAAGCGAGTATAAATATAAAGATAGTTCAATTTCAGGCTCTGACATGCCCAAAAATATCAGGATAAAAGGGTGCAAAATTAGGTATAGCGCTTAAATTGGAATACTGGCTGCTAATTCAATTTCTGGAGGGAGGGACCTGGGCGGGCCTGTCCCGCCGTCTCGTTATACTGCCATTCGCATATGTCCTAAAATTCATCGAAAATTTCAACGTACATGCCAGGGATGTTTACTCAAAATCGCTCTTGAATATAGCGCAGTAAGATATCGTTAGGTCTTCGAAACTTAGTGACGACTGTAGGGGAGTGATTTTGGCGTTACGTACTCTAATTTTCAATATCCTAGTTGTTAACTTGGCAATTAGGTTTTTATTAACAGCGAGGCTGCTTTTGAATACGCACTTTATTATCTGTTAATTTCAAGATTGATATGTGCTATACAATTTATGGATCTATTTAACATCTTTTCGAAACTTTAATTTTAGCAGCACCCCGGCGAGTGCCGGGTTTGTTTTGTGTCGTGATATTTACATTTTATATGAAATCATATAACTTCATATAATTTAATTATAATTTATAAATTAATAATTTAATAATTAAATAAATTTGATGAAGATAAAATAATAATATAGGTATTATTATTTTACCCTCCATCCTTTCATTAAGAAACCTCCTTTGAATTATATAATTATCGAATCAGTATAAATGAATTTCACTTTGAATAAATTTCAAAGAGACGATCTGGCATCAACCTTGTTACTGATATGTGTTAAACGGCCTTTAGATAAATGACATTACTGTCATTAAACTAATTATTTATTAGATGAATACAACATGTGCGATATTAATATCTCAAACGTCGTCTTCACCTAATCTCTTATAATTAGATCTGTAATTTCAACCCTTAAACGGTAAATTTTGTATCTATTGATGAGTACAAACAGACATAAATAACGATATCGATATACGAATTATTACTTTTAGAACTTATATATTTCTAATTAAGGTAATTTTTATATTCAAATATATTTGTTAACACGAAAGAAGTTTTCGATATCTTCTACTAATAAGAGTTAATGTTTGGTTTGGTCGTACTATTTAAAGGGTTACTTAATAGACGCTTTTACCGTGTAAAGTTTACCGCTTTTACTGAGTACAGCACTTAATTGGTATAAAAATAAAGTACTCAACCGAAACTATAATCGAAGCTATATTGCGTGCTAACTTATCCCTCTCCTATAAGGAATAGCTTGCGTAACTATTCCTTATATGCGAGGGAAGTCAAAACATACAATATTCTAATTTATTTTATTATCATATAAATTTAGATATTACAAGACCTGTTGAAATTTTAAAAACATTACCTACTCCTAGATTGATAATGTATTTGGTTACGGCTCAATAGCAAAGGAAACTTGTAACTTCGACTATTTTACTGACGAAGCCTTCAAGAATCTTCAAGAAAGACATTAATCTTAGTCACGAGAAAAAAAGTGATTTTTTTAAAACTATATGTGTACATCGATCCATCTGTTTTCAAAGTTTCCCCCAGAGCGCTGTTTGATTCGCAACGCTTGGCGTAAACAAGTTTGTTTGTAAACGAGACGAATAAATTCGTACAATCCTCCCTTATCCCCCCCCCTCTCCTCCCCACTCATCTCAAAGTTTCGCGACTGTCCCGGTGAGGACATTCGGCATATTATTCGTTATGTTTTAATTTGACTTGGTCGTAAAACAATTTATTGGCAAAACACTAAGGTTATGTAACGAAACTTGTACATATAATCAAAGATATTGATTCAATAGTAAAAATATCACTCCTTTCATTTCACCAAAAGTAAATAAAAAATATTTGTAAATATTTTATAAACTATGTATAGTCCATGTATTCTTAATAAAAAATAAATCCTTCTCAGTATCTCCACCTACTTTAGGTATGCTAACCACTCTGTAACTAGCCATCAAAAGCAATGGGATTTCAAAACATATATGAGAAATGAATATTAAGCTCATAAATATATTATAATTGTATGAGACAAAACGAGTTCAGTTTATCAAGAAAATGGCCAATACGAAATATAGTTCAATCACCAAGTAATAAATGATATTATTTTGTGAAAAATAATACTATCTCCTTTTTTATCTTAGTAATAACTAATTACGTTACCCAGTACTAAGTAATAAAATATATAGAGTACACTCAATGTGGAGGACTAGGTACTTCAATTAAGAGCAAATATCGCGTGCTTCAAGTAAATTATCCAATATTTGTACTTGACACAAAGAGAGCCCTACTTGCTCCTTTTATTATAGTCAAGTCAATAGAAAAGTAAATTGTTAAACCTCTTTGTCCCTAAGAATAGTAATATTAATGATGGTTTTTGGAATTTTTGCTTTAATTAAACCTTATTTTGAAAGTTTTGACTTGATATGCGAAATGTTGGTCTTCTGCGTATAATTGACAAAGTTATCTATTCAAAGCTGTAAAGACTTAGTAACTATCTGATAAGATCAATAATAAAATATGTCAACTTGATTATATTTTAAAAACCTTATCAATCAGGTAACAGTGGCGATTTTAGCCTAAAGGTTTTGGGTATCTTAATATTAAATTGTTAAATAAACAGTTTTTATTAATTACATCATATTAAGGTGACAAGGTTCTTGAACATTAAGTAGAGATATAAGTCAGTTCGTTGGTTTGATTCATTTAATTTTCAATCATTTCATCTCAACTTACATCACAATAATATAAGCATTATTTATTGTTATAATCCATAGCTCGCTTTTCATATTGAAACAAAATTGCTAAGGTGCGTTATAGAAGAAAAATGTTGGTAAAGAGTTACGGAGCCGTATTTGCGCCAAAAATGGTTTTTACGAAAACTCTCGCCAAAATGCAAACACCTTAACATCGCCGCAGAAGCGGTACTACCCACATACATAGTCATGAACACGCGTTTAGGTATAAATAAGTGTTACACAGGTGAAAAGAGTGAGGTACGAATCAAAGGATACTGGCGATTTTAGCTCTAGGAAAATAATTTTTGTAACCGCATGAGATCCTTCAAACAAACATAATCATCAAACAAAAAAACATAAAAATCAATAAAAAATAACGTTGCAGCATGACAAACTTTTGTATCTTACAAAAAATTTCAAAAGTAATTTAAATTTAATTAAGTTCTGTCACCTGTGGTCAAATTCCGAATAAAATGTAGACAAAATACATTTCCTAACCTAATGTTGTCTTAGGATTAACATGCTAGAAAGTAACTATGACGTTTAATTGTAAAAAAGTTTACATTTTTAGCAGATTTCGAAAGTTCAATGGTTGTGTGATTGCTGCTTTATTAGTACAAATCAGTTTTGCATTAAATTAAAATGATTCTGCTAATATAAGTTTAAAAATAAAATGCAGATTCAAAATATATGAAAAGAATTTGTATCTAAAACTCTCTCAATGGGTAACATAATGTGTTTTATCTTAATAAATAAAAACCTAGAAAAAACACTAAATATGGAATGAAATGCAATACCCGTTTGCATTAATTCACTGAAGAATGAATTTTATTCACAAAACTCCTTTATAAAAAGCTATCTTCATACAGTTATGATACTCTCTTTATAAGTTCAATGAACTTATATATTTCTACCAAAATTGAATAAATTTTGACTTTGACTTATTTTTAATGGTCCAATTTTAACATAGTCCTTTACAGGCAAACGCTGCCGCTAGTGTTATGCAACAAACCATCGGTTGCAGGTGTCGGGCAGGGTCTTACGTGAGTGGTTTACAGAAGAAATCACGACGGCCAGAGGCGACTGCCGCGCATTTAAACAGTACACTTGCTACGTATATTTCTAAATTACAAGATGAATTAAACACAATTTATTTGTAGTTTAATACAGTTTACAACTACCAAATTCTAAACATGATACCTATTGCTCTGAAATACATGTTCCATTTAAATATTTGGAAGTCCAATACCTTTTTACTTTTGTCCCAAGTAGATGACAAATTACGATGCAATGTAATCACCAATTCCAAAGAGTTTAAATTAAATTGTTTTTGTAGGTTTGCCCAAATATTCGTTTTGAAAAAGTTTTACACAATACTAAAAACCGGCTTCAAAACACTAAAAAGTCAAAAATAAATCAAATTCAGAATTTATACCATTTCAAAATATTTATTGTTATCGGAACTTCACGTTTTATTGATTCTTGAAACAACTAATCAACTACTCCAATAAATAATTTTTAATGGGATAACGTATCATATTATAAAATTTTTATTTAGTGGTCTTTTTCTAAGGTTAAATTTCGATGGATGATCGACAGTATGTTCAGTTAGCCTGACAACTTGTTATTGGTTAAAATACGCGAATAAATTTAGAAAAATATATTAAACGTATAACACGTGCCAATAAAATTTTAAGGTTGCGCTCGATTTCCCAGGGACCCCATCATCAGATACTAACTTGTAGACAATGAAAACGCCTCAGGAGATTACTTTATCTTTACGAAAAGGAACTTTAAAAATCATCATTAACAAAGAAATCAGTGGAACACAAACAGTGGAACATAGAACCATCTTTCCTTCTCCAGGGAGACATTTTTTAACCAGCTTACCTTTATATGCCGAGTTCGTATTCGACCTTAAAAATGATTATTTGTAGATGTAAACAAAGTTAGTTTTTAGTTCTCGATGGATTAAGCTGATGAATAAAAGAGCAGACAACGACAAACTTTCTTTTTTACTTGACAAACTACATACTTAAAAATAAAACTGGAAAACGTGTCAGTGATTTGACTTGACAAATCCCTTACACTGCGATACATCAAAGCTTGTTAAATGCCGGGTACGTACCGATATCCTCCGCGAGCCTAAACTAAAACGGAAACTAAACTAATTGTACCACACCTGACGTGCTCTTTTGTGCACATCAATCAAACATGTGCGCCTCAAATTAACTTTCACTTCACTCAGAATCGAATTTCAGGTGATTAACCGAGAAGACTAATAATAATCTGTGTTTCCGGAAATTAAATTTGGTACTGAGTTAGAGTTCCAGCCGGGGCAGATGCAAATTCGAAATTTTGTTTTCGACTCTTGGTTGCTATTTTATTTATGTACCTGTATATTTATTATATTAGAATATTTTATCAAATATGGTTTTTGGGTTTTCGAGAAAATAGTTACTTTGAGCAATAGGTGTGAGTGAAAGAATATAATTATTAAAAAATTAATTTTTAACTCTTCCCAGTCCCTCGACGAATTGATAACCGAGGGTTAGAACGTCAGAGAGAGTAATCGATGGCCACTTCTGGCATTATAGAGCAAGACTACCCGCTGGAGCCTCGCAATCATTGGTCCATCATCCAGCCCCAATCTCTTCAGCTGGTCACAAAAAGAAGTTGGGACGGGACCATTGGTTGAGACTACGACTGGTATGATCTCAGTGAATGCCACCCTCCACATATCAGTACCTCGTGTGCCACGTTCATATTACTTAATCTTTTTATCTGATTTGAAGTATATTTTTATAATTAATTAAAAAATAAATTTATCAGCTGTAACCATGGCTTAAAATTTCATTGTTATTGCTTATAGTCTTTTGACTATATCAAAGCAAATATCGACTAGATTCTAATTAGTATTCGCGTCAATAATTACTGAACTGCGTCAACACTAAGCTGTATTATTAGCAATTTGCGGTGGTTCTAATTAAAACATGTCGTTCAACAATATGTGAGTAATATATACTATGATTACTGACATATCTTTATCTATTTTAAAAAATGTTATTATGTTTAAGGAATGTTAATGGTAAACTATTGATTGCAATGTCTCAGCGATTCCGGAAACATTTTTAGAAATATCATATGACGTCATTTTTACATATCGCAAACTTCACGCAAAAGCTTAATATCTTAAAACAGCTTTTAATCAATTAAGACTCGTACTTACGTAGTGGTTTAATTTTTTTGTTGATAAATTTTACAATTATCATCATCAACAATAGGATATACATTCCACTACTGGGCACAGGCCGTTCTGTGCCATAACACGACCTGATGAAGAATGTTAATGAGAGAAAGTAGTTGTCGAAATTATTTTAAAAATCATCATACGTAGATTCAACCTCACTAAAATTTAAATAATATAAGTTAAGAACTGTTTATTTTTAAACAGTAACGAGAAACTTATTACATCTTTACTTCGGTATCGTAATAAATTGTTAATTACATTTTATCACAACAAAGATATTAATTACTCGCTATATGAAATGACAATTATATTTTTTGTTATTTGCCTGATATATAATAAAGTTCAATTAATAAATAATACAATATCGTAGACTCAAAAGGATATACCAATCATTGATTGGAAGGTACCTGTACCCATGTGTGGTGTTAACATAAAAATATTTACAAGTCTTATCTCTAGTACAGAATCTAAATTATTGCAATTATGTTATTAATAAAATAAAATTTTAATTATCATTTTTTTAGTTTTAATTTACTGAATTCCATTTGTATTATAATTTAATTAACGTTTATAGAAATGATTTTTCAGTGTTTCCGAGTGCTGAGTTATATTACAACACCTGGACAATTTAACAAGGAACTCAAAGTCATAATATAATTCAAGTTATACATTCTTGTTTTTCTGATATCACTCAAATCTTTGGTTTTACGTGACACCAGAAAAGCTAGAACGGTTTCGACTTCCCCACTTGCTACTTATTCACTAACGATCATCTGAACTAAGACTGTTCAAAATAAGCATATCGATTTCAATGTAATGTTCGTGAAAAGCAAGCATCCGAATAATAATTACAACTTATTACACACTCCATTCATTATTCCTCAATTTATTATTATTTATGTTTCCCCCTTACATTTTTTTGGCATTTTAAGATAAATTTGGAGGAACTACAATGTCTGCATTAGAAACATTTTGATAAACAGAGTTGCCGATATCGTAGAATTTGATACAACATCTATTGTTTCAAAAAATTGGTCGGTGAGTTACAAACGATGAAAAAACATTTGAAAGTATAAAATGGTCGTCTATAAAATATATAAAGTTTACAATGTAATGTTGAAAAAAGTTATTTAGCAGTTATTTAATTTGCAATTTCATGGACTAATCCCAAATTACAATATATTTTGAGATATTTTTATTATTTTCCAGTAAAAGGGACACCACACCAAGGGAATAAAGCAGTGTCTTATGTTTCGGATGCAACCTTAAATCGCGGGCAAAATGAAGGACTCTATGTTTAACTGCTGTGCGCTGCGCTGGTGTTAAATAATTAAATCCCGAGGGTAGCGAAAGATTTAAGAATGATCTCCTGAATGCAGCGAGGGAGTCACGCAAACCCAAGATTTAAGTTTACTATTTCTACAAGAATATACTTTATCTTTGTAAAAATTTCAAGAAAATAACAACAAATTCATAAGAATGTAATCATCTATTCAAAATAATATTAATTCAACTCTTAATCTTCATAATAAATTATATTACATAAACTAGTATCGAAACTATTCTATAAAAAAAATACATAGAAAATGGCAGCAAATAATGCTGATTAAAAGTCCAATTTTCTTATTGTTTATGTTCTGATAAAACTTGAGTTTTTAATTTGAATTTTGTAGGGAAATAAAAATATCAATTTTATTGCTCAACTACTACTGGATTAATCTGTGACGGTCTTTATTTTATTTTTATTAATAAAAATAAACGTGCGATAGGTATGTCTTTTACCTAGGTACCTATTTTATAAATAGTACAAAGCAAATGGCGGCGCTAGTAAGTAGTATGCGCCTCTTGAATTCACAGTCATAGGTCATCATTACTCTCTAAACAGAAAAGTGAATAAATAACGAAAAACGCTTGCAATCTGACTAGAGAAATCTTAGTAGCAAATAATCTTGTTGCAAACTCGCCTCTATCAAATCAAAACAAGAATGTTAGCTCAGGAGCTCTTCAGTCTGATAACTTATTCAGCCTCGGTCGTTTCCTCTCTCCAGAGCTACACTAAGCGCCTACCCCTATTTTACTTGTAACGAGACATTTATATGTCAGTGGCTTCGCAGTCCTTCATTACACGGTTTTTCCCCGAGTTAATGTTTTTTTCATGGCAGCGAGTATTTCTTGTTATATTGTTATGTGCAAATTTAGTTTACATTAACTGTGAAGGGAGTAGATTACATGTCTTTGTTAAAAATCATTTCATAATTGTTGCAGAACTTGTATATATTATAACATTGTGGTATCGCGCTATTACGCCATATAAATCATGTAATTAGTTGAGACATCTAACAATGATAGAGTCTAGTAAGAAACCCCTTAGAAGTATGCTTCATCATCGTCATCAACAGCACATATACGTCCTCACCGAGGGGCTCTAAATAAGGGCGATTAGGCCTTAGTCAAACACGCTGACCAAACGCAGGTTGGTTGGTTGGCAAAGAAATTCTTAGGTTGTGTGTGAACGTTCAACCAAAAAATTTCTTCACAGGCGTGCGCAGGTTTCCTTGCGCTTACTTGAAAAAAGTGCTTTTATTTTAATGATATTACATACAATACATTTCTGGGACTTCTCGGTAAGTAATCAAAAGATACTTATATCGGGAATGACTTGCTATCTTGTAGATTATAAAAATAAAACAACAATGTCATATATGAAATTGCGAAATTTAATTTCAATAACAATAATAACACTTACTAAAATTTTATAGATCTTTTTAGGCTGGTGATGGTATTAGAACGTAGCTGTGAGTGTTATGAATGTTCGTGTGTCGTGTGTGAATGTTAATATATCTTGAAATGAAGCATAAAATCACTTTACAGTCTTTTACAACTCCTATTATTTTCATTATATTTACTAAAATGAAGCAGAAGTTAAAACAAGAGAAATCGTTAATATCTGACACTGACAGTATCATATTAGAAAATGGAAATACTATATATCTATCTACCCACCCTCAACTTAGCGTTCTTTAATAATAATATACACAAATTTCCTCAAAGGATCGCTCAAAGGTGCTCGTAAATATATCTTCAAGAGATAAGATTACGTTCGTAAGGTTTGATTTTATTTTTTGTGGTGTATATTGTTTACAAATAAACAGCAACGGCAGTAACACAAGTTCTTTTAAAAAGATACATAAACTCTTATCATGATACAAGTTCATCACAAATTGTGTTTATTGTATCAAACCTATCAACAAGGGTGATGAAAATTTTTCGCGGTGTGTTATTATCACATAGAACAGCATGATGATAGAAGCATCGGTATGATAATTGATTCGATAGACTTCTCACTGCTTACCATCAGGTGTAGTCGAGTCATTTGCTGCGTTTTTCCTATAAAAATCGATGTCATGAATAGTCAAAAAAATTTTAAGCTTAAATTTTAAAATTTATTTCAATTCTGAAATAAGATAAAGAAAACTTTCATGATGTAATATTTAGGGCGCTGATAAAATTGACCTTCGACGGTTGTCTTTAAAGTCGAGTAAAAAATATCCGTAACTTTATATTGCGCTACTATCGTACAATTGCCCCGTCATATTTAAATATTGCAATAAATGGGTGGATGAATTTGTTAAAATTTTTCCTGTAAATATTCTAATTCAAAGATAGGATTTTATTTATAATATATGTACAGATTTTTTATGTTAAATTTTAAATCTCGTTGCTTTATTTTTCAGGATCCTCCTTGTTAACATTTCTGTTAAACAACAATGCAAACAAATATTTTAAACTCAATTATTAAAAACACAAAGCCTTCGGTTTAGTCGAAGATAAACATCACAATTCAAATAAAACATCGACTGTAGTACTAACTACTACTTTAAATGCATGACGGCTGAAAAATGTTAACTAATATTGAACAAGGTACATGTGACAACAATATACAATTTATTATTTTCCCAGTACTTGACACTCTTTTAATTAACTTAATTAACTTAACTTAATGGTATTGGTATAAATCAATATGTCTAGTTTGGTTCACAAAACAAATATTAGTTTGCCATTTGTTTCTTTATATTTGATATTTAAACAAGAATATGTTATGTGCCTGATAGTATTTAGTAACCATGTCCTAAAGACACCAGCACAATCAAATAATTACTGAATACTGCATGATGCGTTGACATTCTGGAGACAATAGATGTTAATGCCGTCTCCCTTCAAACCGAAACCCAACGATAAAAATGTAATTTTAATTATACAAAAAACTCTAATCAAGGGCTTTTTACATACTACTTGTTATCTAACGAAGGACCAAGAATAATATGTAAAAAGCTCTTGTTTTATCTCTGATTCAATTAAAACGATTTTTAGAATCTACAGATTATATTTAAAAAAGTTGTAGCATAAAGGAAGAACTTAAATCGCAGAGATTTATAAATACCACGACAAATCTTTATGAGTCACGTTTTGAGCGTATTTATTTGACTAAACCTGCATTAATAACTCTTTATGCATTTATAATAAAAGCTTAGATATGAATGAATAAAAAGGTTTATAGCTGATGCATGTTTTTAAATAGATTATCAATAAAACCAATTTTAAAATAAGTTGGCTACAAACTGAAAGTAATTAAAAGCTTAACCTATTTCGTGCCCTCTTCATTCTGAGTGTAAAGCCCGCGAGATAGTGCAATAGTCTTACTGTTGTTTCTCTATCGCCGCACAACTCGCTATCCGCTAAAATCTGCAATCCGCTAATACTGTTAGATCTATTTACATTCTTTTAGGGCTTAGACTACGTTTCTGCTTATATTTGTAATATGTATGGAGAACTATTTTCATTTTTTTGATATATCGGATTATATCAGTCATCATCAACAGCCTTTTACATAATCAAGACACATTCATTTAAACGTTACTCTTTTCTTTTCTAAAAATGTTGAAATGCGGTAAACCTGCTTAATCTAAAATCAAGAAAAATAACTAAATTTTAAGTACTTAAGAATTTAGTATAAGTACTTAAAATTTAGTTATTTTTCTTGATTTTAAGTAAAAAATATTAAGTAGTCCTTGTACTACGAATATTGCTACGGTTATTGACCAGATTATTCACCCAATGAAAACGACTACAGCCCCAAAACCTAACTATAACGTACCACCAACAACAAGGAAAAAAAATAAACTATCAAAGAAATATGGGAATAGACATTTTACATTATTTATTGAGGTATACCCTTTGACTGCTCAGTAATAATTTTTTTTTGTATATGTCTTGTTTTATTTTAAGCTTGGCTTTTATGTAGGCAATCCATTCTTTTACTTTCTCTAATAAATCGTAAGAATAACATTATATTTAATATAGCTTCCTTCGTTTTTGATTCGTATTTTCCAAAACGTTTAAATGAATACTTTCTGATATTAATTAAATTTTAAGTTAATAATTTACTGATAAATCATTTTTATAATGTAGATCCCAACAGCAGTTGTAGGGACACCTAATTTATACCAAATATAGTTTTGTATTGTCAAAGATGACGCAAAATCAAGCGAGATGAATTACAAATTTACTTTGACGGAGAAAAATGATACTCACGTGATACGTTGAGACAGATATATTGGAGTGGTATTCTTTAAGCTATGCGTCTGTTATCTGTGTAGCAACCATATATCAGACACATTTTGTATAGTAGCCGGGAGGGCTGTTCAAAGATTGAATAAAATTATTATTACCATGCTTGGAATTTTAGTATTGACTGTATGAAGAAGGTTTCAGTAAGTACATTGTTGAAAAGTAGGTATATGTAAATCAAGCTTGGTAATCATATTTAGTGCTCTAATATATCATGAGCACGATTTATTCTCAGTTAACGATTTATATCAGTTTTCTATAAATATGATTCCTTCACACTTTAGTACCAATGAAAACGTTACAATTGGCACTTAATATTTATAAGTAATATTTAAAAAAATATTTTAAATTAGTATTTATTAGATTTTAAATTACACTAAATTGTGATAAATATTGATAATTTCTATTCCTTTTTCAAAATCATAATAATTATAGACATGGTAAATAAAAAATACACCAAAGAATATTACATTGATTTTATTTTTCGTTTTTCCGTCATTATAATAAAAATACGTTCCGATTTTTGATTGAGTTTATTCCCGGCGGTGGTTTCGAGGATACAGGGGAAGCGTAAATTGAAAGCTAACCCACTGCGTTGCCTGCGGCTGGTACGAAACGAATTAAGTTAAAACAGGGTAAAATTCTACTACGTTGAATCCTTTTTATTGTAGTATGGAGTTTAAATATAACTTCATTTGAATGTGTCTATTACATTCGTTATATATGTCTTTGTTGATTGTATTAATGAATATAATTAGGCAGAATTACTAACATGCGAGCGCTGGTTCTGGTGCTATAAAATAACAAAAAATATCGTACCATTTCTAAGACATACATATAAATATTTTTGATTATAATTAAATACTTGCATACTTTAAAAAACAAGATTATTAATCGCCTCTCCCGTGGACAATTACCGCAAGATTCGTTCACACCCCAAACCGTTTCCAAGCGTCAGGCAAAGAGTGGAGCAATCACAAGTAAGGTATTTGCAGTTCCACTACCTAGATATATTATAATTCAAATTAAATGGAATTAGTTAAGAAACTTCACATTACTTTTGAATCCAAAAAAATCGAATTTTGTATGATACGATACACTAAAACACCTCACGTATTAGCTACACTTCTGATATATACTTCTATATTCTTCTGATATATACGGTACTCGTGTCGAACAAGGTCGCGCTTTACCAGGTACAAGCCCGTATCTTGTATATCTTCTTCGCTTTCTCGCTTTTCTCCTTCACAACATGAGTCACCAGAGCCTTTAGATACACCTTAAGAAATCTTCCAGAAGCAAATTGCTCTCAAGTCATAGAAACACTTAGGCATGAGGACACAACAAGGTTCTCGTCTCCAAAAACCTCCGAGGACAACTGCTGCCAACAGCATTAACCATATCCAAAAAAAATCAAATCTTGTTCAAAAAAGAATTCACTTGTTCTCGAGAACTCGTGTGCAGGTTGATTTATTTCTTTAATCTACATCCAAAACGTTCCTTCTAACGATTTTCCTTTACAAAACCACAAAAAGACATCTTGTGAGTCGTCACGGGTATCTGGGGCGGTAAGTTCATATTGCACTAGTATCTTTGCATGAAGAGTTTCTATACCCCTAATGATTCGGTTGCGTGTAGTCAATTGTTATGTCTTTTAAAAACTTATAACTTTTTCGAATAACCATGCATGAAAAGTACATAATAAGAATAACTGTATGTTGAATGAAAGAATGTTGAATATAAGTATTATAATGTATACTAAAAGATCTCATTGTAACACTTAGATCATTAAAAAATCATCTAAAAAGGTGTAAGTAGACCTTTTCAGATGAATTTTTTATGATCTTATGATCCGCACATATTTCACTTTACTCTGAAAACATTTATTTATGTAAATTTGGCTTGTGACGCCTATATTTGTAAAGATAATAAATATTTTAACAGGTTTCGTAGTGACACCAGAAAAAATCACAAAGTTACACGATAAATTTCAATTTTAACGAGCACGAACGCAATCGGTCCGCACGGATTAATTTATTTTTAACCAGTTTTTTTCGGGATCAAGAAGACTAGCTCAAACCCGGTCAACTGGTGTGGAATTATTGAGTTCAAACATTGCCATTTTTTAATGTCGTCGGTCATCTGTACAATGTGTACAGGTCGAATGAGCGCTCTCCCCCGAGTGACGTAAGCGTAAATTGTGTTTTTGGTATGATACGTCTCTTGGGCTTGCTAAATTTGGTTATTTTATTGTGAAACTGGAATGAAAACTTAAAGGTATTTGGATCATTACTAAATGTCAGCTTTTTTAATGGAATTAGGTTAGATTAGTGGTTTCTGAGTGGTTTATTATTCTGGCTTAAATTCATAAGTAATATTTGTCGTCTGGTCGAATGGACACTCAGTAAGCCCTGTTTACGTGCAAACCTAAGAGGTTTCGTAGCGAACGTCAACATGTGCCTCCTTAGAGGGCAAAACAGCGACGTGGGCTTTTGGAAAGAAACTAAATTATGAAGATCATTCATTGTTTTATTATTAAATTGTTAACTTACATTTTACTATGTTATTTTGCAGCGTTGTAAATAACCACATTTCCCCTTACTAAATTGACTAATTTCATTTGGAATATATTACAAATTAAAGATACTGCGGATAATTTACACTATGTCAAAACTAAAGCCTGTCGGGATAAGGATTGAAGGAACCCTGTCTAGTGGTGATTTGTAAGCAAGGGAAATAAACGACCCTCACTAGTGCGATCTCAGCTGTATTTGATTAAGCCCGACGAGTGGAAGAAAAATATCGCTTCCCTGTGGGCAAATTAGCACAGGTGAGCCCAAAACAATAGATTTTGTAATGTTTTTAGACTAGTGTTTGGATTGCTATCTATATATAAACTTATCACATTATTTAATTAATATAAATGTCGTTCACCTTCATAGGATTTAAAGGGTATTGAATGAAGCAAAGCTATGCGAAAAGAACCCATTATGAAGTTTTTGTATGGAAGAAAAAGTTAATATATCACGGCCGAATATCCCAAATATTTTAATTATTATCATAGTTAACAAAGTTGTGCCCTCCTTAGTATTTGCCTACTCCTTAAAGTTTAAAGGGCGTTTAAGTGTTCTGGTCATAAAATAAGTAATGAACTCCGATAATGTTAATATTGCCTATTGATTTGTTTTAAATCAATGAATTTTAAAACAAGGTTGAAATGCAAAATTCTTAATACATCTTTTCACAAATCATCAAAGTGATACAACGGCGGTGAGTAAGCCTATCGGTAAAAAAGTGATTTATTATTCAATAAGAGGGTTTTCTTGGACGGATTTGTAATTACTATGCCATCCTCATAAATTGTCTTTCCTTTTAGTATTTCTAAGAAACGCAAAACATATATTACTTTGACAAAGTAGCAAAGTGCACACGACCGTAGAAAAGAGGTTTGCTTATCAGGCAGCTCCAACGCCACCGATATAACTCACTTAGGCTCCTTACTTTTTCCAATCTCCGCTGAGGGCCGGAGACAGATGCACGCCATTCGTCTCTATCTCGGCCAGTCTCTTCAATCTTGGAGCTGGGTGATATCGCGATGCTACAACGTTTGCTATCTTAATAACTGTTTTATTTTTATCATGAGATGGATCAGAATTACTATGTTCTTCTACTTGTAATAATTTGGAAATACCTATAACTGAAGTCATTTCTATATAAGTTGATTCATGACTAATACTTTAATTTTAAATTGGTATTGAAAATGAGTGTTTCAATTTTATAAGTGGTAATTAAGATGCCAAAGTAAATTGTATTTTTATTAATTAATTATATAATTGACTATAGAGCGAAGATATCGAAAGTAAATCACAATAATAAAATCAGCATAATTTTCATTTCTATTTTTTATAGTGAGATCATTACTTTGAATTGAGATTAAAATGATAATCAAGATTGATAGATCAATAGATAGATAGATCGAATATGCTTTCTAATATTTTTGTCACCAATAACACAAAACTACAAAAAAGTAAAACTCTTGATCCACAGTTAATTCAGACGCGTTGCATTGAGATTAATATATTTTCTCGTATTTAGTTGAAATAAAACAAAAATAGTTTAATTTTCTTGTCAGTGGGAAACACATGCACTTTTGCCATTAGATCTGCCTCCAGTTATTGCTATTCCTGAAAAAGAACAAAGCATCTCCTTAGCAACACTCTTCCCACACAAAAGCATTCCTTTAGAAAAAGTAGACAGAAAGAATGTACGATAATTTCACGGCCCAAAACTCGTAAAACAATAATTTAAAGTTTCCCGAAGAGTATTCGCGGCGCACACGCTCGCTGAATGAGAGATAACGACCGGAGTTCGGTTATTTATGAGTAACGAGCCTATTCAGTGGCGGCCGCGGTATGGAGATTTATGGCACTATGGCGCGAGCGCGAATATATGCGTCTTCAGTCTCGTATGTAACGAGAACAACTCAGCTATTTGAAAATTAACCCAAGACCTATTTCGACGCAGTTAGCCTATGCTACAAACAATTGGGACGAAATACCTTCCCTATTGGAATGCTCGAAATTTCCAATTTAATTTATCAATTAAAACATTTACTTGCTGACTTCACAACGCGAGCAAGTTAGTCAACTAGCACAATCTGAATAGAAAACAAAACAATATTTCAGGCAATGAAATGACCTGAATGGAGTGCCTAAAAGTGAATATTGAAGTTCTGAATATCAATTACAAAAATAATGGATATATTTAATCCATAAAAATTTTGCATACTTATTGTTTTCTATGGTATCTAATTATACCGTGTCACAATGATACAATAAATATGTAAGTCGGTTCTAGTATCCATAACACTTAAATTATGCTTAATTTGAGTTAGATATTAGGTGTGAGTGTGAGAAATATTATATTTTTAATGGAATTCATTCGAACCTAATTTATTAATTTAAACTAGAATCGAAGAAGACTAGAACTATTTTTCTTGTCTAAAACACCGTTTCATCACATGGTGCTGTCTATGATAGGACATGAACCTGCAATTTTTGAATAACTGCAATTACTCCAAAAGCGAATCGTTCTTATAGCTTAAGAAGTCTCATTACATCTTAGTAGCGCAGTGTGATCCACCCACCGTCACAAGAGCTTCGTCACTTACTCAATAGCACATGCGACCTATCTTTTCTCTTTAAGCCATGTGTTTGTTTTCCGGTCCCAAAATATCACACCCACCATTATCCTTTCTAATACTCTTTGGACCACTCCTATTAGGGGAAAACTTACCAGGCGATGAAGTGAGTATGCTTTTCATTTTTCATTACATGTTGCCTAATAGAGATAGGAAAAATTCCTCGTTTACTTTTGGCTTAGAACAGTGAATGTCACAATAAATAATTAAAAGCATATTTGATTCATGGGGTGATTCCCCCTTGTGTCAATCTCGCTCGCTCATGGTTAAGTTCAATGATGTAATAGATTACAAATAATGTGTTGATAGAAGGTATTTTCAAAATGTTTACATGCAAATATTTTTTAAGATTACCCATTTTCATATTGTTTTTTTTACAGTTGTGTAATTCTGGTTCTTTAAGTCTTATTATTGAGTTCTTAATAGCGGGATTGGTTGAGTGTTGTTTATTTCATTTCGTTTATTGTGTTTAAGTGAAATGTTTGGTGTGAAAACTGTAGTTTCAAAAAGGATCGTTGCGTCGTGCAATAGATGCAATACATAATTCAAAATTAATCTCAAATATGTCAACATATTTGAGATTTTTATCCATGCATTCATTTAGGAATAGTTTTTTTTTAACATTTTTTAATAACTTGAGACACACTAAATTTTCCTTGTTCAGGTATTAACCCACCATAAGCTTTAAATTGTGCCGGATAGTTCTCTTGTGTATGTTTAAATTATTTATATACCAGGATTTTATTAATAACAGGATATTATATTAAGTAATGTTTATATATTTAGAAGCTGCAATAGAGGAGTCCAAAATCGATTTTTATTAACAAAACTGACAATATTTTCAACACTTCGGAAAGTGACTGTAGAGGTTGGTTTATTAGCTTAGCATCAGTTTGTCATATACAATAGTATTGAGCTCTCTTTACTTTTAATATTATCGGGCAGTTACATTTTATGATAGCCTTTTCTTCGAAGACTATATCTAACCGTCAATAAATAACAAACAATGAGACCTTATCAACCATTAGTTAGTAATTTATTTCTCAAACTAATCACCGTTCCATTATTTGTTATTTCCCAGAATGGATTACTACTAAGCAAAATAAATAGCTTGGTTACTAACGCAAAGTTTATTTTATGCGAAGTTATTTGTCATGTATATTTGTGTCTAAGTAAGTCGTTTGTGTTTCAATTATTATTCACAGTTTGTGAGAACTTTGAAGCCTGGGAATACAGCTTACGCAAACAAAATAGGGCGCTTAATCCTAAATGATGTCGTTCGCAAATGTGTGTTTGTTTGTTTGGTCATGACGATGCTCCTCAACCAATTTGAAGAGGGTTTAGTCATGTGCGATCTACAGCCATATTTTAAAAAAAGGCAAGTCTTTTTTATGAAAAGCTTCGGCAATTCTAAAACTCTTGTAATATATAACTTTATTAGAAACAGATCTATCTCGTTTGAAAGATCTCAAGACAAATAGAAAATCAATAGTCTTGTACAATTTTCTGTTATTTTGTTTTGTTCTTTTTTATTTATTTAACAATTTATGTACACACATTGTTAAATAAATTCTTTTAAGTTTACAGAGGCATCTCATAGTCTATATGATTGCGGTTTTAGTGTCAGTTGTTGAAATTGAATTCGGCCCGTTAAGATTTAATGATAAAAACACAAAATTTATTCCATGGAATGTTGAATGGCTGAAATATGTAAATTGGATTTTAAATATTTCGTGACTTAAATTTTTGCATGGTTTGCAACATCTCTTTTGTTTGAATTTAAAATGGCATTCAAATGACGTGACAAAACACCCTAATAATAATAAAAAATACGATATAAGTAATTAGCGGCGCCCAGCTGGTAAAGCGTCAGCGCCTTAGACAAGATCTTTTACTGTAGTGTGCCTTCTATGAGGTCATACTATGCAGTATAACTTGTTTTTTGTACTAACAGTACATCACTACCACTCAATATTTAGACAGTTAATAACGTGACTCCACCCTATGAAAATCCACCGTGATATGATGTTGAGTTTCTTGGAAATGTAACTAATGCATACTGCCCAATAATATTAAAAGTAAAAAGATCTAAATACTATCGTACATAAGGCAAAAATGATAAATTAATGCTAAGCGAATAAGCCAACCTCTGCATCACTTCCCCGAGTGATGGAAATGTTATTCTTGTCACTGAGAAATTATTTTGGAAACCTCAATTGCAGCTTATGAATAAAAATAATAATTTATTTATTCCTTACCAAAAACATCACATAATATAACATCTTGTTATTAACAAAATACTGGCATATGAATTCTTTATAAAAAGTCTGATTGATGATATGAAAAACTTCTGATTAAACTAGACATTACGTTACATTATATGATTTTGTTTATTTGATGACCTTACCGTGTTCGAAATCCTAGCTAAATATTTATGTCTTGGCATTTACCTACTTCAGAAAGATTAACCATCCTCAGGAAACCGTCAGTCAAAGTCTGGTTTAGTGGTCTATATATAACTATAAACAAAAACACAAAGACCTACAAAGCGTGTTACTCCGAGATCCATTAAATATTCTATCGTACAAAGTAAAAACAACTTTCACAGAAGCTTTGTTCTTAACTCAGATACCTACTTACTTAAGGCATCTTATTACTTTATAAACATTATTGGAAATCTTTTGTGTTTTCATGAAAACATTAAATCTATAAAATGAAACAATAATTTGATAAGGGTATTAATTACGTAGGTATACCGCTGTGTCGGAATAAAAACAATTATTTGCGTCTAAGCAGAGGCCGTTGGGGTAGCCAAATCAATAGGGCAAATTTAATGAGCAACTTTAAAATATGCCTTATTCCATTTAGCATACAGTTTCATTCGAATAATTTGATTTATTTCTCCGCAACGATCTTAGCTTTATGGAAATAGTATGAATAAAAATAAAAAAATAGGTCTATTTTGTATTACTTATTTTATTAATTTATCCGGTGCCAGTTTTGTTAGTTACAGTATTTAGGATACATAATACGAAAGAGAAAGTACGATCTACTGCAATTAATAATCTAGTAAAAAATATTCAAGGCCACTGAAAACCACAAGACGACGCCACACATCATGGCTGAAAAATCTAAAAGAATCGTACGGGATGAGCACCAGGTCTCTACTTAGAGCAGCGGTGGGTTAGATGGGACAATGGTCACCAGCCTAGTAGGTGATAGCACCTTAAGAAGAAGGCGCCATTTCATCAGCCTACACTTGCTCGAGTTCCAAATTTAGGAATTTGGTAATAATAGAAAATTAAGTTAGTCTAAGACATTCCCAATCTACAGGCTCAATTTTTTAAAATGAACTTTCTTGCCCAGAAGTCACGTAGCATGTTGGTTTGTGGGAGGCTATGGGCAAAAATTTAAGATATTGATAAAATTATCAATTTCACCTTAATGTTATATTGTTTAGACAATACTATACAATACAATACTACAATACAATACTATATATCATTCTTTTTTTAATAAATAGGTAAAACCAGCCACAATTATTTTTTTGTTAGTTTATGGTAGTGATGAAATATATCGTAAACATTATTGTTTACGGTATATTTCAACCATCTTTAACTTCCTACTATTATAAAACATGTCACGATGACCATTGTAAAATGAACATTAAAAATTATTACTATTGCAACGAACTCAAGTTCTTATTTCTCTCCACACACAAACCAGCTGCTTACAATAACTGTAGACAACAATAAAAAAAATTCGGACCACTTACAAAAATACATTTATTATTCAATCAATTAACACAATATTTGGAAACCACTGAGTGACGAAAACCGCTTCAACATAGACCTCAGTGATTCTCAGAAAGATTCTTAGTTCCGTAAAAAAATAACTTAACGTCAATTAAATTACATTTATTTTTAAAGAAACAGCAGCTTTTAAGCAATAATTTATAATAAAACGAAAATATTGTTATACGGATACATATAAAATTAGACGAGCCATATTTTGTTGCTTGCATTAAATTTCCCAGTGTAAAGCCGCGTGTTCGAAATATTTACGAGCTAAAAGCTTTTGGGTGTAAAACGTTAATGTTTATATTACCACTGTGATACCTTTCAGCATTGATGAGGATCTCGATCGTTACGTTATGATAAACCATCACTGTCTTGAATAAAAATCTACAGGTTATCTGTCAAATTACCATAAAATACCCGCTTAAATACAGGAATTATAAGTACTTGAAAAAAAGTAAAAATGAATTTTCCAGTTTAAAATTCATCTAATCATAGAAATAGGAAGGAAAACAGAAGGATAAAAACCGTAACGTAGCAAATTATAACTGTTTAAGATTCCAGAAAACTTTAAGACTATTTTAAACTTAAACTGCGCATTACGCATATAGTAATATAATAATAGTAATAATCCTTGTCATTAAAATCCAACAGATTCCTTAATTAATTCAAATTTCGTTCTAATTGAATAGCCTATATGGCGATTACAAAGTTATATTGGATCGAATTTATTACACAATAAATTCGATCCAATATAACTTTTTTTTAAATAAACCTATAGTTAATTAAAATGATTTATGATAATAGGCAAAATGTTGGAACGACTTATTTAAATTTTCAAAATATTTATAAATTAAATCAAATTTCTGTAAATGTTCTAAATCTTAATGTTGAAATTAAACTGAAATGGAAAAATAAAAAATTATATTTAATTTCGTTTTACACTGTGAATACTTTTTACTTGTTGTTGCAAAATATTTCCAATAAACTATTTGACAAATCCGTGTAAAAATTAGATAGAGATGTGGTTTATTTTTTCCTTGCTGTTACTATTATGAGGAAATAGGAGTAAAGAAATTATTATCAAAGCTTTGTAATTTCATCAAGATCGCGTACAATAGGATATGGACTTTGAAGTGATATTGTGTCGTCCTCTCACAGAGGCGATAAGATATTTTGTAACTCGTCAGCAGTAGCTGATAAGTAGCTAAGTTTGAGAGCGTTGTGCAAGCTCATATACTAGTTGAGGTTTATTTAGAAATGTCGGATCTATAATAAATATATACGTTTTATTTTTTACTACAATAAAAGATAGTAAAACTTATAAATTTTAAATTATATTTTATTTGTAAAATGAAATGTTTCAGTATAATATAATAATCTAGTGTTAAGTAGGTAGAGTGCAACTATTAAGAATTGTTTGTTTATTTACCTTCAGAATATCGATGAAACTATACCCCTCATGTAAGTTTTAATATTGAACCTAATCAACTGACTAATGAACGAGATCAAAATAAATTACAAATAACACCAGAAGGAAACCACACTTTTCTCTGTTGTTAGTAGAATTTTAATGTAGGTTTTATTTGTCTTTGGTATTTTATAAAGTTAACTTCGTAACTGATTGTACTTTAACACTTGTTACTTTTTGTACTTTGTTTTTTTAAGATATACTTTTTAGTGAGAAATAAAAAATATATAAAAAAAAATACTTTTATATATATACTATAATATATATTATAATATTTATTTAATTTATTATAATATATTACTAAAAAGTATTTCTAAGAAATAGTAAATAGTAAAAAGTAAGAAGTTAACTTTATAAAGAAGTAAGAAATACTTTTTGTATTTCTGACTCAAATTAAAAATCTCTTAGAATAATTAATGATTAAACTCATTCAATAGTACCGATTGAACTGTATTACTCGTTCAGTTTAGATAATACGTTTTCTATTGAATTTGTAATTAATGTTTGTTATTCGTAATTAGTTTTAGGTAATTCGGTAAATTTACTTGATAAAACTACTCCCCTAGATGGTTCATACGATCAAATTATTGAATTTTTAATTAAATAAACTCCGCCCGTATATCTATGAGACCTACAGAGCATGCAAACTTCTTAATAAGATATTTTAATTTGGAATTTAATAGATACGGCGAAGTTAAAAACTGAATTGGCTTTTATTAGTGAATATAACTTTTCAAAATAGAGTTGCACCTTTAGAGTACTAAGAGGTGTTTCATAATTGATAAATAATGAACAATAACCGAAATAACAACGGAATATTAAATAATTTAGTTAGTGTAGTTAGTAGTTGACAAACTTTGTGCTACTCTTACTGACACTGTATTAAGTCCATAAAGGTTTTCCTTTTTTGTAATTGAATTTTAAAATGTGTCTAATTTCTTCATGCGACTGGAATGAAGAAATTAGACACATTTTAAAATTCTTGACAGAATGAAAAACGAATGAAAAATAATGGGAATCAAAATTTTCCTAATTTGATTCTTTTTTGAAATGTCAACTTTTAATGCCATGAAAACCAGCCAGATACCAATACAGCTCAAAATATCACCAAAGATATTTTAATACAAGTTTATACATACTATATGGGAAAAGACTTTTTCGTCTACCTAATATAAACACTTCTGTTATTGTTCTAGATTTGCATAAGAATAATATCAAAAAGGATTCAGAAAAGTTACAAACATGTATACAATAAAACAATAGACTAAAGTCCCTTGTCCTAATTGGGTGAGTGAAATTACATACTATTGTGCCTCACTGGGGACTATTATAAGTACATACTTCACCTACTTACTAATATTTGAACATGATTCAAATATGTGATTATCCTTAATACTTGTCTCCATTTTCATAGTAGTAAAAGTATTAATTCTATTTAATTTAGGTTATAGTCTGTGTGAACGTTACAAGACAAAAGAGGATATCAATTCTCTTTAACTTTTAATAAATTTACTTTTTACTATTATATTATTTTAGTAGGTAACACTACTTTTGAATATCAAGGTAATTAAAATAAAATATTTTAATGACAATAAAGTATCCGATCTAGTGAATCGTAAGTTGTACAAGGTATAAGTTAATTAAATTAAATCACTTTGTCATGAGTTTATCCGAACGGTTTCCTGCCAATTATTACGGCTCTAAATCAAGTTAGTTATTATTAGGGTTGCCATCCGTACTATAACATTATAATAACACAATATATTTCATCCAAAAAAAATTTATATTTTTATCCTAAATTCAATTGTCACACTTTTTACATCACTTTGACTGTTCTGGAACGTACCCAAACACGGGTGCACCCGTGTTGCGCTTAAAATTATATGGAATTGTATGGTAAAATACAGAGTGATTTAAAATGAATGTGTACATAGTTTTTTGAAATTCCCACATGTACTATATTTTTGCATCTTTTTTCATAAAAATACTAATTTATTCAAATAAAAGGAGGCAACCCTAGTTACTACGGCTCCAATTCAGGGCCTGAGATGTATTGCGCGACTACTGAATAACGTTCATCCGTGTCAAACATAATGCCTGAGCACTGTCATAATTAGAATTTCGGACTTTTATGGTAGATATCCAGAAAATTAATTGTAATAACCTAACCTAAATTAAGAATCACTAAGCATGGAAACTCAATTTGGTAAATAATATTCTGTAGATCTTTATATTTTTATAACAAGAAACATTTTAAAACAATAATATAGGTATCAACTATATAAGGTATCAACGGGAAAATTAGATGGCCTGAAAGATTTTTTTTGTGGGGTCATGTACAGGATTTGATGTATAAAAGATACTAATACCTACAAACTTTCACTTACATGTACCATCTTGCTCTAGCATTGAGAACTTTGACTTTTCAAGGATACAAATAAAACAAATTTAATTACAAAATAAACCTGTCATATTGGAAATACAATTAAATAAACACAAACAACCTTAAATCCTATACGAATGGTTGTGTTCATCTCATAAACAATTGCCCCTAACCGGAAGTTCTGGTTCAATAAACAAGCTTATATCATATTGTCTTTTATGGTGAAAAATCCGAATTATTATAATTTTTTGGAGTTCATGCTGTTGTTTCTAGAAACAATAGAAAGTGAAGGTCCGACTCCATTAAAATTAAAATTGGATAACTTTTTTAGTGATTTGAAGTCGATTTTTAGTTTTAATTAAACCTTTTTATGACGCAATAAAACATGCATAAAAACACACGTTGTAAACCCGACTCCGAATTTGCTACCGCAAAATCTTATATTCCCCAAAAACAATCGTCTCTCATTCACTTCAAAGAACGAAGGGTTTTTCTTTGAAATGCTCCGAAATGAAATACTTGAGAAAGAAAGCCCGGTCTTTGTGCTGTAATAGCTAATCATAGGCTTTTCGATGTTAAAATTGTGAGCTATTTAAGAGAGTACCTAAAGACAGAAGTACCTGTTTGAATGTTCTGTAACAACCGACAACTTCATGAAAATGTAAAACAACTTTGTGGCAAAAATTTTGTAAGATTTATGAGTGGCAAATAAAAATCTTGACTCACTTATAACCACTTATTAACTTTAAATATAATGTACTTACTAATTTAAGATTTATTATGACTTATTGAAAACATATTAACGATCGGCTGATCGGGGGGACGCCAGGTTCAAGTCCCGGTCGGGACAGACTGAAATTAAACAAAAAATCTCTTCATAAATAAAAGAACACACCGTATACACGTTTATTCTTCCGTTCATATTTTCTCACAGAGCCCAACAATGTAATCAGATTGGCCAACAGAGAGCGATCTTTCTCAAAGAAACATTTTAAAAAGCGATATATCATTGTCCTCGCTTCGGAACATCTTTCGTTAAGTTTTGTTAATATTTGGGTGGGATAACCCGTTATTTTGGCAGACTATCTATCACTGTCCAATACAGAAACTAAATAAAAATGTGGTCAAAATATTTTCAGCAGCACAACATAAAAATGTCAATAAAATTTGGTAACCGAACGTAGATACCATGCCATAACATTAAAGAAATATCAGCGTATATTTTATCAGTTTGAATTACATTTATTAAGAGGTAGATCCTTTTGTATGTGTTGGTTTCTAAGCACAAACTCTTATCGTGTTGATATTAAGTCTATACTCAAATTATTGTACTAGAATTTGTCTAAAACTCAAAAACATAATTGTACAGAATTGATTTTTGTACAATACTTTCTATTAGCAGAATATTACGTATTTCGTCTTAATATTTCTAACTATATTACGTTTACTGAGGTAACCAATCTGTAACTAGCTAAGCTGAATTTGAATACTTTATTCATTAACCAAATTAAAAACAATACAGTTTTATGACTTATTATATTGGATTGTATTTTAGGAGCCGTCTCCTAACTCCTGACTAAGATGTGATTTTTTGATCAAAACTTCGTCAACTATGTACCGCAGCAAAGTTTATTCGAATTTCATATTCCTTCGCACAGTCATTCGGGTTATTCAAATCGGTCTAACTTTTTGAACGCAAACAGAGAAAATATGCTTTTGGTTGAACACATAATATATTTCATTAGAAAATAACAATTAACAATATTTTTACTCTTGAAAAATTTTCAAAACAAATATATTTATGACTCCTGAATATAATTATGAAAAAATATATTCTACAATAACTATATTGCAACAAAGACAGTACATAAGTCGTAGTAAGGGGCTTACAAGCATCTGATTACCTGTGGTTGCCACTACGCTAAATTGTCTCGTAAATTCTCGGAAAGATAGAAGATTTTACTTTGATGAATTCTTTTTTGTTCGAAAGTGCCAGTTAAAACTCTTGAAAAAGTTATTGATTTAAGTAATAAAGAAGAGAAATATGGAATTTTTATTTTCCTTTGTGCAATACCGATAAAATAATCCTTGTACTATATACTGCGATTCGATATATACACCGTGTTCCTAAGGCTATACATTAACTTCGGCATATTATTCAGACCATTAAATTGATATATTTTCTCAAAGAATACTTTAATGAATCACAACTATTTTTCATAGTAACTAAATACTTCGACGTATTTATTTTAATATGAGTTACTCTTTAACTAAGCTGGCAACGTTGCATTATGATTCATACGAAAAGTTGGTGCACATATACTGTTTAGAAAAAACTTTACGTGACATAAATAGCTTTTTCAAGGCAACCTCATGATAAGCAGGATAATTGTACGACATTATTACAAGCACAAAATGAAATAGGATTATTTTCTCCAAAATGAAAAATAAACGTTTATTTTCAAGTAACTGAAATTAATGACATGAAATTTCAATAATAATAACTTCGGTTACCATAACAACCGGTTCAGTCAAAAAAAGCCAACAAAAGTCATCTACAAAAGCCTAATGAATTTATTTTATTTATAAATTATTTATTTATCTTATCAAAAATGCCAAAGGGCTTGTGGGATGAAATGGTGACCATCATATGAGCGGCACTTACTGTCCAGAATTGTTCTTTTATTGGCAATAAGTAAAAAAAAAATAATAGATTACAAACTCATTTCATCACTGCAAAAAATGCAGTTATTGCCCAGTGTGCAATCTCCATCGGCATGAAGCTTGGCCGCAAGTCTGTATCCAAATAGTTTCAACCTAAATGATATGAAGTATAACATGGGAGCTGAACTTTTTAATTGAATGCAATGTGGACAAGCCGCTGGCTAAGACAAGCGAATTATTAATTATTAATTTTAGTATTTTTATTGTTAATTTTATTTATCCACAATACATTACAATACAATACCCGGATAATGAGTGGACATGGATGGAATACATGGATTACCTTAACACAAACAAATTTGCCTCGAATTTAATTTTTAAAATTGTATACGAAAAATTGAGTTTTACGTAATAATTAGGTAGATAAAATGCTTAGGTTACGTGAATAATTATTTACAATAATAAAATAAACACATATCTAAGCTCAAAATAATTAATAATTGAAAAGATTCAAGCAAATGTATACTTTAATCATAATATAATAAGAATAAAATCAATTATTCACACGCTTCAAAGGGAACTCGAAATAAGTTGGCGTGTTTGAACAGCCCTGTAAACAAAATTATTAAAAGCTTCCTTTATTTAACAGACTAAAACTAAATTAATGTTGTTTAAGCATTAATATAGGAAAGGAATACAAAAGGTTTATATTTGCAATTACTTACAAGACAATGTATAAGCAAAATTTAATGAAGTATTCTTTGTGAACTTACGTAAGATTAGAAGCCCTAATAAAATCCAGAACATTGGTATTTAATTAAATTCCATCTAAAGTTTACACAACGCCATTTACTCTGAAGCGCAAATCTCTACACAAAGTTCTGGTTTCATACGTGCGATCGCAAAAATCGCGTTTCACACCGAAGAAATCTTTAACCATACTTTTATAACTTTATTTTCAAGCAATCACGTATCCGTAGAGAGATATAAATTGGCAATATCTGTCTGTACGTCTTAGGCGGTGAGCTCGAAACGGATTAGAGTCAAAAGTAGTTATAATCTTTGCTGGGAGCACGTGCGCTCTTTGTGTGGAATCTCGCTCCTTGAATTCCCTTCATTGCTAGCTAACGAGGCCATTCATAAGGCAAATAATAATCGTAGAAAAAAGGAACGCTCTGTTAGCCGTAATTTTTCCTTGTAGCGCCTTTATTAGACCAAGTCGTGATGGTATTACAATGAAAATCGGTGGTAAATTAGTCATCTCGGAAGATAAAATACTAAAGTTAATGGAAATATAATGATACGTCATTGGAGAAATAGTTTCTAGTAATTTCTTTTACCAATTTTACAAACACTGCGCAATAATGTTGACAATAGAACAAATAATTAAATTTGACAACAACATATAATACTCTTTTCAACTTATAAAACTGTGTAATTTTAATATGCGTATATAAGTTAACTGTTTCAGAAACAGTAAAGTTTGATTTAAAGCATAGGTGTGTCTCGAAGTTTTTACAAGCGAGTCTGTTCTTAAAATTTCAGAAACTTTTTATTATTAGGAGTACAAAATCATTCGCCGTAAATTCAACTTCATTCTAAAACTCAACTAAATATAAAAGTACAGTGTAGTAAAGTGTAGTGACCAAAACTATTGAATAAGAAGCATGGACACATTTTTTTTATAAAATAACATACCAAATGTCTCGATTCCACCTTAAGGAGGAGGATTCCATATGCATTGATAGCTAGTGCAGTATGCAATAAACTACCCTAGCCACCTTCATTTTACCGGCCTAAAAGGTGCTTTGTCACCTCCCTTTAAAGGGCGCCCATGTATATAATGGAGGTATACGTGAGCCGGTAAGAAATTCCACGCTATGGTTATGGAAAAATATTCGAAACGGAAACGGTATACGTACGTGACAGTTAAAATACGAAAAGCGAGTGACTATGTAACTTTTCGAATGGAAATTATTATCCGAATACCTTCTGTGATGACGGGTACTGTTGAAACGTGTGCTCAACTTTTACAGGGTCGATAATTCACCATTACCCTTGTATGTCAAGGATTAAGGCAAACAGAACACAACACTACAAAAACAGCGTGTATTTAGCATTGATCTCTTCCTAGACGATCTACCGCAAAATATAAATCAAATAACTTTGCCGCAGCTATTTATAGTTCTATAAACTACACCAACCGCTTACTATCAAGACTTCTTCAACTGTGGAGATAAAAATGAATGTCGAAATATGTTTTTAAGCGCAAACCTCATGAACGGTAGGACCGATCCAATTTAATAATACTAGTCCAGGTTGAAAACAGAAAAAATGACCAAAATTGCAAGGAGAAACAGAACAGTTTCACAGACCGACACCTATCGGGTCAAATATCCATATAATAAAATCTGTAAACAATCGAATACAAACTTCTAAAACCCAGACCTAATGACCGAGAAGAGTGCTCATGCTTTTAGCCAACAGCTATTTACCTACTCTTTCAAAAGATAGACGAGAATTAGAATATATATAGCTACCAAAAATTTTAGATCACTGTACATTTTGTTTAAACTCGGTCGATAATCATATTTTAAATATCTTCTACGAATTTCTAAAAACTCAAGCTTAGGAATCTTTATGAAAATCGTATACCTACTGTTATTTGATTTGATAATAAAGTGGAATGAATAAATCAGGTTTCTGGCTTGTTATTGCTGTTATTATTTAAGCTGTCATTTAAACTAAGACATCACAATTGCATAATATTACAATTTGTAAATTATATAAAGAAGAGTCAAATCAATTATAAAAGATTAATTTTAGATATGCCATTAACTTTACTAAGCTAATTTTTTCAAAAGTATTCCATATATATAAGAATATAATAATATTTGCTTAGAAAAAAATCCATGAATTTTTTTGTAAGCAAATATTATTTAAAAGATATTAACAGTGGTTTTCACGAGAAATGAGGTTTGGAAAATAAAATTTCTTGCTGCGTTTCCTGATACAGCTTTGTGTTTATATTAGATTATATAACAAAAATTGCAGAGTAAAAATATATTGTAAAAGATGGGACATATACAATGTGAACTGGTCATCGAGTTATTGTTATAAATAATCACAACCATTATTAGTTATGGCAGTCTCATTATTTATAAACGGTATCGTTAGATCTTATTCTTCTTATTTCATTGTCTTCAAAAATTTTAAGTTACAAATAATCATCTGTCTCCTGAAAACTTAGTAACCTTCGTAAACAGATATTGTAGCAAGCCGGTACATATTGCGCGTGCAACTGGCGTTTCTACGAGTTCGATAACAATCGTATTTTCAACGCTCTAACTACAAATATCCGTGCGAGTGGGGTGACTCTGCATTCATTTGATTCTGTACAGCCAAGTTACTAACAGTAGAAGTCCTAAGGTTTACAATGGCATTTCAACTATTAGTATCTTGAATATTGCGTAAAATGCTATGTTGTAGAACTAAAACTAGATTTAGAAGACAATATTAGAATGTGTTGCAAAAATATTTAGAGAAAATGTAATATATGGATGATTTATTTTTTATAAATGATAAAGACCATTATTTACGATCGATGAAAATTTTGACTTAAACAAAAGATTTCAGGAAATAATTAATATTTATAAGCCGAGACGCGTGTAACATGAAATAATTTGGCAAATGGTGTGGATTGCACTCACCACTGTTGACTTAATTTGACCGGAAAGTGCACTCATATTATTTCCCAGTAATAGCTGTAGAATGATCCTACTACAAACAGACACGATTAAATTAAAACGAGGTTGTACAAAACTTACGACAGACAACAGTGGCTAGCAATTAAGGAAATCAAATAAAATTCAATAGGAAACATTTGTTGAAAATTGCTAAACCCTAAGCCGAAAGGGCCGAATTTGCATTTTATTAGCATGAGTTCGGAATAAAAATGTGTTTATTCTGGGATGAAAACGAGATGGTCGTCCATAAAGAGATCGAGAGGCAATACGGATAAAAAACCAATGTTGTATTTGAAACGCATTCCAAAAATCTCAAACAGGATTTGGTTATATCACAAGCTTTGTTTATTTGGAAATTAAACATCGTATATTTATTTATACCGCTTAACGGAACAGGCAGGGTAGATATTTTTACGTCTGTTATTAGGAGTGCGAAAAAAATTCGTTTTATCAAAATCAATCATGGTGTATAACTTTTATTGTTCAATTTTTACTTAATACGCTAATGTTGAATTATTTGTTAATCTAACGTATAACAAACCTATCTAAAAAAATATTCTTTTCACAGGACAGAGTATTTATGAGATACAATGCTTATGTAACATTTCTAATAACAATCTACATACCTATTTATGGAATAATCATATTGCTTTATTAATATCACGTTTTTAAATGTATGAAACTTCTTAGAAAATAATACTTGTTGTTTTCGTTTTGGATGGTAGGTATCATCGAATACGCTTATAAAACATGACTATTTTAGCACAATTTCTGTAATCTGTGTAAATCTTTAAAGCAGTAAGTAAAAAAAGCAGTGGCAGTATAAATACAATATACTGTTGTGAGGACGCAAAAAGCAGCGGGGGCCTTTATAAGTTATGAGCTGTCTATTTTGAAATTAAATTGCATTGCAGTAATATTGGGGAGAAACACTCCGATCAAAAGTTGGCAAAGTACATAGTGCATGATAAACACTATCTGAATTTCCAGTTACGAAGCTATAGCCAAGTCATTGATATGCCGATTATCAGACATTGAGTCATTCTCATATTATACGTAAGGTATATTTAATAAACTACAAATCTAACTACTACACACGAGCCGAGGTTATTCTTTAGAGGCACCATCTGATCTATCTCCAGACGCTCTTTAATGGATTCAGAGCCATAGAACCACAGTAAGGTACACTTGAAAGGTTTATCGTATATCAAAACGTCTTTTTTCTCAGGTTGAGACTACACCCTTACTTTAGCCCAAGATAAATGAGATTTCGGTAAGCTTCAGAAGCGTCGCAGTATATTCCCGGCACATTTACCTCAGTGCCTCAAAACGTCTTCAATATGCATGTCTGATGAGGTATGGAACCGACATGTGACCGCGTAGAATGGGCCTCACAAACAGGCTAAAAGTCAGCCAAAATGCAATGGATAATGAGATTCTAAATTATGTGATCCACAAGAGAACTAGTATTGCACGTAGTAAGACAATTGGAACTTGAAGTGGCCATGGACAGGGTGGGCACATTACCAGGAGAGCTCTAATATTTTAGATTTGTCGCCTGCCTGAATATCAATTAATTAAAAACTATTATATGCATTAATTACCTAATTTATTACCATTATTAACTATATAAATATCGGAAAATTTACAGGTAAATAAATAAAGTTTTTGGAAGTCCACTATCTTCCTCAATCAGCAGCTCACGTCAGGCACAGCTATGAAAGGGCAATATGAATCCTATCTAATTTACCCACCATTCAATAATAAGGTCAAAATTCTAACAATAACTCTTTTGAAAATGTATTGCATTCAAGAAATATTCATATCATGTGTGTTGTCCAATAGTGGCGCTGCGTTTTGAAAACGATACGAAAGCAGTACGAAGATCGTGAGGTGAGCTTATATTTAATAACATATTTTAGTTTTGATCTCATAGTTTTGCTTATGACTTTATTTCTATGGTATAACGCTGGAGTCTGTAATAGTGCAGACTTTAACCAAATTTAAAAATAGAGTATTTATGAATGAATTTATTTGGTCATCATTCGTAATCTTAACATTTATTATTTTCTTGAACAGCTCTTCGTTCTTCTTCTACAACCGATAAAACTGCATAAAGAATAAGAAATTTTAATATAAAAAATTCTTAAAAGAGGTTACAAAATAAAATTAATGACAGAACCAAATATTCCGCCAACTAATAATAGTTAAAATAACGCGGACGCGGTCTACTTAGCAGTGAATTCACCAAATAACGCAATAAAATCAGCTCTGAGAATTTATAGCGGACGAATGTCCTTGATATTGCAACAGTAAATAATATCTTTCGTTAAAAGGGTCCTTTTATTGGCACCCTTTCATTTTATGCTACGATTATGTCATTTTTATGTGAGCTCGAATGCTATTTACGTATTTTTATTGACAAACAGACGGAATTGCTCTTGAATAAAATCCAAATTGTTATTATCGCGTAAAATTTGTACACCACCACTTAATTGAATAGGGGATCATGGACATCTACTGCCTGTATACATCCAAATGCTGGACACAATATTTCCTACAAGTGGGAAAAAGACATTAGGAGCTTGAGCCTTTACACTACCACACCGGGCCCATACGCTTTGGTGCCCAACCAGTGCTAGTATGTGCCTAATGAAAAAACGGCTAAACATGCCTACCGAGGAAATCGAGATAACAAATTTTATTAACTCATCCAGAGACTAACCATAGCGAATGTTGCTTTGTTTTTGTTATAAAAACCAAACCACTCGAACTACTAACTCAACTAGCTCCTTAGGATCGTGGTTATAGTAATATTATATATCTTTTAATAGCTATAGAATTTAAATGAACTTTATCATGCGTCAATGTCAATGGTATCATAGGAACACACGTTTCGTGATAATATTTTATTACATTAGATTAATCGCCAATACTGCCCCAATCGAAACTCAAACCCACAACATCGCTTGAGACGACAGGGTTACCAACCATTCAGACAGACCAGCCGACTGTCGAATTAATCGACAGCGCCTTGATCATTATGCGCTCATATATCGCCAACACTCATGTTAAACACTTCTGTTTACTGGTAATAGTGGTTTTTGCATACTTTTTGAATTTGTTTTCCTTTCAATCAATAACAATAAATACCTGTTTTTCTATTCTGACGACCTTAATGCTTCCTCTAAACACTTTTCGTTTCTTGAATGATTTCCTTCCGAAGCACATACAGCAGTGATCGGGTTCCTGGCTCATAGCAAATTTACCACTCGCTGTAAATTAGTATAAAATTAAGTATGAGGTGGAGAATATAGGACAGGCAGGCAGATATATGAAAGCTGTTTCCAATAGATGAGCCAAATAATTTTTAAATGACATACAGAAGGTATCCTTTCGTAAATGGGTAAAATATGGTTTTAAATGCATAAGTATACGAAACTAATAGAAAGAGAATACCTTTAATTTTTAATAGTTCACTTGCAATTTTCTTTCATTTTCATCGGAATAGCAGTAATCTTACTTAATTATGAAACTAAAAATTTGACTGCCTAACTGATGTTTATATATAGAAAAACCACTTGCATTATTTAAATAATTAAAACACCACTTGTATTATTTCATCCGTATACAAATTGTATTTTATTTATTTATTTATTCTAAAGAGCTCGAGACAATAAATTTTAATTGACCCATAAAAAGATCCAACAATGGCGAAAGATGCTCACTTTCCGTAATTAAAACCAGAGCCCTCGATCCGCTACACCAACAAGCTCCTCCTACCTTTTAGATTTTTTGAGCGTTATTGACATTAATAAGAGCCTCAGTTTAACTCAAATTTTTTTACCACCTTTAGTATTAAGGCAAAAACGAATTACTTATCGAACCAAAGGCACTATATCCACTAACCCAAGTAATTTTAAGAGTATATTTACATAGAATTTGCAATCTCTCTTCACCCTCAATCAATCAATGTCGTTTGGGACCGAAATTGCCACCACCGTCATAACTTAGGAGCTTAATGTAATCGAATTGAATTATTCAATCGGTTTGTCAACAGCTCTGTAATTGTTGTTACTGAGATAGTTATTGGAGTCTTATTGACCTATTTCATGGGTATTATCCTTACGCTATTTGGGTAACGGATAATTCCCTAATCTGTGTTGAACACGACAATGCACAGCTTATTTAGTAGGATTATAATGAGAATAATAAAAGTACCTTCTCATAAATAAGTGTATAATCTTTGTATCGCATATTCTTTCTTTAGTAAAAATACGGTTTATTTTTTATTATTTCGCTAACACGCCACTTATGTATAGTTGTAGCCTATCTTAACAAATGTCAGTATAAGAAACCGAAACGCAACGATGGCAGCTGGACTGGGAACAGCTGCGGTGGTCGGGCTACTCGCCGGTGGTGCTATTTAAAGCACCAATGACATTTAAAAACCTTATTTACTTACGAGAGTATTGTTTTTACTCCATGTAATTCTAAATTGAAACTCACAATACAAATTACAGATTTAAATACAACAGTAGGTATTAACAACGTCAAGAAAATTTTAGTCTGAACCACTTAATCAGTGCTCAAATTTTACCGTGTGAATCGGTACAATCCAGACACAATTGGCTTAAAACTGTCTTGAGGTTCCCGTGTGTATAATGTAAGAGAAAAATTTTGTTATTTTGTTCAAACGCATTCGGCCATAACTGGCTCTGTTCGAAGTGGAATTTTTGAGTTCATCATCAGCTTTTTCACATCTTTTTTATGACTATTTTGATTTTGTCATCAACCTTATTACAGTAATCCGATATAATACGGCACCATATTACTTTCCAATTATAAATAGGAAAGGAATTATCTAATTGTTATTATTAATTTTTTTTCACAATTCCTTTGGAATCCATTTCTCGGGATGGTATCGTAAAGATCAACCAGCACAGTGGAGCGCACTGCTTGATTATCAGACTGTTAGTCGATTTTACAAAAATACACAAAACAATTAATATAATAAAAATATTCTACCAGTAAATCGTAAATGTTGAATATACCTTCCATTAGAGCTGGTTTTATTAGCAACAATAAAACGCGGGTCCATTTAGATAATCTCCCTTGCAATCATTGGCACGGGCTTTCAGCCAGAGCCATAAAAAGTTCTAGCCGCGTACAATACTAGATTTACCAAAGTAGCAGTGAGTCACGTACATAGAATCCATTGACAAGAAAATTCAAATGCAAAACGGAGTAGTCCGAATAGAAGATCGAACATTCATCTCTTCTCTGTACAATAAATTTCAGAAGTTCACATCAAATGTAGCTGTAACTCTTATACCTTTTGCTTCCACAGAAAACAGAGCACCACTTGTACTGTTTACTATCTACCAGCGAAAAAATTCAACTTTGGTATGGTACCTAGGTACATTTAATTGACTATATTGATGGGAAACAAAAAATTTCAATGAAAAAATAACCGTTAAATATATCTAATTCGAGCGGAGTGGTGGTGGAAAAAAGCCCTTTTATTTTACCCAATGCATAGACCGTTGAATTAAAATTCAACGTGAAAACATTATTTTCGAATTTTATTGGTATTTTGTGTCGAACTTTTTGTGTGTTGTCGCACTTCCCTTAACACTCGCACAGCCGCAGTCGTTTATATTTTTAAAAACATTTCTATGCGCCATTTTTGTGAATCAGTTTTTTTTATATTGATTATATCTATTTTTGTGTGTAATAGAAGTACATTCTATACTTACCCATAAAAACTTCGTCTAGATACAATGAAAATTTTCGGAAAAAGATTTCGGAACTCCTCATAAAATAACGCTCATGAATGGATTTTATTATTTAAATCAGCTTCTAAATTACAAACAGACAAGTTGACAAAGCGGTCATCTATTTGATTTTGCTTGAATTATCACCATAAAATTTAATAATTAATACCAATACCAATCTAGTCATATTAAAGATATAGAGTTATAATAGAGTTTTAATAGATTAAAGAGTTAGTCCCGATGTGACTAATCCAATAAATACTCCTGTACTCACCTCTAAGTTTGAATGGTAACTTGAACTTGATGGAAGGCAAGCTAACCGTACTTGAATTGTTAATTTACTCCAAATACCTGTTTTGTCTCAAGGTTCAGTCTGACTAAGCTGGGTATTGGTTTCTTCTACTGATATTTATATACCTATTACTTAAATATTTCCAAGTCTGCAAAGCATGCCTAAAGTTACGAACTATTTTTATTGGTAGAATTCTACCTTTGTGTTCTAAATTATCGGTTAACGTTCATGGTATAGTTTTGTCATTGATGACCACTCAGAATGCCAGTCACGGTTATTTAAATTCATTTTTACACATAACAGTCATTCGAAAATAAACAAGTATATCTTAGTCTAGGAGGGTAGATGATGTATGCTTAACAAATAAAATAATTTAAGTATAACTCAAATCAATACAACTATTTCTATAAATGTAAACAGTTTTGATGTAAAGTCAGATAAAGTGTTACAAAACACAACTATATCATAAAATCGGTAACTATTCATAATAATATAGTTATTTTTCTCCCTGTCTTACAATGTATAGTTACATATTATCGCAAAAACTACACATGTAATAGTTTACATGTGTAGTTTTTGCGATAATATGATGGTACAAATATTTCTATTGGGCAGCAGCGTGAAGACCGTTCCGTACCATGTAAGTTATATGTAAAGTGAATTGCTGGCTAACATTGTTCTCGACGACAGCAGTCTCCAACAAGTCTTAGTTGCCCTAAACAAGTAACAGCAGATATCTCAATATGGACAGGTCCTTCAGTGACTAATGAAGCTAGATCAAGTGTGAAGTATATATATCCTTAAAAGAAATGTACCTAATTGAGTTTTTAAGTACAAATAGTATTTATATATTAGATTGGATGTAAAGCAAGTTAATAATTACAAATAGGGACATTTACCATAGCAATCATACATCATTGTCGGAGTGACGGATTCTGCATATCTTATACCTATAGCTTTGAAAACGGCATTCATTAGGTGTGGGGCGCGATGCGACATTTGTCTAGCGGACGCCTAGTAACGTGGAGTAATCTGCTATTTGTCCCCGTCTGAGCTTCCTCCTTACGTTGAGACAAATTGTACAAGTTGGGACGCTGAGTGACTTTAGACCATCACTCTCAGTTGCCTTTGTAAATAAGACATATATATGTATCTATGTCAGTTTATCTGTAACACTAAGAGAATATGTAATTTATTTACAATGCAACAATTATAGAACTAAAATTAATGTTGCACCGAGTATGATTGAGCAAGAGCTTAACGTATTTAGAAAACACCATTTTATCGCATCTCAGAATGAGAAGTTGGCTAGTGTAGTGACTGGTGTAGTTGCAATTGCAATTATTGAAACTAATCTATTTTCGCCATGGTTGGTCCCAGAATTTCTGAAGCAATATGTTCTAGTGTTCGAATTTGCCTTTTTGATACAACTACTCGTAAATCGAATAAAATCAAATTATTTATTTGTTAAGTAGGAAAGCTTCGATAACAAATTAGCAAATACAGCATCAGCATGAAATGAATGAGTAAATTTACAACTGATATTAATCAGTTGTAAATTTACCAATCAGATGTGTTATTTCATAATTATGATCCTATATCGGTCACATTTCACTTGCATTAAATATTCAGAAGGTAAGACTTTAAACATGTCTAAGTAGTTAATTAAAAACGCGGCGACACACGCCTGGATATGGCTTGTTAGCTGCTCTATTATTCGTAGAATTGACTGGCAAAAGTTGGATAAAAATAGCTACAGACTAACCACTGCTAAGCTATATTTGTTGCCAAAATCTTTTTTGTGTATGTTGATAGTCACGCTATGAAAATCATTGTCCGTTATAAGAACATTATTATACCTATCTCTTTCTTATGGTATAATAAAAATATTACATTTTAAAACTGAAACACATAAAATATTTAATACCTCAGACCAATAACTAAAGTATTTTAACTTTAATCTCACGTCAAAATACAGTTTGACATTACCTGCCTTGCCCGAGATTTTTTATATATAATTATAATTATTTTTATCAGAAACAGTGTGTATTCTGCATCGATTAAACAATATCAATTAATTAGATTCTGGGGTAAAAAATATAGCAAGCGGCAAGCATACGCCACAACACTAATTGGACAAAAAAACACACTAACTGAAATAAAATTTATATTCCACAATATTGTACGCCCAAAAATGTCAATCTGATATCTGTAAGATCTATTTTACACAGAATCACAATAAAGTTGTATATTATCTTATCTTAACAATACTACTGATGGATGATTATCGAACAAAACTGATAGAAGACGAGTCAATAATTAATAGATGTATTTCTTAACATCCCGACTAGGACTTTAAAGATATAAACTCATGACCTCTAAAAATTGCTTCAGCTTGATATTATTTGACGTCATTACAGATACATAACAAAACTCCATGGAGGAACAGAATTTCATTTACTTTTGATACAAAACCCAGAAAACAATCCAGTACTAACATTTCAATGAAATAATTAAGGCCCTGCAGCAGCAATATGGGTAGTACTATAGATAAATATAGGTACCTATATCATAATAGGTAATGAGTTATTTGTATCTCTGTCTCCTATGCTTAACTTTTGGCAAAGGCTCTATAATAACTAAATCTGCACCTAAGTATAGAAAGCCCGTTCACAAAGATTTAATTGACAAATTCATGCTCTGGCTGTGAGATACTAAAGGAGACTCTAAATCTCTTTAAGCGTAAAGTAGAGGTGGAAATAGTGAGTGATTGTATCCATAGAAAAGGACGCGTGCTCCTGAGTAGGAAAGGAGAAGGAGGGATAAGGACAAAAAGTCTTCACAGCACACTCCATTCAACCGATAAAAAGCTATGTCGCGACGCAATTACGGGTGTATGTGACCTTTGCATCGCCAATAACACACACGGCTTGACGCTGCATCGAGGCGCTATTGACCGAAGTCATTCCAAAGGTCAGTCATTACTATAACAGTCAAAACAGGTTATACGTGAAAAAACTACGCCTGGACTCCGTGTTACCGAGAGGACATGTATATGTAAAAGATACTATTCAAAAATTTTAAATTTATATTCAAAAATTTTCAAAGCAATGAAAAATTTAATTTATATACTTAATTATCTCTTTTACTATGGGTGAAATATTTCAAATAATGAATATTTATTTTTCGACATATAAAGCCTTTCGAATAAGGGGTTCAGATTCAAAGTAGGGAGCGGAGAACTCTCAGATCACAGAAGCTAGCGCTTTTTAGTTAAGTGATCTAAAATCGCCGTCACTATTACTACATCTAATTTTAATTAATTCGTCTGTAAATATAGCTTCAATTCAAGCAGTTCCTGAAAACGGTTATTTATTAATTTCATTCAAAAATAAACTTTCCCTAAATTCACTAAATTAGTTTTCCTACAAAATAAAGTCATTTTTTAATTTAATGTTTCCTAGTTCCTCGATAAAGTTTTGAATCGAGAACCAATAGTATATTGTGGATAAATCCTATTGCGCACTAGAAGTGTCCCGTTTGAGACGTAGAACCGACAAAGGAGTCACATAGGAATGTGACCCACGCGTCTTGTTTGCATGGCAGTTTTTACCTATTTTGTTTAAGAATATACAGAAACCTTTTCAACTGACTACAAGAAAAGTTTTTTTTCTGTTTCCATAACTATTAATCTTCAAAACTCTAAAGAAGTAGGTAATTTATACTCGAAAATTAAATACTCACAAAGCGCGGTCTTATATTACTTTAAGACTTTTCTACGTGAGGAATTCCAAATTTTTCTCGAACGAACGAATAAATATGTCATTAAAACTTTTACTACGGTTTCTAGTAAAGTAGGCCTGTTTATCGCTATTTAACTTTTTCAGTTATGTCCATTTTTTTATATATATTATTTTATTTATATCTTTTTCTCACTACTGTTAACAATAATCCACTCTAAGATTATGGAACAATATTTACTCATACGCATTCAGAATAGAAAACTAGCTTTAAAATTACCTTATAAATTTATACAGTAAGCAAATGAATTACAATTATCATTTTTGATCACAATCATCTTATCTTATCTTGATGTAGGGCCAGGATTATTACTCCCGGAGCACGTCGACCCAATGGGATCTTTTGTGCTTCCCTAATCCTGACTGCTGTCCTGGAATACCTCCAAGATGTACTTACTAAGTACACCCGGAGACAGCAGCCTTATATCTTCAGGACTGGGATAGCCCAGTCCAAAGAGACCCATTCTTTTCCTAGCAAGAGCGATCACAATCATACTTCAACTAGTCAAAACCTTCAATGAAAACTAATAGGTTGTTTTAAATAAGAAGCATCATAAGCGAATTAACGCTCCTCTAGGTTGTACGCTCGATATTGTATAAATTAACAAATTTTCTTGAAAGAGAGATAGTACTGATACAAATATGAAATAATTCTTTTATAATGAATGTGTAAAAGCAAAAGGCTTCAATATCGGCCATCAATTATGTCGTTCGCGATCAAACCCTGTGTCCATCTGTGTGCCATTTGTAAACGTCACGCTTACCTAACCACACAAACATAACAATAAATTACCCGACTCCAAAACCAATCGTATGCTGTTATAATAAAGTTCACGATTACTGCGTTACTTATTAAGCTGATCAACACGCAGGGTCGCAATTCGAACATTCTGTGACAAAACAATCATTAATTAGAACAGACGTTCAGCAAATCATTGGCGAGGAGGGAATGACATGCGATTGTATTGTGCTACAATAAAAATTCTTATGATAACCATCCTATTGTTTACGTCATTTATAGTTCGTAGACTGGATATGTCTAGCTCAAATACAATGGCTTTTATTTATCAAGAAAAATATTGCAGTGCGCGAAGACTTTTAATGTGGGTGTGAGAAAAATGCTTCTTTATCTTTTTGCTTGAACAAGTAAAGGATAGAAAGACTTTTTTATAGTCATTCTTTTAGATTTGCAGTATAATATCTAGTGCGTTTCCTAAACTGATAATGACGTCACCGGCCATATCTCTTTTCTAGTGGAATTTCGATCGAAGAGTGACACTAAATTGAGGAATTTAATATAAGCTCTAAGGTCTAACTAAAGTAACATTTTATTTTATGTTCTACACAACAAAATTAGGAATATATCTACAAATTACTTTTGGGATCATTGAATATCTGTAATAATATACATACGCACTAAAGTATCAAAACCGATAGCTGAGCTTCAAGGGAATTCTGAACAAAATGACATTTGAATAAAGTACATTTAAATCAGCAACTATCAATTCCAACAGCTGATTTTTTTAGAAATAGATATAAAAACGACTAACAAAACAAAAAAAATCTAGCTAAAATAAAAAAATATTTATCCCCATGTTTATGATATAACATGACATACTTCATGTAACCTTTTGCTACAGTGTATAATTTCTTGGGCATCAATATTCCATGGCCGAGAATCATCAATATCCCATGAATCCCCATGAACATAAGGAGATTGCCGTTAGTTATTTATCTTATATCATTAATGTGCAGATGCTATTCTTCCCTATTTTACAAAGATTCAACTTTAAACAGTTCATATCAGCTTTGAGATAATAGCTTGATGTCAAATGACCAAAATAAAAATAAATAAAATTTGAAAAATAAAGAAAATAAAAATTAGGCCTAGAAAGTTTTAGTACCTTTAATCTCGGATATAAATAAGCTACAAGATTGTTTTTGATATTTTTTTATTTTTGTATTATGAACATGTCCAAAACCTTCCGAATGCAACTCGAAAATGAAATTGCGTAACACACACAGAATGCGTAATTTCTAAGCTAGCTAAAGCTCAGCACATTTTTTGTATTTCCCACCTTAGGTATAAAAAAACATAAAACATTCCCTGTGATTCTACATCATAATAATAATTGAGTAAAGACGATGCAAATCGTTATCAACACCTCACATGTTCACCTACGGAATTGAAAGTAGGGCGACCACGGGATTCAAACCCCTTAGGTTTAATCCTAATGGATCATTTTACATAATTTATTCTTTGGCGCTTTAAGGGTCACCGGCGAAAACTCTCTGGGGTAATTCTATTCATCGCTAACTGAAAATTGTCACGCAATTTCATTAGATCTCATGGAAAATTAATAAATATGTATAAATTTGTTATGTATAACAAAAATCTAAGTAATTTAATTCTTACAAAGAAGAACTTAATTACGTCGTACTTGATTTTTGTTGTTACTGAAGTTTTAAAACAGGATAAAAATTTAACGTCTTCCTGAAATGGATTAAATATTTTAAAGAAATTATCGAATAGAAGCGAAGTGACTGAAAATAAAGATACATTTATTTGTGTCGAATCTGATATTTAGTGCTGAATAATTGTAAATAGTTGCACATATTTGTACACAAGAGAGACTTTTTAGTAACGGCAAAACTCGTAGTAATCCTACATACAAGCCACTTAAGAAGTAAAGAAAAACAAGCCGCTACTCCGTAACTAATGTCGTTCCCTTAAGGGAGTGACGAGTGACGCCCGTCACGAGGAGAGGAGAGGATATACGTGACATGCTACATACCACAAAAACACTGCGATATTATTTGAAACACTGTAACTCAATATCTGTCAGCGAAACTAGAATTTCCCGAGGTGGCGAAAATAAAATAAAACCTACAATAGAACCAATATTTTTATATTTCGTTACACGTCTTCGATGTAGTTATTGATCAGTCGCTCGCATTTTCTCCGCTAAAATTTCGGATATTCGATGTAAGCAAGATTCGACTACTAAGTCTAGCACTATCTCCCTTATTCTTATGGGACACTATCAGTTGGTAAATTACTAAGCAATTCATTTATTTCTAAGCTTTTTTTATGGTAGATAATGACAAGCAAGCACCTTATGGGAAGTGGTAACCAACGCCTATAGATAGACCCCAGCAGTATCAAATACTTTTTACTGTAGCCGCGTTGACCTTCTAGAGACAAGAGAAATGCCTCTCGTAGCCCTTTCCCTTTACACTCAAATATAGTTAACTACTTTCACGGCCAAAACCAAGGCGGTGCTACGTTCCTAGACGACTCTCTTTATGGGGCTAAATCCTTTTTTTCGGTAAGTAGTTTATTAGCAATGTAATTAATATCACTTTAATATGGTTGAGTGTTCTAGGTATACGGTATTCTAAGTAAAATAATTAAATTAACAATTAGTAAAATAATTCATGATGAAATTAAAAATGTATCAAAAATATAACCACAAAATATCACATAATCACTTCGTCATTATAGCGGAACCATAAAGCAATCGAAACAAAACAAGAAGACTTAGAAAATAGAAATAATTTGACGTGCAACCAAAGGCTTCTTTTACCTCAAAAGTTATGTGATGTAATCAATCTGTATCAGATACCCAAATTTCAGGAAGCACTCTTTCGAACCGTGAACTTTTTCAAATAATTAAGAGGCAACCTTAACAAGACTGTATGATTTATCAAAGCGAAGGTATCAAAAACATTGGTAGATACTTTGATCTGTGTCTCTTGATGTCAAATCAGATGAGGACCTTTGACTGTGTATTTTTAATCATGAGTGCGCCACCGTATCGAAATGTTCGACAAAATATACCTCCACGGCCTACATCAAAAACATAAAAATAAATAAAAATCGTATGGTTTTAAAATAAGGTACATATTGCCTTGTTAGATAGTACTTAGTTTCATATTGTAATACCGTTTCAATAACGAATAGTGAAATGGTTTATTGTTTTTTAGCAGAATAATTTAAAATCTATAAAGTAATATGAAAGTTAACAACCTTATCGGTAGCTTTGTATTCTGAGCACGAGTCCAATAAATATGTAGTACGGAATAATATTACTCAGTTCAGCGTCCGACCAACGTTCTCTAAAAACATTCTGTACACGACATAGTGAAAATTAACCATCTCTAACATAATATGGCGATAAGTTTAGCTCCCTAATATAGTTAGGGAATCTTGTAAAATGTTGTATGTAGTAAGCGCCATAAAGTCTAATTGTTTTGTATGGAAAGCAATCTATTAAAGTTTTGTTTTACGTTTTGAACACTCATTCTCTTGAATACTTTATAACTGAGGACCGGCCAAATAATATTTGCCTTTTGATGTGTCTAACTCTCTATGACGACTGCAGCACCAAGTTTTGATGTAACTATATAAAACAGAATTAGTTATTATCGTACCAAATAACAAAAACTTAAGAAGATAAGAAATAATGTAAAAATATTTTAATGATACCTCTTACCAATTAACCAAAAGTATGATTATAACTCAATAATCTATAAGACCATTTTAATCCGCTTACCGCCTAAATCCCTTGAAACTTCAAACAGAGCGTTAAGACTTCGGTTACAAGCTAGCTTAATACGATGACGTCGACACCTTACCGAATGCTGGTACCCTCATTCCAATTAACAAGATCCTCGAGCCCGTCCTATCTCGATGGAAGCATCCAGAACCTGCCTTAATAATCCTCACATAAATCTATTTTGCAGGCAAATTGTCCCATAATATCGCCACGTTAACCAGTCAACGAGAGACGCTTGATTATGATGTCAGTAATTTTAACTGAATTGATTGCTACCAATTTTGCTGCGTGCTATCTACACCAACGTATATAGAGCGTATATACAAAGCATCCTTATTTTGTAATGTCAAATTTGTTTCGGATAATAACGGAAATAATACCTATCGTATTTATAAAGTCTCTTGTGATTTCAAATTTTTGTGTGGTGTGTGTGATTTTAAATCAAAACAGTAATTCTAAATTTTCTATGCCTTCAAACGGATTTAACATTAAACGTAACTACCGCGTTGACTTGATAAAAAGAAATAATTTTAAAAACCTTTTCAAAGAATAGTAAGTTCCTCCATTCGGGTACATCCTACAAGCTGAAAATACATAGCGAATCGTTTTTCAAAAAACATGCAATTAGTAGCCCTTTTGGTTGTTATGTATGAGGATTATGTACTCTAAAGTTTTCTAGCAAAAGATTTTGTTGGAAATATGTAACTCTTGATAACTAATTTGTAATAAGAAATCAGATTAAACACACTATTAATCATATGTAAAATAAGTTCCGATACATGAGCTTCAATTTCATTCCTTTGAAAGCATATCACAGCAATTATGCGTGAAGACATTCGATGACAAAATATTTCAAATGATTCGCATTCATTGTTGTAAAGACTACACACACGCAAGTAGACCATAGATAAACCGAACACTTCACAAATGGAAGTGTAATGACATAGAAGAAAATGATAAACAAAGAATCTGGATATTAAATAATCGTCACACACACAACTTCTATAAACAAAGGGTAAACAATTTATTACGTCAATTGCGGAACGGAATCTTCTGCAGCTTCGCTATAATCAATCTTGAGTGTTCCCTTTACGCGAATATTTATTTAGTAAGGCTCCTGATATCAAGTCCTTAGGGAGTGATATTTTTAAATCTATTTTGCTTCAATAACGGTTTTATGTCCATTAAGTTCATTTTTTCTTAGTCGTTCAATAATTTACACAAGAAATAATGTTAAAATACTATACCCATCAGTCGAAACTGTCTATGAATATTTTTCCTTACTTTTTATTTCATTTCGATCTTCCGCTATAAAGAAAACAAAGTGGACTAACCCTTTTTCTTTTTACAGAAATTATCGTATTCAAACCAATGCGATGGAATATTTTCCAATATGTATCTCAATTTCATTTTTGCTTTTTTCATGAGTTCAAAGAACGCAACTCGCAATATCTTACCGGCTAATTCAAATTGTTTCTGTTTTACCCTTTGTTTATAGAATGTCATCAATTTGCTCACTAACCGTTCTCTTTCGTAAAAATAAAATATTTTTCAATTTACTAAATGAAACAATTGTACAATAGTGTTGCCTGGAGCAATATTTATTGTTTCAACAGAACATAATTTGTGGGGTTACAATCCGGAATTGCCTGTAGCGACCGAAAAAGGGGATCTCAATTTGGTGGAGATTAACAGGACGCGTTGAGCCGTCATTGGATGCAATCCGGCTAAATTGTACCGATCTGTCTACTGTCGATATGGGAATAGGCAAGCTTGAAAGCGGTACTGTGCTTGTTGTATAGGGCGCAGAATCCAATGACTGAAACACGCTACACACCTTTGATCTTAATATCGAATTGGAATCGGAAATGGACTTCATAATAATTTGCAACTTTATTAATGACATAGACTTCTTGGAATCAAAAAACAAATACTTATCTTATCTTAGAGGTGTGAAACTCATCACAGTGCACTTCTCATACCTAGGTTTAGGTTTACTCTATTCAGATATACGGTTAATAAGAAATCATATTATTATTATCGCCAAGAATCGTTTTGAAGTCCAACGGAACGAAAACATAGCCAATACTTTTGCACAAATAAATTGAATTCTAGATATCATGCTCAATAAATACCAGCGCGTCAATAAAACATTAACCAAACAATAATTATACGCCAGAAAAACCATTCGAAGCAAAGTTTAAATTGTCTTTTCACATGAACGAAAAATTGTTTCTGAGTTTCGAGTAACGAGCGTCGTGTGCTTAAATTAAAATTTACAAAGAACATCAAATATTTGGAGTGCTATAATTAAATTTTAATTTATTTAAGTCTTACCGAAGAGTGCTTTTGGCACCTCGACACTGTTTGACCCGTTCCGAAGTTTTGGAAGTTAATATCGATATTTGAATTCTACTCGAAACTTATCCTAACTACTTGAAATCGATTTTGGGTCAAGTCTATATACTAAGTAATCATACTGTTCTAGTGTCACTGGCTCTGTTTCGATTAGTAGGAGCCACTCTAAGAATGACTAGATACTTTCAATATTAAGTAATAAGTTCGCAAACTAATTTTCGTTACGTGAGAAATATAAACTGATATTATTAATTTGAAATTGTTTGTTACGCTCTCACGCCTAAAATACTTTAACGATTACATTTTCATAAGCATATTAAACGACTCGACACCAACTGCCACTGAGGTGGCAATATATAAAGATACCTAGTGAAGCATACTGCTCTAGCCTTCTATCTCCACCTCTTTTGAACTAGGTCATTTTATTTACCGGTATGTGCCGATATGGAATTTCCCGCTCTGGTCGAGCGAAAAAGAAACGAGCTACGAGATCTCTTTGTGCGTGAGATGTTTTACATGAAAGATAATTTAGTACTGGGTTCTTGCAGTAAGATCTTCAGTGTATATGTGCGCCACTGTCAACGTACCACTCGCTGTCTCTTGCTTACTATGAAGCCGGCCGTATTACTTGTCAAAAATTTTTTAACATCTGTATAAATATGCTGGAAAATAAGTTTTAAGTATCGCTAGACGTTATTAATATTCAGCTACCTATTTCTAACTGCCGTATATTTTAACAAACGACCGTTTACGTTACCAAACAATTATATTTTTCAATTATTAGATATATGTACAGTCCGAGCCTAAGTGAGCCTTTTTATATTAATTTATAAAGTTACTATTTTACTAAATTCCAAACTTTTATAGTCCTAATAAAATTGTGAGTACATTTTAAACTGTAAGTACAGTTGTAACTAAGTGAAATGAGCCTTATATCTTAAGCAACTAATAATATCTCTAATATATAATCTATATCGATGCCAATCACATAAAATTCTGCAACCCCCGAACAATCGAAAATGCATTTCCACCTACCGTGATTCAATAGCGGGACATTCAATTTCTTGGCACTGCTTCAATTTGATGGCTATATCCCAAATTCCTAGGACTACTCAATAGAATCTTTTTATTGGCTATTTTTTGTTAATTTCATTTACTCGGTTGATTAAAGTGAGCTCGGGTCGATCACAGCCCCAATTTTCGTTCAAGCAAATATTTGATGCCAAATAGGTATTCCATTTAACTATCTTTCCTTTAGTATTGTTACAAAAACCAAATATCTATTTAATTATATTCAATAGATAGACAATAATACTACTAGACTTTGTGTTTAATAAATCTATTAATTTAATTAGGTATATAGAAGTTCTCAATGAAAAGCACGCAAAAAAATTTATTTGATAATATGGAATGAGAAAACAAGTCCATATTGAATTTTGAACTAAACAGCTTGTAGTCAAAGACAATCAAATAATTCCACTGTTAGACTAAAATAAAAATAAGTGTTAAGTATTATTATTATATTTTGGGGCGACGTTGCGCTCGTTTTAGGTGTATCAAAATCATTAATTTTATTCGTAAGATTCTAACAACTATACACACGCACTGCGAGTTCTTTTTTCAGATATTTTGGTAGCTAAATAATAATATAGGATAATAGGTATCTAGATATTACCGCCTAATAACACTGCATTGGCAGGACTTCACATCGCTGCTGCATTCAATATTTAAATATATCTTCAAATACATGCGGTACACTTATTATTAAACTCAATAAGGTAGTTTTACGAAATAGCACCGGTGGCGGGCTAAATATTCATCCATTGTTCTTCATTGAAAAAAATGTAAAATTTTGCCCAAATCTATGTTGTTGAAAAAGTTGAAATTAAATTAGAATGAATTATTTAAAAACATATTCCTTATTAAAATCAGAACTTTATGTCATTTTAATTTTACACCATAATGTAATTGAATGTATAGAAAGTTGAAATTAGGTTGAAATATTTTATTTAAAATGAACACTTCATTTTCTTAGTTTTCAATTCAATCTTGTAACATCTACCATACAGATCGAAGCTTTTAATTGTTACTTGGTAACTCAATTGTACGCGAACGGCGGTGCGGATAAGAGACCACGTCAGGATTTACAATTAAACCGCGTCGAACTAATTGGATACTGTTAACAATGTTTGGTATCTGGTTTTTAGGTGGATGCAGGAAGCAAAGCCAAGTGTTACTTGTGATGTGTTCTTCATAAGGTATCTTTTCTAAGTATTCGTTTCTTATTTGAAAAGGTAGCGTATATATTTAGTAAAACTCTTAGTCTGCGAGTCACTTAATTACAAAAGAACTCACAAATTACAAATTCACAGAACAAATTATTAAACTCATCTGTAAGAAATAAAAGTTAGAATAGATTGTATTGGCGCACCAGTACTGATACCTGAACTGATGTCAACGATGCGATTACGAATCGAAATAAAAAAGTGTTTAAACTAGACTTGTTTCTGTTCGTATCCGATTTCGATAGCTATAAAATAAATAAAAAAGTTTAATTGAAAAATCCCGATCGCGTTAAGCAAACTCATCAACAACAAACAGCAATAAAATATGTGAGCGCTGACGTTCGACAAACAAATGAGAGCTGCACGGTTCAGATGCAAACATTGTTACCGCTACCCAATTAGTTCTGTCGTGGAATAGTTAATCCTGACGTGATCTTATGACCACTTGCATATGACGATGAAATTCGTTAGGATTGTAAGTTTTTTGTATATGCACGTTTTCAAACTTTTATAGATATTTTTACATTTTAATGGCAGGCAAGGCTAGAGTACCTTCGATTCGTGACCCCATGTCGTGGAGTTCCACGAATAGCCATTTCTTGGTGAGTAATTATACATGGTCAATATTAAAGTTGTATTTATGAAATGGCAACAATGTAATATTATGTTATTTATTCTGTGGTCTGTTTGTCAGAAGGGCAGTTTCGCTTAGCAGTCTGTGGAGAGGACAGCTGGCGGAGAGCCGGGAATGGCGGGAAGGAAGGCGGTGAGAAAAATTTTGCTCGGCACCTAGGGGTGAGTGTGGACGAGATGTGTATCTCGTGAGTCGAGATGCGTGAGTATAGCGCAGTGGTAAGTCCCTGATGGCTTAGTTAAGGAACTATGTGAGTTCGTGTGGTATGGTCTGACTGATATGTAAAACAGCGGCCGGGGAGAGTGCTAAGTGATCTCTCACCGGCCATGGCCAGGGTGTCGTAGTGGACGCACTACGCCGATGGCATGGCTTAGTTGTGATGTTGCGACATCTGAGACTGGCGGTTGGGACCGTCTAGTAGTTTGGTGAGAGATCAGATTGCGAGGCATGGGCAGACTGTAGGGGTGGTTGGAGGTCTGTGGGGGTTGGCCCCCTAGTGGGTTTCGAACGGCAGCTGTCTCTCGGACCCCCTACCAGGCTGGTCCAGTCCCGGAACGGATAGGGACCTGACCAGCCTGGTAGGGCTGGGTTACTGGTCGTTACTGAGATTTTTCGGCTTCCGTGCAGAGGAGTAAGACGGGCTGTAAAAGCCCGTTCCATCAGATATGGCTCCCAAGGCATGTGGGTCAGGCTATGCTCCATGAACATCATATACATTACTTATAGACTCCTTAAGTTATAATCCAGTATGTTCTTATGTCGTTGTAAATAGTTATGAGTATTATGATTAATGTAAAACGCCACGACACCCCACATTCGATATTTTTGCGTTCCTGGCGGAAATGTGCAAATAAAGGAACATACTTTTGACCTGATTGTGACATGTACAGATATTTTAGGTAAGGTTTTTTATTAAAATTGACTATTTAGTTGTAATTGTTTAGTAAAAGTACAGTCTGTATTTATTTTTTTTTTTTTTTTTTTTGGACTGACTAATACTGTTGGCCGCAGATGGCCTTTACAGCGTTACCGGGGTTTTAAGGAGGCGAGAACCTTGGAGAGTCCTCAAGCCTTAAGGGGCGATTCGCCTCTGGAGGAGTTCTAATCGACAGGCATCACCTCCGGGGGGAGGTGTCCCGCTGTCTCTTAGATTCTCCAGGGCACTCGAGCCATGAGGGAGCGACAAACCTGAGGGCGCCTCTAAAGGCTCGGACCTCGGCTCAGGTGAGTCGTATCGTGGAGGAGAGAAGCGCCCAGGTACGTATCTGTACCTGGTATAGCGCGACGAATGTAGACCGGGTCTTCGCACCCTTGTACGACGGGTGCGGTGTATAGGAAAAGTGTACCTAGTGCGTGATGTGTGTGTGTGCAGGAGCGCGTTTGCACTCGTAATTGGATCGTCCGGATCATGAAGGACATTCCTTGGTCTGCGTAAGCGGGTCGGGGCGTTAGGGTCAGGAGAGTAGTTGGATGCTCTTACAATGAGCGGATTGGAATGGTGGGGTGCTTTATCAAAGTAACGCCTGGAGGCGTCTTTAATGACTTGGGTAATAGTAGGAAGGTCGAAATCCTTGTGAAGGTCGACATTGCGCATGTACCAGGGGCACCCGGTAGCCATGCGCATGAATCGATTCTGGATGACCTGTAGTCTATGTATAGACTGGGCTGGGGCGTGTGCGAACGCTACGCTGGCGTAGGTCATGATAGGGGAGTGGCCGGGGGGAGCCCGGTCCCGAGCCCTGGACCTGTTATTTTCCCTTTTATTTTTCTGTCTTTTTGGTTTTCTTTTCTCTTTTGTTTTGTTTACTTATTTCTTATTCTTCTTTCTTGTTTCTTTTTAGTTTTGTTTTTGTTTTTGACGTTTAGTTTCGGGAGTTCAAAAAAATCATGGATAACGCGCATAGTGAACACATACTACCCCAGGAGGGTACCGGCCGCCCCGCGGTCGGAGAATCCCTCCCCGGGCCTTCTGGCTCGGGCAGCCCCACCGTTTCTGGGGGGGGCAACTATCGCGTCGGGGGCGCCTCTGGGCGTCACCGTTTGGTTGGAGTAGAGGAGAAGGAAGGAAGGAGCCGGGACAGCAGTGTGGGCTGTGACTCGGAGGTTGAGGAGGAAATGTCCAGGAGTTGTAGTGGTTTGGATAGTGACGACACCTTGTACTCGGACTCGGAGCGGATGATTGGTGGACGACTGCTTCGAAGCGGAAGTCGGAAGCGGCTACCAGCGGAACCCCCCAGTGTTAAGGAGGGACTGCCGGAGGCCAAAGTTGTGCTCAAAAGGATAGCATTCCCTAGAGCGAAGAGAGACAGTGCGACACCGCCGGCCTCGACATCATCGTCACCGGTGCCGAAGGCGCCTGGCTACGTCACCGTTCGACGCCGATCGTCGGAGGAAAGGGAAGCCGTGTTGGGAGGTGGCTTTTTGGCCACTCTGGACTCCGACGAGGAAATCGCCAAGTTGGCGAAGAATGCGAGCGATTCCTGGGCTCGCTGTCGAATGCCGCCACCGGGCGAACGACCAACAGACCCGCCTCTAGGACTGCTGAAGTGCCGCGTGATGGACGACCTGGCAGTTATTGGTCGCATAGCTGTCAGGTCCAAGAACCTGAAGGGCACATGGGTGCGAGACCTGAAAGCGGCCGCCAGCCGCATAGAAGACACGCTTGACGCCATGTATGAGAGGACGGCTACAGCGGAGGTCAAGCGACTGCAGGCGGAGAGCAGTAAGTTGAACGGCGAAATGGACCTGATGCGCGCGCAGATGGATGCCTTGCGTGGGGAGTGCAACGGGCTGCGTGAGGAGTGCCAGGGGCTACAGCGGCGGCTTGAGGCTGCCCTCATGCCCGCACCTCCGCCCCCGCCCGTGCTGCCAGCACCAGAAGATCCAGCAGGCTGCGTTGAGATGGAGGAGCTCCCCGCAGTCTGTGTCAGAGAGGACAGGCCTGGACCGGATTTGGACCGCGACGTCGAGGATGCGCGCCTCATGCGTCTTTTTGGGCGCGTGTTGGATGCGCGCCTCGGACTAGAACGGACCACAGACCTGCGGCCCAAGGAGAAGGCTGCACCACGTGCCCCTGTCGACGAGGTTGTGATGGAGCAAGGTGGCTTCACCCTCGTCGGCAAGAAGAGGAAACGCAGAGGTCAGGGTAACACCAAACCCGCCCCGGTAGACCAGCCAGCCGCCACAGGCACGACGCCTAAACCGCCCCAGCCTGCCCCAAGGCGAGCGCAACAAGGCGCAGTCAACGCCGTCAGAAAGACGTACGCCAGCGCTGCCAAAACACCCGCGCAGCAGCAGGCGCAAGCCCCGGTGCCGCAGCCACGTTCGACTGGAGGCACGAAGAAGAAGAGGAAGAGGAAGCGACGTAAGCGTGCCCAACTTCGGGTGCCAAGTCTCGCTGCCGTCTCCCTGGCTCTCTCGCCTGAGGCCGTCCAGCGCGGCGTAACCTACGTGGATGCGCTGACCCGGGCGAGAGATGCCACGAAGGACGATCCGGACCGCCCTACCATCCGGATGCGGCACACGATGGCGGGGGCCCGCCTTCTGAAGGTTCTGGGCCCAGATAGTGCGGCCAGGGCCGACCTCCTTGCCGAGCGCCTCCGTGGGGTGCTCGGTGACGACGTCAGGGTGTCCGTCCCGGTCAAGTGCGCAGATCTGCGCGTGACCGGGTTGGACGACTCCGTCCAGGTGGACGAGGTTCGGGCGGCGGTCGCTCGCGCCGGACAGTGTCCCCTGGACCGGGTCCGCGCTGGTGAGATTCGCCGCGGCCGGTGGGGCTCGGGATCCGTAAGGGTCACGTGTCCTGCGGCTGCGGCGAAGCTCATCAGCAAAGACGGCCAGCTCATCGTGGGTTGGTGCTCCGTGCGCGTTGTCGTGCTGGAGCAACGACCCATGATGTGCTACCGCTGCTTGGGTGTGGGGCACACCAAGCCGCAGTGCCCGTCGGCAACTGACCGCAGTGGAGCGTGCTTCCGCTGCGGCCAGTCGGGCCACAAGGCCGTCGAGTGCTCGGCGCCGCTTCACTGCCCCCCATGTGCCGAGGCCGGTTTACCGGCTGACCACATGGTGGGCAGTAAAAGTTGCTTACAGCAACTGAAGCGACGCACGCGAGGCAGATCCCTCGCTGGCAGGGGTGGCGGCGGCGGCGGCCCTAGGCCGTCCTCTGCCGCCCCCCCTGTCACCGATGGATCGCGGGAGGCGAGGCCCCGCCCAACACCGTCCTTATTAGGACGATGATGGGGGGGGCCGTCGGGGCGGGTTACTTCGGGGCTTTTTACACCCTGAAGTCTCCCGTCCCGGCGGGCGGGCTGGTCGGGAGTTTTCTCCTATGCCAGTCTACCATCGCCGAGTAGGGGCCAGCGGGTACTCAAGGGGAACGGTACCTGCATTGCACGGTCTCTGCGACGAGGGATACTCCTCTTGTTTCGAGAGTATCCCATCCCACCTCGTGGAAGAGCCTGCCAAAGGCTCGCTGCGACGCTGCTGTGGTGAATGCGATAAGTACCCCATGGCAGCGCCAATTGCAGTGTGTCGGAACAACGCAGGGGTTTAGTGGGTAGGACGGGCACCGTTGCCCGGGAGTCCCACATACCCCTTCCCGGTTTCCCCGAACCGGGAGGGAAATGCGTCAATGCATTCCCCTGCGCCAAAAAAAAAAAAAAAAAAAAAAAAAGGTCATGATAGGGCGGACACAAGTTTTGTAAATTGTCGTCTTATTTCTAAGAGACATTTTACTCCGCTTCCCTAGTAGGTGGTAAAGGCGCCCTAGCACGAAGAAGGCTCGGTTTCGGACGGCTCTGATGTGAGGTGCAAACGATAGCGTGTGATCTAGTGTGACACCCAGATATTTGACCGAGCTCACCCAGGGGATGGGCTGGTCGAACAGAGTCACAGGTGGCAAGGGGGTGGTTCGAGCCCGGCAAAAGTAGATAGCCGCGCTTTTGCTGGGGTTTACCTCGATCCTCCACTTGCGGAACCAATCGCCTAAGGTGTTAGCGGCGGTTTGGAGTTTTTCCGCAACGAATTTGCGATTTCTGTGCGACATGTATAGGGCAGTGTCGTCCGCGAAAAGTGCGAGTTCGACGCCCTGCGTCTTGGGGATATCGTTCACGTATAGTGAAAAGAGGAGTGGGGATAGCACGGAGCCCTGAGGGACCCCGGCTCGTATGAGACGTGGAAGGGAGCGCGTTCCGTCGACTCGGTAGCGGAAGGTACGGTCCGACAAGAAGTCTCGTATGATGTGAATGAGACTGTCTGGTACCCCGAGATGGTAGAGCTTATAGATTAAGCCATTGTGCCACACTTTGTCAAACGCCTTTGCCACGTCGAAGAAAAGCGCTCCCGTGCCTGTGGATCGGATGGAATTTGCAGGGCGAAGGCCCTTGAGGATGTGCTCCGTTAAGCGGTGCACTTGGTGGGTACACGAGTGGTTGGCACGGAAGCCAAACTGCTCATTTATAAGAATATTGTTTGAGTAGACATAGTCTCTTAAACGGGATATAAGAACGCGCTCGTAGAGCTTACCTAGGGACTTAAGAAGACTTATGGGTCTATAGCTGGTAGGGTTTGTGGGATCTTTACCGGGCTTCCGGATGCCGATGACGTCCGCGTCTTTCCACAAGGCGGGAAAGATGCGGTTTGACATGGCCCCATTGAAGATGGAGACCACAAGGAACAGCAGTTGAGCGGGGAGAATCTTAAGGATCCTATTGGTGATGCCGTCTGAGCCAGGGGCTTTGCGAGGGCGGAGGTCTTTGATCATCGTTTGCACCTCATCAACAGTAACCGGGGTAAGGATGGTTGTCGGCTGAATAGTAGAGAGCCTTTCGACTTCTGTGTCTATCAGCTGGATATGGGTAGGATCAACAGGTAGAGTGCTAGGAGAGCATTGAGCCTCCAGACTGTCGGCTAGGCATTCGGCTTTCTCGTAGTCCTCGAAAGCGACTGAGTTGTCAGGTTTACGGAGGGGTGGGGTGGTAGACTCCATATCCGACTTAAAGGTCCTCGCCAGCTTCCAGTAAGCCTGGTGAGATGGCGAGATATCTCCAAGAAGGTTGTCCCACCGATTGTTACGGAACTCGCGCATGCGTTGCTTTACATCTCTCTGCAGAGCACGCATGCGCGAGCGGTTTTCCTCGGTGGGGCAGAAGTCGTAGGCACGAATAGAAGCATTCTTGGCCGTCAGCAGCCGTCTCAAGTCGTCCGGTAGGCGCCAGCGGTGGTTATCCATCGCCGGGACCACCTTGGACGCTTCACTCATTGCTGAGCTGAGGTGGCTGGTGAGGGCTTCGGCTGCGTGATCTGTGTCGTGGCGGGAGGATATGAGGTCAGGAATGGAGTCGAGTGACGGACTGGTGGAAACCTCAAGCAAGCTCGCAAGCTTCCCCCAGTCTGTCACTATCTTCGTGGTGGGCGTCGGATCCGATGAGGAGCCAAGGTGTAGAACAACGGGGCGATGGTCCGAATCCAGTGCGTGTATTGTTTCTATAGAGCGCAACGTGAGAGTCACATTCTTCAGAAGCGCCACGTCTAGTGGGTTCGCACTATGGTCCAGTCGGCTAGGATAGTGGGTAGGAGTCATAGGGACTAGGATGTCAAAGAGTAGCTCATCTGCGTAGCTGCTCATCAACCTCCCGTTCCGGTTGGTTGAGTTGCAGCTCCACTGGGTATTTTTGCTATTGAAGTCGCCGGCGAGGATGACGGCATCTCCCATAGCAAACAGAGCTTCGAGATCGGTCTTGTGTAGGATTTTGGAAGGAGATAGGTAGATTGATGCGACAGTGATGGATTGGTGGCCAGTCATTCCAAGTCGACAGACTGAAGCCTCAATGGTAGTGAGACTCGGGGTATCGAGCGGGACACAATGAAGCGACCGTTTGTAATAGATAAGGGTGCCGCCACCGCGGCCATCCCTATCATTACGGATGGTACAGTAGTTGGCTATGCGCGGAGTGCGCATAGAGGGTTTTAGAAATGTTTCCTGTACGAGGAGTATGTCTACCGTGTGTTCGACGAGAAAGGTGGCGATCTCGTCTCTTTGACCTTGTAAGCTATTAGCGTTGAAATACGCTAAGGTCAGGGATCTCGGCTTCATGCGCTTTACGTGCATTGAGAGGCCGTAAGCGTCTTAATAGACGTGATGAGATGATTATGCTCCAGTAGAGCAGTAATCATGGGCTGGACTTGCCCATTCGCAGCTCGCAATTTGGCTGCCAGTGCCGCGATTTCATCAACGTCTATAACGTTGATCAAACCCAGAACTAGCTCCAAGTCCGCCGCGATATTGGCAGAGGCCCGGGAGGGTGGAGGTGAGGGCTTTGTCGCTGATGCCGCAGCCTTTTGTTGGGCCAGAGGGGCCTTGTTTGGCGGGGGAGCGGGTAACAAAGGTTTCACCCACGGGTTAGGCTTGCTCGGAGGGAGCAGAGGAAAGGCCGGCCTCAATGAGGTTGCGGCGGGAGTGCTGGCTGCTGTGGTCCTAGAAGGGATCCTAGGTGGTCTGCGCGGAGCCTTGGGGCAACCGCGGTAGTTCGCGGTATGACCCAGGGTACCGCAGAGGACGCAACCAGGCGGGTTTGCAGGGTCAGGTTTGCCAGGCCGGGTGCAGTCTGCAGTACCGTGGTCCTGTAGACATTTCACACATCTCGGCTTGGCAAAACAGTTCCTGGCGGAATGGCCATAAAGCTGGCAACGGTGGCATTGCCCCAGGGCACCACGTTTATGCGGAGGTTCGACCCTAAGGCCGGAAATGTGGCAGACGGTGCGCACATTGTATACTTTCTTACCCTCAGGGGTAAGAGTAAGGATGGCTAGAACTAAGTCTAGCGGGAGTCTGTATTTAATGACCTGAGATCACAATTCACAGTGAAGTTAATAGGAAGTAGCTGAAGATTTTTCAAATTTATTAAATAAGTTAATCGATATTAGACGAGGCTTCCACGCATCACGCTCCAGTAAGAGTTCGCATGTTACTGAGTCATATACTTTACATGCAAAGGCCCCATATCACATCGCAGCTAGGCATAACCTTTGAGCATTTTATTAGGTTACCAGTCTTAGACATCTTAGATTATGAAGCAAGGGATCGACTATGCCCAGTTGGTTTGAGATCCCAATTGTTATTATCACTCTCTCTTTTTTTAACGCTCAATATCAACTCAGGATCATAACATCAGGATCCGAATTCGAAGTATTTCTTCGTAGCGCTGCAAAATCGAAATAAGTCCTTGAGTACATTTAAGTAAACAGTAATTCGTGTATAGACAGTCGCTCTAAGACTAGACAAGGAATTCGCGCTGTTCGCACATTCGCCGAGTAAGCTCCCGCACCCCACAACGAGAACACGAGCGCCCGAAGTGAGGCGTGAGTGTAAGTAAAAAGTTTATCAGATTATGTTCACTTATATTGTATTTATACATCATATTTTGAATTAGTAGTATACATTTCATATTTCAGCCGTGAAGCAGTTCGCTGTAATTCGGTGTGCAGAGATAGATTGTCAGTGTAATTAAAGCCTGAGAAGCATAGAGTATAATTTCTTGTCTCCGGAGTAGAAAATAGTTTTGTGATGTTCACTCGTTGCTCGGTACTCGGTTACTCGGCCAGGGGGCTTAAGCTTGTGTGCCTACCACAAATCATTGTTCTTAGATCATCGTTGTATCTATCATAAACATGATTTCAAGTTATTTAGTATCCATAGCACGCTGTTGGTGAAACTTACTTCGGGGAATACTAATTATTATTTTTATTATTTTACATGTTTTCGGTTTTTACCCAAGGGTATTATTTTATTTCTTTTTATTAGAAAATCTTACAGCCTAATTCGCAATATAAATAAACACAATGATTTATTTAAACCTAATTACAAACTTCCACACATAGAAATGATCTTGTAGTAGAATAGATGCAACACTTTTCATTTATGTAATTCCTTAATTGCCTTACAGTACAGTGAAATAAATCTAGGCGGTCGTCGACCCGACCGGAGAACAGGGATTTTCTTTAACGCATTTTTTTTTGTTAGGTGTTGTAATTTTGAGGCTATTGAGAAGCTCAGGACAATTTAAGATAGATTGTCCTGAGTCCGTGCAATTTTTAAAAGAAAGCTAATATGAGAGATTACTCGACAGCTGGTACTATTATAAAAATATATCTAGTTCATAAGCGATCGACTATTGGTGAGTCTAATTCTGCACAAACATTCCAAATATTAATTTAAGTTCTCTTTCTCTTCAATTTGGCGATATTTTTTGTGAGTTACTCATTATTCATAGCATGGATTGATATCTGGCACAATATAATCGAATAAATGGCTGTTACCTTATTATAATGCAAGGACACGCCGTTCGGCTGCAAACATTGTTAACGATATCCAATTAGTTCGATACTTTATCATAGATTCTGAGACGGTCTCCTGTTATTATATCTACGATTCAGTGGTAAATAAAAATTCAATCTTTTACTGAATTTGTTAAGCAGATACTGTTTCTTTTTAATTTCATATACTAAAGGCTCGATCATTTGTAGGACGGAGTATCGCCATCAATGAAATTCTCTCCACGTAATATTAATAACACAACATCGCTGCTGTATAACTTGAATTGCTCAATCTTAAACTCAACGGCAAGTAAATAACTGTCAGGAAAGCGGGCACCGGTAAGCCCTAGCGAATAGCCGTGTCGCGTGTTACTAAGTTGTGGTTCCGCTTGGAGTGCATATGCCATGAGTTGCCATAATTTAATATGAAGACAAGAGGTCCCACGCGTCCACACATTTGCCTAGATAGACTTGTTAATTTAAAGTTAAATGGAAGCATTGATCTAAATAGAACATAAAGCTCAGTAAATATAAGGGTGGGCTTCTGTTTCGATAGACAGGTTACTATGCAATTATTTCAAGTTCAATTAAGAAAACAGTTTTGCCGCCGTTGTTCTTAATATTTAGGGTAGAAAGTAAGATACAATTCAGCTTATTTACTGGCGTTATTGATAGTACGCGATACAAAGTTCACCGGGTCAACTAATTTTTAATAACAATGGGATAACCTCTTTCCCAAGGCAAAGAAAATGCTAAATCAAAATCAAACTGTAAGTATAGTGTGTCTCTTTCTCCCAATATAAAGTCGTATAAACATTTTTAAGTTACACCTTAAAATTAATTTCAAATGTATCTTCATTCGGGTGGATTTCCAAGTAAGTATTAGGTTCCATAATTAAATAATAAAAATGGTAAAGATAGTTTCTGCAAATGGTCGCTATCTTATTTATTTATACAAATACCCTGAACGACCAATTAAAGTGCACGAATGGAGTAACTAAAATATAATAGCAAGGAATAAAGAAATGTAACCTCTGAAACGTGATCACACCGGTTCCCATCGTTTCTATAAGTCGGTCCTAATTACAAAAACAAGTACGTTTTATTACGTTAACGTTAACAAGTACGTCTACGTAAAATATTGATTTTTTATTCCTAATAGATCCACCATACATGTTACCCTCGCAGCTCGCAGGTTGCTTTGAAACATTTAACTGTACCTCAGAGCGTTAAAGCAAGTGTTTATTTCATTACTATTACACAAGAAGAAGAAATTTCTTTTAAAGTCAACAACACAAAAGCGGAAGGGGTGTACAATTTAATTTAATAAAGTAACTACGGAGCTCCAAGATGGGTTCTCATTGTATACATAGACTAAGAAGCTCATTCTGTGCAATGTTTATCGTGTTTAAAAGAGTATACATCAATTTTTATCTATTTTAATGCTATCAACGTTATGTCAATATTTTAACCACAATTATACAAAGTACCAGAAATCTTAACTGTATGTATATTTACGATTCATACTAATAATATTTGTCCTACATCGTACAGATTTCTATTTCACTGAGCTCTGGCTGCAACATTTTAACAATATTACTGTATGTTTAGCATAATTCCGTTCAGTGTGACGTTTAGAGCCGTGTGCACTGCACCTTATCACGGCACAAGCGCCGTGAAATTTAATATGACGTCGTGACTGCAACTCGTCGCTGAGCTAACTCGCCCTTTGGCCTATATTTCTCACAGTTTTAATATACTATTTTTAGTACTGTCCGCTGTCATTTCAATTCATACATGCCAAGGCTGCGTAGATAAGGGGATAGAAAGATCCTCGAATGAGGACCGCTTACCCGAAGACGTAGCATCAGTAGGCCTATGTAGACCAATGATCTGGTTAAAATGGTGGGAATGCGTTGAATGCCTGCGATCCCTAAGGCAGTCTTGTGTCCTAGCTGATGTGATGATTAACCATATTTAATCGTTTTAACAAAACATGTTTCACGTTTTAACTTTTCAATAGTGGCAACGATTTCACTCATAAAGGACATGAAAAGATATTATTTTATCCTCTGTATGATATTTTTTATGTTAATTAATATTTTTGTCCATTATGACAATATATATATATATATTGCACATTTTTATTAAGTATTTCGGCGACAAGCTGTACCTTCATTCCTAATACAAAAGCATTTGTAATAAATTAAATAAATTGATCTATTAATTTATTTTAAAAATCATAACTTGAAAGAGTAATAAATTTATGTTTCAGTAAATACGCATTTAATAATTTCTATGTTGTTAACGTATGTATAGCCTAGCTGTTAGTTATGCTAATCTCGGTGAGTTATTTAAATTGTTGTGTAAGTGCATCATGACGTTGAAAAAGAAGCCATTTATTAGATTGTATTAGATTGTAATTATACTGTACTTGTAATAATTATATTTGTATTATGTATGTCCCGCAGTTGCAGTTTATATATATAGTATTGTGTACAGGGGAAACCTTACTGATGTATGTAGTATTCTCATTCAATATCTTTGATTTATGAGAAACTGTAAAATGCAAAAGGATTTCCTAACAAAAAACATCTACAATGCACGCTTGGTTTTAGTCCGATACTTAACCAACAATAACAGTTATCTAAATTTCTCAAATTGAAAATTATAGACCCAATTAAAATCATACGCACAATATAAGCCCAATCTAAATAGTGAATCAGATAACAGCATTTATTCAGTACAATACCGACACAGGCCCGTTGATTCCAAATAACATTTCCTACCCATCTAATCAAATTCCTTCTCAATGATCCTTAAGCAAATATAATTTCGAGCTTCGGCACCAAGTGAGACATCCAACTTAAAGTGATCCGAGTGAGCTATAATTGGATATCGTCAACTAAACTTAGTATAATTCCAATTTGGAAACATAATCCAAGTAAAGTTGTGGACTATGAGTACCTAACAGTCGTCCTATCTTCCATTCGCCGGTTTGACTTGTAATTTGCATGTATTTCAAACTTTTTGGTCTTTCCTAGCATAAATAAGTACTTACGGCTATCCTTGGCATTCACAATTCGTATAATTAAATTACCAGTAATAGTAGATAAAGCTAAAGACTTGAAGAAATTCAATTTTATGTCACCTTTGTATTAATGTCCTAAACTTTTAATATGTACTCACTTTACAAACAAAGCTTTAATTATAAACAGCTTACGCTATGAAAATTGTTGTATCTTATATTTATATACTAAATCAGATGTCCATGGTTCTAGTAGATCTTTAATTTATTGATATTTTTCTCTCTCCAACTCTCTCTCTCTCTCTCTTTACAACGCCTTATAAAATATGTTAAGGAAACTTAGATTTCCAAAATAGCTTATTTTACTGCCTAAAATTGGTTGCGCATATTCAGTTTCTATTATGTCATGATTAGGGATCTTCATGAATGATTATTTATATATTCCTCTTAGATCTTAGTTCGTAATAAAAATACTTTTTAATTACAAATAAAATTTTCAAGTGTAAAAGCTGATTTTCTTCACTTTAAATAAAGAAGTGGTTGCTTAAAAAAACTGTCGTTCATCTGTATTCCGAGCACTAAGCCACGGATAAACACTAGTATCCACAAGTTGTATCCCCAGTGACATTGAATCCGCGCCTTCCAACCGAACGTCTCAGCATTAGCTCGGGACGGCAAAAAGTGTTGCCAACAGTAATATTTTACGTCGGAAACCTTTTAAATCGTAAACATCACCGCCTTGTTGCGGGTAAAAACAACTTGTGGCGGGAGTAAGTAATGAAGTTTTAAGATTTATGTTTTTACGAAGTCTTGCTTTTTTACATAGGAGCTTACAATTTAGCTGTTTTTAATTAGTTATTTAAAGGATGAATCATTAATTTAGAACTTTTTTTATCCGTCTGGATGACATAATATTTCCTTCGTTTGAGGATAAAACGGCTTAAGCTTTTGCTACTCATTAGCAAATTATAATTATAATATTGTTATATCCTTATTTTTAGTAAAAGACGTAGTACAGCAGTGATTACAGCTGTCAGCCATCACGTCCTAATAAATAACAGTATGCATTATTATGTTTTTCTATATGTTCTTTTTAGTTATTTTAAAAAATGAAAGTTGTTTTTATACAAAGCGCGGCAAATGATTTCACAATATCGTCTACAGTGGCAAAAAGAGATCATATACGAAAGCAACTTGACACAATACTGCCCCTTGCCTCCTCTTCAGTTCCTCTTCTTTGGACCTTTTGACGTAGAACCTAGATAAAGAAGAAGAAACACTTGCATTGATAAAGAAATCAGACCTTTAGATAAAAATATTAAAATAACTAAGTACTGAATTAAAAAGTCTTTGAATTATTTACAACGATAATGAAGAATATAAGTACCAAAAATTATCAATGCGAGGGAAGATTTAAGCAAACAAATTAAAAATACTGCAACAAAATAAAATAAGGCGTACCTTTGATATTATATGTAAAGTTGGCAATATATTATTATTGTGGCTTAATAGACGTTTAAGTCCCATTCGTAAAAATAAACAGTTCAGTGCCAGTATTCTTATATTTCTATTATGTAAACTTTTATTTATTTAAAGTTACAGAAAAACTATTTATAATGAATATTTTTCAAGAGAAACATTAGAAGTGTCTCTAACTTATTTTGTGGGTTGTTAATTACATTCAATTTATGTAGGTAACATACGCGTTGTTGCTAACGCAGCGCTAAATAGGCAGACGTCTACCATTAACTTAAGCGAGGTTGGGATAATTTTGAAAATTAACAGTTTTAAACACGGCCGCAAGTCGCAAGCAATTACACACACTCGCGCGTCCATTACCCCTACATAATAACATAACTCTACATATATGTTGTGTGTAACGCGGTCAAAACAATTGCTTAGTTTACTTTGGAATAAAATAACACCCAAGTTGCAAATTTAATAGGTAAGGTAACATTAATTAAATGGCGCCACTATAACTCGACTAAGCGACACTAATAATAAGTCCGATTGTAATATATTAAAAAAACAGATTTTTATATAATCTAAAATAATTAAAAATGAATCGCCGAAATGTATATACGCGCGTATATACATTTCGGCGATTAACTTCTGAATAATAACTTCTGAAACACTGCACCAAATGGCAAGTTAAAGTGCGTTATTTTCAAAACAAAATTTGTATCAAAGGTTTTACAAATCATATGGATGTTTTTTTTTAAATCCCTTACTACGTAAAGAATGCGAGTGAGTGAAAGACAAACTATCAAACATTTATATCAATTCATTTTCAAAGAATAAGAGAGAGCTTAATCGTAGTAGGTAGGTTAATTAAGGAGCTCGTAGACATAGTGTGTTCGTGTGTTCTGGTTATGATTACGTAAAAAGTATTAATGCTATGGGACAATCAAAATATGTTATCTCAATATCTTCAGTTCTTCGCAAGGCGAGTTAAACTGTTGGTCCCAGTTGTTATGGCAACAACTTTAACCTACTCGTATTGAGCCAGCGTGGTAGTGTTCGTGCCCAAAATTGATTTATATTATCTTTACATGAACCTTTACAGCAAACCAGGTTGTTTCTTTAAACGAGGCATTAATAAATACTTTATGACCAGCAAGACTTTTTGGTAGACTCTTCTTACCTCTTACAATTAGGTGCTGATGAGTAATTTTATTACATTAAATAATTTTTAAAAGAAACTACCATAGACAAAAACTTTCTACAAAAGTCGCAAATCGCAATAGCATGTGAAACAAACTGGCTCGTTTTGAATGTTTTACTAGTTTACTCTCGCTGTGAATGCGTGTACATATCAGATTCAAACACACGGCACAGTTTTGTTTGTTGTGCGAATTTACCAGTTTTCGACAGTTGCTATAATTTTCTTTTAAGTTTCAGAGAACGTTCTGTAATTTAATCCTCACGTATGTAGCATTCAATATTTGCATTAAAATTTATATTTATATTTAATAAATGGTTGCAGAATATTTCCAGTATCATTTAGGATATTAATGTTGCTAATTTTGTTTTCGGTTTTCATACAAATCGCAACACTCTACTACTAGCTTGATGATAACTTTAATTTTTTTTTTTACATAAACAACAAATTATTTTTGTGTGGTGTTATAGCGGAGACAGTAAATTGGTGACTAAAGACCGGCACGCGTTATTCAAACTAGAAATGGATAAGGTGGAAAGAGGACGTAAAGCACTTGAAATTATTGCCCATAGTACATCCGATAGAGGTGCTAAATTGCAAGGAGGCCAGTGCCCAGCAGTAGGACTTATATAGGCTGTTAATGATGATAATTATTATTATCATACATGATTGTAAACTGTGAAAATATTTTAATTGGAAGAAGAAATACGAAAATAACTACCTTGCTTATCTTAAGTGCTAAGCAAATTGACAATTCATCTATAAAATTCCATGGAAAAAAATTGGAAACGGAAAATACTTATATTATTCCAACTGGAAACATAATACTTATCACTAAATGAATTCCATTATATACAATCTATTTTTACGACCTATACGTAGGTATAGATGTTCGCTGACTGGAGTCCGTATCTGATTATATGCAATCTGAGCGTGAATTTTTCGTATTAGTAAACGTCACCAATGATAATATTGATTTTGACCGCAATAACACCACTCCATTTCTTTTATATTATTTAGAGATGCCCCTATCTTTATATATTAAATAGTATGACTTTTCACTTATTTAAATAATTTAAGGTGTTGTATATGATTGGTAAGGTACTTATATATTAGTAAATACTGTAGTTACCAACTGCTATCACGTAGTCATACGTCACAAATACCGTGATGTCATGTTACACTAAAGTCATGATCTATATGAAGCGGAGAGCGGAACGGTCTAATAGATTCAGAAATAAAGAATACATACATTCTATGTTCAACTTTTTGTAGCGAGTAATCATATTCGTTACTTCATCAATTAACAACATATACGTACCACGCTTGTCACAGCCCTTCCTAGATGGGGGTAACCGTGAGGAGTTCGGTCCATCCATTCATTACATATTGAAGACTTTATGTTTTAATTAATTAAACCTTTGTTTTAATAATTTTTTTAAATATTTATCCGCTATGCGCTGCAGAACAATTCATTTGAATTTATTGAAAGTTTGGTGCGTGGTTCTAATTACGCGTGTTAAGTTTCCTGGGTCAAATAATTGATGTACCTACAAATAAAAATAGTTTTTATTTCTTAAAGTGTCAATTCAATTAATACAAATTTGCATATTGATATAGGTACAGAATGAACTGAGACGGAGAGCTGCACTATCTTTCTGTGCAATTATGAACGCATGCTCTGAGCAGCAGAAGGTGTAGGGAATCAAATGTAACACTGCTTTATATCAATCAATATCGTCTTCTCGACAGCGGTGCTTCTTACTATAAATTCGCCATTATATCGATGACATTTATTATGTTCCGCTTTTCCTAGCTAAAGACACACCCGTATTAATATTATCTCAGTACTGATTTATAGCTCCACCGATTGCAACCGCCGCGCCATCTGTGAACACAATCTAATCAGACCGTTGTGTAAAGCCGGTAATAATTAGCTTTGTTAGCCTTCAAATTAGTTGGTAATCTAGCGATATTATGGGGCCGTAACGTAAGCCGTGCGAGTTATTATTAGTGTATCTGATATCCTATATTTGTGGAATACCTTAAAACTATACATAGCCGTTCTAATATTACGTAAATCACTGCTTAATATATATATATGGTTGCATAGTTAGGTATGTTATATGTAGGTGCATGTTTTTCCGCCTTCCTATAATATGGTTTTTTTTTTTTGCACTGAGGCTGTAAAATGGCCTTTATGGGCGGTAAAGTAGAGATGGCTAGAGTTGCACGTTCTTTCAAGGCTGCCATGGTAATCGTCGAGCTGTTTTGAACGTATATAGGCTAATAATACCTAACGATTACCATCAGGTATTGTGGAATCAATTGCCGTTCTATGTAAGTGTTTAAAAGAGGTAAACATATACTATAGCGTAAAAATATATATTCAAAGCAATTGTTTCATAACACACGTGTTGTTTTAGGTTTAACATACAAATGCCGTTTTTGTGGCAATTTTCTCGACCAACAAGTAATAATAAAGTATCATAAATCTAAAAGAAGTATTGTGAAATGAAGAAAGATGCTAGATTTTGGAAAATTCGTTATATGTTACGGAAAATTTAATACGACGCAAACGCTAACCAATCATAATTTGTAAGCGATGACGACGTTTACTGTGACAGGATAGAAGATTTACTCACATTATATTATTTATAGAGCCTATATTATAAGTCGTGTAAATATAAAAAATCTTTATGTGGTACATTATTTAGATACTTTTTAAGTTTTTAAGTTCTAAGTGCATAGGATAATTAATTTATGTCTGGGATATATGGTACCTACCCAAATATGCCAGATCAGATAAAAATTCCAGTGTTAAAAAAAGTTGTAAGAAAAACGTTACACTATGGTACTCGTAGACATAATAAAATGAGCATAATTTATCCTTGACAATTGTTCAGTGTAGAAATAGGTAAAAGGTTATCCGCTACTCCTTTACGAAACTAATTCGGTAGGTTGTTAAAATCCATTTTCTTTTTACTAGTTTATTGGGGTTAAAATGTGAGTTGATCCGAACGACCGAACCAGTTGAACCGACCTTTTTTATTTCCTTACTAAGTCGAAGTTGACCAACTTTAAGCCGGGATCTATTGTCTAAACAAAACAGTTCTTCAAAGGCATTTCAGGTTTTGCGTTACATTTTCATTTTATTTTTATTATTTTCAATTTAAGTAAACAAAATCAAATTTACGTTGACACTAGTTGATATACGTTTAAGTCAACAAGTCCTTATAGAACTTATTTGTTCTGTAATAAATTTCTCTACTTATTCTGCCTTCATCCTCATCATTCATAAGTAAATTCTTTAGTTTGTATTCGAAAAGGAAAGCATAATTAAAACATGGCATAAATAGAAGCTCTTCTAGTACTCGCTCATAAACAATTTTATAAGAAAATAATTTTTTAGTTCCCATAAATTAAAAATTATTTATTGACACCGTACTTCAAGGAAATAAAAAATTATTGAGCCATATAATATTCGGTATAATAAAATCTGGCATTGAACGAAATTAGTCCTTATGCTATAACTTACATTGATGACCTCCAAACCAGAAAATGCAAACCTCCTAAACTAATTAGATACTATTATGTATACAAATTTTATTCTTGTTAGCGTGAATTTCATGTCTTGGCTTTGAATTACTTACAATACCTACGTACTCTGAAGTAAGAGAAAATAGAATGAGCTTTAAGTCCAAAGAAATTTGTCCAATTTAACATTTAGGTCTCAATCCACTTTCTGCCGTCGTTATACTCAAACCTCGGGGTCCTTAATTTAAGCTTCGAGCCCACAATAGAAGGAACCTGGTGTACAATCACGCCATAATCGTCGGCACACGTACATCGGCCCCAGCAAGAAACGTTTACGACGGAGATCACAAATGCATTTTTCGTGTTTTGAAAAAGTGCCGTCAGAACGCTCGCCCGAGAGCTTTTAACAAAGCAAACCCGTGGGACACATGGAGCACAGGCACGACGAGCTTGGCACAAAATTCTTCAAATAAGTATTGTAACAAAATTGTTTCTTGGAATCTTCTTTGTCATTAATTTAAATTGTTTGTAGAACTTTTTTATTAGATGTTTTATTTTAAATGCGTTTCATTATTTCCATTTTGTTCATCTTTTCTCAACACGTATTCACGATTTAGCTTATTACTTAACAGTAATGATCAAAGTAAAAACTTTTGATAAGGGTTTTAAAACGCCTATAGATTTATTTACCCTCTAAAATTTGATACTAATTTCTTCCAAAAGCATATATCAAAGTCACGTCTATTTCAATCGAAACCTATAAGATAGAGATATTAGTATTAGTCTACTCTGACGCAAATATCTAATTTTGATAATGAATTTAGTTCAATACAAAAATAAGAATCAGTCTAGACGTTAGTTTTCAAGTGAACTCAAATCAGCAATAATCATATTATTAGATTTACTCCAGAACTTGTTGTAGGCATCACATCCAATATTTTTGACGAATTATAATTCTTCCAATTATTCATAAAAATTTTCAATCACATAATAATGTTTATTGTGAAACGCTTTTTTTACTTTATTAACTTAGTTATAACTTTACAATCTAAGCTTCAAATACATTTTTAATTTTATATATAATGTTTTTAGATCATTACTTGGCAAGAATATATATACAATAATAATGTTTTGAACCCCAAGCAATTTATGTAGACCTAAAACTCCGTCCGCTTGACATTCACATTGCCATTTATCATTCAAGTAAAAATTTATTTTGACAACCTTTCGACAACTACGTACTGCTGGTAGTAAAACTTTATTTTGTGATATAACATATTATAAATCAAACGAGCTTTGAAAAGAATAATATAATATGAACAATTATAACAATTAGCGTTTGTCTTTAGAAATATTCTAAAATTCCGATATATATAAATATATACAAGGTATTTGGTACATATGGCGATACTACTATTTACTATGGCGATATAAGAAATTTTAAGTTGTAAATATTATATAAGAAACACCTTGTATGTACCAAACTACTTGTATATATTATATATTAAATAGTTTACTGAAATAAAACTCATATAGGGAAAAATAATTTTAACAACGATTTTATAAATTTTATCTTTGTGCCTATACATTAATATATAATTCATAAATTTTCAGCATTTGATATGGATACTCATAACTTGTCAAACATAGAAATAATTGATTTCATATATACTATTCCTTATACAATATTTATTTATTAATAATATAGTTTTTTAATTATGAAAAATACAACTGTTATCAAAACACCTTAGCTATGTTATTTTCTCAATTCTCTTGAATTGTATACTGGCTGATATCACATGAAAATACAAATATGAACTAAAGTAAAGGACTATACATGTCTTTAAGTCCATAAATGTCACCTTGACATAATAGGTTGTATAATACTTAATACTTTCTTTATTATAAATGTTTATTACATTTAGCTGTTAATATAAAACTGTTATATATATAATAAGAACATACAATGTCATAAAACCTCTGTAAATTATTAAATAAATAAATAGAAAATTGTAATCTTTCACACATAGAAGGAAGAATCTTCTGACAGAAATAATTTTTGGTTTAGTCACCCTAAAACTGAGCTCGCTTCATTGATTTTGACTGCGGTGTGGCCATAGTGAAAGAAAGTCAATAGTCATATTACAGCAAGGTTTTTCATGTACTTGTAAGTATAACATAAAAGAGAGAAATAGCCTTAAGTTAAAATTGCCTTCTTTTAATAGGATTTACTCACAGAATTGGGAAAAGGTTTTAACGGAGAAGGATATAAAATAAAAAGAATAACACTGAAGCTCTCACTCTTTCTCTATATATATATATATATATATATCTCTCTCCGTCCTCTATTAAAAACTACTCAAACAATCTAAGACATTTGTATGCTAAACAAAACCGCCTATAACTAGCTAACTAAGTAGCTATAACCGGCCTGTATGTTTTAATTACCGTGTAAGCAACATTAAAATTTTCTATTATTTATAGAAGGATTAGAAAGTTGGTTGTTAAATGGTTAACGGAACTGTACTCTATCTGTCTACATCTTCACTGTATTATAACTGCGTTAACCGTATTTAAATGGAGTTAATCCTACCGTCATACCCCGACTGCACCGTTTAATGTCGCCAGATTTGCATTTAGAATACCTATTCCATATCTGAAAATTTTGTCCCGAATTCATATTGCCTACGTTTTATTAAAATTGGTTTAAACTTATGACACTTGATATTTCGAAATAAAAGACCACGAAAATAATCTTGGATTCCAAGGTCTGCACTAACAAGAATTTGTTTGAAATAGGTCACTTGTGGATAGAAGTGGAGTGGAATGTTATCTGATGCATACGAGGTTTTCGTAAATAAAATTGAAACAACGCGTTTGTACATTTTTTAATCTATTAATCTGATCACAATAAAAATACTTTTTATAATAAATTGTAATTATGCATTTCGCTATTATTTAGCTAACTCATTTACCTACTTACAACTTTTCCTACTGTTCCCAATATATGTGTACTTTACAGATTTTTAATTATATTGTTCTGTTGCTTTGACATTATTTGAAGAAATTTGTCATTACATTAGGAGCCTTTGAAGTTGTCTTCACAAATATTGATAAGGATTTTATTTATTACGCGACGTACGAAATCTGAATGTGAAGATAAAATTACATTATTCCAACAGTAGTAATCAACAATTCTAACATCTAACCGAATATATTTTCCTGTTGGGAAATAAAATAAAAACTACTGAGCGATATTGAGCGTTCAGGTTCAGTGTGCTCAAAGCATGACCCAATTTAATTTAAATCTCTGTATTTTCAGACCATTTTATATTTGTCGTGCACTGAAAAGTAAAGAAGTATGTATTACTCGTATATATACCGGTTAACGGATAGGTATGCATACTAGTAATGCTGGCTGAGAATGCCTTTTTCTCGTTTATTGATATTTTCTAATTATTTTTATCAGAGTGTGTTAGAGCAGAATTATCTGCTTATCATATTAACACATTATTTGTGTTAAAATGTGTTGCAAATTAAAAGGTAATTTTTGTAATGTCGGACTATATTTAATAGTATTGTCTCTTTTAATCTTTTTATATATTGTACATTTTTTTCTAATATATTATTGAACGATCGATGCGTGAATATTTTGATTCTGAATTAATTAAAGCCTTCCCAATATATTTCAATAAATAAACTAATTTTAATCTACTAATTCTATTCTATTCTATTCTAAACTAACATCAGTATTATGTTGGAACATGTCATATTGTATTAATTATCTATTTAACGTTTACATACATTGAAATATCTAGCGAGCAAAAGCTTCGGTAACACGTATTTTACTTCGCGTGTTCACGTCAATAAGGAAAATTCAGACAAAGCTACGCAAGAGGTAAAAATACAAAGTTCTCTCTCCCTAACACATTCAAGACCTTTTAAACAAAAGTTGCCTTTTATCACTGGTTAAAACGTTCATTTCGCTGAACCAGGGTTGACTAATCTACATAAGTTCAAATACTTTTTAAAACCACATAAAGTAAATTATGAGTAATTGAAATCAGTCTTATCACAGTACGTACGTGTGAATACAAGCTAAATTGAACAGGTTGGAGTCATGCCGTACAACCATAGACAAGGCAAGCATTGGGGACTAGCGGCAAAAACCTTTATATGGCTCTATTAAACGACACTGGTCTATAGTTGAGGAGCTTTTTAGTTTGATGGCCGAGAATGAACTGGACAATTCATGATAACAGACTTGAAAGCGTACTGATATGTAGCGCAATCAGAAAAAAGCAACAAACCGGGACCTACAACTGGCATGATAATTGTTTCCGAGGAATGGAGGAGCTCAAGATTATTATTTTTTAAATTTCGGCTTACGCTTCTAACGTCAATAATGGTGAAATTTAACTTTGTATTCAATGGCTGTAGCTTTCAGCAAAATATAACCATAAAGTAAGTAATAAGAAATTTTATACCTTTCCACTTCGACTTCTATCGTTAAATTGCATTGCAATTTACAGATATGTAGATTCTAGAGACCAGCCTAAAGTAATGTTATTTTAGATAGAATTAATATGGAGTATTGTATTTCGAGGACATAACCTAGTGCAGGACTTCAGCTAATTTATTGGTTATATATATGGACCCAGAACAAAGTGAAGCCGGAACGTGAAATTTATTACCGCCACAGATTAATGCCACTTAATTTCATTCAAAAGAGGAATAGTACCCTTTGGACAAACAAAGTGGAGATGTCTAGGCCAGTATATTGCATGCTACACTAGCTATCGTCACCTATAGACTCCTCCTACTGCTTACCATCATGCGATGTGGAGTTCTTGCTCATTTTGTATATTAAACCCCTTCTTATATAAAAAACAAATTTTGAAATCACAGAGAATGTAAAAAAAATCTATTTTTATTTTTCGCAACCCTACTACATACAGCGGACTTATAAATGGACAAAGAAACACAAACCCGTGATGACTTTCCAGTGTTTGCCTTTCTTTTACTTAAAACGTTGTTGGTATTTAGCTGCAAAGTTGGAAGGTTAATGCTGGTCTCTACGAATGTAGCAATTCAACTGTGCCGGTGGGGCAAAATTTTAGATTTTTTGAGACCTTACCGTAATATACAGAATAAAAATTTGAAATCGATAAAATTAATTAGCAAACATCAAAACCACTGATCGAAACAAGTCTTACTGATTCCCTACTAAGGTTCAAAGTGAATGGCAGACTACTCTATAACTCTTTTTGACTATTACAGTGGAATCCTCAGAACAAATTGGTTATTCTTAACCATAGACATGGTCAAGATCGTTTTTTTCTGGCTTTCTTGCTTTTTATTTCAAAATATAAAATATAATGTTGTACTTCTAAGCCCAAGCTACTGCTCGATACTCCAAGGAGGCGACATGCACCTCCCGCTATGAATCCTTCTTGTAGATTTGAGCGTGAACAATGACATTATAGTAAAATTGTGGTGGAGCTTTTAAATTACGCGGTCGCTAGTAGAAGTTAGTGAAAGGACTAGCTGGTCGTTTGTGCAAGACAGAGAACAAACGGCTCTGGCAATTACCTACCCTCACCTAATCCGCTTATAGCCGACTCGGGTTAGATCTCGGATTCGATCCTAAAAGATTTCGACCCTATCTTTTCAACGGTTTGACGCACCACAACTAAGTAACAGTCATAGAGAGAATCTCCATACCCGTCACTTTTTCATTATGTTTTGTAATGGTTAACCATAGGGCTCATTTTTATACCAACAAAAAGGCATACCTCGAATATATCACTCTTAAGATCTTATGACCTGTGCTAGCAGATGAAATTCTTTCTATAGGGTCCTATATGCTTTCTGTATAAAATTTAAAAAATCCAAAAGAGAGAAAGAATATTTATAAAAATTAGATTTTTAATTTTTAAGATATAGATATCACATAAAGTTTTTCAGAATTCAGATACTTCAATATGTTCGTAACATTCATATTTCTGTTAATTATCTTATTTTATCATTATTTATTTAACAATTTATGTACACACAAAGACAATTAAAAGGACACAACAGACACACATTACTCAGTTAAGAACAAATTAAACATTTTTACAGCATACAAGAAGATAAGAGACCTAGGTACCTTTATAATGTATTAAGAAATGTTTGATAGCAACAAAATGAGCAACTCATGAACTATTACGAAGAAAATGTGCCTACTTTTGTCCTTTCCATTTTTCTACTTCAGATATTGTTTTATGTGGACGTGAGCCAAATAAAAAACAAAGTTTCTTAATAGGATCGACTTTGAAATTGCAAAAAAAACAGCTCTTTCATAGATATGTATAATTGTATAGTATAATTTCACGAATTGAGACTTGCTCCATTCCCATAGAGCAATTTGTTTATTTTTATAATTTCCAACGCCTTTAAATATACATATAGCAAGTAAAGCTGTTTTATAATAAATGTCAAAGCTTAAACTACTTGAAATAAGCGTCCGAGTATAGAAGCTCCCCAATCGTCATTTGCTGAAATGGCGAAGGTCGAAATTATAAGCAATTTATCCTTTTCCGCGTATTTAATTACAGGCCGGACCCGACGAAAGTTTTGTCGGGCACAGTAAATTATTTACCGTCAACTTGGCGACAGACGGAGCGATTAGCGTAATGTTTGTAATTACTGGAAATTTCTCTTGCCTTATTGCATTGCTGAATTATTTATATACAAACTACTAGAATTTGACATCACGATTTCTTTAGCTAATCTAATTAAAACAGTATGTTTTTAACATTTATTGCGGTACAAATGCTGTTTTTGCCTGAATTTTTACATTATGGATAGTTAAATAGATAGCAAGTTTATTGTTATAACTATCATACACACACACTTAACTAAACCAGTAAAATTTGAAACATCGACACAAATATATAATAAATATTGTTAAATTGCTCTAACTATGTCTGTGTGCTGCAGCATCCCAAATAGGTTGAGGGTCAAAATTTAGTAACGCCTAGAAACCAAATATGCGTACCGCATTGAGGTCAGTGACTAAAGCCAAGTCATTTTAGTCCTTAGTCTTTTGACATATCTAAGTAGATAACTGTAAAATGGCCACTTAATAACACATTTAGTATTTATCTATGTATTATCACGGATAGGTTTCTGTTTGATAAAGTTTAAAAAAAATAAGTAAAAAAATTATCTTTATTATCTACTTTCGGGCAAATTTATTTATTTTCCAACATGTCCTAGACGCGTACATGAATCATCTTGAGATTAAAGTTTCGTCGGTAATCTGGTTGATTAATAAAGCGACTAGATAAAATCATTAATCTGTAGAGATACTGAAGATGAAATTTGCTAGAATTTCTTATCATTATTACTCTACTAGCTGGCATCTAAGAGCATTTTGGTTTATTTAGTACTTCCGATTTAAATTCAAATCAATCAAATTATCTGTCGTAAACAAAGTAAATACAACACTTTATAATTAACGCTTACTTATGGCATAGATACCAATCTTTTATAAAAATTTTACATAAAACACTTTCTTAGGTAAAATATGGATTACAATTAGATCAAAAATGTATTCGAATTTCAAAAAAGGTTTTAATCAGGCTTTTACAAATTGCGTGCAATTTAGAATAGATATAAAATTCTAAGTTGGTTATAAAGTCATAAAAGTAGTGTACTGTCACTGAATTATTTAGCGGTGTACCCGCGGAGCATGGAGCGAAGCCAATATTGCCTTGTCTTGATAATACCTTATGTAGTATTTTTATTGTTATTATACTGTTATCATTCGCTTCACTTGTTATAGCTCATATAGTTGTATACTATGTATTTTCTGATAAAATTTACTGGCGATTAACTGTGTTCAGAGAACTCTTAACATATATAATAAGGAAATTTGCATTTTGATACGCATACTACTACGTGACTGAGAAATAATTGTGATTTATCTAAATCTTTGAGTATAAAGTCTTCTCTATAACACACTATAAAAGGTTTTTTGAAGAAAGGTCTTAAAAAGGTCATTTTTATAATTGTTTTAAAACTTTTAACGTTTGTTTAATACAGTTGTAATTGTGAAATATTTTCCCTATAGTCTGCAGAGATTTTATAAAAAAAACTTTGTCCGTGCTATATTAACCTACCAAAAAGTACACTGAGATAGACCAGACAATATTATAGATAAGATATTTAAATGTATATTTAAATGACTTTGCCATCGCAGGAATCCCTATCTGAAATAAAAATATTCAGAATTAAAAGGACTATTAGAATCTGGAGATTGGATTTAATGTATAATGTACCGCTATAACTAAAAAACAACTGTTTCATAATCATATTCCTGAGAATATTTTTATCATCGTTATCATCGCATCAGTATAGATACGTCCACTGCTGGTCCTGTGCTGTCCTCGTCCAGCTGCTTCCCACGACATTTACTATGTTCACCCGTTCACCGGGGGTGGCCTTCCAAAGCTGTGTCTCCCTATACGCGGCCTCCATTCGAGGACTGCAGACTGCCACTTTGGGCTCGCAATTCTTTGGGCTACGTCGTTGACATTAGTTCTCTTGCGGATGTTGTCGTTTATACATTACTTTTTGTAAAACGTTTATAACAATGCAGAAATCGCTATTTGGATTGTTAGACAATTTCTTAAAGACGATTTAAGTAACATACAAACACAAAACATATTTGCAAACACCGAAGTTTCGATATAAATAATATTAAAAAGTACTTTTTCTTTCACTCACGCATATTAACGACAGTAATAAGAGAACCAAGTTGTTAGATGTTAATTTTCTATCTAAAGGCTAAGTAAAGGCATCTCCACACTAAGTATCTTTCACTTTCGTATCCTAATGATACCTATATAACTGACAGTGAGTCGTACGGCTCAGGCACTACTTACGGAAGCATTAGTTCACACTATCTCCAGGCTTGCACTGCAGGCGCGGCTTACAATTGAGAGCTGAAAATTGAGTTGGTACGCCAATCTACGTAACCACTTCCTCGTTTTGTAAATTTATTTCAATATAATTCTTAAAGTGATGTTGTGTTCAAGTATAGGAACAAAATTATAATATTATTATCTTGCCTGTAAGAGTTCCCTCCTACATATAATAAATAAAGTAAATAATATTTCTCACATTCACAAAGTAAGAATCCAATCTCTATCCCAAAGTAAGAATTATTAAGAGCTTATGTTATGGATACTCGATAACGAAGAAATATAAAATATATCTTTCTAAAAACAGGTGTGTATTTTGTTAAGGTAGAGGCGAGCGGATAGGGCAGAATATCCTATGCTGCACTAGCTTTGTGTCTTTGTATTTATAGCAGCAAAATAGTTTTAAAAAAGTTATTTTTTTTTACTTTATACCAAATATAATCGCCAACATTATTTTTAATTTACAATCAATTGAAAGTGGAAATACGATATCTAGACAGGACAACCATCTATATATGATTCCTACCATTTATAATATTGCCTTAATCTGAATCTAGTAATACGTACTCGTCTAAGAATAAGTCGTTAAAAAATAATGGGACTTCAATCCACTAAATATTTGTAGTTCGTTAGCGATTCAGAGGGATCGACACCGGCAACATTTACAATCGCTGACAGATCAATTAATCAGCCAAAGCTCCGATACAAGTCTGTCGCGGGCAGCTCTAAAAACGTCACAGCACATTTTATCAGGCACCCCCGTTGGCCGCAAATACACACAAATAAGCAATTTACAATTCCAATCCGAGCCGTGAGCCCACCTATTCATCATTTAGATTTATAGAGCTTTATCTAGACGATCTGTTTTCTTGCTTAATTAATGAAAGTAAGAGTGTTTCGTTGTGATACCATATCGTGAGTGGTCATGTTTCGGTAGTTTGTACCAAGCGCTCTTTCCGGGAGTTTTCTTTTTCTTTAATACATATTAATTAATGCGATTAGACTAGTATAAACGTGTAGATAACTACACATAATGTGACTTGGATAGTAACGACTATAAAGACATTTTCATATATACCACACGAAACAAAAGGGATGCGAAAGTATTGTTAAATACTGCGGCAAATCATGAATTATCATATTGCTTATCAAAAAATTCCCCAAAAGAGTGTTACAGTTTTTACACAATATAATGGAGATTGTCTTTCGTCGTGACGAAACAACACGACATTTAAAAATTGTTGAAATTAAAACTAGATAATATTTTAAGATAATATTTTCGATAATAATTTTTAAATGTATAAAAATTTTTACATTATTACTTTTTTGTTATAGTCTTTAAATTAATAATTCTATGTTGCCAACATGCCTAAACAAGGCAGACGTTCCAGTTGCACGACAGTTGTAGTAATATCGACTTCTTAGATTTCAACATCTACTATGTTGATAAATGGAATTAAAAAGATCGGCTATTATATGCCTACCTACCTTCATTGAAACTTGAAACCATCCAGCAAAATTTGATCTCAAGGAGACCTTTGTAAGAATTCTTAAATAGAAACTTCTAAGTGATCCCCATCGAGGTGGTGGTAACAAAAAAGAAACTTCCACTTCCCGAAAAGCGATGAAAAGAAAGTTTTCAATTCCCATTAAATTTCATTGTGACACGCCGAACTGTCCAGGACTCATCGTTACAACGTCATTAGCTGTTAATGAATCCGACAACTTATTAGAAAGCAATTACAAGGCGAATTAATTATTCCACGGCGATCTTTTCTTTTCTATTGGAAGTATCTGAGTAAAAGCCATTTGATATATGAGGGGAAATCGTTAAGGAGAAAAGGCAATGCCTGTTAACTATACCCTTTAGTTTCAAATCGCTTTAACTTTCAAATGAAAAATGGATACTATTTATATAGTTTTCGTAATTCGATATGTCGAGTAATATCGCAGCCAAATTGCTTTTTGTGTTCTTCCGGTGTGTTTAGGATTGTGTTTAGCGTTGTGTTGGAAGCAAAGGGAGGCTATCTTATGTTGCAGCTGTTAACATAACGCATCCAAGCGTTTATGCTTCGGCTACGGTAACCACTTCATGCGAGCTGTTATTGATATTGTTACTTATAATGATCTTAGAGCCGATTGTATTGTTAAGCTAGTATTAAGTTTGTTGATTAATGGTGTCGATTTTACTGGCATTCTCATAAACTAAAATTAAGTTCTCTAAACTCAGTCCTCTCTTTCATTCCAATTAAAATATGAAAAGTATTAAAATAACTTTATGTAACGTCATTAGTTACACTTAACGATCTATCATCACTTGACTTATTTTAATCGGTATAGTTTATGAGCGACGCTATTTTAGAAACGTTAAAATACTTCATCAGTCGTCAGTCTTTTATCGTCAATATTGACCTTATGATGACAGAGCAGTTGCACTGTTGACTATGTTAACATTATGGTGTCCTTTTAGAGCATTTTAATATTAACATTTGATGACCTTGGTGCAAACTAACACAAAATTAGAGATAAAGCTATATCCGTATTTTTTTTAAATGGTTCTTTCGCAATAACAGAAGGTAAAATAAAAAACCACCTTTCCTAACTTTCATTAAAACTTTTATATTTGAAACCAAATAAAAAATGCATGTACATAACGACAAGCCATGATATCAGATTCATTTTATAAAAAATATTTTAATTTACAATTTTTAAAATTAAATGTAATCGTGTAAATATATAATACAAAAAGAAGTACACGTAGCATAGATCTTTGAGAAAATAGTTAAACTAAAGCTCACGTTTTCAAAGCAATATTTCTAAAACTAATAATATCTACTAAGATTTTATATTGAAAGAAATATTTCTGAAATCTTAAAATACATACATAGGCAATCTGTGTAATTATCTTGGGAAAAACTAGAAATTTAATATTTGTCGACATAATGACTAATAATGTAGACATTTTATCGAAAAGCCGATCAATTAAGAAACTGGCTTTAGACTACTACATGCATTATTTAAAAAATCTATTTATATGAAAGGGGTTTCATATAAATAGATTTTTTAAATAATGCAAATGGATTCCATGTACCTACGATATTTAGATTGCACTGCATTTATATGGAATATTAAGAATATTATTTTTATATCTCTATAGCATACATAGTGTACAGTCAAAGGTAAAAGTGGATAATCCCATTTGACAGTTTAAGAAACGTTTGATGTGCAGGAACTGTATGTGATCTATGTAGATTTACTTATGTGGGCAACTTATAAACTTTTTTCGGACACTTCTTAATGTTAAAAGTGCATTTTAAAAACAGTTAGAAATCTTTCGTTCCACCGTATAAATAACAATAACAGTTAACTAGTAAAAATTTTTACAAATATTAATTTTAACCACTAGCAATATTAATTTGTGCAATAATTCCTAACTATGCAACAACTGCATTACCCGCTTTTTAAAAGTATGGCACATTGCAGGTTTTTTTGTTATTGTACTCCGATTAGTCCTTTAGTCGTTGTTCACTTCTAGATATCGTGTTACCGGGTACCTCAATTGTAAAATTAGCACCTATTCATTCATAGAAAATACCCTTTAAGTACTGAATAATTAAAAAATTATTTGTAATGAAATTCGAACATAATACCGTAAATAATAATTTTAATATCCAAACGCAAAACTAAATTGTGTACATTAAAGCCAAATAATTTATAATAAGAAAAGATTGGTTCTCTACATATAATGAAGGTACAATAAATATCAAGCGAAACCTCCATGCTGTGAGTATATTAAAGGCTAATTTTCTTTATCAATAAAGAGATATCTGCTTAAAAAATGATCTTATTTTTTTCTATTTGGTCGTAGTGCGTTCAATGACGTCTTAATGCTAACACACCCAGTATAAAAAGGTACTTTTAACTATTATATAAAAATCTAATAGCAATGATAAAAATAAACATTAAATATAGACCGTACGGCGATATTCACAATAATAATATAATATTACAGTCACAAATTTAGCAAAATATGTATTGTATTGTTTAAAAAGGTTAATTGACCTTTTTAAAAATGTAATTTAAACAATACAATACATATTTTGCTCACACTCACAAAAATGCATAAATCAGTATAACATAAGAACATACATCAGAAATGAAGAATTAAACAATAACAATATATTAAGGGCAGCAAGCACTAAAATATTCAACTTTAAAAATTATAACACTAAAACAATGAGCGGCTACAAGCGTTTACAGGTGACCCAATATCAACCAATATACACGTGAAACATTAACTTTCGTTGTGTTTATACAAGTATTACTATCTCACTCGTTACTAGTGTACTATAGTTCAACCTCTCTTTCCAATAACGTATTCTGGTTAAAAAAGTTACAGTGAGTACATATTTTTCAAATAGTTGTTAAGGAAACTTTCTCCAAATTGTATATGCTTACATAGTTATTTAAACTATGGCTGGTTCAACAACACTTAAACATGGCTATTAATATTTAAACGTCGGTTTACCGTATGCAAGAATTGTTTAAAACTGAAAAAAATTTACCGTTTAAATAATAATAACATGTTTAAATCTTGATGAACACTAGCCTTAGTCACATATTGAACCGATAGTACATATTCCAGCATTTAACAGTGTCTATCGTCTTTATCTAAAAGCCCCCATTTAGGTTTACAAGCAGTATTTGTTTATGAAGTCTGTATTTTAACTATGATTTTGTTTCCCATTGATCATGCAGCATTTTGAGGTGTTGTAAAGCCCTATTAGTTATGTTAAGAGTAGGCACTATTTCTAAGAGACCATTTTCTCCTACAAGACTTAGACCGGCGAGACCTAAATAAGTGTGCATTGGATCCGTGCAGGTGTCGGGCCATTTGGAAAAACCGCCAACAACACAATCTTGTGTTTCGTACACATATTTTCTATTTTTACCGTAATTACTCATATGCAGACTGTCTAGTATTTTGAGGGAAGCTCCAACCCAAAAGCTGTAGCATGTGTCCACGGATTTATTAGGTCTACCTTGGAACCCGTCGACTTGCCTGAAGAGAAGCCAGCGTTTCAAACCTTCTATTTGCTGTTCAGACAACTTGTCAAGTTGTTTTGTGAGACTCAGTGTTGCAAGGGCGCAGAATGTTGTTCCACCATGTGATTCCAATTCAGGGCATTGGGCGATTCCGAAATCGTAACTCTATAACAGGCAACATGGGTCATACATTTAAATCATTAAGTAAGGCTTAAGGCTTCACATCCAAGCCCAATAAGTTAAAAAAACCGTAATGTGCTTAGAGATTATGCTTTTTTTATATAGAAACATCGAGCAAACAACTCCATTCCACATGATGGTAAGCAGAAGTAAAGTTCAAGTAAAAAAATTAAATAGATAGAGATAGATTAGGGCTTAGATTCATTGTACTTCAAAAGGTCATCATTATTTTTATAAAGATGTTAACAGTATTTTGATGAAACTAAATTTGAGGTAAAGTAAATTTAATAATTTTAAAAGTCATCAAATATTTAGATAGTTAATTACACATATCACAAAAAATAATTAAATTCTTATAAAATCAACTTACAATTGATTTAATAATATAATCAGTTGCTTTCTCTATGTTGAATCCAGACCAGTCATTGAGAATATAGCTGATACAGGCAGCGCAGTACACGAACCGCATGTCGGACTCGCAACCTGATAATGTTGCAGAGAAATTGCCTTCTTCAGTTTGAAGAGCTTTGACACCTATAACAAAGGTATTCACGTGTTATTAAAAGCTAGTTTTCTTAATCGTAAATTCAAATACCTAGGATTTATTTAGTTTAATGTTCAATTATGAACTATGGACCTTGATTTAGTTTATATTTATTTGAAATACACTAACAGGGTACATAAACCTCTTTTCTTTATAAAAGATTTTTAAAATCTGCCATTTTCTACTGACTTTTCACACAAATTTTACCTGATTTTTTTCCATTAATAATGGCATGGACTTATTATTGGCCTCACTCTTGTTAATAAGGACAATGGAAGGAGCTTGCCTAGAAGTTACCTTAACTTATCCATCTTAGCTTGAAATAACTCAGGCTATAAGCAGTGGGGGAAAAAGAATTTCCATTCACCTGCAACTAATGCTTCCCTGTTCACTCTAGCCAAATCATCACCCAATGTCAGAAGTATGCAGAGTCCAGTATAAGTCATAGCTAGGTGACCACATTTATAATGATCATTTGCTTCATTTAAATCAATATTGATGGTCGAGGATCCTTGGAAACCACATGAAGACATATCACCATCTGAAAGTAAAATAGGGAAAATTTAAATATAATTTCTAGTATTGGCTAACTTTATGGTAATCAATCTATTCTTTGCTATATCTTATTTTCTGAGAAAATGTGTTTTTATTTTTTACTTATTTGCCAGAAAGCACATTCTTTAATCCCTCAAGGCTCGACCTTCAAGACCATTGCTACCTAGCAATTAAATAATTTATGGTACTACATAATATATGTATAATTATATCTTAGTAAAAATAACTACCATATGACACTAACCTCAAACATTAAAACAGTATATTCTTCAATATTGAGGATTTATTAGTCATAAAAAAATTACTACACAATTAAAATATGTGTATGCATATACTATCATTTTACTTTGTGTACAGGTAATGAATGATGATAATATAGATAATATAAATGTGGTAACTTCTATTTACATTCAAAGTCTACTTACTTAATGTATCATGTTATAAAGCAGATAAATTATATTTATTAAGCACACAGACTACTTGCTATATTTAATCATTTTATTTTCAGAGCTTAACCAAACAATATTCAAGAGTGAGATAAACACTCAATAACACATTTTAATGCTCAAGATGACTCAATAGTATACAGTACAAAGTTAGTAAATTTATATAGCAGCAATATACTTGTGGAAACCTTGAAACAATTAAAATTTAATTCTCCAGATTTTACAGCTTGACAGGTTGATGAGTTTCCTAAAATTCAAGGTCAAATTATATATTTATAATGTAAGTATGTATTCACCTTAATAAATATTTTGAAATCAACATGTATTATTTTGATATAAATATTAGATTTTTTTTAAATATATTTTTTCTTGTTAAATAAATTAATATAATAATTAATGGTTTGTAAGTATGTGCCATGTCATTACCTACTAAATTCCACTACTGCTACATGAAAGAAACATATGAGAAGTTTGGGCCACAACACTATCTCTATTCCAATGCAGCTTGATGGCTAAAAGTGGATGCTGTAACAACCTAGACATGCCATCCAAATCAAGGAGTTGTGAGATAACTAATTTGATTGACCCACCAAGTTTTGGTTATAGAAACCAGAGTATTCAAACTACTAAGCCAACAAGTACTTCACAATAACTACATTATATTGACTAATGACTGAAAATCTACAATTAACAATTAATACACATGATTGCAATTAATAATGAGCACATTAGTTTGGGTGAAATGGTACAAATGAATTTTATCAAATTATAAGGCTTAATGTATTTGAAAATGGATACTAATATAAAGAAAGGGAGTAGATAAGTTCATTTAACATGGTACTGGTAATTTCCTCTCCAATTTGGATGTGAAAGAATTGAGAAATACAATGATCAATGTGTTGTATCTCACAATGCTATTGACTCTATATAAATAATAATAAAAATTGCCAAAAATGTCTTTCTCAATCAGAGACTGTATGTGTGTATTCTTTGTTGAGTATTATTAAATCATGGTACCATTTCATCATAAGTTACAATAATATTGATTGTGCTTGAAAGGCATAATTATTTACAATATCAGCACTCAAATAACTTCATGTTACCAAATAAATATGCTTTAAATACTAATCATATGAAATAATAATAACGAAAATTATATTCTAAAATAACTCACTCTGTTTATTAGGATGAACTTGCAGCAAATAGATCCAATCAATTATTCTAGATCTCAAATCCAATGAAATTGAAGAAATGGACCCAAGCACATCTAAGCCGCAGACAGAAAAATATGCAATTGTGACTCTGTAATAAGGATAATTTCTTAAACATTTTACGTTTTATTAAATTAAAAATTTGTACTGTAAAATAAAAATAAAATGCAGATAATAATCTGCATTTTCTTTTTATAAAAAAATAAAATAAAAAAAATGCAGATAATAATCTGCTTTTTATTTTTATTTTGGGATATGCAGTCTTATTACTGTTTTGTCACTGCAACCTGATATTTACTAGCTCCTGAATTTTCCCAAATCACTCAATATTAGAGAGGTTTTATGGCATGAGTATATTATTTTGATACTGTATTTTATTTGACATTTTCTACTACCTACCAATCTGTAAGTTATCTTATAGACAAATGTCAACAGGCCACTCAAAATTAAAAACAAATTGTCTAATATTTTTTGCTTGATAAATTAAAAAATGTAAGAATTAACACACTTATTTGCTATTATTACAAACATTATTTACTATTATTCCAATTGTAAGAGAAATATTCAAATGCAACTAATTTTCAACTTTCTGATCCTTAGCAGCTTACTGTCTATTGATTTTCTGTGACTTTAAATTATTGTGACCATTCAATTACTTGAGTCAACAAAATAATGAGATAAAAAACTTCATCCACAAGATTTATTTAGGTTAGAAACGTAACGATTTTACCTGGTTGTATCGTGCGAAGACAATGATGAGGGCAATATATTTAAAAATCTCATAAAGTAATGAACGTGCTGTCGATGTGCCAAATCTGTGGTTTCCTCGCAACTCATCTTAAAGGCAAAAATTAACTAACTCTCGATCAAATGTTTTACTTGAAAATTTAAATGCTATTTATGCGAAAACAACAAAATTGGTATGTATACAAACATTAGTTGGTATTTGTTATATTTAATTCATTATTCACTATTGTTCTAATTTGAGTCCCCAAAATTAATTGTTAACTTTATAAATGAATTCTATTTGTACCGCCGCCCGCCTGGTGTTTCGTCAGCTATAACGTTAAATGTCAAATTAAACGTCATAAACTACGTTTTTTTTTATTTCAATTATTTGGTCTGGTAACTAAGACCTTTAAACCATATCTTCATTAATGTAGTTTTTATCTTTATTTATGGCTCCAGGATACTGGTGTAATGTAGCCCTTTGCCCCATGGAGTTTTTGGCGACTAATAGAATAAAATTTTTGAAAATGGAATGCAATGTAAGCGATTATGATAAAATGATACGAAAATGGAATGTTATGATAATGATTACGACGAAGTGATAAGTAAATGAGAATGAAATCATATAATGTTTTAAATAAATTAACTTACCCTACAAATGAATGAATGGAAATGAAACACTGAAAAATCTCACGTAAGTCACTAATCAACGCTGAATGATGTATTCTATATATTGCATGACTTAACGATCCTTTTTGCCATAAAACTACACCAATTTCATGACAAAAACCACATTACAACACAATATATGAAATAAAACACAGCACCAAACCGCCCCCCGCCATTACGCGCCAAAAACTCATAAGCTACGTTTTTTTCCCAATTTTTTAGCCTAGTAACTAAGACTTTTAAGACCTATATTCATTATTGTAGTTTCTATCTTTATTTATGGCTCCAGGATACCGATGCAATGTAGCCCTTTGCACCATGGTGTTCTTGCCGACTAATGGTAAGCCCCGCTATTTTGAGTACGAGTAATGACTTAGGAGAAAGTTTTTGAAAATGGAATGCAATGTAAGCGATTATGATAAAATGATACAAAAATGCAATGTTATGATAATGATTACAATGAAATGATAAGTAAATGAGAATTAAATCATAAAATGTTGAAAAATAAATGAACTTACTGAATTGTTCACACCGAATCCTTTATCCAGACCACCTTGCGGAAATTCGGAGTACTAAATAAGGTGCGTAGGTATTTTACACCTGACCAGTTATGCCTGCTGTACAAAACCTAGGTCAGGTCTTCTGTGCTGTATTGCTCGCTCCTTTTGGAAGGGCTCCGCTCAGTACCTCCTCGATATTCTGGACAAATTGCAGCGTCGCGCTATGCGTATTATAGGCGATGCGGAGGTAACGAACACATTAAAGCCTCTGCAATAGCGACATAGCGTCGCTTAGTGCCATTTATCGTTTGTACCAGACTCTGAAGAGCTCATTAACCTTATCCCTCCTTCTCTATTCCTACTCAGAAGTACGCGTGCTGATCTACGGAGTCACTCCTTCACTGTCACCACGCTTACTTTGCGCACTAAGAAATTTCGTGAATCCTTTCTCTGTCGCACAGCCAGAGCGTGGACTTCTTTACTGGCACACGTATTCCTTCATACAACACGGGTTCCTTTTACAGAAGCGTGAAAAAGCACTTTTTGGACCGACAAGGTGAGGATGGCTAGGGCAGTAAGTCGCATGCTTCACAAGCTATCTTTACATATGGACTCCTCTACTGCTTGTCATCTGGTGATGTCGAGTCATTTGCTGAGCTTTATATAAAAACAAAAAAAAGGTGTATTTAGAGGCAACATGACACCTACTCTACCAAATTAAAGCCATCGGTAGGTAGATATTTATCATACCTACCTATCGATGGCACTTTTACTTTTGATCGATTGGCTGTAAAGAGTTTACCTGAATAAAAAAACTGGCTGCATAAAACTATGTCTGTAGATTGAAGAACTTATGGAATTTGATAGTTGTACTCAATGGCTGAAAGAATGCGCCATATCCCATATATTTTTCATTTCATGATTACGATAGCGATTATTGTGAATGCATGTAATCTATGGGGACTTGTACCAAATCTTGGCAATAACTCTCAAAATATAAGATATGGCTCCATGTTTGCAATATCCTTTGCCTTGTCAACACATCGAAGAGGAGAGAGAAAAAAAATATATTGTTGGTTCTTTTTCATGGCTGACGTTCATAGGATCAAACTGCAGTCATGAAGGTTCTGAACAAAAATTTTGCTAATATAATCTTGCATTACATAAAATATTGTCTAAAGATATTTATTCATACATTTGGTGTTCTAATTGCTTGATTACGGAATCATGTAATTATGTGATTTTCGAAATACCAAAAGATGGAAAGTTTCCGTGCTTGAGTGACAATAAAAAGTCTTGTTTTGTGTTTATGAGTGGTTTTACAACTTATTTAGCAATTCAATAAAATTAAAAATATATTCAATATCTAACTAGTCCAGCCATTTTGAGTGTATGTGAAAATGAATATTGTTTATAACCTCTTATATGTTTGTAGTTGAACGTCTCCTACCCGGCAACGGGATGTCAGAAATTATTCGAAGTAGTGGACGAGCACAAGCTCCGCATCTTCTACGAGAAGCGCATGGGTGCTGAAGTAGAAGCAGATCTGCTAGGTGATGAGTGGAAAGGCTACATTCTCCGCGTTGCCGGAGGAAATGACAAGCAAGGTTTTCCTATGAAACAAGGTGTCCTTACTAACAGTAAGTATCTATTTATAAAGTTGTAATATGTTTCTATCTTGTCAACTTTATCAACATTATAATATTGGTCCTTGCGACCAATTAAAAGATACTTATTGAAGAGGTTATTACTGCAAAAATGTGCAGTGAACTTATGAGATTTCTAGACTAGCCAAATGACTTAATATTATTATTTTAGGTCGTGTCCGTTTGCTCATGTCCAAGGGTCACTCTTGCTACAGACCACGCCGTGATGGTGAGAGGAAACGGAAGTCAGTCCGTGGTTGCATTGTTGATGCTAATTTATCTGTATTAGCTCTTGTAATTGTCCGCAAGGGTGCTCAGGTAAAATAATTGTTTTAAGTTCAAAATTATTTATAGATTCATAGTGCCTGGTTTCAAATATTAAGCAAAATATAACTGAAATTTCCAATTGCTTTGTCAGAAAATAAAAATCCCTGTTCTTACTGTTTCCAAGATCTTCAAATCTTTGGTAATTATATGCGGCAGGGAATAATAATTGGTATATACATAATTCCTCTGAATCAACTTATTCAATGATATTTGTATGTACCAAACATTTTATTTTTGTACAATATTAAGAAAATTATTATTATCAATGTCAAACAATATAAATAAACTTTTTATTTGGTCTTTTATAGGAAATCCCTGGGTTAACCGATGGCAATGTACCTCGCCGACTTGGCCCCAAACGTGCATCTAAGATTCGCAAGCTGTTTAACTTGAGCAAAGAGGATGATGTACGCCGCTATGTTGTAAAACGCCTTCTTCCAGCTAAAGAAGGAAAAGAGAATGCCAAACCCAGATATAAGGTATGTTTTTATTTTCGACTAGCTGATAAAATATTTTCTTATTCAAGCAAAGTACTATGTATCAATCAACTTTAAAACATTACACTATTTACTTGGTTGCATAGCAGTAAATATATTTATGAATGTCATACTTCATTGTTCCTGATTTAAATATTGGTTCTAAATTCACACAATTTAGAAACAGCAGCATCAGGACATACTATATTAGCACCGAGCAGAAGATTCCGACAAGTTGTCTGTCTACTTTTACAGTGTGCTATACATTAACAAAACTAGATTATATAACCATGTACCAAACTATTGTTTTTTGTTGTTGCCATTGGTGTATTTGATGAATCATTTAGCTGAATATTAAATGTTATGAATCACATTTTTTTTTCATTCCTTATGCTATAAAGAATAAATTCATTTTGTGGTCTAGGCCCCCAAAATCCAGAGGCTAGTGACCCCAGTTGTGCTACAGCGCAGACGCCACCGTCTGGCTCTCAAGAAAAAGCGCCTGGCTAAACGCAAGACCTCAGAAGCTGAGTATGCTAAGCTTCTTGCACAGAGAAAGAAGGAGTCTAAGGTGAGTTGGATTTTGTGTGTCTTTGCTTATAGTTTAATTGTTAAGTTCACATTTATTTAATGGTTTTTAACTGATATATTAATATGGGCTTTTACAAAACCTATTAAATGAGCATTAAACAGTGGTTAATTATTTGCTTTTCTGCTTTGTTTTGGTCATGAGTGTGGTTTACTTTTCTATTCATTTGATTGTTTTATGATTTGAAAAATTAAAATTCATTCAATATTTTAAAAATCATAAATAATTGATATGAAGTCTATAACTTGTAATATTGAATGTAAATCAACATCATTTCAACATTACGATGCTAGATAAAGTTTCAACAATTAGAAAAAAATATAAGCTGTTAACTAAATTAATTCATTAGGGGAGACTTATGTTCAGCAGTAGAAGATATATAAATATTTTGATGATAATGATAACTGAATTAGTTAAACTATTATAATTAAGGATTGTAAAAATCATTTTATTATTATATGTATTTATACACAGCAAATACCATATGACCATGTGTTTTGTGTGGGAATTGTATTTTGTTGTGAGAGCAAGGTGCTGTGTCTTACCCCTTGGTTTATGGTTGATATGGGCTAAGGTATTAAATCAGCAACAAATATTATTTACTAAAGCTGAGTTCTCCTAGTGATAATAATAATGCTAACTCAATTTGATTATTGAAATAAATGTGACTAATTGGTTGATAAAATGATTTATCATATTTTTTGGTCCTTAAGTTGCAATGCAATGTAATTATTCATACTGTTAAGAATGCAGTGAATCATACATGTCAGCCAGCAGATCACATAAAATTTATTCTCTAGGCTCTCTCTCTCTCTATTAGGCCTCTTTCATTATAGTGAAAGTGACCTAGCATTAAAGCCAATAAATTTAGTTTTTTAAGTTATTTTTGTTCTTAAAGTATTTAATAGATGCAACAACAGCTTCATTTGACATATTTTATCATTTGAATGACAAGGGAATAAAGGAGATGTGTATTTCTGATGAAAAATTATTATTTTCATTTTTATAAAAATAGCTACTTTTACTGAATCACACCCTTCAAAGTTATTTGAGCTTTATTTTCCCATAAAATGAAATTAAGTTTTGAGAAGAAGCTCACATATAGTTTCGTGCGTTGTGAATCTAATGATAAAAAATAAGACTATTGAAAGCCTTTATCAGAAAAAGAGAATACCTTTTGAACTTAAAAATATCTGAAAAAATTTACTTAATTTTTTTTTTCTTATCGTTTAGGTCGTCAATACAGAATTGATTTCTTATTAGTATTTTGTTCTGATTACATAAGATTTTGATTATAATTTTCATTTTTATTTTCATAATAATTTTTTAATGAATTTACTTAGTATGTTTTGACAAGCAAATATATAAATCCACGACCTGGTTCAGACAGATATGTAATGCACAACCTTGATGTTCTGAGTAAACTCACTTACATAACTTATTGTATTCAATAGTACGACAGAACGTCTCCTTAGAGAACACATTCATACAAAAGTCAACCGTAAGTTTAACATCAAAAGGTGTATTTTTCCTCATTGGATGATACGGGGATTTCCCGCGTGCGATCTTGCACCGATGTTACGTTTGGCAAAGTAAAAAGTTCGTAACACTTGTGACAATTTTTTAAGTATTTTAATTAAAACTGCTGATATCTCAAACTATAAGTTTTAGAACCCATGTTTCTTGGACTTTTTATATTATTTTTATTCATAGAATATAACCTTAAAGTTATGGGATATCAAATAGAACACGTTGTATAAAACCTGGTTAATTTTTGTTTTGGTCTGTTCAGTACTCAAATCGACTTATGACCTACCTAGTAACATGTCAATATTCTCTCGCAAATTTATTTTGGTAGATGTCTATCTGCATTTTATTAATGAAATTTAAAATATAAAACAGTATACATGAATTTCTGTGTCATAACAGGTACGTCGTCAAGAAGAGCTGAAGCGCAGGCGATCGGCGTCAATGCGCGATTCGAAGAGCTCCAACCAGAGTGCGCCTCAAAAGTGATCTACTCAAACAATAAAAAAAATGTAAAACCGCACTCGTGTTTTGTTTACTACTTGAAAAAGTAATTAATCTTACATGATATCTATCATAATTTTGCAATTGATTAAAAGGTAGACATGTCACATGTGTTTCTTATACCAATTTTTCCAATATTTGAAAACTGACTATATCTGACTAAAATAGTAAACGGTAACTGCTATGAAAATGCTTTTTTCTCTTCTCTGTACACAAATAATCGTAATAAATTCACACAAAAACATTCTAAAATTCACTTTCAAAGGAAAGAAAATGGCGCATTTTAAGAGTACACGAATTTAACCGCTTCTCCATACGAGATAGCACTGCAAATAGCAGCCAGGGTCTTAACTCGTACCCTTGTGGAGGGGTTGCTATTTCGTGTCCTAGTCTGCGTAGATAAGATGATTCGCATTACGGACCAACGAAGTTCCAATGCATACGTAGCATAGCAACGCACGTCATTCCGTATTACGCACAACGGTGCGGGTGGGAACGCATTGCAGAAAGTTATTCTCCCACAACTCTTATTTTGCACCAGAGACTGGATTTACACAGTTTTATGATAAAACAACAATAATATCTTAGAACAAATAACAGAGCTTTTAGCCCACGCATATGACAACAAATCAAGAGAGCAGATTAATAAAAATATTAATTAAATGGCAATATGAGTTCAGTGTTTTGTCAGACTGATTCCAGTCTCCTGGTAGTCTCGACTTCTCTGACAAAAGTGGACGAGAGTGCGTGAAATGATTTGATAAGTTTTTCGTTCTGCTAGATTACTTGTTCGTTCGGTAGCAAATATACTTGCAAAGCTCATTGTTCGACTATTATATTGTACTATTTTATTAATCAACAGACTAGCAAAAAATGCAGTTCTCAATTCGACTGTATACTTTTTTTCTTTAGATCCGCTATTGCATCTATAAATGAAAATAATCATTTTATTTGGATTAAATAAACTTGTTCTTTATGTAACCTAATTCTTAGATACTAGATATCCTTGACTGATTTTTATAATGTACGGTGTTTAAATAAAATTCCATCAATAAAATAAATAGTGTATTAAATAAAACATTATAAATAACAATTCATGCACGACCATTATTACACAACCAATTTTACATTACATTCACGAAAAAGAAATATCCACGAAAAATATGATAGTTGTTATTTTTTTTAACTGAAACAACTTATTTTTTTCGTGGCTCTTTTAGCAACCCTAAACCGACATATCGCGCCATTACTCTAAGGTAAGATGGATTTAACTTCTTCCTCTTTTCCAAAAGAGATTTTAGTAGCTTTTCCGAAGATTCATTGAAAGGCTTTTGATAATCAGATGCCTGAAAAAAAATTAAATGTTGAAAACTTTGGATGAGAAATTAGTAATTTATTTTAGTTTTTAAAAGAGGGTTAACGTCAGCTTTTTTAATGATTATTTTTAAACCATTGTTTTGTTTTTGCAGTTCGCTTTTTCGCGCTGATTGAAACTACTTAGAATCTTAATTACCACTTAGTGTGTTTCAATGAAACCTCTCGATCGTATTTGTCGTCAGCTGTCAAATCGTATGGAAGTGACAGCAGCGTGTCTGTTGTGAAGTATTGGAAACCTTTTTTTATATATGCGAACGATCAGCTGAACGCAAATACGATCGCAAACAACTCGATACGACTGAAACTCGCGCTAGGGGTACAAAATAACTAACTGGAACAACCAAACCAAAATAACTAACTGGACGAAGGAATACAATTATTAAAAAATTTCGCTATAAAATGACGTACTACGTCATTGAATGAAAATTAAAATTCAGAAAACTCAAAGGTTTTGTTTATTTTCAAATAAAATCATGGAGCCGACTTTAGTTCCTTTATTGAAATGTCGGGCTCATGTCATAAGGACATATAAAAAGAAATCTACTCGTGGTTATGAGAGTGTTTTGAAGTTGCGATCGTATAGTGTCGTCTTAGAAATTAATAAGATAATCATTATATTTCTTGAAGTTGGAATCGTTTAAAAACTTCAACAAATTAGTTTTTTCTTTTCTTTGACGATAAACCTAGCCTTTTTTGCACTTCGGCTTTGATTCTCAATAAGTAAACTTCATCATGAATAATCATGAAATTTAATGATTACCAAATGATTTGGTGGGGATTAGCCAACCACGAAACCACTACCGGTTCTATCCGGTAATTGTATCGTACCCGCCCAGGGTACGACGCCTGAATTCGTTGGTGAAACGCCCATAACACGGGATGGGAAGGTCAAGTGCATAGAAGTGCGGTCTTCCAAACTCTTCTACAGTAGCCTTGGTGTAAGTTTCAATCGAATTTACGACCAGATGCACATAACTATGATCGCAACGTCTCGATTTAATTACACTGGACGAATTGTAGATATCGTATACGGTGATTTTAACAAAACTAAAAGAACTTATCCCTTCAGACACTACAATAGAATGCAAATATACTTATTAAAACATGGCTATTATTAAACATAATTATTTGCGTTATATTTGAAGCGTTATAATTATTTGAAAAGAAATTAAAAAGAAAGAACTCTAAGCGTATCTATCGGTGGGTAGATATCACCTTTAAATATAAAAAGCGCACAACACTTACAGTTGTTTTCGCAATCCAATAAAGTTCTTCCAAGAGATTTTCTCTATTTTCATTAGGCTCTGGTAAATAAGAAGTCCCGTCATACTGCACATAATAAAAATAAATAAAAGAATAAAAAAACTTGTTTACTTTTAGATTACTCTATTCTCGAAATGCCCTTTTCTTTTAAATTGTTATTATTTTGTTTGCAATGAATTATATTTTTTAAATATATAAAAAAGTACTGATCTGCACTTTTCTTATTAGATATCAATAAGAAAGTCTGAAAGTTATTTGATACAGTATTTAAATAAGACATTTCGAGACTCGCTGATATAAGCATCGACAAAACGGTGAAATGACATTCAGTGCGTGGCAACGAGCTATATAGTGTATATATTTAAAAAAAACCTTGACTGTATGCACGCACCGTTGAAAACTTATTAAAGTTTTCTCTCTCAATGACTTCGATTTCCATATCGAGTTCGGACGCTTGAGTTATCCTATTGACTGCAATTCCCTGGAGGAGAATCGGTCGAAACCTTACTAGGTTCGGCGTGTCTTTCTTATTGATCAACAAGAGAACCAACATAGCTTGCCTTTGACTAATTTCTGTCATCCAGTTTTTCATCTGAAAAAATATTCATTGAATTTTGGTACATACGTTTTAATATGAATATAAACTGTCAAATGTATCCTCACTTCTAATATTGCAGACAATATTTTATTTCCAGCTTTCCCATAGAATACGCTTGACATCACTTTTCCAGCACCAAGTGCTTGGAAAAAATCGTCTAAGGTTGTAATTTTACTAATAGAAGTTCTACTTCTCTCCCCCGATATATTTGTGGTGGATTTGCATTTTTTGTAAAGTTTTACAAATCGTTTCATTCGTGTTTTGGAATTGCTTAGAACACCATGAATTTCTTTTTTGTCCGTCTTTTCTGGACACAAAATATTTTTGTACTCGATAGCTTTACAAATGGAATTATTTTTATTTTCGATTCCATTCGATTTGTTATATCTAATAAAAAGAGAATTCATTTTCAGAGAATCGATACTAAATGTTTTTCTTTTAGTTTCTTTATCTTCCACTTGCATATCTATATGCATTTCATTATTTTGAAACAATGTATCTAAAGGCATAGATATCTTGAAGCGGATACTTAGCTTTTGATTCCAAATATGTTTCATTAAATTGGTGAAATCATGTACCCCAAAATTAATGCATGTACTATCTTCAGTAACAGAATTACGTTTAGGTGCCATATACAGAGCATTGCATCTTAAGCCAGTGGAAATTCGTGCTCGCATTTGTGTTTTTATATCAAGCGTAATGTAATCAGTTACAAAAACTTTAGGGGTAATTACATGCTGTACTGGTTGCAATGAGGCCAACACGTTGTTGTCTTTATCATAACGGTTTATGTTTATTCGCAATTTCACACACATTTTCTTTTTCCTTATTTGGTTTAGTTTGTATGAATATATTCCTTCTAATAGATTCGTCAATGTAGATGAAAGACCTATGACTGTCGGTATTGTGTATTTTACCAATTCCGGACTTTCGCTACGCGACAATTCCGATATGGTGTAAAGGGTGGTATCGTTTTGATATGACGTAAGGGCGGGAATAGGTAATCTATTTGCGTCCATTATAGTTTTCAGTAAAGTAGGTAATATGCTGCAAATTTCAGCTGGTAACATTGCGTTCATTATTGTCGTTTGACATTTGAATATTTTTGTGTGACTTTCTGTTATTGTAAGCGGAACTAATGACGATTTTAATGCTGCATTGTGGTAGTTAGATTCTGATGGTATAGTAATATCAAATTGAAGCATCACATTCGTTGTACAGTGCTTTATTGATAGTTCTTTCATGTTTAATGTTTTAATTTCTAATACAGGAGGGCTCTCATCAAAACCGGGTAACTTATCCACAGAATTTTCTGCGATAAAAGGAGCTAAATTAAAGCAGTCAATAGTTTTAACACCTTTATTAATTCGTCCTTCTGTGGATATATTTTTGACTTGAATATTTGTCCCTACCAATGTAGTTTGTATTGAAACTTCTTTTAAATCTGTGAGTATTAAAAATGTATTATTGGTAAAATGAATATTGATTTACATGAACAAATATGATCAAATATGATGTTTTAAAAAACTTACCAATCTTGCACAAATCTACCTGTTCCTGGTTGTAATAAACTCCGCCATGAATTTTCCTTATAACTGTATCGATAAAGTCGCTAGCCCTTTTCCTTTTCGCCCAAGGATATGTATTAAACATAGGTGGGGATTTCTTTAATTCAAGACTTGGTTTAATTAAGGCAGTGTTTGATAAAACTGGAATTATTGTTTCAGTATTCGCATATGATTTTTTTAGAGAATCCAGCGGCACGGTGTGCGTCGTAGATATATAATCTTGTAAATTAATGTGTCGGGGTTTGTTATTCTGTTCTTCAATTCTTTTAGCTGAATTATTTTTGTATAAAAGCTTTACCATTTTATCTTTTAATTGATCTAATGGATTAGATTTTTTTGATTGCGTTTTCATTCTAATTATTTCGCTAAGTTCATCGAGACATTTTTTCCGGTTGTTTCTTCTTCTTTCATTGGTTGTGTTTATCACAGACTTATTTAATTTGGTTTCAATTATATCGGTGTTGTTTTTTATTTTTCTGTCTCGTGGCAAAATTGTCCGTTTACATTTAGAGAATCCATCCAGTGTATCATCTGTTTTAATTGTGTTTCTCAGTTTACGTAATGGAGTTCTTTGATCATACCAATCTTGCATAAATGGCCAAATATGTTTCGTTAGGCCATCAAATTGAGGAGCTTCATAATCTGCAACTTCTATAGAAGCTGTTCCTAGTTGATCTTTTCCTAAAATAACAATAGGAAATCTCATGTTCGCCAGTCGTCTTTTAATATCAGTTTGTGTTAGTTTAGGTGTTACGCCAGAACTTGGCATCGTCGTAACTAAGCCGGGTCTTCTCTCTTCTTTTTGGAAATCATTATGCATGGCTTCATCTATATTTTGACCTGTACTCAAAATTACTTTCGTTATGCCTTTTATTTGTTGTGCTGATTCATCTGACGAAACTTTTAGTATTCTTTCATTGTTATCTGGAAAAAAGTGGAATTAGTTTGTTAAGCTACAATGGAATCATACGGGTGCAATTACTCAGAAATACTTTTACCTATGTTGTTATGAAGGAAATTAACGCCTATTTTACTTGATCCAGAGTGTAATCGGTCCAATGGTGTGCCAGTAATCTTATTAATTTTCTCAATATTCTTAATAAAACCTATACCCTCATCTTTTTTGATTACTCTATTATCTCGGCATTGATAATTATCGTCATCACAGTATTTATTACCTTCTATTGAATCTTGGTTTTCATCCATTATTTCTTTTATAGAAAATTGATTATGATTTTTAATGATAGGATAAATATTTTTATTATTCTTTTGTCTTATGGGTCTATGAGATGTTATTGGCACATTCTTACTTCTATTCAGGATATGACGACGATTTTTAAATTTCAAATTGTTTGTGTTAACGATATTTCTTTCTAATTCTGCGCAAATTTCATTGAATTCGTCTTGTTTATCAATAACAGTTATACGATCAAAGCTTGATTGAGAAAAACTCGGTGATTTGTTATCAATCTCAAAACTAGAAATATACGCAAATTCTTCTGTGCGACAAGTTTCAACAACTCTGTAATAATTACAATATTGTAATAACCTTCCTATAAAGTGATGTAAAATAATAAATGGACTCCATTTCCTGAATGTAAATTTTTATAGTATGAAGTAAAATATTTAAAGTCATGAAATTAAATAAGCAGGTGTTTAAAAAACTTAAGAAATATTTAAAAATAACAGAGAGCTTTAACTTACCGCGTATCTTTTCGGTCATTTCGCTTTTTGTTTCGAGTTTTCTTTTTGTGAGATTTGATACTGTCATCTGACACTGGAGGCGAAGGTCTAAATTGAAATCTGTTCATATTTCGAAGTAATGTCCACATATCGTGGGTACTGAATTCCTTCTCAGTTTGGGTTTTCTTTAAGGTGCCGTAATTATTGCAAATACTTTTACAATCTCCAGTGAATCGGTTGACAACATCTATAGAATTACAATTGATATTCATTTGCGAACAATAGCGTGCATCCCTGTCGTAAAACTCGTAATCTCTGTTCCGGACTTTTGCTTTTCTTTTCTGTTTTTTGGTCCTAAGTATCTTATGGTCGTCACTAGCATTAAAATATTCGGAATCATTCATATCGCTGACCGTGCATGTCTGAGGAATTTTAGCAGGCAGATTTGGAAGAGTCAATACAGATTTTTTTACTTTCTTCATACCCTTTCTTTGCGACTTGAATTCATCGGAACTGGCTTTGTAAAGATTTACGGCAAGTGGAAAAGAGGAAATAATGTTAGCTGCCTTTTTATGAACCAGCCTCTTTTCTGTTACTCGAGATAGTAATTGTACACTATGGTCTGCAAGGTACGGTGAATTCGCATTTTTGTTTTTTCTTATTTTATTGCTTTTAGTACTGCTGTTCTGATCTCCTGGTAAACTTAATTGAAGCAATTGACTAGATGATATGATACTACCACTAGAGTTGTTCAAACCATCAATTTTATCACATGTTTTCTTTAAAAAATTTATTGCCATTGCAAGCTATATATTGTTTGGATCTGAAATATTCAAGGAAGAAAATCTTAAAAACGTTAGATGTTGAATTATGATCACAGGTGGTTTTTTGCTTTGCTAGGTATTAACAATTCAAATCCATTAACAACGGCGGAATTGATCGTAAGGGAAAACGCTCATTCGACTTAAGAACGAAACCCTGCCATGCCTACGCAAGTGAAATGAACTAACACAGCAGGCTTAGAATTATCATTTATTTGCTTTGCTATCTTTTACTTTTATTTTAAAAAATATCCGTAATTATATTGGTGGATGAAATCCCAGCAAACACGAATAAAATAGTATTACTTAGCCAGATCGTATATACGAATATCTTAATTTTATTGTACTATATAGGATAGTACACATACTATATAGTATATAACAACCAGATTTGAAATTGACTGGTTATCTCATCTTAACAAACAAATAAATTGTGGGGACTTACTTTTTTTGTATAGGATCAAATGTCAGAGTTGATTCACAATAATTTCGACTTAGGTCCAAAAAAATTGTACAGCCCTACATTGAAATACACTTATAGTTATTTTGCAACAAACCTAAAAATTATCAATATAAGTCATTGACATATTAAAAAATAATGTATTTTATATTTTCTTCAATCACTAGCATGACTGACATTCTAAACATATTGATAGCTTTTTGTTCTCTATTTTATAATAACTCAAAATTTTGTATTAGCTGCCAGAACATAAACTAAAATAAGTTTACAAAAATATTGTAATTCAATTTTTCTGTGGAAATAAACATTGAACGTGTTGTAACCAGTTTTAAAGAAAAATTTTGATTTCTTTAGAGCGTAATGGCGGGTTCGGTTGCGTATTGTGTTGTAGTCACATTTTTGTTTTGAAATCGTAGTTTTATAATATATGAAATACATCATTAAGCGATTATTAATGACTTACGTGAGTTTTTTGCAGTGTCCCATTTCCATTCATTCATTCATAGGCTAAGATCATTTATTTAACATCATCGTATCATTTTATTCTTATTTGCTTTTCATTTCATCGTAATCGTTAACATTGCATTCCATTAACAAAAATTTTTCTAGTAAGTCATTAACATAGTATTGGGGCCTACCATTAAACGCCAATAACTCCATGGGGCAAAAGGAAACGTTAGACTGGTTTCCCAGAGCTCTATGTAAAGAAATAACTGCATTAGTTTTGGCTGTATGTGCTTGAGACTCCTTTCCCTGTAATAAAAAAAATCAGTTTGATTACTTTGATTTTGACGTATGATAATACGGATAATATTTTTTGTTGGAGTTTGTTAAGGAATATTTATTAAATAATTGTTATTTATTGTACGACACGGATATATACAAACTAACACGTGTATTAAAATGAGTTCAATTGAAAATCAAGGAGAAATTATACAATATGTTCCTTTTATGTCTTTCGTTCACCCATCATTTTGGCATACGCTAACAGAGTTGAAATTAGATATTGATAAATTAAATGAAAACACAAAACAAATTTTTGGGCGTTTTACTTACCGAGATGATCTTGGGCCTGCATTTGAAATAGATGGGACTGCGTTTAATAGGTGATGAAATATAATTTTTTTGTTATATTTGGTTTAGTTTTTTGCACTACATAAATTAATTGTGAAAACAAATTTAGAAAATAAAATATATTGTGAGTTTATTTTTATCTAAATAATATTATTGTTACTTTTGAAAAAATATCTAGGTATGCTAAAAACCTGGTGCAAACCAAAAAGACTGCAAACTTTAAATTAATACTGCGTAAATCCTTATTATAAGCAACATCAACAAATCAGTTTGGACATTCATCATTTTATAATACATTATAAAATGATGAATGTCTATATCACAATTTCTATTTTCTTATAATGTCAGTTAAAATCTACTGATTTTAAAAGTAAATTATTTTACAATGTAAATTGCAAATATCTTAATGGGTAGTAATTAAAATGCTGAATATCCACATGTATATAATTTATTTCAATTATTGGTTTTCCATTTCACAGAACACCTGAAAACGAACAATGTTACCAAAATGTTTCTGGAAAGTTGATGAATAAGAACACAATTGAAGATTTTAAGACAATAGATAAAGCAGCTTTACTCAATTCTGTGGGTGAATCACTTTGGTCAGATATTAAAAACAAATCATGGATTACTAATCCTTCCTCCTTGTTGAATTTCATTGTTCTATCATTTGCTGTAAGTGAAAATAATTTTTAATTAACTAATCTTACCTTGTTACCATTTACTATTTAGGTCTGTTGTAAATGTTGTATTATTTATCATGGTATTATTGTCTTTGATTTGAATACTGTAGATAAAATTTACAATGGTATGCCATTTATTATATTATAAATAATTATTATTATACATACTGTAGGTTAAATTATTCAACTTAAAACATTTTTCTTTGCAGGATCTCAAAAAATTCCACTACTTCTATTGGTTTGCATTTCCAGCACCAAGTCAACCGACAATAAAGTTACATGAGAAAAGCAAGAACATTACTACAGTTTTCAATAATAAACAACTTGAAAGTCTTTCGCAAGCTTTCAAATTGTTAGATGTAGAACAGAGATGTTTTTTTGTTGTCTTAAAAACTAATGATGATATAGTTGTAAATTGTATATCAAGTTTTTTAAGCACAGAAGATGCACAGAATGAAATAAAGATAAATTTCAGTAATACTTATTTTGCATTTGTTGATGGTAGTAATGGTGTCAATCCAGGCTGGTCACTCCGCTTATTTATAGCTGCTCTGTATGATCACTGTCCACAATTTGCTGGAGAAGATATAAAGATAATTGGATTGAGATGCAGTTCTAATGGCTCTATTGGAAATAGTCGCATTTTTACTATAAAAGCATCTGAAGTAAGTGATTTAATTTTAACAAATTTTTTAAATCATGTATTTGAGTAGCTTATATTACTAAAATGAACATTTTTAAAATGAAATAATTATATAATTTTTTAAAGATTAGATTTATAAATATTTTATGACTGCATTCTTATTGAAACTGAATAAAGATATTTCCCATGTTAAAAAATACTGTCTTATTATGCATGTCACTTTGGCATAAATTTGCCAGTTTTATCTATTGTATGCGATCTTTACCTGATGTAAATAGGGTTACTTGTTAAAGGTTGCAATATTTTAAAAATTAGATCAAGTATGTATACATACAGTCACTTTGAAAGTACTTATCAAAAATTCAGAATCTGAAATTTAATCGATTCTATATAAACACAATTGCAACGAACCTAATGTAGTGAAGAATAAGACTCATAATCGCGCGCCACAATAACATAGATATTATATTTCACTTCATAGTTTACTGTAATTTTCTAGTTGATAATGTGCATTCTTTTTATTAATAACCTTGATTAGTCGACACATACAATTATTGCCAATGACTAAGAAAATATATCTAGAACATTTGGCAAGGAATCACAAAGTAATAAATTTGCATTTTTATTTTCAAGAATCTTCATTTAATTAGGCTTAATCATAAGTAGCTAAATCATAATATAATTTAAATTTTTAGAATCTTCAAGCAGTGGAAAGTTCCGGGTGGGTAGGTTGGGAGAGAAATGATAAAGGCAACTTTGGTCCAAAACTAGCTAATATGTCAGCATCCATGGATCCCATAAGGTGTTTATTTTAATCATAGAATAATAATAACGCCTACTATCACATTTCTGTATTGTAATTTGACATTTTGAATGGTATAATCCTTTTCGGACGTTAAAGAGGAAATAATAAAATGCCTGATTTAGAAGGTACTTCCTTACATATTCTGTTGTCGTTTTCATAACTAACCTAAAATATTTTTTGTGAAGTGATTGCATTAGGAAACAATTATATAAATAGCAGAATGATGCTTTTATTTTTGTATATTAAATTAGTATTATTGTGTATGGTACATACTTATCATAAGTTTAAGTTAACTTACTATTTATAGATGACAAATAGTAGTTAACTTCATTAGTAAATTTTTCTTAACCTAGAAGGTTTATAAATGTACAATAGAAAAAAAATCATCATATTTCAGTATGTCTACTGATATTATTATTTGACCGATATTCAAGTAGAAAAATATGATACTTTTTATTAATCTTGAAAATCATTACATATATTTTGAGACTGCAGCAATTATGAGTTATTCCTTTTCAGATTAGCAGACACCTCATCTGATCTTAATATAAAGCTTATGAAATGGCGGTTGGCTCCCGAAATTAATGTGGATGTAATGAAAAACACCAAATGTCTTCTCCTAGGAGCCGGGACTCTGGGATGTCATGTGGCCCGTAATTTATTGGTAAGAAATTATCTATAATCTAGAAAAGCGTGTATGAGTTCGACCCGAGAAATAATAAGTTCTATCGGTGTTTAACATTTTCGTAATAAGAGTTACATGTCACATAGGGTTTTATGGCGTTGGTTGTTATTGGTCCGATAAATAAGCTAATTAAATGGTAATCTCGTAATATTATTGTAAGTAGGGCAGTTATTATATGACGATCACGACAGCAGCATGTAACGGGTGAGTAAAGTCAAAATGAAAAAAATGTATACTGGCATGTATACACTCTTTTCGCAAAGTATGAATTTAAATGAAAACTTATGCTAACAATGAAACAAATCAATTGATTACGTCAGACTTCAATTCCAACAGTAGAATGTTACGGTTCAAATAGAACGTTTTAAGTTGAATGAATTCACACAGCACCTCACTACAAGTTTTTTAGTACTTTGAAATTGAGTATCTAAAGTTTTTGTCAGATCTAGTTTTTGCTATTTGGGGGTTACCTATGATCCTAAAACAGTACCTACTCTTCCTAGATAATAAAAAATTAAATCCACTTGTATTAAATTGAAAAAAGCTAGTTTAGATATAATATAATTTTGTATCTCGCTAGAATTAGAATTAAAACTTAAACGATGTATTGTGTCAAATATGTTGAAATTTTGGTCAAAATGTTCCCTTGTTTTTATTTTATTTTACTATATGAACCTTGCAATATTGTGTGTTGTTTGCCTTGTGGTGTTGCGAAAATGTAGCTAAGATGGCGCAATATAAAAAACATCCTCATACCAAAAGTTCAACTTAATCGGTCCAGTAGTGCATCGGCGTGATGCGTGTTCATAGAAACAGGCAAAGATTTCCAAAACTACAATTTATATATTTAGTAACCCTGTTAGTTATGTGTAACCCAGTAAGAATAAAAAAAACACAGTTTTAAATTAGATAGATTTGCTCTATCCGCCAGTCAATCGATTTACTTGTATAATATTTCAATACATTTTAATACAGGCTTGGGGATTTCGTCATATGACATTCATAGACTGTGGAAAGGTTTCATACTCAAACCCGACTAGACAGGTTCTATTCAACTTCGACGATTGCCTCGGAGGAGGGAAGAAAAAAGCTGAAGCGGCTGCTAACAATCTCAGGCTCATTTTACCTACTGTCGTAAGTATATAGATTTTCATAATATTGCGATTTGCGATTTGGTTGGTGTTAGGAATTTTAAAATATGCCTGAGTAGTTACCATCTTATCCATGTCTGCCGACCTAACAATAATGTGAACAGCTTCCAATTGTGACTCATGTATATATAAAAGAAGTGCATCATTCAACACTTCCAGCTCTTTTTATCATCATCATAAAAAAACCGACAAAAAGTAATCGACCAAATTTTGACACATACCATTTGTCGTAAAAAAAATCTACTACATAGTAAAGAAATACCTACATTAGACATGGCTGTAGGGGTTAAGATTCCTTGTCCAACCCTTTTATTGAGAGAATTTAATTCTAATTTTATTTTCACATAGCTAATTTATTGCAGCAAACCAAAGGTATCTCAATTAAAATCCCTATGCCTGGCCACCCGATAGGGGAATCGCTGAAAGAGGAAACTGTAACCAACATCAAACTTATCGAAAAGGAGCTTAAGGAACACGACATTATATTTCTGTTGTTGGACACGAGGGAGGCGAGATGGTTGCCCACGTTGTTAGCTGCATATCACGGCAAGGTGAGTGCACTAGCTTATTGTCAATCTATCAAATTATATCAGTCAAAATCAATCGCCGTTCTAAACACCATTGCCATTTATTGTGTCTAATAAAAATAAATGTAATATTTGTAAGCGAATTTTATCGCTATCCTATTATTCATATCTTTCAATTTAACAAAAACTATAAAAATCCATTATTACTTTTTAACTATTTACAAAGTACGGTGTTTCATTATGAATTTATATAATTTATGTTTGAGTTATTTATGACCATCTGTCTTTTTGATATCATCTGTTTTTTTTTCCAAGATACGATTGATAGGATCTTGATTATCTTTCAGTATATTTTGCCACAGTTAAAAGATATCTGACTTCTGCTGCACTGAACTCTTGATATTTCAAAATGGCTGTCGTTTTGTATAACATTGTTTTTGTAATCCAAGAGTGCAGTGGTAGCGAATTTAATTTTTAATCTAGAATAAAAATCGAAATAAAGGCATAAAACAGAAAAATAGTTTAATATTTTTTTGTTATTTTAGTAACGTGGCTTCATGTTCAATAAAAGGAATCTTAAGTTACGAAATGATACCTATCTTGAAAATGTTCGTTAATTTGTGCTGTTATGGCTTGATTTGTTAAATAAAACTAATGCCGGGACACATGACTATCGTTAAAAAAATAATGTTGTTTCAAGATAGGTTTATAATTGATATTTTTTACCGTAGAAAATTTTAAAGTATCTTTGTTTCAGTACTTATATTAGAAAAAAACGAGTGGAAATTTTAAAAAATATATCTTTTAATATTCATTTCAGATAGCAATAAATGCTGCACTTGGTTTTGACAGCTACCTCGTAATGCGACACGGCCTCGGTAATCAAACGGCAACTGTTGAGATGACACTTGATACGGCATTGATACGCGGGGGGCAATTGGGCTGTTACTTTTGCAGTGACGTTACAGCTCCGGGGAATGTGAGTAATTGTCTTTTTTAAAACATTTCTTCCGATTAAAGAGCAAGCGTACCGATCTACGGAGAGTCAATAATTCGCATATGTAACGCATAAGTTATTTGGAGACTAGTTTTTTCGCACAGCCGGAGCGAGGGATTCTTAACCTTCCTTCATATCAAAAAATCAAAAAAATTAAATCAAAATATCTTTATTTACTACACGTAGTTTTTTAGAATGTGTGGGTCTCTTCTTTTAAGTTAAAAAGACCTGTATTAGAAAAGACCCCTCTCTTTTCTGTATAACAAATATGGCTGTAGTTACAGAGTAGCTATTATATTTATAATTTACTGGTTTATAACAAACCATCCCTTATACACTATTAATTAAATATTTTTTAATTCTAATGATAAAATATACAAAAGAAAAATTAACATTAATCATATGACAGTTCAGTTGAGTTCCTTCAAAGGAGGCGTAAAAAGGCACCTTAAGTATTTCGAATTCTGCTCTAGCTATCTGCGCATTTGGATACCGCCTACTGCTTACTATCAGGTGGTGTCGAATCATTTTCTGTATTTTTTTTTATAATACAAAACATATTTTCCAGTCATTAAAAGACCGTACTTTAGACCAACAATGTACGGTCACCCGGCCCGGAGTGGCGGCCATCGCGGGCGCATTGGCCACTGAAGTTCTCGTCGCTATGCTCCAACACCCGATGAGGTATTAAACCCTGACATTTAACTGTTATCCATACTACATTCTATGATATTACCCAAAAAAAAAACGACTCCTTCATTAAGTTTACAATTTAGTCACATAATTTAATAATATTTTGGTTACAAAAAATTTATACTTACACGATCAAAATAAGAATAGAATGTTGCTCACAGCAAATTGTAACGTCATAGTCTAATCTATGATATCACAATTCATACATAATTATTAATTGAATTTTTGTTGACTTTCCATTGTCGAGTTTAACTCGTAAAGTGTGCGGACTATTCTATTTTAACCGCATAGTATATATGATCACTGCATCTGATAATTGCATTTAAATGGTATATTAATGGTAAAATAAAACCCTTCTACTCATTACAGGGCCGAAGCACCAGCTTTATACAATCCGTCTCAAAATGATTTTGAACTGGAAAAAGAAACGCACGGAGTTTTAGGCGCTGTGCCTCATACTATTAGGGGGTTCATATTTTCCCACCATATTGTTACCCCAACATGTTCCAAATTCAAACAGTGTATAGCATGCTCCGAAATTGTCATTAATAAATTTAAAGAAGAGGGCATTGAATTCTTACTGAATGTTTTCAACAGTGGAAATTACTTAGAGCAAATTACTGGACTTGCGGAATTGCATTTGGCTGCTGAAATGACTGAGGTAAGTTTTTAATAAACATATTAAAACGTCTGAATGGTGTATCTGTGTTAGAGTTCCAGTTACTAAGTACCAGTTACTATTAGTTAGCTAACACAAGAAAATTTTTAGTGACATAATATATATATATATATATTAAAGAATTTAAAATTTAAACCAAATGGTTGACAACTATTTTTGCGAGTTCGATAACGTCGAATTTGGTTTTCCTACTGTTACGGACTTTTGGACGGCGTTGCTGGCCGCTATTATCTTTGACTAAAACTGACTGATTTGACATAGGACTTGAAACGTTTGATGGTGAAAAATTAGAATTTCGCTCACGGCTTTGTTACTTTGTGATTTTATTGTGATATTTAAAAATATAGACCGTTAAGACCTGACGACGCCTTTTCCTCTTCACCTACCATATAATTCTTTGTATTAATCATGTAATCCGTCAACATCCTATATACATCCCACGGCTGGACTCCGACCTTAATGGAAGTCACACATGAGGAGTTTGAGCTGTAACTACTTTACGCTAGACAAATGCGGGTTAGTGTGTGAAAATGGTTACTATGGCAAGGACCAACAGCTTATTAAGCCTTCAGAAGCATGTAGGAGCTGGAGATAACAAATTTTGATAAACCCATCCTGAGACCAAAAATGGTGAAAGTTCTTTATTGTATACATAATTATACATATAAGTTATACACAGGCGAATTTAACCCACAAATGCATTTTCTACCATCAAATTTTTGAGATGTGATTGTGTCGGTGAAAGTTGCTTTGTTTCCGAAATCAAAAAATGTGTTTTTTGTATATATCTTCGTCTAGTGTGTGCTCATTAATATAACTAAGATGTGTGAGATAGTAAATAAATAGATGTACCAATATAGGTACATCTATTTATCTAATAAATGACAAACAAAAATTCTAACATATTTGTTAGAATATGCTTTGGTTTTAGTTATTGTAATAGAATTCCCAATATTATTATTTTTTTCAAATAGATTATAGTATAGATATCGGTCTGTTACAATTTTATTATCTATATGTATAAACTTAATATAACAAACCTCAATATAACGACACTGTTTTTTTCGTAAATAATCACTTTTGTTAAAATTTAAAACTATTTTATACGTCTTTATAACTAATTTTAGACCAACCTAGCCTCAATTTAACAAACCTCAGTTTAACGACTTACTAGATGTTACGAATATTAACTTGTTCCCTTCCGATTTGTTATATCGAGGTTTCACTGTATGCCTTTCTTGACTTAAATATTTATTTCTAGATGTTGGCACTCTCCGATGACGAAGATGATTCAGATTAAGCTACCACATAATTGGTGGCGTTCAATGCAGCTAACATTATAAATGTCTCGCATAAAGCTTTACCTGTTGTGATATTTTAACGTGTAAAATTATTCTTTGTATAAGGGTATTTTATAAGTAATAATTTGTTTAATAAAGCATTCATATATATAGCATTCACAAATTTTAGTTCTTTTAATTACAGCGTTCAACAATTAGATATAAAACTGCCAAAATCAACCTTACTGTATATTACTGGTTAGCTGATTTATCTTTTAAGGGCCCTTTTCTAAATAAATATAAATATTTGGAATGATAAGAGAATGTTACATGAATATTGAATGTTGTTATCGAAAACATATTATCTTACTTTTTTTTAATAATATAATGATGAAAGTATAAATTAAAATTTTTATTTAGTATAAAAATAGTCATCCTTCTATTTGTTCCTTCGAATTACTTTTATTAAATGTTGTTTGTTGTAATTGATACAATGATCACCACGTAGAAGACTATTAGGATATGTTGTATTAAATATTACTTGCACGGTTTGTGCTATTTATCCATATGAGTATAAAATAATTGATATTGTATAGTGTTCTTGCTGTTTATCGAAGAAGCTGTGAGAAGAAGGCGGATTTGTTTCTTATGCTTCTTTATGTGATTTGCCACCCTTTATATACAAGAAAAATACCATAAGCTACACAATAATTTATTTAAACACAAAACGTAAATACTAATTCTAAGGGCACATAGTCAGTTGAAAAGCAGGCGTTTTTCGTTGGCTACAATGTACAATTTCCTTGATTGGTTTTGGCGGTTTTATCTTCCTGCCGTGTCTTCCCGTCTTCCTCTGCCACAGCCCTGACCTGGGACGGTTGCCTAGCCATCTGTTACGTTGTGGAGAACCGATGGGTGTACTTCCATGATCTATGTTTGAGAGACGACCTGAAAATAGATTTATTGCAATAATTTAGAACAGGATTATTTTATTTGCTAAAACTTGCTGAGTAAATATAAGGACACTACAGAATTTCTACATATATTAAATTACATTGACTCGAAAAAGTCATAAAAGTGACATTTTTCGAGTAACTGTTACTCCAAAATATGCCTTATGTGAAAAAGAATAAGTTTTTTCGCCTTTATACATTTTATTTTTTTTACTACATTTTTGCATCAGAGAACATGCATATGTTTCTATTAATGAGATTGAATTATCCTTACATACTATTTTTTTCGAACAGGAAAAAATATAATGATAAAAAGGAAATCCTCATACATTGAAAGAGTTGTTGATTCTGAGTAACTACAGAAATTTTTTATGTTGCAGCAAAGTTTGCCTATTGTTTGAAATGTTGGATAAAATATTTAAACTCATATTTGGGCATCATCTATTTGACAATCAATATTGCATGCTCTGGTTTTTCTCATTGGGCAGCTCAAGATCCTATGGTGGCACAGGAGAGATAGAGCCTCTTAGTTCACTATTTGATATTTATATGTGCAATTAAGTTTATAAATATATAATATGTTAAATATGTTTATATACATACCAACAACAGCCATACAATATTGGTTGAAACTGAACAACCGCTTGGAGGGCATCTGAACTATGACTCTGTCATCTTGCTTCCGGATGATTGTTGCAAACGTACCGGCAGCATGCACATACAATCCCCCATAACCTGATAAATATCAATGAAAATCATTAATTTATGTGTTATTTCGTTTTTTGTGCTTGTTCAGCAAATTATTTTGTGAATCAAACAAATGTGATGATTAGTATCAGTATTTCTAAGAAGTATTTAAAGTGAATTTTACCTGGTTCTTTCTCAATGCAGTGCACCAGTGTCCCAGTAGGTAAGGCTCCTAACACATAAGCATCACCCTCATTAGCTCGCACTGAATTGATACAAAAAATAAATTTTATATCAGTTTCATTTTATTTATTTCATTGAAACATTATAATTATCTGGTATGTACTTAATGATGCCATCTAGTAAACATTGAACAATACTTGACTTGTGTTGTAGTTATTGACAGCAAAATTCATATAAACAAAAGATAAATAACTCTGTTATTCCACAGTAAAAAATACATTATAGTTATGATTTTTAAGTGCAGGAATGTTATGCAAAAAGAACAACTTAGTTTTACTTCAATTTTTGTAACAAACCTGGTATTCTTGGTAATTCACGTGAAGTTTTCAGGATGTCTCCAGCTTTCATGTTTTCTGTAGCTAATATGTACTTTAGTTTATCACCAACAGCCACCAGGGCTATGTGTGCAGTCCTGCAGCCATCTTCCATAACCTTAAAAATGCAGAACTTTAACTCAAAACAAAATATTTGCCATAGGATATAGATATGCAGGTGCACAAGGGGTTAACACATTCATGGCTTACAAATAATTAATATTAATTGTTGCCATATACTGTCTATGGAAGAGTTAAACAATGTATTAAGTTCATATAGTGTTAAATGCTAGCACAAAAACTGAAATATTTAAAATATATTTTGGTGTTATCTATTTCTTTAGAAATCAAGTTTGATTATTGCATAACATTTAACATTTTGTCATATCAAAGACAGTTACATGAATAACTTTTTCCTCTTGTGGTGGGCCCTCCTTAGGCCCATCTCTGGTCCATTGAATCCAATGATATTTGTGTTTAATACCACCACCTATACCTTTTGCTACAACTCTGCCTGAAATATTAGAGATAATATTGTCAATTAGTGTCAATAATTAAAATTTAAATACTTGATACTTCAAATTTCACTGTGATATAAAATGATGTGAAACAGGTTATCGTAAATATATATCACCTGTGGCAGGATCTCTCCCAGCAAGATTGGTTACCTCTAAGGGTTTCACAGTGTAGTTTTCAGGAAAATGCACTATTCTCCTGTATGCTATACCCAAACCTGGTTTGGGTTTCACGATATTAGGTTTGCTCGCTAGATTTACAGAAGACACACTTATGGCACGTCTACTAATTACGGCTGAGGTAACAGTAAGATTGGCGAATAATCTATTTAATGCCATAATTAAATAGACCTATTTTAATTTCACCAGTATAAACATAACCTCTGCGTCTTCTTCTGACTAGTGTTTATTAAGGCTAGTGTTGCCATTTGCCATATCTAAATGTAACGGTAGAACCTCTTCGCTTATTTTAGTTTACTCCTTTTCATTTGCTACTATCTTAATCATACATTTTTATTTGAATATCATTACAACTGGATCGAGTTAAATAGACAAAATACTGAAAAATTATTTAACAACAGTTTAAGGAACACACTAAAGTAACCTTTTTATTTTTGTTTTTTCCGTTTAATTTTCCCTATTAAATAGAAAGAAAGGGGAATGAAGCCTATACAGCCATATCCTAAGTAGTTATTTATTTATTGATAGCTGCGGGATACTGTATCCCTTTGCCCCATATAGTTATCGGAGGTTAATAGTAGGCTCTGCCATTTTATTAATGACTTACGAGAAAAAAATTGTAAATGAACGATGCCTGTGTGATATGTAATGACTACAGTGAATGGATACAATAATGTAAGATAAATGAACTTGCCCTACAAATGAATGAATATAAATGAAACACTGAAAAATCTCGTCTTAGTCACTAAAAACTCTCGTATGGTTTTTCTATACATATGTTAAAAACAATTTGGGCCTCAAATCTAAGGTTGATAAGATGAGATAAATTGAAAGCCAATATCATATTTTATTTTCCTTTTCCTTTCATTTTGCTTTTCCTAATAATGTTTTCTCAATAATATGAAAAAAAAGGAAAATATCTTTTTACCCATTATGTCCTGTCGTACAAGTCATTTTGTACATAAGCCTAACCTTTTCTTGAATGCCAATGTGAATTCAATGTCAAGTCAAAGAACATAAATTCGTAAATATTACATTCTTAGTGCGTTAAATCAACTAAATACAATTTATACTCATCTATATACAGAGAATCTTGGGAACCACCAAAAACACTTGTAAGAGTTCTTAAGTTTTTGTTTATGAAGGGCATATTTTCCAAAAAATATGCGAGCTAGGGTATAGCTTAATGCACACATTGTATTAAGCCTTATCTTAGTGATTAATATTATTCTGTCACTTTTACCAAAAGGCATAAAATTGAATCAAATTTTGAGATTCATACAGGCTGTATAATGTAAACCCATTTGTTCATTAAAAAATTATAAAAGTAGCTAGTGCCCTCTGGCGTCAATTTCATGACACAAATACATCGTGAATGTGGCGTGTGTTGTTTGGAATATTGTGAGTCGTAAATAAAAATGCTTTCAATGGATTATTAATTCTTGTTGTATGTGTACTTTTTGTGTGTTAAAATACTAATCTTCAAAGAAACTAACTGTGAATAACCAGGACTAGGCGTTAAAAGTGCGTTGCTTTTGGTATTTTGTCATATGTTGCACGCCTGCCTTGGGGTCTCGAAGAGGACAAAAAATAATCAACATATTCTGATCTTTTAATGATAATGCTGTAAGTTTTTTTTATTCGAATGAACTACCATGCCATTGGTTTATAATTATTGATAATTTTTATATCGCTAACGTTGTGATTACAATGCATATAAATGGCAGGTTACCAAACATTGATAGATTTCTTTGGAAATAATAACCGTCATTTCAGTAGTGTTGATTTATTCTTGATGACTTTTATTTTTAATCAAAAAAAATTCAAGAATTGCGCTGATGCGGATTTGTTACTATGGTAATTTTTTTTCTGTTACAGAAATAGACATAACCAGTCTTCCGGCACGTTATTGCGCTTTCTCGTAACAATGCGGTGCCTTATAATTGAATCTATATTCTGAGCTCGAACTCCGCAATAGCTCATTATGGTCAATAGAGCTGATAACGAATAATATCATAATGAGTCATAATTTGGCTGGGATGCCATCCTACAGGCTGCCAGGACCTGGACTAGGTCCGCCTGATTTTAAGCCTCCCATGGACACGCCGACACCTCCAGTTACTGCACCAAGCAACCCCAAGAAACGAAGAAAAACGTCTAATGCTAATAATGCATTAGCACCTCAGCCTCCACCAACAGCACAAGATCTTTTACCACCACCTCTCACTGGATATGGTGACACTATTGTAGCATCTAATCCTTTTGATGACTCACCTTCTACTGTCTCCCATAATGGTCCAATGATGAACCAGAATGGACCTATGATGAGTCAGAATGGACCAATGGGAATGATGGGACCTATGCACAGTATGGGTGGCCCTCCCATGAGACACATGAGTCCTTCTCCACATAGTATGAGCCCCATGATCCAACAGATGCCACCTAGAGGAGGAATTAGTCCAATGGGCAATATGAGTCCCATGGGTCATATGGGAGGAATGTCACCTATGGGTGGACCCAACATGGGTATGAGTAACCACAGTATGGGGCCTGGAATGGGTCCTAATTCTAGATCAATGGGGAGTCCAATGAGTCCAATGAATTCTATGCCAATGGGGTCACCAATGTCTTCTGGACCAATGGGAAGTCCCATGAACATGGGTTCTATGGCTGGCAATCATATGAGTAATAGTCCTATGGGCCCACCAATGCATAGTCCACTTGGAGGGGGATCAATGAATGGCCCAATGAATGGACCCATGGGAGGTGGTGGGCCTGGAATGAATGTGCCTAGAATGAATGGACCTATGGGGCCAAGCTGTTCAAATGGTTCAATGGGACCTACTAGTTCTATTATGTCCTCCAATGCTATGCAAAGTGGTGGGATGGGTCCTGGTCACTGTGGCCCTATGAGACATGGAAGTCCAATGGGTTCAGCTATGGGAAGTGGACCAATGGGTGGTAATGGTCCAATGACATCAATGGGCCCAGGTCCTCCTTACGGTGGTAGTCATATTGGTCACGGTGGACCTATGGGAATGGGTGGAAATAGTTCAATGGGTATGGGACCAGCACCTGGTAATATGGGAACTTGTGGCCCATTAGCTGGCATGAGCGGAATGGCAATGGGAGGCCCTGGGGGACAAGGAGTGGGTCCAATGGGTCAAAGTATGGGGATGTTTGGTCCTAAACCAATGCCTGTTAGTGCTGGTAAAGTGTATCCACCAGATCAACCAATGGTTTTCAACCCTCAAAATCCAAATGCTCCACCCATTTACCCATGTGGAGTATGTCACAAAGAAGTACATGATAATGATCAAGCAATTTTATGTGAATCAGGATGTAACTTCTGGTTTCACAGGTAATATTTAGTTAATAATTTATTATATAAGTACTTGTTGTACTGTAAGAGTTTCAACATAAAAAAAACTAAATTTCCTTATTTCTCTACATATATCATGCATCTATTGTCAAATTCAATGACTGACAAGCAATGCTAAATTGGTTAAATTTTATGTCAATTTAATATAGAAATTAACAGTCAGACGAATTGATTAGAGATATATGTTGAGGTTATGTCATTTACCGCAACTGTAGTGCTCATATTTGTTGTGCAAAGTAAAGAAGCAGACAGTAAGCTTAACTAACAGCAAGTAAGCTTCTGTGGAGCATTCCAATAATTTTTTTTACCTATTCTTTTAAAGTGTGCAAACAATGTTTATTTCATGATCAATTTATAAAATGCGACATCATAGATATGTTTAAAAACTAGTTTGTGGGTACACGAAAACCTAGTTTGTGGATATCAAAAATCCTATTTAATCATTTCTATATTAAATTTACTACTTCAGAAGAGCCTTCAGAATAACAAAAAAATTATGTCTTTATTTTTTCTATTATAGTTTATACCCTGTAAACTATTCAGGAAAACTATCTTATAGACATTCAAATTGTAAATCAGTACCTATTATGGTGTGAATTAGGTCTGACCCAGTTTTAACAGGCTCTGTTCTATACACATCGATCAACATGTGCCATAAAATTCAGTATCTTTATCGTAACACGCTTGTCTCTGATTGCTATTTTATTCCTATTCATGTATCAAATTTGTATTTGAATAAAATTTTACATTTATTATTGTCTTTCAGAGGATGTACTGGTCTAACGGAGCCGGCATTCCAGCTACTAACAGCAGAAGTTTACGCCGAGTGGGTGTGTGACAAGTGCCTACATTCTAAGAATATCCCACTTGTGAAGTTTAAGCCATAGCGCTACGCTGCGCCCACCTCACCTTTATTATTGCCACCTATATGAGTTATCCATTCTATAAACTGTAGGCATAATGGGACATAATTTCTTTATAAGTAAATATTTGCCAGAAATTGGCAATGTCTAGTCCCTATGTAGCTAGCAGTAAACTCATCACAAGTATTTATTTCACTCCATTTCTAAAAAGGACACTTTAATCTTAAGGAATCGTAAAGTTCTTGGGCAAGTAATTTGTTTGTGAGTAGTCTTAGAAAGATCTCATGTTGGATAGTTACATAAAATTAAGAAAATTATTAGGTATGGATTGGATACTTGAGTTAAAGTGTTAAGTCATTGCCACTTTATTTCTAGCTGATATTTTGTGGAGATTGAAAGAAAATAAATGCAGACGGTCCTGTTATGTCTAGTCTGTTACATTGGTCATTTATTTATTTATAATCATAAGAATTTACATGTGAAAATGTATGGAATGTCATTACACATGTCCCTGCATTCAGCATATCTTTCGAAAGCAATTCAATGTGAATTTTTCTATAGGTTTATGATGCCAACATAAGAACACAACTCAAGGTATAAGCAATATGTTGGCAACCCATGAGTTTTTGATGCCTGTCGTGTGTCGTTTTAGTCTGTGCATATTGTAAATATCTTAGATAAATAAATTAAGTACTTTCCGCCTTATAAATGGTGAACTATATGTGTACAGTCAAATATAGTTTTGAATAAGGTACACATTTAAATCAGTGTCGGGGCTTTACTCGGCGGACGATGTTGGTCGCGCCGCGTTTGGATTTTATTTAAAATCCTTTTTTTGTATAGTGGTCTAGTGGTGCCACCATAGTGCTTCGCGGAGAGAGCTTTAGGCGATAGTTTCTCTGTAATAATAATAATAACCAACGTACTTATTACTTCGGTGCCCTAATTTGCATGTAACATTATGCGCGTTACTTTTACTTACATGTAAATAAAATGAATCCATACGCTTTGTTAAAAATAAGAGTGTTAATGTGTTTGTCAATTTTTTAACTTTTGGAGATTTTTTAATCATAAGCATGTAATATAAGGACTGTAAATATTTAGTTAGTTTTAAGATTATTGAGATTATAAAATGTCGACTAATAGGCTCCAGATTCGTGCGGTTGTGACTTAACTTAATAAGCCTGTGGTGAGAATAATTTGTTTTTTAATGTGTATTTCACTAATTGTCAGCTAACTGGGGCCGGTTGTATTATAATCTTATATTGAACTGAGTCATGGAGTATTGTACAGTCAAATATTAATGTGAATGAGATAAATATTTGAGATTTTTAATTTTATTTATATATTTTAAATATTGAAAATATTAATAGTACTGGATAAATAGCTACTTATTTTAACAAAATATTGTATAAAAAAAGAGGCACAAATTTTGTAATTTTTCATCAAAATCCAAATAACATACATCAGATATAACATATATAGTTCTGTGGAATTGTACAAGTTAACTACATGTTGATATTTAAGCTAATAACAGTATTGAATTAAAGTCTTGTACTATTGCATATTCACCTTATTGTATCTAATGTCATGCTTGTATATTTTCGTATTTGATATAGGAGTGATCAGGGCATAAGAACCACCTCCGTCTTTACTTTGATGAATAATCTTTATAACTATTTAATTATTCTACATACTAACAGTATGGTTGAAAATGTCTCGTTTATATGCCGGAGTATTATAGGCTTGTTACTAATAACTATATTATATACCGAAGTGATATAGGATTACCTTATATTATTTCGGTGTACACTTATATCAGTCCGGTTTAAGTACGGAATTATTTATGCAATTCTGATGATGATGATGATGATGATGATACTACAACACAAGCATTTGTTTTTCCATCTACACACGCCTGTTAATCATGTTAAACACTGACTTTGTACATACTTTATTCCTATGTATTAAGAGTCATTTTCGGTACGTGCGGCGTCCACAAATTCTGTTAATTTAAATTTTCAGTACGATATTGATGATGAAGACGATGTTTTCCAAAAGAGCTAGGTATTTTTGTGAAAGGCAATGGAGGTTTTAAATTGTTTCTGTAGTTTAGCAAATTTTAGTAGCGGTTCTTACCTCGATTTAAGCATTAGAAATCATGTTTGTCGTTTGAGGCGTTAATTTTTCACATATTATACAAGTGAAATGTGTCAGATTTCAATGCTTTGTTAGCATACGTTGATAGAAACCCGGCATTACACAATTCATTTTTTTCAAATTGTTAAGGTGGTAAGAAAATCGTTAATGAATTATACTAATATCGCCCAATGGTCTTAGTTGCTTTTGGCTTATTTCACTGTTCTGTCGACTTATTGAACAAAAGTTCCAATAAACATCCTATTTGCACAATTTATATTATGTATTCATTAAACCATTCTTACTTATTATGTACTTATAAATATAATATAATATAATAGGTCCGGGAATAAGTTACTTTGCATTTTATATAAAAATTCAAGTGTTTTATTAAAGATAATTTACATTTAATTGCAGTATATGTGTGCCATGTTGTTCATAGACTTTTTGCCATCTTGAAGGTAGAAACATGATCCCGTTGCTGTAGAAATTTTGGAACTTCTGTTCAAAAAACAAGTATTTTTGGCAGTCCTCTCTTGATGATAACCTGACAAGGTTAATGTCCTGCCTAAAGAATTCGAAAGAGACCGAAATAGGAGGTAATCTGATAGTGTAAGGTCAGGGCTCATATAGCCCATAGCGGATGCATTAACACCTGCCAGCCAAACTCTCTTAATTTTGCTGTGTGGCTAAAGATGTATGTGGTCTAGCGTTATCGTAATGAAAGATCACACCCTTTCTATTAATCAATTACGGCCGCTTTCTCTCAACTGCTTGCTTTAATCTCATCAGTTGTTGGCAGTGGAGATCCGAATCGATGGGTCTTGCTGGTCGGTAAAAGCTCATAATGAATAATGCCTTTCCAATCCCACCACACAGCATCACCTTATTGCGTGTTGACCCAGGTTTTGCCACAGTCTGTGAAGCCTGACCGACTTTTGACCACTACCTTTTTCGCAGTTATGATTGATAAAAACGCTTCGGTTTCATTACGAATATACTCAATAAAGAATCGTAAATGAGAACACAGTTCATTAACTTTTTTCGGTGAGCTCGTGTGTCACCCAAATATCGAGCTTTTTTATGAACCCAACTTTTTCAAATGGGTCCAAAATTCCCAATTCTTCAGCTAAGTCGTAACTGCCGATATGCCGATCTTGCCACTTTTTCAAAAATAGCGTCCGTTTTATCCGTAACCGCGAGGTGCATCTTTGAAATCAAAATTCTAAGATTGAAAACGCTTAAATTTAATCTTTGAAATCAAAATTCTAAGATTAAAAACGCTTAAATTTAATCTTTGAAATCAAAATTCTAAGATTGAAAACGCTAAAATTAAACAATTTTGTACTATTCTTACTGAAACTGCATTAGGTCCATAAACTTCACAAATTTTTTTCGCAGCTTTCGTTCCATTTTTTTCTTTTTTGTTATATAATTTTACAATATATCTATCTAATTTCTTCATTCGATTCGCTCATTATTACAGAAAGAAAAACAAATGTAAAATAGTGGGAAACAAAATTTTCCTAATTGATTTCTTTTTGAAATGTCACCTTTTTAATGTCATGAAAACCAGCCAGATACAAATAGTACCGCCGAAGACATTTTATTACAAGTTTATACATACTATATAGGAAAAGACTTTTTCCCCGACCTAATATATATTGATCATTTCCAAGGAAGAAAATTATTGTGTATTTATTCATGCTCTGTAAACAATAATGAATGGTCATTTTTCATTTGTGACTTAATAATTATGTTAACAACTTACACTTGTAATATGGTATTGATTATGTAATTTGTAAGAAACTTCTGTATGAAGCTGGGGCTTTATTACTATAATTATATAGGTGCAATACATTTTTACTTAAATAATTTCATGTATTATTTTGTCATATAAAATGTTGATGAGTACCTAAGCCTCAATAGAATTAATGCATTCAATAATTTCGTAGCGACAACCAATTTGATTATTTTAAAGGAGTTAATTTGGATTGATTAAAGCTAACTATATTACTGCGTTTTAGTTCCATTCGAATGTTAACATCTAGTAAATTGTACTTACTGTTTATGATTATGAAAAATAATGTACTACAAGTCATACAAATTAGTAGTAGTTTTTAGTGTTTAAAAACTTAACTATGGTTAGGTATATTATACATATTTATGATTTGATTTGTTTATATATTTTACACTTACGTAACATTTTTGAATATATAATTAAGTATATTAATTTTGATCACCATGACATCTCGTTAAGATAAATCTTCGTAAAGTATCTTGAAACTCAACATTTTGATACTTAATTCTAAATAAGGAATGGATTCACTAAAGAACTAATTTTTTCTGGCTTAGTGTAGCAAAACTGTTCATAGTCGACAAGAACCACAATCAATTCGCATATTTCAATGTAAAGTTATGTTTTAACAAAGTAATTGTGTTGATTTGATAATGCTCCACCGAGAAAAGATTTACCATTGCATCTTTTCTCGATAGAACCTTGTCAACAATCATTTGTCTATCAATCCATTTGTAAATATATTTAATTTAATCAATCTACGAATGTTTCAGATAAATTGTACAGTTAATTATAAATTAGAACTTTATCTAGGGTATTCGGCCATGAATGTAATAATAATTTTATAGCCGTTAGAACATCACAATTGGTTCACGGGAGACTGCTTCTATTGTATATTAATTTCATGTGTAAATGTTACTTACGTGTTACTTATATCTGCGACGCAACTGTTGTGAATGAAAGCAAGTTGTATTTAAGAATATTTTATGAAGTCTAATAGAACGACGTCAGTGGTCTTATACTTGTGCATAGTTTATTTTGTATTATGTGAATAATAACAAGCAATAATAAAATTGTTATCAAGGAATTTTATTTTAATCACCAACCCTAAAATATAAAACTAAATTAACATTATTATTATTATAACTTCATATTAAACAAGCTAGCTTCGTCGCTTCTGCTCATTGTTCTCATTTAAAAAGTTTATATAAAAACTGAAGTTTTAGAAAAACGTATGTGAATTCGCGCGTTTGTTTTATATGAGACGAAATTAAACATTACGCCATTGAGATGGGTGAATTTGCTATAAATTAAGTCTAAGACTATCTGCGCTAGCCGACTTTCAGAGACCAAGAACTATCTTCTACTGAAAGATGAAACCTGCTACTGATAATTGAACTAATTCATATTGAATATGGAAACTAATTTTGTCACAAATAGATCAACTTTAATCTGTCGGCTCTTTACCTATAGAGAATTAGACAAAAAATCTAAAAAAAATTATTTAGACAAAAATCTTATCTTTATTTGTCTAATTCTCTATAGGTAAAGATACTCTGTAACTAGTGGTGGCTTAATAATAATGGTGTATAACACTTAAACAAAGTGCAGTGCTCAAATAACATAATTTTTATTTGAGTTCTTTTGCTGTGTTAAGATTGCTAATTGATGATCAATCAACACGATTGATAAACAGAGGTTCATGGACAGGTCGTTAAAATAAATAAAATGCTAAATGAATACATTAAATAAAGTCGTCTCACGGAAAGTCGGAGTCCTGAACGATGAGTCTAATGCACATAATTTTAATTTTTCATTGCTGACCAGTTATGCCTAGTATACTAAACCCAAGTCCGGCCTTTCCTGGAATATTGCCTGCACCTTTGGGATAGCTTCATTCCACTCACTCCCCTGGTCAAATTGTAGTGTGGTACTGTGATTATAATGCAGAAGTTACGAAACTAGTTTCTACCATTCTGCATCTGGCGAATAGCTACCAATAAGCTTCCTGTTAAAATTTTATCTTGAAGTGCAACACAAAGTACGAAATACGCGTAGTTTTTGCGTATTTTCAACATATAAATAAATAATATTTTAGTTGTCTACCTAGAGGGCATATGTTATTTTAATTTGAATAATTATTTTTTATCCTGGGACATAGCTTCCACTTCGGGTCCCTGATTACCAGCGCCCCAAAATGGCAACTTTGGTTTGACGTTTCACTTGCTGGGCCTTTAGAGGAATATGTAACTACAGCTCAGTTTGCAAAAGATTTAATTATTATTCACATCAGCTACTAATTAATTAAGCTGATAAAAGTATACTATCATAAAATTATTAGGAGTGGAAATATGTACCTCCGACCATGATGTCGGAGGGTATAAGTATAATTACAATAAAACATTTGAGTATCATTATAATGACTGTATTTGAGTATGGCATACATTGTTTATGTACTAAAACTATGTTGTAGAATAATATCACTTAGGTTAAAACAATATCAGTTTTTATTTATTAACCATAAACCTAATTTGCAACTCTGGTTTAATAAAACTTTTACGATACATTATAACTATATATCTTTATATTTTTTAGTATGATTGTTATATTACGGTTTGAAGTAAATTATTAAGGCAAGAAAATAAAATATTTCCCTGTGCTCAAGATCAGTCATTTGATATGTTTCAACAACGGAAACTTTTGTACTCTATAATACATAAAATTTACATTTATCATGAGATTTTTAACATTGTATATCATTTTTTTTTCAATTATTTACTTTTAGAGTAAGCGCTCAATACGAATTATATGTTGCGATTTTTTAAGTGCGGTAAGTCTTCTCGCGAGGAGAAGACCGTGTTTTTTTCGCAGTGCGTGGATTTTAGCGTATTTAATTTGCACACAAAACTCGGGACATTTTCCCCGACTCTTTTTAATCGTAGTGCCCGCTTAGCCTAACTTACAATCTCAAGTAATTTTTCTCAAAATGTATGCTCATTTGAAAAGTGGCTAGAAAACCAGTTGTATAATGCTTAGTTAGGGCCAAGGAGACTATTACATAAATAATTTAACAAATTATATCTTTACTAAATATAAGTTTTAGGCATACTATAACAAAAACAAAATGATTTGCATGCCAGTTTCGGGACAGATATGTGAAATAAACATTTTGGTAACATGGTAATTTATACAAAAATAGTTTAGGTGTCCATATTAAAACAAAATGATTGACAATAGATAATAGGCATGAAGGAATAGTGAAATGCTCAGTGGGAACCTGTGAATGCACCAATGCAAAACTTATACAGTAAAATACTACTTTTGTGCTTAAAATGAAATTAAATTATTCATAAATTATGGTCATATGATTGTAATTCAAGAAACTTTTTCAATCTTAATATTTTTTTAAGCATCTTTTTTTTTGAGAAATTAAAATAACATAAAAGAGACAACATACAACTATACTAGTAGTTAATTAATTTAAACTTCAAAGAACGTTTTAAAATGAGTAATATTATACCTTATTATCTTATACATCAAATTAATATACATACTGATTTTAAGATGTACAATGAATAAAAAATATATATGAAATTGGAATTAAATTAAGAAATAGCCGTAAGTTTTGATACACAGCAACAATCCAAATCTACAACTCCAAAGTATTACCCAAATTTCATTTTATATACTATTAAACAAAACTTTTGTCATTAATCATTAATAATTTAAGTAAACATGCTTTATCTTTAACAGGCTGATAGTAATATAATTATTGCGTTATCCCAGATTTTGTATTATCATATTATATAATCTATAATTTCAGAATAGAAGCACATTATTAAAATTATCCATAATCTGTACCGAATGTAGTAAGTCCTTTGTTTTGTATAGCAAATGAAACAGCTGCATCCATAAAATCATAATGATTGCCTGATGAGTTTTCATCACCTTCATATTCTATACTAGTATTATGGAGGTGGCTATTTTCACTGAAATATTGATAGGAATTAGAACTTTCTGGAAAGAACGAAAATGGGGCTGCATCATTTTCTTTTTTCATATTTTCTTCAGAGTAGGCCCATGACAAATGTGATGTTTCTCTTTCATCTTGTTTGTTATTTTTCAGATCAATATTTAAAATTTCATCATCGGAATGCACTGGAGTGCTTGGTGGTGATAGAAAAGTATCATCTTTGTTATTTAAAGAACTAAAATTGTTTTCTTCTTCATGACAATTTATATTATTATTGCAAGAGTTTGATGTGTTTTGTAACCCATGTGCTGATATTGCCATAAGTATCCCTTCATTTTCAATCGAGTTATCACCTGGCAAATTGTTAATGAATTCAGCAACATCTAAAGCTAAAAATCGTGAATTGTCCATGTATGGAGGAAGAGGCCGGTGAGTCCATGAATCCAGTACACGGTTTATTGTATTGTCAACAAAACCTTTAGCCATCTGTAAAAGTAAGATTTGTGATTAAATATTGTTTTAAGAATAAAATTAAATGTATCAGCTGATACCAATATTATTTATTTATCATTTATCATTAAACCTGACATTTGTGAAACAAAAAATATTGTTAAACAAATACATTTCAACAAAGTTTTCATTTCTTAGTTATCTAAGTACCTACACAGTACTGCAACAACAACATATAAAACCATATTTAAAAGTACTATAAACAAAAATTAAATTTTTAAACTGTTTACCTGTCGAGCTTGCCATCGGGCAATGCACTGGTCTTCGCAATAGGTGTTGGAAATAACCATGGACATGGGGATTGATACATTGTCATCTTGGTAACTTGGATAAGTGGCACTTGATCTATTATTGTCATAGGAGCTAACATATATGGGGTACTGTAAGTTCCCTGTAGTTATTCTTGTACTTGGAGTAAGCAGCGATTTGTCAGAATCGGTAATAACAGAGTCCAAAGTATTGAAATCCTGTTTCAATAGATAGTCTCCTAAAATCTCGAGATTTTGTTCAGTATTCCCAACAAAGCTATTAGAACTATCTTTATTATCTGAAGACATCACCGGTCTGTTGGACTCATTCGTATGACTCGTAGAGGCTAAATTTCCATCATTTGTTTCATTTTTCAAGTGATATTTGCCTTTAACTTGCCACGCAAAGCGTGCTTTCTTGAGTGGGCGCTCGGAATTGGAAGTAGCGTCGCCATTTTCTTGTCGTTTTGATGACGATTCTCCTATTGAATCCGAAATATTCATTACGAACACTTAGCGAACGATTTTAGTTTCTGATTGTATCATTAGTAAACAAACATTGACAACACTAATTAGTAACATATGATTGAATGACAAGTATTTAATTAACCATTCGTTAACTTGTTGTAACAACGGAATATACATAAATATAAAAAATATAATGCATCATATTTTCTTTAACATTTATGTTTTTAATGAAAAAGAATATTTAATCGAAATTAAAAGCTAATTGTGAAATACAAAAGAATGTCACAACTGTACTCAAGTTTCCTACTACAAGCACAGATGACAAACCACTATACTTTCTTTTGTAGCGTCAATCAAATATTTTTAGTCTATGGAGAACGATATTTCGATGAAATGATAGCCAAATTCAATTTAAAATAAATGTGTATTTTAGAAAAAATTTACTGCTTGAATAGTTAATATTTATTGAAAATCAGTATAGTCATGATATTACGGTTATACATAACAATATATATAATTATCTCAAGAGGTAATCACACGCGGGAACTTTGAAAATTTTGGGGGTGTCGTTGTATACTCAAGGTATTATATGAAATGTTTAATGAATGGTTGTCATATACATAATTATGGTCATACTGGTCATTGAAATATTGTGATAATTTTTTGTATGTAAAAGATAAGTCTATGTGTTCTTAAAGATTGATATAAATTTGTAATTTCAGCTGTAATACTACATGTAAATAGATCATTCACATTCAAATATTAGAAATATTCCTAGTGTAATTTTTACGTATATTGTAAGTGATTAGGTAAGCAGGCTGCACTATATAATATAAAGTACTCTGTGGCTGTTGTCTTACTGCCATACTGTTTTTTAGGTTGTTGAACTTAGCATAATCAAACGCAGAAATGTTAGTCTGCAAAAATGCTGTCTGCTTCAATTTTAGTTTTATATTTATAATGAAACAATTTATTTCCAATCACAGCGACGGTAACACTTAGCACACATTTTTGATTCCAATTTTGAAACGTGTAAAGTAAAAGTGAGAGGAGTTCATAATCTGTGGATTACAACATTTACAATGATATTAATAGATGTAATCAATAAAAAGCTCAAATTATAGATAAAAAGTTAAAATGTATTTTATTTCTTTAAATAAAACCTCGCTTTCGTTTTCGTTATGTTATGCTACACGCTCGTGCTGAGTAAGCGATCATTACTGCGTCAGACAATAGTCGATCGATTATTGTGTCGGTGACAAATGAAACAATTAGATTGCGATTTTGCCGAAAAAAAACTGTTTAATAATTACAGTTACGAGATTGGAGAATTGGTGGGAAGAGGATGAGATAATGTCAAAATGATAAACTATGAATTAATTGGAAATAAAATTGTATGAAAGAGCCGTTTATAATGAAAACACAGATTTTAAGTCGTTAAAAATCATTTAATGTCATAGATAAAACTAATTGATTAATTAAATATCGTGCCTTTGTTTTGTAGCTAAGTAAACTTCATTTGGCCGTATTACTCCGTATTACTACTAAGTACTAGTTACACCCCCTTTGTCTTATTTGATAATTGGTCATCAACTCTAATTGCACTGCACAAAGGATTGTATACAACTTGAAATAACTTTTAATTAAATTATTCGTCACGTACAATGTAGGTACTTGTCAATTTATGTAAATTATTATATTGTTAACTTATCAATTTTAACGAATGAAATTAGTTCGTATATAATGTACTATGCTAAACAAGGTACCAAATATTTTTCAGCTAACAAGGTAAGACCTTCACAGTTTACGCGTTTTGTCTACTAAAATATTCGTTTTAACATGTCATAAATCTTACTGTGACATCCATTAATGTACTTTAATTTGGTTTAAGTTAATTTATTATCCAGTCCACTCCCAAAATATTTAACAAAATACAAGTTACATCAAACCACTTAGCCCTTGGGCCACCAGCTTATAAAGTTATTATTTTTCTGAACTAATCCGGGACAAAGATGGTGAAAGTGGCTTGGTTTTTTTAAACTCTACAGAAATGTTCAGACCATACGCTACGAGCCCCTCATATTTAGCTTATCTAGAATAGGATAGGGAACCGCGTCGACGAATAATTTTATTTCAAAACGGTAATTTTTTTACTATCTTCCCGGTTATTACAAAGAAAGGCGACTTTGTTTCCTTGGTGTTCGGTGCACGCTTGTAAATGTGGACCACCCATAAAACTCGGCCATTAGGGCCACTTTAAGCTTTTGAGTTGCGCCGAACGAAATTTGTCCTAATGGCATATCGTTAAGGAGCCCTCGATATCACACAAAGGGGGGAGAATCCCGGCTTGGGATAATATGATGATTGGACCATTTCGTCCGTATTCGTCGGCCTGGAACCCGAATTTTAACGCTACGATATTCTATACAAACAAGTTTTTAAATTAAACGATAAACTTAGGTGATATTTTTGGATTATACATTGTGGTGTAAAAATATGCAGGTATGATTTATTTTTTCTATTAGGTATATAAGAATATATGTACTAAGTATAAGAATATATCTCAATTAAATTATTATTTAAGAATATATCTTATATTTATTACATATGTTCTCTGAAAGTTAAATTCAATATAAATAACCCAGAGGCTTTGTTATAGTTCATATATTGTATATTATTATAATGCGAAATTAATATATTACAAATGTAAATTATTAATACCGATAAAAATATTAATTTAAATTTAATATGTAATTTACGGACAATAATACTACTACTGTGACTTCAAGAAAATAAACTATGTAGTGAAGTAAAAGTTAATTAAACTCAATAGTATAAAATTAATTGTGTACATAGTACACGAACTAGCAAGGGTAAGCGGTTAATTTTAGCTCGACCTAATAATTTAAATCGTTATTATTCTCGTTACAATTACATACTAGGTATTCTATGAACTAAAACAGTAATTAATATTTTAAAATAAATTATGATTGCTTATTAAATCCTAAATAATGATATCTTCCTTCCAGAAATTTCTAATTGTACTAATATGCGGGATAGCAGCTGCCCTGCCGGCTCCTCAAATGACGGATGCTCAGCTAGACCGGACCCTAGCTGACAAGACTACCATGCAGAGGCACCTACGGTGTGCGCTGCATGAAGGGCCCTGTGATCCAGTTGGTAGGAGACTACGAAGTAAGCAGTTGATATCAAATTTTTTATAAAATTAACTATTTAAACAGTTAATTACCTACCCTAACTATTTCTTGTTATAAAACGATATTTATTTAACAACAGCATTGAAAAAATATAAAATATTTTTGGTTAGTTTGTAAAGCTGCATTATCTTATAAATAAAGGAATAACAAAAATCTTCATAAGTAATAATAGCATTTTAGCATTTTGTCCCAAAAAAATGCAGCAGAGTGAAGAATATTAATTGTTGATTATAAAATTCAAAGCCAAGATTACTTACCTCATAGTCTCATCAATCAGTCAACATATCTAGATTAATATTGATTCCACGACAATCGGATTGAAGGATCTTAAGACGAAAAGTAGTTCGCCAGTAGAATAATCCTCGGTGCAAACTTGTTGCGTTCGATTTCATTTCCGCTGGTGAATCATCAAATAAAGCATTAAGTGATTGACTTTCCAATTTCTGATGTTGTGAATTTTCTTCATCCAGCTTTAGCTCCGCTGGTGCTTCGAGGCGCCTGCCCCCAGTGCTCCACCCAAGAAACTCGCCAGATCCGCCGCACGTTAGCTTACGTCCAAAGGAACTATCCATGGGAATGGGCAAAGATTGTCCGCCAATATGGATGAATACCACAAATTTCAATACTATATTTAAATAATACTGTCAAATGTTCTATTAAGTATATTAAGTATTTTCTTTTACTGGAGTAATTTTTTATGGATAATAAACTTCATATAATGAATTCTGTATTTGCTTTCTTTCTTATTCAATGTCTTTAATATTCACGTATTCTATAATTTGAACACATTTAATAGTGTCGTATCTGTTAAGTGCATTTACGAATGTAACGTTAGATTCAACAAAATCTAAGTAAGCAAGCAATTAATGTGTTATCCAAGGCTGCCCAGTCAAACCTGGGAGGCCGGACTTGTAATTAATTTATTTCATTTCAAATAATGTTTGATGTTCAGTTCACTACAATATAGCAAAGCCACGGATGCTATGAAACCACTTACAGTATTAGAATAATTTAAAGAATCCATCGTGCGTTATCATAAAGTAATAAAATCTATAACTTTCTATAATATTTTAAATATTGGGTTAAAAAATAATTCAATGGTCGAAGATAGTCACTGATCCTATCAGTTACCATCCTATTTCTATTTTACCTACCTTCAGTAAAATATTTGAAAAAAATATTTTTTATCAATTTATTGTCATTGAAGATATTTTTATTTTACAAAAAAGGGCTGTGCGTGCTTGCTATTTACAGACACATACCATGTTTATATCTCATTAAAGAAATTTTGACTTTGAAAATACCACAAAGCACCACAATCTCCGTCTTTAGAATTTATTTCTATTTAGGTCTACCAACAGATGTTTCCGTTAAAATTCTTACTTACAAACATAACATAATTTCAACAAGATAACCGTTGCTAACAGGTACTTACACGATGTACCTACCTAAGTTCATTATCCGCAGTATAAAAGTTTCGGAACTGAATATAAAATGCATCATCATTTTCAAAAAAAAAATATTAACCTAATAAATAAAATGCTTTTTTTCAGGCGAAATGTTAATAACAATAACAATAAAATTAAATGGTTAGTAACTATGAGAACTTTAACTATATTAGATTGGTTTTAAATGTACTGGATCTGGAGTTAGCGTTATAATATGTTAATCAAATTGAAGTAATGTGTTATCCCTCATATAATTATTTAAATACAGTCCCTTCAACATAAGGCTAGTAATAATATATTTATGTTTTTTTAAAAACAGATTCATCTTCATTTTTATAAATGATATAAAAGTGGTTTTTTGATCTACCAAATATGGAGCTACGACGTATCGTTAAAAGTTCACATTAAAGCAATGTAATATCCCTGATATACCTACTTAGTTAACAAATAAGTTAGTAAATCATAAAACCATAGTTATATTTTTATTTATTTGCGAAACAGTGATCCCATTTAGTTCCGCTTTAAAGCTATAACAGTTGAGCAACAGTAAAAGAATAAACCTTATTTAAGTAGGTACTTACATTATAATAAGGTTATAGTTAATTATACCATTTAATTTAGTATAATTCAAGTTACTTTACTTTTTATCAAAATTGACATTGCCTATATAATAGGTACCTAGAAATCTATACTTTATTATTTAATTTAACTAAAGTAGGCCATAGGCCTACTATAATGATATATAGATTTCTTAATATTGTATAAATGTTGCAGGTTTTTAATCCTAAATAGAATTATCAATTCAAGAAGTCTATATTGTTGAGTATGTCAAGATTAGGTTTATTTACTATATAATATTTATATAAGGAACAGATTGGAATACAATTTCAACATGATAACAAAAAAATGGTTTCTTTTAGTTTAAAGTTTACTTTTAACATAGGAAAACAGATCGAAGTCGCAATGACTAAGGCTTGAGTACTCGAGTGCAATAGAGCCAAAGTGGGGATTGGCAAAGTTAAGTAAGAGGTTACGGCATCGTCAGCATTCGGTACCAAGCCGCTGTCTCAAACGCTTCACTGCTCCACGATCGTGTAATACTTTAGAAATCATAATCACAATATCCGGGTCAATACAAGGAACACTCAGTGCAAAGAAAGTAAAAGTCAGTGCGAGAGCTGGTTCCAAGTTCCAACGGAAAGATGCAGGTAAGATAGGAGCAGATTGCAAATTTCTCTAAAGAGATAAGTTACTTTTTGAGACAAGTTACTTGTAATTAGATGGAAAAACGCACGTAGATTGTTGACGTGCTGAAGGACAGTCAGATTTAGAAGTCCTTTGCCTAAATTTCGTTTTCATTAATATTCAGATCATGTGCCATATTACCTACGGTCTTTTCCTTGTCGCGTAACGAAACAGAAAACATATTGAGGTTGTTTATCAGGCAGGTTTCACTGTTGTCAATTTCGAAATAATTGCATTTTATAAAAGTACAATTTTCAGTCTTTATGTCATTAGGTATTGCCTACCAGTTAACCAGAGAGTAAAGTCGAGAGAGAGTTATTAGATCAGTAGTTAAAGAATCAAAGTTACTTAATCTAAGATTATAACATAACTATGACTGATTCCTTAAAACATCGGAGAAATTAGAATTTAAATAATAAAATTCAACAAAATCGCTAGCTACATCAAAACTATCCCGATTCCTTTAGATCTCCATATATTTTGACGTTACATTTAATTCTATCCGTACTAATATACTAAAATGAGTTTATTTTCTACCTCTGCTGTAATAGACGTATTAGCATCTATGTTTCTAGATCAGTATTTTGAAATGTTTCATATGAGCGTAATTTCATTTCATAATTTATTACATAAGTTTGTAAAATTTACATTATGTAAAACATAAAATTACCTATCAAGTAGGTCGCAGATGAAGTTAAAGTGTTAAGAAATGTACTTGGAAAAATTATTATAAAACCGATTTAGGTAATCAATAGACCAAATTAATAAAGAGGAAGGATAGGTATCTTTGCATTGAAAAGGCCCCATTGTTAACAGATAACAAAAAACTTAGGGCCTAAGATATTTTTCCAAGAAATGTACCTAATGAAGACATCGCGCAGTTTCGTGGCGCAGAAGCAAATGGTGCAATACTATAATACAATGTATTATTTATAGTAGATAGAATTCTTATCTTTTTAAATACCTAAAAGCTATAAAGTTCGGGAAAATCTGGATAGTAATTATGTATTCATCAACTTATGAATTTTCTTCATCGAAAAACCGTTTGTTTAATTATTATACTTAACGGCAGGTTGATTTTCAATAATTTTGATTTTGAAGTGGTACAATTAATTAAAGAGCTAAAAAGAGCTATAAATTATGCCTCTGGATTGGAGTCCCTTGGATATTCTTTATTACCTTCATTTAAAACTGTGCTGTATATTTTTAACTCAAACACCAGAGAGTTTAAAATATAATCTAATAAATATCCGTTAAATGTTTGTTTTCATATTCAAACTACCTATTGTCATTGTCAACGGTGCTGTAAAATTAGGTGTTAAGTTGAAACTATTTTACGATACCGTTTTAAATATTTATTCCGCCATGCAACGTTAGCAATATGTGAAGGTTTATAGTCTATTATTCGTAAAAGGTAAATATTATTTGTTTCTCCTGGATGGGAGAATACCCGAATAGTAGTTATGATGTGCCAAGTAGTGTGACTTAATAAAGGCTGCCGATGATGAAATATATGTATCACTTAATATATAAAATAAAAGAGAATTTAATATTAAAGGATACAAATCCTCCGTGCTCAATACTTCTTAGATTAGTTCTTCCGCCGGCTTTACTCCGAGAGTCACTACCATATATGATCTTCTCCACATTGGAGGTGCTATTACAGTGGATAAATGTTTTGGGTGGAAAAACTACTATACGCCGATCTCTAACCAATTAAATAAGAAGCTAAACTTAGCCTTTTCGATAATATACTACACAAAATAAAGTCAGCCGTTAAATAGAATCACTATAAGTATCAAAACTATTGTACAAGTCGATTTAGACCAAGGTTAATATTTTACAGTTTTCTCCAAACTAAACCGGTCATTGTTTTCCCACAACACCTACTATACTCGTGTAACTAGGACGTATTGTCATACTTAGTACTGACGTTTTATGTTAACGGAATCATAAATTAAAATAAGTTTCCGTTACTATTAAACAACCATGAAAAATGATGTTCTTTTATCGTATTGTCAATTTTGTAATATTTATGAACATAAATGAGAACTCATTTATCAAGTCCTTTTTTCCCTTTTTCTAGTTTATATGATGGTATACTTATTTGCTTAGCATTACTGCAAAACAACTTTTTTCTTCCGTTTCATCTTACTGCATCGATAATCACCAACAAATTTACAATACATCTAAATATCTACTACCGAATTATAGTGAGTAGGTATAGTAGTGTTTGAAAGTCTTATCTGTTAAAATTTCATTACAACTCTGGGCACGTGCTAACACTTTGTGAATCTTTTGTGCACCTTCTTACTAATAACTGAGTACAGTTTCGAAGAAAACTGTTTAAGTATAAAAAGTATTTACGGAATGAATCATCAAACAGGTAATATTTGTGATAATTGTGAACACGAATTGAACATTGGTTTTATACTTGATAATTTTCACTTAAACCTTTTGCTATCGTAATTTCGTTCTATTATTAATAAGAGTCATGTAAAGTACTGAACATGTCAAGTTGTTGAACTTGTATTTGAGTTATGTTGTTATTATATTCCGGGTAATTTACGTTATTGAGGTGTGATATATAGGTACACCCTAGCAGCTCGAGGTAACAAAAACCAATGGAGTCTGTTTTGTACGGCTCAACACAATTAAGTTAAGAAAAAGCAAATATTTTCTTACGACTTGATGTTTTCGGAGAAAAGATACTAAGTTTAATTTACCTTCGATAAGATAAGTAAGCATAGTGGAATTCTAAAGAAAACTGTCATTTTTGGAATTTAATTTGTTTGTGTTCAACGTTGTAATTCCTTTAGCAAGTAAGTGGTATATACATAGTGGTTTGATTAATTGTACAAGTGCTGGTACTAGTTTATAATTGAATTCTGGTTCTAAAATCAGTTTAGAGAGTGTAGACAGTGAGTGAGTGAGTGAGTGAGTATATATATATAAATATATCCATTTTTCAGCTCAGAATAAAAACTGCTGAGACTATGAATTGAAAGTAACACGATTAAAAGGTTCACAAGTAACATAGGGACAACTTTCCTTACACAAGGATTTATCTTTAAATAGATATAATTAGTTATTGAGACAAAAGACAGAAAAAATATCAAGTAAAAGTTGTCTCAAGATTAATTACTTAGTACAATTTATAATAACTCAAAGTGTAAGGTTTATCGTAAACAATTAATGAATAGACCCCGCCAATATGGCAATAAGTAATTGCCACATTTTCGGGGTGAGTTAAGAATTCATATAAACTGTTTACACAAAAAACAAGCGGTTTAAGATCACCTGCGGGCTGGTAAAGTTCATAACGGGAGGTATTTAACTCCAATACCATAAATTTTTCATATTCTTAGAATAGAGAATTAGTCTAAGGAGATAGTTATTAGTTGTAAAAAATGTACAAATAAATGTAACAATGTAAAAAACAGTTATGTATTTCAAAATATTGCAAATGGCATGATCTTAAGAGAAACCTTCTCAAATCGCTATATCTTGCGTGAATTTATGTGTTGGTAGATAATGAATTAATATTATGATATTAGCAGTTGTGGTAATTTGCACGAACACCATTTATGTATAATAACAAGAATGGCCTCAATGTAATATTAATTAAAAGTATAATGACCCTTGTGCATACTAGTTATATACTCTTCTTAATAAGTATCTTATTTGTTCAACCTAACAAAAAATTAATAAGAAATTGGGAAAACGTAATTTACGGGTTTCGGTGCGTATACCTGTGCAACTAACGGCTCAATACTACAATACAAAACCTCATTGTTCTGAAGTTGGATACGTCTATAAGTATCTCTATCTACATCACAACTTAAGAATAGAAAAATGGCCTCGAACTCCACTGTGATATACAAACAGGATATAGTATATAAAATATAGAAGATATATACAACGGATTATAATTAGAGTTACTATGTGTCAGAACCTATGCCATCTAAAGAATTCACTACACACCACACAAATAATTACCATGGTTAATTTATCGCCAAGGACACTGGGAATATCAAACCTCATTCATTTTCCATTTAGCAATAGTTTTAGTATTGAATTAGTCATAATAGCAAAGCTACCGCGCATTGGAGGGCCACACACCAGGTCCGGCTACTACACTATTTTCATGGTAATACCACCCACCATTGAAACATGGTCAAATAAAATGAAAAAAATTGTACGTATATATTTGGAAAAGTGCGTCATTTCTTCATGCTTTTCGTATAAAATTAGTAACTTGTAGGTAGTCTATGAAATTTATTGTTATATATACATAAGTAATGGTGATGTTAGATAAGCAAATAATAGGGCCTCTTCTTCGCATCTACTACGGGCCTTGCGATAAATATAGTACTGGATGGCGATAGTGAGTTTTTAAAACATCTTGTCTGTCTGTTCTCCATCTGTCTGCTAATCTTTATGTGATAAAATTTGCAAATGGCGGTCTTTTAGCTCTCGCTGTTGACAATAGATCAAACAAAAAAGAATGAGAACAAAGAAAAAGAACTCTTACATCATAAGCAACACTGAATCATAAAATCATAAACACCGTAGAGATATTGTTAATATAATATGACAAAAGCTATAATCGCCAGTAGTGATATCAGTCAGCCAGTCAATCATGATTCATTCTCAAATGACAAGCAGTGATATCCTGATATTTTGCTACCGTTGTAAGACTGTTACAAAGTGTTAAGCCAAGCTTGTATAAAAGCTTAGATGGCTCTACATTAGATCGATTTAAGACCCCATCGGTCCACAGCACTCATGTAATACTATACTATGCAGTGTCGTTAGTATTAGTCTCTCCTTGCTTCTTCAACCTCTTGGCCTATAGAATTTAAACTTTGCAATAGACCGAATCTAAAAATGCGAAAGGCAATTATATATATGCCCATGCATTCACTTAAGTTATTCTATGTGGATAATCCTTTGTCGACCTACTTATGTCTTCACAAAAATATTATTGAATAAAACTTGTTAATGGCTTTTCCAGGTCGTTTACCTGATAGTTCTCTCCGCGTTCGTGTGCGCGTGCGCCGCAGAAACAGAGACGCCGCGGCCTCAGGTATCGGACACGGCTCTTGAGGACGCCCTAAATGACAAACGGTTCATACAGAGACAACTCAAGTGCGCATTGGGAGAGGCACCCTGCGACCCCATTGGGAAGAGACTGAGGAGTAAGATTAATTGATTATTGTCTAATATGTATTATCTGATATGCGAGTACCTGCTTATACAGATGAATAAACATACCTGTATAAGTGTATACTATGTGGTCAATTGAGGAATAACTAATAATAAAAATGAAGGCTACAAAACTTAAGGTAACAGGTCTGCAAGCTCGTAGCTATTCCTAAAATGCAGTCATGTTTTAGGAGGCGACATTTTACATGCATTCAATGGTTCTTTAAAACATGTATAAATTATAGTAATTTGACAGTTCTAATTCTTACTATCGTTTTCCTATAACGTAAAGAGAGAGATATACTGATTTAAATTTGTGTTATATATACCGTCAGAATTTCTCAATCACCAATTTTTTAAACACTGTATCTATTTAAAATTTTCTTCATTTTCTCAGCTCTTGCACCACTCGTGCTTCGCGGAGCCTGTCCCCAATGCTCGCCGCAAGAGACCAAGCAGATCCAACGAACCCTCGCCTACATCCAGAGGAACTACCCGCAGCAATGGTCGAAGATTGTGAAACAGTACTCCGGTTAATACTATAAAATTAGGTTAAAATTACAAATTTTTCGATACGTATGGCGAAATCTTAATTTAAATAATGTAGAAGAAATAATTAGAATGTCTTAATTTTTATGTTTTAATGTTTCGAATGTGATGGCGTAATTATGATTGTAATTAGACAGTAGGTTTTATTTCAAAAATAGAATTGATCATGAGGAGCTAAATGTTGTCGAATATCGAATTGTCATATTTTTCGAACTTTTTGAAGTATGAGAGACAAATGAGAAGTGAAGAATGGGATGCAGGAAGGTTTGTTAAGTCTCACCTCGAGAAAAATTGCTATTTGATGTAGATAAATAAGGTTTTCAGACCCCTTCTGCGATTTTTAGTTATAGTTTAATATACCCGTGATTCTATCAACCCATTATTACCCTCGGTGGGGATGTATATGAGCTGTTCATGAACCTATTGTTATTAACTATGAACTAAATGTGAACTAATAATAATTATTGTACTTGTTGAATCATTATTTATTAATTTGTTACATAAATCCATTTCATTTCGTAGCTAGCACTATTATTATTAAGGTAAGTAGGTAATTATAGTGATTATAGATAACGTAGGTAGGTACTTGTAAATATTTAAATATATAAAATATTGACTCAAAGGAACCTAATTAAAATAAAAGTACCTAATTAAATAGTGAATTTATTTTAACTCCATTTCCTGTTATAAACTAATATGGTTTTATATTACTACCTATTCCATACAAAAACCAACGCACACCAATTCATATACCCATAAAATATGAAAATTTTAATTTATTCAATAATTGAGAGTAATCACAATCTAAATAGAGAACAACTAACATCGATCCACTGCTTAATTTAAAAAAAAAATCTTATTGGTGGGTTATATTTCATAAGCTAGCGGGCTGACAGACTTGTTTTTTTCCCAATTATTTGGCCTGGTAACTAAGATCTTTAAGCCATGCTGACAGACTGGCGGATGCGCACATCACAGATTACTATGCATAAACGATATAGAGATCAGACACCTAATATATATTGGATGGTGAAATGTGAAAAAAAAACAATCTTTATTTTATGATACCAACCGAAAGGATCAATTTCTTTCAAGCAACTTAGTATCTTAAATTACAGAAAGACCGATATACACGTAGCGCTTAATCCTCATTGTGGTACACTTCGGGGAGCTCCACGCTTAACTGTAATTGTCAAGGGTAACATATACTTTTGACATATGATTTTTGAATTGAGGGAATGCACACGGATGGAAAGCCGAAAAATAAATTCACCTCATGTGAAAGAACCTCAGAAGCCTTTTGTAAATTAGGTTCTCCCCTATTATACTTTAACAATTCTTGCGACAATCCATATTACAACCTCTTACAGAAAAAATTATGGGAGTTGTCATCTACGGTAGATAACTAAACGAGAGTTTATGTTAAATCCCTCACACACATTTGATTTGGCGATTGCGTAGTGATTATCAATATATCATCTAGAGGGGCTCGCTAATCACTATAAAAGGGAATCTAAAGGAACTTTAGCCTATATAGCAATGACTTGAGCAATCAATTTCATTGGACGACAATTATTTTTATTTCCCCCTTGCCAGTATTGTGGGGAAATTGAATAATGGCCATAGAATATAATTTGGAATAAAGTAATTTTTAGGTTACCCTTTTAAAGGGAAAGCAAAGGAATTCTAGAATGGCCCTGTTTTAAGTTTGTATTGCTTTTCTAGCTTTGAGATTCCAGTGTAACATATCCGTATTCCTCGTTGAGTTGTTTATGAAAACTACTACGCGTTAGTTTATTTGGATGAATTGGAGAAATTAAATGAAAATGATACGGGAATCCTAAACTAATTCCAATTAAGTTTTACAGAAATATAGCAGACTAAATTCCGTTGTCATATGTAACAAATTATATGTAATTTAAATGTTATTCATATAAAAAAAAAAAACAATTCTAAACAATTAATGCTGACACATATCAAATCTCGCAAAAATCTCCACCGCTTGTTTCTCTTAAAAAAGAAAGTATATAGATTTAAGCTCATACAGCTTTTTTCTTTGCAACTAAAAATAGGCGTAGAACATTTAAATGTATGTAAAAAATAACGTTTATCAAATATAAGTCCTGACTGAAGCTATTAAATGCTGCTAAATTTTCCTATACAATGCTAATAGCACTTACAATAGATTGATGTGTTAGAATTGGTTTGATAAGAGTTCTTTCACATAGACGTTTTATCAATATTTAAAGAAACACTCAGCGTAAAAATAAGGTAATCTCCACGCTGTTACACTTTTGAAAATTCATTCGGTTTTATCGCGGAGTGATTTTTATGCCGATAAAAGATTTATAGAACGAAATCATACATAACTCGTAAAATCGGTTGGCTTTACGGTTATTTTCTTTAATTATTGAGTAATTTTTAAAAGTTTACGTGCCAAAGAAACGTTTAAATAATTTTTTTTGAGTAATTTACCACAGAGAATATTAACAGTTTCTTTGTAAATTACTACTTTACTTTTTGATTTTGTAAATTACCAGGCGTAATAATTTGCATGGCAACACTATTTATATAGTCATGTTGGTATTTGCTGACGCCGTTTATATTAAGCGTTTTCCGGTAGTAACATCCAAGTCCTTTTTTGTGCAAAATAAAATTTTAGTAAAATAGAACTATTTCAATCGTAAATAAAATATTTAAAAACATTTCTATATTATTCTATAAGTATAAATTTTGTTTTATTCGTATTATATGCCAATAGTCAGTGCTGCCACCAAAACGGCTGCAGAAATAATTTCGTACGCAATCGGTGATATTTACATTACAATTACTTTGCTACTGTTTTGACAAATCCAAGATAATATTATTTCTCTAACTCTAACTCAGATTCTTCATTCATATATTTAATAGTACGGCACATAAAAAAGAGTTTTGAGAAAATGAGAATGTTGTAATAGTTCCGATCGGCATAGTGGCTACAGTTGACAAAATATGGTCGTTCGTTTCGTATAAAGAGCTAAGTGGTGATGTGTGAACAAACTGAAATAAATTATTTGGATGGAGAAGTGGTATGGGTCAAGTTAGGCTCGTGCTGGTGGCCCGGCGAGGTCGTCAGCCCGGAGAAGCTTCCTCCAGATGTATTGCCTTCGTTTCGTAAAGCACCCATAGCTGTCGTCAAATTCTTTCAAGAAGATACTTAGTAAGTTTTATATTGAAAAACAATTGCTATGAAATTGCGGACGTGCAACTCCAACTTAATATAAGACAATTTAAGTCATTCTTCATATGTGATCTTTCAACTGTAATGTTTGAGCCCCATATATTGCTAGTACTGAAATTGTCATGAATGCCTACTTTACTTACAAAATTATTATGTAAAAATAAAAGCTTCAGCAGTATTATAGTTGGAAGTTCACATCCAATCACTTGATCATAGTTTATACTTGCTTCATGCATAATGGACTATGGGGTGCCGTTGATGCCATATTTTAATTTGAGCAAGTAACAAGTTGTGAGTTGCTCAAGCTTGGACTAATTCTATATTCCCTACTTCATATACATTCTATACTTCACATACCTTTTGAGCTATCTAGGTGGAGGTGGTGGTTTGTAATTATTCAAGGACTGACTTATCAGACTCTATTATTTTTTCTTATCTTAGGTCAGTTTACATTTCAAATTATTGTCATGGGCACTCACAGCGTTATAAATGAAATGACTTTTACTGAACTTATAACACTGTAAATGCCCATGAACAAGAGCTTGATTTGCAATGTATCCATAAATTCAACCAACTTCCCTCAAGTACTTTATCTTGAATCCTGTCCATCCTAAGGTTACCTGGAAGAGATTTTTAATTTAAACTAATTTTGTACAAAGGGGAAAAAGTAAAAAATTTCAACAATAATTGTACAAAATTAGTTAAATTTTTTTTGTGTATTTCGCTTCTTGAATTGGCTGATGTGCAATAAAGATATATTCTATTCTATTCTATAAATGCCATGCAATCCTTAAGTAAGTTAGTAAATATAGATTTCAAATGTGGTTCTACAATAACTTTTGTAGTCTGTAAATAAGCTTTTGTTCCTTTATATGAAGCTCTTGTGTAGGTTTTTTTGAAAATGAATTACATAAATAATGTATAATCTATTTATATATAGAAATTTTGTTGAAAAGTGACTTACTGATTTAGATCAGTAAATAAACATTGAAATTCGGTTTGTTACCCCATAAAACATATATTGATTTGTGATTAAAGTAAATAATGTATTTGTACAATTTTTTTTTTCAGTGAATATGTGAAGAATATTAACTCTATATATAAGTATAACTGCAGTCGGAAAAATGAATTCATTTGTAAAGGACTTTGTGAGTAGACTTATTAAATTTAGTTTAAATACATTTAGGTGACAATTTCATCACAAAGTAATTATCATTCTAGATTTATTCAGAACAAAACATGGGCCAATGGAAAAGTTTCCAGAAGATGTCATCCGAGCAGAGACTGCAGTGGGTGGTGATATTGAAATTCTTACAAGAGATGAATTTCAGGAAGAAAAGAAAGAAAGCTATGCAGGCCTCTTTGGAGAAAAGAAAATACCAACATCTGCAAAAAAAGGTACATATATTACAAGTATACATTAAATCTCGGTAGCACTTGAGTGACAGTTTTTCATATATGCAGCTTTGGTGATTTGTCACAATTTTTGACCACTATTAAATACAAAGTTTTGGTCAGTATTGGATGTTAGCACGGTTCTCAGTAAAAATGGGTACATAATAAATATTTGTGTAGCCTGATTTGACAAGTTTTGTTGTTTGTGAGTTAATGCGAATTCCTGCCAATGGTCATGATGAAATATTACTAATAATAAAATTAATCACAAAATCTGTTTGTGTGTTAAGTTCTATCAGGAATTCATAGGCATAGTGATTTGAACACTTTGAATCAAAATTTGTTCAAATCACTATGCCTAAATCAGCTTCTAAGATCTCTATAATTATTTTTCGACTTTGTTGAATTTTAACTATTACATGTAATAGTTAAAATTAAACTAAATAACTAAACTATAATAACTAAATTTGTAATAGTTTAAATAACAAAACAATTCATTTCATTCTTCATGAAGAATGAAATGAATTGTTTTGTTATTTATTACAAAACTGTCATTTAAGAAGTATAATTTATTATATCCCATTTTAATAATTTTTAATCTATTTTGAAAATTAAACAGTATTAAAAATACTATATATATTATACTTATTGCATGTCAAAATAACCCTTTTCTTTTTTTATTTATCAAAAAAATTGTAATATATTGGTTTTAATGAAGATTTTCTACCACTAATGCTGGGTTCCAATATTCTATGTGTTTTCTTTGCTTAAATGTAAAAAGTTTGCATTTTTACATATGGCAAATTCAAATATCCCATAAGCCATCTGACAGATAATTAAAATTCAGGATTAGAAATTATAATTATTTATAAGTTATTTTATTCTTTACATTTTTTATCAATTCAGGTAGGGGCAGAGGAAAAACAGTGGAGTCACCAAGAATTTCAACACCCATGAGGAAGGTAAGTTATTCTTTGCTTCAGGAGTAAATTTTATAAGTTGCGTAAATAATATTATTAGGTACAAAGGATGAAATAATTTTTTTATAGAATTTATTTTGTATTTGCAGATAAAAGAAAAAAGTGACTACAAAGTGCATATTTTGTTACAAGGATCTACTCCTATCAAAAATTCTGAAGCTGGGGTTTCTTCAACCCCTAGTACGAATGATGGCAACATAGAAACTGAGGAGAACAAAGGAGAAAAAGTTTCTGAAGAGGAAGAAAAATTCTCAACTCCAGAGAAAATACATTCTACAATGGTAACTCCTACAGTTTCTAGTTCTGGTATTTACTCCTGCCATGCATGTTCGTTTTCAACATCAAGACTGAATGTTTTGATTTTACATAACAAAACGCACAGTGTTACATTTATGCCTTACACACCAACATCAGTAAAGAAAAAAGTTCTAAAACCATCATCTAAATCTACTCCAACCACATCGAAATCACCTAAAGTCCCAAAACCACGTAAAGAGAAACCAGAAAAACCTTTGAAAAAATATGGTCAAGCTCTAAAGCGAGCAACTGAGCTGCCAAAGAATAAATTAGATGCAAAAAAAACTAAGACTGATCAAGAAATTAAAAGCAGTCTTTTGGCGGATTGGGATGATGTAGATGAAGAGTTAAACGAAGATTCTGCAGCTATGCCGATGACTTGCTCTCCGGAGGTACCAGTTGCAGCCGAATCACCTTCAATTCCTATTCCTTCTGAACTTCCTAGCACTCAAGATCCGGCAGAAGCAAATATAGATAAAAAAACAGAAGATACTATTAATGAAAAATCGGAGACAGCAAGTGACTCCAAATATGAATTTTGTGAAGATGAAGATTGGCACGTGGAGGCTGATGCTGGTAGAAAGATTCCTCGAGTGAAGAATCCTTCAAAACGGAAAGAGGATACAAAAAGCCTTAGTTTGGATGATGAAGATGTAGCTAGAGAAGTAGCTGAACTCCTTAATAAAACTACTGTTCCGGAATTACCATCAGTTCCAGAACAGTTAAAGGTAGAGGAAAATTTTCCTGAGCCTTCTGTTGTTAAATCTCCAGATAAAAATGTGTCGAAATCACCAGAACCTAAAGCCCCTGAAAAGTCAGCAGCTGAACTTCAACCTACGAAGGCTATATTTAAAACAAAAACATTTTTTCGTAGTCGACACTCCAGAAGTCAAGATGCCATAGGAAAATATGTTGCTGAGCAGCTAAATGCTGTGGAACGAATGGATATGTCGGAAAGTGAAATTAACGGTTCAGATAATGTCTCTTCTCCGGAAGCTAGAGATTCGCCACCTATAGAACAAGTTAAGGTAGCGCGCCTTGCACCGAAAATACAACTGAAGAAAATGAAAGCAGAAGCTGCGCAATTACGAGAGAAAGAGAAAAATGACACAGAGCCTGAAGTACAGGACAATATTTCTCCTAAAATATCAACTTCAAAGGAAATCTTAAGTGTAGATAAGTTCAGTACAGAGTCAATGCTTATAAGAGAAAGTGATGCATTGACAGAAACATCTAATCGGTTACAAGACGTTTTATACCCCACTCAAGAAATAATACCAGTCAATGAAAAAATACTACAAGAAACAAAGAGTTCATTATGTAAAGAAAATATTTTGTCTTCTTCAGTTGTAGAAGACTCAACAGAAAACGTAAATAATGAGATGACTGTACAAGAAATGATTAATACTGAACTGGACATCAATGAAAAAGATAGTAAAACCAGTGTTTGTTCTATTTCATCTGAGGTCATTGATACAACAGAGAGCATAGAAAATATCCCAGCAAAATTAGAACAGCCCTATATGAATGAATCGACTGCATCTGCTGTGGATGCTCTTTTAAGCGTGTCCCGCGACGCAGATAGAGTAACCAAAGTCGTGAGTGATGACCCACCTGAGGATTTGTTTGAGGATGATATTAAAGATAGTGGGATAAATAATATAAATGGATTTAATCAAATTTCAAATGAAAATGAAGTCAACGCACATGTTGAATTAGAGCACAAAGAAAATCTCCAAGAAGTGGATACAGTTGGAAATATTTCAGATGAAAATAATTTTTCTAATGATGCAGTAATTGAAAAGAAAAATGAAGAGTTAGTGACGTCAGACAACACAGAATATCAGATTGATTCCATGGTATCTGAAGAAGTTCAAATTGGAAATAAAGAATGTATATTGGAAACTATTATCGAAAATGTTCCTTCTGAATCGGACTTACAAATAGCAGAAGCTCTCATTAACTTACCATCGACAACAATACAAAATAAGAACATTGAGCAGCAGGATGCAATCACAGTACCTATATCCGTTCAAAATGAAGATATTACTGAAACGAAAAAAGTTTTGACTGGCAATAATTTTTACGAAATTAGTGAAGAATTGAAACCATGCGACGTTGAACATCCAATCGTGCAAAGTAATGTTTCAGAAAATGACAATATTAATGCTCGGTTTGAAACCGAACAAGAGAAAAGTGAAAATTTGAATGCTGCCCAGTCTTTAGTGCAGATGTCAGAGTCAATTGATCACACGTTAAATATCGTCGAAACTAATACTATAAACAAAATAGAAAATTCTAAACCGGACGTATTAAGCACCAAACCAAATAACGGAATAGAAAAAATGAATACTGTTGAACAAAAGGTAGCATCCCTATCAAGTGATAACAATAACGAGTTGTCTAACTGCAAACCATTGAAATATGAAACTACTTCATCTAAATTGTTAAAAATATTGGAAGAACCATGCACACCCAAAGTTATGAAGACAACACCTACTAAGCAAATTATTATACCTGGCAAAGAAAAGATTTTAAATTTTGAAGTTGCTAAATCTGCATTAAAAGGAAAGTCTCAGCCCCCTGTTATCATAAGACGTGCACCAACTACAAAAACTTTATTAAACAATGCCACTGATAGTAATAATACACCTGAGAAATTAGTTCGGTCACAAGATGTATCTTCGATGCAAACTTATACAATTCAAACATCACCAGAGGTTCCAGCAGATGGAAAAACCATTACAATTATACAACAAAAAGTAAGGAAAGTTCAAAAAACTCCGAATAAATTACAAAAAATCAAACCTCATAATTCACTTATTACAACTATATCTGATAACAAACCTACGAAAGAAACCACAACGACAGATGATGTCATATTTGATATAAATTCTATGCCAATTGTATTATCCGAAGATATATTAACACCAGAAAGCATTGAAAAAATGCCAATCGTCATGTCTGATGGAAATTTAATAACAAATACACCGAATCCACCAAAACTAGTAAAAACAAAGCAAACAATAATCGAAGCAGATAAACCAATAATAAACAAACCAGAAGTCAAAACACTACTAATAAATCCCGTTAATGAAGTCAATAAAATGACGACTACGCCTAATATTCTCTCGAAATCGTCAAAGATGCGTGGTTCAAAACCGATGCTAGTTATAGATAAAGCAACAGGAAAGCAGAAGATAATAATGACTAAATCAGAGCCTACTATGAAAGAACTCAAACCTGCACCGACTTTACTTCAACCTATAGCTCAAAATACTACAAAAACTGAGAAATTCATAATCTTACCCACGGCTAGTTCACCTCGACCGGGACGTACTCAGAAAATTGTAATAGATCCGCAAAGCGGCAAAGCACGTATGTTAGTGCCGAAAGGCCCGGATACTTCAATTAACTTAAGTGATAATAAACCTGTATCAGCAAAATTGATACCATCGTCTTCGGACGCAAGCGGCCCTGGGAATACTGTTATGATTATAACGAATGCACAAGGAGCACAATCTAGAATAGTTCTGACATCAGAACATGAAAAAATTCTATTCCCTCATAAACAACAAGCACAACAACAGAATACATCACAATTAAAAACGATAACACACAGGTTAACAACAAATTCTGCAAATACACAAAAGTCAGTTGTGACTACGGTTCCGCAAGTTAAAACACAAACCAGAATAGTACCAAAGCAGAAAAGTGCTATAATTACTTCGAAAGGTCAATTAATCGTGGGAGGTCGCGTGGCTACGACCGCACAGAACATAGCTCCGATGCCCGATATACGGCCGGTTCCAAAGCGAATTGTTCCGGCTGAACCGAAAAAACTCGTACAGACAATTCAGAAAACTACATCAGAGCCGTTAATATTTTTACAACAGAAATCTGGGAATGTTATACAACTCACTGCATCTCAATTTGAACACTTTCAAAGAACAGGTCAGATAATTCAGAGAATCTCTACGCCCGTAGATAATAAACCTATTATTCAAAAAACCATAACCATTTCACCCGGCGATCCGGTACCTACCATTGTTCAAAAAAGAATAAGAAAGACTGTTACCGAATCCCCGACACCAGCCAAGAAAGTAAAACAGGAGATTGTTATCGCTCCCGCACCGCCGCCCGCGCCTATAACGCCTATGCCGGCCCTAACTCCGCTATCTAGCAACGTTGTAACAACTATAGGTCCGTCAATTTCTAATACTGTTTCTGTAACGACAACTTCCTCATATCCAGATTTGGATAACCTCGAGGAAATGTTGCCTTCAACCGCCATCGTCCGTCAACCGGAACCGGTGGCGCCTATACCTGAGCCGGCCCCCGCCCCGGCCGCGCCGCTATCGGACGGTCAGTTGTTAGCAGTGCCTGGCGAGCACTTCGGGGGTCCGCCGGGCTCTTTCTACCTCTGCGTGGAAGACAGCGGAACTTTGACACCTATAGATAATAGACCCTTAGTACTAGAAAACAATCAACTTGTCCCGATGCCATTAGAACCGTTGCCGATGCTTGCACCTCAGACGGAACGTAGAGACATCTTAGAGGCGGCGCTGGCCAACAGTGACGTCTTTCATGCTGATCCTCCTAGAGACGAAGCACCAGATTTCAGAGATTTGAACGCAAACGTATCTGTACACTGCCGTGTGTCGGAGACTAGCACTACGTTGAACCAGCCCATAATGACACCGATCGAGGTCCCGTCTAAAGTAGACTGCGAACCGACTACTGTGCCGTCTAACTTGGAGGATGGACTTGCGGTAATCGGTGTCACGCCGCACACTGTGCCAACGTCCCTCGAATTGCCGATCACTGTCACCGACCCCAGAATAGCACCTAAAACAACAGATCCGTTAAGTAGAACGAATTATGGCAGGTCTCTGTTGACATCGCCGAATACAGATTTATCTTTCGTGGCCGAAGACGTGAACGTCTCTGTGGGGGAACCTATTTCGATGCCGTTGCTGACGGACGATGACCCGGTCGGGAAGTCCATGCCCATACTGACGGAGGAGCTGGCAGAACGAACTGTGTCGTCGGTGGAATCCGCAGACTCTCCATCTTCAGATGTGCGCTCGGAGCCCGAGGACGGGGGCCACTGGTCGCGGCGCCTACTCACACCGGGCTCCGACTCCTCGGAGACCTCCTCCGAGATCCCACTACAACCAGCTATTCAATTATCCGTAAACGATATGTCACAGCACAGCTAAGCGTAACTGGGTTCCGGACGACCCTGGCTATTTTGATATTTATTGGTAAATTGTCTTACATTTTTTTTACATTATTATAAAATGTGCAATAGTTTAAGTTTTAACGTTTCTTTGGATGTCTATGTATGCTCTAGGGTGTATTGAAAATATTAAATCGTGACAAGATTAACGTAATTATGCTTAAAACGAAAGGTGCAAATTAATAAAAAGTTTGAATTAAGATAATAATATGATATGACGGTTTTGAGTGATATTTGGTTTGTTAAAGTTTCACTAATTGGTAATAGTGAAACTAGCGTTTGAAACGCTCATATGCAGGACTGTACATAAAATAAAATAAATCGCTAAATAATAGTATGACCTCCTTTTTTGGATTTGTCATTCAGTAGATAATTTGCATTAAATAAAATGTGTTAGACGTAAGGAATTACATTTGTAAATTTTAATTGAATTATGATATTTGTTGGATCATAATTGTAATATATTAAAAATTTAGGTATATCATATTTTTATAATGTCTAGCAAAGTTTGGCTTAAATAAATGTACTATTTACGAATTTGTACATGGAAAAATTAAGATTCAAACTACTGATAAAGGGAAAGATATTGTTATGTATGGACTATTATGAATGTGAGATGCGGGAACATCAGTTCAAGCTACATTGAACGGAATATATCATAATGTAGTTTTAATGTTAAGTACAATATTGTTGAGGTTCTTTTCAAACATATATGTAAGTCGCATATTGGTTTGCTTGATTGATCTATGTCAGAATCTAGATCGAAATATAAGAATGGAGTCGTTAGTGATTAACCTCTGTGTAGTTTTATTAAATAAATTTTAATCAAAAATATGTTTTGTTGTGTGTTCCCTATATTATTCGTGAGTACACGAATAATTTAACTACCTATTTGTTAGTAACTTGCATTCTGCATAGAGAATGTAGGAAATCCAGTTATTCTTAAAACTAGCAGTTTCCAACAAGGGGGGTCATGCTAGAAGGATTTACCTCTGTATGATCAGTAAAGCCGTAAAATTGATATTTTTTAATTAATTTTTCTATCTTTGAATGCGAAAAATTCAGTGCTATATTATGCAGTTTGTTTGGTACTACCGAAAACGAATACTTTAGCTTTGGATAAGAAGCGGCACAAGAAACTCGACTTTGTAACAAGAAAGTTTGTAACAATATTTACGTTTATGCCGACCGGTGTCAATATACTTATTATTGCATTAGTTATTTAGCCGAATCGTCGAAATGATAACTCTTATTCATAGTGACTTGTGGAAGAACCAAATCTAAGAAATTTGACATCGTTCTCTCATCATATGCATGAGCGATGATATAATTCCACTCAACCAAACGGTCGCCAGAGGTCACGGGTTCGAACGTCCTTAGGGGCAGATATTGGATGACGAGTCATGAATGTTTTTTTATTTATTTAGTATATTTCTGATATTTATACACATTATATTAATTTCTCCGTTATCTAGTATCCATAACACAAGGTCCTAATAATGCTTAATTTCAGTTAGATAATAATAGGGTGAGTGTGAGAAATATTATTATTATTATTACAATACACAGCAAGTGGATTTGTAATGAACTTTGATTTTTCTTTGTTTATACTTTATTGCACTAAAATCTACAAAAGTCGACTCGAACCTTGTAAACAAAATAAACTAGAGGCAAAGCGGAAGAACGCGCGACTGCTATGAGTGTTTACGGCGGGTCCAACATAGAATATTGGTAACAATATATTTACTAAAATCTATTGAAAATATCCATAAAAGTGTTGACCGTCTGATCAAGCCTTGCCGACACTGATATTTATATTGTACTGTGCTTCCGTACAGACTAAATGATAGCGAGCATATGTTGTGCTTTACAACTAAATTTTACAAAATTATTTTCTAAAGTGAGTACATGACGTTGGTGAATTTGCTTTATAGCTAGCCGCGAATATATTAGATCGACCATTTCGTTTCGTTTTGCTGGGTGGCAACCACTACTGGTATTATCTAAGCTTAAGCTTAGTTTGGGCTAAGTTGAAAGTGTAAGAATATTGGCGGATCTATTATGATATTCATCTCTATTTATAGCTAGTTAATGGGAATATACAAGTATTGATAATGTGTTACCAAGCGGAAAGGGACGGCTAGTGGACAAAGAGGCTTAAAATAACCATTGCCAATGAGGACTTATGTATGTGGTATTTTCTATTCGAAATTTGTATAAAACCCTATAAGAGGCGCATCTTAATAACATATTGATTTTTAGTTTTGTGTTCCATTCTGCAGTAAGCCGGTGAGTAGGTTTAGGGAAACTTATCTCCTATGCTGTCAATGCAACTGTACCTTTTCAGCGTAAACAACGAGTCAGAGTACTATTTGTGTGTAGTCTAGTTTGCCACCCTTGCATTATGAACATAAAGTTAATAAGCTATCTGCTAAATAGTATACGGTTTTACATTTCCTAACAAAATTGGTGAATTTCTTTACGACCGGTCATTGATGCGTACGTCGATCGCGTATGGTTAAACAGATTGCGTAATAAAGGAAACAAAAGACTGCGAAGTTGATCGGCAGTGACTGTAAGTAATGCACTCCGCAACCGATATATGCTACACACCGCGAAAACGGCTGCAATTTCTCCTTTGATTATTACGTGCTGATTTATCTTTAAATAAATAAAACTAAAATATTATTCAAATAATATATATGTAATTTTATACATATAGACATTTCTTCAATACATCTTTAAAGCGAGTAGATATAGTAAGAGAGAAAAAGCAGGCCTTCTAAAATTAATGAGATAAATAAAACACAACGGCAAGTCATTTATGATTTACTCGGTAAGTATGTGCAACAAGTTTGTACTTATAGAAACATATTTAAGTCTGAAAATTATATTACTTATTAAATGCAATATATACAATGCAGACTGACTGAAAATTGTTTAAAAAGTTTAGGAAGACATGAATATTAGTCAAAGGTAAAACGATATAAGGTAGCTAGCTTTCACTATATCGATCAAGTCGCTTTGATCTTATCACAACTCGCAAACTTTTATACTCACTACATACTACACTAAAACTACGGTAACAATTCTAATTTATAAATTCGTTACATGATAATTGTTGCAATATACAACAAAATATTGAATGACTCTTATTCTATATTACTTCTAATAAATGGTGTGAAACTTTGTTTCCTGTAGTTTGAACCGCAGTCAACAACTTACAACAGTCAATGTATTTACTAGGAATTGTAAGTTTACATAAATTAGATCTTTTAAACAAAAAATTTACACTGAAATACTGGTTACATCGGTAAGCAGTTCGATGAAAATTATATTAATACTATCAGTATCGCAAACACAGAATAGGCGCAAATAATATGAGACAAATAATTCTTACTCCAAAATTATTTCTATAAAGCAATGTTTAGAGAATCTTATTTGTTGGGATAGCTTACATCGTGAATGTTAAAATGATCTTGACGTCTTCTTTCCGTATCTGTGTTTATGTTACTGCAAAAGCGACAAGGCTAGTAGTGACGTGCCTCGTTGTCGAGGTTTTCGATCACTGCAGCGCTTGTCTGGTGGTGTTGGGCAGGAAGAGGCACATGAGACCGCCGCTGGCGAGCAGCACGGCCACAATGAAGGTGGGCGCGGGGCAGTACGTGTCGAGCAGCGCGGCTATCACCACGTTACCGATGATGCCGCCTAAACGGGCCGCCACCATCGATACTGCCACACCCGTAGCACTGGAATATTATTTTTTAATTAGACATTTATAAATATAAATAATATTATGACTAAATAGTCATAAGTACTAAATTATTATTATTCCTAATACACACATACCGTAAGTTGGTAGGGAAGACTTCAGTGATAAGGCAGTCGAGCGAGGCGTTACCGCAAGAGATGACGGAGCTGAAGATGGCGCTCACGATTAGGTTGTTTGTCTTATTGTACACGAAATACATCGCCGCCGAGCACATACCCGCAGAGAAGGTAGCGAACACTGTAACCAAAAGTGATTTAACTATTTGTTCGTTTTATGTAGGTGACGTAATTTAAATATTACAATTTATTAGTAGTCTTTTGTATTGCTCTTATCATAATCGATAGATTCTAGAATCGATTATAAATGCTATGACTACTCACATAGCTACGAGTACTTTATAATATTGAATAGCTCGAACCTTGTACAACTACGGGTGTATTAATAGAACGCTACGGCGTCCTTATATCGCTACGAATGTCTAATAGAAAGCTACGACTACCTTGTTTGTTTCATTATAATGCTAATGCTGTCTAGTATAGCTATGTGCCTTAATAACGCTACGGCTTTCTTGTATTGCTACGAGTGTCTCAATAGCATATTGCGACTACCTGGTACAATAACAAGTGTCTTGTTAAGATACTACGACAGCCTTGTATGCTTATATAGTTACTAGTATTTACAGTACCTCTAATTGCTATTACACTACTTCAGTAGCTGTATCATTAAGGCATTTGTTTAAAATAAATGCAATCAATAAATTACTAGTATATTCATAATAAAATATTAAGTTACCCAAGAAGAATTTTCTGCCAAGCCTGTCCATGCCAAGCACGGCAAAAATATTAGATGGTATTGCGGCGGCGACGGTGATGAGGGACTCCATGAATACGTCGGAGTGTATGTGCGCCTCGCACTGCGCCGCGGCCGAATGCGTGCCCTGCTGCGTCACGTACGCCGTCACCTGGCAGATGTCCGCCTCTGCATTGTCGTGCGTGCGCGACCACTCGTCGAACCGGTTGAACATCTCCGGGAACCACATCATCAGGCCGTAGTATCTGGAAAGTATATAAGTGTTAGCTGGAGTCTCTTTTGATTACTTTTAGTTAAGTTCCGCACGTTACCCATATTTATCTGCCCATCTGAGGTACTAGCACCGACCAAGGTGTCACCGACTTTTTTGATATAATGATTCGAGTAACTATAAAATGATGTAGGTAAAGGAGTTATGTGATTTTAGGAAACTAGATTTATTGTTCTTGTTTTTAGAACTAAGGAAGTTGCAATATATACTAACCCGATGTGGAATGTAAAGTTGAGCGTGATAGAGATCGTAGTGAACTTGAGTATAGGCGGTACAAATAGCTGCTTGCTGTGCTCTACGATGTCGCTTAGCATCCTCCTCATTTTTGACTTGGACTCTCTAGCTTCTATAGCTTCCATCTGCTTCTCGGGCTTAATGTAAGTGGGTTCCTCGACCAGAATTTGTTTGACGGGATATTCTTCCTTGCTGCGACCGGTGTTCATGAGGTAAATGCTGCGGAACACTTCCAGGGCGTCTTCGTGGCGGCCGGTGGAAATAAGGAACTTTGGTGATTCGGGCAATAAGAATAGCAGTGCGGCAACGATGAATGAAGGCAGCGACATAACGAGTAAGAAGATACGCCATGAGTTGTACACAAAACCTCCAGTTTGTCCTCCTATTTCTGAAAGCCAGATTACGAGTGAATTTATTGTTAAATTCCGGTTGCTAGAACATATAAATATCAGTTAGGTTGACATAATCATATCCTTTATTGTAATGTAACTTACTAAGTGACATAAAATGTGGTAAATTTCTTGTTCAAGTTTATCTAATTGTTTGCTTGCTAGTACACAAACACAGAATCAAAAAAGGCTCCCTTACCACTAGGAATGATGACCCACGCCAAACCAGCAACGAATAAGTTTCCAAGTGTCCAGAAAGCAGCCATGAAGCTTAACATAGCGCCTCGCTTCTTTTTAGGCTGGAACTCCGCGAAATAGGACCAGATTACTGGACCCGATCCACCAAGCCTAGAAAAACCAAAATAGTGGAATATGTATCTTAAGTATCTAAAGTAATCAATAAAACTCTGATGGTATTTCATACTATTATAGTAAAGTAGATACTGAGTTTGTTTGATTCTGATTCTGCACTCCAAAATCCCATCTCAAATTATTTTCCAAACTAGAACTTACGCAGCGCCATTGACGAACCGGAAGAACATGAAGAGTTCATAGTTCTGACTGAAGGAGGAAGCGACGATGGCGAGCGCATTGATCACGGATATGGCAATGAGCACACGTTTGCGGCCCAACGAGTCTGCCACCGATCCCCACGCGTACGCACCCACCATCATACCGATGAAGATTATGCTGTTCAGCCATCCCTGTAAAAGGTTTATTAAAAGGTATTCACAAGACGCAGTACAGCTAGCTCAATATAAGAGAATATTTTATAAAATTGTGTCTTCTCAATAAATAAATAAATCATGAACTATAAATAAAAGATACATTATGTAGTTTGTTTGTAGTTTGAAATTCTCTGTTATGCATTGCTTCATATGCAATAAAACCTTAAGAACACATATATAATTAAACACAAAATAGTTCTTATTATCAGATAACCTTCGCTTACGTTGTATGATGAATTATAAAATATAACATAAACACATGGAGTTTAAAGAAAAAAATATTTTTCCAATCAAAGTCATTTTATAAACACATTTTATAAACCCTATGACATTTTTATTGGGTATGTTATTGAAAGACTGATGATTAAAGAAGCATAAGTAAAATAATTTTTTCAATAGCATGGGAAACATCCTTGATATTACGATTAGAATATATTATTATAATTTTAATTCTATAGTTCTAAACGCTCCTAAAAACGGGAAATGCAGATTGACGTCACACCGTGGGATTTTGTATACATCGCATATTTAATTTAGTTGTTGAACAGAGTTCTGTTCGACAACTGTATTAAATATTATGTTAATGGTTTTTAATCAAAGTTTATAAAAATAGTATAGATTATCCAAAGTTTTTTAAAAATAATTTGTTAATTATAAAATTGACTTGCCCACCAAACTTTGCATGACTGCAAAATAAATTACACAAAAGTAATTAGGTAATTTTTATTTCACAGTATTTTTATTTATATTTTATTAGTATAATAAATAATTTAACAATCTGTCAACCCTCTCATTTTTCCTATTGTATATGGTAGGTGATAAAATATAGAAATAAAGTAATCCTAATACGTGTAAGTAATATTTGTAAGATATGCTAAAAGAAATGTAGATACATGTGTCATTCGTAATCAGTGCAAATGTAAATATGTATTTTGTAAACACGAAGAACTGTCAAGATACCCGTCGGTGAAGTCATCTAATAAATTTGTTGTGGCATGGTATGACGTCATGTTTTTTCTAGTATACACGTTACTGTGACGTCATAATTAATAGGATACTGTTTATTTATTTCTTTAAAGTACAAAGTAAGACGAAATTTGACTTAAATCTTTCCTAAACAGATGTCTTAACGATGACAAATTTAATAATTATATTTAAATTCTCAGCAAATACATCATAATTCTATGATGATGATATCTCCATATCAGCAATCAATACATTTTCTATTGATTGGCGAACTGGTAAAGGACAAATAGTTCTAAATCCTAACATATCTACCTACCTCAAATGTGTTGTTGACAGACGAGAATTCGCATATGCATGCTAAATTTAAGGTCACTATCAACTAAAGATAATAAATTACTAGTCTCAAATATTTATTTATTCAGCGCCAATGACTGAGGTTTTATATCTCACATTCCAAAAACAATATTTTCATAAATATACTCTTGATAGATGCGAAAATATATTTCCATAAATAGTTAATCAAACCCGTTATATCATGATTTATGGTACTTGCTGTAAGCAGGACATTTTTATTGTTTAATTATTATTTATCACATAGCAACAGATTCCAAACAATATCCTAAAAGACTTTAAATAAATTACTCCGTCAGGCACGGCCGTGGCATGTCTAGGAAACTAGCCGATCTCACCTAACCATTTTTATTTAGTGACCTAATGTGATTTTAAAATTATTTTATTTCAATGGTTAGGTTATTTTAGAACATAACTTTAATTTATTGATATGTTAAAACAAAATGAACGTAATTTAACAAACTTACCTTAGTCTGTGTGGAGAGGTCTAAGTCGCACTGTGCAGAGGGCAGGATGAATGACATCGAGATGACGTCCATCTCCTCGGAGGTGCTGACAAGACCGCATACTGCGAGCAGCAGGTAGTGAAACCTTCCATAACCTATATAAAATACCTTGTATTAGTTTTTCATCGGCTTCACAAAAAAGGAGTTTTTATTTTTAATGTTTGTTACTTTACACCGTTTACTCCAAGATTGATCCCATAGATACTACACTTGGATCTCATGATTATATTTGAAGATAGAAAATGGAAATCCACAAGAAATGATGACAGTACTGACTTAAGTCAGAATAATTTAGTATAAATGGGTATATATTTGAATGATTGGAAGAAGTATAAAAAGCCTGAGTATAATATAAAGTATTGTTATTCATAATGTTCTTATAACAAAAAGTGGTTATTTAAAGCAGGAGGCAGTTAAACTAGAATATCAAAGTCGTCATAACCTTCAGAGATGAGTTGCCTCTACAATTTAATTTGATTAAGTTGTTTGCAAACGTTAAGGTGGGTACACATTATTTTAATCATACATTAGACAAAAACAACACGACACTACACATTCTTATATCCTGCACATGGGTAAATAAACTCTTGAGCGTGTCGTTCGAAGAAACAGTGGCATGTTTACGCCAGTGTAGGGTTGGCAACAACAATGGCTTTCCCGAAAATAAAACTATCGTACTTTAAAATTTGGAGCTTGAATAAAGGTTTAATTTAATATAATTAATAGGTCTGTTACCGTGTGTTTGCAAAAACATATAAAAGGATGTTTTTGCAAACACTCTGTAATTATATACCTCCAACGTATTGTATGCGCCAAGGAATGTACTTGTACCCATGAACATTAAATTAAAATCCACATAACAAGTACCTATTACCAAACAATTTACCCAATACCTTTGCTAACAATGAATAGGTATATAAAATAAGTAGGTACCTAATAATAATATTCGGGAATTTGTAATTTAAAAATATTATGAATTATGACTGTTTCATTAATTGGTCTCAAGTAAACATTTAATGATTTTAAACAAATATGAATTCATATTTTTACAAATCTCGTTCATAATTTATGAATTTATATATAAGTTCCCAATATTGGCAACCTTAGTCAACAACCATAAGATATCGCGCCACTACACGAAGAATGCTATCAGAGCACTCTTCATTCATAAATCGGTGCACAGTCGCTCTCGGCTCAGCTTACATATCTATTTACTAACATAATTGTCTCAAGTTCCGCTTACACATGATTCCGTAATAAAATAGCACTCAGGTTGCCTTACTGTGTGCTAAAGGAAATCCAATCCGACAAAATACACGTTTAACATTATTTAACTTATCTATGCGCTACATACACACAAATTTACTTGGCTAGTATCAAGGAAAACTGACATAAAAGCATATGGAACTAAATAGGGAATATTGATGTCTTGCGAAGAAGTTGTTGACATTATTTCTAATTCTAACTATATAGTTTATTTTAGTTATATTATATTATACTATATTTTATATCGTACATTAATTATTTAGTCTCAAATTTTAAGGTATTATCTTAAGGTAATGCAGCTTACAATGTTTACACGTAACTGTAAAGTGAAGAATGAAGATAATTAGTTTTCTATGCTGACATTAATTATTTTTGTTCTACCGTCGAATAGAATCCTTATAAAGCGAGAAGTTAACAATGTTTCAACACTTAAAATGCAGTGCACAAAGCAGTACTTATCAATGTTATATGTCCGTATTTAGTTTTTAAGGTGGCTCGAGCATTAACTATATAATTATCTATAAAATTAAAACTCTAAGCGCCAATTCCAATTTTTAGGTCGATCTCAAAAATTAAAATGTTGTAATTTATCTATTACTCTTAAATTTAACATTCCGTTTCCGTTGTTTTTGATCTTGATCTTGATTTAGATAAGCAGGATTTTAATATTGGTAATTAATATATGAGCTACAAAACGAAGCAATTATATTAATAAAAACTTTGTTAAAATTTTTATTCTATTTGTAACATTAATCTATGTTATGGGTTTGTCAATTTTACTTACCAGTTAATTCAATAGCCCTTTCGAAGTCAGCTTTCTCAGAGCCTCCTTTCTCCGCGTCTGCCTTAGCTGATGACTTCAGTGACGGAATGACACCTGAAATAATATAATTAATACTAATAATATAATAATCGAAAATATATTTTTTTTTAAATATTTCTTACACGATTTAACTGTCAATTGTCAATCGATTTTTGAAAATCTTATTCATTCAATTTCAAATATATGGATTTAAAATAGGTTTCAAAAATAAATATTATTTTATTTAATTTGCTTTCCTAATACTTATTTGCAATCTTACATATTGTTCTCACTTTTCTTTATTTTATAATTAAATAATCACAGATTTATATGGTCAATTTAATATTCTTTTTTAATATTCTCACTATCACACTTATTATTTAAACTAAGCATCATTAAGAGGTTGTGTTATGGATATTTAATAAAGGACAACATATCTATACCTCTTTTGATATGAGAATATAAAAAATAAGTAAACATATTATTAATATTCGTGCTTATCACACAAACATTTGCACCGTACGGGACTCGAGCCCGGGTCTCCTGGCTCAGTAGCCTGCAGCTATCGGCACTGATCACTTATTATAAAACGGTGCTTCTGTTATCTATTAATTTCCTTAATTATCGGTGTGATAGTGTAGGTAATGTCAAACTATTTGTAATGCGTTTTTAATTCAATTCTGTCAAACCAGACTACGATGAATGCTTTGGGTTTAAACGAGCCGGTCTCATTACAGTAATTGTTTTCTGTTTCGCTGATTAACATTCATATACTTCTCAATAGTTCTACAGTCGTAATGGTATTGGTCTTTCGTGACACAAAATCTTAGAAGTGTGAAATAACGGGAGTTATATATAACATATTCTCTAGGAACCGTTTTAATTATCTAGGACAGTGTGACGTCACGAGTTGTAAGCTTATGCAGCATGTTACCAGTGACGACAGAAAATATCAGCAAGACCAATTGTTGTTTGAAATTATAATATTTTTTTAAGTATAAACAAACCATTCAAACAATCTTTATCTAATTAGTTTAATGGACATAATGATATATATTTTATTTACATAAACGCATTTTTTTAATTTAAATTAATTGAAATACACACCCACACATGTATATATCCATGGCTTTTATAGAAATTTACGTAATCATACATTAGGATTCTCCACTAGGTATAAAACTAGTGTGTTCAATAATGAAGTCAAAAATATTTTTAAATAGTTTTTTATACATAAACAATCCATTGAAAACACTCTATAGGCTAATGTAATGTCTTACCAAGTTCAGCTGTTTTGGAGCCTGGTCCGTTCAATTCGTGGTCTTTTTTTACATCACAATCTGCAACAGATAACAAGAACTATTGAGACCATTCATACAATAATTCATATAAATGTCATTGTTGGAATAGGTTAATATTCTCATATAAAATGAGAGTTTTGTTTTTTATATTTTTATATAAAATATAAACTGTTAGTGGAAACTATAAAATTATTAAACGGACTACTACTATAAAGGTTTGGTAATAAAGTAAAGCACTTAAATACAACAATAAGTATTATATCCATTATTTATTTATAATTATTTCAGAACTTTAGTAATAAGCATAAATAAAATTATCTATACGTCCATATATTATTCACATTCATAAAATTGTCATAGAAATTTAAGCTCCTTTTTAATTTAAATATTTATTGTAAGTGTTATATATATGTAGATGACGTACAGTAAGCAGTAAGAATATTTCGTAAAACAACCTGAAGTCTTTTTAATTATTGTTAGGTCTACGAAGGCCACAAGAGTTTAAGAGCCACTAAAATCCGAGTTTAGTGTTGTTTTTACATGAAAATGTTGCAATTTGGAAAGCTGTGACATGAAAAAACCTTGTCAGAATAGAAAATAACGTATGAATCACGATTCGGTTTGACACTACTTAGTTTCACACTTGAGTGATAATGATTCGCCTTAAATGTTTTTATCCTTCAGAGAATATGTATACATTCATACATATTTTTTATATTCCTGTAAAATTATATTCAGACGTTTTTTGACTCTAGAAACAATAATCTTTTCAAATTTAAATACTTCCAGCTCTCTTAAAATTTTAATATTTCTAACTTAAAATCCACAAAAGTTAGAATTTTTCTGTTCTCAAAAAATTAAGGAACAAAGGCTGTTATTTAATTTTTTTATTTGAATAGTGTATATGGCGAGCTTTCAAATAGATTCATACGTTTCGACGTGGTACGTAGTTCCTTTAATCTGCACGTATATTCAACGAAAACGTGGACACAAATTTGATATTTTTTTTGTTGAGTACTGTCCATTCTCTGACCATGTAGGAACGGTACTGTTAGCGTAGTCACAATACTTACTGTGAGGTTTCTTAGGCCCGGGGTCAGTTTCTACCATCCTATGCGGGCGGGCGGCGGGTGATGTCGGCGTCGGCGCGGACTGTCAACACGAGCTCACTGGGTTGCTATTCGCTTCCAACGGCGCTCGGCGCGTCTGCAACACCAAAAAGGGGGTTGAAAAAAATGTTAAGAGCCATCTTAGAGCGGCGGTCATAAGAATTAAGTGTTATGATAACTTAATCGTTTTCCATTCTTCGAGCCCATTCATTTAATTCTCATATAAAAGAGTTGACAAAATACTAAGTAATTAGCTTAGAGTGGCAGCCATATTTAATTGAGAGTGATGTTGCTATGAGAGCTGAATTTATCGTTTTCTACTCTTCAAGCCATTGCACATTGTACTGTCACCAGAACTAAAGGTGTATGCACAACTTCAGCTCGAATGGTCGAAAAATTATTTGCACACGAACAGTGCAATTAAATTAAAAGCTTGTAATAAATGAATGTTGCTTTTTTGCATATTCTTAAGCAACCCTACTAGGTTTTAAGTATGCAAGAGGCAAGTTTATTTACCCTCAAAATGATTATCTATCCAATAACTTTATAATAAATAACAGATAAAGGATAAACAATGACCAAATTCTAATTTTACAATAATAAATATTCAAACAACCATGACTTGTAAGCAAAACATCTGTTACTAGACTTCTCCTATTTATAACTGATCTTCTAAAGTGTGTCTGGATTAGACGTCATTAGTTAATTTGAATTTCATGGAATCAATTATTAAAGTTGATGTTACAAAACATTTTTTCAGGTGGACTTACTATAATTTAATTTGTTTCAAAACAAACCATTTGCATGTTTATTTTGATTCGATAAATTAGGTTTGGTTAAGCTTTGACTATAAATTCTATCATATCAGTGTGAAATAACGTTTTGTTATTATCACCATGTAGCTGTTATATCAACATTGATGAAACTTAATAATTCATGCGATTTTTTTTAAATAGTTTTAGTAGTCTTTAGAGAACGTAAAGGTTCGTACGTAACGTAAACCTTTCTAATCTACATGAAGTCTGTGATGGCTTAAAATTCCTTAAAGCTTAGTCAGAGTAGCGACCAAATGTTACAAGCGTTCCTTATTATATATTGTTATTTAATTTTTAACATATTTTAAGCTGTACGTAAATTCAACATCAATTTTTTATAATAAAAAAACGCCATGTCATTTACATTCATAGCAATATATACAGTGACATCTCTTTTAAAAAAATGGTCTGGAAAATATATCGTAAAATTTTTTTTTGTACTTTAGATTTTATACGTTCATAGGTAATGCATAGTCAAATGGAATGTGTAGAGATTGAATAAATAAAATATTTATGCTCATTAACTTCGAATAAAGCATTGATCAACTTTTGGAAGTAGCATTAAACAGTAATCAAATAGTGTAACGACTGCATAATGAGGCAGTGGTTATCTAATTTCGTTTGTGTGGTACGTCATTAATAATTGACGATAAACATCAAATAAATACGTGGTTTCGGGGATTTTTTGTAGTAATGTAATATAATCTATTACATGCTATAGAATTACAGAAATATTTAGGTTTATCAATCAAGAATCCCTAATGTAAGTTTTATGGAATTGAAGTCTCGATCATGCATTTGACAGCTAAAGACAAACTTTTTTATATTTTAGAATATTTAATTGGATTTAAACTTATAAAGTTACAGTTACCAAGCAACCTTAGTTAGTTTTATTAAATTTATCTAAAAATAAAAACCTCTTTTGAAGTATTAAAAATAAGTAATTTAAGCAACGAAAATGCAACACATTTATTTTAATAAATATTTTCAATTTAATGTTTTCTTATTACTATTATTTATATACGTTACAGACTAAAGTCACAATATCGAAGTGACATGTGTGGTGCGCGTTACGTTTCACATTTTTACGCGCAGATGAGTGATTGGCTAACAAAAGGCGGGAAGCAGCCGTCAGCTGCGCCTGCGACTACACATTATCAATACGGCAAAACACTGACCGAGCGAAGGTATGAATACGCTCGAGAAAAAAGCATGTCCCGAATATGTCTATTCCGAATAAGAATTTGCACCCGTACCAATTGTTGTAATTAAAAATTATCGATATAAAATATGTATTTTTGGTGGTATTATAGGGTAGAGTAAACTAGTAGTAGTAAACCGCCCACTGTATTTCCTAAGCCAGTATAACTAAAGGGCATGAGAGGCATAAACATCTCTCGTCTCCAGAATATAAATGCACAAAAAGTATCTAGTGTTTTGTTGATACTGCTGGTGTCTGTAGGAGATGTTTTCCACTTACCTGGTGGGCCATCTACTTGTTTTACATAAGTCTTTGACATAGCAAGAACCTACAAGCTAAAATGTTATGGTTTATTTAAAAAAGGGTTTAAATTCCTTGTTTTCAAAAGTAAAATTTGAGAATGTTCACAAATTAGATTACAGGCGTCGATATGAGTTTTACAATACATAATTTGATACTATTTCGTGGTCTCTATATCTCTTTTAGTTTATATATTCTGGCGGTTGACCAATAAATATTTACTCGTTTCGTTTCTTGCACCACTTTTTGAGTTTCATTTTGACAAGTTATATTGATTCGCGGCCGTGATGGGTGGCTCGCGCGCACGCATTGCACACGCGGTCACGCCTGCGATTGCCTAAGTAACTATGGGCAATTTTCATCGGTTCGAAGCCTGACTGGCCTGGGGGTGGCCTGGTGAATTGCTTCGGTAGTACCCAGGTCACCCAGTAAGGCAATGGAGTAACCGAGGAGTTTTAATATGTATTATCAGTGACGCTTTGATCAGGCACACACACGCCCGCCGCATAGCTAGTGGCGTATAGGTCCGTAAACGAATTCCTGCTTGTAAAAAAATACAGACTAATCTATTAATAGTAATGAATGGAAATTGTTTTTAGTAGCTTCTATAAATTACTCTTTAATTTAAAAATGTCATATTACAAATAAGTAATGTTTTTCTTTTTCTTTTGTATTAAAGCTTAAGCTTAGCAAAATAAAGGTTGATTGCGATTTAATTAAAAATTTAACTATTTTTATGAAAAATAATACTCGCAAGTGTACGTGTATATTTAAATCAAACTAAAATTAATAGTTATTCTAAGTCAAAAGTTAAAACTACCAATATAATTTATTAATACGTTGCTGATTACTTAAGTAGATGTTAATTAATGCATTTATTAATAATCATACCTAATCTCTCATTTGAAAAAACTGTTTACAATAAAACCGACCAGATAAAAACCATAAAAACCCACCAATTTAGCTTTTCCTCGTTTAACAAAGTACTTCAGTTTTTTTTTAATTCGACTTAATAACGAAAAAAATTACTTGAGTTTTATTTGTGTACTTTAAAATTATCTTGATAGTACAACAATTATCTTATATGTATTATTGACAACTGAATAGAGTAGAAGAAATTTTAAGCATTTAAGAAAATCACGTTCGAACACGAGATAAAATATTATGGAGTCTTCATATTTATTATGGTCATTAGGAACGTAACTGATAATTTTATCAAAATTTTTATTCGGCATATTTTCATCTTACCGTTAAATATGTTAGTCTAGTGTTAATTGAACTCATTTTAATGAGAGGCATATGAACAATGTAAAATGAATAGCTTATGGAGCATAACACTGTCATGTTCAACTACAAGTACAAGAAAATTAAAGGCCATTTCAAGTCCACACATATAATCGAATCTATTTATTGAAAATAAATATGATAATAAATAAATATTACACAATAAATAAAATAAATAACAGTTTCAATAGAAACTCACAGAAACTAATCAATAAATATTGCCAATAAACTACCTTTTGTTCGAATGAATCATGAATTATTGATATTATATAATATATAATATATAAAAAAGTGTGGATAAATAAAATTTAACACGTGTTGAACCATTAAAATTCATTACTTGATTTTGCCTAGTCCTTTACATTAAGAAATATTTTATATTCTTCAAATAAACAAATGAAGTATTACGGTTTGTGTTTACGATATGTAAACACAAAATGATGACATGAGAATTTGACACAAGGACTAGTGTAACAATAAACAGGAACTTTAAAGCCTTTGTGAGCTGATCTATTTGATTTAAGGTCAAATTCCTTTTGGATATCACTCCGGCTGACGATAGTTTTGGCGGCTTGCTTTAGAATATTTTAAGTACGTGTGGTAAAGGACATATCTTTAGAATAAATAATATATATACTTTACAATAACGGATTTACGTAACAACAAAGGATTACAAATAATGATTTTAATCCATCCATGCACAAATGTCTTGAGACCGATATTGTTCGAGTGAGCACAGCTATAAGAATAACACATTCAACGTTTAAATATTTTTATTTAAATATACTAATTTTCTAAATTCTTTTAAATCGTCATAACCAAGTGACACTACAGAATATGATAAACTAAAGTCAACGTCAAATTGTCAATAATCATGACTAAGTGGGATTTATGGGCCGCTATTTAAAATCATGACAGATTGAATACGTGAAAGTTAAATCAGTGCTATAACTAGAAAATTAGTAATCGTGGAGTTGAATCATTTATCATTTACAACTCAATACTCTCTTTAGTATGGTTATAAACCACATGATAAGCAGTTTATTTTGTCATAGGTAAGTTTCATAAATTTATATATCAAAGTTCTCTTGCGTGTACTATAATTTGAATGTTTTGATCGTTACAAAATTTTTGACTTTTAAGCTGACTTCAAAAAGGAGGTGGTGTAGAATTGGTCTGTATGTTGTTATTTTATAATTTTGTTTATGTAATGAGAAATCTGTTCTTTCTAACACCGATTTTTCTTATTTTCTCCATTACTTCGATACATCGGGTGACAGCTTCAAAACTGGACATGAATCTCTTTCCTTGAGGTGAATTATACTTTAATTCCAGTATTTACCAGTTGGTAAATACTACATTTCAAATGCTAATGTATGGTCACGTTTTTGCAGGTGTTTATTACACTGTGTCATGTGGTGAGAGTTACCCAGCCCAGAGTTACGTGACAGCCTGGACACGCAACATCACGGTTCAAAAAAACAAGGGAGCGGTAGATTTACCTTATTTTTAAAGAGTTCAAGGACTCAAAATTTGTCAGAAAGCACCTTTATTCCATGAAGTATTAAAACTACTTGATATAAATAACATAGCCTAATATAAACTAGACAGTGATCACTAAATTTCCAGCAAATGAATTTCTTACTTCTCAATCATTTTTAGTAGTTTTATGTATTATATATCTATAAAAATAGAAGCCTAGGTAGCTATTGTTTTTACTAAATCCCATTTATTGTACAATCCACAATATTACTTGTACTACTTTTATTTGAAGCAGCTTATATAATTATACTGTACGTACCTACGCTACATCTTTGAAGATTTAAACGTGTAAAAAACAAAAGAGTAACGCACTGACAATATTTTGTCATAATCTTGAAGTAAAAACTAATAGTAAACAATTAGCGTGTTAATGACTCTAAGTCGCCATAGGTCATTTAAATTAGTATCGCCACTGAAGCATATTATATTTTATTAGGTTTCTGAACATTATGTCAATATTAGGCATGCGTAAGACATGCTTGCCGACCTTAATAGATATTTTCTGGTTAATACCATGCAAACATGTCAAGTTTTTTACTAATGTGATTAAAATTAATCGAATGATTGAAGTTGATCTTTCAAAGCAGGAAATCCACGGCTCTTTTACATAGATATTACCACATCGGTAATATCGGTATCTCGACTTTTGTATACATCGGTTATTTTTAAATTGTGTAATGTCTGACTAATAAGTATTATTTTAAATTGAATGGGTAGCCAAATAACTCAAAATTTTTACTTTAGGTATCGTTACCCAGCAATATACAACTTAACTGTTATATCAAAGTAAATGATAATTTCCATATCATATGAATATTATTTCATTGTAAATCAAAGTATTGCCGTTAAAGTGACATTTTAAAAGTATTTTATAAGCAGTGTTTTATTTATTGATATTGATTTTATGGTTTATTAGATTTTTAAAGGTTATCTAATATTTTAAGTTGTGTTAATATTTCTGTCCAGACAAATATAAAAAAAGGTGTTTATTATGAGGAAACTATAACAATAGCGTGTTGGTAGAGACGACCGGGGAATGATCAGTTGATCTAGATTTAGGTCAGATAATCTTCATAACTAGGCGGTTAAATAGAAGATTGTAGCTCTATTTTATAGGATAGCACTGTGCAACCTGCTGCTAAAGAGTTATTTTTTAAATAATGACCAAATAACAACGATAGTTTTATTGAATTGGGTAAAAATCCGATTGTATCAGATGGAATTCAAATGTTCGTATGTATATTATTTATTTTATAACAAGACAAAAATGGGAAAAATATGTACAAGAGTGAATTTACCTATAAAAGAAATATCTTTATGCTTAAAAGTTAAATTATTGTTAAAGCCAACCGTTACTTTCATAGTAATAACTTATACTCAGGGATAGTGGTGTACGTAAATAAGACTAAATTACTCCTCTGCATAAAACTAAACCTTACCTTTTTAATAAAACTAAATATTTTGATATTATAGATATAGGTATATAGCATATACGTAAAAATTATTTTGGAATACATATAATGCATAATAAATTGGAAAGGGTATGTTAATATATATGTACCTTATACTAAGTAGACAAGTATTTATTCATTAAATTTGAATGATTCACAATAGTATTTACACTAGACAAAAGTATATCGGTGTAAATTGATATTTAAATACTTTCAACCATTCAATAAAATAAAATGAGTGGCATTAATTAAATCGAATCAACTGATTTTCAAATGTCAACATATTTTTAATCATCGATCGATTACAATAATATTAGCTTTATGTAACAGGTCTCAAATTATTAAATGATCGTTATTTAATGTAAATAACTTGGATTCAAAACAAAGTAATTAGCGTTTTTCCCTTCACTTTACCAACACAAACTAATTAGGCACAAGTTATATTTGTTGTCATTGAAAATTTCATCTATACTACAAAATTAAAAGAATTCTTTATTGGATGTAACATGGAATAATTAGAAAATATTCATACATATACTTTTATGTCTTCCTGAACTAAATACTATGATAATTTCCATTTCCCATAACAAAAGTGCATGAACGAAACAATAAATATGATGAAGGTTTCTCAGAAAATCTGTGTTGACAAGCCTAATTGAACATAACAAAAATGTTGAGAAATCATGTTGCTTTGTGTGCCAACTATGTCATATCCTTCCCCAAGGCCTTTCATACAAAACCCTTAACAAAGCGCAACAGTTATACTATTTAGTGAGGCCCACACCGTACGTGGATCCCACGTGCATTTCAATCGCAACTGCCTATGAAAAATAAAAATTCTATACAGTGACCAATTAATAATGACATAACGTAAAATACGTTCAGGAAGTAACTATTTTATTACAAAAATTATTTTAAAACGGTTTTTAATGGTGTCAATTTTTTGATATCTCTGATAACCGCAGGATCCATATGGGAATGATGTTTTGTTTATAAAACCAGAAAGGGATTTTTTGTAATAATTTTCACATAGAGTTGATTGCCAAAAACTAAACTATTTCTGTGTGGATGGTTAATGTACAATTAAGGTATAAATAAATAATAAACGCAATAATAATCGTACTCTAACTCGTACTCGCACTCTAACGGTTAAGTATATTTCTGATGTTCAAATATATATTATTACTTTATTTCTCCGTTAATTAGTATTCATAACACAAGATCTTAATAATGCTTAATTTGGGCTAGATAATAAGTGTGAGGCCGAACTTATAGGCTAAATCTAGATGGAGAATGATGTCTGTGCAAATCTTCGGTATTAGCCAGTACAGGACACCCGGAAGTTATATGCCTGAGTAACTCTTCGGGCTGAGGACAGGCTCTACATATGTCCATTATCCCATCCTTCACGATATACTTCCGGCAGTTACGGGTCATGATGACCTGGTCCTGTATTGCACAGACAAACCCTTTGGTTTCTCAAAACAAGTTGCCGAAATGTAGCCAATGCACAGAACTATTCAGATCTACGTGATGCTCGTGAAGAGCCTTGAAGAACCTTCCGTGCAACTACTTCTACCGTCAGACGGCTTCTCGGTCAGAGGTACAAACTACTGCCAGGTTTTGCCTCAGCTCTGTGACCAAAGAGAGAGGGGTCAGTCCTTTGTCATATTCTTTAACAGCTCTATGCAAACCACTGCTCTCCGATTTCGCCAGGAAGTAATTACGGAGACTGTATATTCCGCAGTTTGGCATGGTTTTCGCATCTACGATTATCCTGCGGTATGAACAGCCTCAGCTTTATTTTTATTAAATAAATAAATTATTATAGTGTCATATTCAACATTAAATTTTAATATTTTAAAGGTTTTATTGTTTATTCTATTCAATAATATAAATTAACCGTTCTAATTTCGCTATGCTATAATTTCTTTATAATACGTAAGAAATTCCTAATAGGTAATTGCATTAATAAACAAATGTAAAAAAAAATGCCAAGTTATACGCGTTCAATTAGATACGATAATTACAATATATGGGTAAATGTATTGGATATAATTAGGTATAATATATTAATAATATTCCTGGCTAGGATTTTTTAATGCCAAAGGACGGAGAATGCTAACTTTAGGCAATAACTATCTACACCTGCAATATCAAAAAAAACTACAAATTGGAGGAGCATTGAAAAGTGCACCCGAATTGTTCACTTCTGGAGGCGCCTCCCTAAAGTATGAATTTGTTTACATTTAGAGTGTGCAGGATTCATTACACACTGTTAAATGTTATCAATCCTGTAAGCATTCTATACAATTGGAATTTAAGTATAATGTTCTTGTATATTTTACTAAAATATGTCTTAAAAATAACACTTTTTATTCGATTATGTACAATACATTCTTTCTTTCAAATCGGTTAGATACGAAAATATCACATTTCTACTTAGTTTATCGAGCTATTGGCATAAACATATTTATAATAAATTATTAAGCTATTTGTTTGGTAATTAGCTGATTTTAATACTAAATTTAGTAAAATATAATTACTTTTATGACGTAAATTATTTACTACAGCAGTCTGGAGCGGGGTAAGCGATATTGAACCTAAAAACTGCATTTTATAGCTTTATTTATATATTGTTGCAGTCTTTTAGGGAATAAGATGCCTTCTATGCCCAGTAGTAACACCGGGTATCTGTTCCTATACACTGAAACAGTAAAATGCTTCACGGCCGTAACAGGAAAGGCACCGACCTAGGCGACCCTGCAAGCTGTAGGACCTCTACGGTCCGGCAGGTTTACTAGTTATTTTTATTAATTACTTCTACGTACCTATGTGCTTTATCTAGAGCCATAAGTATTAATGAAGTGCGTTGCAAGGGTGCATTTGTTAACCGCATTGAGCGAATACAGCTCATGTTACTGTCAATCGATGAAATACAAAAATTAAGCCCTCTGTTTCTTAATGAAACTCACGTGTGATTATTTTTAAATAAAAATATTCAATATAATAAATTTATTTCTGTAGTAATCAAGTCTGATGGGCATTTACGATATACTTTAAAATAATTTAAACTAAAAATACTAAGCTTTCAATTTATAATTAAGAAATAAAAATACTTGACCTTTCACCATGAATAAAAAAGGTCCAATTTTTATACAGAGATATAATGGTTCTAAATTTCATAATCAAAATAAATTTATTTTAATTAAAATCTTCAACTTATACCTATATATTATTCACTCCATTATATGTAATTGATTCTTTATAAGCAATTTTCTAATGTAATATACCTATTACTAATAGTTATTTTATAAGTATAAGTTAAGAAATTCAAATAATATAATATTGTTCCTTACATTTTTTAAAAGATTATGTAAACAAAATGAACTCACAGCCTTATCTGCAAGGCTAAAGTAGTTATTAAAATACAATTAGTGAACATTGTAGAAATTAAATAAATTTTTCTTACCGAAATTGAAGCGTAGAAGTTCTTTACAAACAAACAATAATATCAACACGGAGTCCCAAGCATTGCGAACTAAAATTTTACTATCAAAAAGTAGTTGTCACAAAAAATCGTAAAGACTAGTATCAAAAATCACTTTTGGAAACCATATTACGTCACTACCGGTCCTTATAGTCCGCATAGGTTTTTTGGCTCTATCCTTTTTTATTTTTTTAACATTAGAACACTTTTCGAGTTGTTTATTATGAGTGGTCGATCGTATTTTGGTCGAAAATCAAGACGTGCGTCCAAACAGAAGCGCGGGTTTAGTGTGTTCTTGTATCGCTGTCGCACTATGTTTTGCACCTCTAACTAGAACTTATTCGCCCCGCCTTGTGATATTGTTTCTGCTAATAAACTCATTTTAAGGTTGCACTGTCGTAGTTCCTAAGAGTTGGATTGCGTTGACATTTTACAAAGTCAAAGGACGAGATTCAAGGCGTCGTCAACAGTTGTGTAACCTCAGGAAACTCTTCGTAATCGACTGTTGATCCAATCTGTATAAATACGTAGATATACGTAAGATTAATAAAACAATATTAGTACAATAGCTGTATCAGAGAGTGAGATTCAAGCATATGTTTCAATTATTTTTACAATAGATAGAAACACTCTTACAAAAGTTGCAATTTTTAATATATTTTATTTACAATTCATTTTTCACCTTCAATTGCGAATAACAGATAATAATAGTTATGATTAAATTATTTTAAAACCTTTTCTCTTATTATTTGTGCCTCATGCCTATAAAACTATAATTAAGTAGAGCTTATGCGACTAATTTGTATATAAAATGAAAATATCTGTAATGAAATGTAAATTAACTTTTAAAAAATCTTGAATTTTTATATCAAATGCGATAATTTTTTTTCCCCGACCAAAATGGTTGTCTAGACATTTTGTATGGAATCTTTACAGGTAATAATCTTAATAGGTTAGGTTTTCAAGACGTTTAATTGATGTAAGAAACATTCAACATTTTTTATTTAATTATTGATATATTATTTATATCAATAAAACTTTTTTCATAATTTTCGACAATACCTGTAATATCACAATACTTTGTTGCTTTACTTTAGAAATGATTGAAAATATGTAATTGATTTTTTCGTTTTGATTTAATCGATTTATACTAAAATCTTCGTATTTATCCAGTAATTTCAAAATTGCTAAAAATATAACTGTATTTGTATTCACTATGAAAACAATAATAATTGAAACAATAATACTTTTAAAATAAAATAAACTTCATAAAATGTGTTTTCAGTTCATTGTGCATATAAAACAAGTGTACGTAAGTAACAAAGAACAAAAATAAATTATGACCATTGTGTTAAATTTAAACATTTACATAAACATGACATGTGTGAACGCCGCTTTAATTCGTATTTAAAACTGTGATTGCAATGAGCTTTGAAGATAAATATGTATATAGAATATACTTATATGTATATAGAATATACGTCATATTTTTATGATAAACTATACACTCAGTTTAAAGAATCCATTCAAATCACATTGCGACACGCTTTTCACTTTAATTAAAACGAATTTTGTATGTTTTTTGCAAAAACAAATGCAATCGGAAAATAACTGCCATTAGTCAACAAAAACATTTTGTTAGCATGACAAGTTTCAGAACATATCAACAAAACAATTTACTTAAAGAATGAATGCAATATATATATATATTTAAAATTATATAATAAAAACTGAATGCAAGCAAATATTTACATATTATATTTCCAATAATAAGGTTTTGTGGTGATGTCAATTATGATTATATATTATTTTTAAAACTGCTTCCTTAATAGTTTAGTCCTTGTCAGCTGTGATGCTCTGGACGTTGTTAAGTTTGGGTAAATAATAATATTTTCTCACATTCTCACTTATTATCTAGCCTAAATTAAAGATACTTAAGAACTTGTACTAAGAATACTAGATAACGGCGAAACAAAGATAGTAAGTACTATTTAAATAAATGTCAGAAATATACTAAATAAACATATAAACATCATGGCATTTGAAAAAATATTCGCACTCACCATAAATAAATATGTACTAATACTATTTACTGTAATCATACAAATATCCACCGGGGTTCGCACTGGGGATCTCTGGTATGAAATGCCGCTAACATGTGGTTCCACGTGAATCATGCTCATTTTGACCAATTAGTCACTGTATCACCGTACAACGTTCACATATTTACTCCAAAATCATATAAGTATAAGATTTCATTGGAAAAAGAATCCGTGTACATTCAATCAGTTTTGATCATTATTTAGCATTTACATTGATATAAACTATTTATAAATGATCATATGATCTCAGTCATTAGCTTTTTTATGGTAATAACGCTATTATAAAATCACATGTCAATATTAAAAATAACTGACTGTACGGTGTGAAAATGGTTGTTTGGATTTTCCAAGCTATCTCAAAAAAATAAAATAAGTAAATAATTTTTTAATCATCTACTTATAGATTACTCTAAATAGACTTCTTTATATAAATAAAATTAGCCTATTGCTAATTTAGTATAAATGATTTTTGGAAGAGCGCAGTGTTTTAAAAACAACTTTTCACTATAAAGAGGAGCGAAGAAGAAGAAAAGGGATACGATAAAAATAAAAGGTTTTATGTTACTTTTTACTCTGAGTTCAAATTTAGGACACTAAATTAATTGTTTATGAACTCCTCATGAACTTCTCTACTCCTTATCATCAAGTGGTGTTGAGTCATTTGCTGAGCTTAATATTAAAAAAATGTTTAGTGTTGCCGGTATGGGTATAAGTGTTATAATATAATTGGCAAATTCAAAGAAAAATAACAATAATAACAAATACATTCATCACTTTTGAGTGTATAAAATCAATTTGGATACGATATCTTTCGTCATAGCTTTGTTATTAAAACATTTATTCCTCTTTTGATGCCATAAAAGCAGCTATTGACAAATCAGTAAACAATGTGTCAATATAATAAAATGTTTATTCTACTGTTTTAGAATGAAACACTACAATACTGAAAATTAAAACAATAATTTAAAAGACTTATTTGAAATTGGAACTTTCCGAATAAATACTTTTTCCAGTAGAACTGGAACTCTCGGTCAAGGTCATATAGAAAAAAATTTGTTATTATCCCTCTCTTATTATGTTACAATATTATTAATATTTTTTACCTGATAATATTAACAAAATATTTCAAGCTAAGTTTTTGCTTGGGTCCCGAACACCTATTTCTAGGATTCCTGTGAAAAACAAATGAAAGATAATTTTACTACGAAAAATAAAGAGGTTTCTGTTTTTCCTATTATTTTTAAGATAAAATTGGCTTTATCAACTGTTAGTATTGGCCCTATGAAGTTAATTAAATAAGTAGGAGCAACGCGGACACAGGAAGAGAGGCGGAAAGATGTAACGATGTAAGGTCTCTATCTAATTATAATTATGAACTTATGTAGGCAACATCTACTTTGTGGCAGTCGTAGCTTATTAAAAAACACTAACACGTACTATGTAAAATATTATAATAGCTATGTAATTATTACAGCGACATTGTGTGTATATTTTTTATTTTATAAAATTAACTCTATTTTTTGTTTTAATTTAACTCTAATAATTTGTTAATATTTTTTTTATTATAACATCATTTAAATGAATAAAACAGCATTTATATGATAGCTTAATATAATAATATTAAAAAAGTGAATTAAAGAATTGTATTGAATAAAAATAAATGCAAACTAAAATCTTACTAACGTTTCGGGCATCGTAAAGAAGAATATGAAAATTATGCTGTTAACGTTTCAGTGCTAAAGATACATACAAATAAATGAAGGACTCTAATACTTAACTATAATTATCTCGTCAATCTCGTTGATATCTACCGATATTATAACCACTCCATGACTTTTTACATAACATTACGTCCCTTTCGTGCAAAATTCAATATAATTATTTTCAAGTAAGTAATCAATACAACTTGGATCTCGAAGATAGAGCCTTATTAATTTTAAATACAATATGTAGAGTCAATATACATATTACAATCAAGTCATATGGTGAAAAGACTTGTTACTTGAAGTACCGAGAGTAGAGGTCATAATAATATAATAAGTATTTATGAAAATGTAAACAGACTAATTTTCCACTAAAAATGTTTACTAACAAATTCAAAATAGGTTTTTAATAAAAATAGACATAATGAAAACGTGTATTGAAATAAATAATAATAATCAACCGAATTTACTGATAAAAATTGGAGTAATAGCAAAGAAAAGGTATATATTTCAGTATTTCATAATGTATTTCAGTCAATAATCGAAATATAATACCGAATCTTAATTATATAATATTAGGGTATCTTTTATTAATCAACTTGAAAGTGGCGTCAGAAAAAAATTGTGGAACTAAGTTACTTATACTTATTTAATACATTAAAAAGTTCAACTGCCTATATATTAATGTCTATTATTTGAAAATTTATCAAAGTTCTCGACCTCTTCGGTGTATAATATAAGCTATATTATTGCATCAGTGTTGTCACGGCAGTAGTGGTGGTAATGAAAATCTGTCTCAACCGTCTAGGCGACAGTTCTATTCCGTGATCATTCACCGCTGTGACCTTAATCTTGTTATTAATTCCTGCTATTATCTTTAAAACAATTTTCTCTTTTACTTTTCTATTGTTTAATATTCCAGATTTCATGGACACAGCGTTTAAATTAATGTTATTATATAATGATACACTATGATTAAAATATTAAGTGTTACTTTATTCGAAAGCTCCGTTTGGAGGTAATGATTTATGCGGTTTGTTTTTTGTATAATTACAATAAAATCTCTTTGGATTGATTGTACATCTTATTACGATACCATTGCAAAGTTACTATTTACAGATGCTCTTGTATTTCCTTGTACAGCAATTTATATGTAACAGCAATTGATAAGTTATTTGTTTAGTGATTTTGTCTTTATAAAGATGAGTTGAACGAATAAACCCAAATATTTGCCCCTAACGGGTTTCGAACACCGTCTAAGTGGACAAGGGTCCTGACCACTTGACCAGACGGTCGACAAAATGTGAAGGCAACAACAAAAGCTAAATGAAAGAAAAGCAGTTTTTAAGATTAAACACATAAGATGAGCAACGAGGCAGTCAAGAACATGTGGAAAGATCATGGTCAAAGTACGGACAAGTTGTACAGACTGTAGCGAAACCCGTATTGATGCGTAACAAGTGATACTGTGTAGGTATGATGTGAATCGAAGGATATTGCTTATTATTATGCGGTTTGACTTGTTGATAATAATAGAGCCCAGAATTATATTGGTAGAGCAGTAGAATGCCAATAGTTGATGGGTCTGTATCTGGACTAAAGATTGAATTTGAAAGATTTTTGATCAATCAAGATTAACTAATTCAAATACTTATTTAGTCGCCCTAGGAAGTGGTAGTAAATGTATCTACTGGACTTTTTCATTCAAATTTCTGCTCATTTCATAACTTGTACATATAATCAGAATTATAATATGTAGTTCGTATAAAAAAGGCACACAGTTTATCGAAATGTTTAATGATGTTAATTTTATAATATATGCAATATATACTCAAATTAGTCTGTACATATATTTTCTAAAGCTTATTAATAATCAATATCGGTAGTGTTGATATAATTACGTAATATTAACACGTCACTTCAAATCATGTACAGTTTGAACGATTTAATATCTAATATAAAAAATCTAGATTTTTATGTATAACTTTTTTATATATTTGGTTGATCTGAGAATAGGTCGTAAGCTATTTTTATATCTAGTAATTTAGGTATTTTTTAAAGCTAGTAAATTTTATAATATTTTTAAATAATCAATATGTCAGCCTAGATATGCACGTGAATCACGCGATACTACCACCCCACGCGAACTTCATTTTGTCACAGTAAGTCTTAAAGGCGTCCTTCGGGAACATTAAATTTTTTTTGATTAATTACGCCAGTACAGCGCTTCATGCATGAAAGTACAACAAAAAAGAAATGCCCACATTCTTTTATAAATTTATTTAGGGTTATACTTAGTATACTCTTATACTTATTTCCATTAAAGTTATTTAAAAATACGTAGTCATGTCAACCAAATAGTATGATTGTACAAATGAGTTCGGTCATTTGACTAGCAGCCTTCACCTTGGTGGACCGGTTCCCTGCTGCACGGGACCGCGAGGTCTCGCCTGCTCTATATAAACATCGTCATAAAACCAGCCTATTCTTCGTACACAAATTGTGAGCTCATGAACGATAAAAATAAATAAACCGTTTAGAAACTACACCAAATTTTATTCAAGGTTTTAACTAACAGCCCTTTTCAATGTCGAAATTATGTTCTTTATTAAATAGGTAAAACGGAAATAAGAACGTTATGTAGCGCAACCAGTTACCTACAGACTACAAAGTATTATAAATTACAGAAATGCAAACATATAATAATAGTGTTCTATTTACATAATATTAGAAATAAATCAACTTGGGTAATTGTTTATGAAAATATAATATGTATTTCTAATAATTGTGATTGTAGATCCTTAGAATATTAAGAAGCTTATTTATGTTATTCATCAGGAACTACATTATAATAATTTCCTACTTATTAGTATACTTATTACAATGTACAAAACAAAAAAAAACCTAGATCTTCATTAAACAATGAAATATATTCAGTTGAACCTTCTTTTCATTTGTTTTAACAATATAATATACTTATCTAAATTCTCACTAAATCATTTTAAGAGATAATTGTCATAGAAAGTTGTTAGTATGTGCACTTTCTCCTTGTCGAGCCACAGGATCCACTTTTACAGTTGTCTAGGTCAATTTTATACAACAACAACAAAGTAGGTAAGTATGTAGGTGATGCAGTTGATAATTAGACTAACGATTTAAATATGATTTCGGTACCCTTGTAGTATTTAAAGTTTAAAATACTTCCAGGATATTTCTAAAACACAAAACCTAGAAACCATGCGTCTGATGCTACAATCACTGCTGCCCGCGACCAAATGCAAAACCATTTCATTGTCGGGTTCTGAAATTTCGCAATATTTTCAGAAAATAATTAGATTAATTAAAATAATTTGTTCTTTTTTATCTTCTGTAATTGTGACTTATTAATCTAACCCCGAGTTTTGCGTTTGACCATGTTCCATTTAACAGAGAACCACTTTATACGAAGAAGTTATAAATTTCAAAATATTCTTTGTTGATACTAATAAAAATACTGTTCTGATTATTAAAAGGATTTTACTATAAAATAATCGTGTAATTACCGCTCGTTGTTGTTATACTTTTCTATAAACTTAAATAAAAAGTATAACACAATATACGTAAAATAATAATGTATTTGATAAAAAAAATTTGGAAATTTACAACGTACGTATGTAGCACGCATTACTGCCCTCATATTGACCAATCTAGTCAAATTGAATAAACGTAGCAATATAGCACGGGACGGTGAAATGGTATATAGCTGATTGGGAATCAGCCATATACACTAAACTTTAATAATATTAATATTTATTAATCGTTCAATGCCTTACTTATTACAACCAGTTATTAAGAATCTTTTTACAGTTGATATTTTTATTTATGTGTCTGTGTATTAAAGATAGGTTATATTTTTATAGACGTATTTAAATTTCAGTGTGACGCTTACTGGACTCATAATTATGGTAACTAATATCATGATTTATTTTATAAGCTTATAGCAACTTAATACATAATGACAAGTTACTCATACTGTAACATTTTATGAAAAATATCTTTAATAAGCATTTAAATTAAGGTTTGCAAAACATTGTTATTCATATGAAATATAAATTTTATTTATATTTAGTTCTTATTTACTTATTTTTTTGTGTTTTATTCGGTTTCAGGTGGTTTAAAAATAATAAAAACTGTAAATCTGTAAAAAATTTTAAGATATATAACTGGAAATGTCTATTAGTAAGCTTTTTGTAAGGTACTTGATAATAACAAAACCTAATTAAGTAACAGTCATTTATACTTTTACTTACTTTACTTACTTTTTTTTAATGTTTGATTTTCGGTTTACTCTATTACTATGTAATTCCACATAAATATATTTTAAAAATGCTCTTAGTATTGAAGCCGTTCAACCCGTTTAATTCGATGCTCGGACCTCGTTAGTGTTCGGGTTGGACATCATATAAAAAATAAAAATTTATTTGATTTACACTTAGATTCCAAAAACAAGTTATTTGTCAAAGATGCAATCTCAAAGGAATTTATGTTACATTAACAGTTTTTCCCCTACGTAAATGTAAGAGAATTGTTTATCGCGATTATTCATAAACACATTTTAATGCCATCGTTAATTTAATAATAGTCATGTGATTTTAGAACTGAAATCATGTGATTTTGGAACTTGAATATTAATATTTACATTTTTAGACAAACATATGACTTACTCAGAGTCACCAGAGGTCACTTTGTTCATTACAGGTTTAAAACCTATCGATGAAAACACCTGTTTTTCATGTATATAGAAGTGTGGAACAAACTTTACAGAAATAATTTAGAAATTCACATACACATATTTGGCAATCTGAGTACTATTAGATCGATTCCCGGACAGGATGTTTATGTGTGATAGACACCAATTTTGCTATCAGATCATGGTTGCTTATATATTTATGTATGTAACTGCACCAATCCAACTTAACACGACGGCTGTCGAATTGAGTGATTACCGATGGGAGTAAGTATTTTTTTGATTAATACGAACATTTGATAATGAGGCATGGATGTTTATATTTTATTACGTATATTTATAATACTCATACATATCACTATCTGTATTTTTCGTTATCTAAAATACGTAACGCAAGCTCGTTAGATCCTTAATTTAGGTAGTATTTTTGGGTATTATTATTACTTACATCTAAAAAGAAAATTCTTCAAGAAAGGTGAATACTGAATAATTCGCATTTAAAATACAAATGGTAACGTCATGACATGAATGTGAAAGTAAGTTCACTTTAGTGTCATTGATACGTGCGGCTTGCTAAAAACGTAGCAACAATATTACACTTAATTTTCAAATTAAAACAATATTATTTATCTCTTAATATTTTTTTTACTATTTATCTATTAAATTACTAATAAATAACCAGCAAGTAAAACATTAGCATAGACTGCTCTAAAGAGTTCCGATTTCCGAACAACAAATACGGTAAGTATAATAGCCCAAGAAGAAAAAAGAATTTGGTAAGTATTCATTCGATGTTTGTTAACTTTCCTTTATTATTTGATCTTAGTCAATGGTGCGGTTCTATTTTATTATAAACGTATATTTACCACGTGGATCTGTCTGTTATTGCGTTTTGATTTACTTCATTGTTAGATTGTAATAAACCTTAACTCATTATATTACTTACACAAAGGAAAATATATCTTAATTTTATTCTTTGTTAAACAATCTAAAGTTAAAATTGATGGAAATGTTATATCAAATACGTAAATAAATATCATCGTGATTTCCTTATATCTTCTTCGGGTATATTCATTTCTTTAAAACCTGCTAAAATTACTTTGGTTATGTAATAATTTATAGAAATACTTTTTTTTAAATCCTCATTTAAAATTTTAAAGATGACCCGGTATCACCTATATATATCTATAGGTTTTATTTTAACTTATAGAGGGCAAGATTGACCTTATATTTTGAAATTTTCCATATCTACTAAACATTAGAATTTTAAAACAATAGCACACATGATCAAGATATGTTACAATTTTATTGTAAAAATCTTTAGTTTATAATTTAGTTTATAATTAATTTCCAGTTGTACACGATATGATAATAATAAAACCTTTCGAGCTATATTCCGAATTCAATATTGACGCAGTGACTGAATATGAGCCTGAGTGATATATGACTGTTTACTTGTTTGCCTCCATTCTGAGATAACTGCAAGGATGCTGTGAATTGCTACTGTTACCTACTGTTTAGATAACTTGAACATTATACGGCATTCAGCGAATCAAAAACTTACAATAAGAGTTTTTGATGTACTATTGTAAAAAATAAGGTTTTACAATCTTTAATTGTAAAAAAAGCCGATCTGACATAAGAAAATCTAAGGTTTCAAAAGGTTTATGTCTTTAGACAAATAAATTTTCCTTATTATGAAAAAAACCTCAGGTTATTTTCTAATATTGAGTATTACTCAAGCAACTTTTACTAAAACATCATAATATAACTATATCATTCTTGTATTGTTACAGAATCAACTCGCTTCTTCAAATTTTATATTAGGATAATTATTTCTCGACGCAAAGCGAACGAAATGACTTAGCAGTCATTTGAATGGGTCCCCGGAGAGGCATGAGCACGCAATTATCGACTTACCGGGTCGGACTGATGTGCTTCTTCTGCTCTGCTTCTTCGATGAGTGTTCCGCCACAGATGTGGCTATGAACAAAAACTTTTTGGTGAAAATGAAGTGAAACTTAACACTAGAATCGTCTCAGCATACACTCCCGAGAGAGTGTGGACGAGAGCTCAGCGTGTCACACTATATATTACGGAGAAGGCCTCGTCGGATCAACAACGCTGATTCCACAGCAAATAATACGTAAAAACATCTTAAACATTATTTATGGATGGATTTCATTCAAGCGTAAATACTTTTTCCGGAAAAATGAAGTCGATGTTCAAGAGTCATAAGTCAGGACAGGAAGGACCATGCACAAAGCACCTTTTAAATTTATATTAAATATTTATTGAATGTTCCAGTCTTTTATTTATTTCGTCTTTTATTCCAGTCTTTTAGTCTTTCACAAGAAGTTAAAATGTTTTTATTTTATTTGAATAAAAGATTTTATAATATCTGCCCAGTCAGTATGAGCTTAAAACTGAAAACATAAACAATAAATCTAAGCTAAATGATCAACAGAGGCAAACAAATAATTATAAGTAAATTGACCCTTCCCAGCAGTTGAAATATAATATACTTAATTATTTTATAGATATGGAGAATTTTTTATTTTTAATAACTAAAGCAGCATTCAAACTCATTTAAGAACAAATTGAAAATATCAATAGATTTTAGAAATATAAATAATGATTATTTATCGCCTCTACGTAATTAAAAAAAAATGTGTAACTAACTGGTAAAATAAGTGTTCGCTTGATAAATAGGTACATTCAAATAATTTGTTTAATTTATGAGTACATCCTAAGCCTCAAGATATCGAGGCTTAGTATTTTGTTAAAATATTTAGAAACTGATTATATACCCTACGAAAAGTAAATTCTGTTTATTTGTCTCGTATGATAAAGGTATCATTAGATACCGTTTAGTGAAAATGCTACATTTTGCATATAAATGAATGTCAAGAAAAAATTATTTACATAATTTTCATGCGAAGATACACATTCCATAGTACTCAGATCTCGATGTGACCGGAACAGTATTCGATTGTATCCTGAACCATATTTGTGGCATTGTTGTCAGGTTCGATGTGTGTATCGGCTGCATCGCACATCGGGCTCAAATTGCCGTGTGGGCAATTTATCAATAACGTCAGCATCAAGTGTTCCGGCTGGCGGCGGGCGCGCCGATTTCGGCGGTGTCCGCCTGCCGCGCGCTGCTGCGGGCCTCACACCCGACGCCCGACGTCCGTCACGAGACAAAGCTGCCCTCTTTGCACTAGGGCGATGCCACAAAGTCACGCACTAAACATCAAAGTTTAGTAATAAATTTACGATCTACCTAGCTTACTTCCACTGTACGTTACAAATGCATCAAAAAATAAAGCTTAAGATATTTTGAAATAGAACAAAATTTATAAAATAGACAACACAGCGTTTTAAAGTAGGTATCATACATTATTAGTTGTTATTAATAGACCAAAATTTCTTGTAGACTATCACGGAAGTGGTGAATGATTAGGAAATATATGACAGAACTCATTTTTAACTTCTTCTGTCACAGATCTTACCCTCGATGCTTGGGTTTTCTTATGCCATTTCAATAAACAGTGATAGGATAAGACAGCTTTTCAAATTCTTATATAATATAACTAACTACATTTCATCATAACTTGCAACTCTTAACTTATTTTGCTTCACACAGTAAAAAAAGCAAAAACTAAAATTGGAAGTAGTATTATGAGGCTTTTTATGTATGATAAAGAAATTAATATAAATACATTTTCTTTCCCTTATACTGTCAGATGTACGTACTGTTAAACGATGTGCTATTGCGATGCTTGTGCGATGTACCTAAGGACATATTATTACAGGGTGCCAACAATCGCAACAAATCACTCGCAATCACAACACTACACGATACCTGACGATGACACGGGAGGACCACAATCATTATAAGTGACAGAACAACCAAGCAGTTAACATTAATTGGTAACACTGGTGGCAACATTTTTATATCATGATATTATATTGGTTATGTACACAATCTTAATGTACTTATTGCATATAGCTAATTAGCTACTAACGTGATATACTTAAATATCAAAACTAGAAAGTAATAACATTACTGTAAATTAACTTCGTTGTTACTTATTAAACCAAATTGTTTTATTATTCCTGCTATAAGTAATAATAATATATTTTTTCTCACACTCTCACCCACATATCTTTAGCCCAAATTAGCGTCATTGTGTTATCGATACTAGATATCGGAGACATAACTAATCCTCTCGACCAGATGGTATTGTAGCCTTTTCTAACATAATTTATCAATAATAATCTCATCTCTATTGTGTTCTATGTATAGTCAAAGACAAAAAGATGTTTACACACAAAGCTCAAAATATGTTAATATTAGCTATACCATCACTAAGCGTCATCATGTCTTGCAGTGACGCTGTTTTCATAGGAACAATATATATTTTTTATAACAGCTCGAGAGCTTACGTTTTTTCCTCCAATTTGAATAACCCATAAAAATTTTTTATTTATTGTAGTATACATACCTACGACCCGATTATTTTCTAAACACAATAATTTAAAACCGTAAGTATCTACTTTATACTTATACTCAATAGCTTGTTGTTTGACAAAATCATCTGTTTACAATAAATTAAGTAGGGTATCTTCCTTTCGCGATAACGATGGCAAATGTAAGGCTTAATTATATTCATAAGAAAATACAAAGGAATTCAAGAACATGACCGATTATATGATTTTTGAATAAAACTTAAATAAAGGTGTATTGATTTATTCTAAATAATCAAGTTAATTTTTTTGCTGGCTGTCTGATCAATTAAAAAAGGGAAAAATAAACATTTGTATGAAAAAATCGTTCGTCTTTCCTCTACGACATTGTAACTATTATGATAGTAAGGCTGATGTATTTAAAAATGACTATAAATAGATTCTTACACAAATAAATAGTTAGCTCAGCAAGGTAAGTGAATTTTTCGATCACTGCTTACATCAACAGTGACTAAGTGGCTACCAAATAAGAGTTAAATAATTTAGTAGGTAAATATTAACTAAAACTTAGTTTAATGTTCACCCAAATTAAGTAAATTATCTTTACTCGAAATTTATCTATTTGTGTATGTATGTACTATTTCTTAAGTATTTGTCAGTACTAAAAGACTGAGTTTCAGGCGCCGCCACGCAGAGTTACCTACACTGACAATTTAAAAGAACTTAATAATTGAGCCCGTTGAAACAAAAAACAATCAATCCATAGACATGAAATTATAATATTTGTTAAGAGTTTCATAAAAATTTGAATCAAATACGTGACTTACGACATAAACTTTATCGTAAATATCACAAAATTGGAAAAAATGGTTACATTGTTGTGCAGCTTATCATCATAAATAGCGACAAGCTGCAACACTACGTGTGTTTAAAAATAAATGACGGGCATGTGATATAAATAAATATCGTGTTTACTGTACTTTCATCTGACATTATATAAAATGATATGATAAAATGATAGATACGAAATACAATAAACAATATAAATATATGTTAATGATGTTGATGAAATATGCCACTTACGTCTGCATAATTGTTTCACAGGTGCTGTGCGAATACGAGGTGGAAGGATCCCTGAGACACTTCTCATTCCTCGATAACAACGGCTTATATTTCACAGAAACCAACTAATACACGAAGTGACCACAAATTTAGTTGTACATGCGACGTCCGACCATAAAATGCTAGCTATGAATGTCACTGTGTGGCCTCCTGCGAACAGTTGCTCAGTATTATCCCGACGACCCTAAATCATTTCATTTTATGAAATAATGTCATTGTTATGATGTGATATACATTAGTCATGAAGGCTCACTGCAGTCTGGTTGAGCTGTAGAGTATCAACGTGGAATGCACTAGGACAGTGACCTCTGTTTAATGTAAGAACATTATTTTTAAATTCATTTTTTCATTATCGACTTTATTGACTAATTGGGAAATAAATATACATCACGTAACATAACCCTGATATATCACATAAACCTAACCTATTTTCAATAAGTTTCTTGTTTTATAGACAAGCGAAAAATACTTGCAACAAGAATATACCAATGACAATGAATATATATCAGATTTTCTAGCTTTTATTTATGCCAACAATTGAATATATCTACATATTTGCTTTATATCGTATTACTCGTTTCTGGAATAAGTACATTTATGTCAACAGAGCAACGAATATCCTGAGAACTATAACAAAGTTACTTAATAACGTAACTTATTGATAATTAATATTCTCACATTCCAATTAATGACTGTACATATATACTTATATTTCTTAAGTAAGTATTCTGTATTTGCCTCTTATTGTTACCTGATAATATTTTGTTTGGTAGTTTTCATTATATATAAAAGATCAATAATATTTTTCAAACTTATACCTATTATTAAGCCCAAATTAAACATCATTTATAGCTTATGTCATGGAAACTAGATAACTAAGATATATTGATTGTAATATGTATATCAATATCAGAAATTTACTAAATAAACCTACGACCATCCTTGATTCGTGAGCAAGTATTCGTACTCATCATAAAAATATCTGCCCCTACCGGATAGGAACCTGAGACCTCTGGATATGTACTGACCACTATCCAGACGGCCCTCAAAATATATTAGATAAGTATAAGTCAAATAAAATACCAGGACTCAGGAGGAACTAAGGAACCTGGCCGATGGTATTTTTGCGCAATCAGCCAAGTCCAATCCGCAAGCCTTATTACAAGCACCAGCTCACACCGGACACGTTCCCTTATTTACCCACTTGAAAAATGAGGACTTATATAAGATATTTTCATTCTCCGTTTACAGATGTAAATCTTGTTACGTATTCAACATAGACAAATGGGTACTTATAAAAAGTAGGTACTGTTATTGCAATAAAAGTTTCAATTGAAAAACTAGATGTTTCATTACTGTAATAGCTTATCTATAGTAGGCACAGTTTCTTCATACCACTAAGGTGGCAATAAACACGGCAACATGTGCCTATTAATAGTTTTATATAAGTGGGTAAGAACTTAAGCCATTTACATTACTGTCGTGAGTCTCGAGGCGAATGGCGAGGAGAGCGAATTTGTAAAATAAAACTCGTGCCTCGCCTCGTGTCTCACTCGCTTTTTGTGTGGGCCGTCTACTTATGATTTTAACGAGAAAACGAAACACACATGTGACACCCAATGAAAGTAGATATTTCATTTTCATATATCATTCTACATTAGTAGAAGCACTGGTTGTATAGGTACCAACCTACTTAACATAAAAAAGTATCAAAATCTAGATCCGCAACGGAGAGACAATTTGCAATAATAATAATAATAATAATATACATAACTATTAACTAGCCCAAAGTTCACATCGCTCCCAAGCTTCAGTTATAAATAATAGAAATACACATATAATATTATATAGCTATTATTATGTCAGAATAGAATAAACAAACCTACATAAATATTATATAAACCACTATGCCACGACAACAAATATTCGAGTTTGTTATTACTTCTACCTCGCTTTGGACCCAAACCAGGAATCACAGGCCGATTAGTCTGTAGCCAATACTCACCACTCGGCTAGTCTGATTATCCTGGGCCCTCGGTATTTTAAGATAAAAAGCTGAGAAGCTTGTCTTATATGAAAGTAGGCTATATACAGTCACCCACTGTAGATCGCCTGATTGGCTGGTTGGGGGGACATACCGACTATCGTAAACGTAAATTGTTATTTAAGGTCAATGTTAATCTAGAAATTACTGACGGGCCATTGGCTACGTGTGGCATCGAATTATAATTCCAAACATATTTTAAAAGACTAGACCAAAGTGGAATATTTGGACTGCATTTTGGTATTGTGGATCGACATATGAAATTTATCTACGAGGCGTTTGATGTGCGTTAAATAGACTTTTGGAATGATTGCTACGTTTACTAAGTATATTAAATATTTTATCGGAGATATCATATTCTTTTATATAACTGTAAAGAATAGCTTTTTAATAAGAAACACAATTATCTTTATCTTATATAATACTTAGTTACCTTAAGTTTTTTACTAGCTGTGGAGACACGGAGATTACATTCTAAAGTCTAAACAAAATATGTTCCATTTCTTTATCTATTAGTAGATAAATATCTGTAACGAGAAGTGCGCATTAATACACGAAATTGCATAACTTATGATAATTTTACATTAACTTAATTTGCACATTATTTGCATACGGCAACATGTGCCTATAACTCAACATATGCTGCAATAAATGTGGCAGGATAGTAAAAACTGTATCAACATACAATATATTTACAGACCCAACATTTGATGATGTCTACTAAACCATTTCCAGTTCACATCCGGCATCAGCAGCCAAATTCTTAGCAGTGGTCATAAAAGAATATTATCGTAATTACACGAAACAATTAGTCTTTCACGAACTCTGATGAAACATACAGGAAGAACTTATTGAATGTAGGTGGTTTAGTAAGGTGATTGAACCCAACTACTGTTTACTAAGTGGCATGCATGGTACGATAGCGTTGGAAGGAATGCTGCGCCAGCCGGGCTGCCGCGATGCCGTGGGAAGGGTCTCCGGTTGTTATGTTTATGACACGTCGTAGCAGCTCGCACGTGTAAGGTATGCCTACGAGTGCTTATACCGATTGTTTACATCGCAAAGACAGTAGCATGCAATATGAGCGTATTGTCAACAGAATGTTTATCCAAGTTCTAAATAAGTACTTTCTTGACACGTGTGAGTAATCATCATCACATAATATGCGGGCTCAGACATTCGTATTATGGAATAGAAGCACGGGTAGCGATTTATCACTACTTTAAACGAATCTTACGCGATAATTTAAACATCTTTCTACAATGTTTCACTAGTCGTTAGTCAAGAGGTAGTGAGTACTTGTAAATACCGTGGCCAAATCTTAGGTTCATTAAAAGGAAGGTGTCTGATTGTTCAGCGTGAAGGATGCGGAAATTCTAAATTTTTTTGTCATTGATTATGCATACGCATAATGTAATTTTAGCTATGTTCACACATACGCTAAATACAAATGTGTATTAAGAAGTGCCTAATAAATTCATAAGGCAAGTTTTTGTTATTACACACTAACTGGTTCTTATTTTTCAGGCGAAGCCACCACTTCCGATCTACTATTACTATCTAGCGTCTGTATTAATACATGATTCAAGTTAAAGTCATTCAAATCGTTAAAGAACTTTTGTAACCGACTTCATTGAAAAAAAATTGCACTAAAAATGTAAGTCAGATTTTAGTTTTGTTAAAATTTTTCTTAAAATTTTGATGTTTTGAATTTAATGACATTTGAAATCATAAATCCATCTGCAAGATGCGTGATAAGAAAATTTACACGTGCCTATAAAATTTGAAGGTCACCCTAGTTTTCCCTGGGTCTGTCATCCCATCGTCAGACTTGGTGACAATTGTAGTCCTATTTTCCTCTCGAAGTATTAAAAGAATTTTAAAAATTGGTTTACAATTGACAGAGAACTTGCGTAACACAAAAAGGTTTAACGCAACACGAAAGAGGTTCTTAACTCCAATGTAAGAAGTCACTTTTTTTACTTTTGAAGTCGATTGAAAATTCGGCTTTCAGTACAAAAATGGTAGGTCGTATTATGTAATAAAAAAAAAGATATTGAAAATTTTGGATATTAAAAAAGTAAATATTTATATCATCCAAAAAATTTATTTCATATTTAAACATGAGTTACAACAAATGGCATCCTTAAACAATATGTATAAATAATAAAGCTGCTCATATACCAAATGATTGTAACAAGACTAAACATTCTGTAATATCAGTAAAAATCTCTCCAGCGCTAATTCTATTTTATTTATATTACATACTTGTAGTAAAGTAAAGATCAAAATTATTATGCGCTCAATAAAATTCAAAGTTGGAGATACAGTACTGTAGATATTACCGAATAAAAATTTTGTTGGCCAACAGATGGAGGATATAGTTTGATCCCAAAATTGGTGGTTTTTGAAAGTTTAAGAAAAAATATTTTCAACAAGTTTATTACACTAAAAACATAAAGGTCTTATGACTATGAGTTTATTGTTTATTGAAACTATTTGTTTAGCTAATTAAGTACACAAGTGGAATTTATTAAATCAAAAATCCCTGTTATTAATAATTTGTCGGTAGATAGAATACACAGTAGGTACAGATTATAATGAACTTATCTTTTATCTATAGTCAAATATAATTATTTACGTACGTGCATGTTAAAGTGAAATATCATTGAACAGTAAATATAAAATATTTTTGATTCTCATATTATCTTACTGACAACAATATCTATTATTAATAATATGAACTGTCTATTCGTGATTACTATTTTATTTTTTATAATTAACAATGTTCTAACTAGTATAGCCAGAAATTAACTTCGATTAACTCGATATTTCTAATTAACTTCTTGAATCGAACCATCAACAGGCAAGAGTAGCGTGGGTTATTATAACTTTATCATAGATTTTGGGATCAATATATTCAATAACTTTCTTTTTAGGCTAATCAATCGCATTAAGAAAGTAATTAGAAAGGTCACTTCATTTTCCAAAAATAAAATACATCAAATATAAAGAAAAGTGCAAAGATTAACAGTATTTTACAAATAAATTAGAAACAAAAACAACTTTGTTCTCTGTCATCACAATAGATCAAGGCTATCTATAGAAACTGCAAAGGGTGCAATCACTAATTTATAAACAAAGCAGAGAAACTTTATCGCGGACAACGTATGGTCCAAAAAGCAGGCAATATATTACAATTTCGCTTTCAAATAAAACAACCAACCACCTTAATCTATAAAAATATACATCTTAAGCAGCTAATTGTTAAATAAAATAGAGAGATTTAGTACATGATATTTAATAGTAGACATAATTATTGTGAATGAGGGAATGACCAGACAATCTCGATTTATCAAAATTATTCTAGCGGAAGATTAATGAATCAGAGTAATACAATTAAGATACACTAAACATTAGATCAACAACCTGCCAACATCTGGTCTTTTCCTTACCTCTATTAAACCTCTTCAACATTCAACAGTTCAGTACGCACCAGTGATCGTTAACCATAACACCATTAGACAACTAATTATTTATTAAATGATACATCTAAATCTTATGTAAAAATATAACTATATACTACGTGTATATATTTGATATCATTCGATAATGTTGCTTTTTATTATACAAAGCTTAAGTTATTACTAAATTATTTTAAGAGATTAAGTGCAAACTTAATTAAGTGTCTGAAATTAAACTTACAATTATATGTACCTTACCACTAAAAAGGAAATAAGTTAAACATGCTAACACAATATAAACAAAAACACAGAATGACATCAATCATAACTGATCTTACAAAAATACCGTTTATTGTTACCAAGGTGAAGTTGTACTTTCTCATTTTATAATAACCACTATTTACAGTTATTAGAGATTCGCTTATACACACGATTGTAAACTATGTAATTATATGAACAATGTACAATTTTAATATCAATAATATAAGTTATGTAAGATTATGAGTAAACGTAATGAATACTTATGAAATATTTTGTTATAAACTGCCTAAAATGATGGTACAGTCCACAAATAGATTAAATAAATCAAAGTATTGTCAGTTGATTATATAAATAATGCAAAGTGTAACAAAAATATCGTAAATAATGCACACACAAGCCTTACCTTGACTTTGACCAAATGGTCTCTTTTCCGAAAGAGAATTTCTAGAAACGTACCAGCGTTTTATTCTCTAGAAATGTCAGCAATTGATTTAATTATTTTGTTATTAATTTATCTTAAATCTTGCTATTCTTCGTTTGATATGTTGCTTATAAAAGCTGAAAGTTAAATGTATAGATCTAGATATTTAAATTAGGTTTTGTACCACCACAATAGATATTAAATTGACTCATTAACTATAAGCAGTGACTGCAGTTATTTTCTAACTATTTCTTCCTTCAGACAGGGGTAGTAATCTTGACTCATTGCCACACACATTCGCTTGTGACACGAGCAGTATTCCTCACGCGTTCTTTGTTAAGGCACTACGCACGTGATGGCAGCGTTGATCCGCACGAGTTCATAAGATTCTGCACAGGGCACGCTTATATTACACACATGTGACAGGTTAATTTTATATACTAAGTATCTTATCAAATTATAACTATAATGTCAAAGTAATGCAACCAAGTAATTTAGTCGATGGTTTTCATTTAATTGTCAAAATAAAGTAGTGAATACGCCGGCTAGACAAACAAAACATTGTTACTAGTGTTGAATAATAACCCGTTCTTTTCAATGTGGGTCCTATTTAATAAAAATTACAAATTTTAAATCAGGGTACAATCCTACAAGTTTCTGCTTCATAATTGAAATATTTATAGGGAAAACAACTCTATGGATTAAATAATTGTAACTATAGTTTTGAGCGTTAACCTAGTGAGAATGGAAAATAAACTTGTAGAATTATGGCCAAACATCGAATATTTACAATTAGTAATATTGATTAAATAGGGAACTGTAGTGGGTGCGTTAATTTGATAGCTTAATACGCTTGCGGTCGGGGCAGTCGGGGCAGGCGGGGCAGGCGGGGCGAGCGGGCAGTGCGCGTCAGGAGGCTCGCGGCCGGGGCTGCGGCCGGGGCCGAGCGCGCGGCCGCGGCTGCAGCAGGTACGAGGCGTCGAGCGCGGCGCGCGAGCCCAGGCGGGCCAGCAGCCGCCGCGCTATGCCATTCACGCGCTCTTTCTGACGCGCGCGACACCACACGCCGTTGGACGCGCCCTGTGACGACACAAATCGAAATCATTTTTACTTTACGAGACGTTTAGACGTTATTTGCGAATTGGGCGATCTATGCGGTCAATATAAGAATAGAACTGACCCACTGACGAAGTTTACTCCACAAAGAATACCAACATTATATTTTTATTTACTGCATTTGTATCACAGATAATAGTTTATATTTCGACCGTATAGTACTTACCAACACTCTTCTCCAGAAACAAAAATATATTGTTTGTAAAAGTATATATTTACTTGCATTTGTTTGCAATAAGTACTCTTCAAATTATTTTTTACATTTCATAATTGTTTATTATAAAATGTAATTGTTTATTATAAAATATTTTAAAAGTTTATTGAAATATAGTCATTTTAAAATAACCTGTCTCGGAATATATTTGAACAGAGATAGGCAAATGAAAATCCAAGATAATCCGATAAAAATTTTTTTTTTTTATTCATAGAAAAAAATTATATGAAATCAATTTCATTTCTCATGAAAGTGTTTTTGATTTGCTTTGCTTTCATAAAGATTTTTTTTTTCATATTACTTATATAAAGCTTTATTTTTTTAATTAGTATCTATATAAAAAAAATTATATACACACCTTAGAACCATCAGTGATCGCTAAGGACGTTGATTTCTTCTTTGTGTCCTTGTTAAGGACATTTTTGATCTTGTCTACAGGGGCAGCACTCTTTCCCCGCGGTTTCAGATATTCAGGTGATACTTCATGCGGCTGTAAGAATATAAATAAATTTATAATTACCCATCGGCAATACTATAACAAACAGCACAGAGAAACATAGAAACTCTAATATCGTTTGTTTGATTTTTGTGGTCCTTTCATTTGAAACAATAGATTATCTTCGTAAGATGAGACTTGACTTACACTGAAAAGTCTCCAGTAAGATAAGGAAAAGGATCCACACGCGGCTCACCAGTGAAATTTACTGTACCATCAAAATACGAATTGGATGAAATCTAAAGTATATTATGACGTCAAAGACACGATGAAACTAACTTCACTTTAGTAACTAAATATAGTATGTCAAAATCGATACAGAAAAAATTATGTACCTTAGTTATCACCAAAGAGTTATAGTTTATTGGCGGAGTGAAATTAGTCCATATTGCGATTCTATTGTTAGTTAGATAGCGTAGTAGGCGAGTATACTGACCGCATAGGTGCGCGTCATCTTGAGCCTCTGCGGGTAGTGCTGGAAGGCGTAAGGCTTGGTGCAAATGGGGTACTTGGGGCGGGACACGCGCGTGAACAGACGCGCGCCGCGGTCCACGCGCAGCTCGCAGATGTACACGTGCGCCGGCGCCGCGCCCACCGGCCGCCCCTGCCACGCAACACACAGACAGCATTAGCTTATGGCATTTGATAAAATACTTAATCGCTATAGCCTACGTTATAATACGTTGGTTAAGCTCCCTAAATACTATTTGGTTTACAAAAATTTACACAATCTTTACAGGTCATATTATACGTTATTCAAAAAACAAATTACAGTATATTTAATTATGTATTGTACCTTCTTTTTGTAATGGGGTCTTTTAATTACTTTACAATAACATAACATTACTTTTTTTATTATATTACGTAATTTGACTTACTTTCGATCTAAACACAATAGCAAATTAAAAAATTAACACTACAAATTAAGCTCCGCAGAATTTCAATATATTTTATAACCAAATTATAAATGAAAATAGTTTTGTGACTAACGTCATTTAGTTTTATGGTTGAAGCAGAGTTCACGATATTAAACCTTGAAGTTGCCACAATTGTTGTAATGATAAAAATGGAATAAAAAGCAACTATCACGTATCTTTCATTTGACAAGCAAAATAGCGATTTTGAATTCCTTCTCGTAAAAACTTTGAATTTATAAGAATATAATTACTAAGGTAATTTTGGACTTGATGGACGAACCCTATTGTTATTTCATTTTACTATGTTGATTTATTACTGTTATATAATTAATTTTCGAAATTTTAGATATAGTCTAACATTAATAATTTATTATACGATAAAAATATTTTAAAATAAAATATATAATACTTACTTTACAGAATGTGTTGAGATCCATGACCCAACACTGTGACATGACTAGTTCGATAGGTACCGCTTCATATAATGGCACTCTCATCACTTCATTATGGAAGAACCTGGGAAACATTATGAATGTATACAAAAATGACTAAAACATTAATTAAAAATAGTTTCATCATTATTTCAATTGGTTTGTAATACACAAACCAATTGGGTGATGTTGTAGTAATAGCCATAGCTAAACCATATACTATTATTTATTACAACCCAAAATTAAGATCAGTTAACTCAATGATTGCCAATGTTGAATGATTCATAGAAAAGAAAAATAAATTGACACCAATTTATTTTTCTTTTTCAGAGTTGTTATATCATCATCTATAAACCATTTAGTATGGCTTATTACTGAAATACAGTTAGGGTATTCTAGAAGCATTCCTACATTAGCCTGTTTTCTGTATGTATGAAATGCTTTCAACAACATATGGATCAATAGTGTTACAAATGTGCTAGATGAGTTACAAGTAGTTATCTATTTCTATGCTACTATCTGTAAATATGTATGGATTTTCTTAAGCGAAAGATATCTTAAAATAATGAACCTGGATGATAATTGCAGTCTTACACTCGGACTTCTTGTTAATATAGTAATATATAAGATATATCATAATATACAAAATGCAATAAGTATATCAATTTGCATAAAATACAAAAAGTGAAATATTATGCAAAAATATAAAAATAAAATAGTAATTTACTTGGCTGTGTTTAGCTCTAAGTTTTAGACAGCTTGACAGCAGACACAAAAAATCTTAATCTTTAATTATCTGCAGAAGCCTACTAAAAGTAATGCTTATTGCATTACCATTAAAAAAAAATTCTCTTCCCTGTCATTTAATTTGATATACATTATAATCGTAAAAAATGCTGTAATTTTGATTTATAATATATACTAACTTCCTTGTAGGCTCATGGAAAGTCTCGTGAGGTCGCAGGTAGTGGTGCCCATAGACGTATCTTTCGTGCGTGTCCTTGTGCTTCCAGAGCCGCTCCACGCGGAAGATGTCCAGCTCTGATACCGCGATCTCGCCAATCGTCTGGTACGTATGTTTGCGAACCTCTCCCTCCTATTAAAATCATATTTTAATATAAAAATTACAAGATATATACGCTTATTATATACTGTATAGACTTATAGAAATTAATATAGATGTCTTAGACTACCATAAATATACAGAGATTTGAAGAACTCAATGAGGTCAATTATGTAAGAGATTCTTTGATTATTCAGTAGGAAGTCTTAGGGTAAGCCTGTTCTGGGATATTATTCCCGCCAAGATCAGCGAAATGAATGAAAACTGTACAAAATACCCCGAGAAAATAATTTTCCATACAAATCTAAGTCAAGCCGCGGAATCCAATCTGCCGCGGAGTTATTCAAATTCGCGAGGAATTTATCTTCGTGCGTGTTGTAAGTAATAATTCAGTACACATATAATATAATATCCGCAAGATATCAAATCCTAATTAATTAATTTGTCCCTCCCTCTCTGTCTACCACGAATACGAGTATTTTTTTAATTCCAGAGGTTTATCATACAAACAGTCTACATCAAACTTAAGGCTATTTTACTTTAGAAACCTAGACTTACTTTACTCTGAGATGTTTCTTCCGTTTTTCCTTTAGTTAGATTCTTGAGTTTCTTTCTCTCAACCCGCTTAGTCTTTGGCGAGTCTATATGTTCGCCGCCTTTCTGGCTGACATCAGGATGTTTTTCGTCGATGGGAATGTCACGTAGCACATACACGGTATCGCCCTGTCGCACTTGCAAGTCACCGCGCATTAGAGACAAGTAAAATTGATGACCCTCTTCAGTGTAGTCGTCAAGTGGTATCTCGCGGTCCACCTGCCAAATAATTGTTTTTTTTGTTATGATTGCAGTTTTGTATTAATTATACCTTTGTTACATCGTATGTTTATATACATTTTATAATTTGCCTTCGCCATGCTGCCTCAGACATTATAGCCCACAGCACTATTTCCAGCCTACAGTGGTGGCAGTAGTGCGGCGCGCGTGTGTCTGCCACCTGCATGCAGCGCGCGTGCTGCCAGACGCCGCAGCCTTGCACTATCCCACTCTGTCGTCAGTACCTGGTGCGGCCTGCAGTGGTGGCAGTAGTGCGGCGCGCGTGTGTCTGCCACCTGCATGCAGCGCGCGTGCTGCCAGACGCCGCAGCCCGCGCCGCCACACTGCACCATCAGCCCCTCCTCCACGTGCAGCCCGCAGATGCACATTATCACTTCCTCTGTGTATTAAAAAGTTTTCTTCAATAGACCCTTTTTTTTTCAAACAACAAAGGAGAAAAACTAATGTATCTGCGATCCACCTAACAGTTATCGTAGTCTTTAAAATATTTCTTGACAACATTAGTTCTAAACACAAAGCTTACGAGCTATAAACGAATTATGCGAATAATTTAAATCTAATAAGCTTTGTGTTCTGAACACATAACAAATAAATGTAGTAATCAATAGAATGGAATAAAAAGAAATTGGGTCTGCTTTTTTCGCAACTAAATTTCTGTAACGTCTTCAGTATCTTACTCAAAGCAGGAACTAACACTGCAAGTTAATGTTATTTTATTTTATAAACAGTACATACTATATGTATACCTCATATTTCATTATACTTGAAACAGATGATTAACTAGTATCTATAAAAAATCCAACTTTTTCATATAAAAGGTTTCTTCACTCACCAGATTTAGTTTTCTGCAAGAAGCCAGGTTGTAAAAGCTCTTCAGGGCCAAGTATCTTTGTCAAATGTTCAGCACAGTCAGATTTTGCTGTATTGTATACCTATAAATTTTTATATTACATTTAATACAACCATTTATCCTAATAACCAGTACACATTATTTTTTCGGTAATCACCGGAAAAATAATATGTACAGTAAAAATAAAGGTTTTCCACCATAAAAACATAATGGATCTCTTTTCTTATGCTATGGTTTAATAGCGGGGTGGTGATTAACAAATAACGAAAATAACTTAATATTTGGATTTGCAATGTACAGCGACCGAAATCACAAGATGTTCTATTTAAAGCACCAACAATCATCCAACATCACTGATACAATTCTTTGTTAAATCAACAGATTTAGATACATGTCATCAGGAACAGGATATTTTGTATGATAGACAAACATAAACAGTTTTGAAGCATAATATCACCACAGGGGTCCAATATTGATTAGTTTAGATATCTATTAAAAGTTCATATCGCTGACCTTTTTGAGCTGTGCAGCCGCATTTCCCAGCAAAGATTGACGGCCATGTTCTCGTATAGCGGCGGCGAAAACCGCAGTCATGTCAGAATCGAACTGCGACACTGACTCATAGTGCCCACTCGCAATGTTTGCCTCGACCGTTGACAGATCTATCGTATGCATTTGGTCGACATCTTTATCGCTTTCACTAGTCATCTTCATGAACGGCAAGCAAACCGGCTTGTCTTTATCATCTAAAAATTATAATATCATTTTAATAGTTTTTGTTTCTGTTGTAATTTTGGATAATAAGGTTTGCTTTTATAACAAATTCAATACATAAGTATCGCCAAAATCAATCTTTGATACATCTACACATGCTTATAAAAGAATGTCATGGTTTAACTATATAAATGAAAAAGGACCCGTGTATTGTAAAGGCATTTTGATTCTTGCGTTTTTATTACGTATTGCCTACATTGTATGATTTATCTATTTGTCAGTAATATCTGGGTTAATACCTATTAAATATATACGAATAAATCAGTTAATAATTTATAGCATATTTCTCAATATGCATTGATACATATTATATATATTTATATTTATATACAAACTGTAACTATGGCAATCTGATATAAATTAGTGTCAAAATCAACTTCTAGATTGAATTGAAGTTCTATACCTACTTACTAGCATGCATAAATTTAAATAACACGATTACCTTTCAGATTCCCAACAGCACTGTACAATGCGTGGAAAACTTTGTTCAATCGCGTCTTCTTGTCGAGCATTGGATCATCGTCGATTAAATTCTTCACGCTATCTTCTTTAGACGCTCGAAGAGCTCGCAAACGGGAAAGGAAAATTGATGGGTTCATGGTGTCTGGGAGTGCGAGAGGGTTAACGTTGATGTTGACGTTGGGAGACACTGTTGGTGTGGGGACCGCTGTCGTAGGAGGTAGCGGTGGCGGGCACTGTGGTGGAGATGGAGGCATACCTACTGACATGCGATCACGGATTCGGCGAACCTAAAAATTATAAATGTTATAAAAGCAGTAGATTATTTTAATATACAATAAGAAAAATATTTACTGCATTCATTATTTTAAAACTTGTTTTTTGTGTGAAAAAAAAATACTATGGTTAACAAAGATAATACTGTATACACTCATTTTAAACTGTTACGGTGCTATTATCATTCCTGCAATATATTACATTTACAGAAAGTAAATTTAGGTAAGTAAATTAAGTAAATTTATATTTTACAGATTGCAACCTAACAAAGTTGGTTCGTTTTTGCACCGTTTAGTTTTCTTAATTTTCAAAATAAGTTTAATGAAAGAATTAAGTCTGAAGACTTACATTTTCGAGGTTTCTGAAAAGGAAGCAGTGTCTTTCTTTAACCAAGTTCCTCTCTTTTGCAGTCAGGGGTTTCATTTGGGGTTCTTGCCATAGTTTATTCAAGTGTTGCTGATATTTAAGTATGGTCGTGTTTTTAATGTCGCATGCGGTCATACTTTGTTGTTCAGATTTTTTGTTGCATTTAACAGCTTTTCTCGGACGGCCAACACGGGGTTGATTGGAGCCCAGTGACTGGTTCGACGTATTTGAAGGCGTTCGCGATTGAGTCTTGACAGGTAATTTAGTAATCCTCTGAGACTTTCCACCAATAACCCCACGACAGTCTTCTGAGTCACATTTGCAAGGCTGTCAAAGAAATATTATTTTATGTAGATGTGATGATATGTTTGTTCAATGAAATATTTTTTATTTTTTGAAGCATGAGTTTGCAAAATGAAGTTTATCACTCGTATCTTTTATTGTATTATTGTGAAAAGTTATTTCTCTAATAATCATAGACTGTACAGCGTTTTCTTTATCAAAGTCTCACTTTATCAATTAATATTCATTTTTGTTCACACATACCTGTCCAACAGCAGGATTGAATAGCGAGAAATTGTAATCGTAAGTTAATTCCTCTCCTGGATCAATATCTCTTAATGCAAACAGGGCCATTCTGAAGGTACCTGTAAATATCATTGATATTTTGAGCATAAATATATCATGAAAACAACAAAACACTCACTGAATTTTAATACTGATGAAGCATACGCAATGTTCTACATCATAGGCTATGGAAGACCATCAGGTCTCGCTTATATGATAAGGGTATGACAGTTTTCAAATTAGTAGACAACAAAAACAGCATGTACCCTTCAGATTGCAATCGCTGATCTTCCGCCCCGGTTAAACTGTCACATACCGGCGAACTGAGACTAGACAAATTGTGCTTTTGAACAATGAAATGTTTTTTCAACACTCGCGACGATATGATCAAATGAATTAAGGAAGGCACGCTAGTCGTCTTTTACCCTTAGTAGAACGTCTTTTACCCTTAGTACGTAACTGCAATTATTTCAACTAGAGTTGCTTCTTATTTCGACTGCTTAGTATTGTCTTATGATAAGCTAAGACCTCTCCATATAACAAAGATTATGGAACTTTGAAGTTTCAACTCACCAGCCAGTTTTTTATTATTAAACCGACATAATAGGTTGGGGAAAAAAAATGTCTTAAATTTTCATATAAAATGCAAATTTTATATGGAAATTTAAGACATTTTTTTCAAAGTCAATTCACATTTAATTTTAGTATATATGTGGCATTTTGTTGGTAGACTTTCTGCCATCTTGTAGGTAAAGACATTATCCCGTTGCTATATAACTTTATAGATTCCTGATCACAAAACGCAACAAGTCATCTTATTGCGAGTTAGCCCATGTTTTGCCCAGGATTTGCCAGTCTGTAAACGTCTGTCTAACCAAAAAAAGTGCCAAAAGGGCACGTTCCTGTCATATGTGATCCACTTATCATCACCAGTTATCAATTTCCTCAAAAACGGTTCAGTTTCATTACGTCTCAATGAAGAATCGCAAATGAGTACACGGTTTATTAGGTTTCTTTCAGTGAGCTCGCGTGGCACCCAAATATCGAGCTTTTTCGTGTACCGAGTTTTTTTCAAATGGGTAAAAACTGTTTTCTGGTCAATTTTCAGTTCTTCAACTATGTCATATCTGTTTTTGCTGCACTTTTTCAAAAATAGCGTCCATTTTATCCAACGTGCATCTTTGACATCAAAATTCCTGGATTGAAAACGCTTAAACCAACTTTGTGCTTCTCTTACTGACACTGCATTAAGTCCATAAAGGTCACAATTTTTTGCGTTACATTTTTTCCTTTTTTTAAATGTATCCAATTTCTTCATTCGATTCGCTTATTTTGACAGAAAGAAAACAAATGAAAAATAGTGGGAATTATTTTTTCTTGTGATTCTTTTTTTGAAATAACCTTTTAATGTAATGACCAGCCAGATACAAATAGTACAGCCAAATATATTTTATTACAAGTTTATACATACTATATGCGAAAAGACTTTTTCCCCAACCTAATGTGTGTCTTAATTTATCTAGAAAGTCATGGTACCATTAGAAGTCCATTTCTGCATCTCGCAGTTGGGCCGGCAAGAGTGGTTAACAAACCGACCGTCGCCACCCATTCGATGACCATCGATCACAAGGCCTCCGTCCAAATGCAAGCAATAATGATGCGTATCACGAGCGTATCTGGTCGCCATACGTTCCTGTAAGAAAACACTTGTCTATGACTGAAGTCAATTCATAAATTAGGTTACCGAGTAAAAGACTATATATTAAACTTCTACTTGGAAAGTAAAATACAGCTTTTGCGAATTAAAGAGTGAGTGATTGAAAGATCATCCTTCTTTACATAACTTGAATTAATTCCCTGACCTGTGTACAAGTAAGAGTTAACCAGTCTGTAAACAGTAGCTACAGTTGACAATACAATAATCTTACCTTAAATTCTTTATCAGATACGACTTCGCCAATATACTCTAAAATAAAATCACCAGAAGGTATCTTATATTTGGTTCGCACTCCCCAGCCTTTATTTTCAGTCATAAACTTCTCCAAGCCAAAGGCCCACTCGTGACGCTGAATTCGTTGATTTTTACACTTATCCCTAATATAAAAAACAGAGATTCAAAAGTAAGTAAAACAGATAATTATGTTTATCATAATGATAATAATCATTTTAAAAAATATTTACCCGCAAGGACAAAGTTGTGGTGAACATTCAGAGAAAACTAGTCTGTTAATGCAGTCTTCGTTGCATCCTGACGACGAGGCACAATTACACGCAACGCTCTCACACTCCTCTGTTGAAGGTTTTACATCGTAATATACATCTAAAATTATAAAGCATATATTAATTATTAAAAAAATCACAACATATATAAAAAAGTAACAATTAATATAATTATATTTTACATACTTGAGCGGATCTTTTTATAATTCCAAGATGGTACTGGCTGATTGTAATGTTGCTCCCACCAAATATCATATGGCAATGAAAAGTGTTGTAATCTTCGTCGAACCCAACGTTCACAATATGGCGGGGGTGCCAATAAACCTGGTGGGAATTCTGTTTGAGTGACCAGATTCTTACCCTTTCCCTCAGGTCTTGGACTGAAAATAAAATTATTTATAAGTTAACAATATCAACATGTCGTAAGTGAAACATATTATTTTAATAGGACTTACTCTTCTTTATAATAATCTGAAAACAAGCCAGCGACCAAAAATTTTTTCCTCAATCTGGGATTTCTTTTCGAAACAACAGGCTTGTCTCTATTGTCTACACTGCTCGCTGGACTATCATCACGAGAAGATGCAACTCTTTTCTTACAAATAATATTTTTTGATAACACGTCTATACTTTTCTCAAAATCTATTTCTTTTTCATTCAGAGGCAATGGATCATTCTCATCGTGGTCACGTAGTGTATCTATTGAAGGCTCGCGTGACTTAGTGGTAAGTTTTCGGCCAACAACTGTATCAAGAGAACTTTCCCTAGAACTTACTTCTCTAGAATGTACTTCCTGATTTTTCTTATTTGCTTGACATGACCGAGATTTTCTTCTTGTGGCTATATTAGCAGGTTTAATTTTTTCTATTAGTGTTTCCGGAATGAATTTCTTTGTTACAAACTTCTTATTCTTATTTTTCAATTCTTCGTTATTATTATCCGAACTGCGCGTAAGTCTTCTTTCACTGGGACACAAAACAGCTAAGCTAGACTTTGGCCTTAGTGCAATTTTATTGTTCTTTTCGATAAGTTTTCTCTTAGAAAATATTTCTTCGATCTCCTGTGAAGGTGAAATGGCCCTTGATTTACGTTTTAATCGTTCCAAATTTTCACTTTTACTCAGGTTCCTCTGTGATTTTAAATTCAACAAACTCAGTGGTATGCTATCTTCTGGGTCATTGCTGATAGAACTTGCCAAAGATGGAATGCTATCTGTTTCACTTGATACTTCCCATTTGTTTATGTGATTTTTTATTTCTTTTTCAACCTTGTTTTGCTTAAGTTGCAATGCTGGTGCTCTGAGAATGGAGGAATTAATAGTTTTCTTTTCCGGTAAAATATTATCAAGCTTGCTCAGATTTGCTTTGTTAGTTATTTCCGTGGATATTTCTTTTCCCTGTAATTTTTCCAGTGCGACCACGGTTAAACGCCCTTGCTTGGGACATTCTTCTTTGTTCAATATAACTTTAAGCTCAGGTCTTTTCGTAGTAGTCCTTTCTAAGAAACTGCTCATGGCTTCTCCAGTTTTAGGCACTCTTTCGAATACTGAATGATTATCAGTTTCTTCGGAAATTACAAGGTTGTCGGAAATATTGCATGGATTATTTGACTCTATTTTTTTCTTTTTTTTCTTAACACTTGGGAAACCAGTTCTATTTATAGCTTTTCGTCGCCTCGCTTTTTTCTTTATAATGTCACCTGCTTTTCCATCACTCAGTTCGATTGATTCTGATTTTTTTACATATACAGCGATTTTCTTCGATGGATCTACTATCGGCAATCTTTCAGCTTGAATCTTTGGAACTAACATTTTTGTTGGCAAGACTAATTTACTTTCACGTATAATACTATTAAATGTCTTTTTCTTCTTTTTATCACTAGGGTCATCAATTTCATTACTTAAATTTCTTTTAGTCTGTCGTAAATTATGACCACTAGCAGTTTCTTGGATTTTATCTGATAAAACAGCAGCTATGGATTCCCCCCGTTTTGGCCTTATAATAGGGTCAGGAGTTTCAGAAATCAAAGCTAAAGGGATTTCAGAATCTGTATCGATTGGTGTTAATAAGGCATTGGTGGTTTTGTTTTCCGTAGTCTTTGCTTTAGTTTTGGTTTTGTTATTATCGGATAAAGCACTATTCACACAAATAGAAGACTTGGGTATCTGATCCTCTAAATCGACTGATGGTTCAAAGATTCCTGTAGGTTTATCAACATTTACAACTATTGCGCGATCGATTACAGCTTCTGTTACCTTTGCCTTTTTCGTTTCAACCGATTTTCCTTTAGAAACAGGGGACTTTATAACAGTAGCCCTAGTATTAATTTGAGTCGATTCTTTGCCTTTAATTTTATCTTCAACAGCTTTATTTATGATTTCTGGACAAGCAATTTTTTCTTTCTCCAATATTCGGGACTCTATTGATTTTCGTATATTATTATTTAACAATGTGTCTAAGACTTTCGTAGCTGCACTTGGATTTATTTTAGATACCAAATTACTAGTCAACCCCTCGAGTCGATTTTTTTTCCTGGTCATTATCTCCGATTTTTGAGCAGGAGGCATAGAACTCTTATATAAAGATCTCGCAGACATGCTTTTCAGTGGATCAATTACAGATACATTGTTATTTTCTTGATTTTGAATATATGTTAAAGTAGAATCAGAACATTCTGTTTCTAAGTCTTTCGTTTCTTCCTTTGTCTCGCCTTGGATGCTAACTTTGGTAGCATTGGAGATGTTTATTTTTTCTTTGTCTTCGGATAACTTTTTAGATAATGAGTGTACAACTTGGTCTAAGCTTGAATTGGAAACCACTTTTTCAGCTTCTAATCTGTGGCGCTTTTTAGGTGTTACTATAGGTGCAGGATTTCTCATTGGTGATGAGAGCTTTGCTTCAGACCTTGGTGACATTCTATGAGTTTCTTGTTTTGCTGATTCTGATTTGATGTCGAGGTCTTTTGCTTTCGGCAAAGATTTCTCCAAATCATGAACCATTTTATGAACTGCTTTCAATTTTTCAGATGTCTCGTAAATTTTTTTAGATAATTCTGACTGTTCCGCTGTTGGTTTTTTAATAGATAATTCATCATCAGTAACATTATGCGAATTTGGAGAATGATCCTTAAGATTACTTCTGACAATAGAATCGTCAACTTTGATAGCTAATTCGGTTATCGCATTAATTTTTCCTGCCTTTATATCAATATTCTGGTGCTTAGCCTCCGATGCAACAATCGGTGCAGCATTTTTGAAACTTTCATTATTTTTCTTACCTTTATCATGGGATATTTTATGTTTGAGAGAATCTTCAGAAGTTTTTTTTGACATTTCACCCATGCAGTCAGTTTCAGTGCAAAGAAATTTATCTGGACTTGTACAGATTTTAGAATTTTCGTCAAATTCAGCCGTAACTAAACTAAGTGAAGTTGATGAATTTATATGGTAATGCCTTTTCTTCAAGGGTAACTTATGCTCATTTGTATCTTTACCGCCTTTACTTTGTGATTCAGTTAACTGTTTTTTGTGTCTACGTTTGGAAATCGTAGTATTATTGTCTTGATTATCTGATGTTTTACGTTTTTTAGAGCTTCTCTTCACTATTTTGGGCTGCGGTGAGTCTGTTACTGGTTTTTCTATTGCTTTTTGTTGAATTTGTGTAGGGTTGTTAATTAATTTAGGAGCTATCTGACATAATTTAATAAAATTAGAAACAAGATTATCCAAATCTTGACTAAATTTGTGATCGACTAGGTCAACAACTTTAGAACAGGATTCTCGGCATTTGGAAACAGATCTAGATCTATGTCTCCTTTTACTTCGATGTCTATGATGTTTGTTTTCAGTTTTTACAGTTATTCTTGAAGGTCTTTCAATTTGTTTAAGGTTTATTTTAGGTGGGGCTAGTACAACAGTTCTTCGATGTTTTCTTATGTGGAATGACGGTTTAATATGAGGTTTTTTAAAATTAAGAAATACGTTTCTAGATAATGATTTATTTGGAACATAACTATTTTGTGCCTTTTCAAAAATGCTTGGCAGCGTTTTATATTGGTTATCCTTTTTGGAGATAATTGTACTGTCGTTTTTCGAAAATTTACGATTTCTAGGTGACAATGTTCCTGTTAGATATTTCAAATTAACGTCGGTCTCTCTTTTGGATCCAGTTGTATTTGTAACAGTGCAAATTGGCGACGATCCAAACTTGTGTGTAAATACTGGTTTTAGTGACGGCAACGGCCTTCCAATGTGGTTTGTTTTTGTTGGAGATTTCAAAAGGATATTGTTATTATTGTGACTTACTTTGAAAATGTTATAAGTTGTTACTGGTTGTTGAAAACCGCTGAAAACGGGACCTGGGGCAAAAGGGTCTGATGCATTGGGCCGTAAAATTTGCTTTTTATTCATTTTTGAAAATCCAAAATCATATTGGGAATTTAATGGATACTTTGTACATACGCTTATGTATTTAGGACTTGCATTTGGTTTCCGCAAATAGTTTTCACATTCAGAATCACTGGATGTATGACCTAAGGTCAAATTATTGAAGGTTTTATTAGTTAATGATAATATTTCTTGATCAGAAACAAAATGTTTTTGATTTTTATAATAAGAACGATCACGAACAGATCTAGTCTTTTTTAATTTCCTGGTTTTTCGTCGCATACTTCGAACACTGTAATCGGTTTTATATCCAGATTTATCACTTTTGTAACCAGACTTATTATCACTTTTATATCCGGAACGGTAGTAATCACTTTTATAACCAGATCTGCAACCATAATCACTTTTGTACCCTGACTCTATCAATCTACTACAGCTCTTATATGGTTTGAATTCATGATCACTCTTGTAACCAGATAGTATATCTTTATATTTAGGATTTAAGTCGATTTGCTTCCATGTGGGATCTAAAGGGTCATCAGCTACCGCTTCATTCTCACTTTGATTGTCTCGCCATGTATTGGTAAAACTTTTGCTACTTTTCTTTGGCAAATTTGATAATTTACTATTTAATTCTTTACGTTTTGCATAGACTCCTGATAAAACAGATCTGTTTGCTGAAATAGCATCCTCGTCTGTGTCTCCGGAATCATATTGAGTTTTGTCTCTCAATGTCTTTGGAGTAGTTTTATTAGATTTTGCTTTATTTTGTGGCTTCCTACTTATTTTTTTTCTAGGAGGATATAAAACTCTATCAGTAGCATACAACATTCTATCTAAAGCAGCAATATCTAATTTCTGATCATTCTTTTTAGACTTTTCAAATTTATTTTGTTCTTGTTTTAAAGGAACTGGTGATGGAGCTTCAGTTTTTATTTGTTTTATTTCATTTTCTACCCTCTTCTTTTGATAATCACAATCGCTTGAATCTGATCTAGTAGATATTCTACTTCTACTTTTAGATTTTGACCTCATCGTTCGTCTTTCTCTTGAATTTTCTTTTTGCAAAGACTTTCTAACTAATCTATTATGAGAATCTTCAACCTCATGACGCCGTAATGGCGAATGTGTTGGAGAATTGTGATTGGAAAGAATCCCAGAATCGGGTGATACATTAGGCGGATCATTACTGTTATGAAAGTTCATTACATTAACAGATGACTTGTCTTCTTTTTGAGATTCCACACTTTTATTTTCATAAGTCTCTTCATGTTTCCTAACTTTTCTGGGCCTGCCTCTTTTTCGCCTTGATTCAACTAAAATATTTTTTACATCCTCTTGAGATTCTATAGAATTTGTACTAATAGTATCCAATTTATGAATATCTATTTGATTAATGGAATTTATATCAGTGCTAATTAAAGTAATCGGAGAATTTTTCATCAAATCACTGGCACTTCCTATCTCAGAACCACCTTGTGTAATATCAAGATTCATAAAATCATTGTTATCAACACAGTCATCAAGACTTGGATTATTAGGTATTTGAATGTCAACTGATTCTGTGACAGAAGAAATTTCTTCCAAATCTTTATTAATTTGTGAGAGCTCTTCGGTTTGTTGTGGACTAAGGTGTTGTGTAGCAGTCAAAAAATTTGGAGTTATAGGCGCTATTTCAGGAAGATTATTTATTTGACCGAGAACGCAGTCACTAATAGAACTAACAGCTTCCATTGAATTTGTGTTGAGTCCACATGATAAAGTAGATGGTGTGGCAGAATTAATTGGTGTTAACGGAGCTGTACTGCTTAGTAGTTGAGTTTGTGCTACAAATTGTTGTAGTAGACTAGAGGCATAATGAGTGGTATTTTGATGACTGGCATCGGCGTTGGAACACTCATTTTCTGAGCCCGATGAGTCTGCGGTTGCCCTCTGAATCGCAGCGGTGACTAGCTGTGGCGTGAGTTCCATTTCACTACTGGATCCGTCACCTGAATTCAAATATTAGTTTTTCATATATAAATAAAAGCCAAAAAATAACCTAAAATAGGTTAAATTAGTTTAAACTAACCATTGTCCGCAATAGATTTGTCATCATTGTCTGGAGAGGCGTTATGAACGGCAAAGGTCGTGAAATTAGGCTGTTGCGCCGGCGCGCTCGATGTTTGTTCTGGAAATAGTTCCGCAAGGTCCGCATCGTCGATGACCTGACGATGATAGTTTAAATTAAGTAAATAGATATTTAAAATCAACTTCAGCAGCAAGTTAAAATTAGTTAAAAATATTATAACATATGTTAGTCTAAATAATGTAACCTGTAGTTGACAAGCGTCGGCAAGAGGAGCACTGGAATCATCGGCGGACACTTGAGCAGAGCCGCCTGCAGCTTCTGCAGTGTCCGAGTCCGATGATGATGACGACGAAGACGAGGATGAAGACGAAGACGATGATGTCGACGAGGATGTGCTACTGCCACACGGATTGCTCTCCACAGCGGGCGATACGAACTGGAACAATAACCTCCATTGAAACACTCGACCCATGTGTCCTAATTTTCATCTCTATAATTAGTTTGGGAGTAGTTGCTGCTCAGATTTTGCTAGCATGAAATCTGGTTGGCAATTTTTCAGCAATTGAGTTTGAAACAAATAAAAAATATTATATAAGTAAATAAAAAATATATATCGAATTTTCGAAGCAGTACCATTGTGAAACTTATCATACACCTGCTTTCAGGAAATGAATTGTGTACATTGATTGTTAAATAAAGATATAAAATAATCAATGAGTTAAAAAAAAATTGAATAAAAAGCACACAGAACTTGAACTTTTTATTCCTCTAAGGAATCCGTCTTAGATAACTTGTCCGAATACTAAAACTTAACGTGCACAATGCACAGCACATAAATGATGTAATTCTCAAAACTTATTTTCGTTTATAATTATAGTAAATATAGTATTGAAAAATACTAAATAATTAACATAGTATTTTATGCATAGATCTCAATAAGTGCGTATTTAGGGAACCGCCTCTTAACTAATGTCTACACTCCACAATCGTGACTAGGTACGGTTGAAATACAATTAGACTAGAACCACCCAATATCCTGTACAATAGCATTGATGTGTACAATACAAGCATGTACTTGTCCCTCTATACCAGGTTTGCCTTTTCAAGAATGAATGCACAACTCACGATTCACGATAACACAATGAAAGCGAGGGATTTATAACGCTTGTGTTTGACTTGACCAACACGGTGCGATCTGTGTAATTCGCTCGCGTGTTATTCTAACCAATAATGACCTATGCTTTGTCGTTATCTCCATCAAACACGAATTACTTCCAGCATAGACATTAATTCAGCTCCAGACACTATGTAGGTATTTACCACAGTAAAAATATATCAATATGAAGAGATAAAATAATAGTATATTACAAAAAAAGACTTGAATTGAGAAGTTAAAGTTTTACATCGTTGTATTTTTATCGACCTAATTACAGCTACAAAAGTTCTGAGATTTTTTTTAACAAAAAATTACGACAAAACCTTTAAAAAAGTTTTAACGCATTGATTATTTCTGGTTGCTATTTCAAAATACCAAAGAGACTAAATATCCTTATAAAACTTGCAAATATCTTTAACAGGGGCAGAAAATACTTCGCTATTTACAAAACAAGCACTACCAGGGTAAAGTACAAGTACACTAATAACAAACGTCGACGGCCTCGTGTTGTTTTCATCATTAGGTTGATTTGTCCAGGGTGCTAATCAATAAGGCGGAAGGGCGCGAGTTCCCTCGGCACTGGAAGGGGTTGAACAAGTGTCGTGTGGCCAGGACCTTATCGAGGCTTGCATATCAAATATGTCAGCGAGTAGGTAGGTAGTTTGGTACCCCCAAGGGATCCGATAATGACTAACGTTGATGACGATCAACTTTGATTTTATTACAAAGCTAGCTTTCCGCTCGCAGCTTTGCCCGCGTAAAATACATGAATTTGTTTGTTTTGTTTTCCCGTTGTTGGAGGATATTGTAAATATTCCAAACATGCACCTCTTGTATTAATCACGGAAGCTTTTACTCGCTGCATTGCTTGAATAAAATTTGACTTAGATTGTTAAGTTTAAGGCTGCAATGGAGGTTTAGAAACTATATGAAGGATATAGGTAAAGATACGTCATGTAATGGAAAATATTGTCTACAAAACATCGATGAAATCGGATATTTATTATCTCTTTTTTAAGTACTTAATATAAATTTGTATACACTCTAAAACAAAAATGTTAAGAGCAATGTATGTTGCTAACGGTACTAAATAATACAATCGTAACAGACAAATATGAAAGCCTAGTACCTACATTTAAATCGACAATAGAGTAACGGCATTGTATCTCAGTCGACGCCAACACGAATATCACAATAACGGCCTCGTGATCTAGGAAGATTTATATCTTGACAGTAAAAAACAAAATTAATAAAAATCATACCTCATTGCTTACGAAGATCCAAATACTCAATGGGATTTTTATTCACATTTCTTTATACATATGAAATTGAAATAACAGATGCTCAATCTCCTTGTAATAAGAATCATTGTCTCGATATCAGCAGTTTCAAGTATTTTTAAACATTTAATTTCAGAATAATCGTGAGCATTACAATTTCAAATTACCTTAGCATTAACTATATATTTATTGGTTCCTATGTTTATGTATATATTATTATATATTTATATGTTAATTTAAATAAGTATTATGTTATACAGTAGTATTGTTAATTGATTTGACCCAGCTTTTTTCAGATAGGTCAAAACTGTTTTGTAGTCAATTCTTAGTTCTTCAGCTATGTCATAACTGCTGATATGCCGATCTTGCTCTACTTTTTCAAAAACAGCGTCCATTTTATCCTTAACAGGGCGACCAAAGGGAGGTGCATCTTTGACATCAAAATTCCCGGATTGAAAATGCTTACACCAACTTTGGGATTTGGACTTTTTTCTTTTAGCTTTCAAGCTTGAATTATTATTTATATTTTTGACAGAAAAGACAGCTCGTTAGAGTATCTATTACAAATACTATAGTTTATATTTATTAAAGCTATTATAATAGGATTGATCTGTAAACAGTTGATTGCGCAGATCAACGACCCCGCCTCTAATGTCAAGAACAATACTCGGTTATGATATAAGGTACAACGGCACGGCGGCACTGCGAGTAAAAGAAATTATGGATACCACTATCTGAACCTCGAAATAAGAATTGAAGAGTTGAACGAGAAAAATAGGTGAAGTGGTCACAAATTTACTGACAAAGATTATATTTGTTAATAATATAGACTTCAGTGCAATACATTGAACCCCGGTATAATCTCTCTATGGCACTAGAGAAAGAACATTGAAAATATTGAAATGCATTTTTTTTTCAAAATAAAGTCTTTCGAAAGGAAGGGTATACTGGAGGCGACCGTAAACGTGGCTATCACTGGCATTTTAAGTTGAAGTAGTAGTGGTATAAATATGATCATAAATTAAAATATATGTTACAAAGTACAGAAATTTATTTTTCGTATCGTGCCAAAACAATACTAATATTTGATAGTAATAAGTAAATTATACTGAATGTCAAAAATCATTGATAAATAGTTGAAACAATTCCACTAGCAGCGAACCTATCTAGGTTTTAGAAGTATTTGCTGTTTGTCAGTGATGGTTGCTGCGGCGCGCCTTGTGAGGAATCGCCATATCCACTAAGACCAATCGACCATCAAAGTGATATTCTCCTCCTTACTGGATGCCTCAAAAAGATCTTAATCCTTTGCAATCATCGACTAGTTCTATTGGCTTCAATAGTTAGTATAGTATCAGGCCAAACGCTCGTAATTTTAACGATTATTAAGTGAATTTATACTTGATATTAGTTGACAGGTCGTGGCTTTAGTTAAATTGCATTTAAGTTGCAACTGAATTGTAACTTATCACAATATATTTACATACTCTCCTCGATATAATTTCTATAAGATAAATGGTGACTGCCGGAAATCGTCGTCGAGAATTACATTCAATTCAAATCTCGTTACATTTAATATACACCTAAGTCTGTTTTTACACGGTCTTTTTGTACACGGTTTTGATATAACACGGTTTGAAAATTGAATATTATATAATTTCAAATCGTGCTAAATGGAATAAAATCGTGTAAAAAAATTAAAAATATTCAATTTTCAAACCGTGTTATATCAAAACCGTGTACAAAAAGACCGTGTAAAAACAGACTTAGGTGTACTCATACACGAGTTTTAAGGTCATACTACCAACTATTGTATACGCCCTAAGTGGTTACTCAGTGTTTTATCTCTTTTATTCAAGTTTAATATATCATTCGATATATGAATAATGATACGTGCCAAAACACTTACTATATAAACTTTATCGGTTAATAATTAGGTAATAAATTATCCACATATGCAGGTTGGTAAAGGAGGAAAGGTTCAAAACTACTGCGCAGACTAACATAACTAAAATAAATAACATAAAATAATAATTAATCCTAGTCTTTCAATCAATGAAACTAGTATAAATTACGGTGTACTGGTTATACAGCTGTTTTCAGGAGTAGAGATCAAAAACTCTGAAATCGCCAATAAAAACACTAGAGCCCCCATACTTATAAATCGTATTGGTATTATGAAATAGCTGATTTTCTTTCCGCAATTTTGTAGATGCTATCATTAGAGGAAGTTTTATGTATTTAGAAGCTTTTTGACTAAAAAATTAGACCCATTTTAATGCAGTAGTATTATTTCAATAAGTTTCGTGGCATTCATTGACTATTCTATATCTATATGAAATTACAAACAAAATAATATTTATCACACTAACACATATCATCTAGACCAACTTAAGCATCCTTAAGAGTTTGTGTTATGGATACTAGATAACGGAAAAATACATATACTAAATTAACAGACAGACATCCAAACTCGTGAACAAATATGCGTTCTCTCTGCCTTAGCGGGATCGAATAATCAGGCAGCGGTACTGACCACTCGACCAGATGGTCGTATGAACCAAAGCCAATAGACGATATTTACGCACGCACTTATCCAATGCAAAATTTAATGATATCAAGATCGAGTCGGTTTGCGACGTGCGCATAATAGACTATTTACAAATACATATGGTGGACGACATAGGATCTAGTTCAGTACAGTAGTTTCTGGACATGACTACAGCGCTAATAGGCAACTCCCGCCTATATATTTTCAGTATTAGTTTTTCTCGTCACACTAGCTAGCACCTACGCAGCAACGATAATGTAGGGTTGTGTAACTATAATTGAAAATTGCTTGACACTTAAACCATGATTTACACAAATATTCAAGTCAATTCATCATAACTGACACTGAATTGAACATAATCAGCCAATTATCCTTTATGACAAAACACATACAGCAATGAGTACACAATACAAACACATTATCCTATTTATTCTTTCGAATTTACAATCTCCAACTATATTTTAAAATTAGCAAAAAAATATCGTTTATATTATTGATAATGATAATTGATCAAGTAAGGCAGTTAATAGAGCATTAATTGACAGCCCTGACCAGAGAAGACTATCCGGTGGCGGTTGATTGTACTCATCAAGGATTTCTGCACTCAAGGACGATGGCGGCTAGACGATCGCCTCTTATTATTTCTCAAACACATCTTGTTTTTTGTCTCAAGCCTCATTTATATTCATGATACATATCGACGGTTATCTATATAAATTAAAATATTTCCATTTGCTTGTGATGGAATGGATGAAATTCTTGAACGTAGCTGTGCAGCATAATATCTACCCTACAAACAGTATGTATTAATGATTTAGGTGTCTCGAAAATAAAATAAAGATATCTCTATTTTATATACATACCTATGGCTGATCAAAAACCGAAAACGAAACTTTCTTATTAAAAGCTTGATATTTCCACCAAAAGTTTTATAGGCAAGTAAAGAATGAGAAACTCACTGGGTGGTTTAACTCGAATGAATCATTGCTTCAGATAATTTATTTGAAACAGTTTTTGTGAAGAGCAAGAAGCACAAAAACTAATCACTGTAAGGGTTCAGTCACCTCGATATTTTCGAATGTGCGAACCTCTGGCATTTTTTGTGGCATATGTCTAGCTCATGACAAACATTATGACTACTAAATCACAAGTGTTTTTGTATCTTTAAACTAACATTGTAACATAATAAAGAATCAACATTGAGCATATAGTTCGTCGCACGAACAATGCAGTAATATTTGACAAGGTATCCGTCGAGTCAAGGGTATATGCAAATGCACATGAAGTCAACAAAGCGCATTGCAAGCAGGCAAAAAATTTAAAATGAGCAGAAACAAGCGGAACACCAGTAAAAGATATATACTACATAGCTTACACGGTGCCTTTTCATGGACGAAATTTAATTACAATAATTATCAAACAATTTAATTATAATTTCAAATTTAAGTCTAAGAGAACACATACATAACGTTAAACAATTTATATTGATAGTCAGTAGTCAACTTACATCAGAAGTTGGAAAAACGATTTTATCCCGACAGTACTTGAAGTCTAGATAAAGGAAAATTTACTAAGTATACCATTTTATGTAAAAACATTCAGGATCTGATGAAGGTAAATTTGCCCTAAACCAATAACGACCAAAAAAAAGAACCAGAAAATAATAACATCCTAATTATGGTTAAGGTCTCATACTTATATACCCCTTCAAGTCGATTGGTTCCAAAATGTTATGTATGTCGTGGCCAGATCTTAATATCGATCATGCAATTTCTCAGGAAGCAAGCTTGCGTCGAATCTCAGTTATCTTTCCAATTAAAGTTATCTTTCCAAGTTTCCGCGTTTAAAAACAAGGAGTATTATACGATACGATCAGTAATGTTTGAATGATCTGGCTCGAATAAATCATGATTATCGAAATCATATACAGTATTAAGGAGTTTCTGAGGTTGAGGACGTATTAATTTGGTGATTATTTTCTTAACCCCGAATAATAATCGTCTGTATAATCTATAAATTGTTGTTGGCAAATGCACCGACTATTTAGCCGCATCAAATTATTTAAAGATTCGCAAACCCAACAGAATGACTGACACGTTTACAGCGTTCAGCAGTTAACGCCGCTTTTAAACGGTAGCAATAATTTACTGCCGTCCATCTGTTTGCATTAAACCAGAATCTTATTTTATTTATACCAGTTACAACTTACATGAAACTACAATGGCTGTAACAGTATATACTAGCAAACACTATTAACTAGATGCCATAAAATCGTCTAAATATGAATAATAAGGTATATAATTAGGTCTAAAACCACTGTCTTCAAACTAATACTTACTACCGACTATTACCTACTACAAAGATAAAAAATTCACAACAATTACTTACAAAAATCTACAAATAACATAATCGCGTTTTTTTAAAAATTATTTTTAGAACGTTTCAAAATTAAAACTGTAACGTTCCTGCCACAATGAGTGAAAATATTCAAAATGGTTCATTCGAAAAGAAACAAATGTGAAATTAATAGTTAAGTCATATTACATCCGAATTTAATAAAATATTTTCGACATACCATTATTACATTACAAGCTGTGCCCGCGACTTTGTTCGCGTAGATTTAGGAAAATAACATGTCGTACTTAGGCGCTAAAGCTCTATAAAGGAATATTTTTTTCCTAACATTTTTCTTTGGTTGCAGCGTGATTTTATATAGTCTATAGCCTTCATCGATAAATGAAGTTAATGATACAAAAAGTAATTTTTCTATTTGTATCAATAGTTTCTCTCTAGTAGGCTCTCTCAGGAACTATTGATACCACTGTACATATACTGATACCATTCAACCAAACAAACAAGCAAAATCTTCAGCTTTATTATATTACTCTAGATTATAAGATGTCCAGGTGTAGGTCACAATAAGTAATCAAGAGATTAACACAACGGAACATGCGCAGTTTTAGAGGCGCTCGATGTAGGCAATCAGATATGTTATACGATATTTCAAAATTCAGTTTCTAAGAAAATGTATAATATGAATAATTATTATAACACGACTTCCTCTGCCTTTCTCTAAATATTGGACATCATGCACACACATTCACTTCTTACCGAATCCTTTAGAAAAAAAATTAAAATAAATAAATAATTATTAATAATTAAAATAAATAATAATTTAATTTTTAAATGCTCAAATTTAGAATGTGGAAAGTACTAAATCTCCCACCTATCCTCTTCGCAGTCTATACAATTTAATTTTCCATTTTCTTTCCTTCTCTCCTTAAAGCAGTAATTTTCACACATTCGATCACATTATTTAATATGTATTTATATATAATTTATTTATACGTTGTTATAACCTTGAAAAGTTGCAGACTTGTTTAACTACTATTATTAATCTATGGCACACATTTAATTAAACATTGATAATCTTTAAAATTACTTCCACTTTGTTTAAAATAACCAATTAGAATCATTCTATGCATAATTCAATTAACTGGTCTAGAAAAATAGCGATGTGGGAGGGTCCTCAACGTGACGTAATGAATTAAGTAATTGAACCAATGAAAGTATATTACGGATTCAATTACAAGAAAGGATATTTCGAATTATTTCGCATATTATTCCGTTAGTAACAAAAATCATATTGTATGTTTTTCAACAAGGTCAGCTAGACCTTGTTGAAAAAGTCTACTTCCCAATGAAAAGGTGACATTATGACAAAAGTGTGCGTAATTCCTTATATTACATCAAACTAAATAAATACGTCCTTAGCATCCGCAGACATGATGTCATTCAGTTCTTTTATCATATTATGAACACAAGTGCTGCGCTAAAATAAAATCAAAATAACAATCATAATGTTTTTAATATACGTCAGAATAATTTCAATTATGCTGCCAAGCAACTAAAATTCATTTACCCTGTGATATTTCACCAGCCCATCCGGTGGTCAAACATAAAAAATCTATTGTCTGATAACATAAGGGTACATTATAGATTAAACATCGCACTATTTGCCTCTATTAACTTTGTTTAATTAATATAATTGTTTATATCTTATATCTGTTATCAGAAGCATTTATAATAAACATACAACACTCATATTTACCATATTTGAAACTTTAGGACAAAATCCTAAAGAAAACCTAATATATAATTTATATATTAGGTTTTCTTTAGGATTTTGTTAACTTTAAATCGTTAATTTAGTATGTAAAATAAATGACGTGCCGATTTTCATAATGTACACAGTAGATTTGTATAATTAATTTTACGTGATGGTAAATAGTATTCAAATAAAAATAAACACGGTGTATAATAAACAAATTTATGATAGCAAGAAACTCTTATTCACTCTTTTCAAAAAATTAATGTAATAAAGATTCGAATAGTATCTATCTCGCATATTATCAGAGGCTGTTGCTGACAGATGAGAGTTAAGAGAATAGATTGAGATATTAAACAGTTATTTATTTAAATAATTATTTTATCTAAAAGTTGTGTTAGGTAATCATAATATACATATTTAAGAATTTAATGTTATTTCTGTTTACGATATCGGTTGCATTATTCATATAAATATTACAGACGATCCGCGAAGTCTAAATTTACAGTTGTTTAGTTGTAAATGTTAATAATGGTTGTTTAACTTTCATCAATGTTTTACGAGACACAATTCGTTTTATTTTTATCATTAAATCTGTAAAGGCTCCCGTGTTATGCATTTGTAACAACGCCATTTTCTTTTTGGTTAACGCTTTGCAGAGGGTTAGTTTTTTCCGGGCCAGCGATCACTGACGTTGCAAGAGCCGTGCCGGCACCGCTCGGCCTGTGACTCAGAATTAGGTGCACCATTACCATACCGCTGATCACAATCTACAGATCACGACCATACTTAATTAAGGCGTACACATTTAGGGTGCGAAACAAACGGAAAACCTCTTGTAATAATACGCTTAATAATAATTTTTGTTACAGCTTGGCTCAACTCACTTAAGAGTAAAATGCAAAAGCAAAACAAGCATTAAGAACATTTGAAGAAAGTGAATTACATTAATATTTAGTTTGAACTTGTAATATTTAATTTCAGCACTACATTTTGTTATATTATTAATAACACCCCTTTCTATTAGGATTTTATTCTCCATATTTTGTTAGGTCAACGTAGTCAACTTTAGGTATTTTATACTTTTAAGGGTTGACTTTTTTCCTAGATAACTTTAACAAAAGCAAATTTTGACAAGTTGACAGTTTTTCTATGTAAAATATGTATTATTCGGTAGATAATTGTAATCTAACTATAGAAAAATTGGTCCTAAAACAAGTTAACATGTTACCATCGGGTATGAGTTCTTTTTATAGATTCTGAAAAAATTATTAGTTAACCCGGTGAACTTTGTATCCCCTACAACTTGCCAGGAATGTCTTCTATTGAAAGATATATGAAACGGTGTTGAACAAAATGACCGTTTTTCTCGTCAATTCGACGTATTTCAATAGTATTGCCAATTTTTTATTATTATTTTTTAGATTATCTTTGTCCCTATTGTTTTTATGTTTAATCCCCTGAATTAAGAACAAAACACAATATAAATTAATTTAATCAGTCAAGTTGTTTTCGAGTGGCGAAATTAACGAAAAACTTTTAGCTTTTATAAATGCGTAGAGAAGAAAAAAAGGAAAACTATTTTCCAAACAGAACTTAGTCATTTGTTAAAAATTTGGTAGCTACTCGCTACTTTAGATTAGCATGTTATAATTCTACATTTCAAGTTCTATTGTTTATCTGAAACCTGAAGGCGCCGAAGCCGTATACCAGCCGATGACATGATAGCAGCTGCAACTTCCTCATCCGTTACGCGATACAATCGCGATGAATTAATTATTCTCCACTAAATAATTACGAGTAACAAATGTTTAATAAAAAGTCGGGGAAACTTAATGCCGGACAGATTTGTAATGGCATGGTTAAAATATAAAATATAAATTGTCTTATAAATAGTACTAGCTACTTATAACAAATTGTAAACCGGTCTATCGAGAACGATACTGCCTTTAATATCTATATAGCATTTACATTGGAATTCTGTACCAACTTTCCCGGGTTCCCGTGAGGTTCAGATCGTGACTGAACGTCGCGTCTGCGCAATTTGCTTACCCATACAGTGCCGGTCTAATCATGTGTAAAATATTGCCGAGTCTCGTCACTGCAAGCACGAAATCAGGACGGCACGTCAGAAGTGCAATATTAATTGACTACGATAACAGCAACAAGATTAAGGACGTCGGCATTTGGATATTTCACACGAAGTCATGGTTCACTGTTAGCAGCATGAGCTAAAACGAAAAAGTTAGTGGGAAATTGCCTTACAATAATAACCATAAAAGTACTCAAACCACATAGGAACCATAAAACCAAGTATTGGTTAAAATGGAAAAATAATCCATAAAACAAACAACCAACATTCCTGTAATCATGTGTAGAATCGACGAGATCAGGTTGGACATTTAACTCGTATTAACCGAGCAAAGAGACGGGTGCCTTTACTATAGGAGCGAGAGAGAGCTAAAGGATCATTATAACAATAGTACCGCGATAATAAAGTTACCTCTAAATTGTTATTATAGATCACTGATCCTCTAATGATAGGCACAGTTTGGTTTTTAAATTAAAAATATCTTTGAAACATTGGCGAACCTCCAAGTTTCCAAAGAATCTGCAGAAATGTTCTGATATCTTATGAAGTTTGTGAAAACAATAATTTCCTAGAAATTATTTTTTCACGTGGTTAGAGTTTTACATGGAAGAACAAATACTAACTTAAGAAATAAATTTTACATAAGAACAAAAAAATGTATGAGTTTGTTGAGGATAGAGTTTAGGTTGATGACATTGTAAAAATATGAAGATTGTCAAACATCAAACAAAAGGAAAAACTGTCTTCGAACTCAGGATATCTAACCGATTATGTCCTAAAGATAGACGGTAGAGTTTATGGGGGGAAAACCAAATTTTATAAAATTATTCGGGAACCACAATTTTATAAATCAAACAAAAGTTACATAAAAATCCAACGAACGATACGATTACAAGATTGATTTAAGTCTAAAACATGCTTCTCTTTATTATGATCACAGTGCAGGTGTGTAAAAAGGGAGGGTGAGACGTCAAGATATTCCCACGAGCCGACACATGCGGACGGGCTGTTCCGATCACCGCTCCCACTAATTGAGTCGATGTTATGCGAGACCAAGGACACTATTCAGCTAAGGCAATCTTACAAGATACCTATACCTATTATTGATATTTTCAATACATTTTTCGTTCTAGTTGAATAACATTGAAAACGAGGCATTTTCCACTAAGATTTTGTACAGCGTAACTTTTTATTAGCTCCCATGAACTACAAAAAGCGGATACACCTACAATTAGGGACTAGAATAATATGTCTTGTCAAGAAAGTATGATTTGAGATTTGTATAATTTTGAACTTGTAGGCCAAATCTTGTAATTTTCTTTATTGGGGATAACAATATTTATCTATCACATAAAGCTTCAAAGAAGAATAAAATAACAAATTGTGTAACCTACCTACTTATTACACATACTAGTACATAAGATACATATACTTTAACATATATTATAGCTATTTATTAATACATGCTAATACATAAAATAAGTACTTACCTACCTATTATAATAGCTTAATTCGCCTTCAATAATTATGTATTAAAGTTACTAAGAGTTTTATTCATGGTGGAGTGAATGTTACATGAAATAATGTAGTATGAGTTGTGCGATATTTGGGTGATTTTACTCAACAATTTCAAGGCAATCGCATCCGTTACACATGATGTCATATAACAAAGCCATATACATTTGTAGACGCCAAAATATTGTACCCACGACAAAGTTCAAGACGTGCTATATGCATATTTCTTGCATTTAAAATTTATGTCTTAGGAAATTTTTTGCATTTTTTCAAGTTCTGGAATATATTTGTTATAACAAGGCGACCAAATACAACTACAGTATTATTACAGTATGCTCCGAACTTAGGCATGGTATACTATCTTTACTCTCAGTTCACTTTTGAAAGGGCGGCACGTACATATAACGAATCCCAAATTACGATATGATTTGGAGTTCGTTGTGTCAATATGATAGAACATTAACATTTTATTACCAAGATAGACCGCCAGATCACAAACAACTTGGCATCGCGGAATAGCGAATACATACCAACAACTCACTATATCAAACTTATTAAAATTATTAAAATGCACTTCTTCACATAACGAACAGCTGTCATTAATGACAAGCGCAAGTTGATTTCTTTATTCAGCTATTGTTGCTAGTCGATGGTTACCACTTACCATAATAAAACATAAATCTCTTTATTTAACTGGACTCAATTTCGAAGTTATTTTAAAATGAGCCAAAATATATTTTTGGTTTTGTTTTGTTTTGCACTTTTAGGGATTCGTACTATCTTCGATTTAATAGCATTACTAGATCAACATACATTAGTATTAGTACTAAAATTGACTATTAATAAGTAGATGAAAAACCTGCTCGACAGTTGATGGTAGGTACTTATTTCAATTCCCTTAATTAACGAGACAGGAGCAACCGACAAGCAAGAAAGGCGTGGGCGGCGATCATCCGATGTTATCTAAGCCTTTATCCGTTACGGACTGCGGACTCAACGTCACAGATTCACATAATACACGTAAAAACTATTTCTATAACCGCTGGCAATTAAACTCGGATATTTAACTCTATGAAGTTGCCATTACTGAGTAAGTATAATATCTTAAAAATATAGTAGGCAAAAGATTAACTTTTATTAAAATTTATTTTTACAATATTTGTAAAAATAAATTGTAAGTGCCAAAGAACATAATTGTAATTAGTTGACTCTCTTCAGTTCGCGAGGAAATTAAATATAGGTAAGTATTGTCTGTAATAAAGAAACCTATTTTCAATATTTATGAGTCTTAAATAAACTTCCTTGTTAAATCATAAGTTTTCAACTCAACAAAACCGCAAGTATATGTTTAAAATAAGACCTCGCGGTAGAAGTAAACAGTGGACAATTACGGCAGTAACGCGGGGTTGTGGCGCGTTCAGAAACAATCGAAGCGGTGCGATGGACGAGATACCGGCCCATAATAACTCTAATAGCGAGATAAGTTCGCCGCTGCCGCCAATATACGCCGTACCACAACACTAATGTACTCCAAGCCAGTGCTTACATTCGATCAGATGCCGTATCAGTGTTTAAATCGCAAAATATTATGATAATTAAAATGTGATTCACTAATGATTGGTTGTATATGCTATAAGAACGTTTAGTTACTGAAACATATCTTAGAGACTAAATTATTTATCAATGCATATTCATTGTGTAATACCATACTGAAAAGGCATTTTATTTAAAAAAAAGTTCCATCGATGTAGACTTTCATTGCTTGCATCTGTTTTTGCTTATTATTACCATGGGTAAAAAATTACCCATCGTACTACTATCTGCCTCGGTTGTACCACCGATTATTTAGTTTTACCTCACCACCACGGCTTCATTGCTAGCACCAAGAGTAGCACCATCGCTAACACCGGACGATGATAAAAAATTAAATGTAGACCACCGTGGCCGGAAAACGTATCTGACACACGTGTGGTTCTGGTTATCAAGCAATACTTCTTACCTCTGCCCGACGCCCGTGCGGCACAGAGTCAAGCGAGACCATGTAAACGATTCATTCCTGAATCTCGTTATCTGATCAAAACCAGGGTTGTTGATAAACATTTCAAAATGAGCTTTAAATTATTTTTTAGAATGCCGTGCGCCCACAACTTTTCAATCGAGCCAGAGAAGTTTAATTCGTTCATATATACATTGATTAACATGATATTCATTACTATAACAACAAGTTATGAAGAACAAGCTTGCCATCCCTATGGAAGCATGCAATTGTCGCTTGGGCTTTATTAAACGACACTGAGCTAAGATGGCCGTTGGACCGGATTATCCCGATTCCCGATCCCTGGGGCACCCTTCCCACCGCTTCAATACGCAATACAATACATGAAACAAGATTTTGTATCTTTATATATTTTATCGTAAATGCAATTGAGACTGTATTTTAATGTTAATGTAACTAAAAAAGGGGCTGTTAAGCAACTAATTTAATAGAATGAGTAAATCATTACATAAATAAAAGCATATTATGGTAATAATTAAGACAAGATAATATTTCTAATACAGATTTGATATATATATAATAACAGTTCAATGTAGAGTAATCATGTAAATTTTTTAATTGACCCATAAAGACAAATGTCTTGTTAATGTATACCATTAATCCATATGAGGATCGGACCATTTTTATTTATAAATGACTACAGAACTTGAGCTCGCGCGATAGTGTGTACAAAAATCAACACGACGAACAACAAGTGCTTAACTTGTCGATTACACTCAGATACAAATCTAAATTGCCTTCTCTAACTTTTTACTCCTACATTTTAGTTTTAAAGCTTAGATAAAAAATTTAGCAAAGTGCATGTCGGGCACGTATTAAAAAGGTAATTTTGGAAAAAACCTATATAGATTTAGGTAACCGATGTAGGTAGATGTGTGCAACATGAATAACATCCACTTTGACATAAAGACTGGCAGGCGCTTAGGCGGAGAAAAGTAAAAACGCTAAATAATAATAATAATGGTGTACCTTCGGAATACCTACAAGTGAAAATTATTATTAAATATAAACAAAAAGCAAATTCATTAACACTATCAGAAATATTACAATAACCTTATAAATAAAATAATAGGTGGTATGTACTATAATGCAAAGTAATATATATTTCATACCTACCTATATGATTATTGCTTAAAACAATATGGCCAGAGAAAATTTTAATTTTTACTAAGAAAATGGTAGATTCATTACGTGCGCATCGATTAAAACCCACCAAACACCAATGCATTCCATTCTGCACTTTTTGCGGATGTCACCAAAAGGCAGCGGTTGTACAGAAGGTGTCCAACCGGTTTTAGTTACAATCGCTTCCACTCATAAGCGTCTGCAAATTCAACACTCGTCAGTGTTATTTAACCAATTCTTCTATTTAAGCTTTTAGATAAGTACCAAGTTATAGTAATACTTTTATTGTATGATTAGACATTAAACTTTTTCAATCAATATAATTGATATTATTTTACTTTTCCGCTGTTATTAAAAGCAGATGATAATAGCGATGTATTATAATATTATGTTCAATGAATATCGAGCATGAGACTGCTGTTTCATAAATTATATTGAATCACCGCCGTCCTTAGGTAAACTGTACAAGTTACGTAAACAGTCATTAGAGTTGATCGCAATCACGTACTGGTCGCAAACAATAACATGAAATAACATTCTACAACAATACAATCATGACATTGAGAAATTTATGCTAATAGGACGGAACAAATATCTGCAGGGAGGTAGGTAGCCAATCGTCCAGGAAATGAAATCCCTCTTAGATACCGTTATCTCGTTAAGCTATTAGATTGCAAAGATAACGTCTACAGGAGCTTTAACTACTCGCGACATTAATCACGTACCTGTCTATTACCTATTAGCATAGATTTCTTGTTTTTTAAGTACCATTCCTCGAAAGGGAATAAGCTTTAAACTCCTAGTAACTAGGAACGAACAGACAGATTATCACAATAATATGTATATACTGACTATCATACTAGGTACTTTGAATTTAATTACAGACGGATCAATCGATAATTAGTATTTATTGAGTGGACTTCCAAAACTTATTTGGAGAAAATAGATAACTTTATAATTTTTGGCGTAAATTTTATGATATTTTTTAATGGCAAGCGCGACGGAGACTTGTCCAACAAATAAAAATCATTTTAATCTAGCCGCCGTTTTTGAGTTACGAATGGTGTATTGTGTAATAAATATGCAGAAAAATTTGATTCCCATAAGAAAGGTGGACACTAGAACTCTATTTACAAAAATTATTGGCAATTTTCCAAAAGTTTTATTAGGGAGAAATATTAAACATAATTGGCTTTAATAATAATAAATGGCTTAAAAAATAAGGACAATGATTATATATATATATATATATATAAATATAAATATATATATATATATATATATATATATATATATATATATATATATATATATATAAATATATATATATATATATATATATATATATATATATATATATAAATGTGGGGCGTGTTTTATATAATTTTCAAGACGACCATGAATAGCTCAAAGACATAAAATTAATGTAGTAGACAATAACGATTACTTTTTCTATTAGGAATTAATCAAATTTCGATGAAATCAAGCGAAATTCGGAACTAATATACCAATAAGCAAATAATTTTTATAAGAAAGGCAATTGTTAAACTTATATACGTCGTTTGGCGACGTAAAGATGTCGATGAGATGTTGATGCACATTACATTCCTAAGCACGCGAAGCGGTCACGCTCACTCGATCACAATTTCACGGTCAAATAAACCAACTTTGATCTGTCTATTACGTAGCACTTTATTTGAACAAATGAGTTCAACGAACAGGGGCCCAAATTAGAGGTTGCCAACAAAAAGTATACATAAGTAATTGAGATATATATGAACAAAAAGACATGCAATTGGTTAATAATTTGACTTCACGGTTAGTTCGTCTTGTAACTTGTGTATTCATAATTTTTTATTGTTAATAATTAACATAATAAAAGCAAGGGCGACAAACAGAGTAAGGAAGACAAGCCATGGCCATGACCTTTCCTTCATTCATGAGTCAGGCAAGAATATAATAATTGTGTCAAATAAACATGCCCACCTGACAATCATGCTGATCATGGTAGGAGCTGACCAACTGGCTGACGTACTCCCAGACCTCGCCGGGCGCGGTCCAGGTCGCCGCAGCGTTCGCCGCGTGTCGCATCATGCCAGCATGATACGGGAACGACCAATCGCGCCAAAACACGCGAATATGCGCCAGTTACTCAACCAGCGTCCACGGCTTTGACGAGCTATTTATATTGTTTTATACTCCTCAATCATGAGCAACTAGGTCATGATCTACATTACATACACCAACACTAACACTAATTCGCATAAAAAGAAAATAAAAGTCATGCTATTCACACATAGTCTTACTTGGGATCATGATAATAAGTGCAAAAATTAAGTTAATTGACTAGCATTAATTTTAAGCTATATGAAATCATACAGGTATATTACTTATATAGAACATATTAAATTTTTAAAAGGTTAACCGTAGAGGAGACTGTAAATTTTATTTAATCTAAACCGAAAAAAAATACCCATTCATTTTACTATTATTACATTACTATTACGTTTTGTATCAGTTATTAAATAATTTAATAATGTTACGCTACATGAAAATTATCACTCAAGTCAAGTTTTGGCAATTTTGAAAATGTTTTTGATTTTAAATCGTTTTGTGAGTTTACTGTCTTGGAAAGGTAATTATAGTAAAACTTATGTGCATTGAACACTTTCATGAATCGTACAAATACCAAGAATACAATCTACTATAAAAGTATACCATATAATGCATTGGTACAATATGCCCAATAGCAAATTTTTGAAAATCATATTTTTTCATTATTATGGGATTTAATCTTTATATACTTATAAAAGAAATCACAATCAGTGCACAAGTTTCAAATGCAGCGGAATGAGAAATTTGCAGTGATGCGCGCAATCCCGGAACAAAATCATCGGTAACGCGGTGATAACGTGTGACCTTGAGCCGCGTTTAACGTTTGATAAGAGAAAATTTGGCGGTGACCCCCGCCTCTGTCGCTCTTCGCGCCGCGGTATGAAATTGCTTATCTCAAACACTGTTTGTTTTGTATGACATTACTGTCGCGGTCCACATTATACCACGATGACATGATTACGAATTAATTTAATTCCTGTTATTAATTGTTTACCCACGTATAAATATACCGTTGCTTCGTTTTGATGAATTGTTACTATGAACTTTATCAAATAGCTGTAATCAAATCCCAAGCATACTATGGATTATATGTAAATCATTAACACAAAACCACTGTTATTTTCACTAAACGAGTTTGTTGATTAAACACCTCATGGGTCCGATCAATGTTAATTGTGTTTATATTGGGATTAGCGCAAGTTGTTTGCGAGCGCGGAACATCTAACGCATCAAGCGGGACGCGCGCGCGCCTCACATCGAACTAGCTAATGACCGGCGAGGCGCGTATTCGCGATCCCCACTCTGCCACCGTACGCGCTATCAAACCAGTTTACGTGAAAAATTTTAATTCCTTCGCACTGGTGACGACCAGTCGCACTTTCCACACGCGGCTTGGTCTTGGCCTCCCCCGACAGAGGAAAAAGCGCAGCGCCCCATGGGGCGTACCGGAAGTGCACAGTCGGCCGACCGACACGCGATCCAAGCGCACCCACCGCCTTAATTAAATGCTGCACGCTGCATACCTACCCCATGCATGGCCACCTTTACCAACCAGTCACATTATCACAACAAACATTCATCACTATCACTGCAGTGCAATGATTTTGTCCAAGTTTCAAAAAAGTCAGCAGGTTAGCTTATATCGTGTTTATTAATTATTTTATTACCTAAATATCAGAAATCAAAAATAATACTTTTAAATCATAGAGGTATATAAAAGATCAAATGCTATAATAATTCAATATTGAATGTGAATAGTGACTATAAGATTTAAACATTTAATTTCACTACTATTAAATAGTCTCGCTCACCACCTAGACTAGATCTGGAAGATTTGTAGATACATCCATCACACGGGTAAGATTAAACAAAACTAAGAACCGGCTTCATAACACTAAAAAGGCAAAAATAATTCAATATAAGAAGTTCCTATTTAAAGTTATTATTTGGAGATGGACCTTAACTATTATTAATTTTTAAAACAACTCAGCGCTCCACTCCAAAAAACTAGTACTTTTAAATTGAAAAACTTCTTACATTGTAATATTTCTGCGTGTTTTAAATATGGTTTTTATTTTTGTTTAAAATTTTTTTTTATAAGTTTGTGTTATGTTTCTTACTTCGAAGTTGAGCGTACTCTCGGCTTGCCTGACTGTTTGTTAAAAATATTAGAATATCTTTAGAAAAAACATGTCCTTGAAAAATTAAAGGTTGCCCTACATCCCATCATCAGATACTTGGTGACAATGGGAGTCACCTCAGGTGTATACTATATCAAATAAAAACAGAATTTAAAAAATAGGTCCACAACGGAGAAATGACGGAGAAATTGCGTAACAAACATACAGTCGAATTGAGTACCTCCTTTCAATTTATCAAGTTCGTTTACAAAATTGAAATAAATTCTCAGTTCAGTAAATGTTTGGTATCATTCACTTAACAGTTATTAAACAATTTAAAATGCATCTGAAATGCAAATCATCAATGCAATTCAACTAACTAACACTACCATAAAAAATAAAAGATTACTACTAACTCTCACTAACATAAACAATTGAAGATAAAAGAGTGCTAATTATTTCAAGATACTGAAACGTAAAGTTAAAAATTACCGACAGTCTTCATTGCGATTTTAAATAGATATTTATAAAGAAATTTATTGCATAGCATTAATTTTTCATACTTAATCAGTTTTTATATCATAGATCTATAAGTGAAAATGAGTTAGTTACTTTAAAATTTTAGACAGATAAAAAGGAAAATATAATTTTAAAATTGAAAATTGTTTTTTAAGAAACAATATTAAAAATACATGAAAGTGGTTACATTTCTTGTCATTAGCATATCAATCAAAGTGAATTAGTAAGTTATGGAGCTATTATTGCTAACAAAAAATGACCTTTTATATTAGTAAAAGAGGGTGTGTGTGTATGTGTGATAAATAAATATAATGGTAGAATAGAGCTCTTTTATGGTTTCAAACCGGATTATAAAATTATTGAGTCTTTCATCATTTGATTAAAAAAATAAGTTATACTCTTCAGAAGTTGATTCAATTGGTTTATTTTCTATCCTCATTTAAAAAAAATGTGGAATTGTTCCAGCTTCTATTTATTATCATTTTAACTCAACTCGCCTCATGCATGTCCTTTAGTAATTATAATTCTTGTATTTTAAAATGTCTGTCTACTATTTATAAACCATTTTAACAATAAATGTGGAAATTCAGTTCTTTCCACAAATCCGGTTTTCTTTCATAGCGGACAGGGTAATAATCTTAGAAACAAACAAAAAATATTATATGCCAATAACAAGCTAGCACGAATACAGATAATTTTTATTAATTATTAAAACGAAACCGAACTTTTGTTATACAAAAGGAAGAAAGTCATCTATTTTATTATCTATAAGTAATAAAATTCATCAGGTTTGGGTTTTATTTTCATTGGGTCTTATTTTCGACAAAATTATGGAAACATGGCATGTACTTTTGAATGTTTTGGGAAATGCAACTGTACTGAAAATAAATTGATGTTTAATTGAATTCTAAATCTACAAAGATTATACGAAGTCTGATTTATTCAAAAAATACAACAACACGACACGAAAAAATATATATTTTTTAATTTTTATAAAAATATTTTTTAGGTCAGCAATTGACTCGACACCAAGCAGTAGAGAACTCATTATGTTAAAAGATAGGTAGTGCAACATGCGACATACTGCCATAACCACCTCCACACCTTGCTGACCCAAAAAGTGCTTTTTTACGCCCCTTTAGCAGAAACCCATGTTGAAGTATGAAGAAAGAAGAAAGGAATACGTGTGCTAGTCACGAAATCTCTTTGTTCATACGCACACGTAGACATAGACATAGGGATAGTGAAAGAGTGACTCCGTGCACCAGCACTGAGAAGGAAAGGAGAAGGAGAGGGCTTCAGAGCACTCTCCATAGAACAAATGGTACGACGACGATGCTAGGCCTTGCCTCTGCATCGCCAATAATACGCATAGAGCGAAGCTGCAATCTGTCCAGAGCATCGAGGAGGTACTGAGCGGAACCATCCAAAAGGTGCGAGCAATATTCCACGCAAGACCGGACCTGGATTTTTCAAAATTTCGAGTTTCCGCGAGGCAATCTTGATAACGGTCTCGATGTAATCCCTGGTATTTAGAACACTGCGTAGTTCCATGCCGAGCAAGGTGGTGTGGCTATGAAGAGACATAATAGTGCCCAGAAGAGAAGGAAGGAGAAGAAACGGCTACTTTTTGTGTAAACACCTGCGTTTTCTTAGCACTCGAAAAGATTCTTAGATCCCCATTCAGAAACAAGGTCCAGCACCCTAGAGCTCAATAGTAAAATTCGCTCTCTCTGTCCACATCCATGCGCCCAGCTGTTGGATGTCCATAATATCCCCCATGCTGTCATTACTGTCGTCTGCATAGTAATTAATGCTTCCTTATGAAAGCATGCCATTGATATGAAGAAGAAAGTGTAGGAGATAGAATGATCACTACTTTAAAGATAACTAGGGCGAATGGAACTTCTATGGTTAACACCATTGGTTTTTTGTTGTGGCTTGGCAAAATGCCCTTTGATAGTCACTAACGCAATCACAGAGTTGAAAATTTATGGGATTTAACACAAGGGCTCACTTAAATATTGTCTAAATCCATCCATTTGCACTGGGCGATTGTACCTCTTTAAAATGCCCTTCTGAGCATGTTGAAGCTATTAGCCGTGTTGACCTGATATTTTACATATTACCAAGTTCAACTTTATACAAATATAAAAGGGGTGATTTTTTATTAATATCGAATATCAGTCGCTCATCCATCACCAATCTATTTAGCACTAGTTTCGTTTATTAATTCTATTATTATATTATCATATCGCTCTAGTTTCTTTATGAAGATGTACTTACCTTAGTTCTCGGGCGCCCTCTTCCTCGCTTTACTGGTATTTCGATACCAGTTTCGTCACTTTTTGTCTTTTTTACAGCAGGATTATTAGTCTTTGTAACAATATTTTTGTGGTTTTTAGACACATTATCTTTACTCTGTTTCCTTTCATCTTCGTTACTATCACTCTGAGGTGGTTTTTTGTTGGCAGTGTTGTTTTTTGTATTTTTTGATGTTTTTGATGGGGAGCCTTTAGGCTGTAATGTTTTTGATACAGCTTTTAAGGGTAAATCATCTTCACTAGATGAATAAGATGAACATTTACTACAGGAATCAGAGCTTGATGATGAAGACACCTGTGATTTAACTTTCTTCTTAACAGCTGGCCTGTCTTTAGGTCCTTTTAATGTTTTAGGCGTGTTGTCAGTAGCCTTGTTTTTGATTAAAGATATTGTATTTTTCTTAGTAGCCTTTCTGGGTATGGCTGCAATTTTGAGTTTAAGGCCAGTGTCACAAGAAGTAACTGAGAAGTGAGGTTTGTGCGTCAAGCTTTGCTTGGCACCAGAGCACTCCCAATCACTGGCAGATGAATCACTGCTGCTGCATTGCTGTAACATAAATACATTATAATTAGTAATTAAAATCCATTAGAATCTTTTTGTCATTGGCATAAAAAGTCTATAGAAAGTGAAGCAAATTGGTACAATGCTCAAATTGGCCCATGATGAAACTGGCTGAATTGGTTTTCATTTCAGCCAGATTCATCAGCATTCATGAAAAGGGTTGAGAAGAGCATAGTTTTTCATTGGTCTCATACCAAAAAAAATATTTCATATCAAAATTGAAACAAAACTGAAATATTTACAATTATTTTAATGTTAATTTAGTATGTTAGAAATAAGTACATTATTTTAAGCTGTCTAATCTTTCAAAATGTTATAGTATATTAAATATATATAGATGTAAATTATGTGCACACTTTTTCCACTATTTAATTCACATATAACTTCATATTCATATTTGTGGGTCTGTTGGTAGAAATTTCATTTGAAATAAGCAGTACCTTTGTTCTCAATGGTTTTATGTCAGTTTCATTATAACCATTTAGTGTACATAAATAAATAAATATAATTCTTAAAAAATCATTTATTCACTTCACTATTTGTCACTACTATATTTAACACTCTTTTTCTTTTCATATTTCATATTAAGAGTATGCCATCAGACTCAATCCCACTATATGTTTGTTATATATATATATAATGTATATTGGATGTTTATTTTTATAAACATCCATAATACATTATATATAAACTAATTATCTGTTAGGTGTATCTAGTAGTTGAGATATGTGAGTTAGTATTTTACAAATCAATTGCAAAAATTATATGTTTTTGTGATTGTAATTATAAATTTAACATTAAATATAAAAAATATTTGTACAAACCTCTGAATCACTGTTTGAATCGGAGTCACCGCTTGAATCTTTTGTTTTTGGCAGCTCCGTGCCCATGGCTGCAATAAGACAATTATTTAGAAAAAAATACTACACCATATTAAGAACAAAGATTTTTCTCTAAAGGTATCATCGTCATATTATCTTCTATATATAAGTTCAGTCATTCAGTGAGTCAGTTCATTCACTCAGTATTTAAGATCTAAAATTAAAACTACCCTATGATATAATCTTTTTTATATTCTCTATCAAAAAAGAAAAAAAAAACTAAAAAAACTTTCTAGACAAAATCAATTGTCATATAGTTGATATAATTGATCTATGCTTAAGCAGACCTTGATGAATTTATTACAATGTAGGCTTTTTAATAGAAGCATAAAAAAGTTTATACAGTGTCTAGTCTTTACATATATCTAAATGTAAGTTGTATAATTAATTTCTTTGTTTGGTGACAATCTTTTTGTTTGGTGTGTTAAGGGAAGACAGTAAGATAATAGAAATATTGACAAAATAATTGTTTCAATAGCATGAAACTTCTTCATGCCATGGTAGTTTGTACCCATCTCATTTTGTAATATATTACTTTTATACTATGTTAATATATTATTTATTACTCTATTAAATATAATGTTAATGTATATTGTTTCATAATAATGGTTAAAGGAAATTGTATAGGTTATCCAATAATATTGGCTTTTTAATTTAATTTCATCATCATCATCAACAGCCTATATATGTCCACTGTTGGGCACTGGCCTTCCTACATGGGAGAAATAGATGAGATTAGGCCATAGCACCATGGCGTTGGCACCTAGTGGGTTTGTTGTAAAATTAGTGGTTAAAGCAGTTGCTGTAAAACCAGGGCCAACAACTTAGCATGCATTCCAAAGCACAGAGTAGCTAGAGTTAATAAATTTTATTAACCCATCCAAGAACCAACCTATTATTATTTCGACAGCATTGAATTTAATGAGAGCATATGATAGAGATAGATAAATAGAAATTCTTTATTTTGCAGATAAATAGTGTGATGAGATAAAACCAACACAAAACAATCTAATTAAAAAGGTGAGTGATGAGAACATTGCTAGAAGTGAGGATACTGAAACTGATCTTAACTTAAACTTTAAAGTGTGACATCAGAATAGGCCATGTCATTTATTCTCTAATAAATCAATTCATGGTATGTAAATATACACTACCCATTTGCCTAAGAGGAATGTAAATATATAAGCAATGTGATGTGTAAATCGTAGCACATGTTCCAGGTGCTAAATTTGACCTAAGATACCTACAAAACAAAAGTTGATATATAAGAATGTACTATATATGTATTACAAACTTCAATTTTACTCAACTCATTATTTTTATAACGTTTTGTCTATATGACTAGAAAAATATCATAAATGCATATACACAGTAAAGAGATAAGTTATTACAATAACAACTCACTTCAAGGCTGGTCAAGATATTTTCAAATACAACAGAATCCTCATTTCACTATCTGGATTTCCACGCCAAAAATTATACAGATCCCTGAAAGCCAAAAAATGAATCAAATAATTGTATACTCCTTGTTATTTAAGATAAACTCGTTTTTACCATAATGACAGATAAAACTGACGACATTAGAGTAGCAAGACCAGTTTTATTACGATAGATAGGTACGCTTCATGGTGTGGTTTCAGTATGACGTTAATAAACAAGTAAAAACATTCGCCAAACACTGAACCATTTAGTTTTTTAGATATGATACTAATATTATTAACTCTAACGGTCTTTTAGGACATTGGCGCCAAATAAGTGCATACGTTTACAATTCCAGTTTTTAATCACAATATACTAAATTTCTAAGTACTCTTAAAATTATTTCAATTATTAAAGACCTTCTTAACATACTCACCGGGCTCTAGATATGGACTTTTGCAAATTTGAATAAAATTACTCCACAATAGCAAAACACTTAGCCTCCATGTTTACAAATCATTTGTTCGTCGCACAAAAATTTTCAATCATAGCATAGACATATACATACACATGGCATAGGAGAAAGTCAGTGAATTTAGCAGCTTACTTCTTTACACTTATCAAAAATGGTGTTATGCGACAGAGATGCACGACTCTTTAATTCTTCCTATGTATTAGGTATATATTATTATAACTCGCCGCGCAAAATGGCGTCGCATTCATGTAATTATGTACATACATTACTATACTTTACAGTTACCAATTTCTTAACAAAATTGTTTGAATCAAAAATTTTAAGACCCACTAAACGATAGAATGGAAAGAGGTGGTTATAATTAATTACCTCCAGTAAAATAAGAATAAAAATATGGCAGAAAGAGACAGACATCTGTCTGTCGTATTGACCTTAGTTTGTGACCATAGACTACTTAGAGATACTACAACGAATTCTATAGAAATAGATAGATACAGTACTCTATAAGAGAAACTATTTGTAATGCAACACTGAGATCTGTGGTTGTGACAGTGGTATTTATTTTAGATAATTTCTCCCTATTACAGGGAAGGCAAAGGGAATTGAAGCCTATACAAACTTATGTGATTGTGTTTAATGTCTCGTTATTTTTTTATATGAAAATGGGATAATGGTGTAACGTTAAAGAGTGAATAGCAATGAAAATCAAGTGAAACGATAATGATAAACACTGCATTTATTCCTCGAACAGTTTCAATAAGTATGTATACAATTATAAATTTAGACACCCGAAAACAACCAAAATACCAAAGAATACAATTCTAGTCAAAATTAAAATGAAATCAAATATTGATTATATTTGAATTTATTTATTTACACATGCTGGTATTACAGAGCGGTGCATCGGACACACCAGTTAATTAGTCCAGAATATATTTATATCATATAAATAATAAGAAATATAGTAGAATATAATTATTTACAAATATTTGGGAGAGAATAAAGATCTACACAAATGTGACAACAAATAACAAACGAAAGCAATATAAAATGTGAAGAAATAATGAACAAAAATTTCATATTTATCAACAAGTATATAATTAATTTTAAAAAAACATTCATAAAGAACACATACTATTTTAAAATAATTCACATTACTAGGATAGAGATTAAAATAATGTCAAAAGGGTAAAAAAATGTCTACAAGTGAAATTAAATTGCGATTTGTCGATATGCAGATGTCATTAAAGTCGCTAGTCTACCGATAAAGGAATCTGAATCCTTATATTGTACTTTGGCCGCTTAATTGTTCTAGTGGTCTTTAGACATACTCTTTCTAATCTGTGCTAGTGGTCAGTCTGGGCAGCAGGCCCGCATAAAGATAAAAATTACTTTAATGAAGATATGGCTTAAAGATCTTAGTTACCAGGCCAAATAATTGGAAAAAAATACATCTCTACTATAACTGTGGTATAATTTTGGTGTTAACTTGTTTTCTATTTAGTTTGTTATTAAACCTGACAGTCTTTTATTAAGACGAAATACACGTTATCATGTTATCACGTAAACGATAACGGATTTGAAGGTCGAGGAATCCCCGAGGTTAAGTAAATCATCAGGGTATATGTATTCTGTGAGTAAACAACTCAGACCTATTCGAGACCAAGTTCTTAACCCTAAAGGTTATGGATGAAGTTACCGTTTGGGAGGACCTATCAAATATACCTGCTGATCCACCCCTTACGCGTGAGCTTTGCTCAAATTGCCAGTAAATATGTTTAATTTTTTTTCAACTTTTACAATAGCAATTATAGAAACTAATATTTAAACATAATAATAATAAATATATTTAATATTAACTTTATAAGTTTCATGCCCGGTCTGGCCAATTTGTTGGTTCTTTATGAAATGTATTTTATCATTTAGACAGATTAGGCAATAAATATATTCTATATTATATTTGGAAATTTATTTGCCTGACTTATTAAATTCACTACAGAGGTACAGCACAATATGAGATATAGTCTACATAATATGTCTTCATGCTTAATTGCAATAGAACTTAACTCTCATTAAAACAGTATGTAATGACTATGAAAAAATTAAAACATTTGTGGTGGATCTCTTTCTGCTTTGGTTATTTTTCTAGTAATAATATTTATTAAATTTTTTAGTGCTTTTAATTTTTCGTTCTCAGGAGACCTACAGTAGTGTGTTGGTGTTCAGCCCTTCCTACTATACGACTTACTCCTCGAAGTTTTGTAGTATTACTGCAGCATCCAGCTGAGGAGAAAAGATGCCTTCGGACTGCTCCTATGTTAGACCTTGGTTTGGCAGAAAACAAGTGCCTTATTTACAAAGGAAAAAAATTTCCACTACCGAAACATGAAAATTTAGAAAACATTTTATATCAACCCAACACAATATTATTATATCCTAGTAAAACTGCAATTGAAATTAATGCTTTGGAAAGGGATTATAATTTTTATAACATTGTCTTAATTGATGGAACATGGCCTCAAGCAAAAGCAATTTATGCATCCAGTCCTATTTTACATAAAATAAAACAAGTCAAACTTATGACAAGTAATACAAGCAGCTATATCATTAGAACTCAACCAACAGAAGGGTGTTTGAGTACATTAGAAACAGCAGCCGAAGCTTTATCAGAAATTGAAGGAGATCCCAAATATAGAGAACAATTAATACAACCATTACACATGCTTTGTAAATACCAACTTGAAAATGGAGCTGTGACACATCAATCGAAAGAGTTTTTGATTAGGACTAAAATGTATCCTAAGCTAATTGGGAAAAGATTGTCTAGATTATTAAGGAAAACTGATGAAAATAATCCTTGAATTTAGAATAATTTGAAATAGGTATTTGTTTGTATTTATTTATCCCATTCTAGAATTACAACAAACTAACAATAAGAGGAATAATCATTCAAAATCAAAAATCAAATTACTTTATTTTGCAAGTAGATTTACAAGAAATACTTTTGCTTTGACATGAATGATCTGTTGAGAAGAAGCCTTTTTTGAAACAGCTATTATAACATACAAGTATTTAGACTATTTTAAAACATTGCAAAATATAATAATATAATAAGTATGTACAGAGAAGCAATTTATAGTGCCCAAAAATTTTTATCTTTACAATAATCTTTCACCTTGTATTACTCCTTCTTCATCAACCAACTATTAAAAGTTACATTATACATGATTTGTAAATACAAACTCAAAAGATGACAATAATAATTCAATTTAAGAATTAATCTAATTTAAAATTATTGTTTGGAGTGAGATCTTAGCACCAAGTCCAAAAATTTTAAAAAAAATTTGATTACTTTTTGAATTATTTTCGCCTTACGCTTATATTAACTCGCTCTGTTGTGTGTGCACCAGATTTTTAAACAACTTCCTTTAATCCGATTTTGTTAAAATTTTGCATACAAGTTTGGTCCAGGAGACAATAAAATATTTTAATATTTATTATACTTAATAACATTTAATTTGATTAAAATTTAAAAATTAACTTTAAAAATCTTTTAATGATTATTTTGCTTGCCATGCTTATTTTTAAATGTACTAAAAAGGAGAAAATATTTTTTTTCCTGGCTAACTAAATTTTTCAGAATCCATTTAAATGATTAATTTTAAATGTAGAGCGCTTAATCCTGATTATATAGTTTCGAGGCCCTCCACGCAAAAGCACGCACTTTTTTGTTATTATAGTATCATTTCATTCTCATTTTCGTATCTTTACATCATAATCATTAAATTTTCTTATATTATAGTCCGTGTACAACGAAATTGGAGCCATTATCAAAATTGCGATGCCTGTCATCAGTCGCCAAAAACTCCATGGGGGTAAAGGGATACATTACTTCGTTATCCTGACGCTAATTTAGAAGAAAACTATGTTAGTTATGACTGTATGGGCTTCAGTTCCCTTTGCGTTCATTTATAAGGGAGTACTTAGCAAAAAACGAGTTTTTTGGCGCGTAAGGTGGGGTCTCTACGGTGCTGTATATTTTATTAAGTGTATTGTTTTGTGGTGAAATTAGGTGTTGTTTCATGCCAGTGGATAGTTATATTGTACAATATATAGAATACATCATTCAGAATTGATTAGTGACTTTCATTTCCGTTCATTTATTTGTAAGGTAAGTTCATTTATTTAACATCATCGTCTAATTTCCCTCTAATTTGCTTATCGTTACATCGTTATTATCCTTATTTATTAAATTTGCAGCATAATGAAACAAATTCATAATAATTCTATATTTTATTTGCTTTACACTATTTTCTTAATCTACAAGTTATATATTCCAGATGTGCCAGTTTTTGAGGATCTTCCATTTTGTTACCACATACTTTTTACTGAAATTTTGTATATTACAATATTATAATATGAAGGAAATTAATATTAAGGTCGTCGTCAAATCATGTGAAATGTGTGTGTGTACTCTCGAGCTAGAAATAAAGACAAACTATTAATGACATGGCTGTATAGGTTTTATTTTCCTTTGTATTACCTGTAAGGAAAAAAAACAAAATTATAGACATTTTGACATATGTCAAAACGTTTTCGTAACCCTCTTTTCTTTGAACTGTCATACAAGTGGAAACATGGCAGAGGTTCGTAAAATTAAAATAGAATGAAATCTACATTAACCTCTCTAATCTTGCTCGCATATTATAGAGCTGGACCTGTGACTTGAAAATGCGTTGTCACTAAACTTCCATATTATGTTATTTTCGTGACAGTGAATTGCTATGTTTACCATTTTCAGGTTGAGGAAACTCTCAAAAAGAAGCGTACCTTCAGGAAGTTTACCTTCCGAGGAGTAGATCTTGATCAGCTTCTTGATATGCCCAAGTAAGAACATTTAATATTTGAAAAATAATTGAAACTAATTTTACTTACACCATATATTTCAGTTAAATTACATAGTGTAAGATTTTAGTTAACATAGTCAATATTCACTAATTATATTGTTTTTAAACTACATAGTGTTACTCAGTTGATTTTAGTTGGCAGTCTTACTAAATGATTTAGGGATAACCATAAAATTTCAGTGAGCAACTTATGGAACTCATGCATGCCCGAGCTCGCCGGCGATTTGCTCGAGGTTTGAAGCGCAAGCCAATGGCTTTGGTGAAGAAGCTCCGTCGTGCGAAGCAAGAGGCCCCGCCAAACGAAAAACCTGAGATCGTTAAGACTCACCTCCGCAACATGATAATCGTCCCCGAAATGGTTGGCTCGATTGTTGGAATCTACAATGGCAAAACCTTTAATCAGGTCAGTAAATTTGGGGCTCTCCTGAAACTTTAGTTTAGTAATAAGTATTACATTTCATTATGAATTTACTTTATTATAAAGTAAGGGTGCAATAACTATGTTTGGTACATATATGAAAATACAAATTGTATTGTTGGCTACAAGAAAAATCTTTTTTTACTTCTATTTTTAGAAAATATAAATAAATATAGGCTTTGAAAAGTATATTTCTCTTGTAACAATTAATTAAAAAGAGTAGCTCTCTCACTAAATGCAGCACTGTAGGAAATGTTAGACACATGGATAATGTTATTATACATTATTCATGTTTCCCTACACAATTTAGCATGTGTAGTCACATGGAAGAAGTATATCTTTTTGTTTTGATTTACTTGTAATAGATTTTCAAACATTGAAATGTATAAGAAATAAGTTGATTATTCAATTCTACTTGTGTGCATCCATAATGGCAATAGTTACTGTAAGTACATAATAAATATTCCAAAATTTAATTAAATAAATATACCAACAATCATGACTAATGATCATCACACACAAACATTTGTCTTTACCGGGACTAGAACCCAAAACCTGGATTTATAGGTAGGGTCTCTGCTCACTTGATGAGACTTTCCTGACAGCACACACTAGTTTTTTAGTCTGTATTATGCCACACATTAATACGTTGAGCCCTCAAACCATAACAAAATATACCCCATTTTGCCATAATAAATTGTGAAATAGTTCAATAATTGCTGAATTTTCATATGCCTAAAATTTTGACTTAACAGTGTAGATGTTTTATATCCTAATTTGTCTATACAATATAGTCAAGCCAACACAATTTATAAGCTTGCTCATATTTAATAATTATTATGTGAAATTTTCAAAGTAGCCTCTAACTCATAATAATAATAATAATATATGGGGTGACATTAATTACCTGTCATTAAAGGATAAGCTGAGATAAACTTTTAATCTAACTTTTACATTTCAGGTTGAAATCAAGCCTGAGATGATTGGTCACTACTTGGGCGAGTTCTCAGTTACATACAAGCCTGTTAAGCATGGTAGGCCCGGTATCGGCGCCACCCACAGCTCTAGGTTCATTCCGCTTAAGTAGATGGGTGTCTTAGATTAAGTTTTAAACAAAATTTTCACATTAATACAATATAGTATTGTTGTGTAACCAAAATATGTTTTATTTTAAAATACTATAATCCCAAAATCAGTTTGATTATTTCATTGACCTCCATTTTATATTTGCTTAATATAATGGTTTTGCTGATATATATAGATACTATAATTATTCAAAAGATTTAAGTGAAGGAGTAGATATGAGTTATGAAATAAGAAGTAAACATTTTGGCAGTTAATGTTCATGTTGTTCACAAAGAAAACTAGATGTAAAACAAATTGCATCCTGTCTAGCAGCAAATTAGAACATTTTATTGCACACATACTAAATATACATTACCAAAATTTTATGAATTCACAGTGAAGGTGACCAAATTTTAGAGATTCTTGCTTAGTTAATATTTCACTTATCTAATCATTAAACTTACATGTAGTATTCTTGATCATGTAAATATATTTTTGCGTTTATATACCAAATTCACTATGTATTACTTTTAAATTACTATACTGCAAAATAAAAGCAACTTGCTAAATGATTATTAATAAGACGATCACGTACATGAAATTTAAGGCAAACTTCTTAGGCACTAGTGTAAGGCCTCAATCCATGTATGAGTACACATTAAACTTATTGTATTATCTTGTATTCTAGCAAGGTCTCGAGTAGGGGCTAGAAGCTGACAATCTTATGAGATATGTTTCTATATTAAATTGGGATTTGTTAGTTTGTAAGAAAAAAATGTTTACTTAAAGACGCGGACCACGCACAGGTGGTAATGAAGAAAAAGTAAATACGGTCGAATTCTGCCTATGTACGTAATGTTTTGGGGTGGCGCCGAATTACGTTACTATATTTTTTTTATAAAGAAATATACATAATGTAATGTAAAAGGAACGACACACTGTAACACAGCTCATAACAATATAAAACTTAACACTGAATACCAAATAATATAATTCTAAATAAAAAATGAAAATAATAAATTTTTAAAAGGTTTTAAAACAAACAAAGAAAAATATATATTTTTTCAATTATTTGGCCTGGTAACTAAGACCTTTAAGCCATATCTTCATTAATGTAGTTTTTATATTTATTTATGGCTCCAGGATACTGGTGCAATGTAGCCCTTTGCCCCATGGCGTCTAATGGTAGGCCCCGCTATTTTGTTAATGACTTACGTGAAAAATGGAATGCAATGTAAGCGATTATGAAAAAATGATACGAAAATGGAATGTTATGATAGTGATTACGATGAAATGAGAATGAAATCATATAATGTTTTTAAATAAATGAACTTACCCAACAAATGAATGAATGGAAATGAAACTGAAAAATCTCACGTAAGTCACTAATCAACGCTGAATGATGTATTTCATATATTGCATGAATTAACGATCCTTTTTGCCATAAAACTACACCAATTTCATGACAAAAACAACACTACAACACAATATATGAAATAAAACACACAACATCAAACCGCCCCCCGCCATTACGCGCCAAAAACTCTCACAGCCTATATCGTTGAACGTTTTCCTTAGTATAAATATAGTTATTTTAAAAATGTAAAATATGTATATTTTAAAGCTTCAGGCAATGATGTATCACTGGCTACGGATAGCTTAATCTGTGTTTCAATTAAAGGTTCAACGATATGTGAATGAAAGTTGTCACTTTCATTTATTTAGGTCAAATTTTATTTAGGTAAAAGCTTGTGTTTACACCATTGATTATTTACCCTATTCTAAAATTTTGTACACTTAACATTTTTGACATTATATTCACCATTTAAATTATTTACACCACTGCTGTTATTTAGTAGCTATTTGAAAAAAACGTTACATTTAATAATATTAAGGAGTTGAGAAAATATATGTAACCTGCCATCTTGAAGCGGCGGTCATAATGAAATTATTACAATATGGAGTATTGTATATTCTAGTATCAGCAGCATAAAAGATGGTGCAAACCTTCAACTCCGTTACCAACAAATGGTTTGCAAATTTTGACGAACAATTTACGCACGTAAGAACAGAGAAAGCTAGGGTTGTATGTGGTATGGTCGAGTGACCTGATTGTATTACAGAATACTTATCAAAATTACTACAATATTATTTTGCGAGCAGACCATCCCCATGCCATTTGAACAACGCTGGTATTGAAACTCGTTAAGCAGTCATAACCGGCTTTGTCCGCCACAATCCATGACAATGAACAGCACCTATGTTTACTTTAGTTTATAACACTTAAGATCTTATTTAGTCATAGCACCTTCCTATCTCCCTAGATGGTTGTATCAATTATGGACCTAGTCACATTCGATATGATGTCATTGCTGTAAAAATCTTTTTAACACAATCTATTTTAGATATTGCATCATTGTTTATTTCTGAACTCTTTGAAGCTCGTCCCATGCTTTATTATTGCTGGTGATATGAAGGTGATAAAAAAAATGATTAATCATTTCTATTTAGTGATGGTCTCGTTTCTTTACATTCTCCTACGCATAACCGATCTTGTATAGACTGTATATAATAACAACACAAGTGGAATCAGTTATCTGCCTCCTATGGGGCCATAAAGTCTACACTGACCACAGTTAGTTAATGCTAGGTATGTCGACCACAACAGCTAAAAGAAAAGTCAAACAACGTATCAATTTGCTAATTGACTATAATAACTCACTCTCAGGGGTGAAATGGACCAAATTAGCTGCACAAAGAAAAATCCCTCTCTCGATGCTGTATCAAGTTTCTCCTCTGCTTTTACGCATGCTATTCCGCAACATTCGTCCCTATACCGTTAAGTTATCTTTATTCGTCATATTATCTTTAATATACTGCATTAGATGACACTGGGATCAATTCGCCGCTCAAAACATAAAGACAAACTTCACTTAGAAACTAGGAAAAATCCAAATGATTCCACGAAAAAACTGATTTACACGCCAGATACAGAAACTTCTATAATCTACTTCTGAGAAATCGTATCTCCCATAGATTAGGTAAAAAATCTAACACTATTTAACACGACATTGCCAGCTTCAAGGGACAAAACTTGTTAAGTTTCTTGCCTGTTCTCAGCATAAGACCCTCCGGTATGAATCTCTAACAGGGAAGATTAGAATTAGCTAGGCAGCTCTTTCTTTATTGCACCTACCGACCTTTAAGACATTCTATCAACGAGAATTGCATACTTTTCCAAAAACTGGAAAGATGCGGTTATGATTACTATACACAAAGAAGGACCTGAAGATGGAAGAACAAGCAATTACCGCCCGACTTCTCTACTGTAATTCAAAATTAATGGAGGGCATCATGAATAAGAGATTGGTTTCTATATTGGATCAGTATCGCCTCTATTTTGAAGAATTGGAAACAACTTTTTATAATTGATTTGCTTGCTGAACGCAACCACTATAGAAACGTCTTGATTTCATTGAAAGCTACATTAGGAGTACTAAACTCTTTGCATGCGAGTAGCGGATAGCAATATATATATATATATATATATATATATATATATATACATATAATGCAATGTCGATCATGTGATTTAAAAAAAGAAGAGAAGACAAAAAACTGACTTCAAAAGACTAAAAAGGCAAAAATAGTTCAATGAAATAAGTTATTCCGTTTAAAATTGTATTTTGGAGTCGGTGTTTCACTTCCTATCGTGTCTGGATCTGGAAATGACTTATCACTAATTCCAAAAAAAAATTGAATGAGATAACTTATTAAATTCATTTATTTTTGCCTTTTTAGTGTTTTGAAGTTAGTTTTTAGTTTTGTTTAAAACTTTTTTGCGCAAAATATCATCAAAATTACATGGTTTAAGTTAAAAAAAAAGCTCAAAAAATTAAAACTACAGACATCATGTTGAGCGCAAGTCTAAACTTTTTTCTATTCTATTCTAATCGGTATACATGTATACATTAAAATATACCAAATGAATTGAGAACTTCCTCTTTTTTAAAATCAGTTAATAATAGATCGAACTCTGTGAAACAGTCGCCTCGGAAGTAACTTAAGGTTTTTTTTATATATTTCTCACTGGTTTGAAAACAGAAAGCATTTTTGTCTCTTGCACTTTATTAATTAATCTTACAAATGTCCAAGCGAAGAAAGTGTGTTAGACTAATTGAATTTCAAGATGTTGCAAGAGTTGTACTAAATGTTGTTTCACAAAGGATTTAGTTTGAATTTCCGTATAATTTAAGATAATTTTACCAGTCTTAGCCACAATCAGGCACCGTTGGACATGTTCGTGTATCAATTCCTCGTTTCCCGGCCACTGCAATAATGTAGGTACTATACTAAAAGCATGTTGTTCAATATAATGGTTTTTCAAAATAACGTCAAACCTTAAAAACTGAGATTTTATTCAAAATTTCCACACCATAGTAACACTTTTCCTTATCAAATACTTGAAACTGAGCAAGTAAATTGAGTAAAAAGTACAACGTGTCAATGTAGATAGGCAATAAAAACAAGGTAATATTTTAATGTATGTACGTGGGTGTAATTTGTTAATTTTTTTAAGGGGAGCGACTAGCTACTAGCATACACCGATGGCCTGGAAATTCGCAGCTTCTGGAGTCTTCTATATAAGTATCATAGATCAAGTTCATCGACAAATTAACAAAATAAAATGTCGGCAGCTGACAGCTTCACCTATACTATGAAGGTATAGACCCGGTATTTTTATGTTATTCCATTTAAAAGCCCATTACAACAGCATTGTTTTCATGTGGAAATGGTTTTATTATGTGAATGCACAACTTTTGTTCCAAATACATAGGCACCTATACCTTAACCGAATATAAACAGATTTTATGTTATTCATTGCATACCTATTTATTTTGTAATTAATATACGCACAGTTTGAGATAAAGCAAATTTTGATCGAACATGTTTTAACATTTATTAAAAATATTCTTTAATATTGTTCAGTTAACTAGTAACTAGCTACATTGCACATTACATTAACCTAACTTTGAAATAGTACACATGGTGCTTAGATTCAACGTGTCTTTTAGGATGCTGGATAAGTTGACCTTCAAAACAAAACCTGAGGATAATAGTTGACAATAGAATCTAAAGTGATCGTGGAACAGATACAAATTGAAAATTGAACTAACTTGATGAAAGGGTACCGCTTGTCTTGAGTGAAGCAAACTAACAAACAAGCGTCGATTGCTGCATTAGATTAGCTACTCATCCGCCACAATCAAAGTCAAAAGTCAAAGTCAAAAATAACTTTATTTAAATAGACTTATTTACTAAGCTCTTTTAAATCGTCACAACAGGGAATATGTATAAGAAAATAAATAAATATAATTATAAAGGCAATACTCATAATTTTACTGGGTATCAACCGGGCATTTACTAATTGTCCCAGTTATAGTATTTCACTATGTACTAAATAAATTGTTAGTTTTAATTTTAAAATAATACTTATTTTAAAATTAAAAATAACACTAGTATGCATATTCCCAATCAATCATATTCCCAATAAGCAGGGAATTCTGATCGTATCGTATTCTGTGATGAAAAATAATTTTTGAAAAATACGTAGCTACTGCGGCCAGGGCTGATCATTAACAAGCATATAAAATCGAGACTAGTTAATTATTAATAAAATAATAGGTTAATCTTTGCTTCCTCAGGACAATGCAAAACCACGCACTGCAGAAATTAACTCTATCCAGAGCGATCGCAAAATTAGCTGCGATTGGAATGTCTCTTGGAATGGACCACAATTCAATATTTATTTTACTCTTACAGGGCAGCTAATGTGTATCAGGCAGGAAATTTGTAGGTGTAGCCAGGCGGACTTACAAAAAACGATACTACGAACCATACCAAGCAGAAAATTTCTGCCCTGAAAGTACTTTTTAAAATTTTGATAACGGTCTTACTTAGAAAAAATAATAAAACGTCTAACATTTCTCAATTTTTTTAAATGTTTGTTATGAAACAAAAAGGATTGAGAATTTTTTTCTTTACTAAAATAGGTTGATGAATGGAAATACAGGGTAAGGCCTCTGTTCGGGAGTAACCATCGTAGGTTAAGTTGAACGTTTATAAGGAAGGCCGTACCTAACTTATATTGTTTTGGTAAAAAATAACGAGCGTCGCATTGCTGATAAAATACGCATTTGTTGTGAGGCAGGCGTCTGTTAACATGTAAAACGCGTCGCCAATGAAACTGGAAGAAATCTTGTTTTAACTAGAACAAAATTGGTATAATTAAAACATTTTCATGAGCGGTGTAAGGGCGCCAATCCAATATAAAAAAGAGACGCTAGGAAGGCTTCAGGGGCTGTGGACGAGCGTGCGCGCGGCGGAATGCACGCGTTTACATTTCCTCCAAAACAATTCTCTACTGTTAATAATCGATCTTTGAAACGTTAAATAAAGTGTTAGATAGATCAGTGCTCGACAAATTGAAGGCTTAATTTTTTAACAACATTTATTTTAGTGCGTTGTGTTTTTATTCGCCTTGTGCTGCGAGGAAGCAACAGTTCCTGGGTTGTAAAAACTAGTTTTACGCGGTGAGTAAATTAAGGAATAATGTCAATTGATAGTTTTTATTTTAGGCCTAATTGAATTGAATCTTCCAGCATAATTTGTTCATAGAATAAAAGGAAAATATTTATGATAAATAATTACATTAACAATCAAAAAGTGAACAAAATTTCTTATTCTAAGATTCTTATTCTAACAGAACGATTAAGAGTGAAAGAGAGCTGAAAAAGAGCAGTTAATTTGTAAAATGAATTAAGAACCAGTTACTTTTAAGATAACAAATAATTAGCAATATTATAATCCTGAATTCTATGATCTAGATAAGTGGAATATATCCCTATGGTATGAAAGATTTTACTTACTTTTTTTTAGATATTTCGCACGTAAATGGTAACTGAAAAATACGAATGACTATTTTCATTTATTTCATATTTATTCGTGTGTATGCCCCTGGCTCAAATTCAAATACGGGGGGGACCTACCAATATCTCCTAAACTAAGCCTAAATTTAGAAGTGATTAGTAACTAACAAAAAGATAGTCACCAAAACAAGAACAGTCAATTGATATGTTTATATTGGTTAGTATATATAGTATAGTTGTTATATTGGTGATGTTTTTTTGTCACGCCTAATTCTTGATCGATGTATTTCTTTAAAAACTCAATAAATTCCCTATAACTAAGCTGTGTAAGATACTTATAAGTAGTCAAAAATGGCAATTTTAATTTACTGGCAAAAAAGGGGGGCAAATTCTAATCTTTCTGCGTCGTTAAATTAAAAAGTACATATCAAACATTATCTTCCAGGGTCCTAACAGGGGTTATAGTCCGGGTTTTATATTTTAGCATAATTAATTTATTATAAAATAATTATGCTAAAATATTGGACTGGTGTGGTATTCTAGGTAATTTTACCAAAAGCCTTATAACTATAAATACATGACTAAATTTTACCAACTACCACACAAGCGATGATTGCTATTAGAAATGACTTGAAAATTGTCAAATTTCATAAGATTTTTGAAAGTAAATTTAGAAACCTTTCCTTTTGGCACAGATTAATGATATATTAGGTCGGGGAAAAAGTCTTCTCGCATATAGTATGTATAAACTTAATAAAATATCGTAATAAAATAATAACGTAATAAAATATCTTTGGCTTTGGTTTTCATGACATTAAAAACGGTGACGTTTCAATAAAAGAATCAAAGTAGGAAATTTTTATTTAAATTTTTTTCATTTTTTTCTTTCTGTCAAAATGAGCTAATCAAATGAAGAAATTAAAAACATTTTAAAATTATATTACAAAATGCAACGGATTTACTGGGATCCCATCAACGGAGGATCCGTAAGTCTGCCGGAAAAGTTCTTCAAAAACTCTTATAAAATACAACGAGTTCTAAAATCAATTTTTCATTAGATTGTACCGTCGCGATCGTGTTAGTCGTCAGCTGTCAAATTGTATTCAAACGGCATCAGCGCCTCTATTGTACAGTATAGGGAACCACTATACATATATATACACCATACATATATACGATTATCAACTGAAAGCCACTACCATAACCACCATATACATAGAGAGAAACCCACAGAAGGGGAACAGTAAGAAGAACTTGACCATTATGAAGGATCCAGAGAGCGCAAATTTCTACCATTAATATAAACCGTCCGTTGATCAATACATAAACGGCCGAACAATCATCGTAGAAGAAAAGTAATTAACAAAACGTTATTATAAATAACACTGAGAACCCCTTAAATGGATATCTACGTCATTGCGATACGAATGTCGTTTAATTACTTTTTTAACGTTTAGTAAATCGATTCTTCAATTTGTTTAGTGGGAATGTAGGTATATTATTTGACTAAATTGCAATATCTTAAATGATAGTCCAATGGTAAAAAAACTTGTAATTGTCCAAATGTAAATTGAAAATTATTGTAAGGGTAATTTCTTACAGATAACGAAAGTACATTGTTTCTTAATTTAATACTAGTAATGATAATGCTTTATAATTTATAAATTGAAGGTTATTTATAGGACGTTAATTTTGCCTTTTAATAGATTAAACCGAATATTTTAATTTAATTACATGTACGTATAATTTTAGCCTTTAACAAAATTAATTGCTAAAATAAACATACTCCGACAGACACAGCACTCTTATTTAAAAATTCCTAATGTTTAATTCTAAGGTTATAGTGTTCGACTCTGGAGTCATCTCACCAAATTATATAGTTACTATACAATTTGGGTAGATATTTTATTATTATATATTAAATAAGAGCAAGGTTGATTCATGAACAGCGCTCTTCACGTTTAAAAATATTGCAATATTATTTCCGCTGAAAGGCGCAGTAATTTTGGTTATCGGAACTGAGCAACTAGTGATTCACGAGTTTGAATATTGCTATTTGATAATAAATTACATTTCAAATCACTTTTTACTTCTATATTTATATCATATTCGTATTCAAGATCCTATAGATATTTTATAAATAAACTAACTATATCTATACTAAGTATATATTTTACTTATGATTCATAAAAACCACCTAAGTCTTTTGGAAAGTACTGTTTACAACCAATGAGTCTGGTCGCGAAATATACTTATGATTAATTATTGTCAAGACCGATACGTATACTTAAACCTATGAATTAAAAATTTAAATTTATAATTAATGATAATGGAAAATCAGTACAATATGCTTATAATTACAATCACACCTATTTTTGTTATTTTTTAGGAACATAGCACATATCATCATACTAGTACAATAAAATGGTGAAGTGAAAAAAAATATTAAACGTCATTCATATAACAAATTCAAGACGTGTTTTTAAACAATTTTAATAGATTTGACTTTAATGTGCCCCTTTATTTCATAATTTTATGCCATCATGATGATAATACCAATATGCTTTTATTGCTGTAAGCACAACTGTAACTGCGAGTTGAAACAACTGTCGTGAAACGGAACGGACATGGCAAAATTGGTCAAATAAGGGCTAAAATTTGTCCTAAACAAAAACGTATTTGTTTGCTTATATTAGATAATTAAATCGAGATCGTTAGATCTTAATCGAGTTATATTAGTTTCTTAGATAACCGGAGTTTTTTAGGGGGCTAGCTAGCATCGTTATATTTCATCTAGCCACGATTGCATTTAGGGATTCCTCTCTTAAATGTTTGTCACAAATAATATCGCGATTGTTCTTTCAAACGTTTTTATTTTCTCTAAAAGGTTTAACTTGAAGATTTGCTGCAAATTATGTTGATATTAAATCAGATTAAAACTGTTCACAAAATATACTCTTTTATTGATAACTAGGTCTCCGACTCTATAGGATGGGCTTCTATTTTGTTATAGACTCAATTTAGGTGTGTAGCGAAGTCTCTAATTTGTCGATACCCTGATCACGAGCTACTATAAATACCAATGACTCAGTCATTTATTGATTGTTATGAAATGTTTTCCCAGAAGGAGCGGTTCCCGAGAGTAAATCAAATTCGTTTTAATAACGTCGGCACGAACTATGAAATATGTGTAATGTTTCGTTTTCCCTTTATTCTATTTTCACATGGACGCTTGTAACCCAAATTATCTATTTGTAACGTATCTCAATTCGTTATATTCTATTAATAAGTAATATTAATAAGTAGTATTTAATGTAATAATAAAATAAAAATTGTAATAATTATTATATAGTTTTATTCGTATATTATATATTGTGATTTGTTAGGTATCTCAAGGTACAAAGTTTTGCAATACAGTTTAAAAATTCATATCACATAAGCGAGGGGAATTTGTCTGCAAATATACAGCTGTCCAAATGTAATGTTTTTATTCAAAAAAGTCCTAGTCATTGAACTGGTAAGGTAATTTTCCGAGATACATTTGGCAAAATTTGTAATGTGTTGAGGAAAATTGTACTCTTTTATATAACACGGCAAAAAATGGTTAGTCATATTGCGCGTAAGTCGGGCTTATAGGGAATGATCCAAAAAGTAGGCAGAAATCTTCACCTCATAAGAACGAGAAAAATCACTTGTTTGAATCTAATTATTATTAATTTTCTATCACGCATCTTTTTGCTGAGTACTTTTATTTTGGTAAAGAAACTTTTAAAAATAATAACTGTAATCAATAATCTGATAATTAACGGTTCGGGAACTTATAACATTTTTTATACTCTTACATCTTTTATAAATTTTATATATATCGATATCACTCAATTTTAACGGTAGCCCTTGATATCCCTGCGATGTTATCATCACAGCTTGGTTTATTGACAGAGGGCTGGCTTTTTCAAAAAAAAAATTGAAAATCGGAGAAATGACAAATGTGTTTATTGTCGTTAATGTTATGATTATGATATAATTAGGATCAATATTATGATTATATCATTCTAACCGTACTAATCTTAGTGGTTAATTATATAATCATTTCAAATATTGCTTAGAGCTTGTATGTCCTAGCTCTAAGTTAAATTTTTACTAACACCATTAACATGCCATTATTTTTTGTAACCATGTAATTTTTCTATGAACCCCGATCAGAAATAACTGAAATAAGTGATTACTATTATTACATATTATTAATTTTGGAAATAACAAGTCTGTTTCCTCCGATGTAAAGTGACTGTGTAAACGTTATTAATATAGTATATTAATATCGTATAAAATATAGTCTCCTATTAACGCCCGAGTTACACAGCATTAGTGGGCAGTCTAGTCGAGTGGTCAGTATCCATGTCTTCTTTGTCAGAGTCTCGGATTCGAATCCCGGTAGATGCAAATATTTGTTTTATTTGTAAAAATATTTGTTCACGAGTCATGGATGTTTATAAGTGTATTTAGTATATTACTGATATTTGTATACCTATATTTCTCCGTTTTCTAGTATCTAAAATAAAAGCTCTTAATTATGCTTATTTTGGGCTAGATAATAAGTGAGAGTGTGAGAAATAATATTATTATTTTTATAAGTCGTGCCTGCACTGCAGGCCATTAATTACCTATATGATAATAAGTATTACTAATGTTTACTTTATTTACAGCTACTACAGTAAACCTTGCTCTTTATACTATGTATTTAGATTATCTCTTACAGCAATGGAGGCCATGAAGCTAAGTACTATATTACACATAAACATAAGAAGTTATTCGCATCTTCTGGAGTGTTGTTTATTTAGATTTAAATCGAAATGAAATTGTGCGGTTGCCTACTAGCGACTTCAAATGCAAGGAGTATTTATTCTTATTTATTAAGTATTTTATCTAAATGTTGGATGTACTTAGATCTTAAAAATAAACATTTAATCAAAACTGAAAGTTTTACAAACATTTGCTCCTAACTGATCTGTATTTTCAAAAATAATATACAAAAAAATATATTGACATAGATGAAATATAAAATATAAGAAGAGTATATTTCTGGTTTATTTTCAATTAAATAACAGATTTTTACTTTCGTCTTGTGCTTATTTTTAATTATTCTTATTATTATGTAGTGATTAGTGATGGCTTTCGCGGATGTAGACGATTGCGGTGCGATAAAATGTATCCTTGCATTAGGTGCAAGATAAGTCTAAGAAAATTTTGAACCTCCCTATAAATAAAAAAAAAGCGTAATAGGGTAAGCCAAATTGGGGTGCCTGGACACACTGGTATTCCTGGTAGTGAAAATTCAGACTAACTTAAAACAAAGAATTATGTCTGGGGAGAATGTAATTGGATCCATTTGGATTTGAAGAAGGCGATTAGGAACTTGCAGATTACTGACCACTATAGCAAGAACAGTATAGTTACTAAAAATGAAGCTAGTGGAATGGCCTCTGTGTAGGGCCTGTGGAGAGCACACTGAAAAAACTATCCTATGTAACTCTGATGCTCTTGCCAGGAAAAAATGGGTTTCTTCCGTGTGGGCTACCCCACACCTGAAGACATAAGGCTGCTGACTCCAAGCGCACTTAGCAAGTACATCCTGGAAGTATTCCAGGACAGCAGACAATAGGATAAGGAAAGCACAAATGATTCACTTGGATCCAAGAGTTCCGAGACCTGACTCCGGCCTTTAAACGCGATAAGATAATCCTATAAACTTTGTCAATTTTAAATTCTATCTCTGTGCTAAATTCTTAATATCTTCTAGTTCCGTTCAGCCGTAATGTCGTGATAGAATAATAAACATCCATGCAAATTTTATTTCAGCAGATAGAAAAATGATGATAAATGATAATTACTATTGATTTTTTATTCGTTTTAGAAATAGGTTTTGGTATGTATGATTGGTCTGTATGTAGGTCGATCGACAAAAGAACTATACAGTGGACTACTGTGAACAGTAAACACCGCGAGCTATGGTAAACATTCAATATTTTCAGCCACTACCCAGCAAAGCCGGTAGTAAAGTGCTAACCCTTGGTACTGCGCCAATGTTCCCTTCACAAACACACGCTTATTAACATAATAAATTCAAAAAACCTCTCTAGATTTTTTGATTTTCCATGCTGGCATCTGGTCGAGTACGATCCGATTATACTCATTGTCGATAGGGGCATATTTTTGCATGGCTATTTGTTCACGAGATATGGCTATTTTAATGATTATTTATCGTCATCACAACCTTATAGCTATACGTTCCACAACTGCCTATTTACATATGTGAAAGACATGATAGTTTGGGCTAAACTTCACTTACTGGTCGCATGCTAGTCGGTGGGTTAAATGATAGGCATTTAAGCAACCAGGGAGCAACTAACGTCATTAAACATAGAGCTCATATCCTTACACCAATGAGCTTCTCAAGTCTATCTACACTTTTTCAATAAGTCATTATAAACATTATTCATTTACCATTAATTTTAAGGGAATTCCTCGTCATCGGAGGGTTGTTGTGTAATTCATAGAGTTTGTGACAATAACGAGAACGGTATTAGTGTACAGTAGTATGATGCGAGTAAATTCACATCAAAACAATGCTTACCGAACAACCAAATAAAGCTTTATTTGTTTTATAAATTTTTCCTCGTAAACGCACAAAATCAACTAAATTTGTTTTAATATTGCCCCATAGGTGCTAAGTTTACTAAGCGATACAAATACGTCTTAAGTAGCAGTTCAAACAAGGGGTTACCAAATAAACAAACGTAATAACTGATGTAGATATGTCGTATGAACATTTTTATTTTTATTGACTTTTGCCCTTTTTGTCTTGTCAAATTTTACGTGATGTTAAGTGAAGATAAAGCCGTAGATGGAAGCGTGATACAGCCATATTCCTCAACGAAATAGGAACTAACCGCAAGCAAAGCACAAAAAAGTTGAAATCAAAATTAGATGTAAGTCAGATATTACAAATCATATATTCAAATCCTATCAGATTTCAAGATTATATTATATGTAAATATCTAACGAAATTAAGCGATCTTTATCCCTAGCGTACACAAGCCTATCGTAACGTTATGATTTTAATTGCATTAAGCGTGAAGTAGATAGAAAAAAAGTAGATTTCAATACTTCGGAACAAAGGCGCTGCTACTCATGTTGCGCTTCTGTAGTTTGCATAAGATTTGTGACAGCTAATGACAACTACAATCGAGAAGGTTGAATTTGGTTGAAACGTTTACTAGGCACAGCTGAACGACTGAAAAAAATGGTTGTTAATAGGAGACGAGTTCCTAAGCAACATTTCCTCGATAAGCTCTCAAAACGTTATTTTAACACTCTACTTTGGAACTCTATAACAACACAACAAAATAAATATTTTGATACCAAAACGCTTTTCTAGACGCCTTTTCGCGCTTGGGAAGGCAAGCTAATCTTCTACAACCGCCTCGTTGTCACCTACCAACCCACGTTGAGTCAACGCAGTCGTTTCACTACCCAAAGTAGCTTTAATTGTTAGAATCTACAACATAATAAATGTCTGTACAGCTGTAATTTTTCTGAAAACAGATAGACAAGTGATTTGGATTATATATATAATATATATATATCTTAATTTTACCCCGTTTATGACAAAAAACTATATATACTTAGGTCTATAGTTGGCCAATTCATCATTAATAAGGCAATTTGTAGTGTCAAAAGCAGACAAAAGAGGTTCAATTAATAAGAACAAGAGTATGCTTTTATTTAATTACCGCCAGGGCACGTCACCCGTCGCACTGGATAAAGTTTTTGTATAAATTTGATAAAATTCAGCAACTAATGAAAATTATTACCAAATCTAATTCATTTTATTTATTGTTTAAGAAAATGGTCATATATACTTTAAACTACATGTATATCTAGTAGTAGGTACTTGTAGTTCGGAAGTATTTATTACTTTCTATTAGTAACAAATAATTACAAGACCTTCTATTGTAATACCAGTCTTACTTGTATGTTATCAATTGTGCTTTCTCTTAATAAATGGGGAGGAGTTGTCGAGTTGTTCAAGACTTATAAATGTAATTGACTAATATAAAATGATTTTAATAATTAAGTATAATCTTCACCTTATAGGTTAGTCTGTCCCCCAGCAGCTTAGGTCAGTTTCCATACTGCAATAAGTAGTTGTTTTCTTATTTCGATTTCATATTCTTTAAAATAGATTGGGGTTGAGTTAAAAAAAATTAAACAATGTATACACATACTCTTTGTAGGTATTGATAGTTTGGCTTATTTTATTTCGTCTTTTGTTTGGCCCTGTTTTGTTACTGCGGCTTGAAATATCTATTATGACTCTCTACCATTATATTACACTTAACACTTGTAAGACGAAATAAATTTATTCATTTAGTACAAGTACCTATATTAAAAATATAATATACCAAAAACATAACAGCATAACATTATTATATTATTGAAATGTTTTACAACGTTTTAGCTTACTTTACTTTCTTGACTGTAACGCAACTTTTCTAAAAAGAATTCAATTTGCAAAAATAATAACATATAGAAACGCCTTAATCATAGAGTATGACGAAAGTCCTACGGGAAAGCATAAGTAAGTGCAAGCAAAACTAAACGGTCTTAATGCACGCAACAATTCCAATTATTAAAAAAATTCGCACTTTATTGTCGCCCGTTTACAATTCACTTTATTACTTTTTCATATCTTACTTGCACGTAAGTATATGACAGGTTTTTTTTTGCTGAAAAACTTGTGTAATTAATGATCTTATCACTTAAATGATAACTGCAAAAGATTTATCAGCGTGAATCAGTAGGTTATCCTTGAGATTCTTAACAATGTCATCAACCACTGGAGTCAATGACAGTGTTCATAATAATTAATTACTTTTGCAGTATAGTAGGTACATATACTATACAATTTCTCAATTTTATATCTTTTTTATATGTTGACTATGAATGCTATGAGATATATGTTTATTCCAAGCAAATAATAAAATTTGTTATTGTTAATTTAATTTATCCCAGTTTTCTACAAATAAGATTACATCAGTAATAAAATGCAGTTTTTTAGAAATAGAAATAAGGTAATAAACAGTAATTATAATAGAGTGTAAACCAACTCTAGAGGTGGCATTTACTTCAAAAATACCTCTGGCTTTTTTGTTTTATTTTTCCTTGAAATAAAAGCGTCGTTCGTAAAGCAATTGCTGGTTGAAATTATATTTTTCAGGAGTTTTCCTGAAATTCTTAATCAGATTTATTTAATAACAAGTGAATGAGTGTCAAATATTATTAAATTTAAATCTTCTATTTAAGTGAATTCAATCACCAACATGTATGGTATGTACACGTAACTAATTCACTCGAACGTTTGCACCAGCAGGTTGTGTGTTCTTATTTTTCGTTAGTGTCAGGATAAGGTTTCAACAAGAGATAATTAAATAAATGGTATGAAACTAAAAATAATTATAAAAATTTAATAAGGACTGTATTATTTTATCACTATTACAAAACTATTAAATTTTCCAGGTGTACAGCTGAAAATTATGTGGTTGTGGACGACGACCAACCTTCAGATAACAAAAAAGTTACATAACGTGGACCCCTTTAATCAAAGCCTTCGGTAGTCCACCAGTGCCACCATGGAGGGCAACAGGTAATAAGCCTAATTAAGCAAAATATAAAATTATTAGCTTAGTCTCCTTCAGACTAAGCTAATAATTTGGACATGTGAAAAGTGTATGAAATTAATTTTGGAGAGAAATTTATGTCTTACATTTATTTAAATTCCCTATTTATTTTTCCTTGGATTCAAAAATAAACGTGGGGTTAGCTATTATTTACTTACTAATCTTACCATCGAACTAATTCAATCTAAGTAGCTATAGATTACTTATTTATTGTTTAGCCCACATTCATATCGCATTCAGTCAATTATTTTGAGTAAATATTATTAAGAATTTAGCCTTAATTAAGATATACTCGTCATCATAAATTAAAATTTATCATTGTTTTCGCATAAGGAACCTTAAAAGTTCTATAAAACTAACAATACCTTTTTATAAATTCTGTCCATAACGATTTGATTAAAAGCATAGAAAATTTTTAGATTAATTTATTAAATTTTAAATTTTACGGTCGTATTTTTACGACGTTTGTATCATTATTTTCTTATTATTAACATATGTGTGAAATATCAATGAAATTCTAATCCTTTTTCTTCCATTTGAAAGTAGCTATGTTTAGTAGTATATATGTAGTATGTTATAATAATTTGAATGAATGAACTTTTTCGTCGGTTTTTTCATGGATATCATGAAAAGATAAAAGCAGTAAAAAAATTTGAAAGAAAAAATACTATATGCTGTTTTTTTCTATGTTCATTTATAGATTCACGGTGTCTGCCGTGGAGGATAGCAAAAAGAATGGTATTCACGTGGGCGCGAGTATCATCTCGCGTCCTATCCGAAGCTCGGTAGAAACTGCGGAGCGGGGGGTAGTTCCTAACTCAGACAACTTACATCAAGAGGCTGGGTGGAGAAGAAAGCGGTCTCTAGCACAGTTGACTAGAGAAGCTTTACCGAGAATGGAGAACTATAGAAACTCTAGAAGAGCACTCAAAAGACCCAGTTTGGGAGAACTCCACGGTGACCATTTAATTCTAGAAGTAAGTAATTATTGGCATTGTGATTTATTTTTGTTATTTCGCAATGGTCAATCATCACTTATTACGTAACTTTGAAAAAATAAATCGTGGGGATTCCCATTTACCTTGAGAGTACCTTTAAAATCTTCAAAGGCTGTGCAGTTAGACATATCTTATCTCTGGAAAGTCAACCCACGTGCCATATCAAGTAATTTCCTTGATCACAGATACTTTTTATTAAGAATATCCTTCATATTATAGATGTTTCCAGGGTATGGTGACCACTTCCTATCAAATCTTATTTGACAAATAGAATTTAAAAAATTGAAACTGATTAAGACAATATTTATTTAATTAGGGGAAAACTCTTCACGCCCAGAGTTGCCATGCGTGTCCGCTTTGTTTTGCAGACTCATCCCTCACGTCGTACAAGCATACCTATTCACTTTTTTCTATATGTAAATAAATACAATTTGATTGTTAAGTAAGTTCTTTTTATGTAATTGTATGTATGTCTAGACATTTATGTACATATTTGCTGTTATTTCCTACAATCAAAAGATCGTTAGATGTGTTTAATGTAACCAGTTCATAGACTAAGAAATCGTTATAAAAAACACGAAAAGATCCGTCCGTTCTCGTAATTCTAGTAAGCAAAAACTTTGTTGAGATCGTACACCGATGCGATACTAATTAAAGCATAGAAGGTAAGTCCTGGATACAGAATAATGTGGATAACATTTGCACAAAATATAAGTATGCCAGTAATATTTCAAAGAAGTAAACAATTCATCTTTCCATGTACATAAACCTATGTAAATAAAAAAATATTTGTTTGTCACGTACGCAAATAATTGTAAGGGCAATATGCAAGTGGTTCAACTCCTGAGCGAAGCGAGGGATTGCAAGACACGAGAATAAATTTTTTTTATAACACGTTAGCACCAGTATACCTTTTTAGAGATACTCGCTCGCACTAGGATTCTCTCGAATTTTCGTACTCTGTGTGGCACACGAGACCAGCATAATATAAAAGCCAAATATAAATTAGACGTGTGGCCTATAGCTATTGTATGGCTGAAAATAAGATATATATTATGATGATTCATTCTTATAAATATTATCCACAGATGTTTCATGTAATTTAAATTACTGTCGATAATGTCATTTAAGGGCATTTGCTAAGTGAGCATATGCGTTTTGTACCGGACTGGACCAGTTCCGGCCAGCTTCTACACTTGCACAGATTCGATTAATTTAAACATACGATAAATCTGTGTTCGAGATTTGCCACGATGAGAATTTCTTGGGAAACGACTCCTACACCTATGTTAGCAATAGTATAGGAATTTCATTAGAAAAGCTCTGGATTCGAAATTGGTTTAAGTAGTATACTTTTTTATACTACTAAATATTCAACAGTGTTGTACTCTGCATACAGCTTGCTACCCTTCACCTTCGAAGGAATACTGTAGTCTGATGCTACGGTAAGAAATTTCGGTCCTAAATGTCAACGTTAAATAATTAAAGCTTTTTAGTTGGAACACCGCTAAAACATGATTGATTTCTCTTACTACTGAGTCAAATGAAAAGACAAATATCTAAGTATATTTATAGTAAAAGGTATTTTAATTATGGATGAACGTGCGTCCATAGTCGAGTTAAAATTTCGAAAAAAAATACCAGTAAGTCGTTACTCTGATTTAATAGTAATGACTTATAAATCTTATCCAAGTCTTTTATCTAAGTTTTATAACCACGATCAATCATTTTTGAACATATTGTGTCCCTATACCTGCAGTGTAAAAGTGGGTACTTTTTATGTCCATCATAAACATTTTATTCAGTCGAAACACGTGAGGCCACAATTTGAAACGATTCACCTGAACGAGTAGTGTCGCGTCCATCAAGCCCGCTAGCGTTCATATGTCGCTCATCATATGTCATCATACACAGTCATGCTAATTATGCTGAACACAGTCCTTTGATATACCTATATTGACTAAAGTTGTACAACAGTTGTTCAGGCAATTATATCGTATTTATGTACCGATAATAATGATCAAGAACAATTCACGGAAATTGTTATGTTTATTATTTTCTATATGAAAAATATATCTATCTATCTATTATTTCTTTATTATTTTATTAGCACTTCATGTCTGATTGTGCTAAGAGTACTTACAGATATAAACTGTGGAAGAGAAGTTGGTAAGATTATGTTAATGGTTTAAGAGTGTTCACCACTTGACCTAAATTCTTCTGTAACACGAATCACAATATTGTTTATAGGCACATCAATTTAATATTAACATAATTTCTACCATTTGAATTGATGAAAAATAATTAATATAAAATCGTAATCAGTAGGCATAATAAAAACGTATATTTATAAAACTTATCGATTACAGGATGAAAAGGAACTGAGGGAAACCAAATCACCGACGCCGGCCGTTGGTATCAAATTAGGATGGATTCAAGTAAGCATTTCTCTTTAAATAAATAGCTGGGGAAAAAGGTTTTTATATATTTAGATTGTATGAAACTTAAAATTGTTAGAATAGATATTTAGCGACTGTATAATTTACGCACTGAACCTGTATATTAGCCTGAAGTACCTATGTATTTATTATCAAATATTATATAAGCTTTGCTTTTAACCTTGTAGTGTGGAAATGTCTTCTTATAGTCTATATATTATGACTTATGATTCTTCTGACCTTTGAATTGCTGTCCATGTAATGTATCTTAATCCAATGTATCTTAATAAAGATAATTTGGATCTCTTTGATGCAAACCTATGTTGTTCATGGATGGGGGCTATACTGTTCTCCTTAGTGATAAATCCTCTTCCTTATATATTGTTGTTGTATATTTATATTTCATGACCCGGAATTACATATTATTACTAAAGTCCCGCTGACAAAATATACTGTTTTCCATCCTGCCGTAAAATTTAATAAATATTTTTTCAAGGGCGTGTTAATACCATGCCTCTTGAACATATGGGGAGTGATGCTGTTCCTTCGCGTGTCGTGGGTTGTGGCGCAGGCTGGCATCGCTCTCTCGCTCCTAATTATCGCTATATCTGCCGTGGTCTGCATCATCACTACCCTCTCAATGAGCGCTATCTGTACAAACGGAGAAGTAAAGGGAGGTTAGTGAAAAAGAATAAACTTGACACTTAGTACTAACTTTAATTCCCCATGAGATTGAAGTAGACATTTTGAATATATCAATAGTTTTTGCTCTATTGGCGTGTTAGATTTTTTCAAATATTTTGAAATATTGTGAAATCCTTTTATCTTTATTAGGTAATCATATTTCTTCCAACCTATCTATCTTTGAAGCCCGCTGAATCTCTTACACTATACTAATTTTATGGTCCTAGTCTGTTACATAAGTATTTTGCAAATTAAAATCTCACAGTACGAGTTAATGTAAATAGGGGATATTGGTAAAAAATACTTGAATGCACCGTGAAGGGAAAATAATTTTTTTTTAATGAAACAACCAAAAATAATAACTTCATAAATATTTCAGGTGGAATTTATTACATGATATCGAGATCGCTTGGTCCCGAATTCGGCGCGTCCGTCGGCATTATATTCGCATTCGCGAACGCTGTGGCAGCCAGCATGAATACTATAGGTTTCTGCGACTCGCTGAACGACCTGCTCAGAAGTCACGGCTTGAAGATCTTGGACAGTGGGGTCAATGACGTGAGGATCGTTGGTGCTATAGCACTAGTCGTTATGTGCATCATCTGCGCCGTTGGCATGGACTGGGAGAGTAAGGCACAGGTATGTATTATGCGTTCCATATTTTCTGGTAGCTCTACCAGTTTCTTCGATCTCCTTTATTTGCGAATATGCAAATTGCAATAATTAAGTCGTTTTAGACAAAAATTCTTGAGGTGTATAAAAACTCATTTGTATTAAGAACCTTTGTAACCTACCTTTGCCTCCTGACGTAGTGTCTCGTGGTTACTTACCAACTAAGTTTGTGGCGATTCCTTTTTCTAATTTTTAGATAGTAAAGCTGTTTATCTTTTACCCGTCATCATAGTTACGTTTACAGGATCTGCACGACTAACATGGCCGCGTGTTTTTAAACGTAAAAGTTTCGACACATAGGTTTCATTGTGAAAATCATAATGATAGTTATGTTTTAAAACTAGTTTATGTTTTGTAATGTTTTATAATATGATTGTTTGTTTCCATTGCAATTATAAAATATATAAAATCAATCATTGTTCAACGTAATACATATTTGAAATGTGGCAAATAATAAGACCAGTAAGCTCAAAGTTAGAGTTTAGATAGGAATATTTAAAAATAGGATTAAAACTGCTGCAAAATTGTGATTTATTGTTTGCATTTAATTTTAGTCAGAAAATGCCATTAATCATGGTAAATTTCAGTACCTTGGTTTACAAAAGTCATTGAAATTTTATTATTGACTGCGTAGCCTATTACAGCGTAACGTTAGGATAGTAAAAGCCAACATAAATGTGATTCCGGTCGTAAACGTCAATTCCGATCTACAGTGCTTTGAAAAAACGTTAATACAAAACACACTTACATAGAAGATTTAGAAGAAAACTATGTATAAATAGGCATGGAAGACATAGGTATTGAATTGAAACAATTATTTGTGGCGTTTATGTAAAAAGAAAAGTTTATTAAATAAAACTACATTTTGTCAGGTGAATTTGGGAACGATAGTGAATAATTGAATATTAAATAAAAAAATAAATAGTAAATCGATAACGAAAATAATCAATTTTCTATAATACTATGATTATTTTACACCGAGATAAATTGCATTCAGTTGTCAATTACAAAATAAACTTAACTTATTGCACTAACAGGTATAATGTTTGCGTTTTTCTTTGTTTAATCAATATATTATCTGGTTAGATATTCTTAAATCACGCTTAGGTATTTGCCCATGTATTTAGAGAAAAATGATTAGGTACTTATTTTTTCAACACATATGCATTAAATGCAAGGAACTGCATCCTCCTGCACTCCTTTTATAATTACAAGTACATCGCAATTTATGAAATATATCGCATTATATGAAAGGTCATAAATTCAAATTCAAATAAAATTATTTTTAATTTGAGGTAAACAACGAAGTAAATTTTATTATTTTGTGATTTTAACGACATTATTATTACAACAAATTATATTGTTGGATTGGTTGATTCGGGAATACAAAATTATAATATCTTAAGTAGGTAGATATATACCCACCTAATTATAGAGGCCCAACAACGTTTTGATCACTGATGCCGGCCCGTGCGTTCACTCTATTTACATTATGTGAAGTTATTCCCTCCGTAACATGTAGATAACGCTCCAGTCGCCCAAAATAGTTGTATGCACATAAACAAACAGCACAAAGAACTTTTTTTCTGAGTACATAACTGTAATAATTATTTCTTATTATTTATTTTTTTATTTAATTAGTAACATCTTATTTTGTTTTACTATTAATTTCATTTTAAATAGAATATATTAATTTATAACTTATACTTACTTCTCGAATTCAAAATTTATTATGTGTGAACTGGATCATATTTCAGCACTTTACAGCACCTTGTAGTAGACACTGCACCAGTAGAATTTGTACATTATTAATAGACACTCTATATTATAAATATTATTTAAGTTAAGTTAATAAACCAATTTTTTATTAATAATTCATACCTAGGCCTCATTGGTCTCAATTAATACTTAGCATAAGACGTCTTATTCCTGGCTGATCTGGAGATATATTTATTTATATAATTGTGAAATGGTAACGCGACACAACTATATATTTTACAAATATTACATTACATATGTGAAATGAACTCTATTGCTAACGCTAGGTAGGTACCATGTGAGAACGACACATTAAAAAGAAAGCAAGCTACGAAAAACGTGGTAAAATACAGCAATTACGTGGTAAAAGATCTTGCATACTTAGACACTTTCCTGCTTACATAATGTTATATTTAGATACATTTGCGGCTAGAATAGGCTTACGAATACAGACTATAAGTAATTAGTAAACATAGGTAATTGAACTCCAGGGTCGAGTTCCTGTTGATACAAGACCAATGACAAAACTTAAAAATCTTTAAAATTGTTCAATCTTAATGTGCTATAATTGACGCTATCGCCTTATTAGTAGATAAAGTTAAAGCGAACGAGAATGAGTAATAAGAGTCACCTTGGAGGTGAAAGCATATTAGTACAGTATATACAAAAAACTCTATTTAATTGAATTGTAAAATCATAAGAACACAATAGAGCACAATGTGAGACAGTTGGTCCACTTAATTATCATAGTGAACTTTGCCATAAACTGTACGAGGTGGTGGGTCTAAGGTATGGGGCCATCTACTGGGCTGGTACCCTAATGACATAGCTCGCCGCGCCCGACCGCCGCCGCCCGCCCAGCCTGGCCACAGTCTCGTACTGACCTGCTTGCAGTTTGTAAACAATCCCCCTGCTACCACCCCAAACATGCCACACCGATATATTTCGCCGTGAATTCAAAATTGTACCACAACAACGTAGAAGTACGTACGTACGCTTCTATAAAGCGATATATATTTAGTATCGGAAACAGTCATTATTTTTCTATTTTTAGAGAAAGTTGTAGTGGTACAATTTCATTGACAGCATTTCAGAATTGAAACAAAACGATGTCTTTCGGTAGCTTGTGGACATACAATACGTATATGTAGCGATATACCTAACTTCTGATAATGAATGGGAAGTCCAATAACTTCGAGTAATGGAACTTTCGCCCGACGCGACGTTATGACGAGAAGCAATTAGTTGATTACCTGATGAACGTTGATTAATTACGTGTAAAATTGTACGTAGTAGTTATACTTATGTATACTTATAACATATACTTAGTTAAATGATGGTTGCAATGGATATCTTTATAGCATGCCTGTAGGTACAATCTTCTTCTTTTATATTAAAATGAATGGCTGTTCGTTTGTAATGATAAAACTCCTATAAAGCTTGAACGATTTGAATCACTAAATATTATAAAACAAAGTCCCCTAGTCATCCGCCGCGTCTGACTGTCTGCCTGTTGTAAACTATGTGTCTGATACAAAGAGTAATTCATGAGAAAGGTTAAAATACATACACATACAGAAGTACAAACCTCGGACGCAACAGGGGCAGGCCGCTTTATATATATATAGCTTTATATATAAAAATATATAGTTGTTCGTTAGTCTGGCCAAATTATACTAAACGTCTCGACAGATTTGATTAATACTTATTCTATTTTAATCGATTTCATTAAGATGTGGTTTAAAAATAAAATTTAAAGGATAAAAATAAAAAGCATCGCTTTAGCTATAAATTAATAATTTGAAATAAGACATTTAGAATGGAAAACTCTGACTACGAATTCTTCTAATAGAGGACGTTAGAGGCATTTGTATGTGATAGAAAGTTCACCAGGTCAACTAGTAAATATACAGAAGAAGGTATAATAAACGTTATTGTAACTATTTATTCATTCGCCTTAAAATTGTATAAAAATACCTATATCTTGGTAAATCATCTATTTCTTAATTTCACTCACTAGCTTAATTACAATATTACCTGAAATTTTCATGTTTCAATCATTTACATTATTTTGGATTCACTTATTTGTAGTCAGTACAGGTTGTAGACACGTGTAATGTATGTAGAAAAACACCTTCATGGATTTTAGCGAAACAATGTACCGTTATGATTTTATGTTACTATTAATAGAAGTCCTTGAATTAGTTGCTTTGATGTACATTTGTTTTAGAATTTCTTGATTGGGATCATCGTGGGAGCTATAGTGGACTTCGTAGTGGGCACCATCATGGGACCTACCAGTAACGAAGAATTCGCTAAGGGATTTGTCGGCTTCAGTTGTGAGATACATTTTTATATATTTGTATAACTATCCCTAATTAGGCTACCGGCGTTTCCTCGCAATACGATATTCATTGTGTCTAGTTTTAATCTATTTATTTTAAAAAAGCATGAGTAATGATCCTAACCCCCTGATGCTAAGCTGTCCTAAGGAGTCCGTATACGAAGATAGCTATTGCAGCATATGACATACTGCCCTAGCCAATCCACTTTGCTGGCCCAAAAAGCACGGGAAGAAGAGTTTTCATAACTGACAAACGAATACAGGTAGCTCGAAATCGATACAAGTTCTATCTATGTACAGTGGGAATACAGCTCTGAGTTTTTGGATCTTTTCCGATGTCATAATGATCACGCATTACAGTATAAATTGTCTGATTGTGTTAACAAATAAAACCATTAATTAGCTAAAAGAAGTCTACAACTCTCATATTTTTCAGCGGAGACGTTCGTGAGCAATTTGTACCCAGACTTCAGGGTGAGCCAGGGGCTGAACCAAAATTTCTTCAGCGTATTTGCCATATTCTTTCCGTCCGTGACCGGTATACAAGCCGGTGCCAACATATCTGGGGACCTTAAGGTACGTTTAAATAAGTTTTCCATTTATACAGCATGCAGGTCTGTTAGAGGAGTTACTTACCCACGAAGATTTTCGATACACCAACAGCAAAGTAAATTTCGCCATGGTTGAGTGTGAATGGGTTAATAAAAATTTGTTATCTCCTCCATGCTCAAGAAAGCATGTTAAGTCATTGGACCCGGCTGTTACGGCAACCGCTATTACCCACCAACCTGTATTGGGTCAGCGTATGCTATGAACCAAACACCTTGTGTGTTTACCCTGTGAGGAACTTGTCCCAGCAATGGGACGTATGGAGGTATATCATTCAATACACCCCGGTAGATTTACGAACATATCGCATAAAATTGACGTGAAACAATGTACCAATGTTGAATAAAATATTTTGCCATTGACTTTAGGGTTTATGTCTAATGTAAGATATAAATGAATTTACTAGGATAAGTTAATTAAAGAGTATATCATATAGCATATGTATGCTGTTCAAAAAGACAAAATTGAATCTTTAGAATCAAGCTTACATGACTATATACCATAAGTGTAACCTAATTTTACACCCACAAAGGCGTTTGTTTTTGGCCGTGATTTCATTTGATAGCCTAAGTCTGTTTTTACACGGTCTTTTTGTACACGGTTTTGATATAACACTGTTTGAAAATTGAATATTATATAATTTCAAATCGTGCTAAATGGAATAAAATCGTGTAAAAAAATTAAAAATATTCAATTTTCAAACCGTGTTATATCAAAACCGTGTACAAAAAGACCGTGTAAAAACAGACTTAGGTTAAGTGATGATAAAGCGGAAGATAAAAGGATGCCACTTCATGTTACCAGGGTACCACAACTACATAGTAACTGCTGGAACACAACCAAGTAGTAAAATTTTTAAATTGCGATCAACTTAGGTAAGACCATGGTAGCTAAGAAATGCTAACTACCTAACAAACTGATAATGTAATATCGAAACTGGAGTTCTAGGGTTCTGTGGTTTGTCATAACAACTCGACTATAAAGAGTGTGCAATTTTATTTTATATTGTGATAATTATAGTAAAAACAATGTTAACACATCAGAATGAAAATTTATTACCTATAGGTATTATCACAGTGTCCGTCGGTGTCGATCACCGGACGATTGTCTTCGATTCTCTTGACGTCACCATTCATTCGGTGTCACCATTTCGGTTAAGTGTGGGCGCAGTAGCGTAAATTACTCCTTGTCATAAGTAAAATTCATAAGTAGAATTTTACCTTACTACTTACTTATATGTTAAATTAAATTTTAAACAAGACATGTATCATATATACTATTGTATGGCTGGTTTTGACATTCCATCTTCTGCGGCTATTAGGGACCTGTCTTTATGCATATAGGGCCTACTCAAATTGAGCATCAAATCTTAGCAACAGTTCAATCAAGTTGTGGTGCTCCATGTGGAGGTTTTCCCAAACAATTATAGGGGTATAGGATTCTTTACAAGTTTTTTAAAAATCATTTTAAACAGTCGCCTTCGCGCGATGATCCCTAGTGTTGCATCCATAGGTAATAAACGTAAAGTTAAATATAATATTTTTCTATCTAAAATGTCATTTGTTTCGTATCGTTTCATTAATCTTTCGTCTCCTACTAGTCCATCTGCGACTGTGTTGATGTATGAACTCGTATTACATTACGTAGGCATAAATTAAGAAGGTTTTTTTTTTATAAAAAAATCAATGACTCTACACCGCCTGATGGTAAGCAGTAGAGGAGTCCATATGTATAGCGTGCTTATCTTAAATACTCAAATCAGCATCTGATATATAAGAATAACATCTACATTATTACGTTACCGGTAAATGTAAGCTAACAATTTAAGCTCCCAAAGCTCCGTAGATATGTGTCCAAGTGCTAATAGACGCGGCCTTGTTAATCGATCCCGCGTGAAAAGCACGCGCAGAGTAACGCCTGCCACGTGGTACCGCTTGCAGTGTTAGCTATGTTTGTGTATGACAGCCATGCGGGGATGTATCATTCAATATAAGGCTGTCCACACACTGTTGTTTTTCCCTTGATGAGTAATTTGTAAAGACAATCACAACAAACAAAACAAGGTAGCAAGGTAGATATAGATTATCTCAACAGTAATATGTATTTATTTCAAGTGTTGTAAAGTCAAGAGCCATGCTTGCCATATCACGTGGCTTAAAAAGCGTTATCATACTTTGGAGTTATAAACTCAACATTTAAACTAAATTTTTTTAGATAATGAAATTTCTGTGTTAAAAATTATATATTTTGAACTATCAGATATCTTAGTATCAATTATCACCGATCATTTCAACTGTGACGTCACTGCAATGTCGTCTCATCTCTCATCTTTCTTCAAAAATTTCTTCAAGGGTCATGAATGAATGTTCAAACTATCATGACACAACCACAACTGCTGCTACCCATTAGCATCTGAGGAATGTCGCAACAAATTCGTGGTACTCATGAAATTTCTGATTGAATCAGATCGTGAACTTTTTGTTTATGGTCAATATGAAATAACTTTGAATTGAAACTTACGACAAGACAAGACGAATTGTATGTAAACCTTGGGTGATTTTTCTGTCTGAACTATATGATATAGTCCAGATAGATTTTTAGTGTTTTAAAAACTAGGGGTTAAGCTGTAAAGGTTTCAATAACAGAAGATCTTTTATGAAACATTCAATTCATAATTTATTGTATTGGTGGCTGGGACAGTATTTTGTATGGCGCACTTGCTCTCTTTGCATATGGATTCCTCCTACTGCGAACCAGCACGGAGTGTAGAGTCATTTGATATTTTTATTTTAAAAAATTACCATTTGAAAATTGCCCCTTCATCATCAATGTACTAACATTGAAGAATTCTGAAAACAAAAAGAGATTTGACCACTTTTAAGAGGTAGCAAACGTAGCATAAATTAAACTCTATTTTATGGTACCTACTAGCCATATAATTTCATTGATACCAATTGAAGCATGTTTCTCTATCTAATGACGCATTTTAGATCAAGGAAGTGGATGGTATTGAATTTCTCATAACAGAAATTATTCGTTATTTCAATAAACACTATGAGAACCTACAATTAAGTCTTAAAGGATGACATGTGTCGCACACTAAACCGAAGATACCCGATCGAAAAAAAGGCGATGACTAATTTTACGTTCCGGCGTATTCAGCTAATATGAAATACCGTAAGCGATATTACGCGGCAAATTCGATTGCGAAACGTTGTGTTAAGTGATTGGCTTAATACACTAGGACAGAGAGTGTATGTCACAACTAAATGTGACGAACCCTCTCTGTGCTTCCCGGAGTCCGAAACTCCGTTGTTGAAATAATATTGTAAGCGTAATCACCCCGAATTTCCGTGGCGTGCGTATCTTCGACTCAGTTTGCTTAGATACTTGGCACTCACATATAAATACAACACCTTATTAGTAATGAAATAGACTTTCCATATTTTAAGCTTTGGGTGGTGTAGTAGTAGGCAACTACCTACGTTGTTGTTGAGTACGAGTTGCCTACTACTACGCGTATAGTATATTTACTTGGATTCACAAAGGACGAATATAATGACGACATATTATTTAATGACGTTATCTGTGTAGGTCACGTTATTACAGGGGCCTCCATGACACATAAAAGACGAACATGTCTACACAAGTAAACATTGACTTAATAATTATAATATTTTACGTAGTTCCGCTTGACCATTGCCGGATTAACCGAGTTGATATTAGGAAAAAATATACTAAGAAAGTTTTTAAACCTCAATATTTGTCTGATTAAATTATACCTAAATGAGGATCCAAATTACAGGCATAGAATAAAATAACAATCTGCCATAAAACTAAATTCTTCAAAAACATCAAGTGAATATTTTTACATACTCAGGACCCAGGGTCATCTATACCTAAAGGCACGTTGTTGGCTCTCCTGATATCGATGTTGAGCTACGTTCTGATGGTATTCTTCTCCGGCGGCGGTGCGTTGCGAGACGCCAGTGGCAACTTGACAGCGCTCTTGGAGGTCAACGGAACTGGCTTCAACCACAGCGCGCTCACCGCCTGCGTTGCTGATGGTACTTGCCAGTATGGACTGCACAATAGCTTCTCGGTAAGCTACCCTATTTTGTTAATTTAAAACAGTGGTGTGTATCACAATATACTCCTATGAAATTCAATTGTATATCTGGCACTTGATTCTGCTGTGCCCGAACGGAAATTAAATTAACTATACTATGTTAGGTAAGTGTCAACTAAGCTGACGTTCCTAAAATACATTATATCCCTCTAATATTGAAATGCAATTAAATACTGGCACATAACTTTATTTAAGATTAAGAGCCAGCAGAATTGCCCCCATTTATTTAGTTAAATTAATTTCAATCATCTGAAAAAGTACTAAAATATACTCAACAATAGAACACCTATTTGTGTCTGGGTTCTGAGTGGGAAAATAAAGAAAAACTCCGCCTTAACTTAAAATAACACTCGTACTTCACGCATTGATTCTATAAAGATATTCACAATATATTTATCAGTAGTCATCCCGAAATTAAATACAGGTGATGCAACTGATGTCTGCATGGGGTCCGCTCATCTACGGTGGGTGCTGGGCGGCCACGCTTTCCACAGCTCTGACCAACCTTCTGTCTGTGCCCCGCCTCATTCAAGCGCTAGGCGTTGACAGGATCTACCCTGGGCTCATTTTCTTCTCCAAACCATACGGGAAACATGGAGAACCTTACCGTGGATATGTACTTACATTCTTCGTGTCCCTTGTGTTTTTACTAATCGGTTAGTACCTTTATAGATATATATGAGCTTTAAAGTAATACAAACGACAAGTTTTTTGTACTATCTCCTCTCTCTTCAACCTCTCCATCTACATCAGAAGTAGCTGCACTAAGACTGATTTTATGTTTATAAGCTTTTGTTCTCACTATGGGTGTATCTATATTGGACTGTAATTTTTCTCCGGTTAGACTTCTTCTTACACCAATTCTTGGACAGAATTCGCCGGCCTAAAGTAAAACTGTAACATTATTATTTCAGCCGATCTCAACACCATAGCTCCCCTGATTTCCAACTTCTATTTGACATCGTATGCTCTGATCAACTTCTGCACGTTCCACGCGGCACTGGTGCGGCCTCTTGGCTGGCGGCCTACCTTCAGGGTAAGACTTTCATTTAATTTACGAAATTAGGTCCTTACAATAACTTCGTATGCCCATATATACTAAATAATTTTTTTATAAAATTTTGGTTAAACATTTATCAATAGTCTTAACCTGGAATAACTAACCATTATAATTTAGGTATTCTTGGTAAATACAACCGCATAATTTTATGCACCTATCTAGTACTACAACGTGTGGGTGTCTCTTGTTGGGTTCCTGATGTGCGTGGCGATCATGCTACTCATCAGCTGGGTCATGTCGCTCGTCACCTTCGCCGTCTTCTTTACGCTATACCTCATAGTTCACTACCGCAAACCAGGTTTGTAATGCAATTTTAATATATTGATCCCACAACACAACATTTTGTGTCACAGTAATCTTGATCATCGTAACAAAACAATTCTACAAGTTATAAAGTGTTATTTTTCTCCAATATCATGAAGCTGAAGTACCATTTTCTAGATTAGCGTAAACTAAAAACTATTACTTGAATAGGTATTTTGTAGAAATACAAGATTATTAGTACAGCGGAAGCGATTTGAATCAATTCAGTGGATGTGAAACTTTTATGACTGCTTACGAGTGCCTGGTAACAAGAATAAACTACAGCTAATTTTGAACTCCAAGAGTGATTGCATCATATTTCCTTAGGTCTTTAGTGCATTAGCTTTTTTTGTTTAACTATGGGTACCAATTCCATACACAGTATGATTAGATCACCTAATGATTACAGGTCTTGATGGTTTATGGAGACAGCTAGATCTTGAGAATGGTATTATCATTGTCATATTTTGCATATCGGAGTAAGCTCTAAAGATTCATTCATAAATCTTAATGCAAGTTACCAGGTTTAATAGGCTGATTTCAAAAATAAAAAATAATAATTTTAATATAAATTTATAATTAATCATTATTTTATATTTTTTTAGGCTAATATCAAAATAAGTTTAATGTATCTTATCATTGAATCTCTTTGGTGTTCCAAAAAGATAGAATTAACCGTGAGCTAATCTAAATCGTACAAATATAAGGACGAGTGAAGAAATCTTCACGTAAGTAATAAGTAATATTTTAGTTGTCAAAAGACAAAGGAAATGTTTAAGTGTATCAACGCCCTTACATTCACATGTAGTTCAATTCACGTGGAGAAACGGCCGTCAGATTCAATATCACTTCTTACGAAATGATAGTGACGTCATATAATTTTCTGTTGGTTTTTCAATTTGCTTTAACAGTTAGTCTAAACATTGAGTTGTAAACCAATGTTCAGTATAGCTGATTGTTGTTTCTAAATTCCCAAGCTTTTAACAATATCTACGTATACGCGGTACACTTTTCACGGGCGGCGGTGACGCGGCGTCGCCTCAAATATGTACACCTTTATAAGACAAAAGTTATATCGTTAGAATTTAAATTTTAACTTTCCAGAAATATTTTGTTTTGTTCAGAAAGAGAATACCCTCAGTAATTAATTTTCGAAATCTCACTGGGACATATTCTAACTTCATATCTATTGCGATAGATTCGGAGTTAAGAAATAAGGGGTCTTAATGTCTTATTATAGAAATATCTGTTTGTGGTAGTTTGAAAGTAAAGATTCTTTTTTTTCGGAGAGGTCGAATAAATTTACGCATCATCTCTACAGTACGGTATCAACTGTAGGGGTATGTGGGACTCAGGGTAGGGGCGTTCTCCCACTACCCACTAAACATTCTCTCCGGGCTGACCGGCATAGCGCATGTCGGCGACGACTCGGTCTCGCTCGAAAACATTTCACTGGGTCGCTGTCTGCAAAACCCCTTGAGGGCTTTTGCAGACAGCGACACGGTAGGGACCGTGTACCGTTTAAATCTGTCCGTCATTGGAATCGATAACGGACCGGAGAGACCGTTGGAGACTGACCGTTGGAATCAGCAAGCCGAGCGCTACGCTTCGCTGCGCCTAAAAAGGCCCTTTTAAATTTCGAACTTGTATTAAATTAAGAGAGTAGTGCATATTCCTTCATGTAGTGTACACATCTTCGAACACCTTGAGAAATATTAACAATACTTATCTGAGAATTGTGTTAATTCGCTTATTCAATATTGTATTGTCTAACATCACAAATAAATATGAAATATGAGTTGGTATTCATAAGAATGAGATGTTATTAAGTAACCTAATATTTATCTAACAACATGAATAATATAAAATCTTTCATTAATTTTATTAAAATCGTCCCAAATTACTTTTTGTCAATAAGATGTGAACTGGGGCAGCAGTACTCAGGCGCAAATGTACAAGACAGCGCTCTCGACGGCGCACAGCCTGGCGCGCACCGGCGAGCACGTGAAGAACTACTTTCCGCAGCTGCTGGTGCTGGCGGGCATGCCCCAAGTGCGCCCTGCGCTTGTCGACATGGGCAGTCTTATCACCAAGGCCAGCTCACTCATGATCATTGGTGATATCTCTGAGGTGGGTGAACACGGGTTCTCAATTTCTAAAGTTAAATAGTTAAATATTATTAGGAATATAAAAGAAATCAAGCTTACTGCATAGGCATACCGCGCATAGACCAGAGCCTGTGTAGATCCCGGAAGACACACTAAAAGCAACCTATAATATTGCCACCAAGACCTGCAATAAAACACACCACACCCAGCGCGTTACACAAGTTGACCAAGAGATACTTTCGCACCCTATCGCAGTCCAACTTCTACCAACCCTCACTGCTCCCGCTGATGGTACACTGGCTCATAAGTCGAAAAAGAAAGCCGATCTCTTAGTTAAGCTTTTTGGGGCTCATTCCCAAATTGACGACTGTAATGCATATCCACCATTGCTCAACCGCTCAACCGCATATTCGTATTAGGCAGTTTTATGTACGTGCGGAATTACAAACGATCCACGTCCAAAAAGTCAGTGCACCTGGTGGCATCCCTAGAATAGTACTAAATAACTCTACTAAACTCGACTAAACGCGATTCTCGAACCCTACTGGCTGTGTGCCGCGATCTTAGAGAGAAGTAATTTGCAACTGATCCCCAAAAAGGGTGACAGATCTGACTCGTCCAACTACCGTCCAATAGCAAGTCACCTCAGTGATTTTGCAAAGTCATATAGCGGATTTTAAATAGCTAGTTAATCCGATATCTGGAAGATCACTCCTTGATAAATGATCGACTGTGCGGTTTTCGGCTAAAGCAGTCAATGGGTGATCTTCTAGCGTACTTAACAGATATCTGGGGTAAAGCTATTGACAGCCGCGCTAAGTATTTGGCTATTAGCCTCGACATCGCCAAAGCATTTGATCGGGTCTGACCCCAGACCTCTCTCTCCATGCTACCAGCGTACGGTTTACCCGCCCACTTTTGCGGATGGATCACTAGCTTCATGAGCTTCCTGCATGAGCGGAGAATCCGAGTACGTGATGCGCTTCGCGGTTCATGTCTATGAATGACCGCAGGACTCCGCTCTATCCCCTATACTCTTTCTTCTTCATATCAATGACATGCTTTTATTATGAAGCATTTATTGCTATGCAGACGAATTATCGTTTGCATATAACGTCATAATTTTAAGTGAACCTAACAACTACTCACAACTATACTAATATGATTACAGAAAAAACTGTCATATAAAGAACGGGCGACAAGGTTGCGCGCCAGTGATGAATGGCTGCGAGGCCGGAAAGTGCGAGGCTTCTGTAGCGGCGTTCATGGGTTTAGGTAGATAAGCTTTACTTAGTAAATATAGGTTTTAAACAAAAAGATGAATTGATGCCTAATTTAATATTTTTACCCGTAGTTTTGAGCCCGGCGCGCGCGCTCTAATGCAAGCAGCAGGCGTTGGTCGGCTGGCGCCCAACGTGTTGCTCATGGGTTACAAGACCGACTGGGTCAATGCGCCCGCGCACGACCTCGTGTCTTACTTCAATGTATTGCAGTTAGTGTCTACAGTTATTTTAATATTAGCATTTTATAAGGTTATCTCTAGTACTTACGTAATAGAATATAAGCCCGCTATCAGCTAAATTCTAAAAATTGAATCAATATTTAGCCATAAATGTATATTAGACATAAGATAAAATAAAATTTTCATTACAGTACATTTAGATTAAACTTAATAAATAAAATAGATCATACATAGCAAATTAATGAAGTTTCGCGTTAGAGAAACGAGAATTAGTTCTGTTGCTAGAGTTGTTTGCCTTAAAGATAAGATATACTTTCCAAACTAGCCAACAACATGCTTTAGATAGAATAAATAGACTAACTAATAGGTTTTAATTATTTATTTTGCAATAAAAGATAAGTAACATCATTTGCATGACATAATCTATTAAATAATAAAACTGTGAATATTGTTGCAAACATAGAATAGAATAGAATATATCTTTATTGTACATCAACCAATGGCTTCAATTCCGTTGTTGTGTACTTAATTTAATTTAATTTATTCGCATTTTTTCAAACCTTTATTCATTAAGAATAGAATGACTTTAAGGAATGTCAAGTTAGTTGACACAGACATTCATACACTTTTTACTTATTTTAATAGATAGTCTAGAGATAGTCTAGATATGTCTTATTGTTTGTATTGTACTTGAAAGAGTAGTACTGAACTTAAATTTAATTTAGTTCCTGCACTACGGAGTCGGGGCCAATAAATGTTTTATTTGAAGATAGATAAGTAATATACGAAATCGAAATGATTCCCTCTTTATTATATTATATAAGTCTTTATCAATTGTTTAACAACGTGTTCGAGAACCGGCTGCTGGTATATTCTCTCAATCCATTTCAAGCACTAGTCTTCATAAACAGTGATCTACAACCATGCTTCGTGTTCTGAATCCTTTTTTAATGCTATCCAGTGTACTTTTGTGAAGAGAAAAAACATTATTATCACTCGGTATGAAATGTTCAGCACCGCGTTCGAGAACCGGCTAGCAGTGGCGATGGTGCGCGTCAGCGGCGGGCTGGACTGCGGCGCAGCGGCGGCGGCGGGGGCGGAGGAGGCGGGCGCGGGCAGCGCCGGCCACACGTGCAGCGGCGTCAGCGGCGAGCTGCGCGTGCGCGCCGACCGCACCGCGCACATCATGCACGCTGACTCCGACCTCGACATCCGCACGGACTCGCAACCCTCCAGCAGGCATAATCTCACCAGTCAGTACCTACAATTGCACCTCATAGACTAACTTCATCCACTAAGGAAGGTCAACAAACATTAAATGAATAGTTACCGTATTTATGTTATAAATTAAAAAACATTATAAGGTCTTAGATAAAAAGAGTTAGACATTTAAAAATTGAGCTTATTTTTTTGCTGCGTTTGTGATGAACCATAATCAGAAGTGAAGTTCACATCACGGGATGCTGACATCTTTTTACATTATTAACGTATGTGTTTATTATTACATTATTAACGTTATAATTATAATTATATTTATAATACCGTTCATAAGTAAGCAAGGTAGGGCAAATTTTAAGTCCATTAAAAATCATATCCTGCCATAGTTAGTAAAAATGTATAATTTTTAGAGTGAGAATTTTTAATTAATTAAATATATTTTTATTTGTAATTAAGTTTTATATTAAAGTTTTACTAAAATCTGGCTCGAGGGATCATGTACTCTATTCTCTGTTAATTATATGGTCAGTTAAGCCTATCTTGCTACTACTAAAAAAAAGAATGCATCAATATAAATCAACAACAACATCCCTAAGTATGACTCTATAAAAATAATAATTTTTGTGTGGCGTGTAATGTGGTTTTTAATTAGTTAATTAGTTGGTATAATTAACAATGTGTAAATGTCTTTTACAGATCTCTTGTCCTTAACGACTTCACGATCTTTCACCATATCAGAAAAGGAAACAAAGGACAAGAAAAAAGACAAAAATATTGAGAAACAACGTCAAATAATCTACAAAGCCTCAAATGGATTAGAAATAACGAAGCAGCAACTCTCACAGATGTCAATATTTCAAAGAAAGCAGGTGGGTAGAAGTAATTTATACCCGAGCGTAATGCCATTTCATTTAAATATTGTAATAAAATAAGAAATCACGTAGAACATAATATTAATTTATAACTCAATGCTTTAAAAATTTTGAAAGAATTGAATTATAAATTAATCCAGTATTCTAATAGAATTAAATGATACACTGATGAATTCACTCATGTATCTATTCTTATCCTCTCCATCCAAATGTTGTTTAGAAGAGATCACTATTTAGCATTAAGGCCGTCCTTGTACAACATAGAATCTGTATACTGCGTTTATTTGAAATTTATAGTGCACAATTAAGGAAATTCTATCAAACCATATTTTATTGCTTATTTCTAAAAATTGTAACTGATATTTATACTTAATTAACAAACTTAAGAAAACCAATTTATCCCATACTCCAAACAGTCAGATTATAATCAGTACCCAGGTAAGTTTCAATCGATTTGTACCATCTGGATCGTGTTTGTCGTCAGCTATCAAATTGTATGCAAACAAGGAGCAGCGTCTTTGTTGTGAAGTATTGGAACTGATTTTTTATGTATGCAATTATCAGCTGAACGCAAAATACGATCGAAACGTCTGATACGATTAAAAGTAACACTAGGGGTACAGATTCGGGACTGTCCCCATTACTCATGTATTACTATTAAGATATTTAAATTTCAAACATACTGTTAGTTATTCATTAGTAGGTAGGGATGGTAGAAAATTTTAGAGTTGCTTGCACAGAAAATTATTCTGATAGTCAAAATCAAATTATTTATTCCGAAACACAAGGAAATTTACTACAAGCAACTGAACAAGTAATTACACTGTTTCTATCTCAATTTTAAAATGATTTTTATGTTACATGCCATAAAACAATAAAGTGGCTATAAATACGTTTTTAGGTGTTCAGTAATTGTGATGAGTGTTTCAGGAGAAAGGTTCGATCGACGTATGGTGGCTATATGACGACGGCGGGCTGACCATCCTGCTGCCGTACATCATCTCGCAGCGCTCTAACTGGCAGCATTGCAAGCTCCGCGTCTTCGCGCTTGCCAATCGCCGCCACGAAATGGAACTAGAGGAGCGGAAGTAAATCCAAATAACTAATATATACATCCGCCATCAATTAACAATTGAGAGCATAAGTATTGGTATTTTCTACTCGAATATTGCACGCTGGAATGTAAAAATAGGTGCCGTAGGAGAATATCTCCATAGCAAAGTGTTTTGTTTGGAGCAGCGTCTATGCGGTCATCAGTAGACAGAAAGGTTCTAGCGTCTTTAGGCAACGGTAAACGCGTTATATCGAATGAGGCCATACCCATGCTTGTTTATAGTTTTATTTATAAGAAAATTTGAAAAAGATTAAATTGAAAGTAACCACATTGTTTAATATTACCTAGGTACTGGCTTCCTAATAAAAGGCAAAATATTAATCCAAAAAGTATTCAAAGTAATATTTTAGGTCCTGATTTAGATATAGTAACGTCTATTATTAGTAAAACCAGCATTTAAAAATGTTTCCAGCATGGCCAACCTACTGTCGAAATTCCGAATAGACTATTCTTCGCTGACGATGGTCCAAGACATCACAGAAGCTCCACAGAAAGAGACTAAGAAGCTGTTCGATGATTTAATTAGTAAATTCACGTCAAATGAAGGTAAACTTTCATTTTAGTTTAATATTGTTACACGCATAACTAATGATATGTAAGTAGGTACCTACAAATTTAAGCTGAAATATTTTTTTCCTTGTATACATATACCTAAGTATTAACAATAACTGTGTTAAAGTTAAACAGAAGTTCATTGTATAGTGTATGTGGCATTTAGATCTAAACCAAAAATCTTCTAAAATTTAAATATCTATATACAGCAAACTCACCCTTATCTCATCAACGTTTAAAGCTTTTATAAAAAAACACATTAAAATCTCATATATATAAAACCGCGAATTGTTATATTCCGTAGAATTCACGCGACTACGATTTTTATTATCATAGAAGAACTTTTTTCTGTAATACATTTATTATTACTATTGTTAAAAAGTATGAACATTTTGTTTTTGTAATAAGGGTGTGACCTAATTAATATATCTTTTAAAGATAATTTAAAAGAGCTACTTATTCAACCCACTAAAGACCAAACGGTATAGGAACCTATCATATTAATATCAAAACAAGACAAACATTTCTAAAAGTATTTTTTCATTTCCTATTAAATGATAAATAATGTCATACTTAAGGTTTTTGCCCAATAATAGAATGCATCAGCCAGACAGAGCTGTCGACACTATCGGAGAAAACGAACAGACAGCTGCGACTGCGGGAGCTGGTACTGGCCAACTCGCGCAACGCGAACCTCGTCGTCATGTCGCTGCCCATGCCCAGGAAGGTAAGCCAGTCGCTCTAGGGGAGAACCTCTTTCGATAATCGCTATCGCTCACTTGAAAATTTATGGGATTTTACATTTACAATTTTAGCCTATTAAGAATTATCGCTTATGTCGAAATCCCAAAGTAACATTCCCGTTTAGCGATAATAATAGCAAGTGTGACTAGATATCTTTGTAGGCCCCTGCGACCCTAGAAAGTTTATAATTTTTTAATAAGACTTCTTTCACATATGTTAGTTAGGTTAGGTTCATAAAAAATCTGACGCGTTTATTTCTTTCCATCACATCAAATTCCTTGAACAATTAACAGGTGTTTCTAATTGATATTTAGATTAATATCTGTTACATCTTATCAATAATCAATACTATCAAGTAATTCTTTTGCCAAGATTTTTTAAAATGAAAAATAAAAAATATTTGCCCAATATCAACATTAGAAAATTTAGAGGCCTACGTAATTATTTACATTCATATTTAATTACAGCTCGACTAAATTTAATTTTATTTCAATCTTCGTATTTTAGGGATTTGCTTTAGTATGTCTAATACCTGCTCCAAATAATAAATAGGTTACTTACCTACTTTAAATCAATACTAAATAATGACAATCCGGTCCTGTTCCTAGGGTTCAGTGTCCGCCCCGCTGTACATGGCGTGGTTGGAGATGCTCAGCAGAGACCTGCCTCCCATGCTGTTCGTGCGCGGCAACCACACCTCCGTGCTCACCTTCTACTCTTAAGGCTCGCTAGCAATATTAATAATCGTAATGTCTACAGCGATTGTTAATAAAAATATTATTTCTAAGATTAATAATCCTTCTAACTAAACAAGAGTATCGCTTATGGTGTTGGTTCTGCCTTAACTGCTTACTTTAATGCCAAACATATTATAGCGATGACTTATAGATATCTAAATTTTAATGTTAGATTTCAATTAATATATTAAAAAGGAGCAGTTTTCCCTTGTCATGGTTCAGATCTACCAAATATACTCAAAAAAACTCATAGAAACTATTTAACCCGATTCGGAGGACTTCGATAACAAAAACTGTGACAAGATTTATATAAGAGTAGCTGACCAGGAAAACTTTGTTTTGCCATATAAATTATACCTTTAAAAATGCTGCAGACGACCACGCTTATCACCTAGGGGTATAAAACAGCCTACGTTCTATTCTCAGATCTACTAAATATGCACAAAAAATTTCATAAAAATCAGTCAACTGTTTCGGAACATGTCAATAAAAATACTGAAACGAGATTTAATACATCCTACATAATGTCTACATACAATGTGTAAGTAACAAGTCTGCATATCAATAGTTTTTATGTGACTTTAGACTAATTTGTTTTGCTGACAAAATAATATGTAAATAAATATGATCAAAATAATATTAGTACTTAAAATTGGATTATATTTAAATTAAATCAAATTAAGTCTATGAAAGATATTGTTTTTATAAATAAGGTATTTCCTTACACAAAGGGCCTCATTTTATTTCATTTTGAAGCGTGTATTCGAAGATAAAAAACCGTTACCTACCCTAAACACGTTCACGACACTATCGTATGTCATTTGTATTATGATTGCCCTGCTCGTATGCTCCGCTTTCCATTTTAAATTTTTATGTGTATTTTATGAAATTTAAAATTCCTTTGTCTAAATTTCATTAACTTTTAAATAATATAATTTAAGATTGTAATTGTTTTAAGTTATCATATAAGCATTATCTTTAGTTTAGGACTTTTTCTGAATTGTACATACAAGATAATTAAAAATGTATATAATAATATATGAACCTTGTAAAAATAGACTAAACCAAAATTAAGTAATAAACTAAGTATAACAAAGTAATTGGCCCAGCCAGCCAAACCTGATTCACTTAGAGATATAATAATATATTTGTATCATTTATAAGATAAAAAATACATGCAAATTTTCAAACCCTGAATTTTATTACAAACTCCACAAGTATGTTTTATTTATAACGTGTAACATATCTGTATCAGACTAAAAATTTCTTTATTTACTATACTTTGACTGCGATTGAATTTTGGGCGAATATGCGTTCGAGGACACGCGTCTTTCAACCGAAGTTTCAAAAAAAAAAAAAACGTTTGAACTTTTGTTAGAAATTTTGAGGTAGTATTATGGTGAGTATTAAAAAAGTTAGAGGTAGTATTAATTAGTAATGAATACTACCTCAAATGAAATGTCAAGCCATTGTTGCACTGCATTATCATTCCAGGAACAAGAATATAAGATTAAGATAAGAACATAAAATTCACATATAGTTTCAAGTAGCATTTAAATTTGTATATCTGTAGGTAGGAGCCATTAGCCTTCGAAAGGTTCGACGTTTCGGACTTCAGTCGATAACACATCAAACATAACAGGGTTATGTTTTATCTTGTAAACTCATCGTATAGTCTTTCGTATTGTAATGATCATCTTTTGTCTCCACTATACACATAAGCACTCCTAATTTATACCTGAGTTCGTGGAATTGTGATGAATAAAATAAACGAAATATTTAAATATATTACACGTGTTTTTCTTTATTTCACACCATATTTCACAAGGTCTTTAATTTAGATATAACAGAAAAATAACATTAATGTATTTACAGATGCAGCATAAACATTGGTTTGAGATTAACAATTCATTATTCTTAAATAATAAGAGAACTTTTAATTTCTTAAAAAAATCTAGATCATGACAATGTTTTCCGTTGCGAAATATTACATTCCTAAAAACCTTCAAAAATTCATTCGATATATCTTATAATAACAATTTTTACGCAACAGAAAACTGTCACGTCCTGGAAGTATGCTCCATAATTTTTATATCAGTCGCAGTTGGAAGGTCGGGTGCTACCGCGGCGCGGGGAGAAACTGATCGCAACATAAGAGTATCAGAGATATCTACTGGATATGTAAGTTGCGTGAAAGGACGGCAATTTAAATATTGTTTCACTATTCAGATATGTTGCTACAACACGATATGAAAAATAAATATTAAATTGTTCTGCCATTTATAGTTTATAATTTATGTAAATATTTTGTTTTAGTAATTATTTTAATTTGTTTGTTACATCCAGAATATATTTCTTTTCCATACATAATATTCCTCATATTTAACAAATCTAAATTAATGTGCGAGCGGAATAATTATTTATATATATTCATTTATAACATGCCACTAGTAAAATTTTGGAGCATATTAACATTACTCAGTCTATGTATACAAATTTATTCATATTATAATAATTCGTATCATACATGTTTCAGTGCAAAATCCGAGTCGAGAGTTTTCGCGATTAATGTAAGTAATGAACCAACCGGCTACGGCCGAGACATGAATGATTTTACTCTACCAGCACCTCCACTTATATTAATGTATCAAACTTGCGCTGAACGTATAAAATTCATACTAATCCAGTAAAACGATGCGTTATTTTATATCAATCGAGGCGTATTCGTTATCCAAATAAAATACAAACATACATAACTTTATAAATTACAGACGAAAACTTCACACAGCCATATTTCTTACATAAATAAATAAAATAAAATTACGGAAATATTTTTTGGTTACAAAGATTTATAATGCATAATAAATACTCGATTGACGAGGTTTTCTTTCAGTATAACATCTATCGGTCGGCGGTCGCTACAGAAACGTAACGACATGTTCATTTCACTAAGGCTGGCACTAGTTCCGGCCAGCGGGGCCCTGAGCCGCGGCCTCAAAGCACGGCGCAGGGCGGTCGCGACAGACTTCATTCAGACTCCTCGTCGTTGTCCTCGTCGAAGCCTGACAAGTCGGCAGACTCCAAGTACCCATGCATCACCTGCAAACAAAACATCTTATTATATTTATAGAGCTTTATATATGTGTAGGGCCTTATTAGAAATAAACATTGAAATTTTAAACATGAAAATATCATGAAATTGATGATAATAATATTCTTACAGAATTATTAACGCCGAAGTAAACATAATTAAGAGATTGTATTCTGACTAGATTGATTGTAAATGAAAAGTAAGATAAGACAATTTGCTCGATATCCCATACATTTTTAAATTGAGCGATTCGATTGCGATTATTGAAATGCATCTAGTAGAAACTCTCTGAACGATAAAACAATCCGCAGAAATAAAAAATGACATGACACCTAATATTCAAAGTCAATGTATTATTTATAATAAATTAATTATAATTATTTACAACTAGATCAATCGTATCGGAAATATATATCGGAGAATTGATCGGGTATGGAGTGTAAGGGAACGGTGTGGTAGTGTGGGGCACTGACCGCGTACTCGATGACGGCGAGGTGACAGAACACGTACTGGTCGGGCATCTGTATGGAGTGTGAGGGAACGGTGTGGTAGTGTGGGGCACTGACCGCGTACTCGATGACGGCGAGGTGACAGAACACGTACTGGTCGGGCATCTGTATGGAGTGTGAGGGAACGGTGTGGTAGTGTGGGGCACTGACCGCGTACTCGATGACGGCGAGGTGACAGAACACGTACTGGTCGGGCATCTGTATGGAGTGTGAGGGAACGGTGTGGTAGTGTGGGGCACTGACCGCGTACTCGATGACGGCGAGGTGACAGAACACGTACTGGTCGGGCATCTGTATGGAGTGTGAGGGAACGGTGTGGTAGTGTGGGGCACTGACCGCGTACTCGATGACGGCGAGGTGACAGAACACGTACTGGTCGGGCATCTGTATGGAGTGTGAGGGAACGGTGTGGTAGTGTGGGGCACTGACCGCGTACTCGATGACGGCGAGGTGACAGAACACGTACTGGTCGGGCATCTGTATGGAGTGTGAGGGAACGGTGTGGTAGTGTGGGGCACTGACCGCGTACTCGATGACGGCGAGGTGACAGAACACGTACTGGTCGGGCATCTGTATGGAGTGTGAGGGAACGGTGTGGTAGTGTGGGGCACTGACCGCGTACTCGATGACGGCGAGGTGACAGAACACGTACTGGTCGGGCATCTGTATGGAGTGTGAGGGAACGGTGTGGTAGTGTGGGGCACTGACCGCGTACTCGATGACGGCGAGGTGACAGAACACGTACTGGTCGGGCATCTGTATGGAGTGTGAGGGAACGGTGTGGTAGTGTGGGGCACTGACCGCGTACTCGATGACGGCGAGGTGACAGAACACGTACTGGTCGGGCATCTGTATGGAGTGTGAGGGAACGGTGTGGTAGTGTGGGGCACTGACCGCGTACTCGATGACGGCGAGGTGACAGAACACGTACTGGTCGGGCATCTGTATGGAGTGTGAGGGAACGGTGTGGTAGTGTGGGGCACTGACCGCGTACTCGATGACGGCGAGGTGACAGAACACGTACTGGTCGGGCATCTGTATGGAGTGTGAGGGAACGGTGTGGTAGTGTGGGGCACTGACCGCGTACTCGATGACGGCGAGGTGACAGAACACGTACTGGTCGGGCATCTGTATGGAGTGCGCGCGCTGCGCCCGCACGCGCTCGACGGTGCCGCGCACGTCGGCCACGCCCTCGGCCGCCAGCCGCAGCGTGCAGATGTCCAGCGTCAGGAATGTGCCTGCGCATACGCACCTCTACTAATATACCTGACATGATGCCATCCACGGAACATGAATTACTTAGGACGTTTCTTGCAATTTTTATGTTTTTGTATTAAAATACAAAAGCCCCTATGCGTTTCTCCCATATACGAAGATCTGTACCTGTACCCGAAATGAAACGTATGCGACAGAGTGGAAATGTCTGTCCCGTGTCCTGTCTCAAACAGGTCAACAAATTTACCATTTGGGTTGAAGCTACATTTTACTTTGAGTAAATTCCTTTGCCATTTATCTTTTGAGACAATTTTTGGCAGCGGGCAGCAAACTGTTTTACAAAAAAAATATTATTGCATTATAATCATTTAGAAAAACAAATTTCTAAAAACTTTCAATTACACCCCCATCATAACAGTGAATCAACTACTTCAACCCGTGTACATTGTCTTGCACTTACTAAACAGGCAGTCAAATAACATTTTGTAATACCTGTTCGTCCTATACCGGCGGAACAATGAACTATGATTGGAGGCCCTCTACTGTGCCCAGCCCACGCATCTCCTAAGCTGAAAAGAAAAGTAAATTAATTAAAGGAAGTATTAAACAATAGTAGTAATAAATAAATTGAGTAAAAGATAAATTTAAATTAAATTCACATAATGAATTAGGATTATAATTCCGCTGCATTAAAAACAAAGTTGTATTTCCTCCGAGTTTAATGACTGGTCATAACTGAGAGAAGAGCCAAGCAGCTACTGGAAAGCCATGTGTAAGGTGGCACGCGGCACGTGGTACGTGTGCGCGGTACGTACTCAGCGAGCGCGGCCTGCTGCGCGCGGCGCACGTGCTGCAGGAACCTGAGCACGGGCAGCGCGCGCCCGCCGCCCGGCACGCCGTAGTCTGGCCAGCGCGTGTACTGCCCGTGCCACACAATGCGGCTTTCTTCCGTCTGAAACATACACATGCTACTTGACACACTTAAGCTTCAAAATATAAAACAGTACATTTGAATTTCACACAACAAAATTGTTAAAATTATTTTTGCTAATTTATAAAATCACAGATATATATTTTCCGTTTCCATGTATTTGAATGCGGATAGTCTAGTAACAAGTAGACTGCGGCCAGTCCCGGGTAGGCGCTCACCCGCAGATCGGTGAGCAGCAGGTGTGTGACGGTGTAGTCGTCGGCGTGGTCGACGCGCTCGGTGGCGACGCTGTAGCCGCCGTGCACGGCGCGCGCGCCGGCCGTCATCGGCCAGTACTGCCCGCACTTGACGCGCCCGCGCTCTATGGCGCGCGTCGTCATCACGATCACCAGCGTGCCCTGCTCCCATACCATGCGCCAGAAGTCGCCAAACGTCTTCGGTAGGGGACCTGAAGACGCATTATTTATATTAAGTTCTCACTAAGCAGATTTGTCTCTCTAGCTATACTGGGCAGAAATGACCAATAGACTGTCTAATTATTTATATTTTTAATCGCCACTGGAGTCTACTGACTTCAGATCTGGAGGCCCGGGGTTCAATTCTCAGTGGGAGCAAAAATTTTATGCATGGTTTGATTGGTTGTAAGGCTTTTTCTAATTTCGTCTAGCCAGCTAACACCATAATATTTTAATATACTAAATTCGAAGTAGATAACTCATACAAGTCAAAAGTCAAAATATCTTTATTTAAATAAACTAATTTACTAAGTTCTTTTAAATCGTCATAACAAGGAATATCTATAAGAAAAATAAACAAATGTAATTAAAGGTAATAACTTTAAGTGAGTATTAACCGAGTATTTACAAATTGTCCCAGTTATAGAATTTAAATATGTACTAAATAAATTGTTGTTATACACTAGTATGCAGCGTGAGCAAATTTATCCGCTTAACAATTTAAAACCTTCAAATATTGCAAACATACATGTCAAAGTTAAGAGTTAACAATTTCCAAATAAATCACACGCTATAAATATTTCACGATGAATCACATTTCACTTCGGTACAAACGGCAATTGAAGGAAAATAAAGCCACTACCACTAACATGGTCCAGGTGGAAAATATAAACTAATTTGTCATATAATTTTAATGTTGATCTATGATACTTAATGTAAAACTTCAATGCCGAAATCCGCACAGTGAAAATATTTTACCATTTAATACATTGTCTGACATGATCATAAATAAGATAGTAGTGTTGATTCTGTTGGGATGCTCTTTCTCGGAGTTACATTACGCACATAAACATCTCTCAGAGAATAAACGGTAAGTATTTTAGTTAAGACTCTTCAGTTTGTTTAATAAGAAAAGGACATATAATAATATCATTTAGAATAGACACTTAGACGATTTTTCGTCAAGTGTTAACTAACTTAACTTGTTTTAACCTGTCAAACTGTACTGTCCTGAAATAATTAATTACATAATTTGCGTGCAGAGACTTCATTTGAACTCACCGGTTTTCTATCCTTTTTTGGTTGTATTAAATAAAAGAGTGACACGAAACGAATGTATTAAAGCCCGTACACAACAGAATCTGTTTCCATAGCAATGTCTATCAAAATCCAATCAGTTAAGCAATTATTAAATATTAAGGTAATGTATTGAACGTTTCGTGGCCTCACGACCTATCTACGTGATGAGACTTTAAAACTTTCACTTTTACCGGAACATATCATTAAATTTGCAAAACGCAGGAAAAAGATACCTCAGTTTTCGGATGTCAAGACGTCTAGCTATTTTTAACATCTATAGATTTTTCAAAAGGAAATTTAGTCATTACTTAAAACAGGGCTTATGTGATCTTAAAAACAAAACGTTTCAATAATTACTTCACTATATTTAAAAAAGAATCAATAATATAAGTCACGTGCTATCATATGCCTTCACACACAAACACCATCTACACCCAAGAGATAGTGAAACACAAATGTCAACTCGCATCATAATTTAGTACCTAATCTAGACCCGATCGGTAAGTTGACCGCGATTCTGCGACTAAAATTGTCAAACTATGACATCAACTCCTATTCGATACGAAATAGATTTTTCAAGACCGATATTTACGAGTTCACGAACTATTATATAAATAAATAATAATGTATTAATGTATTATAATGTACGTGATTAAGAAAATATTTATACAGCAAGTAGAATAACATACATTTTAATTCAGAGAGTCGAAGCGATTTATGTATCAACGTTTCGGAGAAATGGTTTTAAAAATGTAATAAGTTCGCATTCCAATTACTTTATTTAAATATGTTTCCAGAAAATTGAAACGAAGTGTTGTAACTAGTGAGTCAGTTCACGGAAGGAATTTCGGAAATATTGTTGTTCAGAACGGATATTTTTGTAATACTACAATTTAACACACACGTACAAACTAACACTCGCTGTTATTATAGTATGATTAGAGCGACTTTGTAATGTTTTAATATATATAATCCGCGTTAAGTACCTACTTAGTATAAGTTTTAATCTTTATGTTTCCATTGTAGTTGCGTTCAGCTGAGAAACGCATCTACAAAATTTGTTGTTTAATACTTCACAGCAGGGATACCGCTGTCGTTTTCATACAATTCGACAGCTGACGACAAACACGATCGATGAGATTTAATTCGATTGAAACTCATACCAGGGGTACAGAGAAAGTCAGCAGCAAAAATTGATGGGACTAATAAATAACAACTTCCATAATATTTTTTTTCAATAGCTATCATAAATTTTTTTTTTCTATTTAATATTAATAAATAAAGAGGACGCAACAAAAAAACAGAAAATTGAATAAAGGTACTGCTTATTTCTATAAGAAATATCTTCCAGCAGCCCCACATATTGGAAAAGTAACAACGAAAAAAGGAAAAAAGCAACAAAAAATTACATAAAAAATAATATATATTATATTTAACGACACATATATATACAAATACATACACATACACGCACATTATATTTACATTCTCTGATTCTCTCTCTTTCTTTATAATTGAAATAATAAAACCTTTCTAGTTAAAACTGTTTTTAGTGAGTTATACGACTTTTTATTACACAGGATATTATATATGAATATAATAATAAATAAATTATTTTTATTTGAATTTTATTATATTGATTATGTCAAACATTTAAAAATTGAACAGTTTCTTGAGCCATGGTAGTGTTTAATTTGGTAAATTTTAAAATAACTTATTATTTGCGTTCATTTAAATAAAGAGCTTTACGTTTTTGTTTCTTATTAGATTGATTTTATTTAATAACTCATATCAAATAAAAAACTAATAAATAATTTTTTAGTCAACATTGTAACAATAAAAGTGCAGCCTCGAATTCTTATATCTTATTTATAATAATATAAATACATTGTGGTTTGCAATATATGAAAATAAATGAAATTTTGATTGAAATATCGAATATTTGTAATGTAATGTGATGAGCATATTACAATCAGCACCCGATGGGACACAAGATTAAAAAGAAAAAAATCGGATTCTTACCTTGCGTACAGATGAATGCATTCTTCTGTTTGTACCCATCCACGTAGTTTGCGTTGATGTAGTCCGTGGTGGGGTCGTCGGGGTCGGTCTGTGAGAGCAGCACGCGCGAGTGGTCGTAGCACAGCACGTCTGTGTACCGATTCTTGGCGAGGTTGCTCGGCAGTCTGCGGCATCGTCATTATTTTCATGTAAACGATTTCTTGCATTATGTTAAAGGCAATCTTACAATAAGGTAGGAGAGTTGTGCAATCCGCCTTAGATTTGAAACTAACACCATGTCACATTGACAATTATGAATACTGAAAGTTCTAAATATACAACCTAAACGTAATAGATGGTATGACATGGTATGTTAATCTATTACTCAAGCTGACCGCAGATACCAAGGTAAATTATTTATTTACGTTACTCTATGGCGTTGAGATCGCAGTCGCATATCCCGCGACAGCATATTACTGGATATTAATCTTGTGCTATAATTAAGTAGACCCAAAAAAGTAAAAAGTTATCAAGCTGATGGCAACCGTGGTACATAGTGATAGTAATTAACGTTAACTATTCCTCGCCCAGGCAGTGGTTTAAGAGTGTGTAAGATACACACCCGCACACATTTTGGATTATGCACGTATTCTTTTTTCCTAAATAGTGAGTCTTTGAAATAATTACATATTTCATATTTCTACTTCATATAGCCCACATGGATATTAATATCTAATAGATTATTAACATCAATAGTAAATTAGTAGTCAGCTAAGTAGATTTTTATACTATATATATGACGCGAATGATAAATTAATTTCTGTGCTATACTCTATCGAAGCGAGATGTGTGATATAAAACCTTGAAGCTGCACGATAGTTCAATAGATAGCCGGAGATTTTTAGGGAGTTAGCACCGTTAGAAAGCAGAATGTTATAAATTTTTCTGCGTTGGTTATCACTAGTCAGTAAATGTGAGCCGTACTTGGCGTGGTGGAAGGTGCCGTGCGGCGGGCGCGCGCGGATGTCGTCGTACTCGGCGACGAGCCCGCGGCGGCGCAGCGATCGCACGCGCGACAGCAGCGCCGCCGGTGTCTCCCCGCCCGCGCCCCCGCCCGCTCCCGTGCCCGCTACCCCGCCACCACCGCCTCCCGCGCCGCACTCCTCGTCCGACAGGCCCGGCGACGCATCGCCCGATGACCACGTGCCGCGGGCTGACACAACCACATAACAATTAACACCTATACAACCACCACCGTAACCTTTGCTGCTGTTTAAAAACTGTAGATGTTATTTAATTGATTATTTAGACGCAAGACAATCCCTAAGCCGAGTCAAAAAGGCATAGTTTAACTATTATTAAGATTAATTAACTTTTAAGATCAAAGGCCGTAAACACGTCACTCACGAAATAACAACACCAACATCAATAGAAACGCCATTGTGTTCGGCAAATAAAGCTTATTCCCACATTACACATAAATAACATTTACGATCTTCACCTTCAATTTTATTGATACAAATAAATAATCGTAATCTTTATCACCACTCTGTTACCACAACGTATTGGTACAACAACATTTCTATTAAATAAAAAAGATATATTTACCTACTGGTATAACGGTTTTATAGCCCATAAGCTGACCCATTTACTAAAACTGCATATTATATTTGTGCGTACACGTACCCAAATAATTTTTGCCGGTATCATTAGAATTCATAATATGAAAAACAGTTGTAAGTTTCTTTAAAATAATAAAATAGAAATGACAATTTTGACACGTGTCATGTGACATTAATCACAACGGTTATCTTTACATTAGTAAGATGTAAAAAGTTTTAATTATGGTCTAAATAATATTAAAAACAAATTAAATATCTTACTCACTGCTTATGTCAATATCATCTTCATCTCCAGAGTTTATATGCCTGCCCTTCATGTCGCCATTATAGCCGTGTGTATTTCTAAAAAAACAAGGAATAGTATATTACTTTACATAACCCAAAACCTTAATTAGAAATTTTCAATGAATTATGCTGAGACTACAACTCTATATAATCCGTTGCTATAATAAGAGTTATATTGTGATCTACTTTAGTATTCACCTACATCATCATCTACTTCTAAACAACCAGTTATATATTAGGTTCTGTACTGAATGTAATATATAAAAATCGAACCGAACGATTGCTGCGGCCCAATCAACCGCAATGTTACGTGTAAAAGGCTATTTCAAATTTCTACACAAACATGTAAGGTACCGTGTACGGTTGTTTCGGTGCTATATTTCCCAGGTCTACGTAAGGACTTCAATTTCAGACGTGGCCATTATTCTGAAAAATGATAGCACAATGCACGTTATAGAGGTGTGCCGCGCTGATCGAGAACAAGGGTCTTATTCTTAAAGATAATATAAATAACCGTTACTCTTTTAACAATTAGAACAGAAACGTAACATTGTCAATACTAAACTCACTGGTTTTGTTCTCGTAACGACATAGTACAGAGAGAGTCTTAAATCATATCGGAGGATTTTGAATGCAAAAATAATCGGCAATTACGTAATCAAGGCTCAAGGCGATAAAAATATTTGACATTTACCGTATGGTAGTAATGTTCAAAACTAATGGATAAATTGTAAGTTTTTTTATGTTAGTATACTCGGGTCATAAGGATTTTGCCCTTAAAACATTAAGTTCGAATATAAACTAGCAGAAAACTTATGAGTTTAAACATGGCTATAAACATGTCAATTAAAAGACGATACGCCTACATATAAGCGGCTAAACATCAATTTACTTAACTTTTTCAAATATTAATCATCTCTATCCTATTGATAAGAGATGCAAGAGGCATATCACAATATTTAATTGAATTACAACAGAATCTAGATTTAATTTAAATATCTAAACAGAATAGGTTTTACTCATGAAATTATATAGAAAGTAAAGGAAACACTCCAAATTCATATCTGCAGCAAAAATATGTCACTGACCTCTTATAATATTATTTATAATATATTAGGTTCTATAAATAGATTTAGAAAGAGAGGACTACAGTAGGGCAGAAGAATACAATAATAACGATGGTTTATACGATCTTCAAAGTTAGCTAAATTAAAAAATATTTATTAAACTACATAGTTTACGTATATATGTATGCTAAGCTATGCAATTTTAGATTAAATATGAAATATAATAATATTCATAATTCCCATCTGAGACACTCAAATAATTGACAGTCAAATATTTTTTTTAATGTTACCTGAGGGGGCTGGTGTCGCATGTGTAGGGCGGGTCACCGCTTATGTGCATGTCCGCGGGGCCGTCGCACAGTCGTGCCACGCGATCACTCGTCATGACACATCCGACCTCGTGCTCTATCATGCCTTACATAAAACATATTATGCCTCATTAAAATGAATCAAATGATCGCTATAAGGTAGATGACATTCATTGCCCACGAGATACTATATCACTTTTACCAAATATTTATGTATCAGCAGGTGTGGACGAGTTACAGGCAAAACGACTTAAAACTTGCATTTGTGTTTCACACGTGTGTTACCAAAAGTGTAATAAGACTTACCATTTCGTGGCTTATTTGTAGGTAAGTGGTTGCTAATTACATATTCATCTATGATTCCGTCTAACTTAGAGCTTTGAATATTGTTTGTATAACAGTTTCTACAATGCTCCAGCCTGCAACAAAAACAGTTATGTTAGTTATATCACAATTGCAGACTGACATAGACTAATGTGTGTATTGTATAAAATATATCTGCATTAATTGGCTATTTCACATGGGCGTATCATAAGTTGCACCAGTAATGTCCGATCTGTATCAAACTGTGTTTAACTTATGATAATTATTATAATTTTATACATCCAGCAAAACTTACAGAACTCATTGTCTTATATGAGTTCTGCGGCCTAAGGCCTGAGGGCTCAGGCCTGCTTAATGGCCAACCAAAACAAACAGCAGGTCAACATGATCATCGTCATCAGATTTATTTGCACATTAGCTTCTCTCTAAGATCGCGGCACACAGCAGTAGAAAGGGCGAAATGGTATAATCGCGTTAAGACGGGGGAAAATTCCAGCGCATTGATTAAGTACTATATCGATTAAGTATATTAAGTATCGATACTTAAATTCCCCAGATTGGCTTTCTCTTGCGGCTTATGAGGTTGGCAAAAGTGAGACTGAATGGCTTTGGCCAGAAGCTAGTAACCATGGTTACCCGTATGGTGCGAAAGTAACTCGTGCTGGGCATCCGCGAATATGAAAGCCTTCTTCAACAAGGCTTTGGTATTTTAGAGGATACTCTTACTGGGTCTATTCTGGGATCACAAGGATGTTGTTGAATTTGCGCTATGCGCCAATAAAATCAAGTAAATTCCTGAACGAACAGCTGCGAATAGTAAGTACCATGTAGCCTTTAGAGGCAATCCAATTCCATCATTATGTAAGCCACCTTCTCTCGAAAATATTATAAACACTGATATTTATAGAAGAGTCAGGAATAAGTAGTTGATCGTTTATGTGCGTTAACTGAGAGACAACAAAAACATTTATTCAAATGAGATTTTTTGAACATTTTGTTTGTAGGTGGTATTTCCTATTTTTCTGTTTGTGCATACACCCCTTCCATATAATCCTCATATCATCGACACAGATTGCATAATTTTTATGACGACTAACTTATGAGGGTTTTTCTATCTAGCTTCCGTAAATACAAAACAATAATACTGAACTAACGCTCGTTGCGCTAATAACCTATTAAAATCGAATTATATTTTCATGACCTATAAATTGGCTGCTCAATGACTTCTTTTCTCATTGTAGATATTTTCTATTACAAGGCTGAATCAGTAATAAAATGTCCTTCTGCAACCGTTGATCTACCAAGCGTTTGGGAGAATCTTATTGCAAGTTCTATCTACCTAAGATTTTATAAAACTGTATTAAAGATCAAAATTAATTGAATGAAAAGTGAAATAGAGTAGATAAATCGTAAGACTATATAATATGAGTCAGACTAACCAGGCAGCGTGGTCCGGCTCCAACTGTCCGCCGAGCTGGCGCGGCAGACTGGCGCGCGGCACGTGCACTCCCAGCTGCGGCGCGCTCACCGTGTGCACGCGCTCGCGCAGTTTCTCCCGCACGAACAATCGAAGGATACGGAACGGCGCCTTGAACCACAGCGGCGCTGTCACTATCAACACTTTCTTCAGTTTTGCCGGGTAACCACCCTGAAGCAATTAAAAATTTAGTAAAACAGGAGGCAAGTCACAATTAAAAAATGTCTGTTATGTGAATGCTTCACATATTACTAGTACAATCAAAAATTATATCGACACACAAAATACCCAGTCAAAAGATAAATAAATCATAATTATGTAAGCTATTACTGATAATGGTAAATAATTAACATAAATCATTAAAAAACGTTAAAATAAAGACACATTTTTATGAAGTGAGTACCGAATATTCAAGGACGGGATTCACGACGACGTGCGACGACGAAGTTTTTTATGCAATACTGAATATAGACAGTTGGATGCATATGATATAGAATCATAGAAAAGTTTATTTCCCGCAATATTATTTAATTATTCAAAGTAACAATAAACATATTTCAGATATTTAGTGTTTTATAACTGATGAGGCCAACGGTGAGGTTGGTTTTACCCCACGACCTGTTCTCCAATCTTTATCGAATTTAGTCAATTACTTTATATGTAAAGACGGGTACTTACTTGCGCACAACGCCAGCAGCTCTCCAGGACTATAGGCACATCGAAGGAAGCTAGTTGGTAATCTTCACAGTTATTATCACCCAATTGAAATGGTAATCTTCACAGATGATTCTCCATAAAAATAATATTATTGTTGTTTAATGATGAAAAATGTTCGACACCAGTTCGCGCGCGATGAATAGGAGACAATTAATTAATTCTTTTTTATCTTCGACCAATCAGCGGAAACCATAGCACAGATCACCACAAACATTGCAAACAATTAGAGTACCCGTCAAAAAAAAGAAGGCAAAGGACAAAATTCGATAATACATATTTTAATAATTTAAAAATTAATACATTTGACTAATTGGCGTCACCATATCCCCCCGGCCTTGAAAGAATGCCTTTCAAAATAAACAAAAAGAAATGAAAAACTTAACTAATCCTAGACGTAAACCTTATTGCGAAGGAAGGGGGCAAAGTTTTACAATTGGTCGTTTATAAGTTCCAGTTTTTGTTTTTACTAGAGCCACGCGTATAGTTCCATCTTTATCAGGCAATGTTTTTACAACTAGGCCCAATGGCCAATGCAAAGGCATGACGCTATCTTGCATTAAAATTACAACTGTACCTTCACGTAAAGGCTGTGAAGGCACATTCCATTTTTGTCTACTTTGAAGTGTGTGCAAGTATTCGTTTCGCCATCTAGTCCAAAACGATTGTACAATTTGGTTCAAGAGTTCTTGTCGTTTTATTAAATTGTCTGATGAGCCTACAGTTTCATCAGCAGGGAAGTACTTTAAAGGTACCGTATTCAAAAAATGAGCCGGTGTTAAAGCTGCCGGTTCAGCTGGATCAGCACTTAGAGTGCATAATGGACGTGAATTTAATACCGCCTCAATTTGCGTAAGTACGGTGAACAGCTCTTCGTACGAAAGAATTTGATGTCCCACAGTGCGGAACAAGTGAGTCTTGACGCTCTTAACAATGCTCTCCCAACTACCACCGTGATGAGGGGCATTTGGACAAATCATTTTCCAGGTAATACAGTTATCCACTAACTCTTGTTCCCAGTACTCCTTGTATTCATTCGCGAGAAATCTATGTAGTTCACGTAAGTATGATTTAGTTCCTACGAAATTGGTTCCATTATCGGAGTAAATACATTTAATAGGTCCACGACGTGACAAAAATCTTTTAAAAGCCGCGAGAAAGCTGGCAGTGCTTAAGTCTGTTGCCAATTCAATATGAACTCCACGGGTAGTCATGCAGGTAAAGATACACAGGTAAGCTCTCTGGCTTCGTACACCCCGACGACGCTGATGGACAAAGGCTATCGGGCCTGCATAATCACAACCAGTGTGGGTAAAAGCCTTTTCCACTTGGTTCACTCTAGATGTTGGCAAATCAGCCATAATTGGAAAGGTGGCTCTCGGCCTAGTCCTAAAACAGAAATTACACTGTCGAATACGTAGACGAATAATTCGCCGAGCGGATAGAATCCAATAATTACGTCGTAATAGAGACATTAAAGTTTCAGGGCCGGTATGAAAATTTCGTCTATGATAATGATCAATGATCATATCAAGAATGTGGTCGCGACGTGGTAGTAGTATCGGGTGTTTATAATCGTATCTTTCATCCGAGTTACATAGACGGCCGCCCACACGAAGGATGCCATTGTCAATGAACGGCCTCAACTGTCTTAACCTATTAGAGCTCGTGTTACCAGCAGAAAGATCTGCTAAATCTTTCTTGAAGTATACTCCTTGTAGAGCGCGACATATCTCCATTTCAGAAGTGATTATATCGTCAGTTGATATAGGACCCCTCGACAATTTCTTTAAAAATTTTAGCACATAAGATACTGATCGGACATATTTTTTCCAGGATGAAAATTTTTTGGATAATTTATAGACTTCGTTTACTTCAGTATTACTAGTCGCAACTAGAACAACAGACTTTGCTTCAGAGGTCACCGTTTGTTTCGCTACAAATGGAGTGATAGGCCATGTATTTTTTGATGTAAGTGCCCATGGAGGACCATTAAACCAAAGCGGGTGATTCACAAGTTCAGCAGGACTCAAACCGCGAGAAAGACAATCCGCGGGGTTTTCTGTTCCTTTAATATGATAGAAATGTTTACTATCTAAATGTTCATGAACCTTTGCCACGCGATTAGCGACAAAAGTTTGCCAACGATGGGGTTCTGAATGTATCCAGCTTAATGCTACCGTAGAATCAGAGAATGCGAGTATCGATTGTATGGGATATCTAGACGAATAATCAACAAATACCTTTTTCATGAGTTGAGCCAAAATTAAAGCGGCACACAATTCCAATCTTGCTAGTGATACAACCTTTAAAGGGGCCACCTTGGATTTCGCACAAATTAAATTCACCGTTTGATGATTCTCAGGAGTGGTTACACAGGCATATATTACTCCACCATAGGCCTTTTCACTTGCATCAGCAAACCCAATCAACGTTAAGGAACAGTGTTCTACGACACCAAGATGGCGAGGAAACTTTAACTGTGAAATTAAAGGAAGCTCCTCTTGAAACAAACGCCATTTGCGTGCAATGTGATTAGGAGGAACATCATCCCAGTCAATTCTGGCTAACCAAAGCTCCTTAATCAAAAGTTTTGCAAATAAGATGATTGGCGCTACAAGACCTAAAATGTCAAACAAACGAGCAATATACGATAAAATATATCGCTTGGTGCAGGGGCGGTCATCTGGTGTAATTTGGAAAGCAAATACGTCCTCACCAGGAAACCAACGCAAACCCAAGATTTTAAGCGTGGTTTCATTATCAAATTCTATGCTTTCGCATAACCGACGTTCCTGTGGAACTTCATGAAGCAAACGCTCGGAGTTAGAGGACCATTTTGCTAATTGAAAGCCGCCAGCCATGAACAACTCATTCAACTCATGAGTAGCATTGATTGCTGTTCGCTCATTGATAACCGAACTGGCTACGTCATCCATATAAACATCACGAGATATGATTTCCTTTGCAATAGGAAACTTGTCACCCTCATCTTCAACAAGCTTTCTTATCGTACGTAACGCTAAGAAAGGGCTACATTTAAGGCCAAATGCGACGCGATTGTACTGATAGACCTGGATTGGCTGACTTGGATCAAACCGATACAAAATTCGTTGAAAACGACGATCCATTTCACGTACTTCTATGGCAAGATACATCTGACGCACATCTGCTGAAATTGCTACAGGAAACAAGCGAAAGTTAATTAAAATACAAAAGAGATCAGTTTGCAAACTGGGACCGGAATGTAGTATGTCATTGAGAGATAGCCCACTATCAGTGGGCGAGCTAGCATCTAATACCACTCTCAACTTTGTGGTGGTTTTATCGTCGCGCACTACTGCATGGTGGGGAATATAATATGCGCGTTCATTAGACTTAACCTGAATTTGAGATAAGAACTCTTTGTCAAGATGCTCTCGAATTACATTATCATACATACCTTTCAAATTAGGTTGGGAAATTAATTTACGTTCTAAACTCAAGAACCGTCGAGTGGCGGTGTGTAGTGAATTGCCTAAGTTATCACAACTCAACTTGAAAGGTAGAGCCACCTTATAACGACCGCTGTCATAACGAAATACAGAGGACTGATACAGTTCCTCAGCTTGTTTATCCTCGAGACTAACAAGAGGCTCGTTTCCTAAATCTTCAATTTCCCAAAATTTTTTGAGATATGTTCCAACATCAAACGTGGAACACAATGATAATGACGTAGTAGCCTTGCCCTTAACAGGGGCATTCCCTAGTATAATAAATCCTAACACCGTCTCAATAGCATCAGGCAAACCTGGTGTGTTAACTACCTTCCCGGGCAGCAGCATATCAGTAAACAACTGGACTCCGATTAATAAATCGATTTTACCTGGTACCCCCCATGACTCATCAGCCAAAGGAAGGTTTTGCAAACCACTTACTTTAGCTAAATCTACCGGGTATGTGGGCAACCTTGATGTTATATTTTCCAAAATTAAGGCTTCAATTGTATAACTTTTATTAGATTGAATTTTGGATCGAAAATTTAACTTTACACTACCCTGTACAGGTTGAGAAGAACCACCTATACCTTTAACAGATGTAAATAAATCATGACGAATTGGTAATCCAAGCAGATTAGCGCATTGTGCAGTAACGTAATGTTTCTGAGACCCTGGATCCAGCAGGCATCTTAAAATCACATCTTTGCCATTTCGGCTAATAGCCCTAACCTGTGCAGTACCTAAAATCTCAGTTGTCGGAAATTTAATATGACTGGTTGCGGACATAGTACATAAAGACACCTGATTATGGTCAACGCCATCCTCCCTTCCCGGATCAATATCCGCGACGTCTTCGCCATGTGTGACTTGAACATCATCAACAGCTAAGGCAGCTTGTGATGTTGAAGTAATAAAATGTAAAAGAGTGTGGTGTTTGCCATTACACTTACGACAAGTCTGTTGTGAACGACATCGGGATGCCCAATGATTTGAACCCAAACAATTTGAACACCAATTTTTTTCTTTGACACACTTGAATCTTTCACTTGGGGACAATTTTAAAAACTTATCACATGAATATACTTGATAATGTGCACTACTGTTACAGAAGGGGCATTTAAAATCAGCAGTATTGGTTTGTTGAATAGTGATATGCGCATGACTTGTACGTTGTTGAGATGAACGATAGTTCTTTGCATACCTAGTACTGGAACCAGAGGGAGAACTTCCGTTGTTATCAGAAGTACGATACAAGATCTTAGCTTGTTCTCTAATAAACTGTACAAAATTATCATAACTAGGCATTCCCTTTACACCCCTAATAGACATTTCAAAATTTTTTGCAGTATCTATATCCAATAACTTAAGTCCCAAATGAATAAAAATGAACTCACTTAAGTCCTCAATATGTAACTGCTTGAGTGCAGATATAACAGCAGCATATTTGTCAATAAATATTTCCAAACTTTGAGCTGAGGTACCACCAAGTGGTTTCATAGCATACAATTGATTCAAATATGAGGTACCTAAAGCGCGATTATCATAATATTTATTTTTTAATGTTTCCCAAACAGTCAAGTAATTTTCTGCCGAGGGCACTATTCCTACACAAATAGTTTTAGCTTTCCCTGTTAAGTGACTAAACAAATAATGAACTTTATCCGAATCAGTTAGTCTAGAGTTATTATGAATTAAGCGTTTAAATGTTTCATAGAAAAAAGGAAAATTTTGAATTTCACCATCAAATGTAGGTAAATCAATACGTGGAATTTTAACAAAATCACTGTTTTGTTGAACTATTGGTTGTTGCACATTCCTCTGCTCCATAACAGGAGTATATGCATTACACTCTGCAATATTTAATTTTATCTCACAATACAAATCTTCAAATGAATCCAACGTGGAATAATTTACAGAATAATTAAGATCCTCCTCTAAATTTAATATATTAATGTTATCTATGAGCTCTTTATATTCTAGTCTAATTTGGTCAATAGTATGAGACTTACTTAAAAACTGTTTTTTGGCAGTTTCATTTTTATCTATGAGAGGTATTAACTTATAAATGCTTTGTAATCTAGCAAAATACTGAGCACGACGGGCTTCTAATAAAAGTAATTTCTTATTGACCTCTTCCATGTTTATTTAGAATAATGATATATATATTTTTTTTATGAAATAAACCTAAGGGTGAATGAGAAATAGTCAGGTTTAAAACAAATTATAAGTAGGTACCTAAATATAAGATATTAACTATTTTATAAGGCAATGTTAGGTAATGTACCTACTTAAGTATATTTTTTATTATTATTGCTATAAAGTAAATTTACAGATGTGTAAATGCTTTACGAATTACGATCCATACGCATTCATAACAAACAAATAACAATAATTCTATGTATGTACTTAGATTGACTGTCAAACCGGTGCAGAGCGATTAATAAGTATAAAACAAAATATCCGAATTCAATCAGCCACCAATAGATGAAATACAAATTCCATGCCAAATTAAATTTTATACGTAAACAAATTTTTCATTCGCTTTATTTCGAAACTATTTTGTTTACAACAATGAAATAAATGAATGTCTCAAGAAAAAACAATATGGCGAACCGGCATTTTACACATAGACCAAATAGATATATTACGCAAGTAAATTAAATGCAACATGTAATTTCGATTTTGGGAGTAGGTTATATTACTGTTATTGATGGTATTAACGGATATACGATGTTTATATATATAGAAATCAAACAAATAAAAACTCCAACCGGAACTTATTATTTGACGCAAATATGGCCTCTACAACACTTAGCAATAAGGTAAAAAATTGCAAACCGTCTTAAGATAGCATTCGACTTCCCCAGTTACTATTATTCACCAATAAATTCTCTAAAAAGGCATCCTCGGCTCGTATGGACCAAACAATGATGAGGCCAACGGTGAGGTTGGTTTTACCCCACGACCTGTTCTCCAATCTTTATCGAATTTAGTCAATTACTTTATATGTAAAGACGGGTACTTACTTGCGCACAACGCCAGCAGCTCTCCAGGACTATAGGCACATCGAAGGAAGCTAGTTGGTAATCTTCACAGTTATTATCACCCAATTGAAATGGTAATCTTCACAGATGATTCTCCATAAAAATAATATTATTGTTGTTTAATGATGAAAAATGTTCGACACCAGTTCGCGCGCGATGAATAGGAGACAATTAATTAATTCTTTTTTATCTTCGACCAATCAGCGGAAACCATAGCACAGATCACCACAAACATTGCAAACAATTAGAGTACCCGTCAAAAAAAAGAAGGCAAAGGACAAAATTCGATAATACATATTTTAATAATTTAAAAATTAATACATTTGACTAATTGGCGTCACCAATAACCTACATTCTATACAAGTAAAAAAGTAACGCCGTCTAGAAATAAATAAAAGTATTTTACTTTTATTTAAAAGTATTTTACGATATATTAGTTTTTACTTATGAATAATTTTGCTACAAACATAGATAACTATATTTACAAAAACGAAAATTAAACTATTTACCCGAGCAGAGGCGACATGTGACACTCACGCGACATAATTTAATTCAATTTTTAAGATCAATCTCGATTGAAAGTGACTTGGGGTAAGCACAAGCACTGCAGGTTTATGAACTTCAAGAAACTAAGGGTGCGGGTCAATGCCCCGGGCTCCCTTTCGTCTCCCAAATTATTATACAGAGATCCGAATGGGATCGAAATATACCTTAGGTAGGTATGTTTCATTGTGGACACAATATGTAATACACAGAAATGATTGTAAAATATTTTTTATAACTTTTTTTTTTAAAAGTACTATTATAAAAACATGTCATATTTATTGTGTACTAAGAAAGATATTAAAATAAGAAAGAGTAATATCTATGATTGAAATTAAATTGCGATTTGTTTAAAAATCATCATCAAAATCACTACACCATCGGCAAACAAATCAAAATCCCTATTGAGCGAGCGGGGATATCCCCGACCAGACGTAGAGCGCGCGTTGTAGGGGCTTGGGCAGCGTAGACTGTGAATGGTCGGCATCGGCAGCAGGCGCGGTTCGCGTCGCTGTGCCACTAGCCGTTGTAGTCCCAAGATATGCGGTTAGGCACGTCGAGACATACACGTTCGATCTATCTACATATATATATTCGATAGCAAGGACTATTTATCCTAAGATACAGAAGTGAGAGATGAGTCGAGGCGAGTGTAGCGATACCCACCATGCCGTATAAAAACATCGAGGCGGAAAAAAATAGTGTAGTATTCGTAATATTTCTTGTAAAGCCATCCTTAATCCTAGGTCGCGGATATCGTTTCCTCTATTCAGAAGAGCGTCAAATAGTTTATAAGCAGTCAATAAGTTCAGCTTTTTCCTAGAAAACGCATCTTTTTTGCTTTTAGTCGTATTGAAAGTCGATTCGATCAATCCAGCACCTCACGCAGCGACGTCAGATTCACTTTGCAATATCGTATTTATTTATTTATTTATTTTATTTATTTATTTATTCCTAATTATTGCCAGACCGTTTATCATAACCATACAGCCTAACAAATTGGCATCTATTCTTCAAATTGTTGGCAAAAATTTCTAAGAAGCTTTGGAGTAAAACCTATTATATAGAAAGCATTTTTGTAATCAAAGTATGCCGCGTCTCCCTGTATCCATTTGAGCAGATTATTATTTAATCCATTAGGGAAGTTAAATTCGTAGTAGTAGATTATGCAAACGAGTTCTTAGCTGTCTACTTATGTTGCTAAGAATGATTTCCAAAACTTGCAAAAACAGGTAGTACTGCAATTGGAGTACAGCAGTACTTGAACAATTAAATCTTCATTATTTAATTTAAACGCTATCTATCCTTCCTCTTCTCTTTAACATATTCTCAAAATTTTACAGGTTCATCAATAATATTTTTTAATAGTCTGTATGTGCTGGCGATATGCATTGTCAATTAGTCTCTTGGCGTGACACCTATAATACTTAAACAGGTCTTTATTATAACATATGCCCAGTATTTTGATTTTTAAAAATGAATATATTTCGATTTTAGACACAAAAGTATCTTTACTAAAATTTCCCTATTGTTAGATATTGTTAATTGTCAAAGAGAAAATTTATCGTCCCAGATCTTCTTTGTTGATTCTGCAGTTTTTGTCTCAGAGTTGAATCATTGCAGCTGACTAGGCCCGACATCAGCTGCAATGGTTGAACTCCTAGACAAATCTTCGCGACGGAAATAAATAAATCTTGAACGGCATATTCTAGTAATATTAATAAACTCTTGTTTTGATTAGAGGAAAAACCTGCAAATTTTGGAGACGCTTATAAATTTAAATTATCTAATAATGTGTTTACACATGTCGCTTACCGTTAAAGAAAATATTGTAGAATTAATAAGTTTAACGAGAACTTTAAGGTATCGGCAACATATAGACATTTTCTGAGAGATAAAATTAATAAAAACTGAAAGTGGATTACCATAATGATTTAAAAAACACAAAAAATTTAGATTATTAAAATTATTCAATGATTTCTCTCGGAAAACGTTGCGACCAGCCATATCCCTACATGAGTATGCTATTATGCACGGGGTCTGAGTCGACTTACTTCTTTATTTTACTATGCCGCAATATCAAGTCAATCTCTACGCAAATTTAATTATTCATCTCTTAGGTGTTTGTCTAGGACAAGGAACTAGGGCGCAGTTGGCCCGGCTAAGATAAACTCAAAGCCGCAGCGCAGAGCGACGAGCGTCGCTCTCGAGCTGTCACCTCCGTGTATACTTCAACACCATACGACACTTTTACTCACTCAAGTACTGGAATCGCTCTATTTGATTGCACCGACTACAATACAGAACCTGCAGAGTAAAGACACCTAGAGATACCAATTACCTCTACCCTAGGTACAACTTGTTGTAGTTACAAACTTCATTTAATAATTTATTTACTCTCATATATATAAAAAAAACTTTACATACTAAATTATTCAATGCCCAGTTAATTTTAGTCACATTGGGTTTAGTTCAAGGACAGATTCTGATATTATATTGGTTGTTGGCTATAATGTAATAGTCAATTATCTTCCTTTTTGTTGTTCCAAGGAAGATCTAAGAAATAATTATCATAAAAGTGTAGAGATTTATCATATAGGGACTTCCACGTAAAGCTTTTGTAAGGTTTTACATGCTCGCTTTACAAGTTTTTATTAACATGCCATGCATTCGAAAAACACAAAGCCAACTAGTACAGTTACCCACGCAGAATGAAACACGCAATAGGTAGGTCGGTGTCGGATTAATTAAATATATTTAATCAACTACTGCAAAACTGAAGCAGTTTAATTAATACCAATGTAACTTGTAAGGGGATTAATTTTATTATACAAGACGATGAGGTGAATTAATGCATTATATGTTGTTTTATTTAATAGTACCTAGTTACTCGAGTCAAATAATGTTCATTAAAAAAAACTAAAACATCCTCCATATATGTAGGTAGATAATATTGCAAAATGCAATAATTAACATTCACTGAATGTTTAATTTAAATACACTAATAGTCATGTTTAGGAACTAACGTACATAGTATGACTAAGTAATAATTACACCTATGAAAGATACCGACGGATTTCGTCCACGCTTCAAAGGGTTAAAGGAGGAAGTTCTATTCCATTTCAGAAAGCAAACTAACAGGCTTTCTCGCTGCAAATGAGCCGTGGGGTGATGAACCGTAAAGCTAGACCAGCAAAGTATAGGCTTTGCTGGTCTAGCTTTACATATTTAGGTCTACATATTTAAAACGACATTTTCTTTTAAATAGTTAAAAGAAAATGTCGTTTTAAATATGTAGAAAAAAATAAAATGAAATTCAATTTGTAATCATTAATGTTAATAATATAATAAAACAGTAGATAATATACTGATACAACATTAAAAGATGCAATTAAATCACGCAAAATATGTTGAAAACATGGGCATAACTTAGCCCAAAGCTACATATAATTTGTAACTCAGATATATTTTGTTTAGTAGTTCAAACTAGGATAAAAATATCAACTTATTACGATGAAACGTACTATACGATCGGCCTTCGACATAAAACTGACAAAACCATACTCCCTCCTAATAATGGATTTGTAATAAGAAAACTTCCGAGAAAACTACGTTTAATATCGAATTTTACAAAATCCCGTTAAATCATATTTTACTTAAAGTAACTTCAGTTATGTTAATAGAGGACATGTTGAACTAAATTCTATTTTTAATTACAAAATCACGGATGCTCGGCGACCTTTACTGTGTTATTTTAAACACAGTACAGTAGCGTTCATGCACGTGTATTGATGGACGTCATGTAGATTAGTGTGTATATAACGTGGTCCGAGTTAGTTCTATGTCTATAGCCTGATATTTTAACTGAAATGCCACAAAATTTTAATTAAATTTTTCAAAATAGCATGAGACTTTTCATTATATTTTTACAATAGAATTTCAAAATGTGAAACGTTTCAATGTCGTTCGACACAATATAAAGTTTAAAACCACAATCATTTC